>OX638310.1:102556566-103930337 GCA_951812415.1 Beris morrisii
CATATTCACTACTTTACCTAAAACCATTGATAAATTAATGAGTAAAAATTTTCCAATTTCTTACAACGTTCTAAACCGATCAGCCAATAATCATGGAGATGTGTTTTAAGGCTTTTTGTTAAAAACTACCCGAAGGAGTGCAGGGATTTCACCCAATAGTAAAGTCATATTTATTTTTAACTCAAAACTAAGTTTTATAAAATTTTGTAGTCATAGTTGGTTTCGAAGGAGATTGCACATCCTTTTCAATGAACTTTGTATTGTTTTCTTCATACCAATTTTAATTATTGTATGGCTCCTCGAAGGAACCATACAATTTTCTTCGTATTCATGTAACTAATCAAAAAATTAACGAATTTAAGTCGTAGCTTTAAGCGTTTTGAAGTTATCGGTCAATATTTGTGAAGACGTGTTTTAGGGACGTTGTAGCTTCCTGAAGTAGTACGAATTCGTCCGGTAACGAACTTAACATAACAAATATTCGACCATCATCCGAATTCCAATTTTCAACATACGAGGTGAAAACGTTCTTGAGTTAGCATGGGTTCGAATAGACGGACGAACGGATAGTTGCGGATTTGAGATTTAGGCCACAACTGAACTATTATTTATAGTTCAGTTGTGTAACTTTTGTTCGTATTTAAGAAAAATTTCTGTCTCTCTTTCTGTATTTGTCTTGTAACTCGAGGTCTACTTGATGAAAATTTCTATGGAAAACATAATTCACATATACTAGTTTATATTGTTATTGATTTCGTTAAGGGTTCCCATATAACCTGCTATTATTCGTCCTAATTCCCTCCGGAGCCACTGTCTATAAATGCGAATTATGTACAGTACTAGATGCTCTCAGTAGAGATGGGCAATTCAATTCAATTTCGTGAAGTACTTGTGAACTGTTCGTTTAGTACATGTACTAAGTTCACTGAACTAGTTCAATTGAAATGTTACTAACAAATACCACAGCGCATATACAAATTCAAATCGAAATTGGAATGTAGTACAATTCAATACTACTCCATATCTGTCCCAACTATTCCGTTGTGTCCAAAATTGAAATTCTCTCGTGCATATTTGCACTGGCCTTCATTTCGTCACCTTACACAAACGTACGCACACGGAACTCATTTTTAGCTAGTACTACGGCGCCAGTTTAATTGAACAATTGAACTGTAGTTCATCGAAATGAGTAAGTCAGTTCAGTCATTCACTTCAGTGGACCCTTCTACAGCTGTAGTTCACTAATGAGTTTTTAGCCCTCTAACTATTCAGGTCAGATATCTGAACCCACTGATTTCACAGGGTAACAAAACCCTGACTTTATTTTACATATGTTTGCTACTCTAGAGCTAGCATGGTATTTCGAGTTTTTCGCACCAGCAATATATTGGTAAGATTCACGGCAAGTAAATCCTGTACTGGAAGTAATCCTAAAATTCCAAACACACTGAACTGTACGAATAGTTTGACGACGGACCTCAGCATTATGGATTTTTAAGTTCCTTTTTTCCGCCTTATGAGCTATAGGTAGTAGTAATGGGCCGGTCGCGAACGATTCGGTCGAAATGACCGGGTTAGTACTATGACCGAATTAACTCGAGTCATGTGAAATGAAACAAGTCGTTCAATCGGTCACTAGAAAAAATATTCTACGTCTCGTATCGTACCCGATGTTGATAGCCGTACAGCGACAAAAGTTTCTCTTCGTGTCGGTCTGTCTGTACTCGGTGCTCGAAGGTAGCTAATGATTACATTAAAGACACTTTAGAGGAAAATGCGCCAAGAGAAAGTTGAATCGAAACTAAACAATTTTTCTGTGTTGAATTTACGAATTCAAAGAACATTCAAATTTTATTCATTAACCGTACACTCTCTATAAATTCCAAAAATTAAATCATTAGAATTGGTTTTTTTTCCTCGTATTCATAAAACCAACCTTCGAGTTCGATTTTCTCTTGGCGCGTTATCCCCATAAAGTGTCTAAAGTCTAATCATACGCTACCTTCGAAGTTCGAATACCGACCGACCAGCCACCAGCAACAACCGAAGACCGACCAACTCGAAAAGTCGAGTTAATAGAAGCTTTTTCCAGTGACCGCTGACTGAAATGACCGAATCATGGAAGTGACCGAACACCGAAATGACTCAAATGACTCATTTGAGTCATTTCGGTCATTTCGGTGTTCGGTCACTTCCATGATTCGGTCGGTCGGTCATTTCGGTCAGCGGTCACTAGAAAAAGCTTATATTAACTCGACTTTTCGAGTCGGTCGGTGGTCGCTGGTTGCTGGTCAGTCGGTATTCGAACTTCGAAGGTAGCGTATGATTAGACTTGAGACACTTTAATGGGATAATGCGGCAAGAAAAAATATAATTCGATGGTCGGTTTTCAAGGAAAAAAATCAATTCTAATGATTTAATTTTTGGAATTTATAAAGAGTGCACGGTTAATGAATGAATTTGAATATTCTTTGAATTCGTAAATTCAGTAGGAAAATTGTTTGGCTTCGATTTCGGTTTTCTCTTGGCGCACTTTCCCCCAAAGTGTCTATAATGGAATTATTCGCTACCTTCGAGCACCGAGTACAGACCGACACGAAAAGTCGAGTAGAAATGTTAGGCGCTGTACGGCACGGCTATCAACATCGGGTACGATACGAGAATATTTTTTCTAGTGACCGCTGACCGATCGACCGACTTGTTATTTTTAGTGAGTCTTTTCGGTCGGTCGGTCATTTCGACCGAATCATGGAAGTGACCGAAATGACTCAAATGACCGAATCTTTTTAATCGGTCACTCCAACGAAATGACTCGGTCATACTGGGTTAATGAAATGACCGATTTATCCCATCACTAATAGGTAGTACTTTGTACATGAAACTAAATTGTAGGTCTAATATAAAGGAAGAAACTTGTTTTGAATCTTATAGCCAAAAAGAAGTTACTGGCACTAACAGGAAACAAGAGTTGCAAGTCGGAAAATTGAAGGGCTACAACCGGCAAGGATTCAACAATTTCACATCGAGTTTAAAAAATCTGGGAGATGCATTTATTCACCTAAATGTCTTGAGTCGGAATTTCTTTTATTTATTCAATATTATTTTTTTATAACCGATAGACAGCCCCAGCTCACATCGATCTACCCTACTAAAAGTCCATACTATGGACTGGTTCCCTTATCAGTGAATAATTCGTTTTTTAGTGTGTACCTTGATAACATACTCTTCTCTATGTACAGATTATAACTTGAGCTCTTTAGTAATATCGACAATTTTTTCCACCGACTATTTGTCAATGGTGTTTATTTCTAGAATTTTTTTTGCTATAGTCTGTGAAAGGAAAATTAAAATAAATTTTTTGCCAAATGGTCTATAGTGAAAAGAACGGTTGAAGGGGAAAGAGTGAAGGTAATCTGGGCAGTAGATACTTATATTTATTTATTTTATTTTATTTTTTTTTTGCAGCAAACCTATTAAACGAAAGAAAAAATAACTAAATATAATGTGATAAGATTATAGCCAACGACTTACTGAAGTGTTCAAAGTGGACGATATGCGAATGATTGACATGTTGATGGGTTTGGAAATCCAAAGTGCGACATTATTTTATTAAAAGAATCCTAACAAAAAACCTTATCACCGCTATATACACATACGAACTCGGTAGGCATTATAGGACGTTTATGATGTGATGTGGAAACGAAAATAGAAATTGACTTTTACTTTATTGGAAAATTTATGACTATTTCAGATGGTGAACAGTAGATACTACAGTTGTTATTTTTTATTACTTTTACGTGTATTGAGAGAAAGAAATATGTTTATGTAGATGAATTCGTGGTTATTGCGAGCAGGAGCGTACGCGGAGGGAGGTATTCGGACTAGAGACGGGCAAAGTACTTCGAGTGAAGTACTTCATAAGTAGTAATTTACTTTAAAGAGTTAGTTCAGTGAAGTACTTCAATTGAACTGTTCATTTCATCTTTTCTGTTCTCTAATCAGCCGTTCAGTAGTTACTAGTCACTAATCCTTCAATTGAACTATTCACTGACTCTATTCTCTTCTCTAACCAGCCGTTCAGTAGTCAATCACTAGTCATTCAATCGTTCAATTTTGCTGGTGTGTGTGGGTTGGCTTCTCTAAACCGTAGCCGTTCACCATTATATTCACGCAATGCAAAATATCATACGCATACGAAATGAAAATGAATGAAATATATGATAAGCTGAGAGAGAAGAGCTGTGTGTTTCTGACTGACACGGAAACGGACAAAACGAGAAGATTGCTTAGAATAATTACATTCGCCTTTTTGGTTGTCTGTCTTTCTACTCACCGTGTTCGTATAGTTCACGCTGTTAGGCTTCGTTCTCCCTTTATTCGTTTTAATTTTTTTTAATCACCTCTCGAATTGAACTGCAGTTCACCTAAATGACTGAGTTACTTCACTTACTCACTTTAATGAAGTGCTCTTTTAGAGAAGTGAACGGCTCTTCTTCAGTAGGAACTAATAATCTGCACTCAGCCAAGGTGAATTTCGTATGAAATCGAAACCGGTTTGGAGAAGGAAGATACCTCCTTCGCAGTTATTTCGTGTTTACTTCATGAGAAGCCGAGGATTCACAGACCTTGATCTAGGCACGCTGTACACTTCGCCACGAGGTTAAGCCGACTTCGCAAGGTGAAGGAACCTGATGTATGGTTAATTTTGAGAAAGGAGGAGTTCTCAATCAGGACCCAGTCAGGGTTGGAATTTCGTAGGGAATCACACCGGCTAGGCTTGCGGAATGTGTATGAGCACAATTAAGTTTTTTAATGAAGAAACACAATGGACCTCTTTGTTGACCTAAGTGCTGATACCCTTGCAACACTAGTGGCATCTTTCATCATTATCATCAAAGTAGCTAGGCGAAGGACTCAAGGGGTTATTTCATTATATTCATAACTTAGTCTACTGGGTAACTAACCTACACAAAACCCAATTGTATTGGACTCTAGATGAAATACTTTGAAATAACGCATAATTTGGAGTGTGCATGAAGTTTGCTGAACCATTTCTCGCATTATAGTGAGTTCCGAAAATGGGTTGAAGAAACGTTTCAAACTTTTGGGCAGAATTAAACTTATAATACTCTCAGATTTCATCTGGAGTATAAAAGTAGATATTTTTTTCACCCTGGAGTATGTTCGGATGAGATTTCGCGAAATGATCGCAAACTAGGGAGAGGGTACGGCGGACTTTAATTTTATATACTGCAAGGAGAGTGTACTTTTCCATTTCTCCTAAATTGAGCAATTTCGTTGGCTTTTTGGCTTTTCCATTAATCAAAAGCTGGATACATATCACTTAGGTTTTTACAATTTTGAAGATAATCCGCGAAAACGACGAACAATTAAAAATATGATATGCGATAAAGTGACCCTCGTTAAACAAAACTGTAAAAATTGCTGATACTCAGAAGGAAGAAAAGGAAGGACTAGCAGAGCTGCCAGCTACCCTGTCGTTACACGCCTGATTGTTGTCCTGTATCGCTCAATCTCACGTGTCGCATATGAACTGTAAAGTCATATAAAATGTTCAGAAAATTCTATAACTACGATTGCAGTGATATTCGAATTCATAAGTAAAGGACTCCCCACTAACATATCTGATTCTTTTGGTTTGATGTTCTATTCAAAAAAATCACTTTATATGATTTCCTCAGTGTCATGAACTTTGTTTCCATACACTTTATCACTTTTGAGCTGAATTACTGTCATATGCTTTACAAGCTTTACATAGAAAGTGTACACTCTACAATCGTGCATCAACCGCAGAATATAAACTAGAGAAGAAAACTCTTGTGGCCCGTACTCTACACTCTGACAACTTTTTGTAGCTAGTCTAGAACATGAAATATGCTAAGTACCAGTGCCAGGTACTACACACATGAAGTAATTGTTCCAACGGTGCATTGCAGGAAATTCTGTTGTTCTAAGCTTTAGTAAAATTGCACATAGGCCTGTTTCTGTATTCCTTCATTCGCAGAGCGATAGAGAAGAGGTGTCATAATCGGAGGCATATTCCAAAGTGCTTCTTTTTAATCAGACACCTTCACTTACAACGGTATGTGGTATGAAACCTGTCACTGATAGATGGAAAGATGGGTGAAATGCGTGACATGCGCTCTTTGAAGCCAAGCTACAAATCTATTCAGCAGCTATTTCCACAGAAGGTGTTGTCAGAGCATACCAAAAAATCGTCTATGTAATGGCTGTGGTATTGCCATATCATTCTAACACTTCTTATCTTGCTCTTTGCAACTCCGAAAACTGGGATTGTATCAATTAAAAGTTTTGCTCAGAAGTTCCTAAATTTTAGAGACGTCCCTGAAGTTAGCAGATACTTTTTAGCGGAATCGGTTGAATCCTTCACCATCATTTATTGCTAATTTTTTTACCAAAAGCTCATATTTATTACTCCAGGATTTTGATTTTTACGGGGGTTTCCGCTAAAATGAGATGAAGTTAGCGAAATTTTTTTGAAAAATTACTTGTTGACTTACCTTTTAGATAAAATTTTTAATAGAAAAGAAAGTATGTGTCGATAAATCCGGCCTTCTTGTCGTCCTCTGTAAAATTAAAATTATAATGAAATAACCAAGCGAAAACAACAACAAGAAAAATGTGAAGAAAATTGAAGGTGGAGCGTAATACGATAAAACACAACACTTAGTTGCTAAATATGTTTATACTACGTGCGATCTCGGCATAAGGCGGTCTTGTTTGCGTCCCGTCATTACCTTTTTGATATCTTCTTGAAATGGGACTTGTCTATATCTCGCTATAAAGAGCTTTAATATAAGTATGTACATGCGTCCGTATATACTGCAGACACCGCCGTTGTTAAGACCGGAATACGTACATGTAATGCAACGTAGTAAGTGGTGTTCAGCTGGAACGTGTAATTAGTGACTGCTATCTGTTATCGTTACGAAAACAGTCTAACGAGTGATTTCAGAAATACGCGTTTTAAAGATTCATCTAAACAATACGTACAGGTGGTCGGGGACTAGACCTCTATGAACTTAGCACCTCACTTTCACCAAATGTTTGGGTAGAGCTTTGTTTTCCGAAAATTACTTTCTTTGTACTTCAAAGGAAACGGATAAAATATTGGTACCTGTGAACTTAGCATCCGACTTAGTTTTTTAGTTTAGCTTTAGAAATCAGCAAAGGGAAAAAAAACAGAAAATGGTAGTAGCCAGGACCCAGGACCCATGTGCGAAATGCCGGAGTCCAACCAGAGTCCCGTACACTGCCCAGAATTGGCATTGCATTGTCTGCCAAGACTTGTCGATCGGTATTGTTTTGGTACTGGCAAACCACCAGACCAGTGTCCGGCCAATACTGTTGATCAGTACTCCCACTTGATCTGAGCCGACTTTGGTCCGAGTTGCTGGGCCTATGTCGGGCCTAGAATTGGCTTATTGGTGTCTAAGCTCTTTCGGCATTGGCTCGACGGTCGGCTCTGTATTGGCCACATCTTGGTAGAAATATTTTTTGTTTCTCAACATATCAATTGATTTGGTTTCAACCCTATTACGAGAATGTGTCAGATTGGTCTAGTGGGTAGCGTAGCGGACTAATGTGTGACGGGACGGGACCAATCAATTCAAATTTAAAAAAAAAAAAAAAAAAAATTATGATTTTATTTTTGTTTCTTTTCTTTACTGAGGCCCAGTATCGGGCCAGAGTTTCACCAAGAGTAGGACCGGTGTGATCAAATCGACATTGGCTCGGCAATGATTTGGTCTAGGCCACATACTGGGCCCGAAACATTAGCCAGTACTGGCAACTCTGGCACCAGTACTAAGCCTGTGCTGTGCCGTTCTGCTTTTCGTACATGGGGACAGCAGTTGATCCCAGTCTGGCTTTCGTAATGGTGTTTCGCATCAGAAACTCCTCTGACGCCGAAAAACAACCAAACATTCTTAAAAATAGCTTCACCATGACAAATTCCATTCTCAAAAAAAAATATGCCAAAATATCGCAAATTGACCTTACTTTATTGTACCTCCAATCTTTTCTTAAACACTTTAAAATTTTCGTCAAATTATGCAAATCTAAACCGACAATTCCCATACACTTAGAGCATAGAAGAATTTGAATGTACTGTAACGATATTCTTGCAAATTAAAGACCCAACGACACTAGAATCTTCTATACAAGGTCTGTTCAGAAAATAACCTAACTTTATTATTAATTTTACAGATTATTGGTCCTTGTCCTTTTCAAAGTACTCCCCTCCCCTATTCACATACTTTCTCAGTATTGTTTCCAATTCGCGAAGCAGTTGGTTGGTTGGTTGGTTTAAGTGGCAGCCCTGTCACCCAGACAGAGCTCAATTAGCTCAGAGGTCGTTTTGGAACCACAAACTCGTGTTAAACTCGGATGTTAAGGGTTGTTGATACTGCGGAATACAGAAGATGAATGTGAGAAAGGTTGATTGAATTGGATCGCTATAGCCACCCTGTTCAGGAAAAGTAATAACTCTCCAATCTTCTTCCCCGAAATCTCCATCAGGTCCCCGTAGAAGGGCTTGCCTAGCGCTCGCTCTCGGGCTCTAGCTAAAGCCGGACACTTGCAAAGGAAATGAACAAGCGACTCTCGCTCATTAGTGTCTTGGCAGCTGCGGCAGTGTACATTGAATGGAATGCCCCGTTTGGCCGCATGATCCCCAATCGGCCAGTGACCTGTACTGATCGCCGTGATTCTGGAGACGTCTGCCCGGGTCTTGTATAGAAGTTCGTCTGACTTGGCACGGTTGTAAGATGGCCACATCTTCCTAGATATGGCGCAGGTAGTTAGGCTTTTCCATCTGGAATTAGCCGCTGTCTGGAAGTGTGAGAGTATGACCCTCTTTACGACTCCTAAAGGAACGTGGACTAGTTCCGCAAGAGAGCCGGGTAGAGCGGAGCCCTCCCTTGCCAGTTCATCAGCCCGCCCATTTCCCATTCTGTCTCTATTCCCCGGGACCCAGCGCACAGTGACTTTGAGCCGTTCCGCCAAATCGGCTAGTTCGTTACGGCATTGCTGAACTAGTTTAGTGGAGGTGGTAGCCGAATCTAGTGCCTTGATTGCGGCTTGGCTGTCAGTGAAAATGACGATGTTGTGTTTTTGCGATGAGTCGTGTTTTAGTGTACGACAAGCCTCCCGGATCCCCAGTATCTCTGCCTGGAAGACGCTAGCGTGGTCCGGGAGGCGGTAGGACTTAGCGATATTATGTGTATCTGAGAATATTCCTGCCCCGACCCCGCAGTCCATTTTCGAACCGTCGGTAAATATTATCGTGTCGAAGTCTGCTTCCACTCCTCTTTAGTTGGGAAACCAACAGAGAATCGTTTCGTGAAGCTCAGTTTTGGGGGTGATGTAGTCAGTCGGTGACGTAACCAATTCCTTTGGCAACTGTCCCGTATGGCTTCGTAGTCCAGCACCCAGATTCTTTGAGCCTGACGGCATTGTTTGATGCAGTGTTTTTTATATAAAGTTCGATTGGTAGAAGGTAGAGTAGCACGTTTAGAGCATCGGTCGGGCATGACCGCATAGCACCTGTAATGCCTTCGCGAAGCAGTTCTAGATGGCTTTTTTGAGATGGCCTTTAAGGTCTGTGACAAGTTTGCTTTGATGTCATCAATACTCTGAAAACGGAGTCCTTCCAGCACTGATTTAAATTTTAGAAATTAGAAGAAATCGCAAGAACCCAAGTCTGGCGAGTAAGGAGCCTGCGGGAAGACAGACGTCTGATTTTTGCCACAAAACTGAGGAACTGACAAAGCTGAGTATGCGTGGTGCAAGAACCATGAGTTGTTTCGGTCAAAATTTCATGGCATTACCCAGTTGAGATGCTAATCTCTTCTGCAATTTCTCTGATAGTCAATCGGCGATTTGCACACACCAGATCGTTGATTTTTTGAACGTCTAGGTTATCAGTTGAAGTGGAAGCTCTTCCACTTTTAAATCGTGAAACGTTTCTGTAAAAGAATTCTTCAGAAAATGGAACTTTCAAAAATTGTCACTAACACTTAAACAAGTTGCATTTAAATTACAATCTCACGAAAACTAAACGAGATATCAATAATCCAAAAACACGAGGCTACAAAGGGGGTAATGAGCAAGGCAGTGCTACCAACCGCATATCACTAAATATCTCCGGTGGCGCGTAATTCAAAATGTTCGGTTATTTTCCGACAATACAACGACAAGACAATGTATAGGTCGCAGTTGATTGTACTTCCAAGATATTTTAGATATCTTCATTTTTTTAAAACAAATTCAACCATTCTTCACCCTTAAAAAGGTAGAAAAAAATCGAGTAACGATCCTTAGACAGTACTTTGTTCAGAATTGGGCGGTGATATAAATATAATTTTAAAATTTTAATTTGTTTCGAAGTAATAAGCTATCGCTTTCTGCAGAAGTAAAATCAATTTAATAACTCGACATGCCTAAGAGATATAACAAAATTCGTTAAAATGAAAAAAAAAAAAACTTTTCACTGGCATTTTTTATTTCTCCCTTGTACCTGTTTTTGCGTTCATTACTCCTGTAGTACATCTACATATACGTGATAACTTTCAACTTTCTACAATAATCCGTTTTTGAGATATAAAAAAACATTGTCAACCTCGTACCTTGTACCTAAACATTTTAAACATATTTTTCTAATATGCCTCTTTGATTTTTGATTTTCTATACTTTGCGGTTTTCGGGTAATAAAAATCATAATTTTGTTTTTCCACCCTCTACTACCGTCACTTCCTACATCCGCAACCTCAAAAATGTTTTCACTACTAGAGATTCACTCAGCCTAACTCCTATAAAATTTTTAAGATCATATCTGGTACGGTTCATGAGATATAAAAAAAAAATTTTAAATGGTCCCCTACTTACATGTTACACATCCCGTCCAGTGTGACCACAAGTGCTACGAAGGTAGCAAAATGCTACTATTGACAATTTTTTGCTACTATGTTACTACATGACTAAATTTGCTACTCTGGTAAAACTAGCCGTTATAAAACTTGTGTACGCCAAAAATATGTTACTTTGACAAACCATATCAAATGTAAAATTCATGCACGCCTCTGGTCTTGCATTCGATATCGCGTACCATAGATAGCTGTCTAATACTATTGTACTGAGAAATATAGTATAGTGCTAGCGCATACCGCATACATAATCGCAAACGAATTACGCATCTTTTTCGAATCTATCACTCGTTTGAGCGTATGTGAATTTTGATCTTCCTAAATAAATATTCACACTTTAAAATATTATTTTTTCTTTAAACATTTTAAATTTGTAGTGGATATACAGTGTTATGAGTAACCCATGTGCGAAATGCCGGAGTCCAACCAGAGTTGCGTACACTGCCCAGAATTGGCATCGCATTGTCCGCCAACACTTGTCGATCGGTATTGTTTTGGTACTGACAAATCACCAGACCATTGTCGGACCAAGAATTGGCTTATTATTGGAGTGTAAGCTCTTTCGGTATTGGCTAGACGGTCGGCTCTGTATTGGGCACATCTTGGTAGAAATATTTTAGCCGACTAATGTGTGACGGGACCATGGTTCGAATCTGAGAGTGTGCAAGGTGTGTAAGTATAATCAATTCGCATTTTTCAAAAAAATAATAATAGAAAAATAAATTCATAGTTGGAAAAAAAAAATATTATTTTCGTTTCTTTTTTTTATTGACGCCCCAAAACTGGCAGTCAGTATCGGGCCAGCGTTTCACCAAGAGTAGGACCGGTGTGATCGAATCGACATTGGCTCGGCAATGATTTGGTCTAGGCCACATACTGGACCCGTAACATTAGCCAGTACTGGCAACTCTGACACCAGTACTAAGCCTGTACTGTGCCGTTCTGCTTTTCGTACATGGGAACAGATAAGCATGTAATGACGTAACTAGTTCTATTTAATTAAAAGAAGTGTTAGATAATATTTTTGCTACCCAAGCTAACAATTGCTACCCAAATTTGCTACCCTGAGACATATCAAAACGGTCACACTGATCCCGTCTCAACAATTTTCAATTCAATAAACTCCTCTTGTAATCCTATATACAGAAACCAAATTTTATCTTCCTGGTATGATTTTGATTCAGTAGATATTATAATCCAAAGTTTTTTACCCGCCACCCTTACATTCCAACTACCACCTTCGTCTTTATCTAGGCTTCTAGTGTGCCTTAAGACAACCACGAAGTTTCAACCTTCTGACATCAACCGTTCAGGAGATATGGATTTAAGAATGTTTCAATCCCACTTTTCGAGGGTTTTGGACGCATAGTTTTGACCGCCACTCCCATACCCTTTGCAAATATCGACCATTTTTTTGGTACATTTTTGCGCTGTCATACTACAAAAGTTCTAAGTTTAAGCTCCCTAGTATAAGTGGTTCCTGAGATTTAGAAACCAAAACTTTTCGTCTAAGATGCTCCCCCTCACACCCCCATCACCGAACATATACCACTCGTAGGGTTTAATATCTCAACAGGTTTGTGAGCTATGTATGTGCCTTCAAACGCTTTTGCGTATGGCGTCTACGGCGAACAGACGGATATTTTTTTTTTGTTTTTTTTGGGTTTACTAGTCCTAAAACGTGAAAATTCAAAGTTTCGGGGTTGCAAATTTAAAAAAATGCTATGCACCAATACGAATACTTTGTCTGAAATTTGTCGCTGCCCTGGCTAGTACGGTTGAGCACATGGGGGTTGAAAAAAACCGTCACTTTTTGAAAATTGTGTTGGACATAAACTGAAAGAAAATTTCATCATCATCATCAAGTTGTTGGTTTGCGCGGAGAAAAACACACAGAAAATTGTATCGCTCTGCACAGTAATCATCTTAGTCGCAGGTTGGTATGACTTGGTGATTGGACGTATATGCATGAGGCGATGAAACTGGCTGAAGGCGAAACAGGTCGGTATGTCTACCAATATTGAGGAGAAGATGGGGAAATATTTGCTGTCGGTTTAACTTTCAATATCGCCACCAACAAAAGCGCCCCTAACTAACATGGTAGTAGTTTGTGCATAGAAGCTATGATTTTTTTTGGGTTTTAGGTGCACAGGGTTAACTCATCGAGGACCCTTTCAGCTAGTGGTGTTGGTATTAGTATTCCATCATATGTACATTCCTTTTATATAGAATCTATTTTGTATTCATCACAGTTCAAGAAATTGAAAACAATTAGAAGGCGGTAATCCAAATAAGTGTGGAAACCACTTACGTAAAATATAAAAATGTATAAAATGTTGTATCTGTCTAGTTCCTAAACATAAGTGTCCAGCAATGAAAATTCGGATATAGTTGAACTTTGGCCTTAAATCAAAATTTCGTTGTTTTCGTAATTATGGAAATCGTTTAGAAAATCTCTCTCTGATTAACGGAACCTGGCCACTCTAATTCTAATCGATATAATATGAAACTTAATCCACTGATTGATACCATAAAATTCGCTAATAAAATTTGAATTAAATTTAAATAATTCCCCCGGTGGAATTGAATCGCGAAGGTCGAATGAACGGTCGCAGCCATTTTAACAACTCCTTAAGAAAAATTAATGGCACACTTTCATATCAGCAAAGCCGGCACGATCAAAAGTATACTTTAGATTTTGATGCCATTATTTGTAACATATCACGTAGCTTAAGAAAAAACCACTGTATACTGTAGCTCGCTTGGACTATGTACATAGATAGTATGATGTTGAGCAAAATCCCAAAGAAAAAGCTAATACGATAAGATTGATGGGCCATCTCAAAGCCTAATGTGTAAGATTAAGAAACACTGAACAACCTTCTCACCACTCGAAGACAAGTTCACCGACACTTTCAAAGTCCATATACCTCCACGCCTTATTGATAAATCGTTAAAATATCGCAGTCTTGTTTGTCTCCCAAAAACAAGTTCCATAAAATGACTACTTTTGCGCTACGGATTTATTTTGTGACGAGCCATCGTCCTAAACGGACAAATTATGGTGCCAGAAATTGCAGAATAATAACCAATAAATTTCGTACAGGTAATCAACAATGTCACTGGGAATCAGAATAAATGCTTTATGTAAAAATGCAGCGATATACCTGCGCTAGTATACCGACTAGAAGGTGATTAAAATTTCCATATTCGTTTAAAAAGTTGTTTTAGCGTGAAACTGGTTTCAGAAATCTCGCTTGAATAGTACAAAAGGTAGGTATATTCGAAAGAAGACAAATTCAAAATTCTAAGGCTGACCAAGGCGCCAAATTTTCAGAATAATCCGGACGAGTCAAATTTTTCGGAATTCGAATTCACAAAGTATATTTCCAAAATGTCTTCATGATTTAGCAAAGCAGGAAAATAACCGGTTTCCGCGCGTATTAAGTAGTTCGTCGTCTTCGATTTTAAGGTGACAAAGATTTAGTCACCTGAACGATAAAGTAACTCGTTTAAGAGTGTGTATAAAAGGAAGGTTTTATTATAATTGACCACCATGCGGTCGGTAATCAAGAATATCATTTTTTATTGCCGCCGATGGTAGTTATCTTAATGGAACCATGTCGAAAATGTGTAATGGACAATGGGATCTAGTTTGGGGCTTTCAACAGATACTGGATATACGTAATACTACGAGCAATTAAATAAAATATACCTACATACTTACTTAGGTTATGTTACTTTGAAGTTTGCCGAAGTCGAAGCGCGATACGAGTGATTTGCTAGAAATTAATCGGAGGCATTAGAGCAATTTGTGCAGTGGAGTTCTAATGCTAAATTGAAACTTCAAAACTTACGAGGGATCTCCCAGAAGTAGCCGACCTGTCGTACTCGTATATGGTAGCGCTTTTTCTTTTAACGACCATTCCTAAAAGGCTAAAAGTTTGAAGTTTGAAGACGCTACGTTGTTTAGTCTTTATTTGGCAGTCATCATTGGAGAACGCTCTCAGTGAATTTTTAAACATGGAAAAAGTTGATATTCGTATGTGATACAATATTTTCATAGGTCTCACTCCAACCAATATCAAAGCCGAACTAGATTCTACTCTGGGTGAGTCTGTTCCTTCGCTTACAACAAACAAATATTTTGTGGCAGAGTTTAAACGAAGCGGTACGAGCTGCCAAGACAAACAACGCAGAAATGGTGAAGAAAATCCACAAAATTGTATTGGATGACCGTCAACTGAAAGTGTACGAGCTAGCAGACATGTTAGGCATTTCAAAAAGTGATGTACATTGGATATTGACTGAAAATTTGGACATGAGAAAGCTGTACGGAAAATGGCTGCCGCGTTTGCTCACAATTGGAACAAAACAGCGTCGTGAGGATGTTTCAATCGAGTGTTTGGCGATGTTTTACAGCAATAAAGCCGAATTTTTGAGTCGATTCATAACCATGGGTGAAAGATGTGTCCATCACTTCACACCTGAGGCGAAGGAACAGTCAAAAGAATGATTTTTATGGAGAATCGGCTCCAAGGAAGACGAAGGCAGACTCATCTGGAGGCAAGGTAATGGCGTTAGTTTTTTGAGATGCGCGTGGGATAATTTTCCTTGATTATCTCAAAAAAGGAAAAACAATTAACGGTGAGTATCATGCGAAGATATTGCAACGTTTGAGTGATGAAATCAAGGAAAAACGGCCGCATTTGGCGAAAAGGAAAGTGTTCTTTGCACCGAAATCAATGAGTTAAAGTTCGAATTGATTCCTCACGCATGCTATTCTCCAGACTTAGTCCCCTCGGATTATTTTCTCTTTTCAAACTTAAAAGGCTTGGTGGTAAAAATTTGCCAACAGAGAAGACGTGGAGTCTGCGATTGACGGTTATTTTGAGGAGCTCGAAAGTACTCACTATAAAGAGGGTATCGAACCTATCCAACATCGCTGGAAAAGTGTATCTCCCTAAAAGGAGACTATGTTGAGAAATACAATTTTTTTTCAAATTTTTTGTGTTTTCTTGATTAGGTCGGGTACTACTTGGACGGCCCTCTTATCTCCGGTAGCACCACCTTATGTAACAGAATTTTTTTTACGTTATTATTTTAATAATTAATAATTACATGAAAAGCAATTTGACATCTCATCAGACACTAGAGATTTTGAAAAATTTGTGAAAACATAAGCAACCCCCGCCTATCCTCTTGGACGTTGAATATCCAAAAATCGTGAAATTGATTTTTTCCAAAAATCGTGAAATTGATTGATGTCTTATGACTCCTAAGAGATATGAAGGAATTCGTGGAAACGTGTGAAAAATGTTGAAAACGGATTTTGGGCGAATATAAAACAAGCAAGTGGAAGAGAAAAGTTATTGATATCTAATCAGACCTGACGGATATGGCTGAATTCGTGAAAATTTGAACAAATCCTTTACGCCATCTTAGGGGTTGAATTTCAAAAAATCCTGAAAGATTTTTCTGGGTATTTATGTAAAGAATGAGTAGAATAAAACTTAATTCAATATCGCAAAATAACTAAGAGATATGAAGTAATTTGTGAAAATATATGCGATTCACTGATCTTTTTTTGCCCCTTTCCTACGCCAACAGATATATAAATGGGTCCACTATTGAAGCTTTTTATAAATTTCAACTTCCTAGCGAGATCTACCAAAATTTTCAGTCTCCTCCACCTTCCTTCACACCCTCATCCCATAAAAAATGGCCACTTAAAGGGGTACACCCGGTCTACACACAAAAAAAATCATCTTAGTAACTCAAAGGGTTCGGGAGCTACGAGCCTTCAAACGGCATACGGCGGACAGACGGACTGAATTTTTTTTTATGTCCACTAGAAACGTGAAAAAAAAAGATTAAGGGGGCAGCAAATTTTTTTTTTAAAAAAATCGTTCACAATAAACCTTTTTTTTCACGATTCTTAACCTTAATTTTTTTCACAATTTTGGACTAATAGACCTCAAAAAAGTAAAAAAAAAACGTTTGTCTGTCTGACCACCGCGACGACCGACGTACACAAACACGTTTGAAGGCTCATAGCCCCTAAACTCTTTTATCTATTGACGTAAGAAATTTTAGTGGGTACATTCAGTTGATTGCTTGAAGTGATCACTTTTAGGGGAAATTGAGTGAGGACAGAGATGAGAGGAACGTTTCAGACGAAAAATCTAAGTTTGTATATCTCCGGAACTGCTTATGCCTAGAAGTTGAAACTTTAACTTTATATAGTGTTATGATAGTGTACACTGAACCAAATTCGTCATATTAATGAATTTTTTCACTGAACTCATGAAAACATTCGTCATTTTTTTGTCTAATGAACGCGTGCATCTATTTCTTGAAGAACTCAACTCTAGAACTCAACATTAATGAACACTTGCATCATTAATTTAATGTTTCTTCATACTAACGAGGAACTACAATAAAATGTGTTTTAGGGTGGTCACTTTGGGTCGGTTCCTTGGGGCATGATGTCAAGGTGCGGGAAGATGTCTTGGATGGAAAATTTTGGTTGGTGGGATCAGTAACCACTTACTGTGACGCCATACGAAATTGTGTATCCTAGTAGAGTGGACTGGGAGAACAATAGGGTACTACGTAAAGGGGAAATCTCCGTATATACGGATGGATCGAAAATGGAATGCGGCACTGGCGCAGGCGTCTTCTCTGAGCAGCTGAGTGTAGGGAAGTCGTTTAAGCTGCCAGATATGTGCAGCGTATTCCAAGCGGAAATTCTGGCGGTGTTGCAGGCATCAAACATCCTGTTAATGGGTGAGATATGCGATCAGAACATTTCACTCTACATTGACAGCCTGGCGGCCATAAAGGCGCTGGAATCGGTCACCATTAAATCCCAGTTAGTAAAGCGCTGTCGAGAAGTGCTAAAGGTACTTTGTAGTCAGAACAAAGTACAGATTTGCTGGGTGCCAGGGCATAGTAATATATTAGGGAACAAAAGAGCGGACGAGCTTGCGAGATCGAGATCGGCATCGAATGGTAGGGTTGAGGAGGATGTTTGTCCACCGATATGCGGCATCAAAGCGCAAATTGGTGAGCGCTCTAAAAAGACAGCCAACTCTAAGTGGGCGGGACCGGCAAGCTGCAGGATTTCTAGATCCCTGTGGCCCGAGCTGGATAGTCAAAACACTAAGAATATATTGACTTGGGATAGAGGAAAACTGCGACTGCTCGTCGGAGCACTAACGGGGCACTGTATGCTGAGGAAACACGCTATGCGACTAGGGATAGCGGAATCGGACATGTGTAGGTTCTGCCATGATCTGTATGATGTGGAGGACATCACTCACGTTCTGTGTGAATGCCGGGGGATCACTAGGAGGCGTTTGAGATGGTTGGAGGATTTGAGGTCGTTAGGGTATGACAAACTAGTCAGGTTCTGCAGGGAATTGGAGTGTTTCTGAGATGATGGAATCGCACATGAGGACCTAAAGGGATCGCAATGGGCCCGTTTGGCGCCTAGTGAGCGTGGTGGTTTTAGCGCTGCGCCCCTTCTTAAACCTAACCTACAATAAAATGCTGAAATTTGGTTGGCTGGTAATTCAGTGAATCCTTCTTGTAGATCTCCTGTGAAATCTTACTATCGGTGATTTACCTAAAGTTTCAGATACGAAATTCAACTACTTTTTCAAGTAGCAACAAAACGACAGTCCTTAGGTTAGGTAAAGTTTAGAAGGGTGGACTGTAGCACTATGCCATAGCCCATTACGAGAGATCATTGTAGAACCATTGTGGTCCTTCGTAGAAAAACCGGGCTCTTGGCACGACAGTAAAAAAAAAAGGGGAGCCTTATCTTCAACTGTAATATAAATTGCAGCTTAGTAGTTCATGTAGACTTTACATACTCTACATATTAGAGTATCGACCGATTGGGTTCCAGCCGATCATGATTGGGTGGTGTTTTTGATACAGGTCGATCAGACTAGAAAAGATTCACTTAATCGTTGGAATCGATATAGAAGTTAAATCTTTTCTTGGTTTCAATTAATAAAGTAACTAACTTTATCATGGTCATATCGCGCACATATCTCGCCAGGCATGTGTTTTTTAAAGAGTACACGTTTTTTGCTCCCTCATCATTGTCTTTTTTTGAAATACGTACCACAAGGAATTTTCTTCGCACCACCATTCCAACTTGTCAATTATTTCGAATTTGATTCATAGAAAAGTGTCAAATTGAAAACTGATTCATGTCCATCATATGATTTTACGATCGGTCGTGTCGCAAACACCAGAACTACCTATCGACTCTTTAAGATGATCGTCTTATTTCTCTTACCAGTTCGATGGTTCGGAATAAAATTCATTTCAATGATCTTTGTGATATGTTTGTGATAATGAGGATACTGACACCTAGGGAAGAGCCTACAGCAGAAAAGATTCCAGCTTGTTGCGGCACTGCAGATGGCTGTGGTGATGATGATGATCGTTATCATGGTGATCATAGTTAAGATCATACCCGAGGCGATCATTAAACCGTTCAACTGTTTTATTATAGTAGATAATGTGTGGTTGCCTTTACGAATGTGAGTGGGATTTTATTACGAATGTAACACTTTCTTGGGTAAATTCTTGTTTTCGAAATTATGGAAACTATTGATTTCTTTTATTTATTTTTTTCGGATAGTGGCTATTTTGTGCGCCTTGCTGTGATATTTAAAAGTCGTGAAGTTGTTTTCGAACTTATGAGAATTGGGACCTGTTTTAGATAGGCCGATCACTGTGAGACTTTTTTCTGATAGAAAGATATTTATCTCACTTGGAATATTGTGCCAAGTCCCATCTTTAGTAGCACACGCTCAATGTCTCAATTCATTTCCTAATTAAGCAATTTATCATTGTTCAGTAATTTTCTCGAAGAGGGTCATGAACTTGGCGAAATATCACCCAGGAAAACTTTCCACTCGCATGTAGTCTTCGTCGAAATTCCTTCATTTCGAATCGGATCGGATATATCCAAACGATTTCATATAGATTACATGCTACATACGTTTCGGCCCTAATCCAACAGATTTGATATTTTTAGAACCTTTTGTGTAATGCTGTGTGTGGTTTCCGATCCCGTCCTTCCTCAGCTTTTCTCTATTCTTGCACAAGTTTTTCTTTGGAACATTTTCATACGTTATACATATGCGTCCGCCTGATGTATCCTTCTAGACATTATAGTCGGTACGGTACCGTCTAGCTCACCCTAAGACTACATAAGTTCTACGACTATGGTCTCATTTAATAGTTTTATTTCATTTTTACTTGCTTTGTAATTAATCAAGTTATCCGGAGTTTGAGGAAAAGAGAAAAACCGTCCGTCCGATGTGCTATACACTACACTATATGATCCTATATCCAAAACAGAAGGAATACCAACACCCAAGTAAAATAATTGTGAACGAAAGGAAAATTAACGCAGGAAAAGCTGTGGAGAAAATCTTCGGGAAATTAATTAAAAGAAAGTCGTGTGTATTTTTAATATGTTTTTCATGTTTCCATTTTTCAGATAAAATGTAAGTTTGTAGGATCGCGAAGGAAACGAGTTATGTGGAAGTCACTATTACAATTTGAAATGTTCTAAAAATAAAAATTTGCCATCTGTCAGAGGAGAACTTTAATATTTTTTGTGTGGAAGTCCGGGACGCGTTTCAAGTTTAGTTATAGCGAAGGTTACTATGTGACTGACAACCGAATACCGCGATTATCGCATGCATGTGCATTGGACGCGAATGTATAAGCGATAGTGGAAACACTACATTCATGTTCAATGCGAATCCCTTTGATATGCGTCCAAATACCACCATCGACGCGAATCTACGCGATTCTCGACTAGAGTTGTGAACTAACGCGAATGTGCTGTTTCCACATAGGCATACGCGCTAGTTCGCACCGGTTCGCGTGATAACGGAAACGCGGCATAAACAATAACCAAGAGGCTATTTGAAATGTTATCAGTCGCACAGTAACCTACACCACATCTAACCACTAAACGCGTTCCGGACTTCTAACCAAAAAAAATTTAAGTTAAGCCCAGACTGTTAAAAGATTTTTATTTACGTATTTTTTTCAATTTAAATAAAAACTGGGGGTAAAATATTGAAATAGCCATTTAGGGGTTGAATATAAAAAGTCCTGAAACCGATTTTTAGGAGATTATATATAAAGCCCGTTAAAAAAACAATTCTCTATCTCATGAAACCTAAGTGATATGTCGGAATTCGTAAAAACGTTCACAATAATTTTATGCCCTTTCAGGGGTTGATTATCGCAAAACCCTGAAATTAATTTTAAGATCATTATATTTAAAGCACATATGGTAGACTTCCATCTCATTAAACCCAAAAGATTTGTCGGAATTCGTGAAAACTTGAACAATACCTAACATCCTTAGGGGGTTTAATATCAAAAAATGCTTAAATCCGCTTTTCTTCGATAAAATGTAAAGCCTTTAGGAGTGAAGGTGATTTCGATATCTTTTCAGACCTAAGAAATATATCGGAATTCGTTGAAATGTAGACAACCACATTCCACCACTTTAGGGCCAGTTTCACAGAAGAAATTTGAACTGAAGTTTAGTTAAACTTGAACTTAAGAATGATCTGCACTTTAAACTTGATCCGATTTCACTGTAAATAAATATCCTAAGATTAACTAATCTGAAGTTTGGAATCATTGTAAACTAATTTGGCTGAAATTAAGCTTTTTTACTTTGATACACTTTGCCTTTTCTGTCATTCATTTCGGTGTAAAATTTAAAATTGGAAAATGGGAAAACAACAAGTTCGTCAAAGCTCCAATTTTACCTAATGTCATCACTACTCAAAATCATTTTATTTATATTAAAAGTAACTACTGACTGCGAAACCGGCACTTAGGGGTTCAATATTAAAAAATTTTGGAAAATTGTTTCGAGAGCCTGCAGAAATGAAATCAATTTGATAACTCAACATGCCTAAAAGATATAACAAAATTCGTGAAAATGTGAAAAAAAAACCCTTTTCATGCACATTTTTTTACTCCATCTTTGTACGTCAATGAAAATCGGAACTTTCTTGCCTTAATTACTTCTGTAGTATATCTTCATGTACATACTAAGTTTGAACTTTCTAGCATAAGCCGTTTCTGAGATACAAAAAAACCGCCCGTACATTGCTACCCCCATCAAAAATTTTATTTTTCTGGTATGCCTCTATAGTCGCTCTACATTTTTAGCTTTTTTTCCTTTGCGGTTTTTGAGAAATAGAAATCTGAATTTTTTTCAGCCCCTCATACTATCACCCCCTGCAACCCACCACCAATTTTTTTTCCGCTTACATTTTCCTTGTACAATTGGTTCGGAAGATATTGTAATCCAAATTTTTTTATCCTCCATTCCCACAACCTACCTCACCTCTTCCAAATTTTAGTCCTTGTCTTAGCTCCTAGCATCCCTTCAGTCAACCACAAAGTTTCAATCGTTCAGGAGCTGTGGATTTTAGAATGATTCGATCCCAGCTTTCGAGCATTTTCGAGGCATTGTTTTAACCCCCACTCCAACACCCTTCAACCAGTATCGACAATTTGTTTGGAAATGGGTCCACCATCATAGTTCTACATAAGTTTCAGCCTCCTAGCATTAGCGGTTCCTGAGATCTAGAAACCAAAATTGGATCTGCAGGAAGGAATCAATCGGTTTTCATTTACTTGAAACCATTGCCAAATTTTTAATTTTTTTGTACAAAATTTTGAATTTCTAGCTTGAAGGGACTTCCTTTCCGAGAAAATCTGTATTTAATTTGTATGTATGCTCATATGTATAGTATCCACATTATTTTAAAACATTTGTGTCTTAAATTATTTTTAATATTTTTATTTTATTTGTTCTAAAGTATGCGGTTTCCGTTATTTCTTTCAGATAGCTGCTAATTCTTAAGAAACATCTAGAGAAGCAGTGTTGGTAAGTTTACTTAATTGCTTACTCTCTAGAGAAATTTACGGCCTATGGCAGCTTCAAATGACAATTTCATTTAGTCCACGCAAAACATCCACAATCTCAACCGCTTTGTTACGTTTTTTATACATAATATTTGATTTAGCTCGTCATTGCGTTTCCATGTGATAAAAAAAAATTAAAAATTCCTTACAAAACAACGTAGAAAAACATGTAGAGTCGTGAAAAGTTGTTAAACGAGAACTTTAAAAAGATACACTGCAAATTTGCTCAAATTTGCTGGAGCCCTTGTGAAAAAAATCTAAGTTTGCTACCTCGAAGGATATCCGCTCGCTGTTAAAAAATGTTCAATATACTTTTTTTTCCTCGAATATGTGTAGTTTAAAAAAAAAATCATTTACAAAATGTTGATATCGTCATCGGTTTTGGAACTCAAACAAATAGATTCAGATATGTTTGTCTTAGATATATTTGTTCATTTAAAGGTGCCCTTACACGATCGATTAAAATTGCCCAATTTGCAGCAATAGTCGTCAAGAAAATATGAAGCAACACACAGTAACAATAGCAACAGGCGATGTGGATCAACTTTTCATCAACTCGTTGCTGAATTGTGATGAGCGATACTGACTAATATCTAGCAATTCGGCAATAAGGGCTTACACGACCAATTCAGTCTATGAACAACACGAAAGCAAACTTAACAAACAAATATGAAACTTAACATTAAACTTGGAAATATTTAAATTCCAAGCCATGATAATACGAAACTTGATAAATAAATGCAAAACTAAAAACGAAACTTGACAATTGAATCATCGACCGAGGACAATTGCTTGGAATTTTCCAAGTTAGTGGAAATGCAGCAACTATAGGGCGAGCATTACCGGCAATCTGTGAAAAGATTGCCACATTGTCGAAATATTGCCGCAACTAGCATGATATTGCCCTGTATTGCTCCATTAATCGCTCCACTAGTTTTGGCAATAGTCGGAGGGCAATTAATTGCTTTAAAAATTGCTCGTGTATGAGCACCTTAAGAGTCATAATGCAAATTCGCTTCAAATTGAATAATAAAAATTTTCTGAGGCAATTCGATTCTATTGATGACATTAATCCAATTTCGTGTACGTCGCAAAATTGGATACAAACAACTCTTTTTTGAAAAATCAAAAAGAAAATGGTAGAAATTCTATCTCAAGAGCATCACTTTCAATAAAAGCTCAAATAATAGGATATTCTGTTTTCCAAAATTTTTTAACGACGGCTATAAAATGCTCTAAAGCTAGGATCGGAATATTCCAAAATCCATATCTCCGCAATAGTTCATGTCAAAAGGTTGAAACTTTGACATACTACTACTAAGACATACTACGAGCCAAGATGAGGACCAAAATCTTGAAGGGCTTATGCTAGAAAGTTGAAAGTTCAGTTGAGATTTCCGTTGTAGTAAGGACGACAAAAAAGGCAAAACAATTTAAAAATGAAGAGGTTTTCCATCCGCATTTTCACGAATTTAGTCATGTCTTTGTTATGTCGAGGTATAAAATAAATTTTACTTCTGCGTGCTCTTTATGTAAGCGCCTAGAAAGCGATTTCCAAATTATTCGATAGTCAAACCCTAAGCTGAGGGGATGTAAAGTAGATGTGAACGTTTCCACGAATTCCGACATATTTCGTAGGTCTAATGAGATATCGAATTCGCCTTTATTTCTAAAGACTAAATTTAACCGGGTAAAAATCGATTCGAACATTTATCAATATTTAACCCACTAGGGGTGTAAGGTGTTGTTCAAGTTTTCTCGAACTCCGACAGATCTTTTAGGTCTAATGAGATATTGTATTCGCTTTTACTTCTATGGGCTTTATATATAATTATCTTAAAATTAATTTCAGGATTTTGCGATATTTAACCCCTAAGATGGTGTAAAATTATTTTGTACGTTTTTACAAATTCCGACATATCACTTATTGAGCCCTGAGAGAAATAGTTAGTTGGCATGAGTTTGCATCAATAAAATTTTTGTTGCAGCAATCGAAGTTCATTTATGGTAATAAGAATTTGCTTGAAGCAATAGGTGTTCGGTTGTACTAAAATATATTCCTTCAAGGTAATAAAAAAACGCGATACACGCAATAGAATCATTCTGTTAAGACAATCAACTTAATTCGTTTGTGCGGTTCTGTTGAGACAACCGAACAAAAAAATGTTTAGCAACTCAATTTTGATTGTTGCAATAGAATGTTGATCATCACAAACGATTTACGGCATCTTTCAGTTGTGATAACCGAATGTGTGTTCCGTCAACCGAAGGTATGTTGCTTAGTAACAAAAAAAAATCAGTGTAGGACTTAACACACAACACAACTCCATCTTTTTAGAGTTTACCACAATAAACCGCGCATTTGTGGCAATCAAAATTTTCTAGATTCTGGTTGGCTAGACAAAAATTCAGCTGTCGGAAAATATATTCGATACCAATAAACGAAAATTCGGTTCGGCCAACCCAGAATTTCGGTTCCAACAATGGAATAGGAACTTTTCCTGCAACCGTTGTAATTCGATTGGCATATATTTCTATTGCAGCAATGAATCTGTTCTCTCAGTGTGGGATATCAAATTGAAAATGAAATTTTTTTGAAATTAAATTGAAATTTTAGTTTTAGGTAAATGTCCCAATACGCGACCATGTCCCGCCGTGCGACCAGTTTCAATGAATTATGAGTAAAATAAATAGATTCTCAAAATTATTCGTCCAAGTAGAATATTCATAATGATCCGTGAACAATGCTCTTGATGCGCATATTTTTCACGGTACAATTAAGTAGACACCTGAATTTCAAAAAAAAAATCAATTTCATAGTACGCGCGTTCACCCGCCATTTCGCCTGTAGACGGCGCTTCGTTAATAGATTTGACAGTTGAACCGTTGGATGTTTATTCAGTGCCAAAGTGACTTGGATCAATATTGACAATTTAATTCTACCAATATCATCAACTCGGACAACTAGCTGGTCAGCGTACGTGTTTTCGTTAAACCAAAGGTATCGATATGCATTTTATTTACGGTGGTCGCTGAGTGGGACAAACATTAATGAATGTACATTTATGCGTCCGGATGAATCAAAATCCTCAACAAAAATAAATCATCGATGTTTTGGAGGTTAAAATTGCGGCTAATGGTGTAACATATGTCCTTTTTGAGAACCCAATTATCAGTTTTCATGACATAGCCTCTAAACTGTAAAATAAATGGCTTAAAACAGTTCGTGGTTAAATGGGGGTACAAATATCGGTCGCCTTTTGGGTCATACCAATTTTGTCCCTATCAGCGACCAAAATAATTTCATTGTCACCTTTTCTTTACTCAAAAAAATAATATTTTATACAACAATTGAAATTCGATGATTGGAAACTAAAAATTTTCAGTGAATGATTCGCTTTTGTATTGTAGTTTGTTTATTTTTATAGTTTATTGAATATACTCGTATGTACCAGGTATGCAAGTATGAAACCGGAATTTTTTTATGAAAAATAGACGTTTATTCTACAAAAATGTTAAAACATATTTCATTCGAAGTATTGCCCATCGCTAGCTATACATTTTGCCCATCTCTCTGACAAGTTATAGATGCCACGCCAAAAAAAAAATTTGTACTTTTGAGGCAAACCAGTCATCGAGCCATTTTTGGACATTTTCGTACGACGTGAAGCGCTGCTCACTAAGTGCGTGTCCCATCGATGCAAAAAAGTGAAAATCAGAAGGAGCCAAGTCTGGTGAGTAAGCCGCATGCGGAAGTATTTCTCACTGACAAGCCTTAATCGTTTCCTTCACCGGTCGTGCCGTGTGTGATGGTGCATTATCATGCAGCAAAATTACTTTGTGTTGCCTCTTTCCATGTTCTGGCCGTTTTTCAAGCAAAGCTTGCTGCAGATCGATCATTTGTTGTCGGTAGCGTTCTGTATTAACGGTTTCAGCAGCTCGTAATAGATCACGCCCTTCTGATCCCACCAAACACAGAGCATTGTCTTCCGTCCATAGCGATTTGGTTTTGCAGTCGATGTCGATGGTTCGCCTGGAGATACCCACGATTTTTTCCGCTTCAGATTCTCAAAATAAATCCACTTTTCATCGCCAGTCACAATTTGATGGAGAAACGACTTTCTTTGGTATCTGGCGAGCAAAATTTCGCAAGTGGTTTTCCTGCTGTCTTGCATTGAGTTCATGTGGAACCCATTTCCCCATCTTCTGGACATTTCCATGGCTCTCAAACGTATGGACACGGCTTGGTGGGTCACATTTAACTAATCTGCGAGTTGTTGTTGCGTTTGGGTGTCATCCGCATCCAACATGCCTGCGATTCGCTGTCTTCAAACTTTTTCGGTGCTTTTCCACGTTCCTTGTTTCCGATGTCGAAATCACCACTTTTAAATTTTTTGAACCACTCAAAGCACTGTGATTTCCCAAGTGCATGATCCCCGTGAGCTTCAACAAGCATTCGATGCGATTCTGCAGCCGTTTTTTTTTAAATGTTAACAGAAAATCAATGCTGTCCGCATATCGTCGTTCCCAGGCACAAAAGTTGACATGTTCAACGCTCGTCAAAACTACACTGTTGTATGAAACCGGTATTGCTGGGTATTTTATATCTTTATCAGATATCCATATCAGATAGTTCGGTTTGACAGTTACTACTTTGACAGCTAGAGCCACCTATGAGTGAATTCCGGTTTCATACTTGCATACCTGGTATATCGATAAAATGAATATTGGTCGCACAATGGGACTGGCAAATCAAGTACCAGATTGCGACTGGTAGCAAATCGGGAGAAACGAGTGGTCGCAAATCAAAATAAGGGGTCAATCATGTGGTCGCAACGACGTACAAGTACATCGATTAACGTTTTTTCGAATATCTTCTAAAATAATGATCGTGTGTTGTGAAAAATAATTGTATTTGCAGAATAATATATCGACTTTGACTGAAAACAACGATCGTGAAAATCAAGTTAGTATAGAAATGGATATTTTGTTATTGAATATGAAAGCAATGCTTACGTGGTCGCGTATTGGGACATTTACCTTAATAGACTTTCAATAAATTCGATTAAAAATTGGTTTCAGATTTTACTTTATTATTTTTTAATAATAAATTATTTTTATATGCAACCTCTAACTGGTTATGTCTACATTTTATTCCCTATTTTTTTTTAATTTAAAAAATAATAAAAAAAATTAAATTAGAAATATACCAACAGTCTGTGAGGAACTTCATTATTTTTTGGGTCCAGAAGGCGTACAGAAGAACCCTTAACCCTGCGTCTACACTGGCAATAGGAATGGCAATATTTCCATTGCGTTTAATGTGAAATCGTAATAAGTGGGCATTGATTGCCAGGCAATTTTCATTTGAGCGTGTGAATTCGGTGTGTCAAGCTCTGAAGCAAAGCCGATATTTTGATATTGCATCAACAAAAAAAAACTACTAATA
The DNA here is from genome assembly GCA_951812415.1 of Beris morrisii. Lineage (NCBI taxonomy): Eukaryota > Metazoa > Arthropoda > Insecta > Diptera > Stratiomyidae > Beris > Beris morrisii. Next base: position 102,584,980 of record OX638310.1, read on the forward strand.
AGTTCAATAGTTTTCTCTTTAGTCAACTTATTTTCAGCAATTTCGCGATCAAAGCAAAAAAACCTTATTCCTACCTGTTGACAAGCAACGCTCACTTAAGTCAAACGATGCGTTTTCTGGCAATATTGCTCTCGAAATTGACAAGGCAATGATTGCTACGGCAATGTTTAGAGCAATATTGTCATCTACACTGTCAATTTGTGTATGGCAAGATTGCCGTTGTCATTGCTATAGCCAGATAAATTGCCAGTGTAGACGCAGGGTAAGCAGTTCCCGTGTAGACATCTGCAGAGTCACGGTGGTGTCCGAATTATTTTTAGAACCACTACAGTATCAGTTGATTTTTTCGAAGACTGTGCCTTCCGAGATCGGTGCACACCTGCATATCCATGACATGCAAGCGAACAAAGCGATTTTCAAACTTTTTTCGCTTTCCCGTGTATGAAAAGCAGAACGGCACAGCACAAGCTTAGTACTGGTGCCAATACTGGCTAATGTTTCGGGCCCAGTATGTGGCCTAGACCAAATCATTGCCGAGCCAATGTCGATTTGATCACACCGGTCCTACTCTTGGTGAAACTCTGGCTCGATACTGGGCCTCAGTAAAGAAAAGAAACAAAAATAAAGTTATTAATTTTTTTTTTTCTTTTTTTTTTTAATTTTTAACTACGAATTTATTTTGCTATTATTATTTTTTTGAAAAATGCGAATTGATTTTACTTACACACCTTGCACACTCTCGGATTCGAACCATGGTCCCGTCACACATTAGTCCGCTACGCTACCCACTACCCGCACATTCTCATAATAGGGTTGAAACCGAATCAATTGATATGTTGAGAACCAAAAAATATTTCTACCAAGATGTGGCCAATACAGAGCCGACCGTCGAGCCAATGCCGAAAGAGCTTAGACACCAATAATAAGCCAATTCTAGACCCGGCATAGGCCCAGCAACTCGAACCAAAGTCGGCTCAGATCAAGTGGGAGTACTGATAACCAGGATTGGCCCGACACTGGTCTGGTGGTTTGTCAGTACCAAAACAATACCGATCGACAAGTCTTGGCAGACAATGCAATGCCAATTCTGGGCAGTGTATGGAACTCTGGTTGAGCTCCGGCATTTCGGACATGGGTTGGTCCAACTTTTTTTTACTCGACACATCTCACGAAAACACATATTTTCCACGAACGGTTATGTAAGATACGATAGGAACAGTTCTCACCAATGCATACGAAGAATCTTCAAATATAAAACGATTTTTTGATTGATTTTCAACGGAAATGCATTAGTTTTCGTACGAAGGATGATCTAAGCATGCCAGGTTTGTTGATGCAAGCTTCAATTTTAGTTTCAGGACCCAGAATCTGTACTGATTACATTCCGATTTCATCTATTTAGATTTACTCGTACAGCAATGCACTTTCATAGATGTTACTAATGTACGTATAGTCTTTCCTACAAAGCATAGATATAAACCATTAAATGAGCATATTCAGTAAAATTCTTCCATTTGAAATCAGTGAAAGTACAGTAATCCCTCGATCTGCGCGGTAGTTACGTTCTGAATAAACAGCGCGCAAACCGAAACCACGCACTGTGAACCCACTTTTGTATTAAATTTGGGAAATACGTTTCAAATCCGAAATTTCTCATAAACAAATTTAATTTTAAGAAAGTACATAGTTCAACTAAAGTCTTTATTCAGTGACTAGTTATATTACATATAAATAAAAGTTAAACTTAAAAAAAAATAAATAAAAATTATAAATTCATTTATAAAAATACATATGTAAAACAAAAACTTTTTACACCATTTCATTTTCACTGCTGTCTTCACTGCTATCTTCACTGCTGTCTTTTGATGAATTTGATATTTCCGTTAAGGGTTTTGTAAAAAAACTTGTTAATAGTGATTGCTTTTTATCTCTTGAATTATAAAGTTCCTTATACGGCGCTAAAGCTTCGGTCAAACGTCTGCGGAATATTAAAGCACGCTCCAAATCAGGGTCTAAGTTAATGGCTTCTTCACCAAGTTGATTGCCAATTTTCAAAAATTCTGCCAGTGCTTTGCTACTTAATTTTTTTTCTTCGACTATTTCTGCATCATCACTTTCGTCTTTTTCGACATTATTATCTGCGAAATACGTTACCATTTCTTCAACAGAAAGTTCTTCTTCAGCGCATTCAATAACTTCAAAAATATCTTCTGGACCCATATCATCAAATCCTTCACCACAATTTTACTTTATTTATACTCTAGATGAAATCATATAGAGTATTATAAGTTTAATCCAGCCCAAAAGTTTGTAACGCATAGAACCAAGCCTCGGACGAAAAAAAGTTATATATTATTTTTTGTTTATTTGTGGCCAAAAACCTTAAATTCGCTTGACGTCCGTCCGTCCGTCCGTCCGTCCGTCCGTCCGTCCGTCCGTCCGTCCGTCCGTCTGTCCGTTAGCACGATAACTCAAGAACGCCTTCACCTAGGATCTTGAAATTTTGAATCTGGGTGTTCGGTTGAATTTGTAAGGCTAAGTTCGTTAACGGGCAAAATCGTCCTACTCCTTCGGGTAGCTGCCATACAAAATGTCCTTAAAACACGTATTCAAGAATATTAACCAATAACTTCGGAACGCCTAAAGCTACGACTTTGAAATTTTGTATGTGTTACTTTTTCAATAGTTGGAGCTAAATGTGTGATTAAGAAAAAAATCCTATTAGTCCTTCGTGTAGCTGCCGTACAAATATCCTGTCAAAATGTGTTCACTTAATTTACGAAACTCACTATAACTCAAGTAATCTTTTAGCTACGAACTCGGAATTTTGTACAAATTAGTTTTGAGTGAAAACAAAGTTTAAGTTTACTAGTCAGCAAAATCCTTTTACTCCTTCTGGTAGCTGCCATACAAAATGTCCTTAAAACACGTCTTCAAGAATATTGGTCGATAACTTCAGAAGGGTTTAAGCTACGACATTGAAATTTTGTATGTGTAATTTTCCCAATAGTTGGAACTAAATATATGATTATGAGGAAAATCCTGTTAGTCCTTCGTGTAGCTGCCATACAAATATCCTGTCAAAATGTATTCACTTAATTTACGAAACTCACTATAACTCAAGTAATCTTTTAGCTACGAATTCAGAATTTTGTACAAATTAGTTTTGAGTAAAAAGAAAGTTGAACTTTACTAGTCAGTAAAATCCTTTTACTCCTTCTGGTAGCTGCCATACAAAATGTCCTTAAAACACGTGTTTAAGAATATTGGCCGATAACTTCAGAGGGGTTTAAGCTACGTCTATCAAATTTTGTATATGTTATTTTTCCAATGGTTGGAGCTAAATTTATGATTATGAAAAAAATCGTATTAGCCCTTCGTGTAGCTGCCATACAAATATCCTGTCAAAACGTCTTCACTTAATTTACAGAACTTACTATAACTTAAGTAATCTTTTAGCTATGAATTGGAAATTTTGTACAAATTAGTTTTGAGTAAAAACGAAGTTCGAGTTTACTAATCTGCGAAATCCGTTTACTCCTTCTGGTAGCTGCCATACAAAATGTCCTTAAGACACGTATTCAACAATATTTTTCGATAACTTTTGAACGCTTCAAGCTACGAATTTGAAATTTTGTACACGTTCATTTTTAAATGGTTCCAAGGAAAAGGATAAATATGTAAGAAATCGAGTGAGTCCTTCCTGCACCTCCCATGTGAAAGTCCTTCAAAAAGGACATTTTTTTTTCGATGACTTTTACCCAGTTCAAGATATGAAATTAAACACTGAATATTGTCTTTTAGTTTTGAGTAGCAATCTAATGGCAGTCCTTAATAAAGGACATACAACATGCACACACGTAATTCTACTTTATCCCCAACTACAATATAAATCGGAGTTCAGTATTCATCTAGAGTATTATACGATTGGCTTGCAGCCGATCGTGACTGCGGTATGTTTTTTACCCATTTCCACAATTTCCACTAGTGGTGGCATATCTACAACTGCTTCCCTGATGCAGCACTCAGGCCATATTTTTTTCCAAACGGCATTCATAATTGTGTTATTTACCTCATCCCAAGCAAATTTAATATTTTGTACGGCGTCTAAGATGTTGTATTGTTGCCAATATTCACGAATTGAGAGTTTATCTGGTCCATCTGTAGCTTCAATTAGTTGGAAAAACGTTCTTCTAGTTTAAATGCAGCAATGACACCTTTTTGAATTAACGAGGTCGTGTTCGGGGGAAGAAATATTACCTTAACATTTGGATGCAAATCAGCCAAATGTGCTGGATGACTTGGTGCATTGTCAAGAAGGAGCAATATCTTGAAGGCAATGTTTTCTCTTTTGCAATAATTCTCAGCTTCTACGCAAAAGTAATTTAAAAACCATTCTTCGAAAATTTTACTTGTCATCCAAACTTTCTTATTCGATTTCCAATAGACTGGTAGGGAACTCTTTGGAATTTTTTTAAAAACTCGGGGATTTTCAGATTTATAAACTGACAGTGCTTTGTTCTTATAATCCCCAGCGGCATTTCCACATAACAAGAGTGATAATCTGTCTTTTGCAACCTTGAAACCAGGAGCAGATTTTTCTTCTTTCGATATAAACGTTCTACTCGGCATTCGTTTCCAAAATAGGCCAGTCTCGTCGGCATTGAAAACTTGCTTTGATATATATTCACCACTTTCTACTAGATCTTTAAAAAATTTTGGAAATGCAGAAGCCGCTACCGTATCAGCACTAGCCCCTTCCCCCGTTAATTTTATATTGTGTAACTTTTGCCGTCTTTTAAAGCTTCCAAACCAACCTTTACTGGCTGAGAATTGAAGCTCCCTAGAATTGGATGAAGACTGCTCTTCCCTTTTCAAATGATCAAAAATTGATAAGGCTTTACTACGAATAATGCCTGAACTAATTGCCATTCTTTTTTGATTTTGGTTTTCAATCCACAAGCTTAGCAATTTTTCAGTCTTCTCTATTACAGAACTTGAAATTTTTTTTTTGGTTTTTGAAGATAATGGTGTAGAACAGGCAACTGAACTTTTAATTTTTTCAGCATTTAATTTTATTCTTCTTATGCTTATATTGCACGAAAAATAGTACGAAAAAAGAGAAATGGAGAAATAATTACGCGCTGCTGCGAAACTTTTACCGCGCAATGCGAAATTTTAGTGGTAAATACAAAATCGCGCAACTGCGAAACCGCGCAGACAGAAGCCGCGCAGTTCGAGGGACTACTGTACTTGCAAATATTTTAATAATCGGAGCCACGAACTATTTCGTTTTCGAACTAGTTCGTTTGCGAACTACACAACCCTATTTCAAATCACTGAACTTTGAGCAAGCATCACGCAGAGATTACTCCCAATCCAACAACCACCGAACTAGAAGTGCGAACTTGTTCGCAAGAGACCGGGAATCTGAATCGAGTGCTCCCAATGGTGAACTAAAATGCGCAGAACTAGTTCTAATGTAATTGCTCCAAATAGTAGATCGTTAAACGTACACATATAATTTACAATATTTTATTTAGTATTTTAAGGGTGTATTAGGTATCCCTTGGTAATAAACGAGTTGAAGTTTAAAATAATAGATACCCTTTTAGTTAGAAAGTCTTATATGGTCAAAAATTTAGTGTCCGAAAGTGAGATCACACGTCAGTTTTTCTAAATACACTTATACCTCGCTTTACGGCCTGGATACGTTCCGTAAAGCGAAACGCCGTATAACGAATCAATTATATTAAGTAATAAATCAACCGAATGTCTTGGAGTATTATCCGAAATCAGGCCGTGTAACGAAACATTTTGGCCGTAAAACGAAAAAGTGCCATAATTGAAAAAGGCCGTTATAGCGAAAAGCCGTATAAAGAGCGGCCGTATAGCGAGGTATGAGTGTACTTGAAAAACTGTTTTGTAAACAATTTAACTTCTACATTCGTATAATAAAAACGAATAAATGGGATTGTAGAATTCAAATGTTATACACTCGCAATTGATAATCTCTCACTTTCGAATTTCCGGATTTGTTTTAAATCGAAATTGTAATTCATATTCATCAAATTTGACTATAAACACCGCATCAATTATCCAAATCATATCTTTAACTCTTGATATTTTCAAAATAACTCAACATTTACGTCGATTGATATTTGTCTATACACAAAAAAAGATCCAAAATAAACCAACAGAGCGCACTCCTAGTCATAACTATCCGGAAAATTTTCAAATTTTGTTTAAATTTCAGAATTTATTACATCACGCTCTACAGGAGTCTTGGAGCCCGGGAACTTTGTATATATACAAAGTCTTTCTCACCCGTCGTTTAGTTTCAGTTACGTTTACCTTAACAAGACTTGCTTGTACTGTCTATCCGAGAAAACTCATTCTGAAAATTAAGTTCCGTATGAAAAATCAAATATACACAACCTTAAGAAAATGTCTGAACTAAAAAAGGAATAAAATTGAACAAAAACACGAGAGTCTTTTCGGGTTTCTAAGGCAGTTCATTACGAAGTTCAAATTCGTCAGAAACCTGGCGTGCGTTAGTTTATTGTACAGCTGAACGATAATTAACAGACAAATAAATCAAATGGTAGGCTACCGAATACATTTAACCTCAACACGCAGAAAGAACCACTTCATGTCTACCTGCTCCCTACTAACACTGAACTAAATAGTGAACGAAAACCTTGTCCCATATTGTGTACGAGTGTTTGTGGTGTGTAGTTATAAAAATAGGTAGGCAAAGGTAATAATTTTTATTTGGTGTGAAAGATTGGCCACGTAAAATTTCATTAACGATGTTGGTTTGAATAAAAGGAAGTTTTGCGAGGAAGGAGTTCGAACATTTTAATTAACATTCGGGTTGAAATTTTAGGCGTGTTCTAGGTCACGACAGCGATAACAGTATTTACGTTAGAAATCTATTTTCGTAGTTGCCAAAGATGAATGGTCCGTCCGTTCTTTAGGCTGTTTCATTTGTGAGTTCTTCCGCTTTTTCTCCGATGCACACCTCTACATATTTTAACTTCACTTCTCGAACACTATTTACATATTCTTCACACTCTCCGAAAATTTCACTCAAATAACCGAATATACGGAAAATGTCTCGACTCAACACATGCAGTATTTAAGCGCCGCTGAGCTTTTGCAGGGCTTAGTGTTAAGCGAGACGACGGCCAGTTGAATAGTGAAAATGCCCCGATATCTTAAAGCCAACAGAGCTGAAGGAAGAGCTGAAGGAAGCGTAAATTATATGTGTACTACCGAGAACAAAACGAAGCTTGTCAGCCAATTGATCGAAGTATTGGAGGCTAAGGGTAAAGATGCAAATTATTTCTAGTGTCCAGTTGAAGGAGCGCATGCAGCAAGTAGTGACGTATGTTCTGGAACATCAGATCCTCTGCCGCAGGTAATGCGGACGAACAATAACAGGAGTCCTCAACCAGAAGTTAGACCATCAAAGTAACTGGCAGCAGACCTCAATCAGGAATTAAACCAACAGTCAAATGACCTTAACCAAAAACTAAAACAACTGTCAAAGGACCTCAACCAGAAACTGGATCAAGTAAGGGTTGGGTGTAGGGGCGAGCCCAACTAAGAAACTAACTTCCATAAGGCCTTATGGAAGCTATTTCTATTACCTACCTCGTTCTAGCTTTGATAAAGCTTCGATAAGGTCTTATACCTTGGATACACTGCTCGTATACAAATCATAATATCGTCAATATCACCAGTGTATCAGCCAATAATACGCATATAGTACGTCAACGGGCTGATATCTACATAATATCCAACCTGTTTCCTTGTAAATAAATTCGATGATTTTAGCTGATATGGCCTGCTTTTAACTGCCATCAGCGCCATCTAAAACTGAAATCAACTGAAATTCCAATGAATGGCAGTTGTGGATTTTTCTATCCTTCCGTCAGGTAGAATTGTTTGAGCGTGTTTTCATTTTTCTGTGTGATGTGATGGACCGGCTTCTACAAGTATAACATGTATGGGCTGTGTATCATGCCATCTTGTATCGCATATCATGATTTGAGTAATGTAATTTGTATACAAGCAGTGTATCCATGGTATTACCGAACTCATTTGGCGCACATTTCCCCATGTTGCAACAGCAATAGCCAAGCGCCAACTGTTGGTATTAAGCCTTACCGAAGCTGTTCTTGCTTCCGTACGGAAGTTCACATTGCTTCCAAACGATGATTACTACTTCCACGGGGAAGCAATACTTCGAATGGGAGGCTTCCGTAAGGTCTTACCAAAAAAAAAACCAAAAATAATATTGTTACGTGTAAGCCTGGCAACCGCGCAACCGTGCAACTCGATCGTTACACATAATGAAAACAACAACAACCGAATACCTAGTTGCAAAATAATCCAATCAGAAACCTAGAAGTAAATAAGGCGAAACAACACGATTGTATCTCCCTTCTTATCGAATGCTCTCCAATATACTAGAACCCTCTGCACACACCACTGAACGAAGATCGAAATCGAAAGCTCTAAAGCTTTCGAGAAGATTCCACACATCACTGAACGAACATTCAAGTACATCCTAGACTGCAACCGGATAGTATAAAAGCGGGTGAAGTTTTCAGCGAGAGAGATAGTAATTTTGATTACGTCGACTGCGACAGCCAGCGTGTATACGCGACCGTGTTGGTAGAGAGCGAAAGTGATCGAGTCAAGCGATATATGGTATAAGCGGGCGGTATTGCCATACAGTGCGAATTATTGTGCGAATATAATTTAAAGTGCGATTAATAAATAATCACTTATTTTTAATTTAACCGAATTCTGTTTCACTTGAAATCCCGGCGAACCCCTGGCTCGCAACAATATCCACAAATTTTTTTCCTTTTGTTTTTTTCCAACTATGAATTTATTTTTCTGTAAATTAAAAATGCGAATTGATTTTACTTACACCTTGCACACTCTCGGATTCAAACCATGGTCCCGTCACACATTAGTCCGCTACGCTACACACACTAGGCCAATCTGAAACATTTTCATAGACATGTCGAGCGAAGCTCGCTTGCAAACCTCCATAAAGCCGTTGGTATTTACTTCCATAAAGCCTTAAAGAAGTTATTACCGAAGCTTCGGCTTCTGAAATGTTCAGCCTCCACTCGAAAGTCCTACGGAAGCTTTATCGAAGCTAAAAATCCACAACCTGCGCTCAAAAGTCTTACCGAAACCTTATGAAAGTTATAGCCTCCGGAAAATCAAAATTCGAAATTTGTTTGCTAGTTGAGAGGCTAGGAGAAAGTGGAAAGCACAAAACTCCTTCCACCCTATACGGGGCACCATAGAAAAATAAAAGTTTGTTAGTTGAAATAATGTACATGGATGGGGTTGTTTTTCGTATCTCAGGAATGGATTATGATACAAACTTGAAACTTCGTATGTATATGTATATCTGCTACAAAAGCAATTTAAGCAAAAAAATTTGGATTTGCATTGGCGTACGAAGGAGAGTGAAAGAAGTTTTTCGTGAAAAAGGGTCATAGTCGGAGACGTGGTCAAACTCGAAATGTATTATAATACTAGGCGTTTCAAAGCAAGCACCCTTAAGAATTTAAATCAGTGGTATAACATAGAATAGAGCCCTATAAAATCGACATCTTAGATTTAAGCGAAGTCAAGTGGTAAAGACCGGTAAAGAGCGGACCACGAACGGAAACACTACTCTGTAGCAGTTGAAACAAAAATAATATGACAATCATTTTTACATATAGCGGGAGAAACAGTCTCATTAGTTGGGAACTGGTTTCGGATAGGACTTTCTTAACCTCTACCGTTTTTTGAATTTCATAACCATCCGCCGTTTCATGGCTTTCTAAACCTCCACCGTTTTTGAATTTTTTAACCTCCACCGTTTTTAAATTTCTTAACCTCCACCATTTTTTGAATTTCTACAAATCAATTGAAAAAAATGTTAGTGCAAATGTAAGCAACATTTTTAAGTATGCGATGTTTGGAAGCTTTTATTTCAGTTTCAGGACTCGGAATCTGTGCTGGTTATGTTCCGATGGCATCTATTTAGATTCATTCGTACAGCAATGTTCTCTCACAGAAGTTAAAAATGGTTTTCAACGTAAAACAAACAGACACATTTTACCTCGAAGTAACTAATACTGTGTATACTCTTTCCTACAAATTCTTTCGCACATATCGTTACCATGAATTCTACATGAATCCATGAGGAAGCCGTAGATTCATGTAGACCTCATGGTCTCATTTCGACGTATAGTACACGAAACAACTAGGTCGTTGCCACGGTAGCAGTTTCTTGGTATTAGAATGAACTACGAGTTTTTGTCAACTCAGTCCACTTATAGCAGCGCTAGTCCGAACTAGCTCGTTCGCGAACCACACAACTCTATTTGTCATCACTGAGCTTTGAGCAAACATCTCAGTCCAGTACAATCCAACGACCCGCGAACTAAAGAACTTAAAGACCGAACTAGTTCGTGAGTGAACGGGAATCTGAATTTAAAGCTCCAAATGGTGAACTAAAATGCGTAAGCCAACGCTTAAGGCAAAATATTCTCGCATCCACCGGTAATCCGAAATTGACCACATCCTTATAAATTTTCCATGGTTTCCCTGTCGTCCAAGAGTAAGGTATGGTATGTGGGATGGTGATGCCGCCATCCTCCTTCACTTAGACGTTAGTGTTCGTCCTTTGTGCTCCAAGAGTAAATATATGTTAGATGCATTCTCAAAGACACCAGCAAGCACGTAGAAGGATTAGGGATGTCAGAAGAATCGAATTCGTTTACAATTTGAAAGATAAATCTCGATTGAACCATCTGCAGTCGCTATCTTATTCCACCAAGCAATTATTCTTCTATTAGTTCTTTTCTTCTAACGGAACGATTGTGACTAGTCGTTTCGAAATTCCCTTTAGATGTGTGTCACATGGAGAAACTCAACACTGTCCGTTTTCCAGATCGGATCGGATCGGAGCCTGAGGCTTTATTCCACCAAGCAATTATTCTTCTCATTAGCACTTTTCTTCTAATCATACGTAACAACCTATACGAAACAGGTGAATGATCGCAAATCAACAAAACCAACAATAATTTCAACTTTAACGACTCATTTATGACGAAATGGTAAATTAAACATGCCTGCATCAAGTGAAACAAAATCGGAAGAACAAACGTCAAATATAATTAGTTTCCGTGAGATTTGGTTACAGTAGTATCTCTCACTCGGTTTCTCCACTTCACCAATTATGTTTTGAATCGACCAACGGACCAACGAAGGCGCCTCTACACTTGAATGTAGCCGCACAGAAAGCCAAAACGTAAATAACATGCCTGAAAATTAATCATCGCTAAAACACGCCCATCCTCTCAACTAGTTGATTTCGTGACTAATTTATGAGGTCTTCTGTCTGTCATATTAAATTTATGCTAAAGTTTTTTTTTCACGATACAGTCGCAACAGAGAGATAATTTTTACTTGGGAATAATTTATATCTCCTTTTTTTTAGTTGGGATTAAATACGTGTGTTTGTGGTTGGTGATTTCTATCGTGAAAGGGATTTTTGAGTATCTTGAACTAAAAATATAATAGATAGAAATTATTCCTTCTATTCTCTTTAATTTAATTAAATTAAAATATGATTTGGAGCCTTAGCACCGGTCATTTCATTTCAACTCAGTATGACCGAATCATTTCGTTGAAGTGACCGATTAAAAAAATTCGTTCATTTGAGTCATTTCGCTCACTTCCATTTCATGATTTAGTTTAAATGACAGTACTATCAGTACTATGACCGAAATGACTCGAGACATACGAAATAGAACAAGTCGTTCAATCGGTCAATCGGTCAAAAAGTTCTATTAACTTGTCTTATATCGTACCTGATGTTTTAGAGTCTGTCGGTTCTCGGTGTTCAAAACCAGTGAATAATTTAGACCATAGAGACTTCAGGGGTATAATGGGCCAAGAGAAAATCTTGGATTGGATGGTTGGTCGGTTCGGTTTCAAGAATTTGAAATGAAGATGTGTTAATGACAAACTTCATTTTTGAAATTTGACTGACTTCGAACACCGACCGTCGAGGATCGATCGAGCGACGAAAAGTCGAATGGAATGTTTGGGCACTGTACGGAGTGACCGATTGAACGACTTGTTCTATTTCGTATGACTCGAGTTAATTTGGTCATAGTACTGACCTGGTCATTCCGATCGAATCGATCGCGACCGGCTCATCACTAAAAGTAACTTAGGTACATACTTCAAATGCAAAAGGCTTGTTGAACCCTGGAGAGGTTAGTAAAATCAATGCTTGGTACGAAGAGAATTACGAACCAAATATCGTTTTGCAAAGACACGATACTTATGTATATCGCAACAGTGTGCCGCAACGGCCGCAGTCGCTATAAATTCACGCTTGGTCATCGACGTAAGCGACGTAATACCTTCGTAGTCACTCATGTTAGCGTCAAAATAAAGGTCGCCAGGACCTGTACTGACGAAGGTGGAAGCGCTGCGAAAATAAGTTCGCAATCGCACTCTTTTCAACAGACGAAAACAGAAGCTGAAGCGGTAAATGGAATTAATCCAATAAACTATTGCACTATGAAATTGCGAACAAAATCCACAGGGTGTCTCAAAAGCAAGTTTTTGATTAGCTGACTGTAAACGCAACAAATTCGGGAAAGGGCAAGCGGTGGTATGTCAATCTGGAGTCTGGCTTTTAGGAATTCAATCGCTATTGAGCATTTCTCGGGAGCGGGCCGTGCGAGAATTTTACAAAAAAGTGATTCGGGGAATATAGCGCGGAGGAAATGCCGCAGTCATCGTGGTATGCGTAACTTAAATGATGCGCCCTGCGCCCTCATCCGGAAATGAGTCGAAATTTTGGATAGACTGTCTCAACAGCAAATTTTACAATTTAAAACTTTTTTCATGCGAAGGGTGTACTCGGTCTAACTGTAGAACTTTCAAGTGGTTCTTGACATATATTATAAAAAACTATTTTTTTTTTATAAAGATTGTTATCCCCTCCACTTATATGCTCCGCTGCCTTCTCAAATATTGCGTTTATGGAGTATATGCAAAGCCAAATTTTAACGTTCTACCATAATTGGTTCGGAAGGCATTGTAGTCCAAAGTTTTTTTGTATCCCTCATCCCACCACACTTGCTGCTCCATTTAAAGTTTTGTTTCTAATATACTGTTACATGTAAGCCTGGCAACCGCGCAACTCGATCTTTTCGTATAATCGAAACAGCAACAACCGAATACCTAGCTATAAAGTAACCCAATCAGAAACCTAGTTGAAGTATATAAGGGGGCGGAGTAACACGATTGTACCTCCCTTCCAATTGAATGTTCTCGCAAGTATCAGAACAGTGTAGAAGATCAAAATCGAAAGCTCTAAAGCTTTCGAGAATCATCCACACACATCACCGAGCGAACGTTCAAGAACAGTCTAGACTATAACCAACTAGTATTAAAGCATGCGAAGCTTTCAGCGAGGGACATAGTAATTTTTATTACGTCGACTGTGACAGCCAGCGTGTATACGCGATCGTGTTGGTAGAAAGCGAAAGTGATCGAGTCAAACGATATATAAGCGAGCGGTATTGCCATACAGTGCGAATAGAATTAAAGTGCGGTTAATAAATTATCACTTATTTTGATTTTATACGAATTATGTTTTACTTGAAATCCCGGCGAACCCCTAGCTCGCAACAATACGCTTCTAGTATGCCTACAGAAAGACACCAAGTTTTAAATTTGTGCCATAAACCGCTCAGGTGAACAAGACCTTAGACCGCATTGTTTTACCCATCATTCCCAGACCCGTTTACCCATATCTACAATTTTTACGAAGTGGGTCACTTTATTCAAGTTCCAAACTTTATCTTTCTAGCATAAACCGTTCCAGAAAAATTCAACTTAATATTTCAACGATTCTGGACCTGCTGTAAAATTATACTCACGTAAGGTATTACTGTATATTAAGGAGTTGTATGATATCTTAGACAACAAATGTCTAGCTGAATGCTGCTGCCAAGAGCGCCCTGAGACTAAAAGAGTCTAGTGGCTGCTGGAAATCTGCGGATTATGAGCATAGCAAAATTCTTTAATTATTGCCAGATTGTGGGCTTAGTGAACTCACCGACTATATAACTCCGTTTTTAAGCTTCGATACAGGATTCCATACCCTTTTCCCTACTAGCAGGGACTGGAATAATCAAAAAGTGATAGGTGAATCTGAAGATGCCATATTCACGGATGGTTCAAAAATGGATACTGGAACGGGGGCAGGGATTTTCTCAGCCGACATGAACATTCAAGTATCCTTTCGTCTGCCGGACTACTGCAGTATTTTTCAAGCCGAGGTTTTTGCCGTAAGCAGTGCAGTTGATATACTAAATTCTGCGACAAATCTTCCCGAAGAGTCGTGTATAAAGATTTATATAGACAGCCTAGTCAAGTCAAAGCTAGTGAGGGAGTCTAGGGAGCGTCTGAAAACATTCCTGTGCTGGGTTCCGGGACACAAAGGGATACCAGGAAATGAGGCAGCCGATGAGCTGGCCAAAACTGGATCTGCAATGGCTGCTATACATGCAACCCAAGCGGTAAAAATACCGCTCAATTACGTCAAGAGTAATCTTGGCAGGAAGGCAATGGAGCTGACCAATGGCAGATGGTTCAACCTAACTACGTGTGAAACCTCCAGGCAGCTATGACCAGTAATATATCCTAGAAGCACTGCCGATCTTCTGAAAAGAAGTCGTATAGAGACCCGTAACATTACGGCAGTCATAACGGGCACTGTCTCTTTGGTAGACATGCACAACGCTTAGGCGTCCAATATAATGACTACTGCAGAAGAAGAAGAGAGCGTTAGGCATCTACTTTGTGAGTGTCCCCAGCTAGCCGCTGTAGGTTCAGAGCCATGGGCAGCTACTTCCTCTCCAGACTCGGGGACAAGGCTGAAGCACGAATTGAAGAAATAGCCAAGTTCATTCGCTTCTCTGGCTGGTTCGACTAGCTTTCCCCTAGTAATGCTACGATAACTCCCTATATGGGACTTCATGTCACGGGTGTGGTATCACAATGGACCAACCGAATGGTCTAAGTGAGTCGATTCATAGTTTGGATGGATGCCACTATAACCTAACCTAACCTAGCTGAGAAAACTGCAAGTTAGTTAATTTAGATCACATGAAAGATCAAAAACAATGTTATGAGGCCGTGCTCAATGCAAGAGATGAAGAAAATAAATCACCGACCTTCTTATCATATTTAACTTAAGGATTGATTCTCGCAACTGAATGAATTTGGGTAAAATTATATTGGAAAACTGAGTTCTACTTGCGTCCGCTTAGAACCGACTGCTGGACTGCAGTCTAGGCTTAAGGTGGAATTATAGCGTATGCGACGCGCGCGCATTAGGCAATGCGATGCGATGACAACTGACTAGAATAACTTAGCGCGTGTTGCTTCGATTGGCAATTTTCTAATTTCGTCGCGAGCGTAACGCGGTTTTGGTGGCTGGTTAATAAATACCGCGAATGAAATCCTGTAGAATAAAAACAAAAAACGGAGGCGTTACTTTCGCTGGCGCAGCTGTATAAATTTTGTATTTGATAGTTGTAACAAGCAATTCAGCGCGCTTACATTAACTGGTGTTGCGATTTGGCGCGCGCGACACGATAGTGTAGCCGAGCGAGTCGCGCGTTTCGCGTTCACTTTGATTTCACCTTTAGAAGTGACGGTCCAACTGCAATCCACTCAAGCCGATTATTTATTTCTCTTCGGCATACGCATACCTATCCTCAAATTCGAAACTTACTGTTTGAAAGTTGGAAGTTTCGCTAAAAAGTTCTTTTCTATTTGGAGTAGTTCATAAAGAGTTTCGTTTACGATATAAAACCAATTTGCAAGTTGTTGATTTCATATAGACGCCCTTATGGTAGGTATGAGTACCAATCGACATTTTGTCGATCTATTAATCGGAACTTGTTTCAAACGAAGTTCTTGAAGACGAGATGCCTGTAACGTCTGAGGTATGATGTTAGCTAGGTGCTCAACTCGACCACGTACTTGGCTATTACAGAAATCGTATCTTGTATTGCTGCAGGTCATATTACTCGACTTGTTTCATATATCACGACAGAAGAATTTCTAATATTAAGCAACCCATGACGACCTTTTTCCAACCACTGGGACACGGTACGAGCACATAACATTGTTAGTGTCATGAATGGGTGGTCCCAAAGGGATATATTTTTCTTGAACTTTAAACGATTTAGCTCTGTTTCACTATTAGAAAGACATTCATATCTGGATGTGTTCAGTATGGCTATGGCTATAGGTACTATAGATTGCAGATAGATGTCGTGCTGCACTATGTCCAGAATACCTACAGTATTGATCACTTTCGACTTGACTTTCTGGTTCAAATCGTTTCTGGCTCGTGTCTTTCGTATTTCCTTTTACTGCTCTCCAAGACGACTTGTAGTACCGTCTATTGCATGCTTGCACGCTTTTCATAGTTTTTCGAAACGATAATGAGAAGTCATAAATTGAAAATATTTACCAGTCAAGCACAATCATACGAGTGAAGGAACAGTATCTAATCGTAAAATATCATTTTCATGAAACGTTTGAAAATGGCAATTTATTTTTTACAAATGTGATTCAAAATCTCGTTAAAAACTATGGAAGAAAACGAGGAAGTCACGAAATATTATGTCTTAAAAGTTTTTTTTACTATACAACATTCCAGCAGAGAAGACAAGTATATTTTGTTAGCCAGATTGTTTGGAGGCGCTAGTGCACTCGGAGGTATGAAACCCCAAGTAGTCCAGTCAAATGGAAAAATTCAGATCAACCGCGCATAGATCCCAAAAAAGTCAAACAAATCGTCTCTCCGCCACCAAGACCGTTCGCAAACGCGTTTGAATGCGCGTAGTTCATAAACCCCAAGCCATCCAGTCAAATGGTCGAAAAATTCAGGTCATCCACGCATAGACCGCAAAAAAGAAAAAAATCCGTCTAATCGCCTTCAACGCTGTACGCAAACGCGATTGTATGCGCGTAGCTCACAAACCCCAAGATGTCAAATGGTTGATCAAATCAGATCAACCGCCGCGCATACACCTCAAAAAATCAAAAAAAATCCGCCTCTCCGCTTTTAACGCCGTACGCAAAAGCGTTTGAATCCGCGTAGCTCACAAACTCCAAGTAGTCCAGTCAAATAGCCGAACAATTCAGATCAAGCGCGCATAGACCACAAAAGAGTAAAAAAAAATCCGTCTCGCAAACGCGTTTGAATGCGCGTAGCTCACAAACCATAAGTAGGTCAGATCCTAAAAAAGTACAAAAAAAATCTCCGTCTAACCGCCTTCACAAACCGTAGCTCACAAACCCCAAGTAGTCCATTCAAATGGTCGAAAAATTCAGATCAACCGCGCACAGACCCCAAAAAAAAATCCGTCTCTCCGCCTACAACGCCGTACGCAAAAGCGTTTAAATACGCGTAGGTCACAAATCCGCTGTAACATTAAGTTAACATTTATTTGATGGAGTGGGGTGTAAGGGTTGGTTTATATGTCTCAGAAACCGCTTATGCTAGGAAGATGAAACTTGGAATTTATATCGAAGAAGCTAGACCCAGTAGACCTCTAGCGGAGAAAAAAAAATGTACGGTAGTGGGGAGGGTGGGAGACGGTGGAAAGAAAAAGATTATTTTTTTACGAAAATCACTAAGGATACAAAGCTAAAAGTTTATGTCAAGATTCTTCATAGAAGCACCCTAGAAAATAAAATTTTTGATAGTGGGTGCAATACACGGGGGTGGGAGTGACTTTTGGACACCCTTCCAGGGTTATGCTAGAACTTGGAACTTGGTATGTATACGTAGATGTACTACAGAAAAAATTTAAGCAACAAGAAGTTCAGATTTGCATTGGCGTACGGAGGTGGAGCAAACAAATTGTCCGTAAAAGGGTCTTTTTCTACACATTCACTAATTTCGTCACATTTTTAGGTTTCTCTAGAATTAATTTTACTTCAGTGTGCTTATAAAATAATAAAAGCCCCTAGAAATCGTTTTCTCGATTTTTTGATACTTAGCCGCTAGGGATGTGTACGTTTTCACGAATTCCGATACTTAACCTATCGAATTCGCTTTGACTTCTAAGGGGTCTAAATATAAGCGCAAAAAAATACATTTCAACATTTTTCGATATTTAGTCACCAAGGATGTACAAGGAGTAAGTTTTCACGAATTCCGAAAAATATTTTAGGACTAATGAGATATCGAATTGTTTTTACTTCTATGGGTTTTATAAATAATCATCCAAAAATTGATTTTAATTTAATTTAATTTTAAAAATTATTACGATATTCAAGCCCAAAGGGCGTGCAAAATGATTGTGTGCATTTTAACGAATTCCGATATATCTCTTAGGCCTGATGAGATATCGAATTGCTTCTTACCTTGACGGTCTTTCTATATAATCGAAAATTGAGCAAGTCATTCCTGTAGACCCAATGTTAAGGCTCGTCAAAACGATTTGTAGTGACTTATCGTAACTACGCTGTTTTTTGCCAGAATTTTTATGTTATTATTGCTTCGTTTTATTAAGGACTCGGAGCGGCATGTTTTAGGTATTGTAATTTAAATTGAAAATAGTTTTAAATGTACTTCTAAATTGCCTGTAGATCGTTCACCTCTTGCTAATCCCATCCCAAAATATCTCGTCTTCGAACTCGAAAATTAATGAGTAAGATTTGAAAACATTACAATGCCTTGTTCCATAGTTTTTTTTCGTCTTCACATCTGTTATATCTTGCCGCCGTTCAGACAGAGACTATTTTAATGTAACCTATTCGTATGTTGGGATCCACGCATAAATATGGTTCCAACTCGTACTCGTCGTCGTCGTCGTCATCATCATCAAAGCCAATCAATCAAATAGTCTTCGCATATGTACCTACAGACCAAAGTATCGTATCGAATCAATCATCTGCTCGAAACAATTTGCATACATAAATTCGAAACAATATTTTGTTTGTAGGTGTATGTCTTCCTTGCGGCATATTCAGTGGGATATATAAATTCCTGGGATAAGGATAACATCATTCGACTATACGTAAATTGAACGCCTTTTTCCATCGAAATTATCGTCAACTATATCTTAGTTCACTTGGCAAAAGTACGGTCGTCGGCGTTGAATCGGAATGAAGTGAAATTTTATCGGGTGGCATTACTCTTCCTGTGTGGTGTTTCATTGTATGTACAAAGTGATCACACGGTAATTGATGATCACCTCATCGAAAGGTAAAAAGCCATAGAATAACTCATGATGCCAGGAGCGCATATGGAGTACGTACACCTCCACCTCGATATTGCAAGCAAAGATGAGAATTTCGTCTTTATGGTGTTTTCTTTTCGGTTCTTTTTTTAATCCACTTTGGTCTCGAAACACATGGTAAAGGAGCACCCTGGGGGCTCCAGAATGATGCTCAGCATACACTTTTTCGTCTCGTTCATCTTGTTTGGCTGGTTGATGTGCTGCTGCCTTGATGGCTATAATATATCTCAGGAAGCACATTGGTCTTGGTCGGTGTAAATATTTAATGATTATATGGGCGATTTTTTTCTGCTTCACTCTCGCATGGCGCAACCTATACCAAATCTATAGGAGCGAAGAAAAACAGTCAGGCCCGTATCGTGTGTATGTATGAAATGGGCTTGGAAAAGTTTTATAAACAAGAACGTGATTGATGAACGTATGTCCCGGTTATCATTTCTCATTCGCCGACGGTTGCGATAGAATTGTCTTCTTTGGCCGTATCGCTTTTACCAATTTTTTGGAGATGATGCTTCTTGCGTTTACTACTGTGTGATGGCACAAAGTAATCAGGATCTTTTGGCTTTCTCGATAAATTATGGGGGAACACGCAAAGATTAAAGATTTTGCTGGATCGTGAACTGTGCAATCAATTTTAGAAGTGGATAAAGGGCTATTCATCGATCAATGAAGGGGTGGATTTACATGTGAATTCTTTCATACCTACAACTAATCGAGTGCGACTGAGTTACAAAGGGACTATATCCAACCGGTCGTTGGTGTCGGGTAATGATTAAATAGATTTCTAACGGTCATCGATTAGTGCAATCGGAATACAACTCTCATTGCACTAGTCGTCAGAGTCATCTAATCGGGGAACGTTCTAAGGAGGCGGCCAACTCTTGATGGGCAGGGTTGACAAGCTGCAGGATTTCAATGGCTTTGTGTCCCAAGCTGGATAGTCAAAAGACTAGGGATATATTAACTTGTGATAGAGGAAAATTATGGTTGCTCGTCGGAGCAGTGACGGGTCACTGTATGCCACGCGTTTAGGTGTAGCTGAGACGGACGTGTGCACGATCTGTGTGCTGTAGAGAACATCACTCAGATCTTGATTGAATTGCCAGGGGTTGCTAGAAGTCGAATGAGATGGCTGGGTAGTCATTTTTTCGACAACATCGAAGATTTTAAATCGGTAGGGCATGACGAACTGGTCAGATTCTGCAAGGATATACGAGGTTTTGAAAGGATCGCTATGGGATCGTATGGAACCTAATGAGCGTGACGGTTCTTAGCACTGCACACCTTCCTGAACTGAACTGAGTTGTCAGAGTTATTACTTCTGGAATGACGTTTCTTGTGTTCATATAATAATTTTCGTCGTAATCGCTTCGAAGATCGCACCGAAAATTATAACACTAAGCGTGTGTTTATTATGCCATTTGCAGTTCGGTATGCTCTAAATACTCGGACGTATAAGCATTTGACGATGATACTTTAATCTTTTTCACTCACGAAAGGCGGAAGGGGTCGGCACATTTACCACTTGTAGAAAAATGTGTGACAATATTAACTCCCATTATCGTCACCAATAAAAACGCGCGAGTGTACATACGTTTCTTTCGAGGTTTCTACTTACAGGGTAGTCTATCAATGGTATTACGTAGATGTGAAATCATTTCATACGTTCTTCGTATCCTACTATTTTAAACATTAAAAATGTTGATAACTTTTTTAAATTTAAAGAAAATCGACAGAGCCGTTCATGGAGCCGCCATATCTTCATCTTCCAGCACCCACTATAATTAAAAAAAGGCGTTAAAGCATTTTAAATCAAAAGTAAGGTAGGGTTCATTAGTGAGTTATATCCGTCAAATTCTTTAGCAAGCTCCCATATAAAAATCCTAGAAACACGTGCTCACTACTAATAACTGATGACCTCCTAACACTTCAGGCTAGGAAGTTGAAATTTTGAAGATTTACAGCCACTCACAAAATTATTTGGTCTTCAGAGAATATGAACTAAAATCGTCATATTTGAAACACCAAACGGTTGTGTATTGATTAAGAAGGAGTTAATCGGGAGATCATCATGGATATTAATCCACTGCCACTGATTGATGATCAAATCGACCGTAAAATTTAGAGCTTATCTACTTGTCATTAAGTCAAAAATCACCACCGACTAATCTGCTTTCAAATCGATGATGACTGAGAAGGTCTTTACGTCGAGTATCGCGCGATAGGCTTTGCTACTAGAAGAGTTCAACTATAATCTAGAACGCAGAACTGGTTCTAGAATGAAACATTTGGATGCACTAAGCCGTAGTTTCATAGTAGTAGAGCGTCAGAACGAATTTATCGAACGTGTCAAAACAAAACCAACGAAGGGATGACAACCTCAAGATTATTGAAAAATATTGGGAACTACACCCTTCGAAGAGTTTTTTTTGTAGAAAAAGAGGTCATCTTTAAAAGGGACGACGAGGACAGAAATCTACTATCATCGAGAATACTTCATACCAAAACTGTGGGATTGTGGGAAGAGTTGTATCCCTTGTATTCTTGTCGAGTGAAAGACAAGAAAGCAGGAAGGATTCCTTCATCCGATTGATAAAGATAGTATTCCTTAATGACATACTATAGCGAGCATCTCAGTCCCATGCATTCTACTTCAAAGCAGTGCAAACATATTTCATCCGTCGTAGATACTTTTCTAAGTTCTTGTGAATATGTTCCGTAAAATCAGCTGAAGAATTGTAGGCGACAGAAGGGCGGCGTTCACATCAAACGTGTTCTTATCACATTATTCTGAAAACGGTATTGATGTCGCCTTTATCACGGCTGGTGTACGAGTGGGAAACTGACAGAGCGAAAGAATGAACCGAATACTAATTCCGGCTTTGATTAAGCTGGCCATTGATTGCCCACCCTCTAAGAGAAATGGAGTTATTTGGGTTCCGAAACTGAGTTCAATAGACTCCATCACTTTTTGGTGTAAAGATTTACTCTTCCTAATTGTTGGAAGTAAACATGATTTCGATGTGGGGACTTAACTCAACTTTTGTGTTTATTTCTACACTGCAAGCAAAAGTTAAGACCTTTTTTGATTGAACTCCGTCCAAGAGTAATTGAATTTTAACGGCCAAGCGATGTAGTTATACCACCTTGTTCAAAAAGTTTCAGGAATTTATTCAGAAAATTAAAATACAAGTTTATTCATCAAAATCAATATTTTCCCCTACAATGTAGTCTATCGGCTACAACGCACTTAATCCATTGAAATAGTCGCGCTTGATCCAATCCTGGCAAGATTTTTGATACTCGGTTTTCGGAAAGGCCATCAGAGCCACTTTTCTTTTTTTGAGTCGACCGAACAAGAATACGAGGGCGGTTTGATAATGAAGTGCAAAAATCAAGAAGGAGGGGGCAGGTAAGGAATTCGTTATTTTTTTTGACCTGGACCATCCTTAAATAGATTACCTGTAAAGTTTAAGCCTGATACCTCTTTTAGTTTTCGAGAAACTGCCGTCTAAGCAAGTTGACTTATAAAAATTTTTAAAAATGGATAAAAATGAATTTCGTGTGTTGATTAAAAACAGTTTTTTAAAATGGAAAACAGCTAAAGTAAGCAAAGAAAAATTAGATAAGCATTATGGGGACTCTGCACCATCGATCCAAATGATTTACAAATGGTTTTCTGAATTCAAGTGTGGTCGTACGAGCAGTGGCGGTGCTGATAGTTGTGGCGCCCGGCGCAATTTCTACGTTTTGGTGCCCCAAATTTTATATTTTGTTTTCGAAAAATTAAGGATAATTTTCAAGATCGAACATGATATAAATAGAGGAAAAGGTGGTAATGTAACCCCCTGCTGTCAAATTGGGCACCTAATTATTTGTAATGATTCATAATACCATTTATGGTATGTGCTATATATTAGCAAGCCCACCTGTAAGAGATAAAAATGAGAAGACCGAAGTGCCCGAAGGATCGACTTGCTTCCACAAGATTTTCAACATTTTTTCATCATCATCTGTTATTGTCTTCACACCTTTATCTTATAGAACTCAATGGAAGAATATATCAAAAGATCTTAAGGAGTGAAACGTAGCCGCGGTCTCTTGACCGCGGCTACGTTTGGATGTGATACAGGATGATGAACAGTTCAGCACGGATAGAAGTACTGAAAGTGGTGAAAATGAGGCTTCTTCGGCTGAATACAATTCGACCAGGGATGTCATTCCAGTTTTACCCATGGGGCAAGATCTTATTTACTGTACTATATAAATGCATGTAGGTCGATATTAAGATATGTAGTGTATAGATGTGCGCAAAGACAGTTCAAGGAGTACGTACATTTTTTAAACTCCGTTGAAAATAATCTTTCTTAAAAAAATCAAAAATTCACGGAACTCTTCAATTATGAAATTGCCCCCTCCCCCAAATGACGTCCCTAAATTCGGCATCTCATATTGAAGACACAATTTGTGAGGAACCCTTTTCTAGTGACCAAAGAAGTGAAATATGCATTAAATTGTGAATTTTTGAAGCACAATGAATGTCCTGAAGCAGAAGGCGAAAACTGAAGTATTGGCACCGCGTATGCGCCTGGGCCTCTGAGGACCCATTTCATTACTGTGGACTATGGAGTACTTTTATAAACTGAATCCATATGCACTCAGCGGAATACAACGTATGCCGTAGCGCATAAAAGTGTTGACAGGTCACAGTAACGTGCGTGTTGGATGTCGAACCGTGGTACAGATTAAATGTTTGCGTCAAAGTATAAATCAATAGATTCGAACATGTATGATCGAACAATATGATGTAGACATGTCGGATCGTTGGAATAAAATGATATTGGTCATAAAAAATTGTGTAAACTAGTTGGAAGAGGGTGATATGAACATGTATTTCTATGATAAGATCAAACTGCAACCGTATATTTAGGCGATTGAAACAAACGTTTGGGAGTACGACGTGTTGTTAAATTGTATTTGGATGGATAGGTACGATGTCGAATTTTAGAATTGCAAAATTTACAATCTACAATCTACATGACCGAACAATGTGTAAGAAGCTAGAACAGTAGGTATCGCGCCCTAAAAATTTGGCGCCCGGTGCAGTTGCTCCACTTGCTCTTATGGAAGCTCCGCCCCTGCGTACGAGCACAGAAACCAACCAAGTCCAGGTCGTCCAAATGAGCTCACCACGCCAGAAATGATCGATAAGATCCATGATATCGTGATAGAAGATCGTCGAGTAAAAGTGCGTGAGATAGCTAACGTAGATGCTTAATCTCATCTGAACGTATTTGGAATATTTTGAAAAACTATTTGGACATGAGAAGGCTATCCGCAAGATGGGTGCCGCGTTTGCTCACAATCAACCAAAAACGCAATCGTGTGACAACTTCACAGCACAATTTGCCGGTGGGTTTCCATATGCGACAATTTTCAGTGACATTATGTGTGACAGATCAGCTAGCCAATCAGATTATAAATCTCTGAAAAATTTTGTCGCATGTTTCTAGTCGAACAATCTCCGACTTTTCATGTGTGACAAAAATTTCAGTTCAAAGGTTTCTCGAAAATTTCAGTTCATTTTCGTGTATGTCAAAAATTTCAGTGCAAGTGTTTCTCAAAAATTTCAGTTCTTATCTTATCTTTCCAGCCATTTTACTTTTTTTGACAACTGACATAATTTACGCAACGGTGTGACACAAGTAATGTTACAAATGTAAACTCCAGACTGAAGAGTGTGACACATTTTTGTCGTGACAAATTTCTGTGACAGAATATTGTCGCATATGGAAACCCACCTTGCAACTGTTTCAACGTAATCCGAATGAATTTCTTCGTCGATTCGTAACTGTTGATGAAACATGGATAAACCACTACACTCCAGAAACCAAAGAACAGTCAAAACAATCGATGGAAGCCGGTTCAAGCGCACCGAAGAAGGCAAAAACCATTACATCAGCTGGAAAGGTTATGGCGACAGTTTTTTGAGATTCCAATAGAATAATATTCACCGACTATCTGGAGAAATGAAAAACAATGACGGGAGCATATTATTCTGAGTTATTGGTTCGATTGGATGCTGAAATCAAGGAAAAACGGCCTCATTTGGCGAAGAAAAAAGTGTTGTTTCATCACGACAACGCTCCGGCTTACACGTCCGCTGTTGCAACGCCAAAACTGTTTGAATTACGGTACGAATTGCTCCCTCATTCACCGTATTCTCCAGATTTGGCACTCTGCGACTTTTTATTATTTCCAGACTTGAAAAAATGGCTTGCTGGAAAGAGATTTACCACAAATACTGGCGTCATAAATGAAACCAACGCCTATTTTGAAGGGTTGGACAAATCATATTATTTGGAAGGGATCAAAAAATTGGAAAAACGCTGGACTAAGTGTATCGAGCTAAAAGGAGACTACGTTGAAAAATAAAATAAATTTTTTTCCCGAAAAAATTATGTTTTCTCGATTTTTGCACGTCATTATCAAACCGCCCTCGTAAGTCGTAGGAAGCCAAATTAGCCGAATTTGCCTGTTGGATGGTATTCGTTCCGTTCTTGATCAAAAAACTTGCGGAAATCGTCTTTTTTTTGCAGAAAATTCAGCTTTTTTGGCACCAGCTTTGCAACGACGCGTCTGAAGCCCAAATCATTAACCAAAATGTCTTGAACGGATCCATAAACGATGTTGAAGTCCTCTGCCAGCTCTCTAATGGTCAATTGGTGGTTTTCGGCAATCATTTCTTTGATTTTATCGATGTTTTCGAATATTTTCGATGTCGACGGCCAGCCACTGCGTTCGTCATCCTCAACGTGCTGACGAAGCGTTCATGCCAAACATAAAGGTTTGTTTTCGATAGAATATCGTTGCCGAAACGCTTCTTAAACATTTCCAAAGTCTTCGCACCCTTGAATCCGTTTTTAAGGCAAAATCTAACACAAACTTGTCGATGCAAAGTCGATTCCAGTTTTAAAATCGTAAAAATCGAGAACACGCACAGAGGCTGGTGTACTCAAGATGGCGTACTTTTTACAAATGTCAAGCTGTGATGCTGAAATTTGGTGGGAACGTCAATGACAGATGTGCAACCGAATCGGGTGACTCAGAACACCTTACCAATGACATTCCTAAAACTTTTTGATCAAGATGGTATTCGCAATCTGAGATATTAAATGTGCACTATGTTTTGGGAATGGTGTTGAAGAGAAATAGATTTTTCGGAGACTTCCCTTTATCACCCTGTATCTCAGCGGATATTGAAAATTTAATAAGGAATCATCTTTTAAAAAAGTTCCCAACCAAGTACCGGACATCCTGTAGAATTATTGAAAAACTTGTTAAAATTTCTGCTACAAACACTTCAAACAGCAATTTATCTCGGGAAAGGTTGAAGCGCACATTTTCCGAAATTTTAAAAATTTTTATTTATTTTTCATTTTTTCTATTTTCAGATAAATATTGGCTACATTCTACTACTTTCCTACTACTCTACAATCAATTGATCCAGGTATGTATCAACTTATTACGAATAACGTAAATATTAAGGGGAGCATATCGCGAGGCCTTTTCAGTAGTATTTTCATGACCCATTTTCGCTGAAACAACACTGAAAAAATACAGTTCATAGTATTAATGAATGCCCTTCATCGAACGAAATTCTACGGATTAATGAAAAAATCGTTGCAACAATGAAGAAAAACATGAAATATTTTTCAATATAATACTATGAATTTCATTTCATTAAAAATATTTTGATCAATTTGTATATGTGGAAAGGGCACTCATACTCTCAAAAATCAACACCTAGGCCTTCATTATATTGATTAAAAAGTTCGTATAAACAAGGCATTTTCGCTTGGTACTCGTAAAATATATTGATTATGTTCATAGTAATAATGAACACATTCATTTTATTGAAGAAAACGATCATCACACAGCTCAAGGTTACGGATCTTCCGTTGGCTGCTAAATTTTTGTTAAGGTTCATACACATCACTAGATAATCGTTGGCACGTAACCAAATGGTGTCAATTGTTTCGCTGAGAAACATTCGCAGCAGTAGCAAAAATTTCGGACAAGTGTGTGAAAGCCTTTATTCGTTTCCATATGGCATGAAATACTTATATTGAGAACGATGGTAGAGTGAGCGAATATTCTTTTCTCTTATTTAGAGTACTGATTACAGTGACAGGATTAATCACAATTATGAATTTATACCTTAATATGAGGAAACACATTAGTAACATTAATTACTATTTTCATAAATATTATGAATTCGTTCATCATTATGATCATTATACTGAGAGTGACCTATTTAATAGTAATAATGAATCTGTACTTTAATACGAATTATTGTTTTCATCAATATTATGAATCCGTTCATTGTAACAATGAATTTTAACATCATTTCTGTTATTGTGTGTGTACCAGGTATGCAAGTATGAAACCGGAATTCACTCATAGATGGCTCTAGCTGTCAAAGTAGTAACTGTCAAACCGAACCATGGACGCCATTTTGTTGTTTGGATATCTGATAAAGATATAAAATACCCAGCAATACCGGTTTCATACAACAGTGTAGTTTTGACGAGCGTTGAACATGTCAACTTTTGTGCCTGGGAACGACGATATGCGGACAGCATTGATTTTCTGTTACCATTTAAAAAAAACGGCTGCAGAATCGCGTCGAATGCTTGTTGAAGCTTACGGGGATCATGCACTTGGGAAATCACAGTGCTTTGAGTGGTTCAAAAAATCTAAAAGTGGTGATTTCAACATCGGAAACAAGGAACGTGGAAAACCACCGAAAAAGTTTGAAGACAGCGAATTGCAGGCATTGTTGGATGCGGATGACACCCAAACGCAACAACAACTCGCAGATGAGCTAAATGTGACCCACCAAGCCGTGTCCATACGTTTGAGAGCCATGGGAAAGGTCCAGAAGATGGGGAAATGGGTTCCACATGAACTCAATGCAAGACAGCAGGAAAACCGAAAAACCACTTGCGAAATTTTGCTCGCCAGATGTCAAAGAAAGTCATTTTTCCATCAAATTGTGACTGGCGATGAAAAGTGGATTTATTTTGAGAATCCAAAGCGGAAAAAATCGTGGGTATCTCCAGGCGAACCATCGACATCGACTGCAAAACCAAATCGCTATGGACGGAAGACAATGCTCTGTGTTTGGTGGGATCAGAAGGGCGTGATCTATTACGAGCTGCTGAAACCTGGCGAAACCGTTAATACAGAACGCTACCGATAACAAATGATCGATCTGCAGCAAGCTTTGCTTGAAAAACGGCCAGAATATGGAAAGAGGCAACACAAAGTGATTTTGCTGCATGATAATGCACCATCACACACGGCACAACCGGTGAAGGAAACGATTAAGGCTTGTCAGTGGGAAATACTTCCGCATGCGGCTTACTCACCAGACTTGGCTCCTTCTGATTTTCACTTGTTTGCATCGATGGGACACGCACTTAGTGAGCAGCGCTTCATTTCGTACGAAAATGTCCAAAAATGGCTCGATGACTGGTTTGCCTCAAAAGAACAAATTTTTTTTTGGCGTGGCATACATAACTTGTCAGAGACATGGGCAAAATGTATAGCTAGCGATGGGCAATACTTCCAATGAAATATGTTGTAACACTTTTGTAGAATAAACGTCTATTTTTCATAAAAAAATTCCGGTTTCATACTTGCATACCTGGTATGTCCAAAGCAGACCGAAAAATGATGAACGGTTATACATAATATTAATGAATACTTACATCGGCCCAAAAACAATGATTTCTTCATTATGATAATGCAGATTTTAATTGGTTGGATGTACCTTTTTGGTTCAGTGCACTCATCCAAATTTTGAAATTTTTGGACATTTATTTAGTAGTGCAAAACAAGAAAATGGAGTGGAGTAGAGTAGATGACAGAGTACATAACACATATGTGTTATATACTCTGTTATCTACTCTACTTTTTTACTTTGGACGAACAGAAAGCTTCAAGTCAGTCTCATATTGCATTATTCAATAATTAAAAATTTTGAATTTCCGTCCACTCTGCCTGTCAAAAGTGCTGCCATCTTTGAAACAAAAAAAAATCACACCGATCGGATCAGTAGTTTTCGAGAAATTGGGTCAAGCGAATAAAAAATACAACTTTTCAGGAAAGCAGAAACACTAAAAAACGTTATTTTCATAGTTGTAACGCTGCTGTTTCATGAATATGCTTTTTAAAAAAAAATGTTTGTAAAAAATATATAATACTGTCTCTGACTGCAAAGTCTGTCTGCTTATATACTGCATGATATTTGTCGAGAGCCTTCTTGAATATTCGGTGATGTGTGTGCAATGTTCGTGAGGCCTAGAGAATATGTGAGAAAGAGCGAGAAGAAGAGTTTGCTAAAAGTATACAGAAAGTATTCCTCGTTGGCTATTGGGGGCTTTCTTACTGGAACTGGCGTCATTGCGTTTCCCAGTTGGATATTGGGAGGAGTGGTTCTCTTACTGGAAGTGATGTCATTGCGTTGACCGGGTTGACAAGGTACATGTAACAATACTAAACGTGCATTTTGATCAACGGCAACATTTTTGCTGTGTAGTCTGGAATATGTTTAAGTACGAGGGCAGTCCGATAAGTACTTAGCCTACAAAAGAAAAACGAAAATTTTGGAAAAGTGGCGATTTATTTCGCAACATAGTCTCCTTTTAGCTCGATACACTTGACTCAGCGATGCTCCAACTTCTTTAACCTGTCTGAAAAATACGTTTTCTCTAGGTCTGCAAAGTAGGCCTCCGTGGCGGCGATGACCTCCTCATTCGACTCAAATTTTTGCCCGGCGAGTGACTTTTTCAAGTCTGGAAACAAAAAGAAGTCGCACGGGGCCAAATCTGGAGAATACGGTGAATGGGGCAGCAGTTCGTAGCCCAATTCGACCAATTTGGCGGAGGTGTGAGCCGATGCGTTGTCATGGTGGAAGAGCACTTTTTTCTTCGCCAAATGGGGCCGTTTTTTCTGCAATTGGGCGTCGAATCGGCCCAATAATTCGGCATAGTAGAGCCCTGTGACCGTTTTGCCCTTCTCCAGGTAGTCGATGTAGATCACACCTTGTGAATCCCAGAAAACGGTGGCCATCACCTTTCCGGCCGATAGAACAGTCTTCGCCTTCTTCGGAGCACGTTCGCCGGGTGAAGTCCACTGTTTTGACTGTTCCTTGGTCTCTGGTGTGTACCAGTGAATCCATGTTTCGTCGACGGTCACGAAACGACGCAGAAACTCCTTCGGATTGCGCTTAAACAGCGTCAAACACTGCTCTGAAGTGGTCTCACGGTTGCGCTTGTTGTCCGGAGTGAGCAAACGCGGCACCCATCGCGCCGACAGCTTTCTCATGCCCAAAATTTCATGCAGGATATGACCCACGCGGTCTTTTGAGATGCCTACTGTCTCAGCTATCTCGCGCACCTTCTATCGGCGGTCTGCCAATACGAGATCGTGGATTTTTGTCACGTTACCCTCCGTGGTAGCCGTTTTCGGGGCACCTGGGCGTGGCTCATCAAAAACCGACATGCGACCACGTTGAAACTCGTTAAACCAATTTTTGACGGTCGCCATCGAAGGAGAAGAGTCACCGTACACAGCATCCAAGCGCTCTTTCGAGCGCTCGTCTACGAGAATGTACTATAGTAAATTTTTCTTGCGATAGTGGCGCCATCGGGCAGTGAGGCTAAGTACTTATCGGACCGCCCTCGTAGCAATAATTATCATAACCAAAATTGAAATGGAATCTCTGGAAAACAGACAGAGATTTTCCGGTCGCGTACTCTAAGAAGCCGTAAAGAAGACAGTCAATTGCTTCTCATAATTTTACTTAGAGATTCCACTGAATTTGTGTCCTCCCGGCACATAAGCAACCAGGAGTTTGCAGTACACACACCAACGCTGATCCTTGAAAAAGTACAGATAAAGAAAAAACACAGACGTTTTTTTGGGATGATACTACCATTCAATTTCAAAACTTTTTTATTTTTCCATCTTAAAGA
This sequence comes from Beris morrisii, assembly GCA_951812415.1. Classification (NCBI taxonomy): domain Eukaryota; kingdom Metazoa; phylum Arthropoda; class Insecta; order Diptera; family Stratiomyidae; genus Beris; species Beris morrisii. The sequence continues at coordinate 102,616,406 of OX638310.1, forward strand.
AATTTCCAATTTCTTACGAATTTCTTGCAGGTCAAATCGTAAATCACTCTCGTGTGTAGACTGGAGAACAGCGACCTTTAGTTTTCCCCCATTTTCCTTTCGGATGGAAGATGCTGTCACGTCTCGGTCTGTTTTGGGCTGAAGTTCACCCCCATCCTCCTCATCTTTCCGACCCCCATCTACACCAACACCGTGCGGCGACATATTAACCTCCGAAATATTTTCCCAAACAGAGCGAAATCACTTGTCGTCGCGATTTTCACCAAATTTTAGGATTTCAAATCACGTACAGACGGGGACAAGGACAGTGACGACACAATATGAATGGAGTCCTTGTTGAACGGAAAATTATCGAGTGTAAAAGGACGAGGAGGGACATTTTACGACCTACGAATGTATTGTAGTTCGCTAGTCTACACAATGATTCATTTGAACTTACAATCAATCGTAATATATACAATTTGATGAATTTTGGAATTGTGGTCTGATTTATTGGTGACTCGCAAGGAATTGATTGAATTGAAATTCAGTAAAAACTGGCTCAGTCACGATAGATAGCAAGCCCATCGTATGATACTTTCGATGAAATACTTAACTCCGATTAATGTTGAAATTCACAATAAAGAAGAATGAGGAGTGTGTATTTAAACTGTCCTTTTGTTGTTTTTAATTATGTAACAAAATCCCTTTTCAAACTTGACTTTTCAGTGAAGGTTTACATTTTCATCATGGTGAAGTTCACGAACGTGCAACGTTTGGAAATTATTTCAATTATCCTGTTTTATTTAAATACAAAATTGTTACGTCTCTATCGAATAACCCTATTAAAACACGCTAGGGAACAGTCCGTAAAAATCAATACGATATCTCCTCAGATCTAAAAAGTATGTTGGAATTCGTGAAAATAAGCGCAAATGCTTCACATCCTGCTGGGAGTTGAATATTAAAATATCCTGAAATTAGCACGTAGGTAAAAATCAATTCAATATCGCATCAGACCTAAGGGATGTGACGGAATTCGTGAAAACATGTACAATCCTTTTACACGTTCTTGTAGGTTTAAAATGGGTTTTAGACAATTATATAAAATGCCGATGAAAGTAAAAACTTATTCGATATCTAATCAGACCTAAGAGATCCTGCGGAATTCGTAAAAGTATACAACCTCTTTACTCCTCCTTTGGGATTACATTTGAAAAAGCATCAAACCGGTCTGTAGTCATTTACCTAAAAATCCCGTAGAATTAAATTATATCAATATTTCAAAAGACCTAAGAGATATGACGAAATTCGTGAAAATTTGTGCACACTTACTACAACGGCTGTTGAATTGTTGTTCAAACTTGATTTAACGATTGAGGTCGAGGTTCGATACGATTTCAATACCCACCATCATTTATTGGAGGCATGGGTTTTTTTTTTGTTTTTTTAGTAATTTTCATTAAATTCCAGAAGGATTAAATCAATTGTGTCGTGATATTTGTATGCCAGGGTTAATTTCAGACTCACTAAATAAATAGCCGAAAAGTAGAATGAAAATTCCACTCAAAAAACTCACTCAAAATCACGTTGAAATGTCGATCGAATTAGTAATAATTGCTCTTAGTTTCGTACCGTAATCACTTCAAGTCTTTCGATTTCCAGTACTCAAATTATCTCTAAATCGGACTGAAATATTAATTTTACATTTGATCTAAAGTGCCTTACAATAGACTTCTGCAAAATATGCTTCGTATCAACTAAGCTAAGGAAATCTTTAACGTTTCGAAAAGTTTTCAATCTCTTTTTATTCCAGTCGCTCCTAAGACAATTCACTAATTTAGTATAGGGGGTTTTCCGCCACCCCTTTCTTTCTTTGCAAAAATCCACTGCGAACCACTCAACTTTCTGCTTTGGTCTGGTCCATTGTCTGAATTTTCCACTACATTACAGCATAATTACATTAGTTAATGGTAAATTCTTACGGAGTCTGCAAAATTTCCTTTATAGACGAAGAAGAAAATAATTTTTTCCACGAAAATGTATGAGACGATGTTGGTCGTTAGCACGATTTCTTGTTATTGTTTGTTACGGAAAATAAGAATTATGGAAAAGAAGCATTTTTGTGGATTATGAAAAGGATTATGTCGTGAAAGAAACGAGAAAGTTGGAAATGAATTTTCCTCTCGGAAAATCTTGGAGAAGCTGAAGGAAAGGAAACATTCGTCTTTTAAGATTAATACAGCAAAATTAATTAAGTTTTGTTTATTAACAATACAACTGAAAGTCATCAGTTGAAGCCTCCCAGTCTTCATCTTTAAATCGCTTACTCAGCCGTCTGACTTTCTATGCTGATTTAGATTCAATTCAAGCCAGGAAGGAACTTTTCATTCATCAAATCAGTTCATTGAAGAATTTTGTGAAGTAGCTTTGCACAGTCTAACAACTGAACTATCTCGACAATACTTCTTCAGTTTTTCTTTGGCTATCTCTGAAGTGCGACCAAGAGGATGATGTTATTTCCGATATATTTTATATTTGTTAAGCAAGCCTATAAAATACAACAAAAAGGATAATCCAGAATCATAACAGGATTAAAGTTGGATCAATTTTTTGCTATTAAAGCTGCTTCTCAATTCAGCTGAAATTTCACTGTTTTAGCATTTTCACAGTTGGCGCCCTAAAACTCAAATCATAATGACAGCAGTAAATGGAATTTGTCACAGGCAGAACACGCACGTCAAAATGTCCTGGGAACTGTACGCATTTCCAACGGGCATTTAAGTCCATGTGTTAGATAGAGACACCATGTACAAAGTTATTAGAAAATCTCTGTTGGATTTTTCGAAAATTCATCCCTAAGGTGGTGTAAAGGGGTTGAATACATTTTCACGCACTCAGCCATATCCCCATGTCTTATTATATATCAAATACATTTTCACTTCCACGGGCATTTATTATAGTCGCCTAAAATCGGTTTTAAATATTTTTGCCTTTTCAACCCCTAAAAAGGTAAAAAAGGGTTGAACAGGTTTTCACGAATTCCGTCATAACTTTTAACTTTTAATAATACAGTATTGTGATCGATTTTTTAAAAAAATAAGCCAATCGTATGAAATTCTGAACTCCGATTTATATTGTTTTATGTCCTTTATTAAGGTCTCCCATTTGATTGCTACTCAAACCTAAAATATTCAGTGTTTAATATCATATCTTCAACTGGGTGAGTCACCGAAAAAATGTTCCTTCTTGAAGGACTTTCACACGAAAGGTGCAGGAAGGACTCACTCGATTTCTTACATATTTATCATTTTCCTTGGAACCATTCAAAAATTATTGTCTACAAAATTTCAAATTCGTAGCTTGAAGCGTTCAAAAGTTATCGCAAAATATTGATGAACACGTGTCTTAAGAATTTTTTGTATGGAAGATACCGGAAGGAGTAAAAGGATTTCTCTGCCTAGTAAACTCGAACTTCGTTTTCACTAAAAAATAATTTGTACAAAATTCCGAATTCATATCTAAACGATTACATGAGTTATTGTGAGTTCCGTAAATTAAGTGAAGACATTTTGGCAGGATATTTGTATGGCAGCTACATGAAGGACTAGGATTTTCTTCATAATAATACATTTAGCTCCAACTATTGGATAAATAACACATGCAAAATTTCAAAGATGTAGCTTAAACCCTTCTGAAGTTATCGGCCAATATTCTTGAACACGCGTTTTAAGGACATTTTGTATGGCAGCTACCCGAAGAAGTAGGACGATTTTGCCCGTTATCAAACTTAGCCTTACAAATTCATCCAAACATCCAGATTCAAAATTTCAAGATCCTAGGTGAAGGTGTTCTTGAGTTATCGTGTTCACGGACAGACGGACGGACGGACGTCAAGCGGATATGAGGTTTTTGGCCACAAATAAACAAAAAATAATATATAACTTTTTTTCGTCCGAGGCTTGGTTCAAATTTTTGGGCTGGATTAAACTTATAATAATCTCTATGATTTCATCTAGAGTATAAAAATTTTCTACCCTTAAAATTTTTTTTTCACGTTTCATGACTAGTAGACACGAAAAAAGCAAAAATAAATAGCTGTCCGTCGCCCGCCGTACATCGACCGGTGTACGCAAAATTGTTTGAAGTCTTGTAGCACCCAAATCCTTTGAGCTATTTAGTTTAATTTTTTTACTGGCCAGACTAGGTACACCCCTTTAAGGTGCTACATTTAAGGGGTGCGGGTGTGAGTGGGAGGTGGGGAAAGCGTTTTAGAAAATTTTGCTTTCCAGATCTCAGCAACCGCTTATGCTAGGAGGTTGAAACTTGGAATTTATATAAACCTTTGATAGACGGTTTCCAAAATTTCCAGAAAAACGTTTGGCCGATTGCTTCCAAAATTTCACACAATATTGTTGGATAGGTTTTCTACTTCGCTACGAAGGATTTTTTTTTTTACCTATTTACTTTTTTTCTATCAAGCCAGAAAGGTCGATAATTGAGGTTAAAAACTGAAAATAAAGTTCAATCGGCCGCCATTTCGTGAAAAAAAGTTTTTCCAAAAACCCTACGTGGCGAAGGGCATCATACATTACATTTTTAGAATCTTTTAAAAATTTTTGTTTTGGATCAACCGACTGCATGTAATCTTGGGAGCCGCAGACCGTACGAGCGACGGACATTCTTTACGCCGACCATGACAGCAGCACCCCCGGTTAATATATATTAATAAAAAAAAAATTAGTAGCGTACCTCAACATTTATAATTTCGAATAAAACCAACCTGGATAAAATCAAGCACAAAGTTTTTGAGATAATAATTTCTAAAATTCACCTATTTTTTCTGCTTTCTATCTCGGATGTTCCCCGTTAAGTTACCAACTATTAGTTCAAATTAAATTTTAGTTAATTTTCTTTTAAATTTGTAGTTGACTCATGGTAAACAATAATTTAATTAAAATAACTGCAAAAGAGTATCATATTAATAAAAATAGATACTTTCTGGTTAATAACTACTACTTAATAGTAAACAGCATATTTAAAAAATTTTAGTAAAAACTATTGCAAAATAGTTATATTCTACACAGTAAAAATTTTTGTGAAAATTACTATCCTTAAAGCAGTAAAATAATCCGCATTGATGTAGTAAATTTACGGGTTTTCATTAAATTTAACTAAATTGAAAGTAATTCTTAAAACTGCATATTCTTATACATTTAATTCATAAATTTACTAACCGATTGTTTGCCACACTTGTGTGTGAATTTCCGCATTAATAGTAAAAAATCTGCCAATGGTCTGGGCGAAACTTTTATTATTTTTCGGGTCAAAGTTCGGGAGCGGTCAAAGTCGGAGTATATCATCAGTTGTCTCGAGGTTATGATGTTTCTTGGAAAGTTAATTTTGTTCTTAAAATAAAAATATTTAAAATAGAGATATTTAGCCGATTAAACCTGACAAGAGATATGACGAATTGTTAAAACGTATACATTACATCCACATGGGGTTTGAATTTCGAAAAAATTGTGAAAAGGTTTATAGACGATTTCATAAGAAGCAACTTGATGTCTCATGAGACACGAGGGATTTTGAAAAATTTGTGAAAACGTAAGCAAACCCTTTACACCCCCTTGGTTCTTGAAATTCGGAAAATTGTGAAATTTCTTTTTAGGTCATTACATCAAATACCGTAATAGCCAATTTTATATCTCATCAGAACTAAGGGATGACAAAAATTGTGAAAACGTATGCAAACCCTTTGGGGTTGAATATCCAAAAATTGAGAAATGGGTTTGTAGGCGATTATATAAAAAGTATGTGGAAGAGCGAATATCTCATTAAACCTAAAAAATATGTCGAAAAGCATACAACCCCTTAGACCCCTTAGGATTGAATATCTAAAAATACTGAAATTAACTTTTTGGCGCTTATATAGGAAACCTTAGGAAGTATAAATGAATTCGATATATCATCAGATCTAAGCAATATGTAGGAATCTGTGAAAACATATGCAATCTCCTTACACCCACTTGGGGGTTGAAGATCCAAAAATCCTGAAAGGAGTTAATAGATACATATGAAGACAGAATGAGAATGTAAAAACAAATTCAATTTCTTATCACTTCTAAAAGAAATGACGGAATTCGTGACAACGTGTTCAACCCTTTCAAACTCTTTTATGGGCTGAAAAAGGATAAAACTTAAAAACGATTTTAAATTATTATTACGCAAGCCCGTGAAAGTGAAAGGTTAGTCGATATCTAATCAGACCTAGGGGATATGGCAGAATTCGTGAAAAAGTATACAACCCCTTTACACCCCCTTAGGGGTAGAATTTCCAAAAATTCTGAAAACGCTTTCTAGGTATTTATATGAAGAAGCTGTAGAATAAAAATGAATTAAATATTCGGGAAGACCTAATAGATATAACGAAAATCATGAAAATATATGCATTCCATTTTCGCTAATAATTTTTTTGGCCCCACTTCCAAACGCCAATGGATATTTGAAAGTTTTTTTTATCTATGTATATATCTAGTTTATTTACATATAAATACAGAGTTTCAACTTTCCAGCATAAGCCGTTCTATGGATAGGAAAGAGTACGCGGTTGCTGATATCTAGAAACCAAAATTTTCCGTCTAAAATGCTTCGCCCACTTCCCCCCTCACGCCCCCACCCTTCAAAATATGGTCACTTCAAGGAGCCTACCCAGTCTATTCATAAAAAAATCAATTTAATACCTCAAAGGGTTTTGGGAGCTACTAGTCTTCAAACAATTTTGCGTACACCGGTCGACGTACGGCGGACAGACGGATTAAAATTTTTTTTTTTTTCGTGTCTACTAGCCATGAAACGTGAAAAAAAAAGTTGAGGGTAGCAAATTTTTTTTTTTAAATTCGATCACAATACTGTATTTATGAAATAATAAAGTAAAATCACAGGAGTGCCTAATCAAATTTGACAATAGTAATTTTACTGCTCTCAGAGTAGGCACTAAAATTGCTACTCTAAGAGTAGTACAATTTTACTTTATTATTTTAATAATAAAGTATTGTTATCGATTTTTTTAAAAAAAAATTTGCTACCCTGAAAAATTTTTTTTATGCGTTTTATGACTAATAAGCACCAAAAAAGCAAAAAAAAATTTCAGTCCGTCTGTGCGCCGTACGCCGTCCGCCGTACGCAAAACGTTTGAGGGTTTATAACTCCTAAACCCTATGAGCTATTAAATTGAAATTTTTTTTATTAATAGACTGGGTAGGTTCCTTGAAGTGACCACTTTTTGAGGGGTGGGAGTATGAGGGGGGAGGGGGGGAAACGTTTTAGACGAACAATTTTGGTTTCTAGATCTCAGCAACCGCTTATGTTAGGAAGCTGAAACTTGGAACTTGTATAGAGCTTTGATAGTGGACCCATTTGCAAAAATATTGTTGATATGGGTGAAGGGGTGTGGGAGTGGGGGGAAAAATAATGCGTCCGAAAGGTTCGAAAGCCGAGATCAACACATTCTAAAATCCATATCTTCTAAACGGTTAATGTCAAGAAATTAAAACTAAATAATCATCTGTAGGTATACTCGGAGAATAGATTGGAAACAAATTTTTGATAAGGGGCAATGAACTACGGGGGTGGGGGTTGAAAAACTTAAGATTACGTTATCTCACGAACCAATTGCACTAGAGAAAAAAAATTTGGTTTCTGAATAAAAGTTGACAAATAAAGTTTGCTGAAAGTAAAATTTTTTAAGGGGGCGGTAGAGCATGGAAGTGGAGGGATAAGAATTTTTTTTAAAAATCAAGTCTCATATCTCAAGAACAGTGTAAGATAGATGCTTCAAATTTTTACCAGAAGTAGGCCTAATAAACCCCCAGCAGAAAAAATTGGGGGGGATGAGTGTGTAGAGGGTGAGGGTGGGGGAGGGTGAAAAGTAAAAAGTTGTGATTTTTATATCTCGAGAACCTATAATGATATCAAACTGAAACTTAGTATTTAGATAGAGCTATAGTAGTAGCATAGTGGAAAAATATAATTTTGTATAAGGGCAGTATGGTACAGTGGTGGGGGGTGTTTTTCCTAACTATAGAACAGCTTATGCTAGAAAGTTGAAATTCGGTACGTATATGTAACTCAACTAGAAAAGTAATTTTGATTAAAAAAAATTCAAATATCCATTGGCGTTCGGAAGGGGGGGCAAAAAAAATGATCAGTGAAAATGGAATGCATATATATTCACGATTTTCGTCATATCTATTAGGTCTTTTCAAATATTGAATTGATTTTTGTTCTACGGCTTCTTTATATAAATACCTAGAAAGTGTTTTCAGAATTTTTTGAAATTCGACCCCTAAGGTGGTGTAAAGGGGATGTATACATTTTCACGAATTCAGCCGTTACCCCTTAGGTCTGACTAGATATCGAATAACTTTTCACTTCCACGGGCTTATTTAATTATCATCTCAAACTTGTTTTCGGGTTTTTTCCTTTTTCAACCCCTAAGAGTTTAAAAACGGGTTGAACACGTTTTCATGACTTCCGTCATATCTCTTAGGAGTGATTAGACATCGGATTGGTTTTTACTTCCTCTGGCTTTCTTTATATATATCAAAAAACTCATTTCAGGATTTTTGGATATTCAACCCCAAAGTGGGTGCAAGGGGGTTGCATATGTTTTCACAAATTCTTACATATTTTTTAGTTCTAATGAGATATATCGAATTCATTTTTACTTCCTAAGGCTTCCTACATAATCGTCAAAAAGTTGATTTCAGGATGTTTGTTATTCAACTCCAATAGGACGTAAGGCTTTCGACATATTTCTCAGGATTGATAAGATATTAGATTGGTTTGCACTTCCACAGACTTTTTATATAATCGTCTACAAACGCATTTCTGATTTCATGTAATGGCCCAAAACGAAATCACGAAAAACCTTCTAATGGCGTAACAACTGATATTATACTAGGACAAGACCTCGCCCCGGAGTATGACCCAATTAAGTAATTCATATGATATATATGGCAGCGGCGTAAGTATTCTAGCGCGACCCCCTTCTAACCGCTTCCCGAACTTTTTTTTAGGTTTTCAGTCACATAGTAACCTACACCGCATCTCAGAATTAAATTCGTTTCGAACTTCTACCCAAAAAATAATAAAGTTGCGCCCAGACTGTTGGCAGATTTTTTTACTATATACGAAAAGAACATATTGGAGTAAAAAACTCCTTTTTTTAATTAACCCAATTTTTATTTTAGCCTTACTACATATTGGTTAAGTTTCAATTTATTTTATGGTAGTCACGATTTTAAATATGGAAAAAGTTAATAAATAGTTAATTTCAACTATTTTCCCTGGTTCACTTTTTTGCAAATTTACGATATTGTAATAAAATTACAAAGCACAAATGCTATAAATCCCCTGGTGAAAAGCCCATTGCGAAAATTCGTTCGAGTGTGCATATTTACATTTTTTTAACCCCTAGTCGATTGCTTACACCATTATCAGCGTTGCCATATTTTCAGTGAATGACTCTTTTGCCATTGTTCGAATCAAGTCTGGCTGGAATTTCTGGTTATGCTAACAAGTCCATTCAATTCACAATTACTTCTCTCCATTTTCAGTTAAATGATTGAAATCGTCATTGTAATTGCGCTAAATTAATTTCCACACTATACATTTAACCTTTATTTGATGTAGCCCTCTGTGTCTGAAAGGCTCACAGAATAGCTGCACTCGTATAATAAATTAATTGAATTGCGTTCGACTATGTCGAATTCGAGTTAACTATTTAAAAACTGTTTCAATTCACTTGTTTTATTTAAAGCAAAAAATTAAAAATAATAATTCATAATATAGGTATATGGTATGAGTAGCTTTAATATTCAATTTTCCAGTAGTCAGAATTAATGACAAACGACGATAACAAATGTTGGGATAACCTTCGGTCAACTAATGTGACGCGTTCACAACCAACTTTGCAATTTATTGCGGTCGCAATCGATGACCTTTTTATAACTTTGTGAAAATAATTTATTATTTAGAGAAATGCTTGAGACAGATTCAATAAATTTGAAATTATTGTGCGTTTTTTGAACCGATAATCAACCGAAGATAAGAGAATTTCAAGCCACTTAACATATTTTTCAGTGTGCATATTGGGCGTGTAAGATAGCAACAAATGTCGTAAATTAAATTGGAAATCAGCGATTATTTCGAATGGTAACTAAAGTGATATTGCGCAAGGCATTCATTTTATGGGTAGTAATGGGGTGGTAAGACTAGAGAGTTTTTAAACGTCTGGAAGTTATGTGAACCGTTTTACTGGGATTCAACTTATAACCATTTACGAGATAATTGAAAGCAATTCTTTAATTATAAATTTTAATGATGTCAATAAACTATGTCCATTTTATGATTCGATAGTAGGACAAAACAACTTAAAGTTGACCTAGCTCGCCATATACGATTAGCACAGGGTTCTTATATGAATAAGGATTTAACACTTTCAAAAATAGAGAAGGATTGAGACGTCCTTGATGGTTCACATTCGCATTCTCATTGACATTCGCGTCGATGGCGGTTTTTGGACACGAATCAAAGGAATTCGTTTATATGGTACACTCGCCTATGCATTCGACTGCTATGCGAATGTAGACGATACGCAAATGCGATGGTGGAAACGCGGCATTAGAATTGTCCAAATTTGAAAACCGTTTGGTCTTGTCTTTAATGGCATTTATCACACTATTCACCACATAATAAATTTAGGATTCTCATGGTTGGCTAAGAACCTATCGTAAATTAAATATAGGTGTACAATTTATCACTTTAATTCATAGTCAAAGAATGCGTGAAGTTGGGATAGAATTTGCTGCGATATGCTTTAACTTCCTGAAAACATACCACTACCTTTCAAAGTAAAGTTCAAAAGCGCTCAAACTCATCACAAGTTCAAGCGTCGTAAACGATATTTAGGTAGGTACCTATACGAAATAATTCATCCAGTAAAACATATTTGTGATGAATATCAAGCTTGGTTTCAGTTCTACAAAGAACCGTTCCTCAAGCCGAATACTTTCTCTTCTTTTTCACATTTTTTTTCCAACCTCAGCTAAGCAAAACTTAAATTTTCCACAAAAAAAGAAAGAGTTTTATGAAAAGTTTAAACAAAAGACTATGGAAGAAAATTTACAGTAAAAATTCCAACAGAAATCAAGTTCCGTTTCAACAATCTTCGCTGGGCTGGGTAACATTCACCAAACTACGTAAAGGCTAGAAAATTCTCATTAGCACAATAAGTTTATTGCGAGTTGAAGAGAAGAAAAGTTTATACAAAAAGAAAATTAAGAACATTTTTATGTTATTTCATTTCTTTTTTTTTTGATTTCAAGAATTTTCACGAAATTTTTTCGCTTTTCTTCTACCGAATTGAAGCAGGTAAAATTCACGAGAAAGAAAAAAAAATATGTCAGTGTCTGCACTATAGCCCCTTCAGCGGATTACCTTTGGTAAAGCTTCGTAAAAAGAAAGGTAGACATTGGTTGAGATTTCACCTCCTTTCAATTTCTAGATTTCTCATACTGTGGCCAAAGTGGCAAAAAGAAGCAGTAATGCCTGAGCTTTTTATTCTCGACGTCGGGCTTCTGTTTAGTCCTTTTTCTTCCCTTAAGACTAAAATAATCTTAACGCTAACGTAACGTGCACAGAAAGATAAATTGAATGTAATTAGAGTCATGAAACGTACGTAATTACTGATTGTGAGCGGATTTTCTAATTTACATACTAGGAAAGTTTCGCAATGTGCACCATACATGCACATAACTTACAAATTTACGGGAAAGTGAGAAACGTTGATTACAGTAGATTGTGGTGTTTCAATTAGACGGAATCGGTTTTGTTTCATACTAAGTTTATCATAAGTAAGTTAAGTTTTGTGGAAATCGTGCTTAATTTGTTGGATTTGCGGAAAAAAAAGGTGAAGTTATCAAATAAATAAGAAAATCGATCGAACCAATTGTGCGCTAGCCATTCTGGATCAATTTTGATATGAAACCATGTGCGAGTTCTTCAATGTTTTTTTTTTTTTAATATTTGAGCAAGTTTACAATTTTATTACGAGCTAAGAATTCTCCTGGCTTTCAAGTAAAACACAATTCGTTTAAAATCACTAGAAATAACAATGATTTATCAGTCACATTCGATAATCGCACTACTGGCAACGCTGTTTGATTTCATGTACTACTTGATCACTGCTCCATCGCTGCTTTACAAATACTTTCGTGTAGAACTGACCGTCGTCGCTTTTCACTATAGTGCAAACTTCCCTGTGTACAAACTTTGAGATGATTATACCAGGTATGCAAGTATGAAACCGGAATTCACTCATAGATGGCTCTAGCTGTCAAAATAGTAACTGTCAAACCAAACCATGGACGCCATTTTGCTGTTTGGATATCTGATAAAGATATAAAATACCCAGCAATACCGGTTTCATACAACAGTGTAGTTTTGACGAGCGTTGAACAACTTTTGTGCCTGGGAACGACGATATGCGGACAGCATTGATTTTCTCTTACCATTTAAAAAAAACGGCTGCAGAATCGCATAGAATGCTTGTTGAAGCTTACGGGGATCATGCACTTGGGAAATCACAGTGGTTCAAAAAATTTAAAAGTGGTAATTTCGACATCGGAAACAAGGAACGTGGAAAACCACCGAAAAAGTTTGAAGACAGCGAATTGCAGGCATGTTGGATGCGGATGACACCCAAACGCAACAACAACTCGCTGATGAGTTAAATGTGACCCACCAAGCCGTGTCCATACGTTTGAGAGCCATGGGAAAGGTCCAGAAGATGGGGAAATGGGTTCCACATGAACTCAATGCAAGACAGCAGGAAAACCGAAAAACCACTTGCGAAATTTTGCTCGCCAGATACCAAAGAAAGTCATTTCTCCATCAAATTGTGACTGGCGATGAAAAGTGGATTTATTTTGAGAATCCGAAGCTGAAAAAATTTTGGGTATCTCCAGGCGAACCATCGACATCGACTGCAAAACCAAATCGCTATGGACGGAAGACAATGCTCTGTGTTTGGTGGGATCAGAAGGGCGTGATCTATTACGAAACCGTTAATACAGATCGCTACCGACAACAAATGATCGATCTGCAGCAAGCTTTGCTTGAAAAACGGCCAGAATATGGAAAGAGGCAACACAAAGTGATTTTGCGGCATGATAATGCACCATCACACACGGCACGACCGGTGAAGGAAAGGATTAAGGCTTGTCAGTGGGAAATACTTCCGCATGCGGCTTACTCACCAGACTTGGCTTCTTCTGATTTTCACTTGTTTGCATCGATGGGACACGCACTTAGTGAGCAGCGCTTCACGTCGTACGAAAATGTCCAAAAATGGCTCGATGACTGGTTTGCCTCAAAAGAACAAATTTTTTTTGGCGTGGCATACATAACTTGTCAGAGAGATGGGCAAATTGTATAGCTAGCGATGGGCAATACTTCGAATGAAATATGTTGTAACACTTTTGTAGAATAAACGTCTATTTTTCATAAAAAAATTCCGGTTTCATACTTGCATACCCGGTATACTGCATTTGGTGAGTCGAGAGCTTTCACGCATATTCGCTGGTATATGTTTGTGGAATGCGAGCATGCAAGGAAAGAGTGAGAAGAAGAGTATTCGAAAAGTATACAGAACTTTGTACATATTCCAGTTGAATATTGGGAGGAGTGGCTTTCTCACTGGAAACTGCGAATCATTTCGAATCCAAAGAGCGGAAATTTGACTCTGAGTTCGAAGTACGTATTCTTAAAGCCTCAGTTACAATGGCTCCGATCCGATCCGATCTGGAGAACGGACAGCGTTGAGTTTCTCCATCCGACACATATCTAAAGGGAATTTCGGAACGACTAGCTACAATCGTTCGGTTGATTAGGCGAGACACAAAACGGAGGGGTAAAGTTGAACAACTTTCAACTTCTATTTGTTCCGACGCAAAGAGGTGAATTATTGAACTTCACCACCTCTTTCGCCTAATGCTGTTATGACACTGGCTATTTGAGCGGCTTTAAAGCGGCTAGAATATCCAAATGGAGAGGGATAGAGACTTTAACATACAATTTATACATTGGTGTGAGAGAGACAGTCCGAACAGCTAAAAAGTGAGTAGCTGTCAAAAAAAACCGCAACAAAGCGCATTCGAGCAGTGTTTCGCAACATTCTGGCAGTTAATCCAAGAAAAATCCACTGGCGGCTAGATTTTCCAGCCGCTACAGACTTGTTTTTAACAGTTCAGTACGTATAAATTATGGAAAGTGCCATGGTATGTTATGAAACGCGCCAGAACCGGTATTTTTACAAACCAGTTGTTAATTTCGTTTACTAAGATGCCACTAGCGTCGGAAAGAGCGGTATCTCTTTCTTTTAATGTTGTTCGCTTTGTCGCACGATTGGCTATTATTGTACTTTTTTCTAGCGAGAAAATAGCCAGTGTCATAACAGCATAACTGAAAATTAGAAGTACACCTCGATAGTGTCATTTTGACAGATGTCGGAACGGAATCATTGTGTCTCGAAAATTTTTTCTCCGAGATTGCCGGATCGGATCGGAGCCATTGTAACTGAGGCTTAATTCTAAATTAATTTGTATAAGATTCCGATTCTTGAGATAAACAAATTTTTTAAGGACTTTTGAATGGCTACTACTATAAGGAATTTTTACCTTCAACTGTAAGCGTAACGCCAAATTTTAAATTTCTAGCTTGTTAAAGAGTTCTGAGGGTTAAAGGTCAATATGCTGTGAACACATTTCTAAAGAACTTTTTTATGTGAGCTGCATGAAGGGGTAGTCTACATTAGACAGCACTATCTTGAGTTATTATTTGGTCTGAGGTCTGAGGGATGGCACTGAAGCCAGGGTTTTGGCTACAAATGAGAAAGGACATTCATAACTTTTTTCATTAAAGACTTTGTTGTTTTATGGTACAACCTTTTACATCATCATTGAATGGCGCGAAACTCCAAATCGGGTCCTGGCCTCCTGTAGTCGTCGCCTCCAATAGTCTTGATCCAAAGACCGCGTTCTCCAGATGCTAATTTTTAAGATAGCGTTGCTGTCTTCATCAACCGCATACTGGCCTGTTACTACTCGCTTTGCCTTTAAGATCACGGTTCGGGATTGTTCTATCTTCCATTCGCTGGACATGCCCAACCCACTGCAGTTTACGTAGCTTGATGAACATTGGAACTTAGCTATAGGTTGTCTCTAGGGTCGCCTAAAATTCGTCTTTGGCTATATGGTCCTTGTCTTCTGTTGGTTCGTGGACGTTGATTAACCAAACGTTGCAAAATTTTGTTTTTATTTGAATTGCACACAATCTTTCACTGACTAGTTTGAAACTCGTGACCTGCGGCTTAAATTTGATCAACGACAAAAGCGACTCCAAACTCTCTGCTTCCCGACAGTTTTCCACTTGTCAGGATTGTGTATCCATGATTTCGTTACCGAGGGCAGGTATATTGATGTTTTGTTTTGCCACTTCTTTGAGGAACTCTTTCAGATCTCCTGTCCTAAATAGGGATTGAACATTCCAAGATCCAAAAGAGTAGTCCATTTTTCGTATGCGGGATCGTTTCCGTTTAGTCAATCACTTCCAAGGCTGTTCTTCAGGTTTCTGGACAGTGTCCCTTTTTTCCAGTAATGCGTTGTCGGTAGCTCGCCCAACCCTCGACTTAGAGTCCCAGTCCTACTTATTTTTTACGCTCCGATAGGAAAAGAGTGGGAATTTTCAGCAAACTATGACATGTTGGAGTTTCTCAGCTATGCTACTATGTATTTCTTTTTGCCTACTTCCTGAAATGCTTTGGTGTTCCTGGCCATTCAGATTAACTCCATGCTCCCTCCTCTTTTCTCAACAGGGCTTGTGACCGACTATGGCGGACTACAACCTTTTGCGCTAGGGCAAACTTATACTACTCTACAAATTATACAGTATTATAATACAACACAGCATCACTTCAACAAATTAAGCGGAGTCTTGTATGCTTTGCTCTATAATGACAAATTTGCAATAATTAAAAATTTAACGCTCCCAATAATTAAAACAAATATAAATAAAAATCACACCTAACAGCTCACCGTCAGATCCCACCAACGGCCACGGAAATTCTATGCGCATTAAATCGAAATGGCAACCAAAAAAAATAATTACCACTTTAATGAGTCATTTTGATAATTAACCACGAATTTTTATTATACGAAATTTTACATAATTTCCCATCAGTAGCGAATCGAACAGACTAGCAAAGAGGACATCATTTTTAATTGATTCTCCGCCTTCGCTCCATTTGATTAATCGTAATATAGGTATATTATAATAAAGACGAATTCATGGAAAAAATAAGAGTTTAGTTTCTATTTCGAGAAATCCATGTGTGGCTCTGAGGCTTAATTCCTTCATATATGGACCGACATATACACATCGTTTTTCAATTAATTTACGATTGTTTGGATTCGTGTTTGGTTGTAAATCTTCCAGTCCCCGGTATTATCTTTAGCAGGAGATCTCAATACCTTGACATAAAATGGTAATTTTTTCGTCTGTTTTAAGATTTTAAGTAAATGATAATCCCCAAAATTTACCTTTATACACCAGGGATGTCGTCTGCTCAGGTGTAGATTTAATAAAAAAAAGGATAGTAGACAAGCCACAAGAAATATTTTTGTCGTCTCCATAAATCTCCATCTCTTCGTGTTAACTGAAAATGTATACATACATACATATGTATCTATAGATACCAGGTTTTATATTTGTTTTTATCAAAAAGTTCGTCGTGAACTTATTTTCGGTAGAGATGTTCGTGGTGCTAGAACATTATGCATTCCAAAGATAAAAGATTAGCAGGCATGCAGGAAAGGGGTCTTTAATTAAATGGACACTGCAAGAGCGTGTAGATATTCTTTTTATTGAATTTGTAATGCCGTTAAAATTAATTATCTTATTTCTTCTCTACATGGAGTCGCCCGTTTGCTCTTTGGGTCTCTTTGCCAAATTTCCTGACTCTTTTATGCAACTCTGTGATTGCTGATCACGGCAAGACTAAGGAAGGTTCTCCCTAAAAGCCCTGCGATGAATACTTTAACCCAGGATGGAGGGTGGGGCGTACTGGACGGAATCTCCCGAGAAAACCTTGGATCTTCTGATGACCATTCACTTTTCTGGGTGTTCGCTAGCCAGTATCACTGACTCTGTCAGTAACGATGATGGTCGAGAGGAAGGAAGCCAAATTTTATCCAACTGAAGGTCAGTTGACACTGACAAAATAAGTTGGGCAAACGCATCCTTTTCTTCGTGTAAATCGACGGGACCCGATGGAATTATACCAGTAATGCTGCAATATGCGGGAGAATTGGTAATTCCTCGATTAATGATGATATTTGCAAGCTGTATTCCACTGAATCATGTTTAATTTGAGTGGAATAGGGTAAGAGTAGTTTATATACCCGAGGCGGGGAAAACCTAGTCATACGACTGCGAAAGACTTTAGACCGATACCTAAGCCTCACGTCCATTATCCTCAAACCCTTCGAAAGGATATTGGATAACCATATTTACACCAGGACGAGGACTCAGTTGACGCAGATTGCAGATCGCTTCTTAGATGCACAAATTGGAGAACGCGGGCGCAGAACCGAGATGACTTCAGACAATGTATCCTGCAGGTCCTGGCCCGATTTGGGCTGTTGCGATATCCACTTCATAATCCCGATTCCAAAACCAATTGTCAAAATCACAACATGCCTTAACAAATGAATGAGAAGCATACACTCGCCACTTTCCTTGACAGAGGGGGTGCCTTTAATAATGGAAGTTGAAACCGAGATTTGGCTTGATTTAATTCTACAGAGCAGGATTATTGAATCCGAACTAGGCGAGTGTCTTCACCAGAGGCACCGCTCAAGCAGGTTGATCTCACTCCCACTTTGGCTACTTGTGGTCACCTCGGCGTCAATGGTATGTACATCCTTGTCTGAGGGAAACACTTACTGACAATTAGCAATTTGATCATTGCCGATCCGATAACAGTGGTGTAGGAGTTCACCATTCTAAAACTACCATATACTGCTCCTCTTCACGATGAAATAGAAACTTTAGACTTTGCGTTACCAAAGATGAGAAGCATCGAGCTTCATCTTTCTGACAGCACTAAATATCTCGGGGTTGTTCTAAACAAGAAACTCACCTGAAATCGGAATCTGAACGTATTAAAAAAGCGATTTTCGCATACGGCAAGATGTTCGAATGTAGAACACTTCTTGTACCATAATAAAATCGATCTTAACCTATGCGCGATTGAATGGGGCGAAGCGATCAGAAAGTCTTCGTATCTAAGCAAGCTGACAAAAGTACAATGCTTAGCATGGATTGGGGTCACCAGCGCTTCATATGCTACATCTGCAGCCAATGGGTTATTCAATAGGGTCATAATACTTTTATATTTAAATAAAACACAGAATAATTGAGATAATTTTCAAACGTTGCTCGCTCGTGAAGTTAACCATGATAAAAATGTAAACCTTGACTGTCGTTTTGACATTAACAGACCAGTGAAAAAGTTTAAGGGTGCGTTTGTATTAAAATACAAAATTGTTACGTACCTAAGAATAGAATTTTTCATGGTGAGAAGCTACCATAGAAGCAAATTTGTTTAAGTTTTTTGTTGTTTTCCGACGTCATGTTATGTACCTTTTGAATAACCCTTTACATCAAAAGCATAGCTGCAAAAGGCGCACATAGAGTTAGGTCATTGGAGATAGACCTGCTGGCCAAAGTACCATACTCAATGACTTCTTGGAGTACGGAGGAGACGGACTACATTATGCCAGAAATAAATTCGGCTCGGAATTTTTTTTAAAATCTCTCACAGTGACGACGAAATGAAAAACGGTATCTAGAAAATTAAGCCACGATGATTTTCTTCAATGGTTCGAAAAAGATTTCTGGTACAGGCGCAGGGGTAGTCTCACATGAACGAGTCCTACAGGCTACCGGACGTTGGAGTGGGAAGGCACGTGGAAAGATAGCCTACTTGGATAAAGGGGTACCGAAGTGGGGACCAAACTATGCGTTCCAAGAGCCAAATTTCAACTTTGTAGCATAAGCCGTTTCTACGATAGAAAACCAGCCCTGCTCCCGTACGGTGCTATCTATCGAGAATTTTCTAAAGCGCCTGTATAGTAGCTCTTTATGGACACCAATTCTTAGCTTTCTATCATTTGCGGCTTTTGACAAATGAAAATCAAAGGTTTTTCCTTTCCAACCCCCTCCACCATCATCCCCTACACCCCAAAACCATATTATATAGAGGTTTACTGGACATAACTCTTGTGAAATTTGTAAGACAATATCTGGTACGGTTCTTGAGATATAAAAAAAAATTTCTGAAAAATTCCATTCCCCCCATTTCCATGCTCCACCCCCTCCTCAAAAACGTTACGTTAAATAGACTCCACTTATAATTCTATATACACAAAAAAAAATTTTTGTCTGGTACAATTGATCCGGAAGATATTTTAATCTGAAGTTTTTCACTTTCCACCCCCATTCCTGAGAGGTGGTGGGTAGGTACAAATTTTAGTCTTTGTCTAGGCTCCTAATATGCTTAATATGCCACTCCCCCAAAAGTCACCACTCGAAGAGGAGTTCACCCATTTTGTCCTCCGAAAAAAGTGCATCTTAATATCTCAACGGGTTTGTAAGCTACGCGTTTTCAAACGTTTTTGAGTACGGCGTTTACGGCGGGCAGACGGACATTTTTTTGTTTTCTTTTTTGGGGTTTACTCATACTCATACAAATATATACATATACCGGAGACGACAAAACACCGTTTTTGTATGAAGCGCTTTGAAGCCAGGTGGAACGTTTTTGTTTGAAGCTTTTTGAAGTCAGGTGGAAGTGAGATGCTAATATCTAGTAGCCTAGTGTCAAATTGTTGTTGTTTTGGGTGTTAGTGAATGCAGTCGTCCGGTTTCTACTCAGTTGGAGGTTGTCATCTCCAGTATATTTATCATTATTTCGATTTTCGTAAGTCGTAGCGCAAGCGAAAGAGGAGCTCCACAGATGCCCGAAAAATTTAACAAAATTAAAATCCTATCAAAACTGAGGGAATGGTGTCCAAAATCATGCAGAGAAACCAAGAAAGAAAACGTCAGAATTTGGGACTTTGCTCTCCTGGCCGCAATTTTAGTTTTTTTTTAATCTGTTTCCGGATTTAGATTATGGGTTTCAGCACCTTTAATTTAAGCTATGCCACGTCAAAATCGGGCATTTTTGAAAAAAAATTTAAAAAGTTGCCAAAAGTTACCACTTATGTTATCTTCAAAAAAAAATTCTTTTTTTGGGAGTGACGGCGCAAACAAAATGGGAGCTCCACAGATGCCCGACATACTATGTAAACAAAATTAAAATCAAATGAGTAAATGGTGGTCAAAATCGTCAAAATAACAAATTTCACAGTAAGATTGAAATTTCAGGTTGACCAAAATACCTTATTATTAAAAAATTACAAAGTAAAATTAGAAGCAATTTAATTTGTCTTGGTGATATCCATGAATACATGAAAATATAGTCTTACGATGAGAACAGACTTTTCTGTGAAATTTTCAGTAACTCGTTGTTTCCAAATAGTGAAAAGTCCTTAAGGACCTGTAAATTCCGTAATAAGAAAAAAATTAAAAAGATTTTAGTTGGAGTATATTAGTGTCATTGAAGTACGTATGATTGAAAGTACATTAAGATGTAGATAAAGTTGAACTTAATAGCTACGAGCATTCAAAAGCGTTTTCAGGCGAACCATTAAGATTCGGTGTGAATTTCTTATATCTAGGATGCCACCGTTTCCTTCTTATCAAACTTATTTTCCTGCCAATTGACCCAATTATCCACACGAATCTTCTTTCGCATATTTTCGCCGCTCAATAATGATAAGGAGTTAGTGTAAGTAGTTAGGTCTGAAAGCCCCTTCGACGATATCATGAAGCAGTCAGAGCCAAAAAAATATTTTTAATTTATGAAGGAAAAAAGCGTTCGTAAATCATTTTAATATCACATTTTAAAGGGTCACTATCCAAACATTATATGGCAATTTTCTACCATGTAATTGTCCATTAACGATACCCTCCCTGAACACCATTGCGAAACCCAAGCCTTCAGCTCCATAGCGAGATGAGAAAAGTATTCCATATCCTAAATGATATCATTTATCATATCTGAAATTATTTTGCGAGTTCTGCAATATATCGGAAGCACTTCGTTTGCCAGAATATGACTATATGCGAAAAACACGCAAAATGTAGTCGGAATACAGACTGAGATTTTTTTTTTGAGGAGCGTTCTACATGACTAGTGTTCTTGGTCATCCTTTCCTTAACGACTTGACGTTCTATAGCTTAAAATTGCTATGCCTTATGTCAATGTAAAAGAGCCGAGCAAGATTTGAGGCAAAGGCAAATCTAGGGGTGACCATATAACATGCATATAAAACAGAAAAAACATGGTCTTCGTGAAAAAGGATCAAAAAAGAAGCATCTCAAACACCATTCAGACCATCGACGACGATTCCCTGTGGAGTTGGGCATATCCGAAAATCATGTTTCAGACTTTCGGACAATTTTTCAATGTTTTTATAGGAGAGTCATCCCGTCACCATGGCATTGCTTATGCTATGTCCTTGTGTAGCTTGTTTTTTTTGCCTCAGATCTGTGTGTCACTCCTGTGGCTTTTCGAAATTTGGGATTTTATCTTGGTAACATTTCACAAGCCGTCCCAACGTTTTATGTCATTCTAGTGAATATGAGGCGTGTATTAGGGTTTCGTCGCACATGAGATCAGGCGCAAATGCTGCTCTCGAATCGTTTTAGCGGCGAAGAATTGATTTATAAATGACCTATAACTGTAAGTAATGTTTGTTAGAGCCTGATTTCAAGACGAACTGTTACTGAAGTTTGAGTAGGAAATTTATATACATACGAGTACATACAGAGGTTCGATTTCTGTCCCTATACGGTCATCCGTGGTAGAATCAAATAACCAGCTCATTTCAGTGAACTTGTTTCTGTTTTAGGTCAGTCACACATTTGATTGGGTTCAGCATCAATAATTTTGATTAAAGCGGATTTATTCAGTTGGACAACTTTTTAGTTGGATAGAGCTGCGCACACTATTATCTGTCCGACTAAATTATTCTCTCCATGTTCATTCGCACTGTGTTCAAATTATTCGGCCGATAGTTACAGCAGATACAGATACAGCAAATACTGCAAGATAACTATCTGCCCGCTAAATGAGGACCAGTTAGTAGTACAGCGGTGCCAACCTAATGCTAACACCGGCGGTTTATTGCGCAAAAATCATAAAGAACACTAGGTTAATTGTTCAGTGAAACTGTCTACGCATTTGGTTGCCTCATGTGTAACATATACACAAGACACGACCAAATGCAGCGAGAAATCCGGTTGTGTGCGGAGGATTACAAGTCGCTGTGCATATAGACTTCCTGCCTGAGAGTCGTCCAACTATTTGATCGAAAGGGAACTGTCTTGCATACGCAATTTTTTTCGTTGGACGAATCAGATCGATCGGTGTGTGTGCCATCGCCTGAATGAAAAAACCGAAAGTCAATTAGTGCACTTAAGGTGCGCACAACTTTATTATTTTTTGGGTATTTTTAAGCGGTTATAATGAAAGCTCGTTGAAAAGAAGAACTACTCGTATCCTGACCAAAAAGAAATATCAGAATTCGTAAAAATGTACTCAATCATTTAGGTGTTGAATATCGCAAAATCCTACAATTGAAATTTAGCTGAATATATATAAATCCCATGGAACTATAAGCGAATTCGATATATCCATGGAACTAATATATTTTTCGAAATTCGTGAAAACTTGGACAACCCCGGTACACCCCATTGGGAGTTGAATATCAAAAAATATTTAAATTGCTTTTTTAGTGATTATAAGTAAACCGCTTTGAAGACAAGGCAAATTCGATATCTCATAAGACCCAAAAAATATGTCGATATTCGTGCAACATCATCTTAGGACTCAAAAAATCAGGGAATCGGTTTCTAGTTGCTCTTAGGTATATAAAAGTGAGCGGAGAAGTTAAAATTAATTCAATACCTCGACAGACCTAAAAGATATGACAAAATTCGTGAATAGTTAGAAAAACCCCCCTTAGCGGATTTTTGCGGAGAGTGGAATAGAGAGAGTTCCTGTTTTTTTATTTATTTATTTATTATGTCGGACTGCTACCAAATGAATTTGGGAGAGCCTAAGGTGATCGCACTCGAGACATAGAAGCCCATATGACGTTTATACATTATACATATTAACAAGATATTGAAAATGAATGCGTTTAAATTTCAGTTGATACATAATGTAAACATAATTGGGTGGTATAGAAAGGAGGGTAGGAAGAGAGGTATGTTTTATATCAGTTTAAGTAAGTTAAGGTTGTTTAGGAGTTGGAACAGGGGAGAGTTAGAGTGTTGAGAAGGATCAAGGAGTTCTGTCAATGGAGGTACATTGTGTTGAAAGAAGGAAAGAGTAGAGGGACATTGAGTAAGGATATGGAGGACTGTTAATGGTGAAGCGCAGTGCGTGCAGAATGGAGGATCTGTTCGCAGTATGCGGTAGCCTTTGGTGAGCCAGGTGTGGCCTAACCGTATCCTGATAAGCTCTGTTACAAGTCCTCGAGGCAGGTCCGGGTTGTAGTTTGGATGAGTGGAGTTGTTCCAGTGTGATTTCAGGAAGGTGCTACTGGAGCTCCAGGAGAGATGTTTGCTTTCCTCAATCTTGACCGAGATCATTTTTATGAGGCTCTTCTCTGAAGGAGGAGTGATGACAGGTTCTCGCTGTGTAGGAAGTCGGTTTGATAATGTTCCTGCTGCGCGATCTGCGGCTTCGTTTCCTCTGATCCCCACGTGACCGGGAACCCAACAAATTTTGATTGACTTGGTTAGAGCCAAAGTGTTCCTGATGTACATTGGCAGGTAATCTCGGTTTTTTGGGTTTTTAACAGCATCTATTGAGGCATTGGAGTCCGTGAAAATTATTCCTTTGTCGTTTTATTCGGATAAAATATTCAGGGCGGGGACAATGGCCCACATTTCAGCTGCTTGAATGCTGGTGTGGTGGTCAAGGTAACCACTGTCAAGCGTCGCGTAAGTGGAAAGTAAGCTCTCCACGACTGCGTAAGATGTTGATGAGCTGGATTTTGAAGCATCTGTATAAAGCTTTCGGCATCTGGGCTGGTTGGAAAGCAAATCTCTGTGAATAATGACGTGTTCGGCGTGGGTGGCTTCATTCCCCTTAGCGGATTTTTGCGGAGAGTGGAATAGAGAGAGTTCCTGTTTTTATATCTCGAGAACCCATCATGATGGATAGTTGAAAGCATGTTGTAAAAATATAATTTTTTTTGGGTACTGGTGGTAGAGAACTTCTATCTATAGAACGGCTTTTGGTAGAATATTAAAACTTGGTAAGTGTATGTAGATCTACTAGAAAAGTAATTTAGATAAAAAAAAAAAATTCAAAAATTCATTGGCGAATATTGAAACCACGATCCGTAAAAATGGGATGCATATATTTTCACGAATTTCGTAATATCTCTTAGGTCTTTTAAAATATTGAATGATTTTTTATTGTACGGGTTCTTCACATAAATGCCTAGATAGCGTCTTCAGCATTTTTTTAAATTCGACCCTAAGGGGCGTAAAGAGGTTGTTACATTTTCACAAATTCAGCCATATCCCTCAGGCCTGATTATACGAGTATATTAAATAACTTTTCACTTCCACGGACTTATTTTATAATCGCCAAAACTTGTTTCTAAGTTTTCTTAATTTTTCAAATTATTCTATGGGCCGGTATAAAAATATTGAACACGTTTTCAGGAATTCCGTCATATCTCTTAGGAGTGATAAGACATCAAATTGGTATTTACTTCTTTGGACTTTTTTCATATTTATCTAAAAACCTTTTTTAGGATTTTTGGATATTCAACCCCCAAGTGTGTGTAATTTTCGCCACATCTCTTAGGTAAAATGAGATATCAAATTGGATGCAGAGTTTTTTGTAACAGCCGACAAACTAATTTTAGAATTTTCTGATACTCAAACCACAGGGTGGTGTAAAGTGGTTGCAAATATTTTCATCAATACCTACATATTTCTTAGATCTGATGAGATATCGAATTGATTTTACTTCCTAAAGCTTACTATATAATCGTCAAAAAGTTGATTTCAGGATTTTAGATATTCAACCCTAAGGAGGTGTAAGAGGGTTGTATACTTTTCACAGTTTTCGACATATTTCTTGGGTTTGATGGGATATGAAATTGGTTAGTGTTTCCACAGATTTTTTTATGTAATCGCCTACAAACCCATTTCACGATTTTTTTTATATTCAACCCCCATGGGGAAAAAAGGGGTTGCATATGTTTTCACAATTTTTGCCATCCCTTTATTCTGATGAGATATGCAATTGGCTATTACTTCTACGGGCATTGTATGTAATGGCCTAAAAACAAATTTCAAGATTTTTCCCCCAAGTAGGTGTGAAGGGGTTGCTTACATTTTTACAAATTTTGTAAAATCTCTAGTGTCTGATGAGATATCAAGTTGCTTCTTATGGAATCGGCTAAAACCCTATTTCACAAAGTTTCGAAATTCAACCCGAAGTGGTTGTAATAGGTTTGTATACGTTTTCACAATTCGTCATATCTCTTAAGTCTGACGAGGCTGCAAATTGGTTCTCACGTCTATGGGCTTTTAGTGTAAATATTAAACCGAAATTCGAGTCGCCTAAACGGGCTTTTTATATGTTTAATCGGCTAAAAATCTATATGTTAGATATTTCTATTTCTATTCTAAGGACAAAATTAGCTTTCCGAAAAAATCTCCTAATCCCAAAACAACTGATGTTATACTCCGACTTTAACCGCGTCCCGGACTTTGGCCCAATTACGTAATTCATGTGATATATATAGCAGTGGCGGAAGCATTCTAGCGCGACCGCATTATAACCGCTTCCCTAAATTTTACCCGAAAAATAATGAAGTTTCGCCCAGACGGTTGGGAAATTTTTCTCTCGTCTGATGAACTGGCCAGGAAGGGC
Organism: Beris morrisii; assembly: GCA_951812415.1. Classification (NCBI taxonomy): domain Eukaryota; kingdom Metazoa; phylum Arthropoda; class Insecta; order Diptera; family Stratiomyidae; genus Beris; species Beris morrisii. The sequence goes on from OX638310.1 coordinate 102,642,582, forward strand.
TACGTTCTTCCCGGCTCTTTTGCAGAACTAGTCCACGTTCCTTTAGGAGTTGTCAAGAGAGACATACTCTCCCACTTCCAATCAGCGGCTAAGTCCAGATGGAAAATCCTAACCATCAGCGCGATATCTAGGAAGATGTGGCCATCTTACAACCGAGTCAAGTCAGACGAACTTCTATAGAACACCCGGGCAGACATCTCCAGAATCACGGCGATTAGTACGGGTCACTGGCCAATTGGGGATCATGCTGCCAAATTGGGCTCCGTTCCGTTTATTGCACACTGCCGCAGCTCCCAGGGCACAAATGAGCGAGAGTCGCTCGTTCATTTCCTTTGCGAATGTCCGGCTTTAGCAGGAGCCCGAGAGCGAGCACTAGGCAAACCCTTCTACGGTGACCTGAGGGAGATTTCGGTTAAGAAAATTGGAGAGTTATTACTCTTCCTGGACAGTACAGGATGGATATAACGGATCAGTTTTCCTCGCACTCATCCTTTAAATTCCCCAGTCACAACAACCGCTAACATCCGGGTTTAATACGAGGTTGTGGTTTCAAAACGGCCATTGAGCTCCGTCTAGAGGATAGAGCTGCCACTTAAACCAACCAAACCAACCGACCAACCCCCTCCCCCCTCTAACACGCTTCCCACCGACTTTCGGCCCCCTCGCGAATCCAAATTCTGAATACGTACGTCGTTGACATGTATAGGGTATTTCAGTAGGAACGCTCGAAATTTTTTAGGTTATAGCTGCCATGTTGTTAAAGCAACATTCGTCGAATTGGTTGTGAATTGTTTAGTGGTGTATGTCAAATCACCATGGAATGTTATGGAGTTAAACAACGCGTGCAAATCATCAAATTTTATTTTCAAAATCAGATCTCCGTTCGAAAAACGTTCCGCGCATTGCGTGACTTTTAACGACGAGACCCATTTCTTGATGAATGAATGTGTGAACAACCAAAATTGTCGGATTTGGGACGATACCAATCCACACGGGATACACCAGAACCAACTGCATCCCGAGAAAGTTACTGTATAGTGCGAATTTTGGTCTGGCGAAATCATCGGTCCGTACTTCTTCCAAAACGAAACTGGCATTGCCATAAAAATTTAACTTCCTTGTTGAAAGACCCTATATATGTAAAGTGGCTTGAAGCCATCATATCATGCCTTCCATCCGAATGCTCTTTCCAATTCTTCTACTTCCATATGATTAACTTTTTTTATTTTCCCAAAAGCACAAAAAACACACCGAATTTAATGAACCAATGAGTGATTCATTGGCCCCATTTTATACAGAAATTTTTGAAGAAATATTCCGTTTCATTACATTTGAAAATGAAATTATTTGTTGAACGATGAGAAAGTTATTTATTGGTTTTAAAGTTAAAGTAGTGGACAGTTTTCTAAGAGTGAAAAAATATGTCAAAATCAAATCTTTTTCCAGTTCTAAATGTTATAAATGAAAAGTGAAAACTGGTAATAGTGCGAACATATGTCCTATCCTGAAACACAGCTATCCAAACATGTCAACCAAAATTTCGAAATTAGACCCTTCAAGCGCTTTGACAAGCCATACTATTTTTGACAGCCCGATTAAACCTGTCAACCGGCTTCCCAATCTAAACTTATTCCAAATGATTACCACACACTGCACACGAATGCACTTGGACTTTTCTAATGTATAAATCAAATAGTGAACACGTTATAAACTAGTTAATAATTTTTTTCCTCTTGTTTATTTAGGATATCTAATTTATCTGATCTTTTACACGGCTATGCTTGTCTACATATCTTGTTTCTGTACACCGCATACTTGAGGTATTACCTTCTTATATCAGGATCTGAAGAAAACAAAAAAAAAAAAACCGAATATTGACAATTTATTAAATACAACTTGGGGAAATAAATGATAAGAAATCATGATAAATGTCATCGAGATGGCCCTTCATATGAAAAATGGTCATCAGGAATAAGAATTCAGAAAAAAGTGGACGAAAAGATCGTCTCGTTCTGATAACGACATGGGTGACTTCTCGGCAGTAAAGTCACCTTGAATGACATGTTTGTTTGGTGGAAAGGTAGGTAGTTCGTTATTTTTTTTCCCGTGTTGCTCCTCATCTCCGGTTCGGTACAAACACATCCTTTATAGTCATTAAATTACACATTTGTAATATATTTTCCATAAATAAATGTGCATACCTTAAGCATATACCGTCCCATATGAGTGCTACCTTCATATGACGGAGGGAGCACAGTGCCATGGTGTAAAGAAATATCACGGTGGCAGCAAGTGATGTGCCTGGTCCAGAAATCCAATAACACACCATGCTCGTCGTGCTCGTGTAGAAAAGATGCCCCGATAGGATAAGAAGACTAGCATTGCACGAATGTTTCTCATAAGTGCCTTCCTATAAGTCAAGTGGAAGCAGCAGAAGAAAATATCGGTTTTCTGTACAGTATAAAAGTCAATAAAGGGAATCGAGAGGAGCGAGTGTATGATAAGCACTTTATGTTTGCTATATGTTCGCTAAAGGTATACATTACAAGAGTTGGTCATAGCGTCCGAGAGCTCGAAGTCAAGAGATTGCTAGATATGGAGAATGACGAAGATCGGAAACAGCATAATGTCCAGCGTCCCATCGAGGTGACGGGGGATAGAATCAGGAATCAGGTTCCTATGCAGTGATACGAGCATGATTCTATGGTCATTCGTATTCAAGAAAATCAGATGCAGACAGAACAGCAAGCGGGACAAAACCCCTATCTTGAAATTGAACTTGTGCATAACTCAACGCTTCGGGGATATGTTTAGCAAGTGGGCAATGCTACATGGGTGGATGAGGTTGAAGGCTAGCAAAATTTCGGATTGAGGGATTGCGTTGTCCATTGATTTTATGACTAAGTTGGCGGCGAGATGGGGGTGAAGAGTTGAAGTACGAAGCAGCGATAAGGTATCGTGATATCTGAGAAGACGTTATCCAATTAAGAGAGACTGGATAAAGCAAGTTTGGGTAGCAACCCCAAATAAAAACACAATTGTTGCAGTCACCAAAAAGAGGTGTAAGGACAAGCTATCTAGGCCCGCTCTTTTTAGAGAATCTTTAGAGTATATAGAGTAGAGGTGAAATTTATGTGAATCATCCTGGATGAAAAACTCTCCTAAAATGATGTGTCATCATTTATCATTTCAGCTGCGGACAAAGGTAAAAACTCTCTAGAAAGCTTTTGATACAGTAAATCACGTAATAAAAATTAATTAAAATCGCCATCAAAGAGCTGGAGCTCTATTTTATTCATACTAGACAATAAAAAAAATCTGCCAACAGTCTGGGCGCAACTTTATTATTTTATGGGTAGAAGTCCGAAACGTGTTTAATAATGAGATGCGGTGTAGGTTACTATGCGACTGACAACCTAAAAAATAACGTTCCAAATAGCCTCCTGGTTATTTCTCTTCTTGAAGTATCCCTAAGGACAACAACAAAGTTTCAATCTTCTGACATCAATTGTTCAGGAGATATCGATTTTAGAATGTTTCAATCCCGTCTTTCATGCGTTAAAGACTCATTGTTTTCCCCCCCACTTCCACACCCCTTAACCAATATCGACCATTTTTTTGCAATTGAGTCCATTATCATAGTACTACATAAGTTCCAAGTTTCAGCCTCGTAGCATAAGTGGTTCCTGAAATCTATAAACCAAAATTTTTCGTCTAAAACGCTCCCCTCTCCTCTCCCCTTGTATCCCCACCCCTCGAAAATATACCAGTCGTAGGGGTTTACCCAATCTACCCACCATAAAAATTTCAATTTAATATCTCCGCGGGTTTGGGAGCTACGCGCCTTCAAACGATTTTGCGTACGGCGTCTACGGCGGACAGACGGAAATTTTTTTTTTTGCTTTTTTGGTGTTTACTAGTCCTAAAACGTGAAAATACAAAATTTCAGGGTAGCAATTTTTTTTGAAATTTCAGGTCGATCACAATACTTTATTATTAAAAAATAATAAAGTAAAAATCCATTGAATTTTACATCTTTTGGATAGTAGGCAAATATGCCACACCTGTTCAAGTGAATTTACATTGAAATGTAATAGTCAAGTTGAATGTAATTTTCAATTTTCGGTCAGTAAATTTCAATTTGCAATCAGTAAATTCCAACTTCGAAAGCAGCAAATTCACTTGATATTCTCTTGAATATACAGGGTGGGCCAAATACAAGTTTCTTTTTAAAAATCGGCCAACAGTCTGGGCGCAACTTTATTATTTTATGGGTAGAAGTCCGAAACGTGTTTGATGATGAGATACGGTGTTGGGTACTATGCGACTGGCAACCTAAAAAATAACCAGGAAGCTATTTGGAACGTTATTAATTTAATATTTCAACGGGTTTGGGAGCTACGCGCCTTCAAACGATTTTGCGTACGGCGGGCGGCGGACGGCGTACGGCGTACAGACGGACATTTTTTTTTTTTTTTGCTTTTTTGGGGTTTACTGGTCCTAAAACATGTAAATACAAAATTTCAGGGTAGCAAACTTTTTTGAAATTTCAGGTCGATCACAATACTTTATTATTAAAAAATAATAAAGTAAAATGCAATAAAACGAACAAAATTAATTTTTTTTCCATGTATTATGGCTTTATTAGTATGAGTAATGATGGAACACAACTTCGTTCAAGTGGCTGCCTCGGCTGGCTGCGCAGTAGCGCATTCTGTCACTCCAATTTTCCAAGACCTTGTTGATGGTTTCGGGCTGTAGCTCACGGATTGCTTGGATGATATTGGCCTTAAGTGCTTGGATCGTTTCTGGATTGTTGGTATAACATCGGTCCTTCACAATCGCAGCTCAAATCGCAGCTCCGAGGCGGCCAATTGACATCGCCAAGACGGCTGATAACACGATTTGGGAATTTGGTGCGTAAAACATCGATTGTGGCATGGGCTGTGTCGCATGGCGCCATCCTGCATGAACCAGAGGTCATCCAAATTCATGTCTTCAATTTCAGTAAAAAAAAAAGTCGGATAACATGGCTCTGTAACGTTCACCGTTGACCGAAATGTTGTTCCCAGCCTCATTTTCGAAGAAAAATGTTCCAATGATGCCACCACTCTACAATCCGCATCAAACTGTCACTCTCTGTAGATGCATTGGCTTCTCAACAATAACGTGCGGGTTTTCCGAGCCCCAGATGCGGCAATTTTGTTTGTTAACGTAGCCGCCGAGATGAAAATGCGCCTCGTCAGAAAAGATGATTTTTCGCCCAAAATCGTTGTCCAATTCAAGCTGCTCTAAGGCCCAAATTGTGAAGCGATAACGAAGCGGATGGTCGTGCGTCTTCAATTGCTGAGTCAATTGGACCTTGTAAGCGTATAATCCGAGATCTTTGTGCAGAATTTTCCTCAGGCTAGTGCGTGAAATGTTGAACTGTTGAGATCGACGGCGAGTTGATGTTCGTGGAGTGAGTCTCACACTCTCGGCTACAGCAGCAACATTCTCGTCTGTGCGACGACGGGGCCATGAGTACTGTCCACTAGCATGCCAGTCTCACGAACTTTTTGCACAAACTTGCGTACAGCAGGCGCGGTGGGTGCTTCATTTCGGCCAAAACTTCTTTTCAAAAAACGCACTGTTTGGGCAACACAGCAATCACTTTGGAAATAAGTTTTCAATATTTCCCAACGTTGTTCAAGCGTAAAGTGACTCATTTCGTTCCGCGGAGGTATGATACTGACTTTCTGTCAAGATTTCGAGCGGGAAACAGCTTTCAGTGTCAAAATAACCTATGATTTAAAAAGAAACCACTAGATGGCCCACCCTGTACACTCTAAAAAAAAGTGTATAATTGCACTCTTTAAGATACACTTATTTCTACTTCTAATATTATTTCATACTTACTTACTCATAATAAAACACTTGGCTGTAGGTAGGAATCGAACCCGTGATCAATTCTGTTTTGCTGCGTAGGTTTAGCGCGCGTAGCCACTGCGCCACCGAATGCGTTGCATTTTAATTTTAGTAGAAAACAAAATCGAACGAAGCGTCCAACTTCGTGGTTTCATATATTATATGTTTTACGTCGTAAAATTCAAATGGGTAAGTAGAATTACACGAAAAAGAATGTAATTTTCAATTCATGTACAATATAAATATAGAGAATTTTACACGAAATGTTGAGTAATCTTATGAGCCTTTTCATGTAAATTGTACGGCTCAGTTGAAAAATACTACATGAATAATTTACTAATACCATGTAAAAGTGATTGAAATGAGTACTTTTACTTGAAATATACTGTAAATTTCAAGTAAAAATTGGATTGAAAATTCTTTTTTTTTTAAAACAGTGGGACTCAGGTCGTATACATACATTGGGGAATTCTTCAGTGATTCCTGAAAATATGCAGAACTCCACAGGGAACTGTATTGGGGCCAATTTTTTTGCTACTACCTACTTATATGTAAATGATTTATATAAACTTGAAAACAATATGTTCAAAAACACATATTCTAGCTTTTGCTGACGATACAGTGTTGCAGTTTAGCGGCACGAACGTGCATACAGTGTTGGGATAGTGCGAGTCAGGGCTTGTCAATTGTTTCCGAATGGATAGCAAATCATAAGCTTGTATTAAATTGAAATAAAACGAAGTATGTCATTTTCGGGAATGACAATGTCAATGCTGAATTAGTGATGGGTTAATAATATCCAAACTAATACGAGAATATCACTAATATCTACTGAATCAGGTCGAGCCGGTACTTGTTGGCTATTTTTATGATATTAAAATATTCCTATCTATTCTTTCCTTACTTAGAAGGAGCTAAAATATCATTTTCCTTCCGATAAATATTTAATTCGTTGCTTAAATCTAACATAATTTTCCCGTACTCATTAACACTTTCCTTATTTAATATGTAGGTAGTAGGTGCAAAATTACACAGGTATAGTTTCCAATACGCTTACCTTCTTAAAGTGCCTTCTTTCTCTAGAATGACTCTATAGTGGCTCTATATTCGTAAATTTTTAGTTTTCTATCCTTTGCGGTTTTCGAGAAATAAGAATCAGCATTTTTTCCTTTCCACCCGTCCTACGATCACCCACTGCACCCACACCTTCAAAAATTTGAGGTCTATTGGGCCCAACTCCTGTACAATTTTTGAGATCATATTATGAGATATAAAAATTTCTTTTTTTTTTAAAAAACGGCTATCTCCACATTCGTACTCCACCTCTCTCTTCAAATTGTTTAGATTCAATGGACTCCACTTGTAATTCTATAGTTCGAAAGATATTGTGATCCAACGTTTCTTACCCTGCACCTCCACACCCCACTACCCCCCTTAAACATTTTAGACATTGTCTAGTCTCCTAGTATCCCTTAAGATAACCACACAGTTTTAACCATTTATGGATTTTAGAATGTTTCAATCCAAGCGTTCAAGCGTTTCAGACGCATTGTTTTTCCTCCCACTTACACATCCCTCAACCGTATCGACAATTTTTTCGCAAATGGGTCCACTATCATAGTTCTACATAAGTTCAAAGTTTCAGCCTCCTAGCATAAGCAAGTCCTGAAATCTAGAAACTAAAATTTTTCGTTTTTGACATAATGTACGAATAGTAAAACCTGAAAGGAACATATTGACCGAAATACTTCATTTTATTATTTCCGCCAAAAAAATTCAAATTTGGTTATCGAAAAATTTAAATCGTATAACTATCTACACGTTCCAAATTTCACATTTTCATCGTGAGTAGTTCTAGAGATATGATAAAATTTATATTTTTAGAATATTCGTGTAGAGAACTATTATTTATGTACCAAATTTTTTAAATTTAGCGTTAGCCGTTTTTGAAATACGAATATCAAATGCTTTTCATTTAACCCTTCCTCTTTACAATCCCGAGAGAAAAAGGCCAACGTAGTAGGTGTATAATTGGAGTAAATTCCAAGCTACATGAAATACGTAGTTCTTGAGATCTGAAACCTCTTTTCCTCGACATGTTTCGTCAACCATCTTCAAAGTTTCATCCTCAATAGCAAAGCAAAAATTTGAAGCTTATATCTTTGGGAACCAGTCCCGGGTTTGCCGAGGGTATGTTTGGGAAAAAAAAAGGGGGGGGGGGGGTTTCCAGACCCATTGGTATATATCGAAAAAAAAATGTTTTTGCCATATTCTTGAAGAGGTCATGAGATAACCTGACCCTCCTCCAACGACGCTTCGTATATAAATGGGTCAGCTTTCGTTCAATCTTGGTTCCAGAAGAACATATTTCAAAATGTCTACCACGTATGTCTCACATTACAAACCTGTGTTTCGGTGTTAGCATCAGTGTTGCCATTGAAATACAATTGTATCAAATGAGATACATTTTTTGAGTCAAGTGTTTGTATCTATATCAAAGATACAAGATATTTAAAAAAGATACAATACCTTTTACTTCCCATCTGAAATCGAATAAATATCCTTAAATTTTCGTAGGTATTATATATATGTACTATTACATGTGTACCCTGGCAACCCAAGCAACTTATTTATTAATGACAATGAACACTCCAGCCACTAGCAAACTACCTTCCATAAGGCCTTGCTGAAGCTATTTCCCTACCTCGAAGCCTCGGTAAGACCTTATGGAAGGCAGTTTGCTAGGGAGAAAACACTACAACTTTCCATAGAAAAATCTACCCACTTCTCGAGTACTCTACCCGTTCTCGCATGTTTTAACTTAACACACACAGCCGAATATGCTGAAAATCTCTCAATTTAATAGATCCAGTATATAGGCGCCACAGAGCTTGTACACGGGATCAGTTTCTCTACTAGAAATTCTTTTTTTTTTGTGCAATTGATCGGTTGTGGACTATATCAAAAAATTATACTTTTTTCAAGGCATTGATAACATATTTTTTTCAAATTCTGATATAATGATTTCTACCTTAGCGGTAACAATGGTTAGCATACGAAAGGATCAAAAATATTCCATAGAGCCCGTTGCTAAGTATGTATTATACATGAAAAAGTAGAAGACATGAGGGCAATTTTATTCTGACTTAAAAAACATGGATGACATGCCTGATCGTGGCCTTGTGCGAAAAACTACGAAAACGTAGGATAAACTGATTTTACGGGTGTTCGAAAAGAATACTCATCTATCATTCGGTAGTGTACAGTAAAAATTATTTGTAATTTTACAACATTTAATGTAATAAAATTATCCCCATATCATAGGTAAAATTACACAATTCCTATTACAATTATGTAATTAAGTTTTTTACATGAAATACTGTGTAAAATTACAAAGAGATAAAAATTACAATAACTCGTACGGAAAAGTGCATTTCAAAACATGGATAAATAAAATGATTCAATGTAAAAAATAAAATTAAAGGCCGAAATTGCAGTCAATATTTGTCAATGGAATTTTACATCTCGGCATGATGCAAATAAAGGGAGAAGATGCAATCGTGCTTCGAGTTATCATTTCGCTATTCGTATTTTCCTTGTAATTAATAACTGCCTGATTTAGTTTAGATGGTACATCATCTTATTTTTAACGAAAATGGTTATTTTTATAATTTTATTGTTTTTTTATATTTTTGATAAATAAAATTACTTATTTGGTTCTTGTTTATTTACAATAAATTACCTCTTTTATTTATTACAAATAAGTGAATTACCACAATGCTCTTTAAGATATATGTATAATATAATATTATATTATTAACATTTTAATAGAAAGCATATTATTCCTCTCGCTGAAGTGTTTTTAAAAAAACCTATATTGAAAAACATACCACGGTCACGATTAAGATTAAATTTGTGCTTAGTTCGTGGAATTTTTCATTCTGCTAAATTTTAGTTTTAGATTTTACTTCTAAAACTCTCGATTTACATTAAGTATTATGTAAATTAATTTACAAATAGATAGTAATGTATTATAGTTTTCTAGGTTGCTACTTGTGCAGTTTACCCTTTAAGTGGTAATTTCCAACTTTAAAATTACATATGTAATTGACATTATAAATTACTTCAAAGAAGGTAATTTCAACCTTCAAATTGTAAAATTGCATATGTCATCTGATTTAAGTTTACTATTAGGCATGTGATTTTACAGAGACATGTATGTATTTATTACATTTTCGAAATTTAATTTTACAGTGGAAATGTAAGTGGTTTTGAGACATGTAAATTTACAATATCTTATGTTGGCAATTAGTTGGTTTAATTAATTATTGTGTGGGCAAGCGATTTTTCGTAAAAAAAACAGGCCTAATTTTGTCTTGTAATACTGCTCGAATACGTTTGTAGCTCCATATGTAAAATTTAATTTAATTTAATAAGACACTCCGAAAAAAGACTCACTTGGACAAATAAATTTGAAAAGCGATTGAGAAAACGTAAGTTTTTTGGTTGAGGGTTCTTTTCTATGGGTCCTTTCTACAGCCTGTCGTACCAGCTTGACAAGACTCATCTAGCGGACTGCTAAACATTCGTTGCACGTTTGGGGCTGTGTCTCAAAACGGAGACTTGGCACTTTTTTTTTGACAGACAGTTTGAACGCTTCCAAAATGGTCAAAATACATCAAAAGATGCCCCAAAATGGTTCTATGTGTTACAAACTTCTCGGATTGAATTAAACTTATAATACTCTATGATTTCATCTAGAGCAAGATGACAGAATAAGAACATTTATCAACAAAAAAATGCAGTACAAGCCCCATGATAACACACTAACGTAAACCGCGGGACTAATTTATTTCATCAGAATATTGCAATCATTTCTCAGGACACAGTAGTTCTTGCCAGTGTCATAAATCTTCCAAGTCTGATTTAAAAAAAAAATCCATCTCACCTATTTTTTTTTCTAAATCTTCTCTTCCAAGACCGAAAATAATTTTGGACTATTAACGTAGCATAAAACGAACGTGAAGACCCTCCCGAAAGCACAAACTGTCCAAGTCTAATATATTTTTGAGATATCAAATCCACCATTCTGTAAGGAACTGGAAGTTTTGTATGGCGCTAAGATAGCGTAAACCGTGTTTAAGATAAATGGCCTCAATTTAAGGCATACTTTGGGGCATGCAAGAGAGTGTAGGCAACATAAACATATTTCCTAGTGCGCAGGAGCATTCAAAAATACTGAATTTAATATTAATATATTTTTGGTGTTTGTCGTGGTTGTGGCGATCAATTTCATTTCGTTCATAACATAAAGTTTGCTATATGCATCGTCTCCCTTTCGGGGAATATTATGCATAGAAAAAAGGGCAATTTTCCGTTTCTTATAGGCGTCCCACTAAAAAATCGAGGCCGAGACTTCTGGGTTTGGTCGTACTTTTCCTGATTTATTTTTTCTTTCCCCAATCGGCCCTAATGGACTGTTATAAATGAGGAACGTGATAAAATATTTCCCATCATTATTGCTAAGGCCTTGTTTGTTTCGACTGGACTCGTCGCTTTCACTTCGCTCAGTCACAGTTCTTCCCTACGTCGATTTTCACGGAAACTTCGAACTCCTTCCAAGGACATAATTCTGTTCAGATTTTCATTTTTCTTTTCGTAGAAAAGGCCTCAGGGATTGGCGTAGCTTTCATTTTGTTTTCGCCAGCAAGAGTCAAAGGAGACGATTTACAAAAGATGACAAAGTCAACTGTGTACTTACTCGTAGAAGTCAACTTGTGAGTAGTATTAATGGCACTGTAAGATTAAAGCGACTGTAGTAGATACTCGTATGAGGTACCCTTGTGCACTATCGAATGATATTTGTCAAATAGGCTAGGAATGTTGAATATGTGCTTTATAGTGTTGGTCGAAGCAGTTGATGTCAATACATTAGGAGTAAGATGACTACCCATTAGGGTCTAGTGGCCATTTAATAAATAGCACATATATGGAAAGTTGTTTTTGGATGTCCCCTTCGTTGATACAATTTCCATTATATTATACTAGTCTTGACTTAGCAGAAATTGTCTACATATTTGGACTGGATGTGCTACAGTAAAATCTAGTTTGGATTTAAACTAGCAGTAGTATCACGACAAACAATCACTTGACAATCAAATTCTCTGAGTTAATTTCTTCGTGAAAATAGTAAAATATTTGACAAAGTCGCAGACAAGATTGAATTCCGATTCCTGAGTTAGTATTATACTGTATGCAATGTTGTGAAACTAAAAAAATTTGACGAAATGTTTTCTCAAATTTTTTCCCATCAAAACTTACTTTGTGCAGAGCAAATAAAAAAATTTGGCAAACAAAAATTTGACGATTACACTATACATCAGCACTTATATTGTATTATTTACTGATAAATAACGGCAGATTGTGCACCATAAATTTTTTTGTTTGTTAAACCATTTTATTTGCTCTTGACAAGAACTGATGAAAAATACGGCACTTAAGCTAGTATTACACTGTTTGACCAAGCGGTCAAATTCCAGTAATAAGCAATGGGAAAAAGCAAAATTTGACCGAGCGGATACTGTGAAATTAATTTAAATTCGCTGTTTCGCATTTCTTATTACTGCAATTTGACCACTTGGCAGTGTGACCGTTTTGATATTTCTCAGAGTAGCAAATTCGGGTAGCAATTATTAGCTTGAGTAGCAAAAATATTTTCTAATACTTCTTTTAATTAAATGGAACTAGTTACGTCATTACATGCTTATCTGTTAATCATAACACTGTATGTATATCCATTACAAATTTAAAATGTTTAAAGAAAAAATAATATTTTAAAGTGTGAACATTTATTTAGGAAAATCAAAATTCACGCAAAATGCACATTTTGCCCTTCGCTCCAACGAGTGATAGATTCGAAATAGATGCTTGATTCAATTGCGATTATGTATGCGGTATGCGCTACCACTATACTATATTTCTCAGTACAATAATATTAGACAGCTATCGATTGTACGCGATTTCGAATGCAAGACCAGAGGCGTGCATGAATTTTACATTTGAGTCGTCCAGTTGCAAAACCAGCCATACGACTATTTTTTTGATTTTAAGGTTTCGGTATCCCTGGATTCGTCTCGTCTCAGGCTACAATTTTAAAACTAAAAGGAGCATAAAAACAGTCCTAAACCTTTAAAAATTAGGTTTCAAAAACCCAGTTGGGTGCAAAACCAGCCATATTTCTTTGATTTTGGTTTCAAAAGCTGACCTATATCTTGTGGTTGAGTTGGGTGGGTGTTCAATGCATAATTCATATATTTCGAAAAATTTATATACAGTATGTACCAACGAAATAGACTTTGTTGATAGTTTCATGAGAAGGTCATAACGGCAATAAATATTTACTATTGCATGTTAAATATTTTTATTCGAATTATTGTTTTATTTCGTTTATTTTCATTATTTATATTTTAACGGAATCCTTCTCTGTTTTTCGGCGAAATTTTCGATAACGTTTTCAATGAAAATAGGGTTCGATTTAAGTTTTTTTTAGTAAATCACTTTCAATGCCTAACAGTGATAAGCTACTTAATCTTCCTTGACCCATGCTGCTTCTAAGATAACTTTTAATTCTTTTTAGTGCCGAAAATGAACGTTCAACGGAAGCTGTTGATGGTATTGTTAGAATTAAGGAAGCCAATAATTTTATTTCGGAAAAAATATCTTCCAATTGTAGTTCTATTATGTGATGTAAAATTTGATCTATTGTTTTATTTTTATACACGTCGGCACCATAAATAACACACAACTCGTTTTTTAACTTTATTGGGTCAAATACATGACTGTACTCCGTTTTAAGATTGTTGAAGGCTTCATTTGGAAAAGACTGACAGTATAAATTGAATTTTGAAGAATCTAACAGTTGAACAAATTTTAATTTTTCCAGAGACTTGTATCTTGAACTCATTTGAGTAAGAATCGTATCTATTAACTCATTAAAGATTTGCTTATAATAAATATTAGCATCAACATTTCTCTTATTTTCAGGGGGACCAGATTTTACTTTAGCAATTTCATAAATTGTGTCAAATTTATTCCTGATCAATGAAGTGCTATCTTCTGCCATTTTTACAGAGTTGATGCAATATTCTATATTTATCGACTTCTTTTGGAGAACATCAAAAAGAATATCAGTAAAAGAAAAAATTTGAGAAAAGATTTCCAGTAGAAAGGTTGTTTCGAAACATCGCAAAAAATGTAAAAAAAACCTCGGGCAATTATAGTAGTATTACTATCCCAGTCATGAGGATTTTCAACAATGCTACTGAAAACTTCGATTAATGCTTCTCGAAAGTTGAAACATGTATTTACCAGCCTTGACGTAAAATTCCAACGAGTTGGAGCTACTGATGGTAACCTTTTTTTGACAATATTATCCAATAAGTTGAATGTTTAAAAAATGAAGAAAGTCCTGAAAGTGTGTTGAAAAACATTTTCGCCTCCTTAATAAAGCTTACGGACTGCGATAATACTAGATTTAGCACATGTGCTGTACAGTGTATAAATTTGGCATGAGGACAAACAGAGCGAACTAATGCTTGAGTCCCTCCTTCTGTTCCAGCCATCACCGCTGCTCCGTCATAAGCTTGGGCTACAAGCTTGGTTTCTGAGCGAAGGACTTTTATTATTTCGAGGATGTGATCAGAAATTGCTTTTGCTGAGCGATCACTACTTACATCAAGGAAACAATAAAACCTTTCTACTGCAATTCCACTGCTTGTTGTATACCGAAACATAACAGATAACTGAGATTTCGAAGAAATATCGGATGTCTCGTCCATTAACACGGATCAAAATGGTGTGTCCAATATTTCAGAATGAATGTGCCTAGTGAGAACATTACTGATACATTCAATCAATTCATTTTGAATTGTTGCCGAAGTACCCTGGAAAATAGTAGACGTTCTCATATGTGTCGCTAGCAATTCATCATATCCAGAAAGTAATGTTAAGAGTTCTTTAAAATTACCGCGATTTGAAGACAATACACCCTCTTCATGACCCCTGAAAGCTAAATTTTGCACCGCGAGGAAACATACAGTCTATTAAGCGAGTTAATATGGCTCTGTTTCTAGAAACCTCTTCGTTGTGCTTCGTGATCGATTGAGCAGTAAGACGATCTAACTGTAACTCAATTCGGATCTCACCAAACAATTTCAAGGAAAGACAGTTTCTTATATGACTTTCGGACTTTTCGTGTTTAGTTTTAGCTTGCGAAAAATGATGCAAATCAGAATATCCGTCGTTGGTCCAAATAGTTTTAACACTACCTGAAAAAAGTATACATGGCCAGCAATACAATTTGTTCATTTTCCTACAACCTGCTAGCCAGGAAGAATTGTCATAATAACGACAATCAAAATGGCGAGTATATGATTTCCCCGCAGACGAAGATTTTGATGTTAGCTCCGAAAGAACTGGCATCGGGCGGCCGCTTAATACTATTTCTTTTTTTTTTTGTAAAATCGAGCCGGTTGAAGGGAGTGGACAAAAGGGCTTCAATAACACAATTACACTCCATTATAATGATTAAACCCAAATCAGTCGAAAACTAATGTAAATAATGTACTTATCGTTTAGTTTTTCCTTCTGCTTTCTACTAACGATCTCGTATCACCTTTGTACGTATCTGGAAACTGCCAAAAGATACAACTTTACATTTCACACTTGATTTTGAAGGAAAAAAATAATTACTTGTTCCTCGTCCACGATCAAAACTGAAGAAATTTTAACGTTTTTTTACCGGCAAATCAAATGTCAACTCCCGCTGCAAAGTGCAGTAAAACAATTATTTTTCGGACACTGCGCTATGCGCTTGCGTCGACTTTTTGCAGTCTAATACCTCGTTCACGTGGTCAACGACGTACCGCTACGTAGCACTTCGTAGTACCACGTGAACACACGAAATTTTGCTACGGAGCGGTTTTTCTACAACGTAGCAAAACCGCGTAGTGTAGTGTAGTGGATTTGCTAATCCTTCCCACGAGAACACTTGCCGTTGCGCTCCGTATTACTTTTCGAGTGAATTGTCAAAAAACTGTGTTGACAGACAACTTTATTTGTTTGGATTTTCTCAACGATTCTAAAACCAGTGCCTTTAATGACTCCATTTCGCTGAAAAATAAAAGAAGAAAGGTTATTTAAGAAATAAAACGACGAATGTAATTTTTTTTTTAATAAAATAAATACCAGTTGTGACAGCTGTCAATTAATAATCAAGAGTGCGAAACGTCAATTCACTTCACGTGAACACTCATATATCAACCGGATTTCATAATACGCTACACTACACTACGCTACCACGTGAACGAGGTATAATACGTGGGGAAAAATGTCCCCGCTGCATGAATTGAACTGCTTATAGAAAAAACATACAGAACTTGCAAGCTTCCCCAGGTTTGATTGGGCTGTGCAGCCGACAGCACCGAGCCCAGTATTAAAACACAAGAAGCGATCAAAGCTTGGATATTTGCATGTGTGTGTTATTTGGATACGAAAGCAATGTTTGATCAAGTGCTGTTTGTTTCGACGTCCAATGTTGGGTTTTGGGTGATGTGCTCTGAATACCACAGAACATGGTACATGAAAGTTTGGTGGGTTTACGCGGTCGACACAACTACCGTCAGCACCGATACAACAACTAACGCCAGCACCAAGGTTAGTTGAGCATGGCGCAATCTTTTTCGTCGACGCAGTTTAGTTTTGTTGTCATTATGCAAGCTATTGTCAATATGATGTCGACATGAGAATGGTATTATGACTTTCGCATACAACTTTCGGTGCAGGAATTTTTGCTGCGATGACTGGGTGTGCAGTGCACACCTTGCACACCCTGAGAAGACGCCACTGCTATATTATCAGTTGCGAAATCAGCCATATTTTTACTTAACGCAATGATGACGTCACTAGTTTGGGTGCAAAACCAAACATATATTTTATTATTTTTCTTGATACAACACTGTTTAGACTATTTTCAACTATTTTAAGAGACTTGTTTGTTATAGTTTGGTAATGGTAGTATCCTTGAGTCTTATAAAATCGAACAGCTGATAGTTGATCTAACCTTGCACAATCATTGATTTGATTTTTTTCCGTGTTTCGTTTGCGTTTAAAGGTTGTGAAAATGGAGGAAAATGTTGAATTTATTATTTTAGAGACAGATGAACAGTTTTTAGTGATAATCAGATCAAGGAACAACAAGAAATATAACATCAGTTCGAGGAACAACAAGGAATTGAAGAAACTACAAAGTCCAGGAAAAGAAAACGTCAACCGAAAGAATGGAAGAGAAACATTGCAAAGCAACACCGCTAGAGTTGCAAAACCAGTCATATTTGCATTTCGGGTGCAGAACCAGCCATATCTAGATTCAAAACTATAATATCTTATTCATTTAATAAGCATAATATCAAAGCTTTTGCAGGCCAACAAAGAATATTTTTTTGATTTTTTTTTAAAAAAAAAAAAAGCACAAGGATATCTTGTCTAGAAGCTGCATAATCAGTTTTTGCCATTTTGCCACAAGTTTGTTGAAACAAATATGGCTGGTTTTGCAACTGGACGACTCATTAGATAGTCAAAGTATCATATTTTTGGCGTACAACAGGTACCAGGGTAGCAAATTTAGACATGTAGTAACATAGTAGCAATAAATTGCCAATAGTAGCATTTTGCTACCTTCGTAGCACTTGTGGTCACACTGCCACTTGGTCAAACAGTGTAATACTAGCTTAAAGCTAGTATTACACTGTATGCCACGCTGTCAAATACTTGACCATTTTAATTGTCAAATACTATCACATAATCACATAATCGTTATATGCTGTCTGTCAGAATTTTTCATTTGACCATCTAACACCATTTGACAATCAAACTGAAAACAATTGACCGTTTGCGATTTCTGGAAAAACGATTCTGTTATATGGGTCAAATAGGAAATGTTATTCGTGAATATTTAATTTTTTGTGGAAATCGGTGAAATAAATAATTAGTTTAAAACCGGTGTCCGTGCTTTTTGTTTGTGTATTTTTAATATTTGCACTTTTAATACCTGCACCAACTTTTCTTATTACACTCCGACTTTTTGAATCCACTTACGTTACGTTACTATAATACATTCTGAACGGAGTTGTTAACTCGAGAATAAAACCCCAAAACATCGATCTAGATCTGAACAAATCGCAGTAACTGTCAGAATTTGGTTCTGGGAGTGGCATACAGTGTAATAGAATACACCAATATTTATAATAGATCTGACTTGATGGCGTTTGACTGTTTGACATGAAGAAAAAAATCGACGATTGCTGTCAAATGGATATTTGACATCAAATACGGTCAAATTTGTATTGTCAAATGTTTGACAGCATGGCGGAGTAGGAAGCATTTTAGATGAAAAATTTTGTTTTCTAGATCTCAGGAATAACTTATGCCAGGAGGCTGAAAGTTGTAACTTATGTAGAACTAGGATAATGGACCCATTTCCAAAGAAATGGTAGATAGTGGTTGAGAGGTGCGAGAGGGGGGGGGGGGGTAAAACGCTTGAAAGTTGAAATTGAAACATTCTAAAATCCATCTCCTGAGCGGTTATTGTCAGAAGGTTGTGGTTGTCTTAAGAGATACTAGGAGACTAGAAAAGAGTGTCGGGTGTGGTGGGTAAAAAACTTTGAATTATAATATCTTCCGAACCAATTGTACCAAGAAGACAAAAATAAGATTCTGTATAGAGAATTACAAGTGGAGTCTAGTAAATGTAAAATTTTTGAGGGGGTAGATGAAACGCGGAAGTGGGGGACAGCCATTTTTCAAAAAATTAAATTTTTATATCCTATGAACCGTACCCGATATGATCTTGAAATTTTTACAGGAGTTAGAACCAGTTGATCTCTAGCGGAGAAACAATTTTGAGGTGGAAATAAAAAAAAAATATTTATTATTATTAAAAAATATTTATTATTATTAAAAAATAAATTGTTAATAATGGTAGCAAGGTATAGGGGTGGTGGTTTTCATATCTCAGAAACGGTTTATGCAGGAATGTTGAAATTTAGTACCTATATATAGATGTACTACTAGATTAAAAGCAAAACAAAGCATATATAAGCACCTAGAAACATTTTTTCGATATCAAATCCCTAATTCCGCCTGTGTACATACTCACAAATTCCGATATATTTCTTAAGTCTAGTGAGATATCGAATTCACTTTCTCTTCTAAAACCTTTAAATATAGGAATAACCAGGAGCCTATTTGGAACCTTATTTTTAGGTTGTCAGTCGTTGTCAGTCGAATAGTAACCTACAGCGGTGCTGATAGTTTTGGCGCCCGGCGAACTTTCTATGTTTTGTTGCCCCAAATTTTATATTTTGTTTTCGAAAAATCAAAGGTGATTTTCAAGATTTTGGATGATCTTATATAAATAGAAGAGAAGGTGGTAAAGTGACCCCTCCTGTTAATTTGGCCCCCAAATTATTTGCTATGATTCATAATACCATTTATGGTTTGTATTACATATCGGGCTTTCTGATATGTAACAGATAAACACCATAGAACAAAACCGAAGTGCATTGCTTATTCATACGAAGAATCGCCTTGCTTCCGCAATATGTGCAAAATTTATTCCATCAACATCTGTGATTGTCTTCAAAGGTGCATCTTATAAGAATCAATGAAAAAATATATCAAAAGACCTCAAGGAGCGAAACGTAGCCGCGATCAAGACAGTAGATGTGATACAGGATAATGAAAAGATCAGCACTGAAAGTGGAGAAAATGAGGCTTCTTCGACTGAATACAATTCGACCAGTCATTTCAGTTTTACCCAGGGGCAAGATCTTTTTCACTGCATTTAAGATATGTTGTGTATGCATGCGCGCACGCACAGTTCAAGGAGTACGTACATTTTTTAAACTCCTTTGAATATCTTTCTTGAAAAAATCAAAAAGTCACGGTTCCCTTCCATTCTGAAATTTTATAAACTGCGCCCGATACCATGAACACATATACACTCAGCGGAATACAACGCATGCCGTCGCGCATAAAAACGATGAACGTTCACTGCACCGTGCGTGTTGTATGTCGAACCATGGTGCGGAATAAATGTTTGCGCCAAAGAGAAAGTCAATAGATTCGCACATGTATGATCGAACATTACGATGTAGACGTGTCGGATCAGTGCAGGAAAATGATGTTGGTCATACAAAATTGTGTAAACTAGTTGGAAGAGGGTGATATGAACATGTATATTTATATGACAAGATCAAACCTCAACCGTATATTTAAGGGAATGAAACAAATGTTTGGGTGTACGACGTGTTGTTAAATTGTATTCGGATGGATAGTTATATGTATGTAGGTAGGATGCCGTGTTTTAGAAGTGCAAAATTTACAATCAGTGAATTTAGTGATAATTGGAGGATTGTACATGACCGAACAATTGTGTAGGTAGGTGGAACAGTAGGTGTGGCGCCCTAAAAATTTGGCGCCCGGCGCAGTTGCTCCACTTGCTCCTATGGAAGCTCCACCCCTGTCTCAGCATTCAACGCGTTTCGGACGTCAATCCATCTCTATATATAAAAATGAATGTTTGTCTGTTTGTCCTGTATAGGCTCCTAAACCACTCATCCAATTGCGATGAAACTTTGGTGATTTGTTGAGGGTACGCCCTGGATGGTTTCTGCGTTAACAAAATTATTCAACAGTTGGTGGTTCGCGAGTTATTTCAACATTTGAGTGTTTTTCATATGATTTAGCGGCAGTTCGTTTTTGGTGTATTAGTTATGCCTATTCATATTACTAAATGGTATAAGAGGATAGTGGATGGAAGATCGAATATGGAGGATGGAAGATGGAATATGGAGGATGGAAGATGGAGGATGGTGGATAGAGCATGGAGGATGGATGATGGAGTTATTTCAACATTTGAGTATTTTTCATATGACTTAGCGGCAGTTCGTTTTCACTCAATTTTGATTTAGCGGCAGTTTGTTCGTTTTCGGTGTATTAGTTATGCGTTTCTATTACTAAATGGTAAAGGACTATGGATGGTGGATATGAGATAGTGGATGGAGGATGGAAGATGGAGGATGGTGGATGGTGGGTGGAGAATGGTGGATGGAGGATGGAGGATAGAGAATGGGGGATGGTAGATGGAGGATGGTGGATAGAGGATGGTGGATAGAGGATGGGGATGGTGGATAGAGGATGGGGATGGTGGATGATGGATAGAGGATGGATAATGGCAGATGGAGGATGGTGGATGGTGGATGTGGATGGTGGATGGTGGATGGAGAATGGTGGGTGGTGGATAGAGGATGGAGGATAGAGGATGGGGGGTAGATGGAGAATGGTGAATGGTGGATAGAGGATAAAAAATGGTGGATGGATGATGGTGGATAGAGGATGGTGGATAGAGGATGTAGGATCGAGGATGGTAGATTGGGGATGGAGGATAGTGGATAGAGGATGGAGTATCGGGAGCAACGGAGCAACGGGAGAAATGGGAGTAACAGGAGAAATTGTAGCAACAGGAGTAACAGGAGCATCATGAGAAACAGGAGCAACGGATCAACGGGAGAAATGGGAGCAACGGGAGAAACAGGAGCAATGGATCAACGGGAGAAACAGGAGCAATGGATCAACGGGAGAAACGGGAGCAACGGGAATAGCAGGAGCGATGGAACAGCGTGAGCGAAGCGAGCGTAGCCGCGGTACGCGGCTAGTAAAATAATAAAGTTTCGGCCTGACTGTTGTCAAATTTTTTTTACAAATGAATCCACTATCATAGTTCTAGATAAATCCCGCTCCCACGTCCACCTTCGAGTTATCACTCGAAACGGGCTCAATGGGTAGGAAGCAGTTACAAAAAAAAAAATCGATTTTTTTTATTACATTTTAATAAAATACAACTATATATGAACATTTTAAGATACTCGTATGAAACACAAAGTGGGTTGAAAAATTTTATAAAAAAGTTTTTCTGCATCTTACACTAGTAAACGCGAAACTTTAACCCCCTTTCTCAAAAAATCATGGTTTGGGCTTCGTTAAGTTAAAACAGACTGTTAATATTTTTAAAATTGTCACTAAAAGGAAATTATAAATCTACATTTTAAAAGATAAGTTACTTTTTACATTTACATTTTTTACAAAAATTGTGGATTGCGATTCGGGGCTTTAATAATATGGCTTATAAATATATAGGCATGCATAGCTGCGCCATACTGACTTGAATTCTCATCAATATTCCAATTTTCTAATTAATTTTGTGTTCCCGCATAATAACGCTTAACAACATATTTTCTCCTCATTACATAAATAAACAACATTAAAAAATCAAAATAACAAAAGCAGCATCATATTCCTTTTTAAAACAAAAACACTTGTATGGCCATAAACTCGATGAACATGTGACCACCGTGAGACTAAATTAACGACTAAATAAAAATGCCAGTCTGATTCTGGGCTCTTAAAAACGTATTCCAAATCACATATGCCATAAAATCTTACCACAAACGAAAACAAACTTTCCATGTGAGATCCAAGTCTCGAAGAAAATGTGACAAAATAAACGATGCAAGCGCGACAGTCTTAAGAAAGTAATTGACAGTAAAATGTGTCACATATTTCATCGTTCACACAGTGCGGACCCTCCATTATTATACTTCACAGTGCTAAACCCACATCCTTTTACAAGAAAAATAAAAGAAACAAGGAGACCGCAATCCTTATAATCAAAATAAACACACGGTCGTACTTGCGGAGGTATAAATAAATAAAAACATCAATAAAAAAATTTATAAGAAAAGTTGAAGAGAAAAATCAGTGTGGTAAAAAGCCACACATTTGATGTACTGAACAAGGCCCGCCAACGATGTACTTTATGGGATAATCAGATTTATTATGTCCCTCTATAATAATACTAAACCACACTACTATCCGCAAATGAGCCTTGTATGGGCGGGCGTCCACCGCGGAGTAAACCGCCTTCGACTTCCTAGCATTAGTCACCTTTTGTTGCCAATTCAAAAGGTAAACTCACTAGTAAATTATCCGCCTGAATACTATTTTATTTATGTACCTATGCGCACAATAATAGCGATAATAAAGTGATAGATGTTGCGTGTCCACTTGGAGAAATACTTTGAGATATTTGCAGTTAGTCTTAGATTTTTGAGTCCCTCTCACACTATACAACCAATACGACTTTGATTTATAGCATATTTCAAAATAATTATCATATGTGATTTATAAAAGATATTTAATCCAGCGGTACCTACTTAATAGCGCCACTTTAACACATTCAAATTTTATGTGAATTAAGGTCTCGACTAATGCCTTAAAACTTTCTCGACAGTTCAAACTAGTAAAATCTTGAAAGCATCTACTTTTTTAAGTGCCATATGGAGCCTATCTAAAAGCGCGGCCTATCAAAGGAATTCAAATATTAGTAACAGTGTGAACAAATATTATCATGAGGGTAGTAAGTATATTATGGAATATTTATGGCAGCACTAATTTACACATTTCAAACGAAATAATAGGAGGAGATATTCGAGTTTTGGATTAAAAATTTGCATTAGTTTCAGATTTTGGATTTAAATTTTTCGTCAAATCAAATCTATTTTTAGTGATCGGTAATATTTGGAAAAAGGTTTTTTTTTTATTTTGTTAATTGAAGAGTAAACTTTTGACTTTTTTAGTTTAGTTTAGCCTAATTATTGCTTATGGGATTGTTACTACTTTTGGAAATAGTCCATTGTTTGGAATTACAATTAAACTATAAATAAACAATATAGGGATCAGTGGCGTGACGTGATAATTCAA
Source organism: Beris morrisii (assembly GCA_951812415.1). NCBI lineage: Eukaryota > Metazoa > Arthropoda > Insecta > Diptera > Stratiomyidae > Beris > Beris morrisii. Next base: position 102,666,366 of record OX638310.1, read on the forward strand.
CTAAGTGAAGCAATTGGTTAATATGCGGTCTCTCAATTTGATTTTTCGATTTTTAAATGTAAATCAAACAAGGTTCTCAATTCACTAAATTTTTTTTATTTGAAAGAATATTTTATGGCATTTAATATGGAATATAACGTCGTTCAAATGTCCGCCCCGGCTTTGCTATTCGGGAGGTCCGATTTTCGGCGACTTTGTCGCATAAATCTGGCTGTATTTACTGGATGGCGTTCGTTATGTTGACTTTGAGGGCATCAATTGTTTGCGGTTTATACGCATAGACCTGTGATTTCAGATAATTTCGCCAGACCAAAATCCGCACTAAACAGTGACTTTTTCGGGATGCATTTGGTGCTGGTGTATCTCGTTTGGATTGGTATCGTCCCAAATCCAACAATTTTAGTTGTTCACACATCCATTCATTACGAAATGGGCCTCGTCGTAAAAAATCACGCAATGCACTGAACGTTTTTCGAACGGAGCACTGATTTTGAAAATAAAATTTGATGATTTGGACACGTTGTTCAACGCTATAACCTTCCATGGTGATTTGCCATACACTTCTGAATAATTTACAACAAATTCGACAGATGTTGCTTTAACAACATGGCCGCTATAACCTAACAAATTTCGAGCGTCTCTATTGAAAGAGCCTACATAAAAAAATTTCCTGTTGTTATCCTTTCTGCGAATTTACAGCGTATTAGCAGAACCAATCGTTAGCTACTTACACTGGCTACGCGAAGGGGGGAAGCTAGAAGCAAGTTCCACCATCCTCAGCAGCCTTACTTCAAGTACAAAACACAACACCGACCTCGACTGCGACTGCAATTTGTCTAGTTTTCGGCGTGAGGTTCGACTACGCAGTTAGTGTTGAACACAATACCAACTGCGACTTCGAGTCTATACAAGCAACAAGAAGAACGAGTGTCAACTGTCACTTCTATTTTCTTTAATGTTTTTAAAAATGGATGTGTTTCGGGTAGCGCGTAGAATTTATATGGTGTTTTTAAACACTTTGGAGTGTTTAAAATCGAGGATGTGAATAGCAATCGGAACGAATTTAGAGAACCCAGCCGGCAGAGCGTACTCGGCGTAAAGTCATCAAAATTGGATGTATTCATATGTAAGATAGAGACAGCATTAATAAGCTATCGCGATCTTCTTAAATGTAAACAGTATTCAATATATTTTGTAAAGGCCATATAAATATTGCATATATGTTGTGTGTTCTTACAAACTATAATAAAGAATATATACAGCAACCAGCGACATCGTTCCCAAAAATTCTAACGGATTAAATACGACATGCATACGGGTTCGTTTCGACGAGTTTTCCTGCTGGGAAATAATTGAAATCTGAGATTGCAATTGGCAGCCCTGTGCGAGCAACTGAAATCTCATGCTGTTATGACACTGGCTATTTTCTCGCTAGAAAAAAGTACAATAATAGCCAATCGTGCGACAAGGCGAACAACAATAAAAAGACAGAGATACCGCTCTTTCCGACGCTAGTGGCATCTAGTAAACGAAATTAACAACTGGTATGTTAAGAAAAATACCGGTTCTGGCGCGTTTCATAACAGAACATGGCACTTTCCATAATTTATACGTACCTAACTGTCAAAAACTAGTCGGTAGCGGCTGGAAAATCTAGCCGCCAGCGGATTTTTCTTGGATTAACTGCTAGAATGTTGCGAAACACTGCTCGAATGCGCTTTGTTGCAGCTTTTTTTTGACAGTTATGGATTGTTTTTTGACAGTTACCCATAGTTTGCTGTTCGGACTGTCTCTCTCACAGCAATGTCTAAATTGTATGTTAAAGTCTCTATCCCTCTCCATTTGGATTGTCTAGCCGCTTTAAAGCCGCAAAAATAGCCAGTGTCATAACAGCATCAGAATTAGAGTGTATCACGACTGCGCAGTCGTATTCGAAGTTGCTATTGTGAGCACCGGCACGCAATCCTGTGTATTCTAAAGACCGGGACTGCGCAGTCGCGGCCGAAGTCCGTGTTCTGTTTAAAGCTTCAGTTATAATGGTTCCGATCTGATCCGGCAACGTCGGAGGAGAAAAATTTCTAGGCGCAATGATTCCGTTCCGACATTCGTCAAAGTGACACTAGGTAGGTAGGTAGGTAGGTACGCGTGGCTGCCCGTGAGAACACGGACAGTGACACTATCGAGGTGTAATTTTGATTTTCAGTTAGGCGAAATTCATTAATTCACCTCTTAGCTTCGGAACGGATAGAAGTTGAAAGTTTTGTGTCTCGGCTAATCAACGGAACGATTGTGACTAGTCGTTCTGAAATTCCCTTTAGATGTGTGTCGGATGGAGAAACTCAACACTGTCCGTTTTCCGGATCGGAACGGATCGGAACCATTATAACTAAAGCCTCAGTTATAATGGTTCCGATCCGATCCGGCAACGTCGGAGGGGAAAAATTTCTAGGCACAATGATTCCGTTCCGACATTCGTCAAAGTGACACTATCGAGGTTTAATTTTGATTTTCAGTTAGGCGAAAGAGGTGGTGAAATTCATTAATTCACCTCTTAGCTTCGGAACGGATAGAAGTTGAAAGTTGGTTAACTTTACTCCTCCGTTTTGTGTCTCGGCTAATCAACGGAACGATTGTGACTATGCGTTCCGAAATTCCCTTTAGATGTGTGTCGGATGGAGAAACTCAACACTGTCCGTTTTCCGGATCGGATCGGAACCATTATAACTGAGGCTTGAGGCTTAAGCCTTTAGGATAGTCAAAAGACTAGAAATATATTGACTTGGGATAGAGGAAAATTACGGTTGTTCGTCGGAGTACGGAAGGGTCATGGTGGATTTACACTTTACCCATTGAGGCGAGCCTGTGCCCCTGAGAGACCATCGCAAAACGCTTTTCGTCCGGTGTACTGTTTGCTGTGTTAATAGCAATTTACAGTGATCATGCCTCTGTGACGCGACTTGCCTATAAGTGCAAAACGACAGGAATACGATGAGGTGTGAATTGTGTGCTGCCACAGTTTATTATGTGTGTATCCAGGAAGCGTGCGTCATAGGAAAAGCTAAAGAATGTTAGACTTCTGCGACTCCACGAGCCTGATTGGTTGATTTTATGGTGGGGATAGAGGCGCAACTCAAAGGTTGTGTGTAAATCCACTATCACGCTGAGGCTGCTGAGGAAACATGTCATGCGCTTAGGTGTAGCTGAGACGGACGTGTGCAGTACTGCCACGATCTGTACTCTATAGAGAACATCACTCACATCTTGTGTGAATGCCCAGGGAGAATGAGATGGTTGGGTAGTTATTTTGGTCAGGCTCTACAGCGATAGAGTGTTTTTGAGGAGGAGTAGCGGCCCACGAGGTTTTGAAAGGATCACTATGGCCCCGTATGGTGTCTAGCGAGCCGGGCGGTTCTTAGCGCTGCGCCCCTTCCTGAATTGAACTAAACTGAAAACAACTAGCAAGTTTTTCATTTATAACAGCAAAATCTGCTTTGTAATTGCCTTTTCTGGGTACATACTTTGATACTTCATCAGTTGATTTAGAATCCAATAGAGGCTTAGTTTAGTTTTTATTATTTTACAACGTACAATTAAATGTCGACGTTTTCTACATCAAGTAAACAATCTCGTCATATAAATAAATACACATTGATAACACCATTATTAACTAAATTGTGATTATTCTATTGTTACAGATTGTTAGAACAACACACCCATTCGAATTGCTCAGAAAGTCAACACACGTTACATACGAAGATTTCGCTTCTATCATACGGAGAAGAAATTATATGCAAATGTTTGCACTGCAGAATTTCTAGATACATTTTATATTTGCATCAAGCATTATGGTAAGTTATGTTTTGTATTTGATGTTTGTCTAAGATTCATTTTCTTAATGTTGAAGAAATTTTAAACCGCTTCGATTATCTAAACGATTTTCCAGGAAATTTAACTCCAAGCGGTATTTTTGAATATGTTATTCAATACTTTGTAATTATTATCTACTGTAAATAAGTTGCTGTCGTGAATTTCCTCGCTTTAAGATCTATCCGTGGTCACATAATAGCCCTGCTATTGAAATCTGTTATTAATATCTTTGATGTGACTACGACATTAAATTTTTTTTTATCTGTTTTGTTTTTATTTTGTCGTCATCTCGAGTTAAGTTACTGGACATTTAAGCCGTTTCAATGATTCTATAATCTAAACTTGGTGGTGTTCATCTGCCAAATTTACCATCTTGTTGTTGGTTCCATTCAACTGAAAATTTGCATAAGAAAAATCCACAAGCACACCTCTCATCCATCTCTAATAAGTTTTTTCGCCTTTTTTAAGGCAACATGTTTTATCTGCTGTTTTCTTAATACTCCGGTCAAGACGATACTGACTACAGCATGGAAGCTTAAGAATAAATAAATATAACGTGTGTATCAAGAAACGAAAAATAGCAGATATTTTATAGAATGGAGGTTCTCTCCTCTGTGTCCGTAAGATTTATTTCCAGTTGTTTTTGTAAGGCTGCTGTCCAATATATTTCGTTATTTATGAACGTGCACAACTAAAATAAAAATACAATTTACGAGTGGACATTAGTTTGTCGAAACCGGAGGAGAGTTTCGTGTGTAATTCAGAATTATAACGAGTTTTGGTGTATCTCGGCCTACCTATAACTAGGAAATTGAGATAATTTGTGGGTTATTTGACAGGTTAGTTGCGGGTTATAGGTGTTTGGAAGTTATAGGTACAACATTTTAATTCAATAATAATCAAATTGAATCTAAGCAGTGTGACTTTTTAATAAGTCTCTATATATAAAAATGAATGTTTGTTTGTTTGTTTGTTCCTACGCACTCCTAAACCATTCATCCGATTGTTGAAAGTTGGAAATTTCCAACTGGTGGAAATTAAAACAACCCTTCAAGAATGACAAATTTTCAACAGCAGACTGTTGTATGACGCTTAGTGTGTAACTTTATGATTAGGAGCTCAGAAAATGGATAACTCTTCTCTATGAATGTTTGTTTGTCCCATATGCATTCCTATACGGGGAGCAAGACTGGAAACCGCTCGCATTTACAGAATTGAACCACTGGAAGCGACGGGAGCAGTGGTAGTGGCGAGAGCAACGGGAACAACGGAAGCAATGGGAGCAAGAAAGGAAACCCCTCGCATTGCATTGTACCCGCAAAGAAAAAACCCATAATTAATGTTAGTATAGTTATTATAGGGAGAAGCACTACAATAATGCAAACCATAGTAGAAGACTTTTTAGTACAGTTTCGGTGGTATCGCACCATACAAATGTGAGCATGGCTGCGGGACACGGCTAGTTTTTGATAAATTATAGTTAGGTTAGTAGTAGCAGTCATGTAAACTATAGATCGACTTACTTAGACCATTTGGTTGGTCCATTGAAACACCACTCTCGTGACACTCGAATGAATCCTATATTAAGAGTTATCGTAGTTTAACTATAGTCTGTCCAAAATTAGCTTCAAATTCGCTGCGCAGAAAGAATGAAAATACTCATTCAATGACATTTCGCTCATTTTGCTTGTGTAAGTACAGCGAATTTTTCCCTTGGTATAATAGTTGTAGACCTGCGTGAAAAAATCTCTTTTAATTTGGGACGGACTACACAGGGGAATAGCTAGTCAAACCAGTCACAAGTACGAATAAATTTGGCTAGGTTATCTATGCGTGTTTCAGCTATATCATCGATACTGGAAAAGAAGTAGCTTCACAGGGCTCTGAACCCACCTCTGGCTTGTTGAGAATACTCACAAAGTAGATGTTTAACACCCTCGCAGCTTCTGCAGAAGTCATTATATGGCACGCCTAAGCCTTGCACGTGTCTGCTAATGAGATACTGTCCCGTTAAGATTGCCGTCATGTTACTGGTTTTTCGTACGACTTCTTTTCAGAAAGTCGGCACTTCTTCTAGACTGTATTTTCGACCATAGTTACCTCGAGGTTTCACTAGTAGTTTGGTTAAACCATCTACAATTGGTCAGCTCCATTGCCTTCTTGTCAAGCGTTTATATTCACAAATGTCTTGTTTATGTGTTATTCAAGCAATAAGGGAGTCTGCCAATAACCACAAAGTTAAAAAATAAATTCAAAATACTCCAAATACTCGGGTAATTTTTTTACTTTAGATCAAAACTGTAGACAATTAAGAATTGAATTCAGGCCATAACTTTTAACAAATAAACAGAGCCATAATATTAGCTATAATATTAAATAATTTGTTGAAATGATGGCGAACAAAAGTCCCAACAAGCAAACAAACTTCGCATTTTGATTTTCCGGAGGCTATAACTTCGATAAGGCTTCTATAAGACTGTTGAACGCAGGTTGTGGATTTTTAACTTCGATAAGACTTCAGTAAGACTGTTGAGCGCAGGTTGTGAGCTCTTAACTTCGATAAAGCTTCCGTAAGACTTGCGGGCGGAGGCTGAACTTTTCAGAAGCCATAGCTTTGGTAATAACCTCTATAAAGCCTCATGGAAGTAAATACTAACAGTCTTATGGAGGTTTGCTAGCAAACTTTGCTCGACTTGTCCAATTGGATATATCAAGTGATTCGGCTTCAACCCTATTACGAGAATGTTCAGATTGTCCTAGTGTGTATCGTAGCGGACTAATGTGTGACGGGGCCGTGTTTCGAATCTGAGAGTGTGCAAGGTGTAAGTAATATCAATTCGCATTTTTCAAACAAATAATAATAATTTACAGGAAAATAAATTCCGTAGTTGGAAGAAAACAAAAGTAAAAAAATTGTGAATATTATTTTTCGTTTTTTTTTTCAAGTTTCTATTCGAAGTATTGCTTCCCGTGAAAGTCATAACCTTCGTTTGGAAGCAATGTGAACTTCCGCACGGAAGCAAGAACAGCTTCGGTAAGGCCTAATACCAACTGTTGGCGCTTGGCTGTTGCTGTTGAAACATGGGGAAATGTGCGTCAAATTAGTTCGGTAAGACCTTATCGAAGCTTTATCAAGGTGGGAAAATAGCTTCAATAAGGCCTTATGGAAGTTAGGTTGCTAGTTGGGATCCGTATATTCGTCTGTCCAGTCGTACACTAACTAGGATTCGAAGATTTTGTAGACATTTGTTAAATGGAATTTCGCAAGTTGTGATAGATCGGTCAAAAAGAATTTCTCCAAGTCCCGATATCTGGTACGACTTAGACTTTCTCAATCACACACTAGATGTTCCAGGATTAGTTCTTCATTCTTGTCAACACAGCGACACAAATCAGCCATGGTTATACCAAGTCTTTCTCCATGTCGCCCAAGAAGACAATGTCCCATATCGCCCAAGAAGACAATGTCCCGTTAAGACCTCTGTGAGTTGTCTACATGGGTCCTTGTCCACACACAAAATGAAGATGGAGTTCCTCTTATGAAGTTGCAGTCAGCGCATTCTTGCTTGCTGGCAACCCGAGAAATTCACCCAAGCCCACTCAGTCTGCGCCTGAGTGCTTCTGTGCCGATCATTCTTTTACAATTCTATGGGACAGAGAACCAGCTCAACAGCTAACTCCATGCTCATCTGCGACCCCCTTCTGGCGAGCTCGTCTGCGACCCCGTCTAGCGAGCTCGTCTGTCTTTTCATTTCCAGCGAAGTCACAGTGACCAAGTATCCAACAGATTTTCAGGAATTTTTCAAACCCCATATTCTTAAACTTAGATGATAAGGGCAAAGAAGTTGCACTAAAAATTAATGCGGGCAAAACAAAAATAAAGACCCGAACTAGAAAGAGGACGACGATAAGATAAATTATAACCATGGGTATTGCAATATAGAAAAAGTGGACAGCTTCAAGATGAAATCAAAAGCTGGATTCAATTAGCCAATAAGACATACTATCCGATACTACTAGCGATTAAAGCTAGAACACACAGAAAAACGAAGCTCTGTATTCAATTCACAATTGTCAGACCTTTGCTATGCCACGGAAGGGTAGCTTGAACGTTGACGCAGGCATCAGAAAAAGTATTGAATACTTTCGAAAGGAAAGTACTAGAATCCTGGGACCTATACGGAGGAAATCAGATGGTAAATTAGATACAACCATAAGTTGTATAATCTATACGACGAGCCGAAAGTCTCCGCAATACCGGAACGCAAGGAAATTGACAAGATCCTAGTGTGATCCACACTACCTTTCTTCCAATAGCCCACCTCTCGCAAACGCAGAGCACTCTTTGCCGCTATTGACTTTAGCACTAAGTCCAATGGGATTATATGAAGCTTGACCTCCAGAGCCCAGGAGGCTGTGGTACGTAGAGCCCCACTAATCCCAATGAATTCTAATTCTGCTCATGGCGACCTTGTTTGTCCCAATATCCAAAGCATACCACCCCATCAGTGAACCGTATGTAAAAACAGGTATACTACCAATGGACTATCTTCGAGTTAAAGGCCAAAGTTGTTTCTACCATTTTCTGACAAGCGTACCTCAATGTAAGTTTCCAATTGAACCTAGGATGATAAATTCCAAAGTATTGTACTCTAAGCAAGAACGGGATATTAACGTCGTTCAGACATAGCTGCTTGAATTTTCGGTCGTTCTTCCTCGTGCATAGAGGAAACGTCGGTCTTATCCAGATTGATGTTAGGACTGCAGTAACTAGCCTACTCGCTCATGAACTTGAGTTCAATTTCTAGTATATTGCTTAAGGTGTCCAGGAACTCTCACCATTAAAACGATGTCGCCTGCATTGCTCTCTTGACACCAGTCAAAAAGAGAGCCTTTCCACCGTGGAGACGACGTCATGTAAGGCCGGTTTAACAGATTTTCCCATCATGTAGGCATGCTGTGAAGCCCCACATGCTCAGGACGAATCTGATTTGGTAGTTCACCAATCTCTCCATCCTTTTCAATAAGAACAATCGAAGACTTATGGGTCTAAAATCCTTGGCTCGTTCGAGAGAAGTGTGGTAGGAAAAGAGTTTATTGCAAATATGGTGTGCGTGTAAACGAGAGGAAATTGCCTACAATTTGTTTTAAGGTGTGGCGGTTTTGCAGTACGGAAGACAATCTATGATATGGTGTGACAACTTTACGTTAACGTCTAATCGCATTCGGGTATCGTACACATTCGCATTATACACGAATGCATAGGTGAATGTGTGATACATGCGTCTATACCAGCTCAATTGATCCAGACACGATATTAGCAGTACTCGAACTTTATACTCAAAGACTTTACCAATTTTACCACCGGTGGAAAATTTAAATTAATACAGCAAAAACACAAGCTATGTTTTTCACCAAAAAGAGGAAACGCTCAAACCTTCCCAGCCGCAAAATCAACTTTATTGGTCAAAAAATTCCGTGGTCTGATAACCTAAATTACCTTGGTGTTCTACTTGATAAAAAACTCTCCTTTCGTTGTCACATAGATAACATATGTTTCAAAGTAAGCAAGGCTATGTATGCCCTGTATCCTCTTATAAATAGAAAATCCCAACTTTCTGAGGAGAACAAGATCTTATTGTTCAAAATGGTAATCCAACCCATTATCGCATATAGCTCTCCTGTTTGGGGTCATTGTGCAAAGTCACATATTAAACATACTGCAGTCACGATCGGCTGCAAGCCAATCGTATAATACTCTAGATGAATACTGAACTCCGATTTATATTGTAGTTGGGGATAAAGTAGAATTACGTGTGTACATGTTGTATGTCCTTTATTAAGGACTGCCATTAGATTGCTACTCAAAACTAAAAGACAATATTCAGTGTTTAATTTCATTTCTTGAACTGGTTAAGTCATCGAAAAAAAATTTCCTTTTTGAAGGACTTTCACATGGGAGGTGCAGGAAGGACACTCGATTTCTTACATATTTATAATTTTCCTTGGAACCATTTAGAAATGAACGTGTACAAAATTTCAAATTCGTAGCTTGAAGCATTCAAAAGTTATCGAAAAATATTGTTGAACACGTGTCTTAAGGACATTTTGTATGGCAGCTACCAGAAGAAGTAAAAGGATTTCGCTGATTAGTAAACTCGAACTTCGTTTTTACTCAAAACTAATTTGTACAAAATTTCCAATTCATAGCTAAAAGATTAATTGAGTTATAGTAAGTTCCGTAAATTAAGTGAAGACGTTTTGACAGGATATTTGTATGGCAGCTACACGAAGGACTAACAGAATTTTCTTCATAATCATACATTTAGCTCCAACTATTGGAAAAATAACACATACAAAATTTCAAAGTCGTAGCTTAAACCCTTCTGAAGTTATCGACCAATATTCTTAAACATGTGTTTTAAGGACATTTTGTATGGCAACTACCAGAAGGAGTAAAAGGATTTCGCTGATTAGTAAACCCGAACTTTGTTTTTTCTCAAAACTAATTTGTACAAAATTTCCAATTCATAGCTAAAAGATTACTTGAGTTATAGCGAGTTTCGTAAATTAAGTGAATACATTTTGACAGGATATTTGTATGGCAGCTACATGAAGGACTAACAGGATTTCTTTCATAATTCTAGATTTAGCTCCAACTATTGAAAAAGTAACACATACAAATTTTCAAAAGCTGTAGCTTAAACCCTTCCGAAGTTATCGGCTAATATTTTTCAACACGTGTTTTAAGGACATTTTGTATGGCAGCTACCCGAAGGAGTAGGACGATTTTGCCCGTTAACGAACTTCAACCAAACATCCAGATTCAAAATTTCAAGATCCTAGGTCAAGGCGTTCTTGAGTTATCGTGCTAACGGACAGACGGACGGACGGACGGACGGGCGTCAAGCGGATTTGAGGTTTTTGGCCACAAATAAACAAAAAATAATATATAACTTTTTTTCGTCCGAGGCTTGGTTCTATGCGTTACAAACTTTTGGGCTGGATTAAACTTATAATACTCTATATGATTTCATCTAGAGTATAAAAAGCTTCAGGTCTCACAAAATAAGTGCCTCAAAATAATAATGAAGAAACCATTCTTCTTCTCCACCAGAAGTCTCCACGCAGAAGTTAAAGCGCAAACCGTTCTTTAATTAATTTCAACCAGATACTCATCTTTTGTAACAAGACTGGAACTAGTCGACAATCCGATAATACTATCACTCATATAACATCCTACTACTTGACATGTATTAGTGTCTAATTTGTTTTTCTTAAGTTAGTTAATTACCTTTTACTATTTTTGCCTTCCTTTAATTTAAGTTAGTTTGTAAGTTAGTTTTAAACTCACTACACAAGGTTTTTTGTATAAATTTTACCTTGAACTTATTTCACTAAAATTCCCGTAGATGCTTCGCCTTGCTGTGCTTACTAGATTTAATTTAGCTGTTAAGATATTGAATTATCTGTTCTCGAAATTATAAATTATAAGATGGTAGACATAAGTGGAAAAACTAATAAAGATTGAATTGAATTGAATTGAAAATAGGCGAATTTGTAAACACTACATTCGTGTTCAATGCGAATTCCTTTGGTTCCCGTCTAAAAATCGTCAGCGACGCGAACGATAATGCGAATGCAAATGTGAGTAGGACTTTTGGCAGGTGTTTAGTTCTCCGTTCGAGTACGATTCAACAAATAAATGGAGTCGAATGTGTAAACACTTCATTCGTTTTCAATGCGAATCCCTTTCGCGTCCATCAACGCGGCATATCGAAATCGAACGAAAAGGTACCGTCGTAGTAGAGTGAAATAAATTCTACTGTTCGATACTAGATGTCAGTGATATAAAAGCGCGCGACCTTGGTTGAATGGCGTCTAGCTCTATATTGAGTTGAAATATCTTCTGGCGAGTTTAATTAGTCCTTTCAATGCCTTGGAAACAGATTGACTAGCGGTCTTCAACCAATTTTCAGAGTATTGTTCATGGTGAATCATCTTGGCGTAAGGTAAGACTGATTTTGTTTAAACGAACCTCTGTAGATTGTAGATGGTGGAAGACGGTCCAAAGACCCAATTCACTGCGTCCTCGATGGGCCTATTGTGATTGTCCTCCCTTATTATAACTCCTTTATGACGGTTATATCAATCAATCTGTGAATTTTAAGTCACCTCATTTTTTCGCTAACTGGTCCGCAGACACATTGCCTAAAATATCACTGTGTCCAGGAACCCGTACCAGTATAACTGTGCTTGAGTTCGCTAGCTTTTTAAGTTCTTGTAAGCAATCCCATGCTGGGATCTAAAGCAAAATGCTGGAAGAGCAAGTGGTGCTGTTCTGCTCTCAGAGAAAATACAGACCTTGTAAGTCTTGTAACCTCTTCAAATGTTTTCCCTGATGCATAGTTCAATTGCATGAATTGCTGCTTGGAAGATCGTATTTGACTTGCCGAAGCTGGTATATATGTCGACCCTTGGTCCGTCTGCTCCAACTCCCTCATTTGTCTTGGTGCCATCTGTACACCAGATAAGTGCTTCGTTTTCAAAACGAACGAAACTCTAATTATTTTGATTTCGATCCATAGCACCCATGGATTGACGCGGTCGATGATTTCCACAATTCAAGCTCCTCTCGCAACATTTCCACTTCTTCTAATCTGCATACAATGTTTCTCTTTACACCTGTGGTCGGCACGAATGGTGTCGACCGCGTAAACCCACCATCACAAAAAATAAACATTAATTCCATCTTGTCGTAATATTTTCCCTTTCTGGGCAAACTATAGCACATGCATGTACTTATCCACAGAATTTCACTCCCTCCGGTCGTTTGTCCTTTCTGTGTATGTTCCGTCTCAAAAGTTAAGCGGCAAAGTTGATAGTCAAAAAACGGTAAACATCAGAAGGATGTTAGAGCATTGACGCGGGTATGTGTAAACATACCATACTCTTTTTATTTCTAAGTGCTCTTCATATAGCAAATGCCTACCTACCGTTTTCTATACGGTTATAAATTATCAGAAGCCTACCTGTCGTCTATCTTCCTGGAGTCTGCCAGGTATCATATGTAGGGGTTCCTTATAATTGTATACATATGTGTAATACAGAGCGGAAAAAATGAACGGTATAAAGGAATGAAAGAACATGTTTGAGTTGCGTATTTCGTGACATATTCTTGAAATCGTCAACTGTGTGATACTAAGCGCTATAGAACAAGCAAGAAAAAGCTACCAACATGGTCGTGTATTGCTATTTGTTGGCTTGGAATTGTGTATATATCGCAGCATGATGAGTTCACCTTTGTAACCACACTCAACTGAGAATACATTGACAGTCGAATTCTAAATAAAACTTTTCCTTTGACATTCATATGCTTTTCTTTCTAACATCAATCACAACTCGCTCCTATGATTGTCAGGACTATATGACGCGTAAGGAGCATAACTTTCATGTATAAGGTTCTTACAATTAGTGAAGTTGCAGATACCCAAGATCCGACAAGCAAAATTTTACATTCTGTTTCATTACTGGTTTTATTCTGGGAAAATTTGACAGTCTGATGTCAATATCCAGCTGGTCACGTCTGCGAGAATCTTGCAGATGGCTCGGAGACATATCGGCTTGTCTACGAGACTCTTTGAGATGCCTTATGGGAAAAATACACGGTATCGAGACAAACGCCCCCCCGAACCCTCGCCGACAAATCTGCGAATGTCAGGATAAGACACTGTCTTCAGAATCAACGCCATCTGTATATGAATAGAGTACACTTACTTTTTGTGCTCATATATCTTAAAATAATGTAAATAAATAATAGCAAGTCGTATCCTATTTGAAAAAAATTAACACGTATACGTTAAAAACAGGCTTTAAAAGTGCCAAATTTAATTTTACTCGGCTTGTCTAACTGACAGACATGTTTGAAGTGTTCGATTTCTTGGATTTAATGCGGCCGTTTTCTGTACTTCAAATAGATCCAAGAGTTTTACTTATGTTTTATCTAATGATGAAGAAGGATAAGCAATATGATACCTGAGGCTTAGACCATAAAGACAATATCGGGAAAGATACTCGTCACCACCTGGTATATTGGGTATATCAAGGCGTGTATCAGTCATAACATTTTCAGAGACAAAAGTTGAAATGGATCGGTTATTGCTTGAGGAAATCGGAGCGAAACGTCTTCAAACAAGCACTAGATTGGCGTCCGCAGGAAAGACTTGTTATAGGTCGTTCAAGAAACACTGTTAATTGGACAAGTATAAACGAATGGGTTCGAATGATTAGAATCGCTAGACTCGATGTCGTCGGCTGACTGGTGATGTCAGGTTCACAACTAAAACCACCCAAGGCGGTGTATGGGGGCTGCATACGTCTTTACAATTTTTGCCATATATCCTAGGTTTGATGAGATATAACATATTGTTGCGAGCTAGGGGTTCGCCGGGATTTCAAGTAAAACACAATTCGGTTAAAATAAAAATAAGTGATTATTTATTAATCGCACTTTAAATTCTATTCGCACAATAATTCGCACTGTATGGCAATACCGCCCGCTTATATCATATATCGCTTGACTCGATCATTTTCGCTCTCTACCAACACGGTCGCGTATACACGCTGGCTGTCACAGTCGACGTAATAAAAATTACTATGTCCTCGCTGAAAGCTTTATCTGCTTTTATACAAGTTGCCTGTAGTCGAGACTGTTCTTGAATCTTCATTCAGTGGTGTGTGTAGAGGGTACCCGAAAGCTTGAAATCTTTCCATTTGACCCTCTACGCTGTTCGAGCGCATTCGAGTACATTCGATAAGAAGTGGGATATAATCGTGTTGCTCCGCTCTCCTTATTTACTCAACTAGGCTTTTGATTGGGTTACTTTGCAGCTTAGGTATTCGGTTGTTACTGTTTCCCTATTCGTAATCGATCGAGTTGCGCGGTGGCCAGGCTTACACGTAACAATATGTTCTTACATCTACTGGTATTTCGTTTAAGTACCGATTTCTCGAAATTCAACCCCCAGGTGGGTGTAAAAGGGCTGCATACGTTTCATGAACACCATCATACCTCTTAGATCTGATCAGATATTGAACTGATTTTTACTTTTTCGGGCTTCTATACCGCTTTAAATTGATTTTAGGATATTCAAAACCCAAAGGGGTGTATGGGGTTGTAAACGTTGCCGCAATTTTCGGCACATCTCCTATGTGTAATGAGATTTGAAATTGGTTTTTCTTTCCACGGGCATTTCATATAATCGCCTAAAAACCAATTACACGATTTTTCGAAATTCAACCCCAAGGTGGTGTAAAGGGGTTCAGTACGTTCTCACAAATTTTGCAATATCCCATAGGTTTAATGATGGTTTTATCTATTAAACGCTTTTTATGAAATCCTCTGAAAACTTATTTCTCGATTTTTCGAAATACCCCAAGCGGTAGAACCTTACATTCGAGATAATTCAGAGCCTCATTGACAATGTTTGTGGTACATGTGCGCGCATTGTCCTGAAGAAGTATGACTTGACCACGTCGGCCTTTTCTGCTGAATTGCTTCGTTGACGCCATGAAGTTGGGCGATATAGCGTTCCTTGTTGACAGTCTTGTTCTTCTCCTGCATTTCTCCCGTAGATCACATCTTCACAGTCCCATGAGACGCATATCATTGATCAAAAAATAAAATACAAAAAACCCTGGAATTTATTACACAACCGAATACATTACATTAGGGTCAAAATTAACTTTCCAAATAATTCCCTGGTTCGATACAACCGATGTTACATTTTGAGTTTGACCGAGTCCCGAACTATGACCCAATACCGTAGATACCCCACTTTAACCTCTGCCCAGACTTTTTCCCGAAAAAAAATAAAGCTTCTCCCAGACTATTGGCAAGGTTGTTATGTTCCCTTTTAAGTTGAACACATTTTTCCCATATCTGGAAATTAACTTATATTTTATTAGTTATAAATAATGTTGAAAAATATTGTTTCTCTTTAATGTTGAAATGGGCGGTTGTCACTGATTATTTTGTTGCCATAAGTTGCTGGGCATGTAGATCCCTTTTCCGAGAGTTATCCAACTGTTCGATCGAAAAGGATTCGTCCAACACACAAACTTTTAAGTGCGAACGATTGGTATAAGCGTCTTCATATAACTCCATAGCTATTAGATTATCAAAACTGTCGGCCGACTAAAAATCGCCAGACTATCTATGGCTTCAAAACTCGTCCAAATTTTCAATCAATATGCGATGGACAGCGCTTTTTGAAATGCCTAACATGTCTGCTAGCTCGCGCACTTTCAGTCGACGGTCATCCAATACAATTTTGTGGATTTTCTTCACCATTTCTGGCGTGGTCACCTCATTTGGTCTACCACTGCGTTGTTCGTCTTGCCAGCTCGTATGGCTTCGCTTAAACTCTGCCACCCAATAGTTTTTTTTGTAAGCGAAAAAGCAGGCTCCCGCATATTAGAATCTAGTTCAAACTTAAGCCTCATAGGGAAGGTGTTTTCTACCATAGTATTTTCTTTCGAAGAAAAACCGACATCTATACGTCAAGCCGGGTACTTCTGGGACAGCCCTCGAACAATCAGGATCCTAAAAAACCTAGCCTTAAACTTTCCAACCGATTTTATCGAATAAAAAAATTTCGGAAGATTTCATTTCCTTCCGCTTGAATTCTTGAAATACATTAAGAAGTCTTATCGAAGACCCGTAATCAAAATGAGCAATGAACTAATTCTTCTTCAGCGCATTATACCAACTGAACGAGGGGTTGATACCTCATAATGGGAATAATCCCGTGATAAGGTATCAAGCCCTCGATAATGTACTTAGTATGTGGCGTCTAAACTTGACTTTCATTGTTTTGTTCCGTAAGAAAATTCGCAATATGTGCTTACAATTTTTTGTCTTAAATTCCTTAAGAGGTACTACAAAAGTCACAATTATTCTAGAGAATTTGTACTGTAAGCTCACTGCTAAAAGGGAATAAATTAAAGTTAGGTAGGTACTATTATTATAGTCATTTTAGTTGCGCTCTTATTAAGGTTTTTTTTACTTCTTTTATGGTATAGGAAATAGTAGGTACATATATGGTGAGTTGTTCGTATTTCTGATGCGTGATTTACCCTTTTCTTTTGAAAATCTTGTTACATGTCCCTTCTTACGTTTTTGCAGTCACGTCACCTTTTTAAAAGTCGCACAGAACTTCTCAAGTTGATATTTTGCACCTTGGCTAAATCTTTCGAAACCAGTTCTCTTTGCACCACTTTAATTTCACTCTGCGGCAGAAGACGGAAGGGGAATTGCTTCTGTTTTTATATCTTTAACTTACCTTTACCTGTGGTGTGCACAAGACGTTCGGTAAAAGGTAAGGTACCCATGTACTGCCTTCTTTATGTTCTTATTTTTTTCATTTCCTTGTGGAGCGAGTACCTTGTGTCTTTGTAGATGGTGCAAAAGGGTTCATTATGTGAAAATAATAAGAACAAAAGGAGACTAAGTCGAATGGTGTGTTCTTAATAAGATTGCTGCCTTAGATTTATATATTAACTAAAAGTACTTCTTTACTGTTCATAAGATTTTATCCGTCTTGAATAGAAAGTTGTTTGTGTTTGCTTTTGAGAGGGGGTTGCGAACCGCATGATAGACAGAAAAATTTTGTTATAATGTCATGAAACTGCTGCTTAATTGTAATGTCATCATCACTATCATTAGTGTCCGACAATAGCCGAAAATGGTTTACAATTTTTTAAACATCTGCGTTGGAAAAATATTTCCAAATAGGACTAGGGGGTGTTGGATGTCATCTCCAGATGTGATGGTTCGTGCGGTTTAATTTTCACCCTTAGTTTGTAGTTATATGTACACATTAGTGATACGTTTAGAATACTGAGTATGGCTGCACCAGTATAAATGTCGGATATTTTGTTGACGAAACGCCTGCATAAGGTCTAAGTTATATCCTCGCGTATATTAAAGTCACATTTGCGCAATGTCAAAGTATCAAATGTCGTGATGTGCCTTAGACCGCTGACAAATATTTCATTTGTTGAAATTAATGTACTTTTAATATGATCACACTTGCAGTGTGTTGGATATTTTCAAATAGAAATTTCTTCAACTGGAGAATAGGGCAGTCAGTCGACAAAAGCATCACGGATAGATTTCTCTATTGATCTTAGGAATGTGTTCCTAAATGGAATGAATAGCAATCATACAAAAAATCTGCTGCCAGTCTGGGCGAAACTTTATTAATTTATAGATGCGGTATAGGTTACTATGCGACTGACTACCTAAATAATAACATTCTAAATAGCCTCCTGGTTATTCTTTGCTAAGATTGGTTTGTAAGAAGTTAAAGCTGATTGGATGTCTCATCAAATCTAAGAGATATGGCGAAAATTGTAAAAACGTATGCAACCTCCTTAGACCCACTTGGGTGTTGAATATCTAAAAATCCTGAAAATGGTTTTCAGATAAATATAAAAAATCCCGAGGAAGTAAAAACCAATTCGATGTGTTATTACTCCCAAGAGATATGACGGAATTCGTGAAAACGTGGTCAACCCTTTTAAACATTCTTATCGATAAAAAGGATTCCGACCTCAATGTTGGACGGTACGCCAAAGGTTCATCAAAAACAATGTAAAATTCATCAAGCACATAAAATTATTATGATTTTTTGGGAGAAATTGTTCATGGCAGACATTTCGTTTGTTTATTTCCTGTTTTTTTATTTCGTGTATATTTTAATTATTATTTCCTGCGTCAAATTTTTTACCGAAGTCCCCGAGTGCTGAATACCTACAGTACTATTGAACCAAATTAAATGCTAAAGTCGGATGCTGCTTGACATCGATCAGTCCCATATCTGGCTGCGCATTCAACACGTCGGGTGCTACTTGACGTCGATCGGCGCTACATCCGGCTGCGTACTCGACACGTCGAGTACTGCTTAACGTCGGCGATAGAAACGAAGTATAGAGACGAACAAATTTTCTTAAGGTTTTGTTTTAGGTTTTTGATGGCTTTTTCTTGCAGGATTTTTTCCAAGGCATCATCCCTAAATGCTTTCATCAATTTTCTTAAGAATAATTCCGAGGTTTTCATGAGGAAGTTTAAAAGGTTTTCTGAAATTTTCCGAAGGTTTCCCTGATATTTTAAATTGTATTTTACTAAGGATATGATGGCTACCAACATTTCAACGGTCAGCATGGACTTAAAAGCCTGCGGTATTGTTGGAGCGGTGATAGCCACATATCACCCATCTAGAGACACCACATGACTCCACCAATGACGACTTTAATTCAACGGCTCATCTATCACAAGAACGTTTTAGACGAGCCGATGAAGGTTTATTTATTTTGAATGGATGAATAATAAACCCACACCCAAACAGCTCTATATATAAATTGTGACCTTAAATAGTAACCACTAATTATGCTGTTCTCAAACAACATTTAATTCTCTTCTTCTTAGGGGTCTGTTAGGCCTACTGTCCGCAAAAATTTTGAGCATCTATCTTAAACTGTTCTTGAATCTTGAGACCCCAACTTCCATGCTCCACTGCCCCTTAGATAGATAGATTGAAAATAGGGGTTGGTATGGTTAACCTCTGTCACTGCAGCCACAGTTGGGCCTATTGTGACGTTCCCCCGGTTTGACTACGATTCCTCTTCAATCCCTGCGCTTTCAATGAAGCCTAGTATTTTGCGAAGAGGAATGGTCAGGAATTCCGATGGGTCCGTGAAACCCTGACCGAAGTGACGAAGTCTTTTGTGAGCTAAACCCTCACATTCACAGAGGATATGCTCTGGTGTTTCGTCTTCGTCATTGCATATTCTGCAAATTTTAGTCTCAGAGAGACCAATCCTATTGAGATGCTTCCTTATGTGACAATGTCCAGTCAGAGCTCCCACAAGGGTTCGGGTCTGATATCTGCTTAATTTTAGATAACCAGATATTCTTTTTTCCGAATGTTTTGGCATAAAAAGCTTTGAGTGCCTGTTGCCCGGTGCCAAGTCCCAGTGAATGGCACTTTGCGATTTTTGCCACATTCGGATGTTCATTCTGGCTGTGCTTAATGGTATCCCACAGAATGGATATAGTCCCATGAAGTCAGCTTCTCTCTCTTCTTTCCTAGCCATTAAGTCGGCCATTTCATTGCCTTCATAGCCGCTGTGTCCCGGAATCGAAATGAGATTAACTCTGTTCTTATTTCCGAGTTCAATCAGGCATTGGAGGCAATTCCAAACAAGTTTGGAGTAGATTTGAGCGAACTGAAGTGCCATTATTGCAGCCTTGCTGTCCGAGAGAAAATATATTTGTTGGTTTTTGTAGCCCCGTCTGATATTTTATCTAATGCATAGTTCAATGGCATGAGTTTCCGCCTGAAAAACTGTGGATGTTATGTGCATGCTACAGTAGAATTTCACATTTGGGCGCACTCCATAGACTCGTGCTCCTACACCTTGATCCGTTTTAGATCCGTCTGTGTACCAGATTATGGATCCTGGTTTTGGAGTGGGTTTGTTTGTGGCCCAATCCTCCCTTTCAGGTAGGACAACTTTGAATGGCCTTGTGAAATAAAATTTCGGTACCATTGAATCAGAAAGAGGTATCGCTAGTATCGGGTCCTTGTTGAGTTCCGCGGAAAGAGTTGGGCAAGCTGTTTTGCGCTCTGACTCGTCCTCCGAGTTCAAAAGTTTGTACGTGGTGAATCTAGCTTCCTTCTGTATTTCTAAGTGTAGAGGTGCTAGGTTGAGAAGCACCTCTAAGGCATCTGTGGGAGTGGTACGCATCGCCCCAGTAATACCCAGGCATGCCAGTCTTTGTAATTTAGTCAGCTTAAGCTAAGCAGTTTTCTGCTTTGTTTTCTTCCACCAGACGGATGCCGCGTAAGTTATAATGGGCCTAGCAACGACGGTATACATCCAGTAGGTTAGTTTTGGACTCAGTCCCCAGTTTTTGCCGATAAGGATCCTGCAGGTCCAGAGAGAGATTCTGGCCCTTTCAAGAACTTTGTCCAAATGAGTATTCCAGGTGAGCTTTTCATCCAGCATAATACCCAGGAATTTTACCTCACTAGAATACTCTATGGATTCTTCAAAAAGAGTAGGCTTAGATAACTTGTCCTTACACCTCTTTTTGATGAATGCAACAATTGTGGTTTTCTTTGGGTTGATACCCAATCCTGCTTTAGTGCACCAGGTTGCTACCTGATTTATGGTATTCTGAACTAGATCTGTCACCGTCTCTTCAAATTTACCTCTAACAAGGATGGCCCTTAAAGATGTTTTTTTTAAGCAAACTTCATTTGTCTACTTGTATGCACAAATCGAATTTCATTTTTCTACCGCTATTGGATCGTAAGATATGGTAATCTAAAGTTGTACACGCCCCACCTTCGCACAACTGAACCCCCTCAAAAAATTTTTGCGGATATATTCTTCTAGTATACCTGAGTTTCAATTTCGTGACATTAACCGTTTAGAAGATATGAATTTTAGAACCTCTCAATCTTGGCTTTCAAGCATTTCGAACGCATTGTTTTCCCCCCACTTCCACACTCCTCTCTTGACAATTTTTTCGCAACTGGCAGCACTATTGAAGTTCTATAAATTTCCAAGTTAGAGCCTCCTAGCAGTTACTGAGATCTAGAAAGCAACATTTTTAGTCTAAAACGCTCCCTTTACCTCCACCCTCACACCCTGGCCCTTCTAAAGGTGGGCACTTAAAGAATCCCACCTAGTCTAACCACAAAAAAAAATTACTGAGCTTAATAGCTCAAAGGGTTTGAGAGCTAACGAGTCTTCAAACGATTTTGAGTATGGCGGATGGCATACGGTGTACAGTCGGACTGACTTTTTTCCCCTTTTTTGGTGTCTAATAGCCATGAAACGTAAAAACATTTGTTCAGGGTAGTAAATTTTTTTTTAATTCTACAGTACTGTATTAATCAAATAATAAATTCAAATAGATAAAATCACGGTACTCTTTGAAGTATTAACTGCACTGAGGCAGTTGCTTCCATTTGTCAAAACTTGCTAACACCTCATTAGCTCCTAAAAAAAAGTTAGTCAAACTTAATAACTTCAAAACAGAATAACGTGCAGGTAATTCGAAATTTAATTAATAGTGTTTATCAGTGATAAAGACCATCATCCATCATTTCCTTTAGATTTCCTCAGCTACACTATAAATCGGAGTTCAGAACTTTAACTAAAATATCCTACGACGCAGCCATCCTATCGTGATTGCGTTATGTTTTTTATTTCAACAGAACACCTTCTGTCTCAATAAAATTCTGATTAGTATAAAGCAACTCTGATAGTAAGACAAGGCGGTCCTTTAGGACTGCATTAAGGGCACCGCAGTGCTTAAATTAGACGTCTTAACCCTTTTTGCTGGCTCGGGAGACTCATTCAGGGATCTGTGTTTCTTGGATATTGACCTTTCCCAAATGGGTCCCACCTTTCGCTTGCCAGCTTTAAAGCCCAGTCAAAAGAGGCCTTTTGTTTTTCCGTCCTCTGGTATACTGCCAAAGCGTTTCGGGACACTTAAGGCCGTACTTCGCTCTTTATAGAGTTGCTTAGAAGAAGCGAAGTGACGTGAAGATTGGTTGCTACCAGTCCCTAGAAGTGTGATGGTGCCTGTTCTTTTTGAGAGTTTAGCAGATTCCTTTCCCTAATACGGCAAGGTGGCCAAGATATCATCAACTTGCACCTTCGCCACCTTCGCAGAGGGGTAAGGCTTGAGTTCCTTCATGAATGAGCCGTGACCAGGTATGGTGTCCAAAGTCTTGGCGGGTACACTTGGAAACGTTTGGTGTCCGAAGTCCTCGTTGGAAGAGTTCTGCTTATCGGCTCGTTACCCCCTGCCAAATTACTCAGAAATCCGGACTCAAATTGTACACTTGGACCGCATTTGGGGCCGAAGTCCTCGTGGATATGTCATTTGGACCAGG
This sequence comes from Beris morrisii, assembly GCA_951812415.1. NCBI lineage: Eukaryota > Metazoa > Arthropoda > Insecta > Diptera > Stratiomyidae > Beris > Beris morrisii. Next base: position 102,689,210 of record OX638310.1, read on the forward strand.
TTTGGTTGCCAGAGTTCTCGCTGGTGCATTGCTAGTATCATGTTTGGTGTCCACAGTCTTAGCAAATAACCACATTGTGGTAGACATCCATGGTTTCTCATGCTCCAGGCTCTGTTTTCTTGTTTGCTTTTGTTGTTTTTTGAATGCATGGTATTCGTACGAGTAGCGAAGATCGTGCGATCCGTCTGCTCAGAAATCCGCATTGTGCAGATAAAGCTATTTATGAATTCGCCAGGTATCCGGATATGTCTTTAGCCTGGTCGATCATCGGTACGGGTCGTATAACACCTTGCTTCAATCCGAATAGGTGGGAATGGAAAGGCTGCATGGGGAAGTGGAGGGAGTTTGACCATCTCTTGGTTTCGGGCATAACCTTACTCAGCCCCAACACCACGACTGGTGGACAGTCGTCGTAGGAGACCAACAACTCAAAATATTCTTGAAATTTGGCTTCTATGGTAGCTCTACTGTGAAATGTTCCATTCTTGTTACATGTGGCACTCCTTATTCTATTTTAAACCGGAATCCAATATTTTATCTGGAGTATCATTCGATTGCCTGAGGCTTATCCTGACAGTGGTGTATTTTTTTGATTATTTATAATTCGGGAGTTATCCTTGGACTCCTGTTGTACTGTGTGACACTGTTTATTACCTGTACCATTGCACTAAGCAGGGGGTCTGAATAGCATTCAACCTTATTCAAGGAGAGCTATTAAAGTAATCTGTTGGATTAATTAATGATTTCTTTGTCATAAATATTTAAAATATTTTCCGTCTGTCCCGATTTCCAATCAAATATGCAGGAGTATCGATTCATGAGGAAGTACTTAATACTAAATACCGCAGATATTACAAAAAGTTGACAGGTGGCTTCGTGGATATGGACAAAACGTGCCATAATTTTGTAATGTTTAAACAATAAAGTAATAAAAATTGGTGCGAGTTAGAAAAGCTAACATTAATCCAACGTCTAATGAGATCCGTAGCTGAATTGTTCAGCACCCTCACAAGTAGTTCTCGAAGCCAAACTTTTCATTTTAATGACCTGGCTATCTTGTTAGTATTCCTCACATTGAACAGACAAACCAAACCACTGTAACTTTTTTTTTAAAAAAAAAAGAACATTGAAAAGTTATTGAAACGTCGACCAGCCAACCACCATCACAGACAAGACATGGTTTTCCTTCAGATATGTCCACTTGTCCATTAATTGATATTCACCAAGTGTTTACTCATTTTCATAAAATAGCACTCGGAGCACAACGAATAAGACGACGGATGACGACAACCAGTTTCCGAAGAATATTTGTTGTTTTTTTGTAGGACACTAGCTACAAGCAAGTGCAGTCGAGAGTTAGCACTTTAAGTACAGGATCTGGAAAGTACAAAACAAAAATTCGCATCAAGCTATGCATCGAATTCCATCTTAACCTGAGTCTTCCAGTCATTCACTTGAGATTTATTTCCATTATTGGGTCGATTAATTATGTAGCTTCTTACAATCGAAACAGAGGGAAATTCCGCAAGACCTTTAGTACAATGGGCCCTTGGCTTCTGCTCAGAAGAATATTGCTGGCTTACTCGAAACGAGACAAGAAAAACCTTTGACTAGACCATGCTCCATCTCGACGTCGTTAATATGCAAGTATCCAGCGGCAGTAGCGTCCTCCCAGAAGGTAAAAACATACAAAGCCATTATATTGTCTTGCAAGAAATCTGTCCAAGTCCATCTCAATCAATTCGTATCCCAGAGAGTGTCATAGATCAACAAGAATGATAATGGCCAGTAGCTGCAGTTATAACATGATCCCTACTGTAGTGTGATAGAATCGTCTGTAATTTATTTATGTGACTGATATATTCGCAACTCATATGAAAATTGATGAGTAATTATGGAAGCTGCTGGGGTCTCGCATTCGCCTACGAGATACTATGCACTAGACTGACATGCAATTGCTCACACTCTTCTTAACATGATGTACACTAATGTTTTCCAAGAAGAAGTCTCGGTTAGGGTAACCACTAATTTTATCAGCAGTTGTTAGTCAGAACTGAGCTATGCAAATTATCTTTTAATTCTATTAAGATGTTTTTTTTGTGGCTAGACTAGGTGCAATCCTTTAAGTGCCACCTTTTGGGGAGTTGGGGTGTGAGGGGAAATACATTTTTTTTCTACGGATTCTTCATATAAATGCCTAGAAAGTGTTTTCAGGATTTTTTGAAATTCGAACCCTAAGGGGGTGTAAAGGAGTTGAATACCTTTTCACGAATTAAGCCATATCCCACAGGTGTGATTAGATATCGAACATCTTTTCACTTCCACGGGCTTGTTTTATAATCGCCCAAAACACGATTTAAACTTTTTTCCGTTTTCAACCCCTAAGAGGGTATAAAAGGGTTGAACACGTATTTACGAATTCCGTCATATCTCATAGGAGTTATACGACATGGTTTTACTTTATTATTTTAATAACAAAGTATTGTTATCAATTTAAAAAAAAAATGCTATCCTGGGAAATTTTATTTTCACGTTTCATGACTTGTAGATATCAAAAAAGCGAAAAAAAATTCAGTCCGTTCATACGCCGTACACCTTACGCAAAATCGTTCGAAGGTTCGTAGCTCCAAAACCCTTTGAGCTATTAACTTGAATATTTTTTTGAGTAGACTGGCTGTTTCCCTTTAAGTGGCCTCATTTTAAGGGGTTGGGGTGTGAGGGGGGGAGTTTGACACATTCTAAAATCTATATCTCCGAAACTGTAAATGTCACGAAATTGAAACTTAATGACTGCCTGTAGGTATACTTGGGGAAGTTAAATATAGAACAACGGGTGGAGAAAGCACGTATCACCTTCTACGCCTGCAAACGAACCTTCGGCAAAAAGTGGGGACTTAAACCAAGAATGGTTCTGTGGTTGTACACAGCCGTAATACGTCCAATTCTTACCTACGGATCGCTTGCCTGGTGGCCAGCGTTAAGTAAGTGTTACAACATAAACAAACTCAGCAAGGTTCAGAGAACAGCAGCAGTCGGAACTACAGGTGCAATGAGGTCATGTCCGACTGATGTTTTGAACGTATTGTTGCATTTCTTACCTATTGACTTACATATCAGAAGTACTGTGTCATGTAGCGCTGTCAGACTTAAGGAATCTGGGTGCTGGTATGGCAAACCTTACGGTCACAGTAACATTCTAGAATCCTTACCAGCAGAAATAGTTAAATCGCCGACCGACTACATTATCCCGAGACTGACCTTCAAGAAGGATTTCGCTGTGGGTTTTCCAACCGGGGCGGAATGGGAGAATGGCTCAGTTATACATGAATTCGACACAGTCATATACACTGACGGTTCAAAGATGAACTGTGGAGTCGGAGCGGGAGTTTTCTCAGATACACACTATATCGCAAGGTCTTACCACTTACCGGACTACGCCAGCGTTTTCCAGGCGGAGATACTGGGGATCCGGGAAGCTTGTCGGACTTTGCAGCAAGACGCTACGCCAAAGCGAAATGTTGTAATCCTCTCTGACAGCCAAGCCGCAATCAAGGCCTTAGATTCGGCTACCACCTCGTCTAAACTCGTCGAACAGTGTCGAGAAGAGCTAGCCCACTTAGGAAGTCAAGTCAAAGTTACTCTGCTTTGGGTCCCAGGCCACAGCAAGATAGAGGGTAACGAGCGAGCAGACGAATTAGCTAGGCAAGGTTGTGCTCTTCAGGGCTCTCTCGAAGAATCCGTTCAGGTCCTACTAGGGACTGTTAAGCGCCAAATATCCACCCACTTTCTCACAAACGCGAACTCCAGATGGAGAGGACTGACTAACTGCGTCATATCTAGGAAGATATGGCCATCCTACTCCCGGAGCAGAACAGACGAACTCCTGAGCAGGAGCCGTGTGGACGTCTCCAGAGTCACGGCAGTCAGCATGGATCACTGGCCGATCGGCGACCACGCGGCCAGACTGGGGACGTCAATTGCCGCAGTTGTGGGGATGCGAATAAGAGGGAAACTGTTATTCATCTTCTTTGCGAGTGTCCCGCACTAGCTAGAGACAGACTTCGCGCACTAGGCAAACCCTTCTTCAATAACCTCGATGAGATCTCGAAAAACAAGATAGGAGAACTGATTACCTTCTTGAACAGCTCCGGATGGATATGATAATCCATTCAAGCCCCAGGTCTCTGTAAAACTATACATATACTTCATCAGCCCTTAACGGCCAGGTTAAACGAGTTGTGGTATCAAAACGGCGCTTCATGTGCTAATTGGGCCCTGTTTTTCGGTAGACGGGCCACCACGTAAACCAACCAACCATACTTGGGGAATAGATCCGAAATAAAATGTTGATCGGGGTCAGTGGTGTGTGGGGGTATGGAATGAAAAACTTTAGGTTCCGATATCTCACGAACCAATTGCGTCAGAAAAATTAAATTCGGTATACGGGAAGTAGACCTAATAGACCCATAGCAGAAAAAAAATTGTTTGGGGGTGTAGGTGTAGAGGGTGAAGGTGGAGTAGGGTGATTAAGAAAAAGTTCAGATTTTTATATATCAAGAACACATAATGATGGATAACTAAAATTTGGTATTTAGATAGAGCTAAAGTACTCGCAAGTTAGAAAAATATAATCTTTTATAGGGGTGTTTTCCTATCTATGGATCGGCTTATGCTAGAAAGTTGAAACTTGGTGAGTATATGTATAGATTTACTAGAAAAGTAATTTAAATAAAAAAAATATCAGATATCCATTGGCGTACGGGATGTGTGCCAAAAAAATTATCAGTGAAAATTAAGTGCAATATATTTTCATGAATTGCGTTATATCTCTTAGGTCTTCATATATATTGATGTAATTTTAATTCCACAGATTCCTCATATAAATGCCTAGGAAGTGATTTTAGTGTTTTTTGAAATTCAACCCCTAAGGGTTTATAACAGGGTTGTGTACATTTCCACGAATTCAGCTATATAATTAGATATAGAGTAGCTTTTCTCGTCCACGGTCTTGTTTTATAATCGCGAAAAACGCGTTTTTAAGGGTTTCGCTTTTTCAACCTCTAAGAGGGTATAAAAGGGTTGAAAACGTTTTAGGACTGATAGACATCAAATTAGTTTTTACTTTCTCGGGCTTTCTTTATATTTATCTTGAAACAAATTTTTTGAATATTCAACCCTCAAGTGGATGTAATGTAGGTGCATACATTGGTTTGAAGAGATATCAAATTGGCTACAACTTCTGCAGAGTTTATTTAATTTAAAGGAATATTTCAGGATAGTAAAAAAAAATAAAAAACGATTCTTTCTCTTTTTTTTCTCTTATATGTATGTACTTTGATATCCAACACCCGAGGTAGTGTAAAGCAGTTGCACACATTTTCACAAATTCCTACATATCGAATTATTTTCCTGTAAGTTTGCCAGAAAGTTAATTTCAGAATTTTTAAATATTCAACCCGAACGAGTGGTAAGGCGATTGCATAGTAACCTACACCCCGTCTCAGCATTACACGCGTTATGGACTTCTACCCAAAAAATAATAAAGTTGCGCCTAGACTGTTGGCAGATTTTTACTTCTTCGTGTTTTCTTTATATTTATCTAAAATCCAATTTCAGGATTTTTGGATATTCAACCCCCTAGTGGGTGTAAGCGAGGTGCACACGATTTCACAATTTTCGCCATATCTCTTAGGTTTGACGAGATATCAAATTGGCTGTAGTTTCTGCAAAATTTTTAGATAATCGCCTACAAAACAATTTTGGGATTTTCTGATATCCAACCCCTAAGGTGGAAAGGGGTTGCATAAAGTTACACAAATGCATACATACTCGTATTTCTAAGATCTAATGAGATATCGAATTGATTTTTAATTTCTATGGCTTCCTATATAATCGCCAAAAAGTTAATTTTCGGAGTTTTATTTATTCATCCCTACACCCCGTACGGTTGCATAAGGGGTTGCATACTTTTCACAGTTTTCGATATATTTCTTGGGTTTGATGTGATATAACATTGATTTTTACCTATACAGACTTTTTATATAATCGCTTACAAACCCATTACACGATTTTTTGATATTTTACTTTATTATTTTAATAATACAGTATTGTTTTCGATTTTTAAAAAAAAAAAATTTGCTACCCTGAAAAATTTTTTTTTCACGTTTCATGACTAGTAGACACGAAAAAAGCAAAAAAAAATTTCAGTCCGTCTGTCCGCCGTACGCCGTACGCCGTACGTCGACCGGTGTACGCAAAATTGTTTGAAGGCTCGTAGCACCCAAACCCTTTGAGCTATTTAGTTGAATTTTTTTTCGTAGATAGATTGGGTAGGCCCCTTAAAGTGAACAAATTGTGAGGGGTGGGGGTGTAAGGGGGGAGGTGGGGGAAGCCTTTTAGAGGAAAAATTTTGGTTTCTAGATCTCAGCAACCACTTATGCTAGGAAGCTGAAATTTTGAACTTATATAGAACTTCGATAGTGGACCCATTTGCAAAAAAATTGCCGATATAGGTGAAGGGGTTTGGGAGTGGGGGGGAAAAGAATGCGTCCAAAACGCAAAAAAGGCGAGATCGACACATTCTAAAATCCATATCTTCTAAACGGTTAATGTCACAAAATTGAAACTTAATGAATATCTGTAGGTATACTAGGAGAATAGACTGAAAACAAATTTTTGAGTGGGGGCAGTGGCGTACGAAGGTGGGGGGTGAAAAACTTTAGATTACGATATCTTACGAACCAATTGCACTAGATAAATAAAATTTTGTTTGTGTATAAAGGTTAACAAATTAAGTTTGACGAAAGTAAAATTTTTAAAGTGGGTGGTGGGGCATGAAAGTGGAGGGGATAAGAATTTTTCTAAAAAATCACGAATCATATCTCAAGAACGGTATAAGATAGATGCTTAAAATTTTTACCAGAAGTAAGGCCTACTATAGACCGCTAGCAGAAAACAATTTTGGAAGTGTGGGTGTAGAGGGTGAGGGTGGGGGAGGGTGAAAATAAAAAAGTTGTGATTTTTATATCTCGACAACCTATAATGATATAAAGCTGAAACTTGGTATTTAGATAGAGCTATATTAGTAGCATGTTGGAAAAATATAAATTATGTTTATGTAAATGAACTAGAAAAGTAATTTAGATAGAAAAAATTTTGAAATATCCATTGGCGTTCGGAGGGGTGGTAAAAAAAAATGATCAGTGAAACTGGAATGCATATAGTTTCACGGTTTTCGGCATATCTATTAGGTTTTCCCAAATATTGAATTCATTTTTATTGTACTACTTCTTCATATAAATACCTAGAAAGTGTTTTCAGGATTTTTTAAAATTCGACCCCTAAGGGGGTGCAAAGGGGGTTGTAAACTTTTTCACGAATTCTACTATATCCCCAGGTCTTATCTGATATCGAATATCTTTTCACTTTCACGTGCTTGCGTAATATTCGCCTAAAACCGGTTTTCAAGTTTTTTCCTTTTTCAGCTCCTAAGAGGGTATAAACGGGTTGAACACGTTTTCACAAATTCCGTCATTACTTTTAGAAGTGATAAGAAATTGAATTGGTTCCTACGTTCTCGTGCTGTCTGTATATTTATTTATTAACTCCTTTCAGGATTTTCGGATATTCAACCTCCAAGTGGGTGCAAGGAGGTTGCATATCTGATGATATATCGACTTAATTTTTACTTCCTAAGGTTTCCTATATAAAAAAGCCAAAATGTCAATTTCAGTATTTTAGATATTCAATCCTAATGGGTGTAAGGGGGTTGTACGCTTTACAAAACTTCGACATATTTCCTAGGTTCGATGAGATATTAGACCGATTTTCACTTCCACAGACTTTTTATATAATCGCCTACAAACCCATTTCTCAATTTTTCGATATTCAACTCCCAAGGGCTTGTATATGTTTTCACAATTTTTGGCATCCCTTAGTTCTGGTGAGATATAAAATTGATTATTACGGCCAACCAATTCACGATTTTTCGAATTTCAAAAACCAAGGGGTTGTGAAGGGTTTGCTTACGTTTTCACAAATTTTTCAAAATCCGTCTTGTCTCATGAGATATCAAGTTGCTTCTTATGAAATCGTCTAAAAACGTGTTTCCCATTTTTTTCGAAATTCAAACCCCAAGTGGAAGTAATGGGTTTGTATACGTTTTAACAATTCGTCATATCTCTTAAGTCTGATAAGGAAACAAATTCGTTTTTACTTCTATGGGCTTTTAGTGTACATAATATACCGAAATTCGAATAGTCTACACGAACTTTTCCAATGTTTAATCGGCTAAAAATAGCTATTTTAAATATTTTTATTTTAAGCACAAAATTAATTTTCCAAGAAATCCAATAATCTCGAAGCAACTCATGATACACTCCGACTTTGACCGCTCTCGAACTTTGACCCGAAAAATAATAAAGTTTCGCCCAGACCATTGGCAGATTTTTACACCACCAAGGGCAGTAAAGGGGTTGCATATGTTTTCACAATTTTTCCCTTCCCTTAGTTTTGATGAGATATACAACTGGTTATTACTTGATTAATTGTTGGTTGTTTTCCGGCGTCAGTAGGGTTTCTGGTGTGAAACCCCAACACGAAATCCCCGACTGTTGATTATTCGCTGTCTTTGAGGACATGACAGTTGGAAAACACTTCACTGGATACGCCAGTTTCATAAGATTGTGTTGGACTAGGTCCGAAGGAGCTGTTTCGTCATCGGAGGGCATAGACTCGTCAGAGGGTGTATCATGCCTACTATCCGAAACACCCTTACAGCTGGTGGAATTGCTGAGCATAATTTCTATATATCGCACTCGAAATCAAATTTACGATCACGAACTTTAAACTTTAGCTAATGTCCCGCCATCGCAACCCTATACTAAAGGAGGTGGCGCTGAAGATTATCTAATATTTCAACCAATTTGGTGGAATTTTTGGTTGTAAGCCAGGATATATAGAATTAAACGCTAAGAGCGCGACTTCGAAACCCGCCAACAGCAATTTTATTTTTTCGCTAATTTTAAGAATGGAATTTTTTCATGGTAAGCTACCATAGAAGCAAATTTGATTAAATGTTGGCTGTTTTCCGGCGTCAGTAGGGTTTCTGGTGTGAAACCCCAACACGAAATCCCCGACTGTTGATTATTCGCTGTCTTTGAGGACATGACAGTTCGAAAACACTTCACTGGATACGCCAGTTTCATAAGATTGTGTTGGACTAGGTCCGAAGGAGCTGTTTCGTCATCGGAGGGTATAGACTTCTACGTGCATTTCAAGTAATAATCTAAAACCAATTTCGCGATTTTTCGAAATTCAAGGGGTTTCTTCTACAGGGTGGCCCAAAAATATTTATGTTGTTTTGCTATATCATTAAAATGAATTTCATAATTTTTTTTAAATATCTATTTATAAGTTTTTTTCCATCACTTTTTAAAGATGGTATCGGTCAAGTAGGCGCCGCCACTGTTAACCATTTCCTCTCTTTTTACCGCATTTTCAATCGTTTTAGCGAGAACTTGGGGCGATAAGTTTTCACACTCTTGTCGGATATTCTGTTTGAGAGCTTCCAGAGTCTGTGGCTTGTTCTGGTGTATTCAGGGTCGGGTATAGTCCAGTGGTAGTGTACTAGGTCTTAAAAACATTGCTTCTGCGATGTGGTGGGTTCAATTCCCACTCAACGCATAAAATATTTTTAAGAGTTTTTCACTTGCTATTTATTGGCTTCGAAATCTTAATATAAATAGTGAACAATGCGGAATGTTTAATAGGGTCACTACTGAAGGATTTAACACTGATCAGATGAGTTCTGTTTACATTCTTATCAGATTCCCAAACACAATCAGAGCTACCAGACCGTAGTTTCTTTATTATAGACATCATTGCTGTTCTGGTAGATCATATCACAGCCAAACAGCACTAAAAAAAAATTATTAACACCTACTAGTACACTGTCATACCCGGCCCGATTTCTGACCTCCCATCCCTAAGCTGAGTGGACTCTACAACACAGTGTATTAAAAGCTACCCTCCTAAGTCCAGTTCGGTATCCTTAAAAAAAATAATTTTTACAGTTTTATACACAAGAATAAGTTTTGAGCACTACTCGCCCTTTTAAGGAATGACCATGAGTGATACGTGGAATCTCAGTGCTCCAGAAGCGCAAATTTTGCTTGTTTTCATATCCGTTCAGTTGGAAATGGGCCTTGTCGCTCATCATGAATTTCGACCGAAAATCGTGCACTTCGTCGTTGAGGTTCCGGAGAGCGTGATCATAGGAGTATAGCGTTCAATGGCTTGTCGACGTGTATTCTGAATCTGTTTACTTGAAAAATATCAAAGCAAAACTGCAACTGTCAGTTATAACATCTTCCAATAGGGTGATTCATTTTGAGCCACCCTGAATTTTTAAAACAACTGATCCTACGACTTTGACCGCATCCCGGTGTATGACCCTATTACGTAATTCGTGTGTTATATTTGGCAGTAAAGTATGCAAGGTAATGTAAAAGTAAGTGTAATAAACATAGGCTGGCAGACGTCATCCGGCTTCCGAAAACTTTTAGTTGCTATTCTGCGTCATAAAAATTTCCTATAGATATACAGTGTGATAAATTTACCAGGCAATATTCACTGGTAGTATTCGGGGTAATTTTGTTCTCAACTATTGGGTATATTCACTGGTAAAGTATTCTAGGTAATTAAGTAGTCAACTATCGGGTATCGTTAACGACGAAGACGGTAAATTTCATGATGGGAAGTATTTCAAAGACACACACATTACCGGATATTTCTTAAATATTGCAATATTTCTCTATTCTCTATGCAGTTCATCAAATTCTACAAATAAATGAGAATCCAGGTGCGGTACAACATTCGAAATTGTTCGGACATTTCTCTTTCATTTTCTCACATACGTAATGATCGCGGACGCTGAAATCTGTGCCAAAATTAGAATACGAGTATCGTAATCAATTTCCACAACGCACGGGTGTTAAATATATTCCATATGGCCCACGTCATAAAAACTCTTTATCCTTACCATATTCCATGTGAGATGATTTACTACATCCACCAATTGAAAACTAAAATATGGCATCGTAGAGAAACATTGACTGCGGGACGACTTGACTATGGGCGGAATAATCAAGCTAATTCTTAGACGATATGCTGACAAGATCATAAGATCGAATGATGTGCGGTACGAGCGTTCGAGGACTCGTTCGTCTTGTAGGACTGGGCTGGGTTTACCGAACCGGTGAACGGATTTCGGTGCCAAAACGATCATTTAACATGACACTTTAACAACTTTATGGTCTTAAGTCGGATAGGTGCTAACAGATTAACGTGTTTACAGATAAATATTTTCTGATCTTTACTTTTAAAAATTATTTCCGATATGTGTTGAATAATTGCCGGTTCGCGCACCCTTCATTTCGTTGAGATCGCTCGAAGATCGAACGTGGAAGAAAATTTCCGAAGAGTTTTCTTTTTATATTTGAAAACAGATTTCCATTCATGATGTCCGGTTACTTTGAGGTTTTATTTTCTTTACTATCGGTAATTACAGTGATAAATTGGAAAAATTCATATAAATTCTTGCTTTTAATTCTGGCGTTCGGGTTGATATAAAGCTCATGATGTAAACATATAAAATTAATGATTAGGTACTTGCAGCTACGAGAGAATTATGTTGTCAGAGTCATATCCTTTCTGCTTTGCCGAATTCTTATTTGTTTATTTGTTTTTAAAGGAGGTTCTGGCTGCAATACGTGATCTTAAAATAGTTTTACAAAATTTCATTCGGGTTTCCGATAAATAAACAAAAAAGTTAATGTTGCTAAATTCAATCGATTTGATTGCATTGGCTATGAAATATTGTTAGTACCTGATCACTTGATCATTTCACATAGAGATTGGCGAAATAGTTCATTTGAGTGAAGTACTTCACAGCTAGCCTTAAAGAGTTAGTTCAGTGAAGTACTTGAATTGAACTGTTCATTTCATATTTCTATAACCGGCCGTTCAGTAGTCACTAGGCACGATACAACTCCTTCGATTGAACTGTTCACTTACTGTATTCTCTTCTCTAACCAGCCGTTCAGTAGTCACTCACTAGTCATTCAGTCGTTCAATTGCCGTGGTGTGTGTGGGCTGGCTTACACACTGTCACTAGTCAGTCAATTCAGTTGTGTTTGCAAAATAGGAAGAAGAGCTATGTAAACATTTACAGGTACTATCTTTCTTATAATGGAATGCCATGGTATTTTCTCGCTCCGCGTATACAGGGTGGGCCAAATACAAGTTTCTTTTTAAAAATGCAATAAAATGAACAAAATTAAATTGTTTTCCATTTATTATGGCTTTATTAGTAAGAGTAAACATTGCCATTAATGATGGAACACAACTTCGTTCAAGTGGCTGCCTCGGCTGGCTGCGCAGTAGCGCATTCTGTTACTCCAATTTTCCAAGACCTTGTTGATGGTTTCGGGCTGTAGCTCACGGATTGCTTGGATGATATTGGCCTTAAGTGCTTGAATCGTTTCTGGATTGTTGGCATAACATCGGTCCTTCACGGTTCCCCACAAAAAAAAATCCAAAGGGGTCAAATCGCAGCTCCGAGGCGGCCAATTGACATCGCCAAGACGGCTGATAACACGATTTGGGAATTTGGTGCGTAAAAGATCGATTGTGGCATGATATGTGTGGCATGGCGCGCCATCCTGCATGATCCAGAGGTCGTCCAAATCCATGTCTTCAATTTCAGTAAAAAAAAAGTCGGATAACATGGCTCTGTAACGTTCACCGTTGACCGAAACGTTGTTCCCAGCCTCATTTTCGAAGAAAAATGGTCCAATGATGCCACCACTCCACAATCCGCACCAAACTGTCACTCTCTGTGGATGCATTGGCTTCTCGACAATAACGTGCGGGTTTTCCGAGCCCCAGATGCGGCAATTTTGTTTGTTAACGTAGCCGCCAAGATGAAAATGCGCCTCGTCAGAAAAGATGATTTTTCGCCCAAAATCGTTGTCCAATTCAAGCTGCTTTAAGGCCCAAATTGTGAAGCGATAACGAAGCGGATGGTGCGCCTTCAATTACTGAGTGAATTGGACCTTGTGAGCGAATAATCCGAGATTTTTGTGCAGAGTTCTCCTCAGGCTAGTGCGTGAAATGTTGAGCTGTTGAGATTGACGGCGAGTTGATGTTCGTGGAGTTAGTCTCATACTCTCGGCTACAGCAGCCACATTCTCGTCTGTGCGCACCGTACGACGACGGGGGCCATGAGTGTTGTCCACTAGCATGCCTGTCTCACGAACTTTTTGCACAAACTTGCGTACAGCTGGCGCGGTGTGTGCTTCATTTCGGCCAAAACTTCTTTTCAAAAAACGCACTGTTTGGGCTACACAGCACTCACTTTGGAAATAAGCTTTCAATATTTCCTAACGTTGTTCAAGCGTCAAGCGTTCCGCGGAGGTATGATACTGACTTTCTGTCAAGATTTCGAGCGGGAAACAGCTTTCAGTGTCAAAATAACCTATGATTTAAAAAGAAACTACTAGATGGCTCACCCTGTACATACGCATATGAAATGAATATGAATGAAATCATTGGTTTACCATATAGAGAGAAGAGCTGTTACTTTGTGAAGAATTGAGTTGTGTCTCCGCTGTGTGTGTTTCTTAGGGACACGGAAACGGACGAAACTTGTTTGGTTGGTTGCGTATTCACCGTGTTCGTATAGTTTACTCTGCTAGGCTTCGTTCTGCCTTCATTTGTTTTAATTTTTTTCATTTATCTTTGGAATTGAACTGCAGTTCACCAAAATTACTGAGTTGCTTCACTTATTCCCTTTAATTAAGTGTTCTTTTAGAGTAGTTTACTCGAGAACGGCCCATCTTTAATTCGACATCATCGCAGCTTACAGTATAATCGTACTAATATTTTCGACAAGATTTTGGAGTATTTATTATCTTAAGCCCATGATCCAATCAGTGCAGTGCTGCACGCAGTAGCATTGCCCACATACGATTTGCATGCTCGATGATCCTATCAATGCATTGTAGTAAATATTCCGACATGCAGTAACTCTAATTTTGCTCTTTGCTCAAATTTTGTATAGCACTTCGTAAGACCAGCCGTCAAATAAAAAACGTACTAAACCAATGAAAATCGATGAATTGATTGGATCATGGAAAAAATTTCACTGCCCTTCAATGCAGTAAGAATGCAGTGCTGCATTGACTGGATCATGGGCTATATTGTTGCGAGCTAGGGGTTCGCCAATAGAAACAATACGTTCAATAGAAACAATAATTTATTATTCGCATTAATTAATCGCACTAATAAACGTACTACCGGCAAGGCTGCACGATTTTATATAGAACTCTGTCACGCTCGATCATTGCTTCCCAATCGCTTTTACAGACAGTGATCGTCGGTCACTGTATAACACTATCGTGTGCTGTCTCCTACTATGTCGGCTGTAGACTCTGCAGGCCCTGGCCCGATTTGGGCTGTGGCGCCATTGATGATGATGTAGATTCTGTCATTACTGCATTTGTGTAGCTTTCCCGAATATTCGGTGGCGTGTCTGGAAGTTACCAGAAGTTCTTCTGCATGCGAGAAGAGTCGAGAGATTTCCACGCTGTTCTGGTGGTGTATGTAAGAGCAAGTGATAAGGCGAAAAGTGATTCTTCTCGAACACAGTCGAACTTTACCGAGGGTTTTTCCACGCCTTTCTCATTGAGTATTGCAAGACTGCCATTCGGATGTTTTACTCCGTCCTCCAGGTAGGTATAGTAGTGTTGTTGCTTCTCTCACTAGAATCCCATCAAGCAGCGTGGGTTGCCAGAGTAGCATTTTCGATTTTTATCATATTAAGATTTCGATTTCCCCTTCAACCTTGAAACCTTTTCATACCACGATCGACCTTATTCCATAATGCAGGTCATTGATTAAATGCTGCTTGTCGCATCCCACATTAATTCAATCTTGCTTTGTATTTTTGTGATCAGTTCAAAAATTGTCTGCCATTTTGCTAAAATCGGTCTTCAGTTACACATGTTTTATTATTGACGAAGATCGCGCCCATTTTATTAATTCATTATATGATTGTTAACATTCAGAATTCAACGCGCATAATTTGTTTTACTAACAAGTTCGATAGGTGTCGTGCATATTTAAACATTTAAAATCAGATACAGAAAAATAGTTTGCTACATTGTTTATGTTATTTTAAATTGCTGTGGGAGTAAGTTTTGTCACGTATATCACTATAATTTTTTTTTATTTTTTACCAATTTTTGTTGGTTTTTTGGAAGTGCTTATCAGCGATTTGAATATTGATCGCAGAAATTTGTCAAATTGATTTTAATTTGTTTTTGTACAATCGGATTGAGCTAGATTGTGGTGTGGCTGGTAATAATATATGCATCCTACATATGATTGACGGATTAAGTTCCTTACTGAACAGATGTGTGGGAAGTTACGACTTGTTTTTTCCTCTTAACGCGTAGAATTGATATCATGTAGGAAAAGTAGTTTGCTTACGATATTTAAAATTTAAATGAGCTTAATACGTTTCTTGCGAACTGCGACTAGTTTGTACTTATTTGCAGTTTTAACTCTGTAATGATATGGTGATATTTATAACTAGTTCAGAATATTACTAAGTAATTTAATACATGGAGATGACCGAGAATGTAATGCAATTGCGTTTGAATTACAGCTGCTTATTTCTTTCTGTCATTCGCGCGTAGTCAATTTGCACAGAGATCGTGCTACCGAATACCAGCTATTTATGATCTTCTCTGGTAGAAGTACCAGTACCTCCCGGCTATTCTTTAAGTTGTTGCTGGCATAGTAACCTACATCGCATCTCAGCATAAAACGCGTTCCGGACTTCTACCCGAAAAATAATAAAGTTGCGCCCAGCCTGTTGGTTTCAATAAAAGCAAAGGGTAAACAACCCGGTTTCGAGTTCCTTAAGATAATTTTTCAGTTCCAAGACTTACTACAGGGTGTCCCAAAAACACTCACCCGATGTTGTTTTGCTATATCTTTAAAATGTAACTACATAATTTCATAATTTTTTTAATGTTTATTTGGACGTTAAAGTTTTTTTCCATTATTTTTTGAAGATGGTATCGGTAAAGTAGGCGCCGCCATTGTTGATGACCATTTAGGCTCTTTTCACCGCATTTTCAATCGTTTTGGCAAGAACTTCGGACGATAAGTTCTCACATTCTTGTTGGAGTCTGGGGCTTGTTCTGATAGACACGTGAATTCAAAAAACCCCAAAGAAAGAAGTCTAAAAATTAAGTAATTTTCTTCTGAATTGCTTTTATGATTGACACTCTTTACTTGCGAAATTTTGTTAATTTTGTTTTCCGCTAGGGTTCTACTAGGCCTACTTTTGGTAAAAATTTTAAGCATCTATCTTACACTGTTCTTGAGATATGAGACGTGATTTTTTAGAAAAATTCTTATCCCCTCCACTTTCATGCTCCACCGCCCCCTTCAAAAATTTTGCTTTCAGCAAACTTCATTTGTCAACCTTTATACACAAACCAGATTTTATTTATCTAGTACAATTGGTTAATGAGATATCGTAAAGTTTTTCACCCCCCACCCCCGTACGCCACTGCCCCCACTCAAATTTTTGTTTCCGATCAATTCTCCTAGTATACCTACAGATATTCATTAAGTTTCAATTTTGTGACATTAACCGTTTAGGAGATATGGATTTTAGAATGTGTCGATCTCACCTTTTTTGCGTTTCGGATGCATTATTTTTCCCCCCACTCCCGAACCCCTTCACCTATATCGGCAATTTTTTCGCAAATGGGTCCACTACCAAAGCTCTATATAAATTCCAAATTTCAGCCTCCTAGCATAAGCGGTTGCTGAGATCTAGAAACCAAAATTTTCCGTCTAAAACGCTTCCCCCTCCTTTCCCCTCACACCCCCACCCCTCCAAATTTGGTCACTTCAGGGGGCCTACCCACTCTACCCACGAAAAAAAAAATCAACTAAATAGCTTGTAGGGTTTGGGTGCTACGAGCCTTCAAACAATTTTGCGTACACCGGTAGACGTACGGCGTACGGCGGACAGACGGACTGAAATTTTTTTTTGCTTTTTTCGTGTCTACTCGTCATGAAGCGTAAAAAAAAAATTTTGAGGGTAGCAAATTTTTTTTTTTAAAAATCGATAACAATACTGTATTATTGAAATAATAAAGTAAAATCACAACTTTTCAGGAGAAGCAAAATACCAAATTAGTATGTTTTTTTTAAGTTTTTTTTAAATTATTTCATAATTTGTGAGTTTTTATTATCAAAAAAAAAATTGAGGGATTTTTCGATACAGATGGCAGTGACTTAGAAGGTTATTTTTGAAAAGGTTTTGTTTTCACTTGTTTTATTTTTATTTTAATTGTGTTTTTGTTTGGGATTGTGAATAATAAATAATAATAATGCCTAGAGTAAGAGTGTTCAAAAAAAGACGTGGTTTACACTTTTACTCATCGGAAAAATATGCGGTTTGTGGCTTTCTGCACAGAATATAGTCTATGTTAAAAGTATGCAAAAAAAAAAATTAAATTTTTTTAAAAATTGTTCGTTGACGACCCGTTTAACACTAAAATCAAATAAAGTAAAATTAATCTTTAGGCATACCTACTCGTAGCTCTTTTATTATACGTAGTCCGAAACCGGTATGGAATGGGCCGGACCCGCCTGAGAAATATAAGCATATATAAGTCCGTTTTCCGACCCCCTCATTTTTACTTGATTTTACATTTTTGATCATCTTTTGCTTTTAATAAAGAAATTTTACTCTCATTTGGCTTTATATCTTGGAATCTTACTGACCGTTTCCTTTCCAACCGTTGACAAAAATATGCGTTAAACCCAACTCGCCCTTATCAAAATTCGTAAGGAAAGGCGAAAACTCGATTTGTGATCTTCAAATACTCCAGAATGACTGCCACTTGAAGTTTCCAAAACGATTAAAAAAATTGTTCAGAACTTCTTAAGCAGAAAGAGCCTATTGCGAGCATTATTCGTTGGGTACAGAAGTTTTGTGCTGTCCGTACCGGACCTGGTGCATCTGACATAAACACAGAGAAAAGCAGGGATGGCAGAGTCGAGCCCTGAGACACACCGGCTCCAATGGCCCAATACCCCATTCAACAGTACTTTGAACGACCTTTTGTTCAAGTAGAAGCTGACTAATCCCACTAGTTTGGTGGGAAACTGATGTTCAAAAAGTTTGAACAGCAGTCCATTATGACAGACTTTATCAAAGACCCTTTCAACATTGAAAAATATGGTTCCTGTCCTGACATCAATTGTTCGGACGACATGGATTATAGTCTCTCGATTTCAGCTCTTGAGCATTTTGGGTTAATTGTTTTTCCTCCACTTTTACTGTCAAAATGTGGCAAACAAAAATTTGACGATTACACTATCTGACAACATTTGCCAGTGAAAATATATATGACAGCGTTGACTGTACTAGCTTTAGTAAGAAGCACTACCGAACCAAGTATTACAGAAACATTTATATTCTTTAAGTTTAATGATAACAAACAGAAATTATTGCTACAATTCAACTATCAAACGACAACAGAGTTCAGTGGTTTGCTTAAAAACTCATTCAAATCAATTGGTACCCAATAAAGATTAAGCGCAGTGCAATCAATTCGCGTCTCAAACCCCACCCAAGACGACAACAATCTTTTAAATTAGAGACCACTTAAGAAATCCGGTGGTTCAGATTCGAAGCCTACGACACCGTTGCACTTGATTCAATTCCATCTACATTCTCTAAGTGTTCGATATACCACTTCAGTTTAATTGAATTTTTGGATCTGTCCATCTCAATTGAGTCTTATTAAAAAATAAAAAAACCCTAAGTTCTGATAGTGGTGTAATTGTGTTTTTCTTCTTATCATTTCAGATGGATACAAACGAGTTAATTTGACGTGCTTCAAGTTCATTTGCGTCACTATCATTCAGCAAGTTTACGGATCATCCTCGAGACCTGTATTCCGAATATTATCCAGGGGATAGTGATTTCTAATCCGGGTCAGGAAAAGTTCTGCCATCTTCGTATAAAGGATGGCGGGCTCAATAGAACGACTTCGACTACTTGTGATCCTGCTCATAAGTTTGAATTATGTTCGATCCGATGGCCTTCAGCACATATCGGACGGAACTCTCGGAATGGCCGTTAGTCCGGCTCCCGCCGTTGGATTGCCGTCAATGCCGCGAGAACCAGGTTCGCGGTGTGAGGAAATCACGATTCCAATGTGTCGTGGAATAGGTTACAATCTAACGTCTTTCCCGAACGAAATGAATCATGAGACGCAGGAGGAGGCTGGATTGGAAGTACATCAATTCTGGCCATTGGTCGAAATTAAATGTTCTCCTGATTTGAAATTCTTCCTTTGCTCGATGTACACCCCGATTTGTTTGGAAGACTACCATATGCCACTGCCTGTTTGTCGCTCGGTTTGCGAACGAGCTAGGGCCGGTTGTGCCCCGATTATGCAACAGTACAGCTTCCAGTGGCCAGAACGGATGGCCTGTGAACATCTTCCTTATCACGGTAAGCAGGACAGTTTGTGTATGGAACAGCCCAGTTACACCGATTCAAGTGAAGGTACCGGTATGGCTGGTGGTGGCTCACAATCAGGTGGTATTAGTGGCGCGGGTGGTAGCTTCAAACCTACTAAAAAGACTCAAGCAGGTAGCAATGCAAATAACAAATGTAAAGGTAAAAATTCAAAAAACTGTCAAAGTACCCCAGGAGACAGAACAAAGGAGTGCAGTTGCAGTTGTCGACCACCCCTCATACTCCTGGGGAAGGAAAACCAATGGTACAACACCACTGTCGGAAAGGTCGCCGGCGTTCCAAATTGCGGGATCCCGTGCAAGGGGCCGTTCTTCACAAACGACGAAAAGGAGTTCGCCGGAATATGGATAGCTCTGTGGTCCGGCCTGTGCTTCATAAGCACTCTAATGACACTCACAACGTTCATCATCGACACCGAAAGGTTCAAGTACCCTGAACGGCCTATAGTGTTCCTCTCTGCCTGCTATTTTATGGTAGCGATTGGCTATCTTTCGCGAACATTTTTGGGCAATGAAGAGATAGCGTGTGATGGTCGTGCTATTAAACATTCGTCATCAGGACCGAATTCCTGTACATTGGTCTTTCTGCTTGTGTACTTTTTCGGGATGGCCTCATCAATTTGGTGGGTCGTTTTATCATTCACGTGGTTCTTGGCAGCTGGACTTAAGTGGGGTAATGAAGCTATCGCCAAGCATTCGCAGTATTTTCATTTAGCTGCATGGCTTGTACCGACTGTTCAGAGCGTTGCTGTTCTGCTGCTTTCGGCTGTCGATGGCGATCCGATTTTAGGAATCTGTTATGTGGGAAATATGTCCACCGAAAATTTGAAGACATTCGTTCTGGCTCCACTTTTTATATATCTTGTGGTAGGAACCACTTTCCTGATGGCTGGATTTGTTTCGCTGTTTCGAATACGATCGGTTATCAAGCAGCAGGGAGGTGTTGGGGCTGGCGCCAAGGCCGATAAACTTGAAAAGCTCATGATTCGGATTGGTATTTTCAGTGTTTTGTACACAGTACCGGCCACTATAGTAATAGGCTGCTACTTGTATGAGGCAGCGTTTTTCGAAGACTGGATCTCATCGCTAGCGTGTCCATGTTCGACGGCAACTGGACCGCGTCAGAAGCCGCTTTATTCTGTTTTAATGCTCAAATATCTGATGACTTTGGCTGTTGGAATCACTTCCGGCGTCTGGATATGGTCCGGCAAAACATTGGAATCATGGCGAAGATTCTGGCGACGATTGTTTGGCAGTCCGGATCGTACTGGCGCAAATCAAGCCTTGATCAAACAGCGACCGCCTGTACCACACCCGTATGCTGGTTCTGGAATGGGTGTACCAGGATCAGCGGCCGGCTCGCTTCTAGCCACACCCTATACTCAAGCGGGTGGCAGTGTTGCATCAACAAGCCACCATCATTTGCACCATCACGTTCTCAAGCAACCACCGGCTAGTCATGTATGACCTGGCGAGTCGGGCGCTTCCACCGGTCTACCAATAGGCAGTACGGGAGGTGGTGGTAGTGTTGTTGGAGGGGGCGGCCTAATGAGTACAGGTATTAGCAGTAGTACGGTTGGAGTTAGTGGCATACCACCCGGTCTGATGGGAAATCATGGAAATGGAAATGGTGGCGGTATGATGACCGGTCCCGGTTCGACAATCGTTGATCCTCGGGCCGTTTCGGTCGTTGTTACGTTGCCCGGTCCGCAACATGGTCAAGCACTTAGCGATTATGGTCCTATATAGTTAACGGTTCGGCCCGATACCGCACGTTGGGTATCAACGAGCAATTTCAGCCAACTTTAAATTCTATTTCTCTCCAATCATGACCCTACTCCCCTAGTATATGTACTGCCCAGTACGTTATTATTTTTATTTTTAATAAATATATTTATATCATGATAATGTCGCCAATCCAGCTCTCTTTCTAGTCCAGACACAAAGTAAATAACATTTTTTTTATTTCATTATTAATTATAATATTATTAATATCAGAAATAAATTAAACAATATAATTTAATATTATTTTATAAAAAAAGAACACAATAAAATATAATTGTAATTTTCTTATAAAAACAAAAAAATACTAAAAAAAAATTATTTAGCTGTAGAGAAGTAAACATTTTTTAAATTCTAAGCAAAAAGGAAATAAAACATTAAATAAATCGAATTAATTGTCATACACAGTTTTGATAACTAGACTCTTAAGAACAACTACGAACCGAAGCAAAATTATTATTAATTATTAATAATATGGCTTAAGTGTCGACACAATTCACGGCAAACAATAAATAGTATAATTAATAATAACAAAGCGATATAATTATATGAGCAATGTACCAGACTGATCAAAGTAAAATAAACGGAAATTTGTGCAGGTTTCTTTTGAATAAAATAAACTCACTGCCAACAAAATAAACGCAAATAATTATTTTAATTACACAAAAATTGCCATAACTAAAATCGATGGATAATTAAAATATCAAATGAAGTAAAACAACAAAATTGTATAAAGTTTATTATAAATAGTTTTCTTATTGTAAAATAAAACAAAAACATATTATTAGTTATAAATATAAATAAAATAAAATTTGAAGAGAAAATGGGTAAAAAACAGGCATTTAATTTATAAAATAAAATACGAAGTGTCATACAATTAAATTAATGCAATATTTGTGTAAAATTTAAATGTTTAGCTTTCAAATTTATTTTAGTTTATAAAAAATTTAAGAAAATCAATTAATAATTAAAAAATTGTTGTCCATATAACATCATGTTATTTTCGTAGTGATAAAAAATTGATGAAACATAATTACAAAAATATTTCAACCGTGTGAAAAATTAAAATATAAAATTAAAAATTGATTTTTTTTGTTTTGTTTGAACGAGTGGAACTTACTATTTTCGTTTGATAATCATTTTTTTACAGGAAAAGTGTGCGGGTTTGAAAAATATATGATTTGTTGGTTGATATGATTTATTTTTTGTGTTTGACTGACATAAACATTCCCAGCAAACAATTGGGTGAAGATTCGTCGCACTTTAAATCGAAGCTATGAATCTAATGAGTCGGTAATATGGAGAAAAAACCTGAGAGCACGAGTTAAAAAAAAAATCATACTGTAGACACTGCCGACAGATAGCACTGGGACAATTCACCGCCGCAAATGCATGTTGATATTGAGCAAGTTTACACCCAGCGTCTTGATCGCAGCTCGACCTATACCGTGGCCTAAAGTAGGTCCAATTACCAACTGTTTACACCGATAGATGTCTAAAATTGGGCTGCATCGTATTTAGTCCCACAAAATTGTTGTTTCTTTCACATGCCACTGATGTATTAAATGGAAAAAAAATTAGAGCGTTTACACCCAAAAATCAGCCGACCTATTTTAGGTTAGGTAACGTAACAGCCGAATGAGCCCCGAACCTGACGCTAGGTCCGGTCGCCTACGAAGTGTTTACAGCAGGCATCCTGAATAATTTACGTCGAATTTGAGGTATAGGGCGCGGTTTAAATGCTGGGTGTAAACGAAGTCATTGAAGGAGTGCAAACAAATGTGTGACGGTAGTCTTTCGTCAATTTCAATGCGAAATTAAGGTCTGTGTAGTCAAAGCATATGCAAAATCATTAACAAATATAACAAAGTACACGCCTTGAAGGTGGTAAATTCTGCGACGCTGATCATTCTCGATGTGTAAACTCCATAATAGTTGGTAGCACTATCGTACTATCACGTTTGACGAGAGAGTTGATAGCACTATCACGAAAATTGTAAAACTATCACGCCAACTATCGCCGTATCAACCGAACAGTCGCGATTTTTGCACTTTCGCGGTACTATTTTCTTGAGAGCGATTGGTCAAATGAATATCGAGTTGACGTTGGGTAGCCTACTTTAGCATTGTTGAACTATCACGCTATGTATACACTGTCGAACTCTGACGTTGTCGTTATGTGCACTACTATCATATAAAACTATCGCCGTATAAACGGGGCTTAAAGCCTGGTAAGTTCGAACTTTCTCAATATTTTGCTTTTGACTATCTTCAAGGGTTATCTTTCAAGAATGACCCGATAGCTCAGCATCGTCAAAGGTTGGCGAAAATTTCAGTATCAGTTCATTTGAGTTAAGTTAGTGAACTGGAGACTAGAAACTTATTTTGAAGCAAATTCGAAATTGGTAGATTAGTCAAGTCCAAAAAATCAGTTACAAATTGTAGTCAATCATGACCCAGGTGAAAAACTGAACTCTCGTTTAAATTCTATTTGGGAGCAATGCAAATTCTGGGGAGTTCTGGAATACGGAAAATAAGTTTTTATACTACTATAGGATTTCAAATTAATTAAGAAGAATGAGTTCTGTTCACATTCTTGCCGATTTTACCAATACCATTATCAGGCAGTAGTTGATTTTTTATAGGCTACTTTGTCGTTCCATTAGATTGAGTGCCGACGGCACTAACAATTATTAACACCTGCTACTACACTCTCATACTGGCGGCCGCATTGAGCGTTACCTTCCTAAGGAGTTAGAAGCTTAGACATTTTGGCCAAGCCAATTTGCTTTTTATAGGCTTACTTCACTGGAAGTGACAATCTCCTAGACCTGAACCCAGCCTGAGAGTAAGCTACCGCCTGCTTGTTGAAGGGGAAGGGATCGTGTAACAATCTGAAACCAAGGTGTGGATTTCGAAAGAATCTAGGAGGCTTGTGGAAAGAAAAGCCTCCTAAGAAACTCTCTGTAGTTACATTCGGGCCTACTACGAAACTCGAGTCGAGTGAGTAACTCGACTCAGTGACATACCAGGAAACGAACTGGTCGATGAGCTAGCGAGACTAGGATCGGCGTCAGCCTGGATTGTAGAGGAGGGGGTTAGTCCGCCATCAAACGGCATCAAGCGTGTAGGGATCGTGCCGCGGATGCCACGAACTCTAGATGGGAGGCGCTAACGAGCTGTAGTACTTCTAGGGAACTCTGACCAAGGTTGGACAGACGGAAGACTTATTGGCAAAGAGTAGGAGAAGTTTGCGGCTACTCGTCGAAATACTGACAGGGCACTGCTTGCTAGGGATGCATGCTATGCGTATGGGGCTCGCTGACTCTGATGTGTGCAGGTACTGCCTTGACCTATATGCTGAAGAGAACATCACCCACATTTTGCGTGAATGTCAAGCGGTTGCAAGGAGGCGACTGAGGTGGCTGGACAGCCTTTCCTTTGACAATTTGGGGGACCTGAGGTCGATAGGGCATGGCAAGCTGGTCAAGTTCTTTAAGGATCTGTGTTTCGGGAATGTTTAGTAACCCACGAGGCTCCGAAGGGATCGCTATGAACACTATTTTGGTGCCTAGTGTGCGCGGTGGCTTAGCGTCTCGCCCCTTCTTAAAACTAAAAACTAACTCGACTCACATTTGAAGTCGATTCGAGCTCAAGTTCGTAATTATGAGACTCGACACGTCATTTTCAACAGTCGACTGAATCTGAATTTAATAAGAAAATAATGGAACAAAAATTGTGAGCATATTATTATACACAAAACAAACTGATTTTTCTTAAATTACATATATGCAAATTAGTTCAAAGATATTGAAAATTAAAGGCGTATTTTTAAGAACAAACTCTTCGGTAAACCAGGAAAATAGGAAAATGATAGAGTGGATTTATTTACATCTGATAGCAATTTCGAGCAAATTGGTGTTTAGCACCAACTGATCTTATTTTTTAGCACCAACTGATCTTATTTTCTGCCAACACTTAACTTATCTCAAAATTTTTTCACACAATCTAATCCGATATTGCCACATCCAAAACAAATTTTCGTTTTTAAAATGCCATAAAAACTGCGCTTTTTAACTGTTTTTTATTTTAATAAATAATTGTAAATAGCTGATTGTATTTAACATTAAAAAAATTAATCAGATAAAGGGAAAAACAACAATATAACAAATGAATGTTTTAAATATAATTTGTTTTTTATAAGTGTACGTAGCGATGTGCAAGTATTTTCTATTAATTTTCTTATAAATGTAAAATGTGTATTTGTAATGATGAAAAATTAATTATCTATTGTAAAATTTTAATATTATTTCGTACAAGAACTATTTTCTGTACTCGACCTACTTAAGTATAAAAAAAAAGTTTCATATTTATTCCTTTCTTGAAAACATTAAAAATAAAGAAAACACAAAAAAAATATTAATAATGTCATTAATTAATGGCGGAACCTAATTTATGAAAACTAAGTCACCGAATTTATTTACAATTTTCATTCATTATTCCTATTTTTAATTTATTTAAACCTTTCTGAATAGAATTTTTTTATTAATTTTATTGTAATTCCATTTATTTTTATAAAACTAGAAATATTGTTTTACAAGTTAAAATCATAACTAGATTTATACAATGAAATATTTTTAAAGTTTAAATTCTTTTTGTTCTAAGGTTCAAGTAATTAAAACATTTAATAAAAATATCACTTTTATATTTAAACAGGGTTATTTATTTTATTTTCTTCTACATTTTTAACCATCGTTGAAATAATTTCCTTATATTTTACTCCCGACGTTTGTTTAATTTTATTTCAAATCCTTTCTAGAGAAAACAAGTCGAAGAAGCCACAACTTTTAATATAAGAGACCGCAATACGTAAATAAAAAATTTATAATAGATATGTTTTTATTTTTAATTACAAAAGTTATTTATAAAATTTTTAAATAATAATGAAAAAAAAATCAAATCAAATAAGACAATTATCTGGTTTCACAGATTTTTTTTGACTGTATACGAAGACAAACATGAAAAAACACATGCTCTTTTTCATGTAAAGAAAATTTATAAATATATATAAAAAAAATGTAAAACACAAGGAAAATAAATACGAAATATTGAATATATTAAAAGACAAAAATTAATAATAATTATAAATTAGTAATTTAATAATATGACTTAATTTTTACAACAGAAACATGAATGGAAGGCCGTACATGAAATAGAAAATAGCAGAAAACCACTTCATGTACGTAGTGTTTGTATCTTTTATAGAATTTTTAGTATAAAATTCTATGTGAAAAAGAAAATGATGAAAATGAAAATAAAAAAACTAATTTTAAATTTATCATATTTTAATTACTTTCAGTTAGTTTAAAAACGTAATAAAAATCACAATCGATATGATTTGCATAGGAGAAATTTCTAGGTCAGTGCTTAGTTAACTTTTAAATTTGATCGGTGCTATCTATTGTGATCACATTTCAAAATCCATGTAAAAACATACTGCAGTCACGATCGGCTGCAAGCCAATCGTATAATACTCTAGATGAATACTGAACTCCGATTTATATTGTAGTTGGGTATAAAGTAGAATTACGTGTGTGCATGTTGTATGTCCTTTATTAAGGACTGCTATTAGATTGCTACTCAAAACTAAAAGACAATATTCAGTGTTTAATTTCATATCTTGAACTGGGTAAGACATCGAAAAAATGTCCTTTTTAAAGGACTTTCACATGGGAGGTGCAGGAAGGACTCACTCGATTTCTTACATATTTATCCTTTTCCTTGGAACCATTCAAAAATAAACGTGTACAAAATTTCAAATTCGTAGCTTGAAGCGTTCAAAAGTTATTGGAAAATATTGATGAACACGTGTTTTAAGGACATTTTGTATGGCAGCTACCAGAAGGAGTAAAAGGATTTCGCTGATTAGTAAACTCCGACTTTGTTTTCACTCAAAACTGACTTGTACAAAATTCCGAATTCGTAGCTAAAGGATTACTTGAGTTATAGTGAGCTTCGTAAATTAAGTGAATACATTTTGACAGGATATTTGTATGGCAGCTACACTAAGGACTAATAGGATTTTCTTCATAATCATGTATTTAGCTCCAACTATTGGAAAAATAGCACGTACAAAATTTCAATGTCGTAGCTTAAACCCTTCTAAAGTTATCGACCAATATTCTTGAACACCTGTTTTAAGGACATTTTGTATGGCAGCTACCAGAAGGAGTAAAAGGATTTCGCTGATTAGTAAACTCCGACTTTCTTTTCACTCAAAACTAACCTGTACAAAATTCCGAATTCGTCGCTAAAAGATTACTTGAGTTATTGTGAGTTTTGTAAATTAAGTGAATACATTTTGACAGGATATTTGTATGGCAGCTACACGAAGGACTAAAAGGATTTTCTTCATAATCATATATTTAGCTCCAACTATTGGAAAAATAACACATACAAAATTTCAAAGACGTAGCTTAAACCCTTCTGAAGTTATCGACCAATATTCTTGAACACGTGTTTTAAGGACATTTTGTATGGCAGCTACCCGAAGGAGTGGGACGATTTTGCCCGTTAACGAACTTAGCCTTACAAATTCAACCAAACATCCAGATTCAAAATTTCATGATCCTAGGTGAAGGCGTTCTTGAGTTATCGTGCTAACGGACAGACGGACGGACGGACGTCAGGCGGATTTGAGGTTTTTGGGCACAAATAAACAAAAAATAATATATAACTTTTTTTCGTCCGAGGCTCGGTTCTATGCGTTACAAACTTTTGGGCTGGATTAAACTTATAATACTCTATATGATTTCATCTAGAGTATAAACATACCTTACAAGCAGGAACCTTTCAAAAAGTTCAAATTTGTTGCCTAGTGAAATAAACCGGAGCTTAAGATAAATCTTAGATTTAAGCATCAGTTACAATGGCTCAGATCCGATCCGTTCCGATCTGGAAAGCGGACAGTGTTGAGTTTCTCCATCCGACATACGTCTAAAGGGAATTTTGGAACGTCTAGTCGCAATCAACGGATCGAAAAGCCGAGGCACAAAACGAAGGGGTAAAGTTGACCAACTTCCAACTTCTATCCGTTCCGACGCTAAGAGGTGAATTAACGAATTTCACCACCTCTTTCACCTAACTGAAAATCAAAATTACACCTTGATAATGTCACTTTGACGGATGTCGGAACAGAATCATTGTGCCCAGAAAATGTTCTCCTCGGAGGTTGTCGGATCGGATCAGAGCCATTGTAACTGAGGCTTTAAGCAACCACTGTGAAAGAAGTGACGAATAATGATATGCTGCTACCACACTGCCAAAAAGCTCCTGAAAATTTTAAAATTGTTGTATATTCCCTTCTTTATTAAATTTACAGAGCCAACAATTGCGACCTTCGGAATCAGGTAAGCCGAAAGCAGATATTTAAACCCGCCGACTGAGCTATATGAAATAGCCTCACACTTTTCCATACAAACGGTTCAACATAATATTGCGAGCAAGAGGTTCGCCGGGATTTCAAGTAAAACACAAATTCATTAAATCTAATAAAAACGCAAGTTACTTGCATTCAGTTATCACACTATTGGTAACTCTTGCCGATTTCATTTACTACTAACAACGAAATCACTTTAAAACACACTTTCGCGTAAAACTAATCGTCGTTTCACTCGCACAGTAAAAAAAACTTGTCCCGTATTCAAGCTATGCGGCGCTTATATGCTGCAAGAGTTGAGTCGAGATTTTCGCGTTGGCCAATATCAATGAGTTAAACTTAGAATTGCTTCTTCACGCACCCTCAGAATATGTTCTCTTTTCAAACTTAAAAAAAGGCTCGACGGTAAAAAAATTGCCAACACAGCAGAGATGGAGTTTGCGATTGACAGTTATTTTGAGGAGCTCGACAGTTCTCACTATAAAGAGGGTGTCAAAGCTATCCAACATCGCTGGGAAAAGTGTATCGACCTAAAAGGAAACTATGGTGAGAAATAAAGATTTTTTTCTTAAATTTTTTGTGATTTCTTGGATAGGTCGGGTATTTCTGGGACTACCCCTGTACACCATATCGATCAACTCTCGACGAAGAACACCGCTAGATAAAATCGTTATACAGAAAGCAATTAATCTCAACAAAAAAACGTATACTTCGAGTTACAAGTTGATTCGGAAAAGAAGCAATTCTTCAAGCTAACAGGAAGCACTCACAAGTAAAAACGGCTGGATTTCTTCATATCAACGAACCACCATATCCCAACAATTCACTATAATTTGGGTGCTCAAAAAGTATAGAAAAGAAACCGAAAAGCATAAGACGACTATTGCATACTCCTATAAGTTAGCAATAGCCATGGGTCGGTAAAAAGGAATAGAAATAAAGTGGGCATCAATAATCCTAAGAGTGATGATGATACTCAAGAGGGTAATTTCGCCTCAGTAATCATTAGATTTAGAACCCATCTAAATTTCCTTTTGGATTTGTGAAAACTGGACATAGCAATTATTTACGCTATTCATTCGGATCTTAAGTGTAGGGATTTCGAGAAGATTTTCGGGGGCTAGTTAGTTCATTAGAATAATTTGAAGATGTTTGTCCGTATCTTATAGAGTAAAAGACAATGCCATCAGTAGTTCAAGCTGTCACCGAATGATAAGTATCTGGCTTGAAAAAATAAATTGGGCTTTATACTTATGAGTTAAGTCTACAGAAACACAAAAATTCAGATTCGCCACCTTTCGATAAATGTACTTTTTGCGAAAAATAATTGGTACACGAACAACATTACCCGGCATCTACACTGGCAATGGCAATGACAACGGCAATATTGCCATACACAAATTGACAGTGTAGACGCATCAAATGGATATGGCAATATTGCTCTCAACATTGCCATGTCAATTTTGAGAACAATATTGCTAGAAAACGCATCGTTTGACATAAGTTAGCGTCGCTTGTCAACAGGCAGGAATAAGTTTGTTTAGCTTTTATCGCGAAATGGCTTAAAATAAGTTGACTAAAGAGAAAACTATTGAACTTATCAATAGTTTTCTTTTTAATGCAATGTCCGACATTTTGCTTTGCTTCAGAACTTGACACTTCGAATTCACTCGGTCAAATGAAAATTGCCTGGCAATCAAATACGATTTGACATTTAACGCAATGGAAATATTGCCAGATAAATTGCAAGTGTAGATGCAGGGTTAGACTCTCTCAAGTTTAGGACACATTTGACCAATTAATATTATTTTTGTTAACTTTTTAAATTTTTCTTAAGACCAGTAACGAATTCAATTCCCGGCCACCAAAATCTAATTCCGGCCAAAAATTATTGAATTTTCGGCCAAGTTGAACTCTTTCAAGCAATATGGAAAAAAAATATATTTTTAGACAAATAATTTATTTATTATACATTAAAAAGTATTAGATATAAATTCAGTTCATTTTACGAGTATAATAGCAGAATTCCAAATTAAGTTTTTATTCAGTCTTTATAAAAATTGGGATGTAAATAATAAATTCAAGTCATAAAACAAAATAATCTAATAACAAAATCACATTAAATACTGATAGTATGGCATAATTCTATGAACATATTATGGATCACTTTGATTCTAATAATTATTACAGCTAAAATATTTGTCAACAGCTTGTGAATATGAATCAATATTTGGGCATTTCAGGTGGTACCGTACATTTGGATATATATAGTTACGCCTACTGCAAAAAAGTGCAACTTTCAGAGGATGATGTTGACGAGCAAAATCGTGTTAAAGTTACCTATGTTTTCCGAATTTTTTCAGTGGGCGTTGCCAAAGAAGAAGATCTAGACGTTCTATATGCTGAGGAGGACATCACCCACATCTTTTGTTAATGTCAGGCGGTTGCAAGGAGGCGACTGAGGTGGCTGGACAGTCTTTCCTTTGACAATTTGGGGGAGCTGAGGTCGCTAGGGCATGACAAGCTGGTTAAGTTCTTTATGGATCTGGGTTGTTTGGGGGTGTTTGGTGACCTACGAGGCTCCGAAGGGATCGCTATGTGCCCTATTTTGGTGCCTAGTGTACTCGGTGGCTTAGTGCTTCGACCATTATTAAAACTAAAACTAAAACTATGATCTAGACGAGACTGAATTGAGAATTAGACTGTTTTACCCTATTATCAATAAAGTAATAATAATAAGCAAACATAAACATATCACATTTTTGTAGTACATATGTAGTACTCGTACATATTAGTTTTTCCACACCGTTTGTAATTTGACGCATTCTAAAATTTTACCTTTCCACACCAGCAGTAAAGTTACACATTTTTAGCGATTGATTTCCACACTTACACTACCCTCGGAAAGTTTAAATACACCAATTTTTTTCTTGTTTTCGTAATTGCATTAATTAAAAAAACATTTTATATAATTCATATCAATTTATTTTGTATTAGTACTCGTTTACACGTTATGAAAAAATAAAAAACTTAAACAGGAACCGTTCATTTTTCGTAAACATCCTTTTCATCAAAAAAAACACCATTTCGAGGAATTACAATTTCGCACAAACGAAGCATTCTGTGAATTAGTTTGTCAAGAACATCCGGTTGAATTTCATTCCATGCTTTTTGGAGGCTCTCCCACAAGTGTTTTTGTGACGTAGGACATTTAAGTCGGACCCTACGCTCGTGTTCGTCCCACAGCAACTCAATAGGGTTCAAGTCCGGAGATTGGGGTGGCCAAATCTTATAACTAAGAAACCGTCTCTTCTCTGCTTTCTCCAAAAATCCTCTACACAGTTTTGAGGAGTGTTTTGGGTCGTTATCTTCTTGAAATATGAAACCCCTTCCAATCAATCGACGTCCAGACGGTAGTGCATTCTCCTCCAAAATTTTTTCATAACCCTCTTTTTTGAGTATTCCGTCTATATTAATGAAATCACCCACACGATTATTCCCGAAGCATCCCCAGACCATTACTGAACCACCTCCGTGCTTGACAGTTGGTATAATACATTCGTCCAGAGCCCTCTCTCCCATACGCCGTCGGACAAAAACACGTCGTTGGCTGCCAAATACTTCAAATTTGGAATCGTCGGACCACAACACTTTTTTCCACTGACTAATCGACCAGTCTTTATGTTTTTTAGCCCAAGCTAACCTTTTAATTTTGTTTTCTGGCCGAAGTAAAGGTTTTCGCACCACTATTCGACCAGTAAGCCCTACCTTATGAAGACGATCTATGATTGTGGTTTGGCTGATTGG
This sequence comes from Beris morrisii, assembly GCA_951812415.1. Taxonomy (NCBI): domain Eukaryota; kingdom Metazoa; phylum Arthropoda; class Insecta; order Diptera; family Stratiomyidae; genus Beris; species Beris morrisii. Next base: position 102,721,878 of record OX638310.1, read on the forward strand.
ATTTGAACGGAATTCGTTTACTTTTGCGGCGATCTGGGGTGCGGTAAGTCGTCGATCTATCATACTGGTTCTGACTACAATGCTGTCTTCACGTTTTGTGGTAATTCTAGGTCTCCCAATCCTTTTTCGGGTCTTATAGTCACCGGTTTCCTTGTAGATCCTGATAGCGTTCTGAACACCGCCTGGTGAAACATGAGTTTCTTTGGCAATATTTCGGATCGACCTGCCCTTTTTATGCAGAAAAATGATGACGCTACGAGTACAAGTTGGAATTTTTTTGTTTTTCCCCATTTTTACTACAAGCGTAAAAAAAAGGTAAATTATTCCAAATTTACTCTAAGTAATCGTAAAAGATGTTAACAAAATATTTTTTCTTAAAATATCCATAAGTTAACATCAAAGATAGTAAAAATACAGATGCATTTAAAAAAAATACTAATATTTTACGAATGAATAAAATTTCTGCAAAATTTAGAAAACTACCATATGTCAATTTATAACGCCATCTATACAGCTATCTATGAAACTAAAGAATAATTTCTATCATCTAGTAGATGGTGTTATAAAATAAAAATTTCAACTCCTTCCAATAAAGCGTTCGTTCAAAAATTAAATAAATGTAAGTGTATTTAAACTTTCCGAGGGTAGTGTATGTGTGAATTCCCGCATTAATAGTGATGTATTTCAGCGTAAGTAGTAATAAACTTACAGCAGTCACGATCGGCTGCAAGCCAATCGTATGATACTCTAGATGAAATACTGAACTCCGATTTATATTGTAGTTGGGGATAAAGTCGAATTACGTGTGTGCATTTTGTATGTCCTTTATTAAGGAGACCCATTTGATTGCTACTCAAACCTAAAAGAGTTTAATTTCATATTTTGAACTGGGTAAATCACCGAAAAAAAATTTCTTTTTTGAAGGACTTTCACGTGGAAGGTGCAGGAAGAACTCACTCGAATTCTTACATATTTATCCTTTTCCTTGGAATCATTCAAAAATTAATGTGTACAAAATTTCAAATTCGTAGCTTGAAGCGTTCAAAAGTTATCAGAAAATATTGTTGAACACGTGTTTCAAGAATTTTTTGTATGGAAGGTACCAGAAGGAGTAAAAGGATTTTGCTGACTAGTAAACTCGAACTCCGTTTTCACTCAAAACTAATTTGTACAAAATTCCGAATTCGCAGCTAAACGATTACTTGAGTTATAGTGAGTTTCGTAAATTAAGTGAAGATATTTTAACAGGATATTTGCATGGCACCTACACGAAGGACTAATAGGATTTTCTTCATAATCATACATTTAGCTTCAATAATTGGAAAATTAAAACATACAAAATTTCGAAGACGTAGCTTAAATCCTTCAGAAGTTATAGACCAATATTCTTGAACACGTGTTTTAAGGACATTTTGTATGGCAGCTACACGAAGGAGTAAGAGGATTTTGCCCGTTAACGAACTTAGCCTTACAAATTCAACCAAACATCCAGATTCAAAATTTCAAGATCCTAGGTGAAGGCGTTCTTGAGCTATCGTGCTAACGGACAGACGGACGGACGGACGGACGGACGGACGTCAAGCGGATTTGAGGTTTTTGGCCACAAATAAACAAAAAATAATATATAACTTTTTTTCGTCCGAGACGTGGTTCTATGCGTTACAAACTTTTGGGCTGGATAAAACTTATAATACTCTATATGATTTCATCTAGAGTATAAAAATGCGCAAAAAAATTTGACAATAGTAATTTTACTGCTTTCAGAGTAGGCAGTAAATTGCCTTCTTTGAGAGTAGTAAAATTCGTTTTACTGTGTACTTATACGAAATTTCAAAGTAGTAGCTTAAGTCGTTCCGAAGTTATTGGCTAATATTAAGGACTTTTTGTATGGCAGCTACCCGAAGGAGTAGGACGAGTTTGCCCGTTAATGAACTTTGCCTTACAAATTCGACCGAACATCCAGGTTCAACGTTTCAACGTCCTAGTTCGGACGGACAGCAATGCGTTACAACTTTTTGGGCTGGATTAAACTTGTAATTGTCTCAGATTTCACTTTCTAGAGTATAAGCAGCATCAATGAGTTACTTAAGAGGTATAACGGAAAGATTGATTGAAACTATGTATACATATCAAAATAAAGTATGTAGCTTGTTCTTATTCTTTCAAAAACTACTTTAATGATGTGATACGTAAACCGAATACAAATATAAACGAACACATTATACCTCCATACCACACAGCCTTAATCGACATGCACTCGTATAAGGTTTAAAAAAGTTTATTAATTCGAATTTATCCAGACTCATCCATTTAATCCGTCATAGCTATTCCAACCCGGCTCCTGTCGTTGCTGTTTATATTCATCAATCACTGCCACGTTACCCGCACTTTCCACCAATAATTCTGATAAAGTCGGTCTATGTTCTAAAATTCTAGTCGGGAGTTTGGTCACTGCATTGCGTGCTATCGACTAATTTGAGGACACGTTAGTCTTGTTGTCACCCTCGTGAAATTCATCAAATCCTCAAATATTCGACCAAACCACGAAATGTAGAACGTGTCACAGTACGCTGTACGTATTTATACTGCAAAGCAATTAAGACACAAAAAATTAACAATTCTGATTGATGAATTGCTTTGTTTCGAGAATGGAAGATTAGGGAAGATCTACACGAAAAATACAACAAATGTATAGAAGATACGAGTAACGAGTAGGTACTTCTCTATTGTGCGCAATCTACAATTTAAACGACCAACACCACCGGATGCAGATGAACTACGCCATCAATCATAATCCCATATTTCGGTATTGGAATATTGTTGACTCAAGCAGATAAGATTGATTAGATGAAAGGCTATCCGGGCCCTTTGCCTGTTGTTGCTGGAGAGACAACGCAACATATGTTACGAATAATTCGAATTAAGGGTGTGATTTTTAAAGGTGAATTGTTGGATAGATTAAATTTTAAGATCCCTAAGAAATCCACCATTTCATAGACTCATCTCGAATCTTGTTGCGACTCTATCCAGATCATAGCAATGAACTGGTTCTAGGCGCCAGGTTAAGAACAACTGGTTTGAGCTACAGCGTTCATTTCAATCCAATTTATTCTTAAGGATAAGGAGCGCGCACGTAGTTTGTGCTTTATTAAGGACTCTCGTTTGGTTTCTACTCGAAAGTAAAAGACAAAACCTTCAGTGTTCAATTTCATATCTGGAGCTAGGTAAGTCACCCAAAGTAAAATGTTCCTTTTTCAAGGACTTTTACATAGGAGGTGAAGGAAGGACCCACTTGATTTCTAGCCTATTTATCCTTTTACCTCGAAATGTGTAAAAAATTTCAAATTCATATGGTGACGTGTTCAAAAGTTATCAGAAAATATTGTGGAAGACGTGTTTTAAAGACATTTGGTATGGGAACTACGGAAAGGAGTAGAAGGATTTCGCTCACTACTAAATTCAAACTCAAATCCTTGATCAAGTGGGCTGGTAACTACGGTCTCAACATCAATCGGGAGAAAATCGGCCTTATCCTCTTCACGAGGAGAAAAGACCGAGAATTCAGACTGCCACGTTTGGATGGCGTTACCATCCCGCTCTCCTTTAGTGTGAAGTACTTAGGAATCCATCTTCATCCTAGGTTGAACTGGAAACTCACGATTGACGACAGAATTAAGAAGGCATCGAATTCTTACTACGCTTGTCAGAAAATGGTGGGGAAAACCTAGGACATCAACCCGAAGATAGTCCACTGGCTGTACATTACGGTAGTTAGACCTGTTCTTACGTACGGGTCAGTGGTGTGGTGGCATGCGCTGGATGTCGGGACTAACAGGCTCACCATGAGCAGAATTCAAAGAATGGCACTCATTGGGATTACTGGGGCCTTACGTACCACGGCCTCCCAGGCTCCATATAATCTCATTAGAATTGGCGGTAAATCAATAGCGGCAAAGAGTGCTTTGCATCTGCATGAGGCAGGCAATTGGATGGGAGGAAGTGTTGGCCACACTAGGATCTTGTCAATTTCCCTGTGTTCCGGCATTCCGGAGTGCACCGACTACAGGACACCGTCTTGCAGTTTTGGACATTCCTATGCTGTGAGTATTCCCACCAGACTGGAGTGTGGATCTGGGATCATCGCTCCAGACACGTTTGCTATCTACACTGATGGCTCTAAGATGGAAAGAGGAATGGGCGCAGGATTGTACCCTTGTGACCTTCCCATTATGGAATCGTTTAGGCTACCGGATAGTTCGAGTGTGTTTCAGGCTGAGATATTTGCATTGACAAAAGCAGGTGAAATAATTGCGCGGAAACAGTGCGTGAATGGTGCAATAACTATTTATGTTGACAGCCAAGCTGCTATCAAGGCTGCGCAAATTACTAAATCCAGACTTGTTTGCGAACGTAAACGATTATTGCAGATGGTAGGTCTGAATAACAACCTGAAGATCAGTTGGATTCCTGGCCACTTCCCTGGAAATGAAAAGGCAGACGAGCTCGCAAGAAGAGGGTCGAAGATGAGTATAGAGTTGGCCGATGACCGGTTCTGTGTCCCATTGAATGTGTAAAGAGAATGAATGATATAGAAGCGCTCAGACAGACGGGGGGGGGGGGGGGGGCTGGGTGAATATCTCTGGTTGCCGGCAAGCAAGAATCTGCTGGCCGAAACTTGATAGGAGGATCTCTGGCTTCATTTTATCTTTGTGCAGGAACATATGTAGACAACTTATAGGAATCTTAATGGGACACTGTCCTTTTGGGAGACATGGAGAAAGACTGGGAATACCCATGGCTGATCTGTGTAGCTGTGGTAACGAGAATGTTGAACCGACACTGGAGCATCTAGTGCGTGAATGTGAAAGTCTGGCACGTACCAGATATCGGTACTTGAGGAAATTCTCCTTGACCGATCAGAACTTACGATGGTACCTTTATGGAGAACTACTCTCTTCGTAAAGAAGAGCAATATTTGGAATCAATAGTCTAGAGCCCGGTTTGAGGGGAACACAATGAATCCACAGTGATCTCTCGTGATGGGCTGTGGCACAATGCTTCAGTCTACCTTTCTTAACCTAACCTAAATTCAAATGTTATTTTCAATCTACAATATCCACAAAATTCCGAATTCGTGACTGAACGATTACTTAAGTTGTAGGGAATTCTGTAATTTGAGTGAAAATATTTTTGCATGATATTTGAAGTATTCATGCGATTTTTTTCATTTTGATACCTTTAACTGCAGTTATTGGAAAATCAACGTACTTACACGAAATTTCAAAGTCGTAGCTTAAGGCCATCCGAAGTTAGTGGCTAATAATAAAGGGTTATTCAAGACGGACATAAAAAAGTTGTATTTAAATAAAGCACAGAATAATTGAGATAGGTGTAGAACACATGTTAAATGTGGAATTCGATCTCATTCATATGACCACCGTGATCGATTCTTTGGAGCCAATTTTGCACCACACCACACATATCGGCCGGAACTTTGGCAATTTCGCGTTCGATATTGTTTCTGAGCTTCTCTAACGTTGTTAGCTTGTTTGCATAAACCAACGACTTAACGTAACCCCATAAAAAGAAATGTAATGGCGTTAAATCGCATGAGCGAGCTGGCCATTCGACCGGACCATTTCTCGAGATTGCACGATTACACCTGACATTTCCATCAATAGATCAATTGTTTGACCAACTGTGTGGCATGTGGCACCATCTTGTTGAAACCACATATCACTGATATGTAGTCCATCCAATTCTGGCCAAAAATAGTCTTCCAACATGGCACGATAGCGAACTCCATTGACCCTAACATGGCGATCATTTTCATTGACGAAAAATATGGTCCAATCACACAACACGGTCACTTTTTATGGATGCAATAAAGCATATTTTGCTTATTGACAAGGCCACTAAGCCAAAAGTGAGCTTCATCGCTGAAGATGATTTTCCGATGAAATTGAGGATTTTCTTCAAACTTTAGCAGAGCCCAATTGGAGAAGTTTCGGCGCTTCAAATGATCAAGAGGCTTCAGTTCTTGAGTTAAAGGATGTATACGTAGATCTTTACGCATAATGTGGACTGAGAGATTCCCAATTCCTGTGAATGGCGTGGAATCCACTGATTTGGCTGATTTTCAACTGATGCACTTACAGCGGCAATATTTTCGGTACTTCGACCGGTGAGTTGTCTCATTAGCACAGGAACATTCAATAGTGAATATGTTGACTCGAATTTATCGACCATAGCACGCACAGGCTATCTAGTTGGACGATTATTACGACCGAAAATTGGAGTAAGCGCTCTTAAAGTTGCGACCACCGACTCAGATTTTCGGTAGTAATTTTTAATAATTTCCAAACGTTGCTCGTTCGTGAACTTCACCATGATAAGAACGTAAACCTTGACTGACTTTTCGACATTGACAGACCAGCAAAAAAGTTTAATGGTGCGTTTGTATTTAAATACAAAATTGTTATGTACCTATTGAATAACCCTTTATTAGACTTACAAATTCGACCAAACATTCAGATTAAACATACTGCAGACACGATCGGCTGCAAGCCAATCGTACAATACTCTAGATGAATACTGAACTCCGATTTATATTGTAGTTGGGGATAAAGTAGAATTACGTGTATGCATGTTGTATGTCCTTTATTAAGGACTGCCATTAGATTGCTACCCAAAACTAAAAGACAATATTCTGTGTTTAATTTCATATCTTGAACTGGGTAAGTCACCGAAAAAAAATGTCCTTTTTGAAGGACTCACTCGATTTCGTACATATTTATCCTTTTCCTTAGAACCATTTAAAAATGAACGTGTACAAAATTTCAAATTCGTAGCTTGAAGCGTTCAAAAGTTATCGAAAAATATTGTTGAACACGTGTCTTAAGGACATTTTGTATGGCAGCTACCAGAAGGAGTAAAAGTATTTCGCTGATTAGTAAACTCGAACTTTGTTTTTCCTCAAAACTAATTTGTACAAAATTTCGAATTCATATCTAAAAGATTACTTGAGTTATAGTAAGTTCCGTAAATTAAGTGAAGACGTTTTGACAGGATATTAGTATGGCAGCTACACGAAGGACTAATAGGATTTTCTTCATAATCATACATTTAGCTTCAACTATTGGAAAATAACACGTACAAAATTTCAATGTCGTAGCTTAAAACCTTCTGAATTTATCGGCCAATATTCTTAAATACGAGTTTTAAGGACATTTTGTATGGCAGCTACCAGAAGGAGTAATAGGATTTCGCTGACTAGTAACGTCGAACTTTCTTTTCACTCAAAACTAATTTGTACAAAATTCCGAATTCGTAGCTAAAAGATTACTTGAGTTATAGTGAGTTTCGTAAATTAAGTGAATACATTTTGACAGGATATTTGTATGGTAGCTACACGAAGGACTAACAGGATTTTCTTCATAATCATATATTTAGCTCCACCTATTGAAAAAATAACATGTACAAAATTTCAAAGTCGTAGCTTAAGCCCTTCTGAAGTTATCGACCAATATTCTTGAACACCTGTTTTAGGGACATTTTGTATGGCAGCTACCCGAAGGAGTGGGACGATTTTGCCCGTTAACGAACTTAGCCTTACAAATTTAACCAAACATCCAGATTCAAAATTTCAAGATTCTAGATGAAGGCGTTCGTAAGTTATCGTATTCACGGACAGACGGACGGACGGACGGACAGACGGACGGACGTCAAGCGTATTTGAGGTTCTTGGCCACAAATAAACAAAAAACTAGATGAATACTGAACTCCGATTTATATTGTAGTTGGGGATAAAGTAGAATTACGTGTGTGCATGTTGTATGTCCTTTATTAAGGACTGCTATTAGATTGCTACTCAAAACTAAAAGACAATATTCAGTGTTTAATTTCATATCTTGAACTGAACTTGAACTTCCTTTTTGAAGGACTTTCGCATGGGAGGTGCAGGAAGGACTCACTCGATTTCTTACATATTTATCCTTTTCCTTGGAACCATTTAAAAATGAACGTGTACAAAATTTCAAATTCGTAGCTTGAAGCGTTCAAAAGTTATCGAAAAAAATTGTTGAACACGTGTCTTAAGGATATTTTGTATGGCAGCTACCAGAAGGAGTAAAAGGATTTTGCTGACTAGTAAACTTGAACTTTGTTTTCACTCAAAACTAATTTGTACAAAATTTCGAGTTCATAGCTAAAAGATTACTTGAGTTGTAGTGAGTTCCGTAAATTAAGTGAAGACTTTTAGACAGGATATTTGTATGGCAGCTACACGAAGGACTAACAGGATTTTCTTCATAATCATATATTTAGCTTCAGCTATTGGAAAAATAACACATACAAAATTTCAATGTCGTAGCTTCAACCCTTCTGAAGTTATCGACCAATATTCTTGAACACGTGTTTTAAGGACATTTTGTATGGCAGCTACCCGAAGGAGTGGGACGATTTTGCCCGTTAACGAACTTAGCCTTACAAATTCAACCAAACATCCAGATTCAAAATTTCAAGATCCTAGGTGAAGGCGTTCTTGAGTTATCGTGTTCACGGACAGACGGACGGACGGACGGACGGACGGACGGACGGACGAACGTCAGGCGGATTTGAGGTTTTTGGACACAAATAAACAAAAAATAATATGTAACTTTTTTTCGTCCGAGGCTCGGTTCTATGCGTTACAAACTTTTGGGCTGGATTAAACTTATAATACTCTATATGATTTCATCTAGAGTATAAAAATTTCGAGATCCTAGATCAAGGTGTTCTTGAGTTATCGTACTAACGGATAGACAGACGAACGTACAGATAAACGGACAGACGGACGGACAGCAAGCGGATTTGGAGCTTATTATTTTTTGGGTAGAAGCCCGAAACGCGTTTAATGCTGAGATTCGGTGTAGGTTACTATGCGAATGACAAACTAAAAAATAACGTTCCAAATAACCTCCTGGTTATTCTTTTTCGAGAACTCTTTTACAATTTTTAGCTTCCAATCGTTTTCAATTTTTGACAAATAAAAATAAGAATTTTTTTCATTCCATTCCTCCCACCATCACCACTCACACCTACTCCCACACAATAAAATATTTCTCTCGTTCGACCTTGATCAGAGAGGAGCATATTTCAAAATGTGTACCACATATGTGAGGTTTAGGTGTTAGCATCGGAAAGGAACAAAAATGTCCTATGGAGCCCGATGCTAAGTTTGTACTCGTACATGGAAAATTCGAAGACATTTAGAAGTACTCGTAAATGGGTGAAATTTTACTCCGTCGTAAAAAACAAAGATAACCTGCCTGATCGTGCTTGATTGTTGTAGGAAGCTATGAAAACGGAAGACAAACTCATTTTGCGGCTGTTTGAAAAGTGGTAGGTAGGTGGCTTAGAAATAAAATGGTCCGTTCTTTCACAGGATCATCGAATCCGGTCCTACCCATCAAACCATTTAAAGCTTACAATGAAGGGATGGATTCTCGTGACCCCTCCCCTGCCAGGCAGCTTCTACAGAAGTCGTTTCAAAAGAAGCCGAGTCTTTTAGCATGCTGGCCTTTAAGACAGTGTCCCGTCAGGACACCTACTGTGATAATGATACTCGCTCTTTTGAACAAAATCAGCCTTTTAGAGCGTTTAAGATATAGCTTCGGCCAGATCTCTCTCGACATGTAATACAGTTCGCCCATCTGAGTTGGTTCTAGGCTTTTGTAGTTTGCAAACGAACTAGTTCGGAAGAGCGTTCCCAGAACTGAAATGAATGAACTAGTTCGCAGTCAGTCCCGCTCCTTCGTTTGTATTCATCCCCTTGCCGTTTGTAAGTCAGTGGTACAATATACTTGTAGACTGACGACCTTTTTTTTAGCTCATCATATTCAGACCTTTTCTACGAGTCGTTCCCAAACTTCACTGCCTTTCTCATCACTGAGCTCCCATGAACTAGTGAAATAAAAGAACGAACTAGTTTGCGATGGATCGGGAAGCGGAAATGATCGCTCACTGTGGTGAACTAAAATGCGCAAGCCTAGTTGGTTCTCTCAACTGAGTCCAATCCAGATAGCAGTTTACATGTAGAGAGGGCACACCAGATACCGATATTCCGGCATAATCTGAAGAGTAGTACCACGCTGAGCGAGTTCGTCAGTTATACAGTTACCTGAAATATCCCTGTGTCCTGTGAAAAGTGGTATTGAGCAAGCGATTTTTCGTAAAAAGGTCGAACTTTGTCTTGTTATACTATTTGAATACTTTTATTATCTCATGATGTGAAATATCAGAGCCCAGTGCAGAACCTACGACTGTCTATAAGACACGTCGTTAAAAAAAATTCGATTGGACAAAAGAAAATTTGAATCGCGATTGGGAGATTTTTCTTCAGTCGAAGTTTTTTTTCTTTGGGATACTTTTACCTGGAGTACAAACACAACAAGACTCATCCAGCGGACTGCTAAACATTCGGTAATGGTGTTAAGGGCTTTTTTTCAGAACTGAGATTTGGCACCTACTTGTACATTCTTACAGACAATTTGAACGCTTAAAAAGGGCTAAAATATATTAGCAGAAGGTCAAAGATGGCTTATAACGAAACATTCAAATTGGATACTGCAAGAGGATAGCGATCCAAAACATCGAAGTCGACTTTGTAATGCGTGGAAACAAGCAAGCATTTTACCAGTTATCACCGTGGTAGCTCTGTAGTATCATTCACTGTTAATCTTTTAGTTAAAAAATATTCATTCACCTTGAGACATAATCCACTTTTATACTTCGTATCAGTGTTATTGGGTCTGATTTTCCACCTCTTTCCTTCAGTATTGCCGTTTTTTTCACTCCTCGTTAACGATACCCGATTGTTGACTGCTAAATTACCTGAAATACTACCAGTGAATATACCCGTTATGACTACTAAATTAATCACGCTGAATACCTAAAGGAAAATATCATGATACTGTTGAGATAGGGAACTAAAACTAAATTAATTAAAATTAAAACTAAATGTTGTGTTATGTAGAAGTGGCGGGCTCTGGCCCATTTCCAACATCAAACCGTCTTATTATTTTTGACCCTGCGTCAAAGTTAAATTTTTTGGTAGATACGGGAGCAGAGGTCTCTGTTCTTCCTCGACACAAGTCATATAATTCAGTTCTCAATACTGAATTGGTTCTCTCGGCTGCCAATTCTAGTAAAATTGTAACATACCCAGATAGAAATTAGAATCAGTTTTTCTGTAATCACTTTTCCTTCATTTTTGCACCGTGAAGAAAATTGATGAAAAACCATGCCATGGAATCAAAACTGTTTTATAGGAGGGGGTTATAATGAATGAGTTCCAAAAACTAATGAAAAACTGATTTTTAACATGCATCAGTGTAGATTGGCCAAGTTAATGTCCAATGAAATTTCCGTTCTTCAAATCAATTCAGAATCAGTTTTAAACTAGATGTACTAACATAATTTTTTGGGATTCAAAATGATTCCAATTCTATGATTTTAAGAACTGATGATGAACTGATGATAAACTGATGTCTCTATTCCAACATAATTTCTAATTGCTGTTAAAGGGATGCCCTTAACGCTATCGATACCATTTCGTAGTAATTTCGTAAAAAGAGAAAGATGATGGTAAACCAATTTTTCTTTGATTCTGACGATAAAATTATTAATTTCTCGTTTAATAGAGTCGCATTGTCTGTTTTATTCTGTGTGATTGCAGTAGTGAAACGTGAACGTTCAGTGATAATTCAGGTGAGTTTAAGTACAATTTTACAGTGTTTTGTTTTAATAAGTAGAGCCGCTTGTATAATAATTCCAACTTTCCAATTACCCATCGCCGATCAAGAGTCTCTGGACAAGGTAGAGCAGCTCCTGATAGTTCCAGAAAATAAAAGCAAATTTGTAAGTTTCGCATACCTTGGAACACTTGTGTCATACTCACAATTTTTATGTTTTTTACAGAACCAGTGGTTGCTGACAATGAAAGGAAGTCAGACCCTGAAAAGTTCTTTCCATTGCATGAGTCCATTGCAAAGGATTATAACTTTTCAGGGAAAAGCGGGAAAAAATCATTTGAAAATTATACAAACCATCAACCAATGTATCTTTGGTAAGTATTTGGACTAATTGAGCAAAAATTGGAATATACTACATATTAAAATTTCACTTAATTCACAGCTTGTTTCAAAAAAAGTGGCTTCGGATGGAACGAATACCATTCAGCAATAGAAAGTGCCTTAAGAGCCTCCAAAGTAAAAGTTAACAAAAAACATACTGCAGTCACGATCGGCTGCAAGCCAATCGTATAATACTCTAGATGAATACTGAACTCCGATTTATATTGTAGTTGGGGATAAAGTAGAATTACGTGTGTGCATGTTGTATGTCCTTTATTAAGGACTGCCATTAGATTGCTACTCAAAACTAAAAGACAATATTCAGTGTTTAATTTCATATCTTGAACTGGGTAAGTCATCGAAAAAATGTCCTTTTTGAAGGACTTTCACATGGGAGGTGCAGGAAGGACTCACTCGATTTCTTACATATTTATCCTTTTCCTTGGAACCATTCAAAAATTAATGTGTACAAAATTTCAAATTCGTAGCTTGAAGTGTTCAAAAGTTATCGAAAAATATTGTTGAACACGTGTCTTATGAACATTTTGTATGGCAGCTACCAGATGGAGTAAAAGGATTTTGCTGACTAGTAAACTCGAACTTCGTTTTCACTCAAAACTAATTTGTACAAAATTCCGAATTCGTAGCTAAAAGATTACTTGAGTTATAGCGAGTTCCGTAAATTAAGTGATAACGTTTTGACAGGATATTTGTATTGAAGCTACACGAAGGACTAATAGGATTTTTTTCATAATCATACATTTAACTCAAACTATTGGAAAAATACTACATACAAAATTTCAAAGACGTAGCTAAAACCGTTCTGAAGTTATTGGTAATATTCTTGAACACGTGTTTTAAGGACATTTTGTATGGCAGCTACCAGAAGGAGTGAAAGGATTTCGCTGATTAGTAAACTCAAAACTAACTTGTACAAAATTCTGAATTCGTAGCTAAAAGATTACTTGAGTTATAGTGAGTTTCGTAAATTAGGTGAATACATTTTGACAGGATATTTGTATGGCAGCTACACGAAGGACTAACACGTAGCTTAAACCCTTCTGAAGTTATCGACCAATATTCTTGACCACGTGTTTTAAGGACATTTTGTATGGCAGCTACCAGAAGGAGTAAAAGGATTTCGCTGATTAGTAAACTCCGACTTTCTTTTTACTCAAAACTAACTTGTACAAAATTCCGAATTCGTAGCTAAAAGATTACTTGAGTTATTGTGAGTTTTGTAAATTAAGTGAATTCATTTTGACAGGATATTTGTATGGCAGCTACACGAAGGACTAAAAGGATTTTCTTCATAATCATATATTTAGCTCCAACTATTGAAAAAATAACACATACAAAATTTCACAGACGTGTAGTTATCGACCAATATTCTTGAACTAAGTAGGCCTAATAGAACCCTAGCAGAAAACAAAATTTAGAAAGTGTGGGTGCAGAGGGTGAGGGTGGGGGAGGGTGAAAAGGAAAAGGTTCCGATTTTAATATCTCGACAACCTATAATGATATAAAGTTGAAACTTGGTATTTGGATAGAGCTATATTAGTAGCATCTTGGAAAAATATAATTTTTTATAGGGTAAAAATTTTAAGCATCTATCTTACACTGTTCTTGAGATATGAGACGTGATATTTTTGAAAAATTCTTATCCCCTCCACTTTCATGCTCCACCGCCCCCCTGAAAAATTTCGCTTTCAGCAAACTTCATTTGTCAACCTTTATACACAAACCAAATTTTATTTGTCTAGTGCAATTGGTTCATGAGATATCATAATCTAAAATTTTTCACCCCCCACCCCCGTACGCCACTGTACCTACTCAATTTTTTGTTTCCCATCTATTTGCCTAGTATACCTACAGATATTCATTAAGTTTCAATTTTGTGACATTGACCGTTTAGGAGATATGGATTTTAGAATGTGTCGATCTCACCTTTTTTGCGTTTCGAACGCATAATTTTTCCCCCCACTCCCAAACCCCTTCACCTATATCGGCAATTTTCTTGCAAATGGGTCCACTACCAAAGCTCTATACAAATTCCAAATTTCAGCCTCCTAGCATAAACGGTTGCTGAGATCTAGAAACCAAAATTTTTCGTCTAAAACACTTCCCCCTCCTCCCCCCTCACACCCCCACTCCTTCAAATTTGGTCACTTCAGGGGGCCTACCCACTCTACCCACTAAAAATTCAACTAAATAGCTCATAGGGTTTGGGTGCTACGAGCCTTCAAACAATTTTGCGTACACCGGTAGACGTACGGCGTACGGCGTACGGCGGACAGACGGACTGAAATTTTTTTTTGCTTTTTTCGTGTCTACTCGTCATGAAACGTGAAAAAAAAATTTTGAGGGTAGCAAAATTTTTTTTTTTTAAAAATCGATAACAATACTGTATTATTGAAATAATAAAGTAATTGTCCGAACAATTTGAAATGTTTTTACATAATAAAGCCTTTTTCAAAACCCGATGCCATCGTTCTAATAAACCATTGGCTTTAGGGTTGAAACCGGTTGTTCTGTTGCGTTTGAAACCTAACCATAAACCAAGCTCTGTAAACAAATGCGATTCAAACTGCATTCCCTGATCAGTAATAATGGTTGTTGGAATACCGAAACGAGGAAAATACTCTCTTATCAAAACTGACGCTACCGTTTTTGCACTAGAGTCCCTAATAGGAAAAGCTTCAGGCCAACGTGTAAACCTGTCAATGATAGTTAAGCATTAACGGTAATCATTAGAAATAGGAAGAGGTCCTACCAAATCGATGTGAATAACGTCGAATTTCTCAGAAACTTTATCGAAATTACCGAACGGACTTTTGACTGATCTTGTTATTTTCGCTTTTTGACAACTGCAGCAGTTGGAACAATTTATTCTGGTCCAACTTCATCATTGTCAGTATTGTCACTTCCGCACAAGGACGTAACAATAGATGAATTATTAAAAAATACAATGTTATCAAAGTAACTGAAACACTAATATAAAACGACAGTGGCGAAACATTCAACACAGTAATTAATTTACAGTACTCGCCACAATACAGTGCAACTTAAACTCTTTCGAAGCTGGATGGCGCGAGTAGGGGGTAGGATAGTGATTTAAGGTAGTGCGTTCTTGCAGCAACGATGACGTATTGGTCTGTCATGCACATTCATTAGGTTCAAATATCGTAGAAAACGTTTGAGCATTGATGAAGATCAAGTTGTGAACACCAGCAGTTATTTCGAATTATATGAAAACCCCCCCCCCCCCCTCCTTCCAACATGATCGATATCCTGCGCACAAGTCTGCTATACAGGGTGTTTGGCACTCCGTGTGCCACCTTGTAAGGGGTTATTCCTTGATATATTTGGAGAAAAAAATTGTTCTACAGGGTGGGTCAATTTTCAATATTAGTGGAGATACAGGGTGGTTAAGAAAAGTGTTTTTGACCGGTACCCTCACTCACTTAAAACGTTAAATCTTGAAAACGAATAATCACAAGGCAAAGTGTTATAACTCGTTTTTTAGGCAATCGAATTACCTTTCATATGATGTAACAGTCTAAATTGTAACTGCACCCAATCTTGAGATATTTACTCGTAAACACAGATTTTTGATGCGTCAACCCTAAAAATTCAGTGATCAATGTAGTTTTTCTCAGAAAACCCCATTATAAAAATGTCATTATAATTTTATTTTTTTATGAGCCGTATTATTACCTACAAAAGCTGCATACATATGTATGAGTTACGATTAACATTTTGGAAGTAATAGGTAAAAATACATATTGCATAAAAATTAAATATTTAAAAAATCAGTGCATGTACATGTTGATCTACGCTACTTGCTTGAATTGAAAGAATTTAATAATGGTTTTTATTTCAAATATTTTTATTTCAAATATTTTTATTATAATAAATGTTGAAAATGGCCACCTTCATTTTGAATGCACGCTAAAGCTCGTTTGGCGAGTGTTCTCTTGGTATTCATATTCCTCAACTGCTGCCTTACTTCTATTGCTGCCGCATCGATCCTGATATTTAGATCTTCCAATGTTTCTACTGGCGTTGCGTAGACTAGGTCCTTCATCCGTCCCCATACAAAGAAATCCATAATAGTAAGATCAGGAGATCTTGCAGGCCAGTGTATCGGTCCATTTCTCTTCGATCCAGCGATTGCTATAATTGGAATTTAACCAATCTGTGATCTGTCGGCCGTAATGAGCAGGAGCACCATCGTGTTGGTAAAACATGGAAGCCAATCGTACCAGTGGAATATCATCCAACAAGTCCTGTAGATCATTTGATAAAACCTGTAAGTAATTGGAGCTATTTAGAGTACACGGAAGCCTAATAGGTCCAAGTAAATCGTCACCAATCACACCTGCCCATAAATTGACGCTGAATCTGTGCTGATATGATGCCGCTCTTCTTGTGTGTGGATTGCTCTCAGCCCACGTATGTAGGTTGTGGAAGTTTGTGATACCGTCTCTGGTAAATTGGGACTCATCCGTCCAAAGAATATTGTTGAAAAAATTGTCGTCATCTATTTGTCGTTCAAGGAGCCAATTGCAAAACTCCATCCATTTGGGGAAATCAATGGGTAGCAGCTCCTGTACTGGTGTGTGATGGTAGGCATGGAAGCGTTCTACTTTTAAAATACTCCAAACCTTCCAAGTAGATATGTTAAACTGCAATGCCAAGCGTCGGATACTGATCAATGGATCATTTTGAACTGCTTGCAGTATTCTTTCATCAATCTGAACAGCGATTATCAGCGCAGGATTTGCATTTACTCTCCTTGTTCTAACGCTGCCAGTTTCCCTAATTATCCTGTAAACGTCTTGAAATACTCTCCTGCTAGGTGTCCGTCGATGAGGATGTCTCTGGTGGTAAAGACTTAGCGCGGCTCGTGCATTTTGGTCACACTCTCCATAAATTAACATCATGTCAGTACTCAGGCATTTTGGAATTATTTTTTAAATTCTACTGACACCTTCTTCTCTTAGCAACGTAACTAAAACTGAGAAAAATATGAAGGTAGTTTTGCTTTTATAGGCTTTTTATTTTGTAAGACACCCTATTAAAAAAGGCATAGTACCGCATCCAGTTGTACCTACCACGTCCAGGTAAAAGCATCAATTATGTTGAAACTCACTTACATTTCATTGTTTTCCTTCATACTTTAAATAGTAACAAATGTGCAATAAAAATACTTCAGTACTACCAACAAATTAAACAGATTCTTGGACGAGGTCCACTTTATGGCACTCACTTTTAAATATTTAATTTTTATGCGATATGTATTTTTACCTGTTACTTCCAAAATGTTAATCGTAACTCATACATATGTATGCAGCTTTTGTAGGTAATAATACGGCTCATAAAAAAATAAAATTAAAATGACATTTTTATAATGGTGTTTTCTGAGAAAAACTACATTGATCACTGAAATTTTAGGGTTGACGTAGCAAAAATCTGTGTTTACGATTAAATATCTCAAGATTGGATGCAGTTACAATTTAGAATGTTACATCAAATGAAAGGTAATTCGATTGCCCAAAAAACGAGTTATAACACTTTGCCTTGTGATTATTCGTTTTCAAGATTTAACGTTTTAAGTGAGTGAGGGTACCGGTCAAAAACACTTTTCTTAACCACCCTGTATATCCACTAATATTGAAAATTGACCCACCCTGTAGAACAATTTTTTTCTCCAAATATATCAAGGAATAACCCCTTACAAGGTGGCACACGGAGTACCAAACACCCATACACAAACCACATTTTATATTCCTGGTACAATTCCAAACTTTTTGATCACTTTTGTATGGTAGCTAATCGAAGGAGCAGGGCGATCTTTCCCTTTACCGAAATAAGGCTTTTAAATTCAACCAAACATCCCGACTCCCAATCAGATTACATCTAGAATGTAAAAAGATTGTGATATCGCAAGGCGCGAGAATTATTTGTGAGGTAAAATCTTAACAGGTGCTTCCCTCACACACGTATCTGATGACGTGAAAGTAAAATGAATAAAAAGAATAAAATGAAAGTGCGAAAAATTGAATTTTACCAAACACAATTTACGTATCTGTAATCCGTGACGGCTTCTTTCATTCGAAGTTAATGCTCGCCAGCGAGTGGATCTTATACGCAGCAATACACCGAACCTCTTTCCTTTCAAGTAGATAATTAGCACATGCTAATTAAGCTGGTTGTAATGGATACTTGAGACATGGAGTGCATTTGGTAATGCACCTTTTTGCTTTTAACACGAGATATAAAATTATTTACTGTGAGACAACCACATATGACGTTAAAATCATTTTCACCCATTGACTGAAGTCGGAAAACTAGTAGAAGACACTTAAGAATGTTTAACACTTACGATGAATTGCTCTATAGACGTGAAGAAAATGTCTACCAACTTAGCACGTGGTAGTCCGAAATATTTATACAATGAAATCTGAGAGTGTTATAAGATCAATCCAGCCTGAAAAGCTGGTAACGTATATAACGGAGCCTCGGACGAAAACAGCTCATATATTACTTGTAAATCACCAAATCCGCTTGCTGCCCGTCCGTTCGCATGATAACTCAATTGCTTTGAACCATAAAGTTGAAATTTTGTAACATGGATCGAAAAAAAATAAAGCTAAGTTCGTTAATGGGAGATATCCTTTCACTCCTTTAAGTGCCTGCCATAAAAGAGTCCTTCAAACACGTACTCCCGATTATTGAACAAATGCTTCAAGTTATGAACTTGAAATTTCGCATAAATGTTATTTCCAAGATTAAAACCGAATATACAGCAAGTCGAGGGAGTCCTTCGTGTAGCCGCCATATAGAATTCCTTCAGGAATATGTGCCAATTACAGAACCCACCATAACTGAAGAACGCGTTGAAGCTGGAAGAATCAATATTAAGTTCACTATTAAGTAGCATCCGTCAACTCCTTCGGGAAGCCCCCATACAAGAGTCCCAAAAATTTATGCTTCGAGATAAGTTCATGACTTCTGAACGCTTCAAGATTTTGCGTACATTAATTATATGGTTGCAACCAAAAACCTGAGTCTGAAGAGAAGCCAACTATACAAAGTACTGTAGCCGCCATGTAAAATTCATTCAAAAACCTTCGCATTAATTTCCTGGAACACGATATAACTCAAAAAGGCGTTAAACCAGGAAGTGCAAATTTTACTGAAATTGGTTTTACATCAAAAACAAGTTTGAGTTTATTAGTGACTGATATCTGCCAACTCCTTCCGGAAGCGGTCATACAAAAACCCTTAAAAAATCACTTGATTTTGATAACTTCTGGACGCTTCAAGATAGGTGGTTGCAATTTCCTTTATACAGTGAGACCTCTCAGTTGTAGAAGTCCATGGGACAAAAATGTTACAGGATGGAACTAATAATATACGCGCCATGGATTCACCTTTACCAGTTTCTGCTGCATACATCTTAATATTGTACAATTACTCCAGGTATTCCTTTGATCTATGTACGTGCCTTTCTTCCTGTTGACTACCCTCAAGTTATTTCTCATGCTCATCATCATCACTCTCTTCCACTGGTTTACGAATTGAAACGATGTCGTTTTCGGTATAGACTTCTTCATCAATGTCGATAAGGTTTTGTGCTACCCTGGCAACCCGTGCTGCTCGATCGGTTTCTAGTGAGAAAAACAACAATCTCCAAATACTTAGCTGGAAGATGGAGCAAAACATCTGAATGGCCGCCTTGCAGTACCCAATGAGAAATGCGTGGCTAAATCTTCGGCAAAGTTCGATGAGACGAATCACTTTCCCTTTCACTTTCTCTTGTTCTTACATACACCACCAAAACAGCGTGGAAATCTCTCGACTCTTCTCGCATGCAGAAGGATATTTAGTAAGTTTCACACATACCACTGAATATACGGGAAAGCTGTCGCTGTCCGAAATGTAGTATAATAAGAACGACAAAGTCTACAGTTGACACAGTATTGTACTGCGATATAGCGTGACAGCACACGACAGTGTTATACCGTGACCAACGATCAGTGTCTATGCAAAGTATTTGTAAACGCGATTTTGATTGGGAAGCAACGATCGAGCGTAAACGATTTTAAACGAATTGTGTTTTACTTGAAATCCCGGCGAAGCTTTAGCTCGCAACAATAGGTGCGTTTTAATGCTCTCCCGAGTAGGATAGGACAGCATAAGTATACGTAAAACAACAAAAACATCCATAATGGTCAACCTACTAATTTTACTGGGTTATAAGTCCTATACCGGATAGAATGAAATGGTGTGAGTCTAGGATGATTTCGCTTCAATTCGCTTTACTCATTTCGATTTGAATGATTGGCAGCTTCTCTTCTTTATCATAACACAAATGCAACAGGACTGCAATAAAATCCAATCCGGTGACAGTTTCATTGTCGTTTGTTTTAAAACAAAGGAAGGGAAAAGAATTACATAGGTGTAACACAACGAAACTGAAATGTCATTTAAGGCCGTGACACATTAAAAGCAGAAAGCAGCGGCAGAAACAGCAGCGTCGTCAGTGCTGTTTTTTGCTCTGCTTTATGAATTTAAATACATAAAAGCAGAAGCAGAGAAGAATGTGTCCATGCTAACTATCACTGTAGCCCAGCTAACCAAATCATTCGCTTGCGAACCGCAAGCGAACGTGTCCCGCGAACTACTGGTTTCGCTACAAATTCGCTTCAGATTCACTTTTTGCTCACTTGCGAATCACCCTATGTACTAAAAAGTTCCGCCACTACGAATTCGCGATGTAAAGTCGCAGCGAATACGCTAAGCGAGTTCAAAGCGAATTCATCAAGCGAACGGGTATCGAAGTATCAGGTTCGCTTAAAGTCGCTAAATATTCGCTTTATGTTCACTTGCAAATCGCCCTATGTACTAAAAAGGTCCATCACTTCGAATTCGTGAAGTCAGGTCACAGCGAATTCGCCAAGCGAGTTCGTAACTATGAGAGAAACTCTGAACAATTGCCTTTGCATCTATAATTGCCGTTTTCTTCAGTTTTTTTGGCATTATGTACAAGTTTCTAAAGTGAAGTTAAAATTAAAAACTTTGTTATTTTGACCCTTTAATGCAGAAGCAGAACCAATGCAATAGAATTTATAGCACAGGATGCAGAATTCTCTGCCACATATTATTAAACTCTGGAATATCAATAACGATGCTCTGTTCAACATTTTGTTTTGCGTCGGATTTGTCATTAAAATCTTGACTTTGAAAAAAATAAAAATAACACTGAAAATATTTTTTACATGTTAGTACGATTTGTTTTGAAAACGGTTCATTTTAAAGCAATCTACATAATTATATTAAATCCTACACATAATCCTAACGGAACCTCTAATCACGAATTCAGGACCTTACGATCCTTGATTAAGGGCGCTTTAAAATACTCTATGCAGGAAATTCGGTTGCAATGGTTATATTGTCTTCTGTTATCAGCTTTTCATACAAAACAAAAACTATAGCAAATTACATAGATACTCACTCTAATTGCTTATAAAATAATCACAACACTTGACACAAGACAATGAACGTCCAAACACTTCTAATAACAAAAAACTAACGCGATCAGAATTAGAGCAGTGCGCGTTCAAATATTTCTTAGAAGAATATTTCATTTTTATTGACATCTCTTTTTCTCATATATAAATGCAGAGTGAGGCCATAAAATTCCAAATAATGTTCGCGTATATTTCGCTAAAGCGAATTCACAGCGAATTCGCGTTCGCTGAAGTTCACCACAATGGTTTGCTGGGAGGTAGAGGCACGGAATAATGTGTCCATGCTAACTGTCTACAGTCACAAGTATTTTAGTTTCTTGCTTGAGCGGACGTAAATATTTTGTTTCCGTTGATTTTTCTGAGCTTTTCGCTTAAAATGATCATTAAACACGAGTATATGGAAACAATTTTGACACATTTAACATTTCCATTGCTGACAACATTCCTAATTCTTAAGGGATTTACGATGATAAGAGCTGTAATTGGAATAACTCTTGCTTTCAACTGCACTGTTTTAAAAATAATTCATTTTCAATCCAATTTTTACTTGAAATTTCAAGTATACGAGGGCGGATTGATAATGACGTGGAAAAATCAAGAAGGAGTGGGCAGGTAAGGAATTCGTTTTTTTTTACCTGGACCATCCTTACATAGATTACCTGCAAAGTTTAAGCCTGATACCTCGTTTAGTTTTCGAGAAACAGCCGTCTAAGCAAGTCAACTTACAAAAATTGTTGAAAATGGATAAAAGTGAATTTCGTGTGTTGATTAAACACAATTTTTTAAAAGGGAAAACAGCTAAAGTAACCAAAGAAAAATTAGATAAGCATTATGGGGACTCTGCACCATCGATCCAAATGATTTACAAATGGTTTTCTGAATTCAAGTGTGGTCGTACGAGCACACAAACCATACCAAGTCCAGGTCGTCCAAATGAGGTCACCACGCCAGAAATGATCGATAAAATCCATGATATTGTGATAGAAGATCGTCGAGTTAAAGTGCGTGAGATAGTTAACGTAGTAAACATCTCATTTGAACGTGTTTGGAATATTTTGAAAAACCATTTGGACATGAGAAAGCTATCCGCAAGATGGGTGCCGCGTTTGCTCACAATCGACCAAAAACGCACTCGTGTGACAACTTCACAGCGCAGTTTGCAACTGTTTCAACGTAATCCGAATGAATTTCTTCGTCGATTCGTAACTGTTGATGAAACATGGATCCACCACTACACTCCAGAAACCAAAGAACAGTCAAAACAATGGCAGGATGTCGGTTCAAGGAGGCAAAACCGTTCTATCGGCTGGAAAGGTTATGGCGACAGTTTTTTGGGATTCCAATGGAATGATATTCACCGACTACTTGGAGAAAGAAAAAACAATGACGGGAGCATATTATTCTGAGGTACTGGTCTCATTGGATGTTGAAATCAAGGCAAAACGGCTTCATTTCGCGAAGAAAAAAGTGTTGTTTCACACGTCCGTTGTTGCAACGGCAAAACTGTTTGAATTACGGTACGAATTGCTCCCTCACCCACCGTATTCTACAGATTTGGCACCCTGCGACTTTTTACTATTTCCAGACTTGAAAAAATGGCTTGCTGGAAAGAGATTTACCACGAATACTGACGTCATAAGTGAAACCAACACCTATTTTGAAGGGTTGGACAAATCATATTATTTGGAAGGGATCAAAAAATTGGAAAAACGCTGGACTAAGTGTATCGAGCTAAAAGGAGACTACGTTGAAAAATAAAATAAATTTGTCCGGATAAAATTATGTTTTCTCAATTGTTCCACATCATTATCAATCCGCCCTCGTATTTAATTTTTTCAAGTAAAAGTACACATTTCAATCACTTTTTACTGGTATTAGTAAATTATTCATGTACTTGTTAACTGAACCATACAATTTACCTGAAAAGGCAAAATTACGCAACATTTCGTGTAAAATAAACTATATTTATATGTATATGAATTGAAAATTACGTTCTTTTTCGTGAAATTCTACTTACCTATTGAATTTTACGACGAAAAACATGTAATATATGAAACCACGAAGTTGGACGCTTCGTTCAATTTTTTTTTCTACTGAAACGAAAATGAAACACCTTCGGTGGCGCTGTGGCTACGCGCTCCAAACCTACGCGGCAAAAACTAGAATTGAGTTCGCGAGTTCGATTCCTACCTACAGCCAAGTGTTTTATTAAGAGTACGTAACTAAGAAATAATATTATAAGTAGAAATAAGTGTATCTTAAAGAGTGCTAATTATACACTTAAGAGTAAAATCCAAGAGAATATCCAGTGAATTTTCTGCTTTCGACGTTGAAATTTACTGACTGCAAATTGAAATTTACTGACCGAAAATTGAAAATTACATTCAAATTGACTATTACATACCAATGTAAATTTACTTGAAAAGGTGTGTCATATTTGCTTACTATCCAAAAGATGTAAAATTCAATGGATTTGTTTTACTGTGTAACTCTAAGAAGAGCTGTTATTAAGCCTTACTCTTTCTTTGTTGCACCAGCTCTAAGAAGAGCTGATGCCGGGATTAACTATTTACTCTGTAATCGCTCTAAGAAGAGCGATTTCATTTTTTTGGTCGACTCCTAGTAAAAGCGATCTTTCGGTCTAGATTCAAATTCGCTAATAATTCTATTTTTACTGCCTGTTTACGTGTTCTAATTTTTATAATTCTTGGCGTCTTTCGACCTTACGGTTTTGACAACCCGTTGATCTTCAATCTTGAAGCTGAATGTTGTCCGAAATTTTAAGGCTAACTTCATTAACGGGCAAAATCGTCCTACTCCTTCGGGTAGCTGCCATATAAAAAGTCCTTAATATTACCCACTTCGGAACGCCTTAAGCTACGACTTTGAAATTTCGTATAAGTACGTCGGTTTTCCAATAGTTGCAGTTAAAAGTATGAAAATGAAGAAAACCTCATGAGTCAGTCCTTCGTGTAGCTGCCATACAAAAAATCTGCCAACAGTCTGGGCGCAACTTTATTATTTTTTGGGTAGAAGTTCGGAACGAGTTTAATTCTGAGATGCGGTGTAGGTTACTATGTGACTGAAAACCTAAAAAAAAGTTCGGGAAGCGGTTAGAATGGGGTCGCGCTAGAATACTTACGCCGCTGCCTCATATAACATATGAATTACATAATTGGGTCATACTCCGGGACGAGGTCTTAGTCGTAGTATAATATCAATTGTTACGTGATTAGGAGGTTTTTCGGGATTTGGTTTTGGGCCATTACATAAAATCGGAAATGCGTTTGAAGGCGATTATATAAATAGTCTGTGGAAGTGAAAACCCATCTAATATCTCAGCAATCCTGAAAAATATGTCCTATTGGAGTTAAATAACAAACATCGTGAAATCAACTTTTTGACGATTATGTAGGAAGCCTAAGGAAGTAAAATTGAATTCGATATCTCATTAGAACTAAGAAATAAGTAAAAATTTGTTAAAACATATGCAACCCCCTTGTACCCACTTTGGGGTTGAAAATCAAAAAATCCTTAAATGAGTATTTAGACATATAAAAAGAAAACCATAGGAAGTGAAAACCAATCCGATGTCTTATCACTCTTAAGAGATATGACGGAATTCATGAAAACGTGTTCAACCCGTTTATACACTCTTAGGGGTTGAAACAGAAAAAAAACTTAAAAACGAGTTTTAGGTGATTATTAAATAAGTCCGTGGAAGTGAAAAGTTATTCGATATCTAATCAGACCTGAGGGATACGGCTGAATTAGTAAAAATGTATACATCCCCTTAGGGGTCGAATTTTAAAAAATCCTGATAGCACTTTCTAGGTATTGCTATGAAGAACCCGTACAAAAAAAATTAATTCAATATTTGGAAAGACCAAATAGATATGACGGAAATCGTTAAAATATATGCATTCCATTTTCACTGCCCCTTTTTTGCCCCTCTTCCAAATGCCAATGGATATTTGAATTTTTTTTTAATTAGAATTACTTTATTAGTTGTTTTACATATACGTACCAAGATTTAACTTTGTAGCATAAGCCGTTCTATAGATAGAAAAACCACCCCCCCACCCCCGTACCATACTACCCTTGTAAAAAATTATATTTTTCCAATATGCCTCTTCTATAGCTCTATTTAAGTACTAAGTTTCAGCTTTATATCATTATAGGTTCTCAAGATATAAAAATCGAAACTTTTTCTTCTTCACCCTCCCCCAGCCTCACCCTCTACACCCTCACCCCTGAAAAAAAAATTTCCTGCTGGGGGTCTATTAGGCCTACTTTTGGTAAAAATTTCAAGCATCCATCTTATACCGTATTTGAGATATGAGACGTGATGTTTTAAAAAAATTCTTACCCCCTCCACTTCCATTCTCCACCTTCCCCTTAAAAAATGTTACTTGCAGCAAACTTTATTTGTCAACCTTTATACAGAAACCGAATTTTATTTCTTTAGTGCAATTTGTTCGTGAGATATCGTAATCTAAAGTTTTTCAACCCCTACCCCCGTACGTCACTGCCCCCTCTCAAAAATTTGTTTCCAATCTATTCTCCTAGTATACCTACAGATGGTTATTAAGTTTTAATTTCGTGAGATTAACCGTTTAGAAGATATGTATTTTAGAATGTCTCAATTTCGCCTTTCGAATGTTTCGGTCGCATTATTTTTCCCCCCACTCCCACACCCCTTCACCCATATCATCAATATTTTACTTTATTATTTCAATAATACAGTATTGTTATCGATTTTTAAAAAAAAAAAATTTGCTACCCTCAAAATTTTTTTTTTCACGTTTCATGACGAGTAGACACGAAAAAAGCAAAAAAAAATTTCAGTCCGCCGTACGCCGTACGCCGTACGTCTACCGGTATACGCAAAATTGTTTGAAGGTTCGTAGCATCCAAACCCTATGAGCTACTTAATTGAATTTTGGGTCAATGTCACAAAATTGAAACTTAATGAATATCTGTAGATATACTAGGAGAATAGATCGGAACCAAAAATTTGAGTGGGGGAAGTGGCGTACGGGGGTGGGGGGTGAAAAACTTTAGATTACGATATCTCATGAACCAATTGCACTAGATAAATAAAATTTGGTTTGTGTATAAAGGTTGACAAATGAAGTTTGATAAAAGTAAAATTTTTCAAGGGGGCGGTGGAGCATGAAAGTGGAGGGGATAAGAATTTTTCAAAAAAATCACGTATCATATCTCAAGAACAGTGTAAGATAGATGCTTAAAATTGTTCCAAGAAGAGTGTACCAGAAGTAGGCCTAATAGACCCCTAGCGGAAAACAAAATTTAGGAAGTGAGGGTGTAGAGGGTGAGGGTGGGGGAGGGTGAAAAGGAAAAAGTTTCGATTTTAATATCTCGACAACCTATAATGATATAAAGCTGAAACTTGGTATTTGGATAGAGCTATATTAGTAGCACTTTGGAAAAATATAATTTTTTATAGGGGTAGTATGGTACGGGGGTGGGGAGTGTTTTTCCTATCTATAGAACGGTTTATGCTACAAAGTTGAAACTCGGTATGTTTATGTAGTTCAACTAGAAAACTAATTTAGATAAAAAAAAATTCAAATATCCATTGGCGTTCGGAGGGGGGGCAAAAAAAATTATCAGTGAAAATGGAGTGCATATATTTTCACGGTTTTCGTCATATCTATTAGGTTTTCCCAAATATTGAATCCATTTTTATTGTACATCTTCTTCATATAAATACCTAGAAAGTGTTTTCAGGATTTTTTAAAATTCGACCCCTAAGGGGGTGCAAAGGGGGTTGTAAACTTTTTCACGAATTCTTCTATATCCCCAGGTCTTATCAGATATCAAATATCTTTTCACTTTCACGTGCTTGCGTAATAATCGCCTAAAACTTGTTTTTAAGTTTTTTTCCATTTTCAGCTCCTAAGAGAGTATAAATGATAAGAAGAAAGAAATTTTCCAATGTTTAATCGGCTAAAAATCGCTATTTTAAATATTTTTATTTTAAGAACAAAATTAATTTTCCAAGAAATCTAATAATCTCGAAGCAACTCATGATACACTCCGACTTTGACCACTCCCGAACTTTGAACCGAAAAATAATAAAGTTTCACCCAGACCATTGGCAGATTTTTTTCAAATGGGTCCACTATCGAAGTTCTATATAAATTCCAAGTTTCAGCTTCCTAACATGACCGGTTGCTGAGATCTAGAGACTAAAATTTTTCGTCTAAAACGCTTCCCCCACCTCCCCCTTCACACTTCCTCCACCCAAAAAGTGGTCACTTCAAGGGACCTACCCAGTCTATTAAAGAAAAGAATTTCAATTCAATAGCTCATAGGGTTCAGGAGCTATAAGCCCTCTAACGTTTTGCGTACGGCGGACGGCGCACAGACGGACTGACATTTTTTTTTCCTTTTTTGGTGCTTATTAGTCATGAAACGTATAAAAAAAAATTTCAGGGCAGCAATTTTTTTTTTAAAAATCGATAACAATACTTTATTATTAAAATAATAAAGTAAAATCCAGTAAAAACATCTCAGTTCAAGGAACTCACTATACCTCCGGAAATTGTTTTGCAACGAAGTCGAAATTTTGAACAAGATGAGTGAATGTGGAGTACGGCTTTATTGGTTAGCGAAATCGAGTTGCGAGGGTTTCTAGGGTAGCATGTGAACGTATTGTGAAATTGTGATCGGCTTAAAACAAAATTTGGTAGATCAAAAAACATTTTTTTTACGTCTCAAAAAAAGATTCACTCTGTCTGTACGCCGTCCAGTGTCTGAAGTCCGTTCTTCGGGTAGCTGCCATACAAAAGTCCTTAAAACAGTTATCCATGAGTGTTAACTTCAGAACCTTTTAGGCTAGGAATTTTAAATTTTGTGCACATTAATTTTGTAATAGCTCCAGTTAAGGAAATGATAAATAATCGGTACGACGTTGCGAATCCAATGAAAAGTTATTTTCTAAACGTCGGTATGATGTCCGTGTCACCTAGGAACAATTAATCTTTTTGGTTAAAATTTAAATTAATAGAGCCCTTTTGCAAGTACCAATATTAAGAAAAGTTCCAAAATCGTGTTACTGAACATAAACTCAAGTGATACAGTAATTTACAAACTCTCTCATTTCTACCCGTAGACAACAAACTGACAAAGGACATAATAAACATAATACCAAAAAGGATAAAGTCATTATAAACTTTAATTTTAATCCATTTTCTGCATATCTCCAACTGAGTTCAAGGTTCAAATTGGAGTAGGAGCCATAGAAAGGGGTGTACAAAAACCTCTATGTTTTGTTTCTCAAGCATATCAAACATATATTGAAATTGTCGTATGTTCCTATTCTATGCCTCATGTCCTACACCAGAATGTCGTACATATAGTTTGCATTTTTATTTCCGGTCCGGATCAACCCTCTGGCTGACCCGTGTTCCAACCCTTTTCCTGAAATTACTAATTTCCCTTTTATCTACGGAAATTTCAACTGTATGGTTTGGTAGACATGTCCACAATAGCTCCAGTCTTATCCCACATACTATACATATGCATTATTCAAATGAAATCGTCCTTTATTGGATCGTTCAATCACAGACCTATGAGTATAAAATATACGTCCTTATAAAGCAGTCCTCCATGAAGCGTTCGTCCGAAGCAGCCAATATTTGACATGTTGTCACCATAGTCCAGAACCCTTAAATTACACTAAACAATTTTATACAGGACTACTCCTTTTGGCCGTTCTTACAAAACGTTTGCTATGTCGTTGATACGCACCACCACCTATCCTTGACGTCGGGTCCTTCTGCGCCAATCAAGGCGAATCTACGAGTAAAAAGCCCCTGGAGAGATTCTTCTAGGATTACGAATCCGCACTTAAATTAGATTCTTTTTGATTAGATAGGCCCGGTCGGTTGATCGATAGATCAAATGAAAAAAAAACAACTCGGGGGATGGTTTGCCGACTCTCACACCCGTTTGTCATTTTCATTTAGTTGGTTATGCGGATGAATACTTCGCTTCCCGGATTCAATCGTAATGAGATTTTGCTTGACATGCCGACAATTGCCAGCTATTTCAACGGATGATGGCGGTCTGGTCTACACCACCAACAAAACAACATTCACCACCGTCAGAGCACAGAGCCAACCAACGGCACAACTTGTCGCTGTGATTAATTTGGGGAAGATTTGACAGTTTCTCGAGATTTTTTGTTTCACTTTATTCCGACATTTTTTCGGCACATTCTCTGTGCGGTATAGTCAAGCGAAAAATCAAATAAATCAAAGGCGACGGAAAGGGGTTGATTTATTAAAGGCCTTGAGTTTCGTCATTTCAGATTACAAGTTTGAACTTATTGCGGATGTGGAGACTTTCGGGCGCTTAGGATTAGTTTTTCCATTTAGGGGCTTTTGTAGTTAAGCATTACGCATAAGTATGTTATACTCTTGAAGTACTAGAGTTGTTAATATTGGGTATTCCATCAAGACTTTGTAATGTGAAATGTTGAGTAAGTACGAATAGATAAGAAAATGTATTGCTTGAGATGGTGCAGGATACGCAAAGATGTGCATAGTGAACGGTCACCTTGAGATATCGGGCAGCCTCTCATTGTATTTAGCCTTACGCCTGCATAGGAGTTCTGCAGGCGCGGACCATACACCTCTCGACTTACTCGTTGGCATGAAGAAAAACCAACACCCAAAAAAAGAAAATGAAACCAAAATGAATGTTAAGGGTATTCCATCTCCGCAAGCCGACACCTTAAACATCTTCCAATTCCAGCAACGATGCGGACCAGACGCCCATGGCTCTGTCCGCAGAGGTACCAGGAAAGAAAAGCGTCGATACCCACATGGAGCCATTGGCCTAGTTTGTTAAAGATGGTGAGACAGCTATATGAAATCCGGAGCTACAGCATGAACGTGAATTCTTCAGTGGAGCATCCGGAAAACGTGTAGCCACCTTAATAAAATTTAGAGTGTTTCGTGAAGACGCGACAGATAAAGAGCGGGAGAGATACCGGCTTTTCAAGACGAGATTGGCAGCAGAACAGACTGACGTCGGTGAGGAAGTAGCAAAAGACCCCGTTCTGATAGCAGTACGCATGAACAAGGCGCCGATATCAAGAAGAAAACACCAAAGCGGGTTTAACCCTCAAGATCCGGACCAATCCTTAAATGAGAAGGAACGCATACAAATAAAATCCTCGCTCCTGGATGAGATGGAAAATATCGATAGGGACACCTTACAAACAACCCCAATTTATTGGCAGTGCCCACAGAGATGGGTGGTTGTCAATTACCTGCAACAATTCTGAATTCAGAGATTGGGCAAAGCGGATGGTGGCAATCATCAAACCCTGGACAGGAGCGCTGCTAAAGGTGGTTAACGGAGCAGAAGTTCCCAAATACCACACTTGCGTGACCTACGTTCCTGCTGAAGACAACATGTCTGAGGAAAAATTTATGAGCAGGATTGAAAGACAAAACTTAAACCTACACACAGAAAGCGAAAGCTGGCCCATTCTAAGACCGGACAAGGAAAAGATCGGCAGCAATACGACCACCTTTCTGGTTGACGATAAGTTAGATGCAGTCATCAAAAAGGTTAGCTGTAACCTCTGCCTGAACTTCTCGAGGCTCCACATACAGATCAAACACGAGAAGCAGGAAGAAAAACCCGAGGCGGATAAAGTTCACCGCGATCAGGCTCGCTGTGCAACGGCGACCTCTGAGGGCACAAACAAGAAATCTACCAAAGATCCTATGCATGAGCCTACAAATCCCCTGGCTCAACTCAGAGCAGTAGTAGAAAAGCCCGAAAAACCAGGAGGCTATTTGGAACTTTATTTTTTTGGTTGTCAGTCGCATTGTAACCTACGCCGCATCTCAGAATTAAACGCGATACGGACTTGCACCCAAAAAAATAATAAAGTAGCGCCCAGACTTTTGGTAGATTTTTTTCTTCAAGTTCCTTCTCGATGGTTTGTTTCTGTGTTTTTTTGCAATTGATCGATTCTTATGGAATTCAATTTAATGCCTGTTTGGAGATGTGTTTCTCTGACCTTTTTAATACTAGCTCAGCCTGCTCGCTTTCTTCATCTAGGACTATCACCTATTTGAATACGCCAGAAGTGTTTACGCCACTACCAACCGTAAAACATCAATTTCTTTTCTAGGTGATAATTGGGGACGTGGTCAAAGTCGAAATGCAACACTGGTGGTGTTAATGCAGCATGGATATTTAATTGTTTAACCCTTTGACTGCCATGGCTATCATTTTCGATAGGCAGTGATGGTTCCATAGGGGATTTGTCTATCAAATATGATAGCTATGTTGTGTTTATATGGCAGGGTCTGGCTATCAAAAGTGAAATCAATTACGTACAAATTCTATAGGATTTTGAATGCTCGGCCCTCTGTGATCTGTCTAGCCTGCAAGAAACATTAGCAAAATATGCTTGACAGTCAATGTGTTAAGGTTCTTTCATCGACACAACCTTCGATATTGACCACGTCCCCCACTATTACCCAAAAACGTCAGCACTTCTGTCGCACCTCGAATTTAAGGGCTTCCCGGACTTCGCTTCGAAAAATAATAATGTTGCGCCCAGTCTGGGCAGATTATTTATTTAGTTTTTCGATTTCAATAAAAACACAGGCGATAACATGGTGACATAACTCCTTAGGGGTTAAGTACTAAAGTATTCTGAAACCGATTTTGAAGCAGTTATTTAGAAAGTCTGTTAAGATAAAAACAATTCGATATTTCGAAATTCGTGAAAAGTTGCACAACCATTTCCACAATTTATACCCCCTTAAGGATTAAATATCGCAAAATCTTGAAACCAATTTTTAGGCGATTCTATAAGGGTTTTTCGAAAAGTTTCTGACCTCAACATGAAGATGGCAATCCTCGGCAACAAATGCTGGGGAATGTGTTTGCGCACCGTTTGAAAGTTACTCACCAAAATTTCAGCCATTTTGAAAACGCAGTTGTTGTTTGACAATCGTTTTAGTGAGTCGATGTAAGTGTTTTTGTGAAAATGGATAAAATCGAGTATCGAGCTGTCATTAAGTATTTGTTTCGAAAATGCAATACGCCTACGCAAATCAAAGACGAGTTGGACGCTGTATACGGGGACTCTGCACCGTCATTTACCACCGTCAAATTTTGGGCAGCTGAATTTAAACGTGGCCGTAACATTTTGGGAGACAAGGAACGTTGGGGACGTCCAAAAACTGCAACCACTGACGATAACATCGGTCAAGTTCACCACATGGTGCTAGACAACCGTCGAATTAAAGTGAGAGAGATAGCAGAGGCTATGGCTATGTTCAAAGAACGTGTTTGTCACATATTGAGCAAAGATTTAGGCATGAGAAAGCTGTCCGCGTTACGTTGGACCAAAAACGTGTTAGAATGAACATTTCAAACGCTCTGTTGGCGCAGTTTAGGCACAATAAATCAGAGTTTTTTCGCGATTAATTACTGTACATGAAACTTGGATACACCATTGTACCCCAAAAATAAAAATACAGTCAAAACAGTGGATTGCGAAGAGAGAATCGGCTTCAAAAAAGCAAGAACTGTTTTTGATATAGTCATTGATTTATCTTAATCGATTATCTTCAAAAAGGAAAAACCATTACAGGAGCATACTACGCATCATTACTTAACAAGTCAAACTTGAAGTCAGAGATTGCGGAAAAACGGCTATATTTGCAGAAATTTTTTGTTTCACCAAGATAATGCGCCGTCTCACACCTCAACGGTTGCCATGGCGAAAATCCACGAATTATGGTTTGAACTAAATTGACCACCCTCCATACTCACTAGATCTAGCTCCAAGCGATTTTTTTTTGTTTCCTAAGCTAAAAGTTGCGCTCGGAGGACAGAGATTTTCGTCAAATGTGCAGGCCATCTTCTTCGTAAGCAATTATTTTACACAGCAAGACGCCGAGTATTATTTGGACGGGTTAAAGAGATGGAAGCATCGCTGGGAGAAGTGTGTAAACTTACAAGAAGACTATGTACAAAAATAAAAATAAATTTGATGAAAAAATTTCAATGTTTGTTAGGACGGAAACTTTTCAGACTATCCTCGTATATTAAACCCAAAGAAATAAAAGCGAATTCTACATCTCATTAGACTTAGGAAATATGTCGGAATTCGTGAAAATATACACAACTTCTTAAAACCCCCTTAGGGGTTGAATATCGAAAAATCTCTAAATCTGTTTAGGTGCTTATATAACACACACAAAGGTAAAATTAATTCGATTCTCTTCAGACCTAAAAGATATGACGAGATTTATGAAAATATAGAAAAACCCCTTCTCATGAACAACCTTTTTGGCCCGCCTTCGTACTCCAATGCGAATTTCCTTTTTTTACATAATTTTTACTAAGTTTCAACTTTTTAACATACGTCGTTCCTAAAGGAGCGTTCTCATGGTTCAAGTTTAGTTGACAGATTCAAGTTGTTGCAAACTATGCTCTTGACAAGCTGTAGTTGAAGATTTTTCTCCGCCCTCCAGTTAGGTATTAGAATGCTGTTGCTTTTCTGATCGAGGGTTGCCAGGGTAGCATGTAAGAATACTTATTCGCTAATTACAGCTCATTTCAATTGGCACGCTACGTAAACCATCCTGAGAAGTTTTTGAAACTTATCTATTAATTAAAACCATCTCCTTCAACTTTGCGACCTAAAAGCCTTATGCATTGAAAATCATATAACTAAACTTTTAAAAGCAACCATACTCGATTTAAATTATCAGTTGTAGAAGTTAGACGATACCAGAGACACCCAAGTAGGTAAACACCCACCTTTTGCCCTAATACGTACAGCTACGTTCGTGTTCAACACGTCATGTTTGCACAAACTCTACACGAAGCTAGTACTTTGGAAAATTGAAAATGCAGAACGTTCGCTATAAATCTTGCACAAAGCTTCTTACAAAGAAAACTTATTCTTCCAAAGAAAACTTCCAGCCACACAAAATTTTGGCCAAGATTTATGGTGTGAAATTTTGCATCTTTAAGTTCAACACAACGTAAGACGACTGCTGGCTTAAGTGATGTAAAACTTCTTCCGCAATGTTTGCATAAAACTAGAAATGGTTGCAATTCGTTGCGTATGTGTCGTGTACAACTTAAAGGAATTTTTGGCGTCTTTCAGATAGTTTCGATTCAAGACCCTACCCATATCCACTGAACATCGAAACTTAAAACAACCTCGCTAAAAAGTTACGCGGTCTGTTTAATATCCAAAGTTCAAAGGAAAAGTCGCGCATCTTAGGTTTCTTGTTCATCGTAGATTAGCATCTTATTACGATGGAGCAGCAGGAGGCAAAAACCGAAAACTACCCAATGCTCATCAAAATTTGTAATTCGCAATTCCAAGTCTTTTCGTATTGCCTCGTCTCGAGTCAGTCATTCAAATCTACAAGTACGGCTGGAAGAAGAATTCTTGAATTTAAGCAGGGAGCAATGCATCTGTACCTACTGTACTGTATTTATATACAGCTTGCTGTAGACACCACCTTCTTTATTCCACTGGTTAAGAGGATGGACATACGATTACGTAAAGATGGACTTTTTGAAACGTGAGTCGAGGCTGATAGCCTGGTGATAGAGGCCCTTTGCTTGCATGATGATGACTCCTTACGTATACCGTGGATAATATCCAGGGAATGCTAATTTTGCTAAGAATCAAGAAGCAAAAGGAAGGACCAAGAAATCGAAGGAACGAAGCTGTGAAGAGTTGATCCGTTGACGACTACTCTATTTGCATATTATACTTTGGAATCGATCCCGAAGTAATCATCGAGCTGTAGCTGGACTCTGGGTGCACATGTTATAAACAGTATCGGCAAGAAATATAAACAACGTGGATATTTTGAAATTAGTTGAAGCATATAGTGCCCTAGAGACAACAATTGAGACTCAATAAATGTTTGTCACCTTGTAAGCCGAAAACGCCAAAAGCTAGGCCTCATATGAACAAATCACTACCATGGTAGCTAGCACGCTTGTACACGCTTGGCAGTACCCGCACTTATACTCATAACCTGCTTCTCTAGCATACAATTCCCCGTCAGCATTCCAACGAGTAACCGCAATCTTCCCCAAGACTTCCGTCTTTCCAGCCTTCACCAGAATTCCCTAGAAATCCTACACCTTGTCAGGACCTCCAGCCTTGAGTTCGCTGCATCCGTAGCACGTTTAAGCAGTTACCGCTGGGCTAACCCTCTCCTCTACCATTCCGACAGAAGCTGGATTCCAATATCACTACCGCATATCCCCACCATCAACGTGATGTTAATTACCTGAAGCACTGCCAGAGCGAACATTTAAAAGCCAGAATTCTAAACATGTCGATCTCTTCCGTCTTCAGTGAGTGAAAAAGACTAAAGTATTAGCGACAAATGTTCATCATGTTTCCTCATCAAGAGCATACCGATTAAAGCACATGTTCTGAAAATGTGCAAACAAACTTCGATGATCAACAGTGTAAAACAGTACAATTTTTGGTGCATTGTTCGATGCGCACCAAGTGCGAAAAATTAAAAAGCCAAATCTTGATCCTGGAACCCATAACTCTGGCGACTAGTGCAATAAAATATGAAGCAACTGCGGAGGAAAAGGCCTACACATTCCAAAATCCACCTTGTGATCGAAGGTGTTGATGTGATGTACAGCGTGTGTGATAATTATTTTAATATATTGGAGGCGCCATAGAAAATTTTTTTAAAATCTTTGCCATATTTACCTTATATTAAATAAAGTTTTATGGAAAATTACTAGGCATGTTTTGAAATGCATTGTGTGGAGAGAGTTATGAAGTTATAAGATTAGTAAATGGAATTTATAGGCCTGAGGAAGTAAAAACCACTTCGATATCTTATCAGATTTAAGAGGTTTGATGGAATTCGTAAGAACATACGCAACCCCTTGACACACTCTTGTGGGTTGAATATTAATCCTCCATATCAGTCCATAAAAATCCTCAAATCAATTCGTGGGCGATTATATAAAAAGTCCGTGCTCATTAAACCTAAGAGCCGTTGTGAAAATGTATGCAACCCCCTTACAACTTCTTGTGGGTTTTAAATACACTTTCTTGGAGGTTTTATACACGATCTGAAATTTAAATAAAAGTGTCTATCCTGAAATTTTCTATATTTTCACATTTTAAGACTAATAAACCCCAATAAAGGAAAAATAATAAAATGTCCGTCTGTCCGCCGTGGACGACTTCCACAAAAGCGTTTGAAGACGCGTAACTTACAAACTTATTGAGACATTAAATTAAAATTTTTTTTTGTGGGTAGATTGGTTCAATCTCTAGAGTGGTATCTTTTGGGGGTTGGGGAGTTGGGAGAGGGGAGGTGAGGGGAGGGGAGGTGGAGGAGGCGTCGGGAGCGTTTAAGATGAAAAATTTTGTTTTTTAGATCTCAGAAACCGCTTATGCTAGGAGGCTGAAACTTGGAACTTTTGTAGAATTGTGATAGTGGACCCATTTGCAAAAACAATGCGTCCGAAACGCGCGGCAGGTGGGATTGAAACTTTCTTCTTCTCCTGAACATTTGATGCCAGAACGTTGAAACTTAGTAGTTCTCTTAAAGGATACTAGGAGACATGGATTAAATTTTTGAAGGAAAGAGGTGGGGTTTGTGGTAAAAATGTCTGTATAGAGGATTACAAGTGGAGTAATATTGTATTAGTGTAATATATGTAACCATTTTTCAAAAAGATAAAGTTTTTATAACTCACGAACCGTACCAGATATTATATTAAAAATTTTACATGAGTTATAGGTCCCGTAGACCTCTAGCAGAAAAAACATTAGGAGGTGTTGGTTGGAGGAGATGGAAGCAAAGCTACAAATTGACGAGTATACAGAGCCACTATAGAGGAATGCTGGAAAAAATTTAAAATTAAAATTTTAGATTGCTGTAGCAACAAGGAACGGATTTGAATTTTTTCAAAAATCAGAAACGGCTTATGCTAGAAAGTTAGTAGATGTAGATATACCACAGGACTTAAAGCTAAAAACCACAGTTCAGTTTTTCACTGGCGTATAAAGGTAGAGTAAAAACAATTTTCGTAAAAAAAAGTTTTTTCCACATTTTCACGAATTTCGTTATATTTTTTAGGCATGTCGAGTTATCAAATTAATTTTACTTCTGCGGGCTCTTTATATAAGCACCTTGAAATCCATTTCCAAACTTTTCGATATCCAACCCCTAGGGGATGTAAGGTGGTTGTGTAAATTTTCACGAATTTCGACAAATCTTTTAGGTTTAATGAGATCGAATTCGCTTTTACTTCTATGTGCTTTATATACGAGGCATGTTCACAAAGTAAGTGTACTGTGACCAGAACGGGCTGTGGTTTTTTGTTTTTTGAGGGTTGGCAACTCTGAGTGGTAGAGGGGGATCTCCTGACAAAGCGAGCATCGCAGGAACACGGTACGTAAACTTACGTTGCAGAATCTAGTTGCGCGAAAGATGTCGGTAAGAAATCCCGCCAAGCGCAAGCCACGTGCTATGATCCACTTCCTACTCGCGGAAGGAATAACACCTAACGAAATTTTTTCGCGAATCAAAACGGTTTACGGCGAAGGTGTTATGAACAGAACGAGTGTGTTTAAGTGGGGTAGGGAGCTTAGTGAAGGCAGGACAAATGTTCATGACGAACAGAAGAGTGGAAAACCTTCCATTTTGGCTGATGAGTTGGTGCAAAAAATCGAGGGAACTGTTCGTGAAGACGTGAAATTTCTGCGACGTTTCCACAACTCTCCAGAACTTTCTTATGCGAGACTCTCACAGAAACGCTGGGATGCCGGAAACTGTGCGCAAGAAGGGTCCCAAATCAGCTGACAGAACAGCACAAGAAAAATCGGGTCAATAGCGCCCGCTAGTTTCTTGAGCGACTTGAATTGGAAGGTGAGGATTTTCTCAGCTCTATTGTGACTGGAGATGAAACGTGGGTCGCTCATTACACGCCTGTGTCAAAAAGACAGTCGTCACATTGGCATCACACTAATTCCCCATCTGGTAAAAAATTCAAAACCACCATTTCGGTCAAAAAAAATCATGACCTCAGAGTTTTGGACATCATTTTGGTCGAATTTCTGCCTCAGGGTGAGACCATCAATGCACAACGATATTGTGAGACCCTAAAAAAACTAAAAAGGAGCATTCAAAACAAAAGAAGGCGAAAACTGACGAGAGGAGTGTGCTTGTTGCACGACAACGCCCGTCCTCATACAGCCTTAGCCACCAAGGCGCTCTTAGATTAATTTGATTGGGGTGTTTTAAAACACCGCCTCCCGCCATTCCCCTCCCTTGATTTGGCTCCTTCAGATTATCATCTTTTCACCTTCCTAAAGGCACACATGGGTGGAATTAAATTTTCAACCGACAGGCAGGTGAAGAAAGGGGTTCTGAACTGGGGGAAGGGGCTGGCGGGAGAGGATGGCATAAAGAAGCTTGTGCCACGGCTCACCACATGCATTGAACGGGATGACGATTATGTGCAAAAATATTTAACAAGTGTATCAACAATATCCTGTAATTTTTTTTTTGAAATCCAGTTTTCCTAAAAAATCTAGTACACATACTTTGTGAACATGCCTCGTATAATGATCTAGAAATTAGTTTCAGGATTTTGCGATATTTAACCCCTAAGCAGGTGTAAAATGATTGTGTACATTTTTACGAATTCCGACATATCACTTAGGTCTGATGATATCGAATTGTGTTTTACTTTAACGGGCTTTCTATATTATAATCCCCGAAAAACAGTCGCAACTTTATTATTTTTTGGGTAGAAATCTGAACCTATAGAGGCTATTTGGAATGTTATTTTTTAGTTTGTCGGTCACATAGTAACCTATATCACATTTCAGCATTAAGCACGTTCCGGACTTCTACCCAAAAAATAATAAAGTTAGGCCCAGACTGTGTGCAGATTTTTTGATTGATAGGCACTCCAATCTCAAGGAGCTCGACGATTCGGTATCAAGAAAGGTGGTTTAATATTTTATTTTTATATTTTTGACTAATCAATTTTCTTCTTTTGTTACAGGATGAGTGCAAGATTAGTCCGTAGTACTAGCAATAACTTGTGACTTCAGATGGGCGAAACAGTTCATTTTTGTGAAGTACTTCCGAACTAGTCGTTCACTTAGAAGAGTAAGTTCATTAAACCTCTTTAATTGAAGTGTTCATTTACTCTATTCGCTCTTCTAGTGAAACTCAGTTTAGTTAGTATATCGTTCAGTTGTGTTTGTGGGTTGGGAAATAGAGAACAGAAATGTACATATAATTGGAGACAATTTACAAGCTTACATTCTTGCATTTAGTAAGAAAGAATAAACAGTGAACCTGTTTTCGATATTGTGAATATTAGAATTGTGACCCGGCTTAATATTGAACTGCTTGCGCACACTATAAAAAAATAAACAGTGCAGTTGCATATACACCTAAGCTTTATAATATTTGTACACACTCACATGCAACTGAACCGCTGAGAGTGAAGACCTTTGGTTTGAGAAGAATTGAGTTGTGTCTTCACTGTGTGTTTCTGATGGTGGCGGATGAAACGATGCGATTGGTTGGTCGTTTCTTTGTCAAACTGAACTGCAGTTCACAAAAAAGAGTGAGTTACTTTACTCACTCATTTCAAAGAAGTGTTCTTTTAGAGCAGTTCACTCATGAACGACCCACCTCTACTGGTGACTATCTACGAATTACGCATTTTCACTTTAAATATACAGAAACCTAAAAAACACCTACTAATCTGTCCACTACTGTAAAATTTTAGTAGACGATTTAACAGTGGTTCCGTAGATTAAAGATCGTTCCGCAGCGATGTGCAAAAATGTCGCAATTAACGCCCTAACGTGAATTTGTGGTCTAGAAAATGTTGAACGGGTGAGAAAATGGAAATGAAATAAATAAAGTGAAGTGGTTCTACGAGACGTCCAAGAGCCGATATTGGAAAAAATAAAATAACGTCTTTATTTATACTTGGCAGTAGGCAACTAACGTTAAGTGATGTGCTAGGGTGTTGAGTTACTGATTTACCATGTTCCACGCATGGTCTCCGCAAACTACAACAGAATCGCATACTATCCACATACATATACCATACGACGTTACGGACGAGGTCAGAATCATCTTAGGGCTGAGGGCAAAGATCGAGTTTCTGTCTTGCAGTCTTTCACTGCAGCCTACACTCAAAGCCGCATTGCAAGAATAGAAAAGTAAAAACATTTTTCAATTAGCATTGGTACATAATCGTGTGTGTTTCGCAAACTTTTATGCTTTTTATTTTCAAACGCAAGTGCATCAAGTTTATGTAGTGAACGAGTTGTTATGACTTCAAGCCCGTAGACTGCAATCAAAAATACTCTTACAATTCGCAAAGGACTACGACCTTTCAGCGAAAAGAAATCGACACATAAAAATTTTTTTTAAACAAACTTATGGAGTAGCGATAGGAATGCATTTTAATGATATGCTACATGATACCTACTTTTCTTCCAGTTACCTGCAAAGGTAATTGTAAAATTATACACATGAAAGATTCAACGCTCAAAGCGGAACATAGAGAGTTGTTTATCGATGGATATAAGGGGACAATTAAACATTAAAACATTACTCTTCATTTAACTTTATAATTTTTTTAAAATAAAGTTTTGTGATCTACCTGAAACTTAAAAAAAATTTGCTACCCTGAAATTTTATATTTTCACGTTTTTGGACTAGTAAACATCAAGCAAAAAAAAAATGTCCGTCTGTCCGCTTTATATGCCAAAAGCGTCGGAATGCGTAGCTCACAAACCCGTTGAGATATTGAGTTCAAAATTTGTATGGTGGGTAGATTGGGTTAACCCCTACGGCTGGTATATTTAGAAGGGGGGTTGTGAGGGTGAAGGAGGGTGAGTGTTTAGTCAAAAATTTGGGTTTCTAGATCTCAGGAACCGCTTATGCTAGGAGACTGAAACTTTGAACTTATGTAGAACTGCCGCGTCCCGCGGCTACGCTTACGTTTGTATGGAGCTATACTATCGAAACTGCAAAGCCAGCGGTTTCCAATCTTGCTTCCCGTTTGTTTCTCCCGTTGCTCCCGTTGCTTCCGTTGCTCAGTTGCTACCATTTCTCCCGTTTCTTCTGTTTCTCCCGTTGCTTCCGTTACTCCCCTTGCTTCCGTTGCTCCTTTGCTCCCGTTATTCCCGTTTCTCCCGATACTCATATTGCACCCTTTGCTCCCGTTGTTCACGCTGCTTCCGTTACTCCCGTTGCTTCCGTTACTTCGTTGCTCCGTTACTCCCGTTACTCCCATTGCTCCGTTGCTTCCGTTGCTCCCGTTATTCAATTTTGTCAGACGTTCACACCGAAAACACACAAACTGTCGCTAAACTATATGAAACACACTCATTTGATTGTGTCGCTCGCCACCTATTGTAGACTAGTTTTACTAATACAGAAACCTTCTCGGGCGTGCGGTCTACATATCAACAAAGTTTCATCGCAATCGCATAGGAAGGCATACGGGACAAACAAACAAGAGTTGGGTTGGTTGGTTTACGTACCAGGGAACTAAATCGCGAAAAAATTGGTAAAATGTCGGAAAAACAATAGTTTTTGATTCGATCGGTACCAAACTTCACAGGAACCATCCCGGGACTATTCTACATGTTCCCTAAAATTTGATCAAAATCGGTTGAATGGTTTAGGAGTCTATAGGGAACATATATACAGACATACATCTAGATACATATAGGTAGACTATGACAGCGAAACTATTTGCAAACATACTGCAGTCACGATCGGCTGCAAGCCAATCGTATAATACTTTAGGTGAATACTGAACTCCGATTTATATTGTAGTTGGGGATAAAGTAGAATTACGTGTGTGCATCTTGTATGTCCTTTACTAAGGACTGGCATTAGATTGCCACTCAAAACTAAAAGACAATATTCAGTGTTTAATTTCATATCTTGAACTGAGTAAGTCATCGAAAAAAAATTTCCTTTTTGAAGGACTTTCACATGGTAGGTGCAGGAAGGACTCACTCGATTTCTTACATATTTATCCTTTTACTTGGAACCATTTAAAAATGAATGTGTACAAAATTTCAAATTCGTAGCTTGAAGCGTTCAAAAGTTATCGAAAAATATTGTTGAACAAGTGTCTTAAGGTTTTTTTGTATGGAAGGTACCAGAAGTAGTAAAAGGATTTTGCCGACTAGCAAACTCGAACTTCGTTTTCACTCAAAACTACGTAATTTGTACAAAATTCCGAATTCATAGCTAAAAGATTACTTGAGTTATAGTGAGTTCCGTAAATTAAGTGAATACATTTTGACAGGATATTTGTATGACAGCACGAAGGACTGAAAGGATTTTCTTCATAATCATACATTTAGCTCCAACTATTGGAAAAATAACACATACAAAATTTCAATGCTGTAGCTTAAACCCTTCTGAAATTATCGACCAATATTCTTGAACACGTGTTTTAAGGACATTTACCCGAAGGAGTAAGACGATTTTGCGCGTTAACGAACTTAGCCTTACAAATTTAACCAAACATCCAGATTCAAAATTTCAAGATCCTAGGTGAAGGCGTTCTTGAGTTATCGTGTTCACGGATAGACGGACGGACGGACGGACGGACGGACGGACAGACGGACGGACGGACAGACGGACGGACGGACGAACGGACAGACGGACGGACGGACGGACGGACGGACGGACGTCAAGCGGATTTTAGGATTTTGGTCACAAATAAACAAAAAATAATATATAACTTTTTTTCGTCCGAGGCTTGGTTCTATGCGTTACAAACTTTTGGGCTGGATTAAACTTATAATACTCTATATGATTTTATCTAGAGTATAAAAATGGTTGATAGGGGTTAAGGGGTGTGGGAGTGTGGGGGGAAGCAATGCGTCCTAAGCGCTCGTAAGCTGCGATGAAAACATTGTAAAGTCCATATCTTCTGAACGGTCGATAGCAGAAGGTTAAACCTTTTCGGTTGTTTCAAAGGATACTAGGAGTAAGACCTACACTTTTTAAGGAAGGGCGTGGGATGCGGGAGTTGGGTTGGGGAAAAGAATTTTGGGCAGAAGTCCGGAACGCGTTTAATGCTGAGATGCGGTATAGGTTACTATGCGACTAACAACCTAAAGAATAACAAGAAGGCTATTTGGAACGTTATTTTATCTAAACGATTTCTTGAGTTATAATGAGCTCAGTAAATTAAATTAAGACGGTTTACAAAGATTTTTGTATGGTAGCTACAGCAAGGACGACAAAATTTCAAAGTCGTAGTCTGAAACGTTCTGAAGTTATCGTTCAATATTGATAAACAAGTGTTTTAAGTATTTTTGAATGACGCCTTATTTGAAGAAATTGGCGGTCTTGTCTATGACTTTAAACTGCTTTAACGCGTTCTTGAGTTATAGTGGATTTTGAAAAGTGCCTAGGCTGCTACATGAAGGACACATTCGATTTGCATTATATTGGGAATTTTCGCTTCAAATATTGAAAAGCTGATGTGCAAAATTTTAAGTTCCTAACTTGAAGAATTCGACCAATAATCGTAAATACGTGTTTTAGGGATTCTTGTATGGGTGGT
Source organism: Beris morrisii (assembly GCA_951812415.1). NCBI lineage: Eukaryota > Metazoa > Arthropoda > Insecta > Diptera > Stratiomyidae > Beris > Beris morrisii. Next base: position 102,766,195 of record OX638310.1, read on the forward strand.
ACCCGAAAGAGTGGAAGTATATCACCCATTAAGGGGTTATACGCAGTCATGAATTTTTCCTGGAAAGACATTTTAATTTATTATCTTAAAAATTTATATATATATATTATGGTAACTTTTAACTTTATTTTGGTATTTTTTATTTTTAAAAATAATGATTTTTTAAACTGCAATAGCTGATTGCCGGGAACTCCTTTAAAAAACGCGCCTTGCGGTGACCACGATATCTCTGGGTAGGATCATATAAAATAAAAGAAACAAAAAAGATTTCGATAGTATAATATATTATCTAGTACTTAATCGAAGGAATACGTAAAATATTAATTTTTAACAAAATGGCGGCATCTTAAAAAAAAATTTTGATTTTCGATCAAATTTTCGGCCTTAAATTTTTTATAAAATGGAAAATATTCATCGGCGAAAAAAAAACCTTCGATTAATCACTTAAAAATACATTTATAAAGTTTGTGTAAACATTTGAGACTGATCGGTTATGCCGTTTCCGAGAAATCTTGGTCACCGACTTTATAAACACAGTTTTGAGAAAAACGCGTTCAAAGTTTCAAAAACACTTTCAAACGCTCCGAGACGTCTTTACAAATATGAGTGTAACTTCGAGAATATTTGTAGGATTGACATGAAACTTTCTGTGAATATACTTAAATATATGTACAATAAAATTTTTGTTTTTAAATTCTGACTGCGTATAACCCCCTAACGAACTTTGCCTGTCTTTTTCCATTTTACAGGTTAGGATGAAATTTCAACTTCCTAGGTCTACGTGTTCTTCAGTTATCGTGCAAACGGACGGACGGGCGGACGTACAGCAAGCGGATTTGGTGTTTTTGGGATCAAATAAATAAAAAATAATATATAAGTTATTTTCGTCCTAGGCTCGGTTCTATGCGTTACAAACTTTTGGGCTGGACTAAACTTATAATACTCTATGATTTCATCTAGTGTATGAAAAGTTTTGTAGGTTAGGATTGAAGGATGGGTAAAAACCTCCGATTTTAATACCACAAGAACTGCTAATGGCGGTAGCGGAAACTTTGAATGCACGAGGAGCTGTAGTAGTGATACGTTCTAAAAATGTAGTTGTTCAAAGGGGTAGTATACTCCGAAACGGAAAAGAAAAGTAATTTACCTATTACTGACGAAGGTGGGGCCAAAAACATGGTCAGTGAAAATGGGTTGCATATATTTTGACGATAGAAATAATTCATTTATTTTACTTCTACTGGTTCTTCAGGTAAATGCGTAGAAACTATTTTCAGGATTTTTTAAATTCTACAGCTTTACACCCCGTTCTTCATTAACCCAAGTTTTATATCGAGCGGTGGTAGCATTATCTTCTTAGAATTGACCTGGTTCCAGAGAGTGTTGAATGGGACACTCCTTTTTTTGTAGTGCTCTATTTTGGCACGGCTGTCCTATTCACACAAGAAGCATCAAAATTTTGTGTTAGCTGCAAACCAAGTACGAGGGCAACCACTTTTAAATGTCAGCAAATCTGCCATTGATGTTCTGCATATGTTATGAGTAATAGGAGGTGTTTTAAATTTTCATATGATTTCTTCAAGTGGACTGCATGACCAATCAAAACTGAATATAAGGTGTAACCAATGTGCGAAATAACTGCTTTCAATTTCAGTGTAAAGCCGTATATGAACAATCTCCATTTATCTGGATTGTGCTCCATATTGAGAGAGAGAGCTTTAATCAGACCATTTAAATTGCTACAGAATACCAAGCTTCAAAGAATTGTAGTAGGTCTTTCTGGCGTGTAGCGAAAGTAATTATAGCAACATCATCTTCCAAAAGGTTCCACTGCTGCAATCTTGATCCAAGAAGTTCTGCTTTACTCGTCAGTAACTCTAGGTCTCTCTCACCAGATCGTTTAATTCATCTTGGCATATCATATTGTTGCGAGCTAGGGGTTCGCCGGGATTTCAAGTAAAACACAATTTGTTTAAGATCAAAATAAGTAATAATTTATTTAATCGCACTATTATTCTTTTCGCACAATAATTCGCACTGTATAGCAATACCGCCCGCTTATATATCGCTTGACTCGATCACTTTCGCTTTCTACCAACACGGTCGCGTATACACGCTGGCTGTCACAGTCGACGTAATAAAAATTACTATATCCCTTGCTGAAAGCTTCACCTGCTTTTATACTACTTGTCTGTAGTCGAGATTGTTCTTAAATCTTCGTTCGGTGGTGTGTGTAGAGGGTTCTAGTCTAGTTCTTTCGATTTTGATCTTCTACGCTGTTCTGGCACAAACGAGATAGAAGGCGTTTCCTTTCGAATTTGTTCCGCCCTTATATATTCAACTAGGCTTTTGATTGGGTTTAATTTCAAGCTAGGTATTCGGTTGTTGCTGTTTCTATTATGCGAAACCGATCGAGTTGCGCGGTTGCCAGGTTTACATGTAACAATATGTTGTGGACTACTGGGTGGCTCTTCATCATCTGTACGATCCTTATTATCTATGGAGATAGTCGTTTTCGGGGCCTGAAATCGGAAGTTCATCACTGTGTGGAATAGGATGCGTAGCTGATGTTTTATCCGGATAGTTTACAAGATATCTCTTCATTTTCGAAACAAAAATTTTCCTTATCTGGCGGGAAGCCGCATACAGAAATGGCAATCGGTGATATGATTCGACGACTCCCGCGACACCATCTGAAGATCAAACCGCAAGGACCGCTTTTGGCCATGTTCGTAGACCCGAAGCACATGAACTGCAGCATATATATGGCGTCCTGATCCGCCCCTTTCAAACCAAAATACAAATTGTACGCTTCTTGTATCATTGCAGTGATGGAACTTTTTGACCCTAAGAACGTAACCTCATCTCAAATATAATAAAATTGATCTCAACTATTTACACATTTGCGAAACTTTCTGAATAATTATAGTTTACCAACTGGATAGTCGCAGCGATGGGACACTCTTTAATACTATTTACTAACTAGATGGTACTAACTCGTTAAATAAAAGCCTTTATGTGCAGTTTAATAATATCAGACTAATTTTTAAGACGATAAATTTAATGTATTGGAGAAAGCTTGATTTGTTTTTACTGAATAAAAATATTTGTTTAAAAAAAAACTCGATGGATGAATTCAAATAAATAAATATGTGTTAAATCTACAAAAAACGATTTAACGATGTTCATACCAAACAGTTAATAGGTCAAAAGTTTCATTTCTGAAATATCGCTCTGATCCAGTCATACATTTTGCTATCTTTTATAATCCCTTTATTAAACATAGTTAGCTTACTCTGGGGCTATATTAGGGATGTTAAAAAAATTTCGATATATCGAAATTGCGATATTTTTTGAACGATATATCGATAATATCGGCCGATATTGTAAAAAGCGATATATCGATATATCGATATTGAAATCCGACTATCGGACTCGATATTTTTTTAAGTATATCATATTTTAGAAATCGAACGGGTTTTTTGCATTTAATCTGCATTTCTGCTTATTCATGTGATATGCCAGAAACGTTGAAAGTAGAAAAAAAAATGTCGATCACGGAAACCATATCTGTCGAAACTAGGTTCAAGGCACGTGACATATGCGACGCATGCACGCAAATCTTCACTTCAGGCGCCAACACAAACCTATGTATGACGAGGCAACCAGGCAACTATCTTGTGTACAGGTATCTAACCGCTCCGTACCTTGTTGTTATTGGTTTTTTATCTTGCTCTTTCAAGTATGTTTGTATTAGAGGACCTTTTTTCGATCACACATATGTAGTCTATCTCTGTTGAGACAACAAATTGAATCGACATCACTAGGGTCTCGACATGAAAAACTCGTAGTGCAAGCAGCTTCTACCAGTCAGACAGTTCTAAGTCAAGGGTCCGTCCCAAATGAGTTGAAGCAGTACCTGGATCAACCCGACATGATGAGAACACCGGATTCGGATCCAATAAAATTTTGGTTTGATAGCCGTCATTTCATACCAGTTCTGTCGGATATCAGTCAGAAATACCTGATTGTCCCTGCCTCATTGGTGTCATCCGAAAGAGTTGCGTCGGCAATAAATATTGTGGTGCCAAATAATCGCAGTCGGCTTACTGGAGATCATATTAAGGAGCGAGTATTCTTAACAACTGTCCCAGAAAAGTACTGGTTCTCATAAGCTTACATTTTAAAAATATATCAATATATAATATTTCATTAATAAATAATTAAAATCAAGTTTGCTCTGAATATTTTTTTCGATTTTGCCCCTTTTATCCTTATTTTTTAAAAATAATATGTTTAAAAAATAACAGTATTTCTATCCGGAAACTTTATTTCGATCAAAAAAAGGCATTATTTTGATTTCATAAGTCAACTGAGAAGAATTTTCCACTTTCCACCAACATTTCCAATAGTTCAATCATAAAACTCTCAGATATTGAAATTGCAATGATAAAATTGAAATTGAATTTCAGACTCTAAAAATAGCTAAATTTGGCAACTGTAACCGAAGGCAACGAAATCAAATGTAATTTTTTATTAATGTTAATGCTGTTATGACACTGGCTATTTTTGCGGCTTTAAAGCGGCTAGAAAATCCAAATGGAGAGGGATGTAGACTTTTACATACAATTTAGACATTGGTGTGAGAGAGACAGTCCGAACAGCAAAACTATGAGTAACTGTCAAAAAACAATCCATAACTGTCAAAAAAAAACTGCAACAAAGCGCATTCGAGCAGTGTTTTGCAACATTCTAGCAGTTAATCCAAGAAAAATCCACTGGCGGCTAGATTTTCCAGCCGCTACAGACTAGTTTTTGACAGTTAGTTATGTATAAATTATGGAAAGTGTCATGTGATGTTATGAAACGCGCCAAAACCGGTATTTTTCTTAACAAACCAGTTGTTAATTTCGTTTACTAGATGCCGCTAGCGTTGGAAAAAGCGATATCTCTTTCTTTTAATGTTGTTCGCCTTGTCGCACGATTGGCTATTATTGCACTTTTTTCTAGCGAGAAAAATAGCCTGTGTCAAAACAGCATAAATTTGATGCAGCATTGGAGTTTATTTTTCATTGGAAAAAATATTCGATATATCGATATATCGATATTTTTCTCCGATATATCGTCAGCCGATATTGATATTTTTTTCAATATCGATATATCGATATATCGATATTTTTTTCCGATATTAACATCCCTAGGCTATATCTGTGGTCACAGTGAATAACTTGGTAAGTCGAAAAATGGCCAAAATGGGATAAGTGTACTGTGGTCTTCTTCCAAGCCTTATACGCACTGTGAGGAAGTTAGCAACTCACAACCCTAATGGTTTTTGAGTTATAAGGGTGGGGGTTTCTTGGTAAGTGGTAAAATTGTGTTTGTTATCTGCTAAGTCGATTTACCATGATTTTTTCCGAGTCATCATTCACGGGAAAAACCAGATAAGTCGAATTACCTAGTTTTTCGCTGTGTATCTGTGTTGTCAACGGCATTTATCCATTTATTCATCGTGCCAGATTATTCCAAGTGAAGTGTATTGTTTCTATGCATGGCTATGCTAAAAAAGGCGGTCATTTCATTATGAAAAAAACAGGATACCGAAAATCAAAAATTTTTATGGAAACCAGTGCAGTGGTTGCAATACCGTCAAGGACCGGGAAATGTAGTTTTTTAACATACCCTTAAAAAAAATTAACCATTCAAAATGATAAATTTTAGAAAAAAGGGAAAACATTGTAATTTTGATCGCCTCCCCCTGGTTTCACTCGGACCAAGGGACCTCATCAGTTTAGAAAAGAAAAAACACATTCTCTATAGATTTGCTTCAAATCGAACAGGATGAGATTGACGATTAATCTCAAGGGGTAATTTTAATCTTAGGTAATAATAATTACCTAAGTTCCTTTTGGAACTTCATTTTAGGGATTCATTTGTATTCATTGTTTATGAATTTTTCCATTCATTTTTCTATTTGTAGCAACTGTAGTGGATATTATGCTTACGTTGTTTTTTGCTATTGTTTCGTAATAAAAGTTTTCTTAACTGTAACGTTTTGTTTTAATGGTATTTTTGTTAACTAAATGAAAGTACACCTAATTGAAAAAATAAATGAGAAAAAACAGCAAAGAAACTTAATATTATTAATATAACAAGTATGGGGAATAATCAGGTAAGTATGGTGAAAAAGTTGGGATGATCTGGTGCAAAATCAGGTAACTAAACGTAAATCCTAAAAATAATTTCAGCAAACTAATAATTTTCAAACCACTAGATTTCGAACGTTATTTGATCACATTGATGTCAACAAAATGAAATTTTTCAAAAAACTGGATTTACAGGAATAGTTCCATAGTAGCAAAGTGCTGCCCTTCGTTTTTCGACTTACCAAGTTATTCACTGTGACCACAGATATAATGTATTCCGTCACCTCGTCGTTCGCTGCCAACTTCACCGACGTTGTCGCTATTTTAATATGATGTAAACCGACGCATCACAGTTTTTGACATTTCAACGACATTGTCATTGTACGACGCCATGTAAGCTAACGCTGAGACTGACATTGGTTTGTTCTAATTGAAATATCAGCGAAAAAAATAGTGAAAATATAAGTAAAAATAGTTTTCGTAGTTGGCTACGTATGTTTTGAGCATTTTATGCTTTCAAAGCAGTGTTATATGTTACCTCAAAAATTGTTATGAGGTTTATTTTGACCGGAATTTTTCTTCTCACGTTTAATACGAGCTCAAGCCGCATTTGCACTGAAAATGAGTCGATATCCTTCGGTTCGGGAAATATTTAAATACATTTAATTTTAAGGCCCATGTTATTAACAACAAAGTGCAAGTTGAGTATTTAGCGGAGTACATGACTCAACATACCGACCTCGTCATCGCTATCAACGTCACCAAATACGAAACGAAACGATAATCTTGAAAATAAATAGATTTTGAAGTTTTATTCACTTATCAAACTGTCCGATTTTAATTTTGTTTGGATTTTTGAGCTCCCCTTTCGTTTGCGGTGTCACTTTCGAAAATTGAAAAAATTAACTTTTCATAGTACCATGGCATTTTTTTTAAAAAAAATTTTAGGGTTATTTTTTTCCAATTTCTCTGATTTTGACAAGTGACTTAAAGTGACCTTAAATTAAAGGTGCTGGCGCCTCCATCTCAAATCCGCAAAAAGATTTCGAAAATTTTAAAATTTGTGGCCAGGAGAGGCAAAAGAAGAGTCGCAAACATTTAATTTTTTTTCGACATTTTTGACCACAATTTTTCATCCGATTTTAAATTTCGTTTGCGGTGTCACTTGCAAAAATCGGAAAAATTTACTTTTTTAAAAAATGCCATGGTACCTTGGCATTTTTTTTAAACAATTTTAGGACAATTTTTTCAAAATTCTCCGATTTTGACAAGTGACCCCTTAAATTAAAGGTGCTGGCGCCTCAAATCAAATCCGCTAAAAGATTTGGAAAATTTTAAAATTTGTGGCCAGAAGAGGCAAAAGAATAGTCGCAAATTTTGAATTTTTTTCGAAACTTTTGCCCATTTTAATTTTGTTTGATCGTTTTGTTCGTTAATTCGTTCAGGTTTTAGACCAGTTTCAACTTTCACAGTGTACGCACGAACTGCATAGTTACGAATTGCCAACCTGATGGACGATGCGTCGTTCGTCTATGCTCTCGATTTGAACGTTGCAACGTTCGTCGAAGAATTTCGGGACCAGTAAGAGAAGGCACTGAACGGCGTATCTGATACAACAAAGAGCTGTATAACATCTATGACGACCAAGCCGCATCGACTCATATAAAATTTCGTAAGCTACAATGGGCAGGCCATGTGGAGCGAATGGACGACGGAAGAATTCCCAAACGCATACTGCAAGGTAGAGCTCAGGGCGAACGACCGGTGGGAAAACCGCGGAAAAGATACGAGGACTCAGTTGACGCAGATTGCAGATCGCTTCTTAGATGCACAAATTGGAGGACGCGGTCGCCGAACCGAGATGACTTCAGACAATGTATCCTGCAGGCCCTGGCTCGATTTGGACTGTCGCGCCATTGATGGTGATGAACGTTCGTTACATCATACGGCCCTTGGATTATCATCACCGTTATTCGAACCGTCAATGACCTCTCAATGATAAATTCATTTCAATCCACCGGTATACACTGAATTCCTTTCTTTTAATTTTTCATGGTTTTTACATAGCCAAGCAAATTGTATGGTTCATTGACTTTACCAATAATCCTCAATCGCTTCGCCGCCATTGAAAGTCAATCGTACAAAGTGCAGGACCTTAAAAGGAAATAGTCAATCAAATTAATTCCACACATCAATATAAAACCGGAGGAATATGGACCTATTGATATTGCGGCAATTTCGTCCTTTCGGTAAATTCGCGCTATTGAATCCGATGCAGCGAACCCTTGACTGAAATGTCTTTCCGCTTTCCTCCATTGCGGCGTTCTAGTATAAAAGCAGTTTTTCGTTAGGGAGCGTGACATTAACATTCCCCAAGCAAATTAAGTTCATCAATTATCCTTGGAAATAAGTGAAAACACTTTCGTTGAACATTTCGCGCTTTCCACTCACAATGAAAAATACTTGAACCGTGGATGAGAACACAAAAACAACTTCCAAATTTAAGATTTACGGTTCCGGCTGTGAAGTGTTGCCAGAATCCTTTTAACAGTTTTACACGTTTCTATGCTCTTACTAAAGTCTATGGATGAATATTGCGTAGAGGAAACAATCAGAATTGTTTAGCAAAGATGATAAAAGACCGAAAGGAAGTTGATTTCGGATGATGGAAAAAAACGCCAGGAGAATAATCAGCCACTGATGAAGGTCTGTGTCCTTTCTGTTGGAAAGTGGAAAAATGATGGATGTGTCGACAATCCTCAATTTAAATTTCACTCCGGAAATGGCTTTCGAATATTTTTCCTGTTTAGCGCAAAAAACTACTGCAAAAACCACGAATCTCCGGTTGGACAGAAGGGTGCAATCTCCTGAAATGAAGATTTGTTAGGGTTCTTAAGAATTCGAACAAATGATCTCGTTAAGTTTAATATGCGTTTGTTTGAAATTGCGACGAGGGACAATCACCGCCGTAGGGCTGAAGTGGATAGTGGTGCTGAAAAGGATTAGAATTTAGAAGGGATTAAAAAAATACCCCAGGGACATATGTGTATAGGTAAAGTGGTATTATTCAAATTTAGAGGAAAATCCTTTTCTGTCTGAATCATGATCAATTTTTGTATCCTTTAGTAAAGCATTGCTTTTACCCTGGTTGCAAATAGGGGAGTCCCTAATGCTTCGGGAACTGTTCAAAATTGGACTTGAAAACCAACACAAGCCGACTTATCTTTTCCTTTACCAGGGATTCCGTAGTGTGCGCATAAGAAATAACAAGATTTTATCTAAGAAAAGAATTTGTTGTTGCTTGTTGAAATTTATATATCAAACCAACTACCGTTTGATTATACCGATTCTATAAAAGATGTTGCTGCGCTGTTATCACCTAGCCGAAGAGCTCATTAAGGCGCTACAGAGCAAATATATAATCTGCCGTGGCCGTTTTTATTTGTTAACTAAACAATTCTTAAAGATATGGAACTGAGTCTACAGTTTAAACTCCGAAAATTGTTCTTTGTAAATATACAAGAAAGTAAAAGCCGACTTGAAACAAATGCGACAACATTTGCATTGTGTTTGTTGTACTTTGTGTTATCTCAATAAAGGAGTTTTAAGATAATTAAAATTGTTGTACGTACCTTGGTACTTAAAAGCTAGCGGCCATTACTGTACGTACCGACTTATCAATTGTTCCTAATTCGTTGTGTGATTATAGTAGCGGCGTCGTTAGGATGCCCATTACTTGTTAAATTACTGGCATTAAATAAACTTACTGAGAAAAAAACATATTTAATATTTAAGAGAGGATCAAAATAATCATTTCTTGGGTATTTTAGATAATCGGCAAACAGATAGGTACTATGGAATAAAGAGTAAGACACATTTAGCAGTTCCGGCTGGTCAAAACTGTGCCAACACAGTGAAGTACAGCATGTGGTCTTGTAATAGTCTAACAATAATATCACTCTTGCTATGGAAAGAACATTATAAGAGGATGTAACCTATACAACAAATTAGAAATGAGCGAAACAGTTAATTTCAGTGAAGTACTTCACAATTAGTCATTCACTTCAAAAAGTAAGATCAGTGAAGTGCTTCAATTGAACTGTTCTTTTCATTTGTTCTTTTCTCGTCGATCAGTAGTCACTATTCACTAGTTGTGAATTACTTCATGAACTGTTATTGAACTGTTCTTCAATCTCTTTTCTTCTCGCCGTTCAGTAGTCACTACCCAGATAGAAAAAAATTAATGTTTAACTAATTCGAAATTAATTCTGAGGTATCAAGAAATCAGTTTTTTTTGAAGAAAAAATGATGTTTTTGTATGTCCGCTTTTTTGAGAATCGTGATTGGCTGGTCTCATAACCAATGAAAAGTGTGATGTAAAAATCAAATCAAAATCAGATATTCATTAATTCCTTTGGTTTGAAAGATATGGGATGAAATCAATGTGAAATCAGTTTTAAATCTCTATATATAAAAATGAATGTTTGTCTGTCTGTTTGTCTGTTTGTCCTGTATAGGCTCCTAAACCACTCATCCAATTGCGATGAAACTTTGGTGATTTGTTGAGGGTACGCCCTCGATGGTTTCTGCGTTAACAAAATTTTTTTAACAGTTGGTGGTTCGCGAGTTATTTCAACATTTGAGTGTTTTTCATATGATTTAGTGGCAGTTCCTTTTTGGTATATTAGTTATGCCTATTCCTATTACTAAATGGTATAAGAGGATAGTGGATGGAAGATGGAATATGGAGGATGGAAGATGGAGGATGGTGGATAGAGGATGGAGGATGGGAGATGGTGGGTGAAGGATGGTGGATAGAGGATGGAGGATAGAAGATGAAGGATGGTGGATGGTGGGCGGAGAATGGTGGATGGAGGATGGAGGATAGAGAATGGGGGATGATAGATGGAGAATGGTGGATGGTGGATAGAGGATGGTGGATAGAGGATGGAGGATGGTGGATGGTGGATAGAGGATGGATGATGGAAAATGGAGATGGCGGATAGAGGATGGAGGATGGATGATGGAGCTATTTCAACATTTGAGTGTTTTTCATATGATTTAGCGGCAGTTCGTTTTCGGTGTATTAGTTATGCCTATTCCTATTACTAAATGGTATAAGAGGATAGTGGATGGAAGATGGAATATGGAGGATGGAAGATGGAGGATGGTGGATAGAGAATGGACGATGGATGATGGAGTTTGGGGGATGGTAGATGGAGGATGGTGGATAGAGGATGGAGGATGGGAGATGGTGGGTGAAGGATGGTGGATAGAGGATGGAGGATAGAAGATGGAGGATGGTGGATGGTGGGCGGAGAATGGTGGATAGAGGATGGAGGATAGAGAATGGGGGATGATAGATGGAGGATGGTGGATGGTGGATAGAGGATGGTGGATAGAGGATAGAGGATGGAGGATGGAGGATGGTGGATGGTGGATGGTGGATGGTGGATGGTGGATGGTGGATAGAGGATGGATGATGGAAGATGGAGGATGAAAGATGGAGGACGGTAGATGGAGGATGGTGGATGGGGATGGTGGATGGTGGATGGAAAATGGTGGATGATGGATAGAGGATGTAGGATAGAGGATGGTGGATTGGAGATGGGGGATGGAGGATGGAGTAACGGGAGCAAGAAATGGGAGTAACGGGAGAAATGGTAGCAACGGGAGTAACAGGAGCATCGTGAGAAACAGGAGCAACGGATCAACGGGAGAAATGGGAGCAACGGAGAAATAGGAGCAATGGATCAACGGGAGAAACAGGAGCAATGGATCAACGGGAGAAATGGGAGTAACAGGAGCGATGGAACAACGTAAGCGAAGCGAGCTTAGCCGCGGTACGCGGCTAGTTGATATAATAAATTGAAGATACAATCACAGTGAAATCGGTTCTTAATAGATTTTGGCATTGATGACGGAATCAATATATAATTGGTTTAAAACATATTTCCGTATCTAAACTTCAACTGCTAATAATCAATTTATAATAGATTACAGAAATCAGTTAATAATCGATTTTATGAACTGAAGAAGTAATCGGTATATAATCGGTTTCAAACAGATTTCCCTTCTCTATATTTATATTCCAATATTCAGTTTTTGCTAATTATGCAAATCTGTTAAAAACGCTGTGTAGTTGGTAGCAAATGCTACCTAATCATATATGGTTGAATTTTCCGGAGGGCGGCTTTCTGCAAATAAACCTTGACAGTGTTATTAACTATTATAACTTGCATAATCTTTTAAAAATTGATTTTTACGATATAATGATGGGGTAGGAAAGATCTGTTTGTGGAGATTAATTTTAAAGGTTTAAGCCTCAGTCAAAACAGCTTCGATCTGGCACACGAAAAGGAAAGGAAACAAAATTCTACCTGAAATAATAAATAAGGCAGTCAAAAAATTTAAACCTTTACATTTTTTTATTAATTTTTTCTATAAAAGAACTTTGCTAAGGTACTCATTTTCAGCATGAAACAATAAGAACGATTTACATATGAATATACCCCTCATTTGAGACGAACGAAAATTCAATATAGCAATCAATTCGAATACATAACAAAAACAATTTTTAATAATTTTAATCCATATAAACTTTATTATAAACAAAATTTTTTTTCAAAATTGAGAAAACCACAATAACCAGCATAAATAAAAGAAATCTTAAATAAAATATTAATAATAACATAAATCACATAATTACGAACAATTTTAATTTTTTGTATTTTTGGCATTCCAATTTTTTTTGTTAACTTTTACTTTGGAGGCTCTTAAGGCACTTTCTATTGCTGAATGGTATTCGTTCCATCCGAAGCCACTTTTTTTGAAACAAGCTGTGAATTAAGTGAAATTTTAATATGTAGTATATTTCAATTATAGCTCAATTAATCCAAATACTTACCAAAGATACAGTGGTTGATGTTTGTATAATTTTCAAATGATTTTTTTTCCCGCTTTTCCCTGAGAAGTTATAATCCTTTGCAATGGACTCATGCAATAAGTATTTACTGGAAAGACATGCTCCATTACTTCTTTCAGGTTGAAATTCAATTTCTGTTGCCGACTTTAAAAAATTAATGTTTTGTTTTTCCTTTTCAACAAGTCTTCTAAAATGACGCCTGCTCACACCCGCTATTCTTTCCGATTTGTTATAAATTTTTGACATTCTTAAAAGACACAACAAACGACTCTACTAAACAAAATACTGTAAAATTGTAAACTCACCTGAATTATCACTGAACGTTCACGTTTCACTACTGCAATCACACAGAATAAAACAGACAATGCGACTCTATTAAACGAGAAATTAATAATTTTAACGTCAGAATCAAAGAAAAATTAGTTTACCATCATCTTTCTCTTACTGCGAAATTACTACGAAATGGTATCGATAGCGTTGGGAGAATCCCTTTAACAGCAATTAGAAATTCTATGTTGGAATAGAGACATCAGTTTATCATCAGTTCTTAAAATCATAGAATTGGAATCATTTTGAATCCCAAAAAATTATGTTAGTACATCTAGTTTAAAACTGATTCTGAATTGATTTGAAGAACGGAAATTTCATTGGACATTAACTTGGCCAATCAAAACTGATACATGTTAAAAATCAGCGAAAAATCAGTTTTTCATTAGTTTTTGGAACTCATTCATTATAACCCCCTCCTAGAAAACAGTTTTGATTCCATGGTATGGTTTTTCATCAATTTTCTTCACGTTGCAAAAATGAAGGAAAAGTGATTACAGAAAAACTGATTCTAATTTCTATCTGGGTAGTCACTAGTCGTGAAGTACTTCAATTGAACTGTTCACTTACTCTATTCTCTTCTCTAACCAGCCGTTCAGTAGTCACGGGAAGTTCCGTTGTGCTGGTTTTCTTCTGTGTTGGTTTTCTTCTCTACATTCTTCACTATAGTCAGGCAGTTCAGTTGTGCTTGTGGGTTGGGAAATAGGAAAAAGAGCGATGTATATGTTACATGAACAATTGAGCTATGACGTAACATATGCTTAATGTCTATCGCCTTACTTTCACTAAATTGAGCTCTTTTTTTTGGTCTGGTATGTCCTTGGCATCCGAATTTTGGTCTGGCATTGTGCAGATAGTATTGGTTTGAGTGGTAGCCCCGCCGAGGCATACATGACTTATTTAGCGGAAATGGCCGTTTTGGTACCAGAAACTCGTTTGACCCGGCTCTTAGAGGTTGTTATGATTGAACTAGGTGGGTGGTTCTTAAAGATATGGGAGAAAATTGATCAGTTATATCCACTCTGCATACTATTTAGGAAGATTAATAACTCTCCAATTTATTTCATCGAGATCTCCCTCAGGTCGTCGTAGAAGGATTTGCCTAGTAATCGATGTCAGGTTCAGGCTAGTGCCAAACATTCGCAGAGGAAGTTGAATAACGATTCTCGTTCGTCCGTGTCCTGGCAATTACGGCAGTGTGTATTGAACGGAATGCCCAATTAGGCTGCATGCTATGGTCTCCAATTTGCCAGTGACCTGTACTGATCGCCGTAATCATCGAGATGTCTGCCCGGGTCTTGTTTAGAAGTTCTTGGGTCTTAGTTCAGTTATAAGATTGCCACTTCTTTCTAAGTATGGCGCAGGTGGTTAGACTTGTCCATCTGGAGTTATTCGCTGGTAGAGAGTGCGAGAGTATGTCCCCCTTGATAACTCATAGCGGTACGTGAACTATTTTCCCAAGAGAGCTGGATAAAGCGGAACCTTTCCTGGCTATAGTTCATCAGCTCGCTCATTTCCCACTATATCTCTCACCCAGAGCATGGTGACTCCCAGCCAATACGCTAAAACCGGCTGTTTCAATACGGAATTGGTCTACTAGTGTAGATGAAATGGTTTCCGAATCTAAAGCTTTGATTGTGGCCTGCCTATCAATGAAAATAGCAATATTGCGTTTTGGCGATAGTTCGTGTCTTAAAGTGTAATCCTTAGTATCTCCGCCTGGAACACGCTGGCATGTTCCGGTAGGCGGTAGGTCTTAGCGCCATTGTGTGCATCTGAGAAGATTCCTGTCCCAATCCCGGAGCATATTTTCGTAATCGGTAATGTTTTAAATGAAGACTTCGGCACGATTCGCACAACTCTTGGGGAAAATCTTAAATTCCAATGATATAGGAAACATTATAGGGGAACTTAAATCTAGCATAGCTCCCAGTATCGATGGCAAATGGATCTGAAAACACTTAAGACAATCTGAGCACCACTTAACTCTGCATTTCCCCCATACTTGAAAATGGCACTGATTTCTCCCATTCATAAAGGAGGTTCAATAAAAGGGCCTAATAACTATCGACCTATTGCTTTAACCAGCGCAGTTAGCAAAATATTCGAAAAAGTATTATAATAAACAGGAGGCTATTAAAATTTATGAAGAAACATTCTGGTTTTGATAAACATCAATACGGATTTCAAGAAGGGAGCAATACGAAATCAGCCTTAATAGTTGCTATGTAGTTTATAAATGAAAGTCTCGACAACGGTTCCTATGTTACTGCGATATTTGTGGACTTAAAAAAACCTTCGACACAGTAAACCATAAATTATTGCTTGAACAATTGAAGAAAATTGGAATTCGGGGAAAAGCCAATAAAAAACTTTTTAGTCGGACGACTGTACGTTACTAAAAATTTCGACGGACTTAACTCTCCTAAGACAGTCAGTGTAGGAGTCCCACAAGGTTCAATTCTTGGACCTACATTATATCTGCTGTATATTCACAACCTACAGTCGCGTGTCTTAAAGCAAAATATATACCCTTTGCTGATGACACTTTACTTCTTTACAAAGATACATAAATATCCTGATCAACTGGAGTTGTTGATCAGCTTGACTTTGCTATACAATGCATTTATACTATCTAAGTTATGGATTTCTTCATTGGTGCCAAACCTCGAAAAGAAACCTAGACAAAATTGCGAGACTTATGAATAGGTGCGTTAATGCTATTCATAATTTACCCCATTTGACACCATCGGAGGAACCTTACTCTACTTACGGAAAACTTACCATACAACAGTACATAAGCCCGAAACAAATTAAATTTATTTACAATATCAAGAACAATAAACTCAAATCTTCTATCAAAAAATACCCAACTTTAACACAAGAAGTGCGGATTGTATTAGATAGCAACGTTGTTCTAGGACTGACCAACTTAAAAAGGATCCTGTATGTCGAAGCTAGGAATGCAATTAAAAACGACATGAAAACAGATAATTATTCAGGCCGCTTTACCTTCTTATCGATGACTTGGCTTTTGAATAAACAGGAGAGATTGACGCCCAAAGGTATGGTTGTGGTTTGTGTTGCATATTTTTATTATTATTATTATTTATTTTTATGAATTATTTTTATTTTTGTTAATCTTTATTAATTTAACTCTTTTTCATTTCCATTTTTCCGCCATAGCCGGCCCCAAGCCCGGTTGAGAAATGAAGAGGGCATGAAGTTATCATGAACGGCCAGTAACACCAGTGCGTCTCAGGAAGTAGGCAAAAGTATGACATAGTTAGACTCACAGCATAGCTGCGAGAACTCCAGCATATCATATCTAGCTGAAAACTCCCACCCTTTTCCTAAATAAAGAAGTAGGATTGGCCCTCCAGGCTTGGGGGTTGGGTGATGTGTTAACAACTCATCCTCCGAAAAATCAATCTAGTTTCGAAATTTGATCCACCGCCTCGGACTGAATTGTTTCAACGGCAGTATTGACAGGCGCGTACTCTATAAAATCATAATGGATTTTGGAGTCCCATGGAAACTGGTTCGGCTTACATGAATGACAATGACCGATTCTTTGTCACAAGTCGGAGTAGAAAATGATCTGACTTCCAGCTTTAGAACTGATAACGGCCTTAAACAAGGTGCAGCACTAAAGAAGGGAACGCTATGCTTCAAATCCACACAACTAGTAGTATATGCCGACAACATAAATATACTTGCAAAGAAATTTTTGTAAGCCTTGACAAGGGAAGTTGGAGTACGTATTAACGAAAACAAAACAAAAATCATTACACAAACTAGGAAAAACAAGCCAATCAGACAAAATATTACAGTAGGAGACTTTAACCTGGAAAATGTAGACAACTTTGTATATCTCAGGGCAAATATATCGAAGGATGGAAGCAAACGCATCGAAATTAAAAGAAGAATAATGATGGGAAATAAGACGTATTATTCAGTACTTCCAAAAATTAAAAACAAAAATGTGCATAGGAAAACAAAGCTTAAACTATACAAAACAATTATAAGACCTGTACTATGCTATGGCAGCGAAACGTGGACATTAACTCGGGCGTCCGAAAAATTAGTTAACGTCTTTGAAAGAAAAGTCCTCAGAAGAATCCTCGGACCTGTGAGGGAAGACACGATCTGGAGAATACGATACAATAGAGAATTGTATGCCATCTTTGATAATCCAGAAGTATCGTCCTCATAAAATTCAAGAAGCTACAATGAGCTGGTCATATGGAGCGGATGGATGACGGAAGAATCCCCGAACGCACACTAAAGGGAAAAGTTAATAAACAAAGACCAGTTGGAAAACCACGGAAGCGCTGGGAGGATTCTATTGACGCAAACAGCAAAACACTGCTACGATTCTCAAACTGGAGGATGCGGTCACTGAACCGAGAAGGCTGTAGGCGGCACATACAGGGGGCCAAGGTTCGATTTTGACTGTAGCGCCAATGTAAGTAAGTAAGTATTTATTAATAACTTTTTTTCCAAAAACAAAAATTCAAATTTTTTTTTCTGATAATAACTTTTTTTTTCTTTTACTATGTTGTGAAGGGAGGCCTTGGAGTGAATATTTTGACTTGAAAAAGTCAAATGTTCGAAGGAAAGGTAAAGTAAGGTATAAGATCCGAATTGGTGGCTGAAGTTCGATCTGGAGCGATGCGCTTGTTGACGTCCGGGATAACTGCGGCTTTAGGTGGGGGGGAGGAGGGGTACGTTACTCGTAAATCAGAACTAAAACCCTAGGGCTGTACACAACAAACGTTAGTCGCGTTGACTTACCCTGGGAATGAAAATTTCGGATATCTCTCCCAATAGATCATGAGAGACCGAGAAGCGATGATTTGCGTGACTTCGCGACTTGTCAGGGTGCTCTGGTGTTGAAGCACCCTGTCTGCCCACCCTTCCTCAGCCACGACCTTCAAAAAAAAAAGAATTTTCGTCGTGGCCCCCATATAAAGGTTCAGGGCCTGGAAAAATTACCCGCTTAGGTCCATTAACTGGCCTTTAGCCAATCATTATTTATTTAAAGATAAAAAAAAATGCAAATGAAACAAAAACAAGAAACAATCCAACAACAAAAAAATACTTACCCCTTAATTTCTTTCATCTAGTTGTCCAGTTATTTTATTTTCATTTTTAATTTATACTTTTCTTCCTTTCATTAATTTTTGTTATGTGGATGAGAGGTGGTTGATTCTTTTCCTATTTTGATTTTCCTTTTTTTTTCTTCTCGTTTCCAACTTTTCGTGAGTATTTGTTACGAATTACCGAACATCTTAAGCCCTTCTGGTATGCGACATTTTGGACGTGGAGTTCTCTTTTCCATTTCACTTTTCTTCAGAACGCCCGCACGTCACAACAAATTCGAAATTTCACACAAAAATTCGACCGGCAAGGAATCAACCGGTCAGACAAAATCGCCACCGTCGGTGTCGTGACGAGACCCACCTCAAAGAAAACCACGACCATACGACTTCCGATACGATTTGATTAGGTTTAAATTATCTAGAAATATGCCGTGTTTTCGGGCTTTTCAGACGCAAATTCAAAAATCCTTTTCGCACCCAAAAAAAAACAAACGAACCCTCTCCTTCTCGATTCTTTTTCTTTCACCCAACCTACTCATTCAAAAAAATGCAATCCGTTCTTCACTCATTTCCATGAGTCTTTTACAAGGGCGTACCGAAAATGTCTAGCTTAATTCAAGTGGTTTCGAATTTTTCGAATTTTGGTTTCTATCCAGAAAAGGTGCCAAGGGTACCCCTTGTGGTTTTTTGCCATTTTTTTGAAAAAAATCTATTTTCCGAAAAACCCTTTTGCCGAATAATCGCGTGTCGCATATCAAAATAAAGGTGAGATAGCCAGCTACTCAAACAGAATGAAAATCGGGTCACAAATGAGCTGGCCGAAAAAATGCAGCTCTAACAACGTTTAATCTGAACATCATTGTTCGCGAATCAGAATCTGGGCATCATCGACCTTGTTAGAAGTGTCATTGTCCGGATTCTGCCACTGTGCCCTGCGTCCGGTGCCAGCGTGCTGATCGATAGAAAAATCGCTAAGTTCAGCATCGTATCGCTGGCATGGGACAATAAGTTAGTGAGCGTGTTAAGCAACCTAGGGACGCCATTTTTTATTTATTTAAGGGTTGGTTAGTTGTTAACATTAACCAGTGCACATCGTCACAAATTTCATTCTACAACATACGTTTGTCCTGTGCTGATCATGTCTAGTTTTTTGCCAGAAAAAGAGCATATGCGGGAAGCTCTGCTTTTTTGCTTCCATTTGAAGAAAACGGCTGCTGAATCGCATCAAATGCTTGTGAAGGCCTATGGAAATAATGTTTTAGCGGAATCAACGTGCAGGGCTTGGTTTCGTCGATTCAAAGACGGCGATTTTGACCTGAGCAACAAGAAGCGCGAAAATCGGTCCAGGAAGATTGAGGACGATCAATTGCAGGCTCTTTTGGACGAGGACGATACCCAATCGCAAAAAACTCTTGCCAAGCAATTGGATGTTACTCAAGCAGCCATTTCCAAGCGTCTACGTGTCATGGGAAAGGTTCAAAAGATCGGAAAATGGGCGCCACATGAATTGAACGATAGGCAGATGGAGCGAGGCCAAAACACATGCGAAATGTTGTTCGCCATATACAGAAGGAAGTCGTTTCTGCATCGGATTGTGACTGGCGATGAAAAGTGGATTTATTTTGATAATCCAAAGCGCAGAAAGTCGAGGGTTGATCTCGGTCAACCATCAACATCTACCGCAAGACCAAATCGCTTCGGACGGAAGGCAATGTTGTGCAGTTGGTGGGATCAGCAGGGTATCGTCTACTATGAGCTCTTAAAACCTGGTAAAACTGTCGATGCCCACCGCCAACCATTGATCAAATTGCACCGTGCTCTGCGTGAAAAAACGCCGGAATATCAACAAAGACATGACAAAGTGATTTTCCTCTACGACAACGCACCATCGCACACGTCAAAACTGGTCCGCAACTACTTGGACACACTCAACTGGGAGGTGCTATCCCACCCCGCTTATTTGCCAGACTTGGCCCCTTCTGACTACCACTTTTTTTCGTCGATGGGCCACGCGCTCGATAAGCAGCACTTCGGTTCTTATGAAGACGTCCGAAAATGGCTTGATGAGTGGTTTGCTTCGAAAGAGAAGGATTTTTTTTGGTGTGGTATCCACAAATTGCACGAGAGATGGGAGAAATGTGTAGCTAGCAAGGGTGAGTACTTCGAATAAATTTGTTTTTGTTTTCTTTGAAAAAAAACATGTGTTTTTCTGACTAAAAAACGATCGTTTTAAGGTTATACATCTGGTACACTACCATGCCGATATCATGTTGAACTTACTTACTTACTTACTTATTTATTTAATTATTACAGTTATTCTGTAAGATATTTACAGTTTATACAATTTTTGTAGAGATCAGACGGGGAAAAAATTATTGTCTTTACAACTATTTCTTGACAAATTATGTTATTAAATAAAGTGATACTTCATTTAGGAAAATGCTTTTTAAAAACCTATTAATAAAAACTTAAAACTAACTTAAGACTATCTTACAATAAAACTAACTTATTTAGGCAGCTTAGAAACCACTCTACATTTTAAATACTCATAGTACTGAATAGTTCTGTAACTAGGGGGTTGTCTAAGTTAAGGCATCTTTCGCGAAAATTATTCATAGCTTTTTCCGATAGGTGTGAAAACGAACGAACTTTAGCTAAATCGTGGAGTTGTCGTGTTGGAAAATAAAACGGTTTGTTTAAAATTATTTTTAAACATTTATTTTGTAATATTTGTAGCTTTTTCTTGTGAGGGTTCCAAATTGGGGCTCCATATAGAATGATAGGCTGCATGGCTGCTTTGAAGATCAAAAGTTTATTTTCTTCGTAAAGCTTTGATTTCCGATTTATGAATGGATAAAGAGCATGGATGCTCTTTGAAATTTTGCAGTTAACATGTTTCGTATGGTCACGGAAAGTTAATTTTGTATTAAGAATAGGACCGAGATATTTTATATTTTTTGACCACTGAATCGGTTCTCCAAAAATATTTATTGAGTGATTTGGTAGACTGCGTTTTGTGCGTTTCTTGGTAAAAAATATAATTTGAGTTTTAGCCGAATTTATTTTAATTTTCCATTTATAATAGAAACTTTGTAACAGATCTAACTGGGATTGCAAATTTTGAATTATCAACGTGGCATCGTTTGAGCTTGAGTATAAGGCGGTATTGTCAGCGTACACAGCAAGTTCACAATCAGGATGTTTTGGAATATCAGCAGTATAAATGTTATACGGTATGGGACTTAAACAACAGCCTTGAGGGACGCCGGCTGGAATTGAAAGGAAATCTGAAAAGCTTGATTTGAATTTAACTCTGAATTTTCTATATTCGAGAAATGAAGCAATTATTTTGATGATTAAATTTGGAAAAGAGAATCTCATCAATTTGAAGAGCAATCCTTTATGCCAAACCGAATCGAAAGCCTTTTCTATGTCCAACGCGATCAGACCGGTGGATTCTTTGCAATATAGTGACTTTTTAGTGAAATTGGTGACTCTGAAAAGTTGATGGTTTGTAGACATATGCGGCATAAACCCAAACAGAAAATCCGGGATGACTGATTTATTTCTCATCACAGTTTTAATTCTTTCAAGGATAATTTTTTCAAGTAGTTTACTTAAAGTTGGAAGTATGCTGATTGGGAGATAGTTAGAATGAAATTTAGGATCCTTTCCTGGTTTCGGAATGGGTATAAGAAGAGCGCTTTTCCATGCGGCTAGAAAATAACCTATTTTTAGAGATGCATTGAAAATTAAGTTTAGCATGATAATTGCTTTTTTCGGAATATTCTTTAAAAGTATATTGGGTATTTGGTCATTACCGGGCGCTTTCTTAGTTTTAATAGAACGCAATAGTCTTTTAACTTCGCTAGACTTACATAGATGTTTCGGTTCAAGATCAGAAATTATGTTTGGTATATTAGATACTGTGTGTTCAACCGTACTTATAGTATTAATGTCGCTTAGATTAGCGCCTAATAGATGTGAGGATAAAAAATTGTCCGCTAGTGCCTTGGCTTTATCTACGTCGTTGTAAATTAGCGTATGATTTGAGTCGAGCAGCGGAGGAACGACACTATTTTCATTTATCAGGTTTTTTTTAATTTTCCATATATTATTCGATCCTTTTCTTAATTCCGATAGCATCAAATTCCATGTTGCGTTGCGTTGCGTTTCTCGAAAAAATTTTTGCTGAATTGTTTCGATAAGAGATTTGGCTAGCAATTTGCTAGAACGGTCATGGGTTCTTCGCCATCGACGGCGGGATGTGTTGCGCATTTTGATTATATCCTTGATCGAATCATCTAGTTTATTAATAACAATTGCTACACCCCCTCCAATTACAGTCTACCTATCACGGTTATAAATTTTATAGTGAGGATGGTACAATTTATTTTCTTCCTTAAGCCATGTCTCAGTAATTATGCAGAGGTCAATTTTATTTTCAGTTAGGCAGTCAAACGTTTCATTCGACTTGTTACGGATGCTTTGAGCATTCCAAAGTAATGATTTTATTTCGTTGCAATTAGCCATAAAGAAATTTAACTGCAAGTTGCACTATTACATTATATTGTTCTTGCTTAGACGTGCAATTGGCTAGATTTGTAATAAGTTCCGTTGACAATTGAACTAGTTGCTCGGCATTAAATAGATTTGGGTTTGTTGAGCTATGGCTCAAGGGAGAGGAGGATTTATTAACATTTGATTGTTGTTGCTTACCGGTTTTTTGTATTTATATATTATAGTAGTATCACGAAGCTCGCTTCGACGTTTTAACCGGCTTACACTAGAGGCGCTGCATGTGCTTTGCCAATTCCCTCTTATCCTACGCGTTCGTTTCATCAGTTCATTCATTTGCTCGTTCTACTATCCAAGAGGTTGATTGGTTCCGGTGCGGCGCGCGGGGAAATTGTGTAGTGGAATCTTTCTCTGTCATGCTGTTATGACACTGGCTATTTCCTCGCTAGTTTCAAGTGCAATAAAAATCAATCGTGCGAC
The DNA here is from genome assembly GCA_951812415.1 of Beris morrisii. NCBI lineage: Eukaryota > Metazoa > Arthropoda > Insecta > Diptera > Stratiomyidae > Beris > Beris morrisii. The sequence goes on from OX638310.1 coordinate 102,789,693, forward strand.
AAGGCGACCAATATAGAGAGAAAGAGATTACCGCTAAAAAATACCCTTGCTGATGCTACCGGCATCTAGTAGACGAAATTAACAACTGATTTGTTATAAAAAATATTGATCTTAGCGCGTTTCATAACATAACATGACACTTTCTATAATTTATACATAACGAACTGTCAAAAACTAGTCGGTAGCGGCTGGAAAATCTAGCCGCCAGCTGATTTTTCTTGGATTAACTGCTAGAATGTTGCGAAACACTGCTCGAATGCGCTTTGTTGCCGCTTTTTTTTGACAGTTATGGATTGTTTTTTGACAGTTACCCATAGTTTGCTGTTCGGACTGTCTCTCTCACACCAATGTCTAAATTGTATGTTAAAGTCTCTATCTCTCTCCATTTGGATTGTCTAGCCGCTTTAAAGCCGCAAAAATAGCCAGTGTCATAACAGCATCATGCTGTTATGACACTGGCTATTTCCTCGCTAGTTTCAAGTGCAATAAAAGTCAATCGTGCGACAAGGCGACCAATATAGAGAGAAAGAGATTACCGCTAAAAAATACCCTTGCTGATGCTACCGGCATCTAGTAGACGAAATTAACAACTGATTTGTTATAAAAAATACTGATCTTAGCGCGTTTTATAACATAACATGACGATTTCTATAATTTATACATAACGAACTGTCAAAAACAAGTCTGTAGCGGCTGGAAAATCTAGCCGCCAGCGGATTTTTCTTGGATTAACTGCTAGAATGTTGCGAAACACTGCTCGAATGCGCTTTGTTGCCGCTTTTTTTGACAGTTATGGATTGTTTTTTGACAGTTACCCATAGTTTTGCTGCTCGGACTGTCTCTCTCACATGCTGTTATGACACTGGCTATTTCCTCGCTAGTTTCAAGTGCAATAAAAGTCAATCGTGCGACAAGGCGACCAATATAGAGAGAAAGAGATTACCGCTAAAAAATACCCTTGCTGATGCTACCGGCATCTAGTAAACGAAATTAACAACTGATTTGTTATAAAAAATACTGATCTTAGCGCGTTTCATAACATAACATGACACTTTCCATAATTTATACATAACGAACTGTCGAAAACTAGTCGGTAGCGGCTGGAAAATCTAGCCGCCAGCGGATTTTTCTTGGATTAACTGCTAGAATGTTGCGAAACACTGCTCGAATGCGCTTTGTTGCCGCTTTTTTTTTGACAGTTATGGATTGTTTTTTGACAGTTACCCATAGTTTGCTGTTCGGACTGTCTCTCTCACACCAATATCTAAATTGTATGTTAAAGTCTCTATCCCTCTCCATTTGGATTGTCTAGCCGCTTTAAAGCCGCAAAAATAGCCAGTGTCATAACAGCAACACCAATGTCTAAATTGTATGTTAAAGTCTCTATCCCTCTCCATTTGGATTGTCTAGCCGCTTTAAAGCCGCAAAAATAGCCAGTGTCATATCAGCATCAGTCAGTGTCATATAGCTTAGGTGACGTCGAATTTCAATTTCTTACTGTGCAGACTGGGCGGGAAGAGGAAAGTGGGGGCTTATGTCTCTCTCGCTTTTATATTTTTTTTCATTGTTTGGACGAATACTTTTGCCAGACTATCATTTTCCCGGAAATTTTTGAACTTTAGAAATTTCGACAAGAAGAGCAGCATCATTTCAGCACAGATTCAGTGTCAATTTATGGGCAGGTGTGATTGGTGACGATTTCCTTAAACCTATTAGGCTTCCGCCTACTAGCTCACAAACCCCTTGAGATATTAAGTTGAAATTTTTATGGTAGGTAGAGTGGGTAAACGCCTACGAGTGGTACCTTGGGTGCCTGGACGGGTGGGGATGTAAAGGGGGACGAGGGGCGAGCGTTTTAGATGAAAAATTTTGGTTTCTAGATCTCAGGAACCGGTTATGCTAGGAGGCTGAAAGTTGGAACTTATGAAGTACTATGATAGTGGACCCATTTGCAAAAAATAGTCGATAGGGGTTGAGAGGTGTGCGAGTGAAACAATACGTCCGAAACGCTTGAAAGCTGGGATTGATACATTCTAAAATCCATATCTCCTGAACGATTAATGTCAGATGGCCGAAATTTTCCAGCTGTATTAAGGGATACTAGAAGATTAGAAAGGGGTTAACATTTTTAAGGGGAGTAGTAAGGTATGGGGGTGGGGGTGAAAAAATTTGAACTACAATATCTTCCGACTTAATTGTGCTAGGAAGATAAAATTTGGTTTCTGTATATATAATTACCAGTGGAGTTTTTCATATCTCAGAAACGGCTTATGCTAGAAAGTTGAAACTTAGTATGTACATGTAGAAGTATTACAGGAGTAGTTAAAGCAAAAAAAAAGTTTAAAATTTTATTGATGTACAGTGCTGGAGTAAAACAAATGTGCTTGAAAAGGGATTTTTCCAACATTTTCATGAATTTCGTTATTTTAACCCAAAGAATAACCAGAAGGCTATTTGGAACGTTATTTTTTAGGTTATCAGTCGCATAGTGACCTACACCGCATCTCAGTATTAAACACGTTTCGGACTTCTACCCAAAAAATAATAAAGTTGCGCCCAGACTGTTGGCAGATTTTTGTACATTACTCGTAAGTGCTTCTTTTCTTTTTTTATTTTCACCACTATTTTGAATTTTTTACAAATATGTTTTTTATTCACACACACAGCTGTGATGAGTAGAATGACACCTCAAGTATTCAAATCGGCCAGGTCGAATGAACATACCTATAAAGTTTTTGTGAAACATCTACGACTCAAACAATACACACATCTCCTTAGCTGCTTTGCGCCTCTTTAGTCGGATAAAAAAACAGGGATATAATTTTAAAAAGAAAATAATATTTTCAATATACAGTGTTTTTGGTACTCCATGTGCCACCTTGTCAGGGGTTAGTCCTTGATATATTTGGAGAAAAAAATTGTTCTACATGGTATGTCAATTTTTAATATCAGTGGAGATACAGGGTGGTTAAGAAAAGTGTTTTTGACCGGTACCCTCACTCACTTAAAACGTTATATCTTTAAAACGAATAATCACAAGGCAAAGTATTATAACTCGTTTTTTAGGGAATCGAATTACCTTTCATTTGATGTAACAGACCAAATTTTAACTGCACCCAATCTTGAGATATTTACTCAAAAACACAAATTTTTACTACGACAACCTAAAAATTGAGTGATCAATGTAGTTTTTCTCAGAAAACCCCGTTATAAAAATGTCATTTTAATTTTATTTTTTTATGAACCGTATTATTACCTACAAAAGCTGCATATATATGTATGAGTTAACATTTTGGAAGTAATAGAAAAAAATACATTTCGCATAAAAATTAAATATTTTAAAAGTCAGTGCCACTTTTATACAAAAAGAAGAACATGTTGATATACACTCCTTGCTTGAACTGAAAGAATTTAATAATGGTTTTTATGTTTTATTTCAATTTTATTTTATTATAATAAATGTTCCAATGTTCATTATGAATGCACGCTAAAGCTCGTTCGTCGAGTGTTCTCTTGGTATTCATATTCCTCAACTGCCTTAATTCTATTGCTGCCGCATCGATCCTGGTGTCTGCCGTTGTGTAGACAAGGTCCTTCATCCGTCCCCTTACAAAGAAATCCATAATAGTAAGATCAGGAAATCTTTCAGGCCAGTGTATCGGTCCATTTCTACCGAAATTGGAATTTATCCAATCTGTGATTTGTCGGCCGTAATGAGCTGGAGCACTATCGTGTTGGTAAAACATAGAAGCCAATCGTACCAATGGAATATCATCCAACAAGTCCTGTAGATCATTTGTTAAAAAATGTAAGTAATTGAAGCTCTTTAGAGTAGGCGGAAGCCTAATAGGTTTAAGGAAATCGTCACCAATCACACCTGCCCATAAATTGACACTGAATCTGTGCTGAAATGATGCTGCTCTTCTTGTCGAAATTTCTAAAGTTCAAAAATTTCCGGGAAAATGATAGTCTGGCAAAAATATTCGTCCAAACGATGAAAAAAAATATAAAAGCGAGAGAGACATGAGCCCCCACTTTCCTCTTCCCGCCCAGTCTGCACAGCAAGAAATTGAAATTCGACGTCACCTAAGCTATATGAGACTGACTGACAGAGAAAGATTCCACTACACAATTTCCCTGCGCGCCGCACCGGAACCAATCAACCTCTTGGATAGTAGAACGAGCAAATGAATGAACTGATGAAACGAACGCGTAGGATAAGAAGGAATTGGCAAATCACATGCAGCGCCTCTAGTGTAAGCCGGTTAAAACGTCGAAGCGAGCTTCGTGATACTACTATAATATATAAAATACAATGGTTTTAGGCAGTTTAAGTCTGCTAAATGGTTGAGGCCGCAGTTTGCGCACTTAACCTGGATGTTAAACTATATTGAGGTCGCGAAATAAACGCCGAAACGGCATCGTCGTCAGCAGGTTGGTATCGATCAATGGGCAATGACCGATGGATTGACGAATCGACCCGGGACTCAACAAAAGTAATTGTTCATGGGCCAGTTTAAACGGAGAGGTCGCCTAGAATAGGTTGATGAATCAAACTAAAAGTGTAAAGTAAAGTAAATCGTGAAAATTGGTGAGAGAGCTAAATGATAATGGAAGTAAAACTGTAACCGTTCTATAAACTCCTGATTGCTCAGACAAGGATATGTACCCAGCTATTCAAATGCCCAGAATTCTAAATACTCTCGTTAGTTAGTATCGCTACCGCAGAGTGAAGGTTTTTTCACTTTGCGGTGACTAAACAATTGGCTTAGAGTTAAAATGGGTGCAGAGCGTTTGACCGGGCTAGCCTTAATGCATGTCCATCAAGACATTGAGTTGGATGTTGACAAAATTATTAAGAGGTTCGCAAAAAAGTCCTGCAGGCGTCTAGAATTTGATCTTTAGAAAATAAATTTTGGCCGCTAAGATAAATGTGCAGCATTTTACCAATTAAATACGTTGGCACTAGCTTGATTTTTACAGCAATTGATTCCCCTCTTCCGCTAGCTCATCTATCACCTCCAAACATAACTCTGCGTACGCCCCAGGTCTTTTAGTCCTCTTGAATCCGTTACATTAACTTGAAGAAGGCCTCGGTAGATTCAAAATAGTTCAATTTTCTTTTTTTGTATTTTTTATTATTTAAAAACAATTCTCTCTAAAATATACAGTAATAACAGTACCTCAACAGGAAATCGAGAGCATCCTCGTTACCATCGAATCACCAAAATCTGATCTTTGTTTAATAGCGCTTAGCCCTCTTGGAGGTGTTTTATAATTAGGAACCGAATTAAAAGCGGCATCACCTACCTGGCGCCTTTTTCGGTTAATTAGTGAGTCGGTGCAATCCCGTCGGCAGGTTCAGTCCATCCTTGGCTTCAAAAAATGTGTACGATAACGTTATCGTGTCGACTAGTTCCAGCTTGGGATCATCACAGAATTCGGGGTCGATGTAAAAGAACACCGGCATGTCAACCTGTGAATTACGTGGAGTGATTAGATAAGACGCGAATAAAAGCGACAAGTGCTACCTCTTCGTGCGGATTAAGTTGCTGCTCTTCAAAGCAGAAGCATTGGATTTTGTTGAAATATTGTCCGGCCTCGAACGGTACGACGTTGTACGTGCTGATTCCAATAACCGGCTGATCCGTTGGATTTTTCGCTGTGTAAAAGGCCAAAGCAGTTTCGCCAGGCATTACCCGAATTTCATGCTGCTGCGGTTTGAAGTTCCATCGCATCGAGGCACCGATGTCCGCATTGAACTTGACTTTGATGATTCGATCTTCGACTTTTTTCATTGATTCGACAATGGAGCCGTCGTGGCCTTCTGCCGGTGTGCCGCCGTAGCTGTAGGCCTATCGAAAGGCAAGATCACAGTGAGATGTTATTGGGAGAGGCTGATGTGATTTACCTGACAAAACATGCGGTAGAGCGGAACGGCGGCGTAACTGCAGCCAACAAAAAGGACACCGGCTGCCGTCACATAGTACAAAGTTGATCGGGCCCTAAAATTTCGCGCCGGTTCCGGATGTGAAGATTTTTTGCTCAGTGGACGAGTCAGGATTTGCTGTCGTGGGCACCGTGACCGGAGAAATGTTTCCGTGAACGCAGGCCGCAAATTGAAAATGATTTTGTGCATCATTCAGGCCGGTTTTTGTTAGATCTTTTGTTTAAAACAATTTAAAAAAATCATTTCACTTGAGCGAGAATTTGTTCAACGAAATTAAGGTTATGTAGAAACGTCAGACTGATGTGGAACCCATGTTGCAGGCTGAAATGTTGAGCAACTTGTGGATATAGTCAAGACACATTTATTCAAATCTGTTACCCTAACCAATTTCTCACCAGATGCCTCTGTGCGCTTTGACGTAACCATGGTAATGGAATTCCCACGCAAATTTCAGTTTTCTTTAGATTTTGTTCGAATTGCATGTGTTTTTGGTTTCGAGAATGAATTTCAATTTGGACGATCCTCTGGGCGATATTCTAAGCGAAGGAAGTAACGACAGCTTTTTCGAGGTCGGACCGAAGAAAAAAAAGGCTGCGACAACGCAAGTTGCTAAGCCCGTCACTCCTGTTTCGGGTAAGTTCGAAGAGTTGTTCGGGATAAACGAAAAGACTGAACCGAAACCCAAAGAGACTATAAAAAAGCTGGCCGAGCCCGCAATATCGAAACCAAAACCAGAACCCGTTAAACCGTCTCAAGCCCCTCCGCCTAAACCAGGGGTAGCTCTCTTTAATGACGACGATTTAATCGCAGATCTAGGGTTCGACCCGAAAAGGCCCAAAACGCCAAAATCAAGCATTTTGGATGACATACTCGGACCTATCGAAAGCAAGAAGTCCGCCCCACCTTCATGACCTCTAACTAGCAGCGCAGGAATGCCAAAAGAAGAAAAGAAGGCGATTTCGCGCCAATCGACGGAAACAACTGAAAGCACCGCACAAGGAACTTATACAGCATCCTTGTCGCGTCCAAGAACAGCAGTGGGACGCCGACCGTCAGTAATATCAACAAACGACCCGCTCGGACTGTTCGCTCCAGCGACAAAAGAACCTGCGCCAGTAAAAGACGCACCGAAACCGAAGAAAAAGTCAACCACAGCCGACTGGCTTGGCTTGGAACCGGATCCCCAACAACCGCCAAAGGAAGTCGCTCCCATTGAGCAACCTCAACCAGAAGTTCTTACACTTCCCGATCATCCCCAATCACATCCAGCCGCTTCCCTTATCGCCACTCTACCAACATTCGACTTGGCCGCAAACCCCCTCATCCTAACCGCTTCAAATTTCGGTTCGCAAAATATCCTGCAAGGACTCCAACAACAAGATGCCCAAGTTCGACTGGCGTCGCAGATGAAAAATCAGGAAACTACGTTGCTCGAAATGCAGCGTAGACAGCAGGAATTGCTCGTTCAGCAAGAAGCGCAATTCAACGGTTTGTTGCAGAAACAGCTAATGCGACAGAATCAGATTGAGTCGACAATACGCGCTCAGCAGGATCGTATCAACGCGAATATTCAGCTCCTGATGAGCCAACCTAGTGGTGTTATGCCCACGCTAGACGAAGGTGGAGAATTTGGGGCGAAAGTAAAGGAATCGGATGGCCAGATCGACGTGGTTGAGTTGAAAGCGGAAGTTAAGCGTCTGGAACTGGAAAAGCTACGATTAGAAGATTTGTTATCGAACGTAAATGCAAATCACGACAAGGAGATTGAGTTCATCGAGAGTTCACACAGGTAAGCCATTTTTTAAATTATTATTTTTTTAATAATAAAGTATTGTTATCGACCTGAAATTTCAAAAAAATTTGCTACCCTGAAATTTTGTATTTTCACGTTTTAGGACTAGTAAACCCCAAAAAAAAAATGTCCTTCTGTCCGCCGTATGCCAAACCGAAGGTGCGTAGCTCACAAACCCCTTGAGATATTAAGTTGAAATTTTTATGATAGGTAGAATGGGTGAACTCCTACGAGTGGTATTTTTTGGAGGGGTGGGAGAGGAGGGGTGTGCGTTTTAGATGAAAAATTTTGGTTTCTAGATCTCAGGAACCGCTTATGCTAGGAGGCTGAACGTTGGAACTTACGTAGCACTATGATTTGCAAAAAAATGGTTGATAGTTGTCGAGGGGTGTGCGAGTGGGGGGGGGGGGGGGGGGAGAAACAATGCGTCCAAAACGCTTGAAAGCTGGGATTGAAACATTCTAAAATCCATATCTCCTGAACGATTGATGTCAGATGGCTGAAACTTTGTAGTTGTTTTAAGAGATACTAGGAGATTAGAAAAGGGTTAACATTTTGAAGAGAGGTAGTGAGGTATGGTGGTTGGGGGGGGAGGGGGGTGAAAAACTTTGATTTACAGTATCTTTCGACTCAATTCTGCCAGGAAGATAAAATTTGGTTTCTGTATATAGAATTACCAGTGGAGTCTAGTAAATGTAAAATTGTTGAGTTGGGAGGTGAAGCGCGGAGGGTGGGGGGACAGTCATTATTCAAAAAATTAAATTTGTATATCTCAAGAACCGTATCAGATATGATCTTGAAAATTTTACAGGACTTAGGACCAGTAGACTTTTTGCGGAGAAAAAAATGTTGAGGGTGTAGATGCAGGGAGTGATGGTGGAAGGGGGTGCAAATGAAAAAAATCTAATTTTCATTTCTCGAAAGCCGCAAAGGATAGAAAGCTAAAAACTTGAAACTATATAAAGCTACTATAGAGACATACCAGAAAAATAAATTTTTGATAGGGGTAACAAGGTACGGGGGGGGGGGGGGGAATAGTTTTTAATATCTCATAAACGGCTTATGCCAGAAAGTTGAAATTTAGTACCTATATGTACTAGATGTGCTACTAGAGTAATTAAAACTTAAAAAAAAATCGGCCAACAGTCTGGGCGCAACTTTTTTTTATGGGTAGAAGTCCGAAACGTGTTTAATGCTGAGATGCGGTGTAGGTGACTATGGTACTGACAACCTAAGGAATAACCAGGGGGCTATTTAGAACGTTTTTTTTAGGTTGTCAGTCGCATAGTAACCTGCACCGCATATAAGCATTAAACACGTTTCGGACTTCTACCCATAAAATAATAGAGCCGATTTTACTTTATTATTTTCTAATAATACAGTATTGTGATTGATTTTTTAAAAAAAAAAATTTGCTACCCTGAACAATTTTTTTTTACGTTTCATGACTAGTAGACACGAAAAAAGCAAAAAAAAATTTCAGTCCGTCTGTACGCCGTCCGCCGTACGCAAAATAGTTTGAAGGCTCGTAGCTCCCAACCGGTTTGAGATATTAAATTGAATTTTTTTTATGAATAGAGTGGGTAGGCCCCTTGAAATGACCAAACTCTGAGGGGGGGTGTGAGGGGAGGAGGGGGTGCGTTTTAGACGGAAAATTTTGGTTTTTTTATCTCAGCAACCGCTTATGCTACGAGGCTAAACTTTAGAACTTATATAGAGCTTTGATAGTGGACCCATTTGCATAAAAATTGTCAATATGAGTGAAGGGGTGTGGGAGTGGGGTGGGGAAAATAATGCGTCCGAAACGCAAAAAAGCCTAGATCGACACATTTTAAAATCCATATCTCCTAAACATTTAATGTCACAAAATTGAAACTTAACGAATAGCTGTAGGTATACTAGGAGAAACAAATTTTTGAGTGGGGACAGTGGCGTACGGGGATGGGGGTTAAAAAACTTTAGATTACAATATCTCACGAACCAATTGCACTAGACAAATAAAATTCGGTTTGTATACGAAGTTTGACAAATTAAGTTTGATGAAAGTAAAATTTTTTAGGGGGGCCGTGGATCATGAAAGTGGAAAATCACGTCTCATATCTCAAGAACCAGAACCAGAAGTAGGCCTAATAGACCCCTAGCAGAAAATATAATGTTGGGGGTGTGGGTGTAGAGGGTGAGAGTGGGGAGGGTGAAAAGGAAAAAGTTCTGATTTTTATATCTCGAAAACCTATAGTGATATAAAGCTGAAACATGGTATTTAGATAGAGCTATAGTAGTAGCATGTTGGAAAAATATAATTTTTTATAGGGGTAGTATGGTACGAGGTTGGAGGATGTTTTTCCTATCTATAGAACGGCTTATGCTACAAAGTTGAAACTAGCAATTAACTAGAAAAGTCATTTAGATAAAAAAAAAATGTCAAATATCCATTGGCGTTCGGAAGGGGGGGGGGGGGGGCGAAAAAATTTATCAGTGAAAATGGAATGCATACATTTTCACAATTTTCGTCATAACTATTAGGTCTTCCCAAATATTTAATTCGTTTTTATTCCACGGCTTCTTCATATAAGTACCTAGAAAGTGTTTACAGGATTTTTTGAAATTCGACCCCTAAGGGCGTGTAAAGGGGTAGTATACTTTTTCACGAATTCTGCCATATCCCCCAGGTCTGATCAAATATAATATCTTTTCACTTTCACGGGCTTGCGTAATAATGGTTTTTTTCCTTTTTCAGCCCCTAAGAGGGTATAAAAGGGTTAAACACGTTTTCACGAATTCCGTCATATCCTTTAGAAGTGATAAGTAATTGAATTGTTTTTACTTTCTTGTTCTGTCTTCATATTTATCTATTAACTCCTTTTAGGATTTTTGAAGTGGATGTAAGGAGATTGCATATGTTTTCACAGATTCCTACATATTGCTTAGATCTGATGATATTTCGAATTCATTTTTACTTCCTAAGGTTTCCCATATAAGAGCCAAAAAGTCAATTTCAGTATTTTCAGATATTCAATCCTAAGGGGTGTAAGGGGATTGTATGCTTTTCAAAGCTTCGACATATTAGATCTAGAGATATTAGATCGCTTTTCACTTCCACAGACTTCTTATATAATCGCCTACAAACCCATTTCTCAAATTTTGGATATTCAACCCCCAAGGGTTTGCATATGTTTTCACAAATTCTGCCATCCCTTAGTTCTGATGAGATATAAAATTGATTAATACGGCATTTGATGGAATGACCTAAAACCCAATTTCACGATTTTTCGAATTTCAAGAACCAAGGAGGTGTGAAGAGTTTGCTTACGTTTTCACAAATTTTTCAAAATCCCTCGTGCCTCATGAGATATCAAGTTGCTTCTTATGAAACCGTCTAAAAACCTGTTTCACAATTTTTTCGAAATTCAAACCCCAAGTGGAAGTAATGGGTTTGTATACGTTTTAACAATTCGTCATATCTCTTAATTCTGATAAGGCAACAAATTCGTTTTTACTTCTATGGGCTTTTAGTGTACATAATATACCAAAATTCGAATACACGGGCTTTTTCAATGTTTAATCGGCTAAAAATCTCTATTTTAAATTTTTTTATTTTAGGAACAAAATTAGCTTTCCAAGAAATTTCATAGTCTCGAAACAACTGATTGTATGCTCCGATTTTGACCGCTCCCGAACTTTGACCCGAAAAATAATAAAGTTTCGCCCAGACCATTGGCAGATTTTTTTTAGAGTTCTGGGTAGCACCTTACGGGTTCTAAAGATTCGTTTATATAACTTTATGTCATATAACTTCAAATAAAGAAGTTAAAGCGAAATGTTTAAATTTTTCTGTAACTTCAAAGCGCTATAACTTCTTTTCCTTAAGCTTTAGAGAAAATATTTATAAGGTATTATCGATAGAACTCTTTGGCGGGCAAACAGAACTCGTAACTTAAAACACCCCAAACCTTACGGTGGAAAACATTTTATATACAACTCAATGTGATAAAACTTTAAACATAGGAGTTCTAGCGAATTTTTACTACTTGAGATTCCAGATTTCTAATATGACGTATTTTGTTGCTCCTATCAAATTTTTTTAGCGTGAAATAATGTCGAAAATATTTAGTTAAAATACGTTGTAGTTAAATATTTTCTCTATTAAGATCGTAAAAAAAATTATTCCATTTCAACCCCTACTTGGTCCCCACCGAAACTATAGATTTCAAGATAAAAGTTCTTTAACATACATTTCTCATTTTCATCACTTTTTAGTCCGAATGAACTGAACTATATTGTTCCCGAAACTGGCAACTTTACATGACCCGGAACCGAAGGTTGGGTACCCACAACTTTGAAAGATAATTTACCCAAAACTGGATAACTTTTTTTTATGATTTTCTTATAATTTTACTTTATTATTTTTTAATAATAAAGTGTTGTGATCGACCTGAAATTTCAAAAAAATTTGCTACCCTGAAATTTTGTATTTACACGTTTTAGGACTAGTAAAATCCAAAAAGCAAAAAAAAAAATTTCCGTCTGTCCGCCGTCCGCCGTACGCAAAATCGTTTGAAGGCGCGTAGCTCCCAAACCCGTTGAGGTATTAAGTTGGAGAGGGGAGCGTTTTAGACGAAAAATTTTGGTTTCTAGATCTCAGTAACCACATATGCTAGGAGGCTGAAACATGGAACTTATATAGTACTATGATAGTGGACTCATTTGCAAAAAAATGGTGATCGAGTGCGCTTTTACTTCTATGGAATATTCTATTGATAAAAAAAATACGTAAATGAATAAAAAAAATCTGCCAACAGGCGCAACTTTATTATTTTATGGGTAGAAGTACGAAACGTGTTTAATGCTTAGATGCAATGTAGGTTATCATGCGACTGACAACCTAAGGAATAACCAGGAGGCTATTTGGAACGGTATTTTTTAGGTTGTCAGTCGCATGGTAACCTACACCGCATCTCAGCATTAAACACGTTTCGGACTTCTACCCATAAAATAATAAAGTTGCGCCCAGACTGTTGGCAGATTTTTTATATGAAAATGCAAAGCTGACTCTACGACGAATATGAAACCAACATTTCTTTTGACAATGAGTACCCATTGTACAGGGTGGCGCGCGGCAGACGCATGGATTTGAAACATCAATAAAAAGCAAACTGTTCGAAAATGACAATCTTTCTTATTTTTTGCTGGTTTATTTACATTAGAGATTTAAGTTCATACAGTTTTTAACAATGTATCTGTCAAATGGCGGCCCTGACGCTTCAAACATTGTGTAAGCCTTTTTCTGAAGTTTTCGTTCACTCTTTCAAGCATTGCCACAGGAATTTGGAGGATGCGGGTGCGAATGTTGTCTTTAGGGCTTTAGGGACGATCGTTGTAAACAAGAGATTTGAGGTATCCCCACAGGAAATAATCGCAGGGCGCTAACTCAGAAGAGCGCGCTGGCCAGTTCAAATCGACTCTTAGGGAGATGAGGCACCCGGGGAATCTGTCACGTAAAAAGTCCATGCAAACTCTTGCTGTGTGGGCTGTGGCCCCGTCCTGCTGAAACCAGACCTCTTCCAGCTCCATCTGTTCCATTTCAGGCAAGAAAAAATCATGGATCATGGTCAAGGGCACCTGTCTGTTTACGAATTGAACGCGTGGGAATTTGTTCAATTGCAGCTCGAACCCTCTCGATGTTTTCTGGGGTAGAAACAGTTCTCTGAGGCCCCTTTTTTTTATCGTGGACACATTTCCGCTATCCAGGAAGGCATTAACCCACGCAAGAATTAGATTTCGATCGGGAGCTCGACCGCGGGGGGCGATATTGAACTGTGAACGAAAGGAACGCTGCACACAGACGATCGAGAGGTTGTTCGAAAAATGGGCTTCCACATAAAAAACACGATGTTGAACAAGCCACTCCATCTTTGAGACTGAAACCAAGTGCTAACAAACCTTCCTTCCCCCTCTTTAGAACCACCCCACCATCAACCCTCTGCAACCGCTGGGAAGGAAGCAATGACCTTTTCAAATCCATGCGTCTACCACGCGCCACCCTGTATTATATTAAGCCTTGAAAGTGAAACATTCTCTTAAAGTGTTCCGAAATATAGATACCTTATTTAAAATTGAAAAAACCCAAAAATTTGTCGAATATAACATTTTCATAAAGCATTGCTGACATTTACTTGAGAAAAATCGCAAGTAAATGTTTTTCCACCTACTCAGAGGGTAAAAAAAATAAATCAAAAGAAAATCAAAAATGCAAACAATGTAGCGCCCCTAAAGAGCTATGTCTATATTTTATCCCCTATGTTTCTATTGAAATTGAAAACAAAAAATACGTGAATAAATAAACAGCTTATCTGACAACAGTTTGGCCGTAACTTTATTATTTTTTGGATAGAAGTCCGAAACGTGTTTTGTGCTAAGATGCGGTGTAGGTTACTATGCCACTGACAACCTAAAAAATAACGTTCCTCCTGGTTATTCCTTGAACGCATCTCAGCATTAAATGCGTTCCAGACTCCTATCCAAAAAATAAAAAAGTTACGGCCGGACTACAGTTAGATTTTCGTTTTATTTATCATTTCAATTTCAATAGAAACATAGGGGATAAAATATAGACATAGCCTTTTAGGGGTTGAACATGAAAAAATTCTGAAACCGATTTTTGGCGCTAATTACTGGACACCGTAAGTTTAAAAGGCATCTGCATACGTTTGGACTGGTTTTAGACGATATTTGCAGATTGTGTGAAGAAGAAGAGGAAACTGCAGAGCACGTTCTATGCCATTGCGAAGAACTCGCACACAGAAGACTCAGCAGCGTCTCCCTGGTGTCAACGTGGATTTTTCAAATGACATGTTCTTGTGCTAAGATAGGCCGCTGTCCGAATTACGCTTTCTACACTTTTAGCGCGCTTACAATCGATCCGAATTGCGCTAGCAACGCATACAATTTGCATGGAGGGGTTAATTTTCTGGCGCTTACACTGCTCACGGTTTCGAGGATAGTCACAGGAGTACACTGGGTGCACACGATCGATCCGAATTGAAAGTGACATAAGCGTACCGACAATTGGGACCGAACATAAGCACTGTTAGTGATGTAGGCACTATGAGCGTAACTCGGACCGCGGCCTTAAAAACCACTGGGCCCAGCACATTACCCTGATTCAATTATGAGTAGTTCGTTGTGGATTTGAGCCTGGAGATGTGGGATCTGTCAGAGTCATTTTTGTCAAACGAACCAGTTTCGCTGTAACAAGATGTTGTAGATTACATTAGTCAATGCGATCGTAAACTTATTTGAAGTCAACGAATATTTGATGGACATCGACTTTGAATTTTCAGCATTCTTTTATCCATCGTCGATCTTCCAGTTTTAAATCTGCCTTGATATTCGCCTGTGATTTTTTCAGCCAAGGCTGGTTTATGTGGTGGCCCACCAGTCGAGATAGGGCCCAATTAGCACGGAAAGCGCCATTTTGATACCTCTACTCGCTTAACCGGGTCGTAGAGGACGATGAAGTAGATACAATGTTTTACAGAGACCTGGGGCTGGAATGGATTGAAATAGCATTGTAGATTGTAGATTTGGAAATAGGGGTTGGTGTGGATAACCTCTGTCACTGCAGCCACAGTTGGGCTTATTGTGACGTCCCCCCGGTTTGATTATGATTCCTCTTCGATCCCTGCGCTTACAATGAAGCTTAGTATTTTGCGAAGAGAAATGGTCAGGAATTCCGATGGGTCTATGAAACCCTGACCGAAGTGACGAAGCCTTTTGCGAGTTAAACCCTCACATTCACAGAGGATATGCTCTGGTGTTTCGTCTTCGTCATTGCATATTCTGCAAATTTTAGTCTCAGAGAGACCAATCCTGTTGAGATGCTTCCTCATGTGACAATGTCCAGTCAGAGTTCCCACTAAGGTTCGGGTCTGATATCTGCTTAATTTTAGATAATCAGATGTTCTTTTTTCCGAGTGTTTTGGCATAAAAAGCTTTGAGTGCCTGTTGCCCGGTGCCAAGTCCCAGTGAATGGCACTTTGCGATTTTTGCCACATTCGGATGTTCATTATGGCTGTGCTTAATGGTATCCCACAGAATGGATATGATCCCATGAAGTCAGATTCTGAACCTTTCCTAGCCATTTAGTCGGCCATTTCATTACCTACATAGCCGCTGTGTCCCGGAATCCAAATGAGACTGACTCTGTTCTTATTTCCGAGTTCAATCAGGCATTGGAGGCAATTCCAAACAAGTTTGGAGTGGATTTGAACGGACTGATGTGCCATTATTGCTGCCTTGCTGTCCGAGAGAATATATATTTGTTGGTTTTTGTAGCCCCGTCTGATATTTTCCCTAATGCATAGTTCAATAGCATGAGTCTCCGCCTGAAAGACAGTGGATGTTATGTGCATGCTACAGTAGAATTTCACATTTGGGCGCGCATCGCCCCAGTAATACCCAGGCATGCCAGTCTTTGTAATTTAGTCAGCTTAAGCTGAGCAGTTTTCTGCTTTGTTTTCTTCCACCAGACGGATGCCGCGTAAGTTATAATGGGCCTAGCAACGACGGTATACATCCAGTAAGTTAGTTTTGGACTCAGTCCTCAGTTTTTGCCGAGAAGGCTTCTGCAGGTCCAGAGAGAGATTCTGGCCCTTTCAAGAACTTTGTCCAAATGAGCATTTCAGGCGAGCTTTTCATCCAGGATAATACCCAGGAATTTTACCTCACTAGAATATTCTATGGATTCTCCAAAAAGAGTAGGCTTAGATAGCTTGTCCTTACACCTCCTTTTGGTGAATGCAACAATTGTGCCTTTCTTTGGGTCGATACCCAATTCTGCTTTAGTGCACCAGGTTGCTACCTGGTTTAGGGTTGGAATAGCATACGCTACTATTCTGGAATGTTCGTCATTACATTGTACAAACCTGTGAGATGCCCGTGTAATTTTCACACCGAAGTCGTTTGTTTTTTATGCTTTTGTGATTGTGCTTGGAAAATAGTTCTTTGCCACTCGTCTGGCATTTTATTTTGTTTAATGTTCTACCAATTTTCACTGCTAAACTTTTGATAAAAACGCACTGAATTGTAACTGTCGAATGAAATCTTCACAATCTTCCTTCTTCGTTCTCGACATGCAGAAAGCAGATTCAAGTCTTGGAGGAGAATTTCGAAAATATCGAAACACGGTTAAAACAGGAAATTAAAAGCCTCGAACAACACTACAGTGAAAAACTGGAGAGAATTGAAAACGAAAAAAACCTTCTGGTTGATAATTACCAAACCAAATTAAAGGATACTCAAACGGAAACCGAAACTATCGTCAAAAAACTAAAAGACAATTATGAAGCGGAAATCAACGCATTGGGGTCTGAGCATAAAACCATGATAGAAAACATTCGACAATCAAAGCTTATGGAGTTTGCTGTAATTCAAAATAACACGTCCTACCTGGACACATTAAGAAATGCATCGCATCACCTGGAGAATGTATCCGGCGATCTTCAAACTCTCCGGGACGAAATGTACTCAAGGATAGATTTGGCACATAAGGATCGCGAATCAAAATTAGATGCAAGGGAAAAACAAACGGCAGGTAAGATCGCTTCTATTAGATTCTTGTTATTTCTGATAAAATTATCTAATTTCAAGACAAAGAACGTCGTCTGACCATAACCGAAGAGGCTTCCCAACAAGAACGAGTACGACTTATGAATCTCGTTGCGACTCTCGAGACCCAGCTAAACAAGCTGTCGCAGGATACCTCAGACGAACAGTGGACACTACGACAAAAGATGTCCACGATAGAAGTCGAACGAACTTCGTTTGAACGTGAGAAACAATTCGCTCGCGATCAACTCCTGCGTGACGAAAAGCGTTGCGAAGAACTGAAAGTTTTTCAACTGAATGAAACGCAACGACTAATGCAACAAATTCAGGACGAAAAGCAACTGATCCTGATCGAATGGTCCAAATTGGAAGCATCGAAGAAACTTCAAACGACCTCCAATGCACAGTCGCTCAAGACTGAAGCCGAGGCAGCTCTTAAAGTAGCTCAAGATGCAGCTCACCAGGCTGATCACGAGCGTGAACGTTACTTGAATATGCAGCGTCAACTGGAAGCTCGTAAACGTGAACTGAAAGAAGAAGAAAATGCCGTGCATCAAAAACAGGATGAATTAGAGTCCGTGATCTGTTCGGCTAAATCGAAGGAACGTCATGTACAAGGCGTCCTAGAAAGAAGTCGCCAGGCAGAGCAAAACTTTAATGCTAAAATACAACTAATTCAGGCGCAAGTCAGGCAGCTAGCCGAACGCGAGGCGCGAATATCACAAGATCGTTTTGAATTATCGCGCGAACGTTTAGAATTGCAGGAGGTCAAACGCCGGTTGGCTATGAACAAGTGCAGTTTGTGCCGAATCGGCGAGCAAAGTGTGGAAATTTCGCGACTATTAACGCAAGATAATCAGCAAGAAGACTTAGAACATGCAACTGGACAGCCAACAAATATCAGTTATGCTCTTGGAAATTTTTCCGAAAATACGCTGGATAACCTTTTCGACGTTGATCTTATTGAAAGCCTGAAGAAAATGCAATCAAGAGATTTGAGAAGAAATTTTTCGGCCGATTTTGATCATGGCTTGAGCGATCAACCGCAACAATTCGACAATCAGACGCATCAGACTCACACTGTGCCAACACAGACATTAGAATCTGATTTAATGCTTCTTAATTTAGACATTCACAACTTTGGAGATTAAAAGACTTTAACGTGTTCAACTTTATCTCGATTTTAATTTATTGTTAAAATAATAATTGTGATTAGGTTAAAGAAAATTGCTACAGTAAATTAAAAAACTTTTAGATACATATATGCTACGTATGTAGCTGCAATCAATGACCCAAACAAATTCTCAATCAAAAACAGAACTTATAAAAATACAGAAATAACGCCCCCTCTCCACCCAACCAACTCAAACAAGGTCTGTATTCACCACTGTCGACATTTAAATATTCGTAAATATTTGAAACCGTGGAGTTATGCGATTCTTGTTGACGAATCACGTCGTGCGAAGTTCGGTCGAAGTATTTTCAAACGAGTTTATTTCATATCCCGCACTGGGATACCACCGTCTTAAATGACCTAATCTAACTTGAAGCTTATCGGAAGATGCAATAGCGAAATACCTTTCGTACATTTTCCATGGTAGAGAAACTATTCCCGCCAGCAGTGTCATAGTCATAAATTCTTCATAAGTTAAATTTCGCTGATAACACTCTGCATCTCTTCTTAACATACCTGAACAAAGGTAAGACACGAATGAGAAAAACAATCAACACAAAAACTTGTTGAACAGGTTTCCCGAGCTTCCACACAAATAATCGAAACACACATGAAGGCTTCAGGTATGATATAAAACTTCTTTAATACAGGTAAAAATAGTTGTAGGTACCTGGCGCTAAATTGCCCAAGGTAACGTGTATGTATTACACCAAGCAGCTTTTCGCTTTTTGAAACGTTGTGGTAGGAAAGAATATGGAGCACGTTACTATGTTTTCTGTTCTTTGGTAGTAGTAAGTTACTGCCGAGATATAGTACAATTTATAGGATGTCTTCATTAAGTATTTTACCAGGTAGTCCTGGATATCCTGTGCGGAGAGGATCGTGTCACAGGTCATCTCAAACGTGTGGAATAGCTTGAGGAGGGCAAATGATAATTTTCCGATAAAAGTTACTGCCATTCTTTTACTGACTACTACATGAACACGATTAGTGCATGGAAATGGTAGAAAGAACTCTCAGGTGAGTAGGCAGGTGGATGGAACATTTTCTACTTGATACTGGTAATTAATCAATCAATCGTTGTATTGATTTTGTGGTAAAATGTCACCATTTTAATTTCGAATTTAGAGAACAAGGTTAAATGGAAGGAATCGTGCTCTAGATTGTTATGGGTCATTCGATCAAGGATCAGCTACAAGTGTGACCTTACCACCCCTGATACCGCTAAAATTTTGTGTACTCTATGTATTAGTTTAAAAACGTTTAATTTGTTTATGTCATTAAGACTCGTACCGAAGGCTGAGCACCCTAAGGGCTAAGACCAATGGGTGCCTGAAATTGGAGGGTGAAAAATGTAGTAGTATAGTCTGTCCCAAATTAAAAGTGGTTTTTTGATCATCTAATTCTTTGCGCAGAGAGAGTAACTTACTGAACGAGATTGACTGATAGCTGGCAGAACCAGGATGCATTGGCAAGAATTTGTCAGCGTCCATGGACGGCTTTCTAAACCCAACGACATTTGTCTACGCTCTGCACAGAAACTATGGAAAAATCTGGGGAATTACAGTGGCAATAAATTACAGTAATGGATGCGATAGACACCGTTCCCGAACAATCCAGCCAATCGAGGCACACGCAGTAGGAGCCTCTGAAGAGACTCCTTAACGCCGGTGCTCTTAGTGGTGGATTTACACTGAACCTTTGAGGCGCGTCTCTATCCCCACCATAAAATCAACCAATCAGATGTAATCGAAGGGTATAACTGTGTGTTTAAAGGTATAGGTCATTTTATAGCATTTGTTTACATTAAGTAGAAGGCTATTATATGAGCACCATAGTAGTTCATTAAGATCAGACTGTGTGTGACTTTGAGGTCATCAGCGTAGAGAAGCAACGAAGAGTGAAAGCTTAGGGCTAAGTCATTAACAAAGATCATGAAAAGGAGTGAGCCATATATTGAGCCCTAAGCAGGGGCGGAGCTTCCATAGGAGCAAGTGGAGCAACTGCGCCTGGCGCCAAATTTTTAGGGCGCCACACATACTATTTCACCTACCTACAAAATTGCTCGGTCAAGAACCATATAATCCTGCAATTATCAATTTTGCAATTCTAAAACACGGCATCTTACCTACAGATACCTATCCATCCAAATACAATTTAACAACACGTCGTACACCCAAACATTTGTTACATGTTCATATCACCCTTTTCCAACTAGTTTACACAATTTTGTATGACTAACATGATTTTCCTAGACTGATCCGACACGTCTGTCTACATCGTATTGTTCGATCATACATGTGCGAATCTATTGACTTACTCTTTGGCGCAAACATTTAATCCGCACCATGGTTCGACATTCAACACGCACGGTACAGTGAACGTTCAACGTTTTTATGCGCGACGGCATGCGTTGTATTCCGCTAAGTGCATATGTATTCATGGTACCTGGCGCAGTTTACAAAAGTACGCCATATGAATGAATTGGGACCTCAGACAGAGGCCCCAGGCGCATGCGCGGTGCCATTGCTTCAGTTCTTTACTATTTTTCATATCATTTCCGATGGGCTTTTTAATTTTCGCTAGGTATGTTTTTTAATATAGGGAATTAAGCTCTTATGACGTGATCACTACTATACGAATGCAATTAAGAAGTGTTATCTAATAATTAAACGACAATACGGGTACATTTGTTCTAATGTTATCGAAAAAATTGAAATGTTTAGAATTTTCAGGAGTTGGGAGCACTGTTGGACTACCAAAGAAAATGTAATATTTTTTTTGCTAGATTTTAATGTGGAAAAAAAATAAGTGCTAATATCTAATACGTTTCAATGGCTTCAAACTTAATTACTTAAAATTCACTTAAATAGGAATAAAGCCTCACAGTTTCTAAAAAATTATTTAAACTCACTGAAAATATGTGGGTAATATTGCACCGGAGAGCCAAATTAAATGTGTGCATAAAACCGTAGGGAAAATAGCTAAATAATTCAATTTTATCGGCAAAAATCGCATATAACTGAGGCTATGAGGGCAACAGTGACCTAACCCACAAAACCATGAAAACTGAAAAAATTATATTTCTAGTATCTATAGTGCATTCTGTTGTCTTTAGATTAATATAAAAAATAGTTTTTTATACTGCGGACAGATGGCAGCAAATCTTATTAGTGAGAAACATTTCTATAAAATATTATGGAAAAAAATTGCATTTATCTCCCATAGGTAGGGTTAGGGTTAGGCCACTTTTGCTATCATAGCCTCAACTATCGCCTTCTGCTCCAAGACATTCATTGTTCTCCAACAAATCGCAGTTGAATGCATATTTTACTTCTTTGGTCACTAGGAAAGGATCCTCAACAATTTGTGTCTTAAATATAAGATGGCGAATTGAGAAACGTAATATATGGGAGTGGGCTCAATTTCAGAATTAAATCCCGTGACTTTTTTATTTTTTCAAGAAAGACTATTTTCAAAGGAGTTTAAAAAATGTACGCACTCCTTGAACTGTGTGTGCGCGCCCCCTGGGTAAAACTGAAATGACGTTCCTGGTCAAATTGTATTCAGTCGAAGTAGCCTCATTTTCAGTACTGTTCGTGATCCTGTATCACATCTACAGTCTTGTCAGCTGCTACGTTTCGCTCCTTGAGATCTCTTGATATATTCTTCCAGGTAAGATGCACCTTTGAAGACAATCACAGATGTTGATGGGATAAATTTTGCATACCTTGCGGAAGCAAGGCCATCCTTCGTATGAATAAACAATGAACTTCGGTTTTGTTCTATGGTGTTTATCTGTTACATATCGGAAAGCCCGATATGTAACATAAACATAAATGGTATTGTGAATTATAAGAAATAATTAGCGGGCTAAATAAACAGCAGGGCACTTTACCACCCTCTCCTCTATTTATTTCATGCAAAATCTTGAAAATCACCTTTGATTTTTCGAAAACAAAATATAAAATTTGGGACACCAAAACGTAAAAAGTGCACCGGGCGCCAAAACTATCAGCACCGCCACTGGCCCTAAGGAAGACTAGAGAGTGTGAAGAATACAGTAGACGAACATCCATTGAGAACGACACGAGAACTGCGTTCGGCAAGGTAGGACGCAAACCACTCCAAAAGAATATTACTGATGTTTCAGGCTTGCAATTTTGACAAAAGCAAGCTATGATCGACTATATCAGGGGCTTTGGAGAAATCAGTGTAGAAAACATCCAACTGCTTTCTACAATTAAGCGTTTTTGCCACTGTATTTGTGAACTGTAAAAGATTAGAAGCAGCATAGCTGCCTTTGAAGAAACCATGCTGTTCCTGGAGAATGAGGTGACTTATATTTTCATATAAGTGATCGTGTATGACGCACTCGAATACTTTTGAGAAACAAGACAAAATGGAAACAGGACTATAATTTGTGTCTACAGCTGCGTCGCCTTTTTTAAAGATGGGAATGATAGAGGCTTGCTTCCATAATGATGAGAATATGCCTGCAGAAAGGCTCTTGTTGAAGAGAATGCAGAGAGGAATACACAGAGAAGACGAAAGTGGCTTTAAGAATAAGTTGGGGAGACTATTGGGACCACCCTTCACACTACTGTCTAGTGCTCCAAGTAGATGCTCAATAACGGAGGGAGCAACAGAATAGAGAAGAGGAATATGGGTTCGGGACAGTGTTGCCAACCATTTTGTGTAAAATTCCCCACGATTGAGCCCAAATTTTCTCTTTTTCCCCATTATTCGTAATGGAATTCCCCACAGTTTCCCCATAAAGAATAATTCTACAGGAGTAAAAGGTTTTATTAATCATAAATCAAAAAACCTATTTATTGTATTACGAAAAAAAACTATTGTATAATATATATAAAATAAAATAGATGGAGTAATGCAGTTATTTGATTAAATAAAGATAAACCACTATATGAGAATGGAACTTTTTCATGGTTAATGCTACCATGGAAGCTGATTTTAAGAATTTTTTGGTTGTTTTTGACGTCATAGGAGTTTCTAGTGAGAAACACCAACACGAAAGTCCGACTGAGACCAATCGCCGTCTTGGATACTGCCATTGAAGACATGATAGTCCCATTCTCATTAATATTAGGAAATATAAAATTGCTTTTGGCGGGATTTGATGTCGCGCACTTAGTCTGTGAATCAAAATCCAGCAAAATTAGGCTATGGCAAATTTCACTAGTATATAATTCCTGGAAACAAGTTTGTTTCTATATTGCAAATATAGAAAAATCCTCAGCAATACCAGCATGATGAGCGAGTACCATCCGATGACGCAAAAGCTCCTTCGGACCTAGTTCAACACTCTCTTAAACTGGCTTCGCCACTGAAGGTTTTTCAACTGTCATATTCTCAATGGCAGTAGCCAGGGCTTATCCTGTTATTGATTAGTCAGATTACTGTGACTGGATAATGAGTCACGTGATGGCCAGTTGGACTTATATGTGACTCCTACTCGTAAAGCTACATACGATCCCTTGTAAACAATGAGACGCAATAAGTATTAGACGCAACGAAATAAGAATGTCTGTTTTGTTTTTCTAGTCGCCACAAGTCGACGTTTAAGTCGGTGTTGTGTTTGTGGTAAGGAATTTCAGAGAGTTTTGGTTTTCCCCATAATTGATCTCGAATAGTGCTGATTCCCCTTTTCCCCTTTCAATAAAATTTAGACTGAAATTCCCCACGAAAAGGGGAATTCCTCATGAGTTGGCATCACTGGTTCGGGAAACATTGAAGCTATAAGGAACGAATGAAGATGTAGGGGAAGAAAACACAGGCGAAAAGTATTATGCAAACAGTTCAGATGATTCTTGAGAGTTAATAGCAGTGGAGTCATTATAACTCACTTCATTAGGGAAAGAAGGAGAAGTCCAAAAATGTTTAGGCTCTCTACGGTTAACTGTTGATTCATCTTTGGCTATGCAAGTACGTACAGCAGATTTAATTGTAGATTTTGCCAAGCAACCGTAGCGATGGAACATAGATTTATCTTCTTCAGAACCAGACCTCAAGTAACGGGAGCGGCTTGAAGCCTCAGTTACAATGGCTCCGATCCGATCCGGCAAACTCGGAGGAGAAAATATTTTAGGCACAATGATTCCGACATCCGTCAAAGTGACACTATCGAGGTGTAATTTTAATTTTCAGTTATATGAAAGAGGTGATGAAATTCAATAATTCAGCTCTTAGCGTCGGAACGGATAGTAGTTGAAAGTTGGTCAACTTTATCACTCCGTTTTGTGTCTCGGATATTCGTTCTGTTTATGGTGACTAGGCGTTCCGAAATTCCCTTTAGATGTGTGTCGGATGGAGAATCACAACACTGTCCGTTTTACAGATCGGATCGGATCGGCTCGACTGAGGCTTAAATCTTTTAGATGAAGTGCTTTGGCGACTTCGGTGTTGAACCAGACCGGAGAAATGTTTTTAGGGAGCTTTTAATTGCTGACTCTGACGTGTGCAGATACTGCCTGGACCTACGTAGGTTGCTACTTAAGTTTTGAGATATGGCAACACTGATGTGAATACGTCAAATCAGACATTGTCGTCGTAAAGTTTGACATTTTTAGTGGTGAACGAACTCAAAACGTGTTGTCATACGCGCGCTATTTGTGTTGTTTACAGATACTTGAAATATTCATCTTGGTCGAAAAATGGAATTAAATCGTGAACATTTTCGTGCGATGTTTTTCTAGGACTTTCGACGTGGAATAAACCAACAGCAGTGTGCCGATCAACTCGCTTCGACTTTTGGTGATGAAACACCATCTCGAGCCACAGTGTCTCGCTGGTTTTCTGAATTCAACCGTGGTCGCACTTCGCTACAGGACGAATTTCGTGAACGTCGTCCAAAATCGGCAGTTGTGCCAGAAAATATCGATGCTGTGCGTGAACTGATATTGCAAGATCGTCATGTGACATACCGTGAGATTGGGGCATTCATGGGTATTAGTTCCACTCACATACATTCAATATTGCATGAACATTTGGCTGTCAAAAAGATTTGTTCGCGTTGGATACCGCATAATTTGACAATTGCTCAAAAAAAGCCTCGTGTCGATTGGTGCAAAGAAATGTTGAAAAAATTCAAAAGTGTGTTAATCGTCATGGAGAATATTTTGAAAAACAATAAAGCCATTTTTGATTATAAATATTTGTTTTTATTTGTCTATCTCAAAACTTAAGTAGCAAGCTACGTATATGGTGAGGAGGACATTACCTACATTTTGTGTGATTGTCAAGCAGTTGCATGGAGGCGACTGAGGTTGGGCAGTCTTTGGATGATCTGAGGTCGATTGGGCATGATAAGCTGGTCAAGTTTATCAGGGAGCTGGATTGTTTTGGGGATGATTAGTGACCTACGAGGTTCCGAAGGGATCGCTATGTGCCCTCTTTTGATGCCTAGTGTTCGCGGTGGCACAGCGCTTCGCTCCTTCTTAAAACTAAAATTGTATTTTTTTCTCAATTTACCTGCATAAAATTCACGGTAGAAAGGTTGCCAACATCTGCCCGGCGCTTTCGTGGCATCGTATTGACTCCACAAAGTGAATAGCAGAACAGGCACTATGCAGTATGCACTAACTGTCTGTTCGAAAGGTATGTTGTTCGGCAAGTACGAGTTTCATATAAATTCCTTGTATTTTATGATTTTAGTTTTGTGTCTGTATTTAGTGTACTTGTGACAAGAAGATCCGTGTGAATCGTCGTGATACTCTACCTACCCCGCGAGAAGAAGAATTTCTTGTAATTAGCAAACTAGCGAGACACGGTTCACGGTTGATTTCTCGGTACACTAAATGTCTTAAAACTATCGCTAGCGTGAATATAGTTTCGAGTTTATTTAGTTCGTTTGTCGCGAGTGGAATTCTTCTAATGGACCGACTTTAATTGTTCGCCTACACACGGCTGCTACCTGTGTACTTAATTTACCTGCCCTTTCGCATATCTTTTTTTTTTGTGCACCTCGCATGTTGCGCATTTTATTTATTTTTTATACGTTATAGTCGTGAACTAATTTTTTCTCATATCGAATTGTTCGTACCCAAGTGCTGTGAGTTGAGTTTATTATCTTATAACATTTTTGCTTAATGTACAAATAATTGAATCATATTTTTAATCGTCCATGATAAAGGCGCTATTTCTATAAATTTAGTGTCAAGGCAGTGTTATATATTTGGCTTTAAATCTTACCTTTTTTACCGTGTCTAACTGTGATACAAAGTGTACCCTTAATATTATAAAAAAAAGTGCAATATTTTTTGTCTATACAACAAGTGTTATTAAGCGCAAAGTGTTTTCAATATTTTGGATAAAACGCGCCAATTGCTCATAGATCGTTCGGCTATCAGAATTCTGAAAAAGAAAGGAAAACCTTGTCTTATTGTTAGATAAGCTACCTAAACTTATTTATTATTTTTGCATGAAGAACTCAGGTAAATATTAGTGCTTTAGTGAAATTCTTTTCATGTGTTGGTACAGTGCACAATCTCACAGAGAAGTACGTACTACTCGAAAACCGGCTCTATGAAAAATTACTGCCATTTACAGTTCACGTTCACACAGCGAATTTTTATTCCGTCCGTACCACCAGGTGATCTCTCCTAAGCGTTTTCGATTTGGTTTTTGTTGTTGCGGTTTGATTTGTATGTTGTGCCTTTTATTATAATTTTTGAATTTTCTCTGAAGAGCTTAGCAAAACCGAAATTTATTGGAACCATTGACCGTGAAGTAAGGTGAAAAAATTGTAGATATTTACATACCTACATATATTACACAAAATATTTTATTTGTCAATAAAATCATTGGACATTATCACATCAGCCAAGTACAGTTGAAGGACCTTGTATCGATTAGATACCTACATGTTGAATCGAACTAACACCTACTTATCTTACATCAATAAGCATTTTTGTTTCGATTACTTCCATTCAACCGCATTGTTTGAATCCTGTACACGTACCTTCAGCAATTTTCCGTAGTTAGGACAGAAAAAAACGTAAATTATTCATGGCGCATATACGCATATGTACCTACATACGAGTATATCTACTCGTACCCACCTTGTAATATTGAAATATAGTGATAATACTAGCCCCTTGTCCCATATCTGTCATCACAGTACTATAATGGAAGTTAACCTCTTCAGTTATTGTAAACTAAAAAAATGTGTCAACAGTCTGGGCGCAACTTTATTAGTTTTCTGGACAGAGAGAAGTGGTTAGAGTGCGGCTGCAACAGAAGTCACCATTAAAATAACAAATCCAATTGGGGGTTATAATCCGAGACGCGTATTTACAAACCCTATACCATTTAAGTCCCTATAGAACAAACATCGATGAATCGGCGATGAAGAAGCAGCGAACACTTTCGAAAGTTGTCATTCAAAAAAAGGTTATCACTTGGGAACAAGTTCAGCTACGAGGGTTCTCCCACCTGGCCTAACCAAGAAAACACAAATAAAAAATTGGAAAAAAAATTTCTTTATTTCTCAACATAGTGTCCTTTTTCTAAGAATTGCACTCATTGGGATTACTGGTGCTTTACGTACAACGTCTTCCCGGGCTTTGGAGGTAATGCTCCACATAATCTCACTAGACTTAGCGGTCAAATCAATAGCGGCAAAGAATGTGTTGAGTTTGCGCGAGGCAGGCTATTGGAAGGAAGGCAATGTGGGCCACACTGGGATCTTGTCAGTTTCCTTGTGCTCCGGCATTCCAGAGCGCACCGACTACAGGACACCGTCTTATAGTTTTGGACATTCCTATGTTGTGAACACCAGAATGGAGTGGGGATCTAAAATTATGACTCCAGACATTTTTGCTATCTATACTGATGGCTCCAAGATCGTAAAAGGAACGGGCGCAGGAGTGTACTCTTGCAACCTCGACATCATGGTGTGTTTCAGGCTGAAATAATTGCATTGACAAAAGCAGCGGAAATAATTGTACAGAAATAGTGCGTGAATAGTGCAAAAACTATATATGTGGACAGCCAAGCTGCTATAAAGGCTGTTGATACGCACGTAACTAAATCCAGACTATTTAGCGAATGTAAAAGAATTTTGCAGATGGTGGGCTTAAATGAAAAATGAAAATCTGTTGTATCCCTGGTCACAGTGACTTCCTCGTCAATGACGAGCTCGCCAGAAGGGGGTCGGAGATGAGCATAGAGTTAGCTGATGAGTTGGTTCTATGACCCATGGCAAGTGTAAAGGGAATGATTGAAAGCACTTAGACAAGCTGAGGGGCTTGGTTGAATCTTTTGGGTTCCCGTTGGGCTAGAATGTGCTGGCCTTGATAAGAGGAACTGTAGTTTCATATTGTCTGTGCACAGGAACGCATGTAGACAACTCATAGGGGTCTTAACGGAACATTGTCCTTTTGGGAGACATGGAGAAAGACTGGGAATACTAATGGCTGATCTGTGTCGCTGTGGTGATGAGAATGTAGAACCAACACTGGAACATCTAGTGTGTGGTTGTGAAAGTCTGTCTCGTACCAGATATCGGTACTTGAGGAAGTTCTTCTTGACCGATTTATCAGAACTTGCAATGATACCTCTATGGAGAACTACTCTCCTCATAAAGAAGAGCAATATTTGGAATATATAGTTATGAGGCCGGTTTATATACGAGGGGAACACAATGGATCCCTAGTGATCTCTCGTGATGGGCTGTGACACAGTGCTACATTTCACTTCTCTAATCCTAACCTAACCTAGGAACACACTTTTCTCAGCGATGTTGGATAGCTTCGATACCCTCTTTATAGTGAGAACTGTCGAGCTCCTCAAAATAACCGTCAATCGCAGACTCCACCTCTTCTCTATTGGCAAATTTTTTACCACCGAACAATTTTTTTAAGTTTGAAAAAAGAAAATAATCCAAGGGGACTAAATCTGGCGGATAGGGTGCGTGAGAAAGCAAATTTACCTCATTGATTTTGGCCACCGCGTTAACGGATGTATGAACCGGTGCATTGTCCTGATGAAACTGTGGGGTGTCAGCTACTCGTGGGCAACACAGGTAGAAAACACTCTACACAATTCACAAAAATCAACTATTCGATGAGAAAAAATTATTAAAAAATTTATGTCATTTTTAGAAAAAATTAAGCAGTGATAATTTTACGTTGATACGAGTAAGAAGAAAATATAACCCACGACTAAATTCATAAAGTTAACGATTGTTGATAATTTTCAGTTACTTGAAAAAGTTGTTAATATGTACTAAGAATTGCATGTATAAAAGTTTGTTTCATTAAAATCAAATTACATAAGAAACGTTCGTCTGTAATACTCATCAAGAACTATTACCACGAACAATTGGTGACCCCGACAACAACGGAAATTACATTGCATTAACATAACGGTATTGTAATACTCATCGAGAACTATTACCACGAACAAAACAACACTTTATTTTTCGCCAAATGCGGCCGTTTTTCCATGATTTCATCACTCAAACGTTGCAATATGTTCGCGTAATACTTGCCGTTAATTGTTTTTCCTTTTTCAAGATAATCAATGAAAATTATCCCACCCGTATCCCAAAAAACTAACGCCATGACCTTGCCTGCAGAGGAACCGCCTTTGCATTCTTTGGAGCCGATTCTCCCCTGTTAGTTCATTGTTGTGACTATTCCTTCATCTCAGGTGTGAAGTGATGAACACATGTTTCGTCCAGAGTTATGAATCGACGCAAAAACTCTGAAACATCGCCAAACACTCGATTGAAACATCCTTACGACGTTGTTTTCTTCGATTATGAGCAAACGCGGCAGCCATCTTCCGCACAGCTTTCTCATGTCCAAATTTTCAGTCAATATGCGATGTACAGCACTTTTTGAAATGCCTAAATGACTGTCTCCTGGCTCGCGCCAATACAATTTTGTGGATTTTCTTCGTCATTTCTGGCGTGGTGTGTTTCGTATGAGCAAGAATGAGTTGGCAATACATTTACTGAGTATTTATGATTTGAGTATGACAGGTCATCGATGAGAGGTGGATCTGAATTATATACGAAGTCCAATTTAAGAATCATCGGGGATCGGTAGAATGGATTTACACATGAATTGTGTTCTACCGCTCATCGACTAATGGAGGGATGGAATTGCATAAGAATTCTGTGGCACCTCTCAATTATTCCTTACCGGTCAATACTGCATCAATCGTCGCAGACGGGTTATGGTTGAATGGAGTTTTGGTGGTCGTCGACTAGTGCAATCGAAAGACGACTTTCATTGCACTACTCGTCAGAGTTATGGGTTCCGGGATCAGTTTTGCGTTTGCACTTGATGATCGGACGTATAAGCATAAGCATTCAGCGATCATACTTTAGTCCTTTTCACTCACTAAAGTCGGAAGAGGTAACATTCTTGAGGAAAAGATGGGGAAGTATTTACTTTTCGACTTAATTCTCAATATCGGCACTAACACAAGCGCTCGAGCTAACATGATAGTAGTAGGTACATAAGAAGCCATGAATCTTTTGTGGTTTCGGCTTACAGGGATGTTGAACATAATTTTGTTTTGGCGATAGTGAATCTAGCTTGAACGCGGGGGCCAAGTGTTATGTTTCGCATTTACAGGTAAAGCAGAATCGAAGACTCAGAACTGATGTGAGTGCACCTCCGTACGTTATGAACCTTTCCACCATCTGGGAATTCCTCAAAAAAGTGCTTTGAAGGTTTTCTATGCGTCATCCGATCACACCAATCCCCTGATTTGTCTTACTACCGACCACGATGAAACTTCCCGTTGGAAACACAAGCGTGTTAACGTGGCTTAACTCAAACTAAACGAGATATTTGAAAAACGGTGTTCTTTTAACTAAAACTTTGAAAGACGCAGTATGACGGTTTTTGCATATTGTCAGGACTTAATTTAATCCTGATTACATTTGCGGCAATAAGGGAGTCAAATCTTGACTATGTATCAACTAGTTTGATCAATTGACGTGTCGTATGATAATCGTGAGATAAACGTGGCTACTGGTAGAACTCGAAGATAAGCAGAATTTTTACACCTCGAAGACAAGCACAAGGACAAATGAGGTGAGGAGTCTGATGTCACTTACTCCTTATAGTGGTCTTGAGTCCTTCAAATCAATGTTACATCTCCTTCCGATAAATAAATTCCATTGGAGGCGGAGAGATTCTTCCAACCACATCGACCAGAGATTGTGCTACACCCCATAGTCCATAGGTCTTTCACCAGTTTCAACCTATATACCTTAGTCCTATTATATTATCAGGAATCTTTCGAGTCAGTGAAGGTCTGTTTAGCAATGTGTCCAAAATGTGCTCTCCCAGACATCTGTAGTGCTAAATTTAAATTGCCACGTAGCAGCACGGAATATGTTCTGCTGTATCTGCCTCCTTTTGTCAGAACCTGCGCTGGTCATCAGCTATGACCCCTATTCTTTGAAAATGATTCCCTTTAGCACTACGATTAGTCTTGGATGGAAATCCAACAGCAGAAGCTCTTTGCTGTGTTTAGTGAAGTGATGAATGACCTGTCGGAGTATTGGCATTGGTAATTAGTATTGGTATTTTCTTTTGTTCAATCCATAACCTTATGCCACTCTGGTTGGTTAGTTGGTTTACGTGGTGGCCCGTCTGCCGAAAACAGGGCCCAATTAGCATAGGAAGCGACGTTTTGATTGTTTAACCTGGTCGTTTAGGGCTGATGAAGTAGATACATAGTTTTACAGAGATCTGGAGCTTGAATGGATTATCATATCCATCCAGAGCTGTTCAAGAAGGTAATCAGTTCTCCAATCTTGTTTTCGAGATCTCATCATGGTTATTGGAGAAGGGTTTGCCTATTGCGCGAAGTCTGGCTCTAGCTAGGGCTGGACACTCGCAAAGAAGGTAGATAATTTCCCTTTTACTTGCATCCCCACAACTGCGACAATTGACGTCAAAGAGAATACCCAGTTTGGCCACGTGGTCACCGATCGGCCAGTGACCCGTGCTGACTGCCGTGACTCTAGAGACGTCCACACGGCTCCTGCTCAGGAACTCTTGATGGAACAGTTTGGGATTCTTCACTCTTGATGCCTTGATGAAGCAGTTTGAGATTCACAATTTCGTTCCAATATTGGTGAACAAAGACTTTTGTAAGACATCTACTAAGGAAGTAGGACGATTTTTAATCAACCCAGCCTTACATATTTGACCAAACATTTTGATTCCAAATTTTAACACTATAGATCAGTTATTCTCAACCACGGTGCCGCGGCACTTTAGAGTGCCGCGGCACTATAGTGTGCCGTCAAATTTTACGAATGATACAAACAAAATTATTTTGTATGTTCTTATATATTTATAGTTTACCGCCAATTTTTTTAATTATCAAAAGTGTGCCGTGATGGAAAAAAATATTGAGAATCTAGGTCAAGGAGCTCTTGAGGACGGACATCAAGTGAGTTTGAGGTTTTGACCGTTCAGATGTGGTCAAAAACCTGAAATCCCCAACAAGCGGATTTGAGGTTATTGTCCGTTTTGATGTGGTCAAAATCGTCAAATCCACTAGTAGTCCGTAATATATAACTGTTTTTCGTCCGCGGTTATCTTCTGATTTGGCATATTGCTCGAATTTTAAAAATTCCGATACTCGTACCTCACTGAAGGCGTTTAAATAAATCGCGTGGCTTTTTATTTACATATGAATGTGATAACCTTGTAAAGACATATTTTTGAAAAATTCTTTTAAAGCTCCAAAACTTAAGCACGAAAAGTGGAAACAAATCGATTAGACCAAGTGGGTCCAAACAATCATCATTGTCTTATTAGACCGTGATTGTTCACGTTCGACTCGATTATTAGATATATCTTTTTTCCATTGTATTTATTAAAATGCATTTTTTTAGTACAATAAGAAGATTAGCCTATAATATTTCTTTCATTCACGTAGTAATCCGACGTAAATACCGCACAGGTCTAACTATTGTGAAATATTCTCCACAAAATTCTCACCAGGTTAGAAGCTATCGTTAAGACCTTTTAACAAGATCTCACGAATATTACAAACATAAATAAGTGGAATATGAAGCACGGCAAGAAAAAAGTGTTCCTTATTCATCAAAATCTAAAGACACGTTTGTAACTTATATACTATTAAAAACGGAAATGATGCACTTCTTTTGATGATGGAAAATTTTATATTATCATCTTACACTTGAGACAGAAGAAATGAATAAAAAAAAGATAAAAATGAAAGAAAACTGAAAGATGAGAGTGGTTTGAGCCACCACAATGTTCTTCCTGTCATTTAATACTTTTCAATAATTTTTTTCCCGTGTTTGTTTCCTCCGAGCAAAAAAAAGAGAAGAAAAAACAAACCACGAACATACTTTCACTAAATACAAAAAATTACTGAGATGAAAATAATTTCTTAAAGATTTCGAACTAAATTACTACCTGATGAACGATAAAATGAAGGCATATTATATTGGAGCTATTCAGATATTTGCGATACACTTAACTACTCAAAAAGTATTCGTTAAGGAATTGAATGCTGCTGTTATTCCGTCTAAACATGATTTTAAAAATAAAATTGTTCATAATTGCTCTATCTGTACTTAAGGTATGAACATGAAAATAAACGTTGAAGATGAACTGTCGACGCAACGTTATTTACTTGTTTCACGTCAATTTAAAATTTCTATTATTTCGGTGGGGTCTTGGCGAAAAGTGAAATGCATGCCAACGAATTTACAAGAAACCAGCGAGCGATCTTACGAAGAGTTTTTAAATGAATGCTTCTGTTTTTCTTATGAATTGAAAATATTTTTATTATTACCGAATTATTACATAACAAAAGACTTTTAAATCTCAAGATGACAGTATTGTGTTGATTTTTCAGCTCTACGTAGGGCAACCCGTGAACCTATGGACGGTTTTACCAGTGGACAGCTTAAGTCTTGCCCAAATTCAAGTACCTACAGTATTTACTTATTTAATTTATTTGTTGTTTGAGCCTGTAGAAGCCTTACTGCACGACGGCACTTAACCACCCCCTAGGCAACATCTATTTCCTTAAGAGAGGAGAGGATTTTACCCAGTGGAGTCTTCGAGAGGTCCTCATTGGTGAGAGTAAATCCACCGAGAGTCTGCCTTCTTGATCTGGCAAGTGCATCACAATTACACAGAATTTGTGCAGTTGTTTCAGGTGTGGTTTCACAGAATTCTTTACCGATGATTTTAAGGTGATAATTGAGGAAATAATGTCCTGAAAAATATCCCATTATAACCCTCGCGAATTTCGACGCTCTCTTACTTGAGAAAGTGAGTTCCAATAATCTACCACCTGAAGATTTAGCCACTTTAAAATACCATCCTTAATGAAGTCTTTACCTATACTCCACAGAATGGTGTAGGGCCAATCATTGATGAGTTAGCTCCCCGCTTAGCCAGCTGGTTAGCCAATTCGTTTCCCGGAATACCCTCATGTCCTGGCACCCACCCTGGTCTATGCCGCTCCAGCGGCCACGCACCTTACCAAACTCGACCAAACCTGGCACCCACATTAGGATTAGACTGTTATGATGTGCCAGCTTTTTAAGAAGAGAATGGACAGTCCCACACAAGTCTAGAGCTAAAACAACCTACAGTAGGTGTGTTTTCTTGCGCATTTATCCAGATTAGAGTAGTGATTAAAATTTACATTGAAAACACCAACAATATTGCTGTTTTTGTTATTTTTATTCCTTTTCCCTGTAGATAGTAGGCTGGAATATAGATTTTAACCGGAATAGTTAACCCAGTAAGCTCACTGGGGGAACTATTCGGAATAAATTCTCTTATCTAGCCTACTATCTATTGAAAAAAGTTATAAAGAATCGTAAAAACAGCAATGTTGTTGTTATTTTGTATGTACATGGTGGGCCAAATACAAGTTTCTTTTTAAAAATGCCATAAAATGAACAAAATTAAATTTTTTTCCATGTATTATGGCTTTATTAGTAAGAGTAAACATTCCCATTAATGATGGAACACAATTTCGTTCAAGTGGCTGCCTCGGCTGGCTGCGCAGTAGCGCATTCTGTCACTCGTAATTTTCCAAGACCTTGTTGATGGTTTCGGGCTGTAGCTCACGGATTGCTTGGATGATATTGGCCTTAAGTGCTTGAATCGTTTCTGGATTGTTAGCATAACATCGGTCCTTCACGGTTCCCCACAAAAAAAAATCCAAAGGGGTCAAATCGCAGCTCCGAGGCGGACAATTGACATCGCCAAGACGGCTGATAACACGATTTGGGAATTTGGTGCGTAAAAGATCGATTGTGGCATGGGCTGTGTGGAATGGCGCGCCATCCTGCATGAACCAGAGGTCATCCAAATTCATGTCTTCAATTTCAGTAAAAAAAAAGTCGGATAACATGGCTCTGTAACGTTCACCGTTGACCGAAACGTTGTTCCTAGCCTCATTTTCGAAAAAAAAATGGTCCAATGATGCCACCACTCCACAATCCGCACCAAACTGTCACTCTCTGTGGATGCATTGGCTTCTCGACAATAACGTGCGGGTTTTCCGAGCCCCAGATGCGGCAATTTAGTTTGTTAACGTAGCCGCCGAGATGAAAATGCGCCTCGTCAGAAAAGATGATTTTTCGCCCAAAATCGTTGTCCAATTCAAGCTGCTCTAAGGCCCAAATTGCGAAGCGATAACGAAGCGGATGGTCGTGCGCCTTCAATTGCTGAGTCAATTGGACCTTGTAAGCGAATAATTCGAGATCTTTGTGCAGAATTCTCCTCAGGCTGGTGCGTGAAATGTTGAGCTGTTGAGATCGACTGCGAGTTGATGTTCGTGGAGTGAGTTTCACACTCTCGGCTACAGCAGCCACATTCTCGTCTGTGCGCACCATACGAAGACGGGGGCCATGGGTGTTGTCTACTAGCATGCCAGTCTCACGAACTTTTTGCACAAACTTGCGTACAGCAGGCGCTTCATTTCGGCCAACACTTCTTTTCAAAAAACCGCACTGTTTGGGCTACACAGCACTCACTTTGGAAATAAGTTTTCAATATTTCCCAACGTTGTTCAAACGTAAAGCGACTCATTTCGTTCCGCGGAGGTATGATACTGACTTTCTGTCAAGATTTCGAGCGGGAAACAGCTTTCAGTGTCAAAATAACCTATGATTTAAAAAGAAACCACTAGATGGCCCACCCTGTATATAAATTTTCTAACCTAATCTGTTCTAGATAAGTGCGCAAAAAAACACTCCTAGTATCGAACAATACGCATTCAGGGAAATGTTTATTTTATTTTTTTTTAATAATAAAGTATTGTCATCGTCCTGAAAAAATTACTACCCTGAAATTTTGTATTTTCACGTTTTCACCCCAAAAAAGCCACAAAAATGTCGGCCGTAGACGCCGACCCCTACGAGTGATACCTTTTGGGGTGGAGGGAGCGTTTTAGACGAAAAATGTTGGTTCCTAGATCTCAGGAACCGCTTTTACTAGTAGGCTAAAAGTTGGAACTTATGTAGAACTATGGTAGGGACCCATTTGCAAAAAAAATTTCGATAGGCGAAAATACAATGCGTCCGAAACGCTTGAAAACTGGGATTGAAACATTCTAAAATCCACATCTTCTGAACGATTGATGTCAGAAGGTTAAGGGATACTAAAGACTAAAATTTTGAACGGGAGGGATGGGATGTGGGTGGGGCAAAATACTTTGGATTACAATAGCTTCCGAATCAATTATACCAGGAATATTAAATTTGGTTTCTGATAAAGAATTACAACTTTTTGAGAAGAGAGGTGAAGCACGAAAGTGGGAGGATAGCCACTTTTCAAAAACTTAAATTTTTATATCTCAAGAACCGTACCAGATATAATCTTTAAAATTTTACAGAAATTAGGCCTAGTAGACCTCTAGCAGAGAAAAAAATTTTAAGAGTGCGGGTGTAGCGTGTAGGCAGTGTAGATATATCTCGACATACAGCCATCATAGACACAACTCAAAAAAAAAATTGTCCATTGTAGTAGAAAGGTACAGGGGTGGGGGTGGTTTTTCGTATATCAGAAACGGCTTATGCTAGAAAGTTGAAACTTAGTTCGTATATAAAGTTGTGCTACTACAGTAATTAAAGGAAAAAAGTTCAAATTTTCATCGGCGTACAAAGGTGGAGTAAAAAATAGCCGGGAAAAAAGATTTTTTTCCACATTTTTTGCGAATTTCGTTTTATTTTTTAGACATGCCGAGCTATCAAATTAATTTTACTTTTGCGGCCTCTTTATCGCCTTAAAATAATTTTTCACAATTTTTCCTTGTCCAACCCCTAAGTGGATGTAAAGTCGTTGTGTACATTTTCACCAATTCCGATATATTTTTATTATTTATTAAATATTTTTCGATATTAAACTGCCTGGGAGTGGGTGTAAGGTATTGTTCAAGTTTTCACAAATTCCGAAAGTCTTCCATTGAAAAAAAACAAATAGTCTGGGCGTAACTTTATTATCTTATGGGCAGAAGTCCGGAATGCTGGGATGCGGTGATGCGACTTACAACGTAAAGAATAACAAGGACGCTATTTGGAATGTTATTTTTTAGGTTGTCACTCGCTTAGTAACCTACACCGTATCTAAGCATTAAAAGCGTTCCGGACTTGAGATATGACACGTTATTTTTATACTCTAGATGAAATCATATAGAGTATTATAAGTTCGTTAAAGGGCAAAATCGTCCTACTCCTTCGGGTAGCTGCCATACAAAATGTCCTTAAAACACGTGTTCAAGAATATTGGTCGATAACTTCAGAAGGGTTTAAGCTACGACATTGAAATTTTGTATGTGTCATTTTTCCAATAGCTGGAACTAAATATATGATTATGAAGAAAATGCTATTAGTCCTTCGTGTAGCTGCCATACAAATATCCTGTCAAAATGTATTCACTTAATTTACGGAACTTACTGTAACTCAAGTAATCTTTTAGCTATGAATTGGAAATTTTGTACAAATTAGTTTTGAGTAAAAACGAAGTTCGAGTTTTCTAATCAGCGAAATCCTTTCACTCCTTCTGATAGCTGCCATACAAAATATCCTTAAGACACGTGTTCAACAATATTTTTCGATAACTTTTGAACGCTTCAAGCTACGAATTTGAAATTTTGTACACGTTCATTTTTAAATGGTTCCAAGGAAAAGGATAAATATGTAAGAAATCGAGTGAGTCCTTTCTGCACCTCCCATGTGAAAGTCCTTCAAAAAGGAAAATTTTTTTCGATGACTTACCCAGTTCAAGATATGAAATTAAACACTGAATTTTGTCTTTTAGCTTTGAGTAGCAATCAAATGGGAGTCCTTAATAAAGAAAATACAACCTGCACACACGTAATTCTACTGTATCCCCAACTACAATATAAATCGGAGTTCAGTATTCATCTAGAGTATTATACGATTGGCTTGCAGCCGATCGTGACTGCATTATGTTTTAGAAAAATTCTTATCCTACCCCCACTTCCATGCTCCACCGCCCCCTAAAAAATGTAATTCTCGAAAAATTTCATTTAATAACTTGTATACACAAACCGAATTTAAAGTGTTTCACATTCACACCACATTCCACACCGCTGCACGCCACTGACCCCCCTCAAAATTGTGTTTACTCTAAAACACACCCCATCTCATCAAAAGTTGGCCATTTCAAGGGGTTTAATAGCTCATAGGGTTTGGGAGGTATAAGCCCTCAAACGATTTTGTGGACGGCGCACAGAGGGGTATTTCTCAATCTAGCTGGCCAAAATTCGGTTTTAAAAATGTGTTGTGATTGTTAACAGTTTATTATGTATTAATTCGCTTAACCTATTAGGAACTTTCAGGAAGGGTTTTTTTTACCTGTTTTTACTATAAAAGCCGTGGGCGCACGTAAACGATCAGTTATTATAGAAAAAAAATTCTCTTTAAAACTAGGTATACCTGAACTGACAAAATTTGTTCTTGATTTTAAAGGGAAATTAGAAAGTTTTAAATAATGGAGTAGCAGGTTATATTTGATTTTTTCAATATATGGTTTTTCAAGAATATGTGGTTTTTGAACTAGGTAGTTTTGAATTCTGGTAATATTTGAGATCTATTTTTTGACCAAGCTACATTTTCAAAAATCGGCCAACAATCTGGGCGCAACTTTTATGGGTAGAAGTCCGAAACGTTTTTAATTCTGAGATGCGGTGTAGGTTACTATGCGACTGACAACCTAGAAAATAACGTTCCAAATAACCTCCTAATTACTCCTTAGGTTGTCAGTCGCATATTCAGCATTAAAAACATTTCGGACTTCAACCCATCTACCCTCAAAAATTTTTCCTCCGCTAGAGGTCTACCGGTCCTAACTCCTGTAAAATTTTCAACATCATATATGATACAGTTTTTGAGATATACAAATTTAATTTTTTGAAAATTGATTGTCACCCCACTTCCGCGCTTCACGTCTCCCCCCTCCCCCCTCCTCCCACCAATTTTTACATTCAGTAGACTCCATTAGTAATTCTATATACAGAAACCAAATTTTATCTTCCTGAGATAATAAAGTCGAAAGATATTGTAATTCAAAGTTTGGATTTTAGAATGTTTCAATCCCAGCTTTCAAGCGTTTTGGACGCATTGTTTCCCCCCCCCCCCACTCACACACCCCTCAACCCCTATCAACCATTTTTTTGCAAATTAGTCCACGATTATAGTACTACATAAGTTCCAACTTTCAGCCTCCCCCAGCATAAGCGGTTCCTGAGATCTAGAAACCAAAATTTTTCATCTAAAACGCTCCACCCTCCTCTCCCTCCTCACACCCCCACCCCTCCAAAATATACCACTCATAGGGGTTCACCCATTCTACCTACAATTTCAGCTTAATATTTGAAGGGGTTTGAGGGCTACGCGCCTTCAAACAGTTTTGCGTACGGCGTCTACGGCGGACAGACGGACATTTTTTTTTGCTTTTTTGGGGTTACTAGTCCTAAAACGTGAAAATACAAAATCTCAGGGTAGCAATTTTTTTTTAAATTTCAGGTCGATCACAATACTTTATTATTAAAAAATAATAAAGTAAAATGTGCTGCGAAAAGATTCACCAAAAAAATTTCTTTATTCATTACGCAACACTATTTTTTTTAATAAATATGTTCCAATATTATTATTACTTAATAATACCTTATTTTAAGACGAATGGACAATATAAATAATTTTTGCCAGCTAGATCGTGCAAATACCCCACTGTGCGGTGTACAGACGGACTGCATTTTTTTTTGCATTTTTGGAGAATCTTAGTCATGAAATGTGTAAAAAAATTGTTCAGGGTGGGAAATTAGTTTTTTTAAATCGATAACAAAAAAGTCAATGCAAACTAAAGTTAGAGCAGTTTCTTTGGAAAAAGCCAACTGTCCACCCTACTAAAATAGGGAATAGGTCTAGATTAAGTGAAATCTGATGTCACACAAAGAAAGAATTCGATTAACCCCTAAGATTAAGTACGGTGATATAATCGCCATTTGTACTACGTTGTTACCTACTATCAATAAATTGAAGAAATAATTGGGTAGCAGTTGATTGATGAATTCGATTCCGATTGGAGGCAATTTGGATTTTCATTCAAATTAATTTGTTACGAACAAGTCCTAATTTAATTATGAAGACACATATATCCATACACACACAAAAGACATACAACATAATGGCGTTGGCAAAGTTTCGTATTACCTTTATAAAATAAAAATTTTCAGCTTATGCTTCGTGAGTTTGTGATGGCAATGACATATGTATTATGGTTGATACGATATACAATCGTGGTGGAATTATTATTAGCAGTAGTGATATGAGTATTGTTGGTGAATGCGACTCTCGCATTAACTTCTACTATCTGAAAGCCTTAAGAAATTGGGATCATAGTTCCGAAGGTCATATCGAATTAGTTTTTAATAATAAGGTATTGTGATCGACCTGAATTTTAAAAAAAAAAATTTCCTCCTAGAAATTTTGTATTTTCACGTTTTAGGACTAAAAAAATCATGACACAAACTAGTAAAAACACGCCAATCAGACAAAATATTACAGTAGGAGACTTTAACCTAGAAAACGTAGACAACTTTGTATATCTCGTGGTAAATATATCGATGGATGGAAGCGAACCCATTGAAATTAAAAGAAGAATAATGAATGGGAAATAAGACGTATTTTTCGGTACTCCCAATAATTAAAAACAAAAATGTGCATAGGAAAACAAAGCTTAAACTATGCAAAACAAGTATAATACCATGGATACACTGCTTGTATATAAATTACGTTATTCAAATCATGATATGCGATACAAGATAGCACGATACACAGCCCATACATGTTATACTTTGACATTTAGCTATCAAAGACAAAATTTCTTGGTGCTTGCAGTATGATGTTCCGGTGAATAGCACTTTCATTGCTAATAAAGAAATGTACAAAGCGGACCATCATATCACACACAAAAATGAAAACACGCTCAAAGAATTTTAACTGACGGAAGAATATAAAAATCCACAAGAGTCATTCATTGGAATTTCAGTTGATTTCAGTAACAGATGGCGCTGATGGCAGTTAAAAGAAGGCTATATCAGCTAAAATCATCGAATTTATATACAAGGAAACAGGTTGGATATTACATCGATATCAGCTCGTTGACGTACTATGCGAGTATGCACATTATTGGGTGACACACTGGTGGTATTGACGATATTATATATATCCAAGGTATAAGACCTGTGCTATGCTATGGTAGCGAAACGTGAACACTCAGGCGTCCGAAAAATTAGTTAACTCCTTTGAAGGAAAAGTCCTCAGAAGAATCCTCGGACCTGTGAGGGAAGACTCGATCTGGAGAATACGATACAATAGAGAATTTTATGCCATCTTTGATAATCCAGAAGTATCGATCCTCATAAAATTCAAGAAGCCACAATGGGCTGGTCATGTGGTGCGGATGGATGATGGAAGAATCCCCAAACGCACACTAAAGGGAAAATTTAATGAACAAAGACCAGTTGGAAAACCACGGAAGCGCTGGGACGATTCTATCGACGCAGACAGATACTCAAACTGGAGAAGGCTGGAGGCGGTACATACAGGATGCCAAGGTCCGATTTGAACTGTAGCGCCATCGTAAGTAAATAAGAAGTAATAACCAATTTTATATCTCATCAGAACTAAGGGATGGCAAAAATTGTGAAAACAGCTCTTGGGGGCTGAATATGAAAAAATAGTGAAATGGGTTTG
Organism: Beris morrisii; assembly: GCA_951812415.1. Lineage (NCBI taxonomy): Eukaryota > Metazoa > Arthropoda > Insecta > Diptera > Stratiomyidae > Beris > Beris morrisii. The sequence continues at coordinate 102,832,492 of OX638310.1, forward strand.
TAGGCGATTATATAAAAAGTATGTAGAAGTAAAAATCAATCTGATATCTCATCAAACCCAGGAAATATCTCGAAAAGTGTGCAACCCCCTTACCCCGCGTAGGGTTGTATATCTTAAACTCCGAAAATTAACTTTTTGGCGATTACATAGGAATCCTTAAAAATTAAAAATCAATTCGATATCTCATCAGATCTAAGAAATATGTAGCAATTTGTGGATATGTATGCAACCCCTGTACACAACCTTGGGGCTGGATATCAGAAAATCCTGAAATTGCTTTGTAGCCTATTGCATAAAAATTCTGCTTAAACTAAAGCCAATTTGATATCTCATCAAACCTAAGAGATATGGCGAAAATTGTGAAACCGTATGCAATCCCCTTGCACCCATTTAGGGGCTGAATATCCAAAAAGCCTGAAAGGATTTTTTAAATAAATATAAAGAAAGCCTGAGCAAGTAAAAATCAATTCGAAGTCTAATCACTCCTAAGAGATATGACGGAATTCGTGAAAAAATGTTCAACCCTTTTATAGCCTCTAAGTGGTTGAAAAGCGAAAATGTTGAAAATGGATTTTAGGCGATTATTAAATAAGCCCGTGGAAGTAAATAGTTATTCGATATCTAATCAGACCTGAGGGATATGGCTGAATTCGTGAAAATGTATTCAACCCCTTCACATCCCCATAGGGGTCAAATTTCAAAAAATCCTCAAAACACTTTCTAGGCATTTATGTGATGAATCCCTAGAATAAAAATTAATTGAATATTTAAGAAGACGTAACAGATATGACGAAAATCGTGAAAATATATGCATCCTATTTTCATTAAACACTTCTTTTTAACACGCTTCAGAACGCCAATGGATATTTGAAATTTTTTTTATTTAAATTACTTTTCTAGTTGATTTAAATATACGTTCCGAGTTTCAATTTTCTGGCATAAGCTGTTCTACAAATAGGAAAAAAAACCCCACCACACCATACCGTACCATACTACCCCTATAAATTTCCAACATGACATTACTCTAGCTCTATCTAAATACCAAGTTTCAGCTATCCATCATTAGGGGCTTTTAAGATAAAAAATCTGAACTTTTTCTTTTTCACTTTCCCCCACCCACACCTACAAAAATTTGTTTCCTGCTAGGGGTCTATTAGGCCTACTTCCCATAAAAATTGTAAGCATCCATCTTAAACGGTTCTTGAGATATGAGACGTGATTTTTTAGAAAAATTCTTATCCCCACCCTGCCACGCTCCACCGCCCCCTTAAAAACCTTGACTCAGTTACCGAGGAACATACCAATATTCAGTAAGCGCCACCACAAAATTTTTGATAGTGGTAGCAAGGTACAGGGCTGGGGATGGTTGGTGTTCTTTAATACTTGACTACACCCAACCTATTATGTTTGCAAGAACAGAACAAATTTTTTTTTGTATGTAAGGAACGTGTGGTTTAATGGCAGAAAATATAAGAGAGATTAAGTTTCGCATAATTGGATCCTCAATGTTGAATGAAGGATGGGCACCCCTTTTCTTGAGACATTACTTCTCGACGATATCCCTTACATAGTGAGCAGACTATCCGGTACGCATACACATACTTCACATGGACTAATTGAAATAACTTAGTAAAACCCAAATTCTACCCACACTTGGTAATTTACTTGATGCTATTACTGAAACGATTCTCAAAGGCTATTAATTTCTCAATTTATTCGGTGGGGCAAACAGTTTGTGGCAGTACAAAAAACTGAAAACGCACACCGGTCACCCATAAATTTTCCTTCCATTAAAATAAACCAACCTGGGTACCCTCGGGCATTTAAGGTAGTCTCCCTTAAAGACACTGGAAGTGATCCTGTCCCTATTTGGCTTATAAATTTTTCCATACGTTTGAAGATTTTCAGTTAATGTGAATTTGTGTCGTATTACATGCATGCATTTATTTACTTAACAATTTATTGTGCATTTACAGGCTCTAGTTTCATAATGAATTTATTTACAAGTATGGAATATTATTGCCATAAAATAGTTAAACGTAGATTTTTAATAGGGTACTATAAAAAATTACGGTTTTACATTTTACTGATTCTGAACTTTGTTTCTATTTGCAGATATTTTGAACCGTTTTGTTATGTGAGTATACCTGCAACATTTATTTTATTTTTATGTAGTCATTTCGTTTAACTATTAGTACGTATACATGAAGAATCCAAAGATTGAAAGATCGAAATTTGAATCGCGTATATGTCAACACCGGATCGAAAGATCGAAACATGAGAAGATCGAAATGGGATTGAAATGACAAATAAAATAACCTGAAATCTGGGTAAACTGGCACTGAATTACTTTTTTCTCTAGACTATGTTTTCCAACAAAACAACTTATGATCGACAGAAAATGTCAAATGGCGCTACGTTCGAACTTTCGATTCGATCCAGGTCGAGAAGTTGGATCGGATCGAGTCGATGTCATTCCAATTCGATCTCCGTCTACATGCGATTTTAAAGAATTGAGTCTGGATTCAATCTTCCATGTATACGTAGTATATATCGACTATAGATGTCTGTTCCAAAAAAATTCAAGCGAGTGAAGCTCTATTGGCTGACGTACGGAAGGGAGGCAATATAAAAATAATCTGAAATCGAAATGCATATATTTTCACGAATTTCGTCATTTCTTTTAGGTCTTCTAAAATATTGAATTAATTTTTATTCTACGGATTCTTCACGTAAATGCTCAGTGAGTGTTTACAAAATTTTTTGAAATTCGACCCCTAAGATGATGTAAAGGGGTTGTATACATTTTCACGAATTCAGTCATATCTCTCGGATCTGATTAGATATTGAATAGCTTTTCACTTCCACAGGCTTGTCTTAAAATCGCCGTTTTCAAAATTTTTCGATTTTTAAACCCTAAGAGGGTATAAAAGGGTTGAACTCGTTTCCACGAATTCCGTCATATCTCTTAGGAGTGGTTTTTATTTCCTCGGGCCTTCTTTATATTTATAAAAACTTCTTTCAGGATTTTTGGCCTTAGAAGTGATGAGATTCGAATTGATTTTTACTTCCTAAGGCTTCTTATATAATCCCCAAAAAGGTAAATTCAAAATTTTTAGATGTTCAACCCTTAGTGTAAAGCTAGTATTCCACTGTTTGACCAAGTGATCAAATTGCAGTAATAAGCAACGCGATATGTTTTCACAATTGTTGCCATTTACAATTGGTTATTACTTCTCCGAGCATTTCACGTAATTCATGTGTTGTATGTGGCAGTGGCGTAACTAACCGCTTCCCGAACTTTGACACGAAGTTTCGCCCAGGCTCTATTGGCAGATTTTTTTTTAGTATTATGGAACTACAGTTAGTATTACTCGCATCGCATAAATGCTGTCAAATATTTGACTAAAAAAAATTTGACGAAAAGTTCTGTCAGATTCCTTCCGTCAAAATAGAATTGTGTAGAGCAAAGTAAAAAATTATGTGGCAAACAAAAATTTGACAATTACACTATTTGACATCATTTGCCAGGAATAACAAGTCAAAATATTTGACAGCGTCTCATACAGTGTAATACTGGCTTAAGTAATTTTTGGTATTTGGAATCTGCAGTAGGTACTTTGATTTTACTTTTTATTTTTCGAAAATAATATATTCTTTAATATTTAGCTACCTTTAATTATTGTTTGGCAGCAGCATCACGCATTTTTCTTTTCGTTCAGCATTATTACATTTTAAAGCCATCACACATGCGGTATTTTCCCTCATTTTTCGCTGTATAATTTTCATGCTTTCCTCGTACAACTCGGAAAAGCAAATAAATATTTTTACTTATTAAGTACATCAATTTAATTTAAAGAAATGGAATGCATTAATTGCGCCTATAACGCGAACACCAAGGCAGACAGACCATCATATGTATGTTCTCTAGCGAATAGTTTCTGATATGAAAGTATTCACTTGTATGCTAAGTATAACACTATGCTATTAACAGCAACATTACAGTACACACCGCGAGTATGTGGTAAATTGTGGGACAGCATTCTGAGCAATGCACTTCCAATTAATCGAATAAAAATAATTTTCTTACATGCGAACCATCAATGAGTTCGAGACTAACATCTCGTTTGTAAGGAAAACAGATATGAATAAATTTATTCAGCAATTGCACACTGAGGGCTCCTGGCGCTATTTATAAAGTCGAGAATTCTATCGGATCAAATTTTAGATCCACACCTGGGAAATTTCACCTCACACTTAACGATTTCTTGGGGCGGTATAATTATTTCCACGTGAACGAATCAATCAATAAATTGTAGTTACAATAAACGAACTAGTAGAAGAACGAAGCTATTTTCCATGTGGAATGAAAATAAGAAAATGTCTAAAAAGGTTGTTCTATGATTTTCCATGTTTCGAATGTAATACACCTTATATAGTATTATTTTATTATTTATTAATAATAAAAATTTAGATTCCTGAAATTTAAAAAAAAAATGCTTTACTGAAATTATGTGGGTGCATGTAATAATAGACCCGAAAAGGCAATCTTATTGGAGTTTTGGGATGGGGCTTAAACGGATATGAAGTGAATGGCTTTATTATTTTTCGGTCAAAGTTCAGGAAGAGGTGAAAGTGGTGGTCCGACGGAAGTGCTTCCGTCACTGCAACTCTTGAATTACGTTTTTGGGCTATAGTCCAAGACGCAGCAAAAGTCGAAATGGAACTTCGGTTGTTTCGAACCAAGCTCCTTAAAAAATACAACTTTCAACATTTATCAGTGGTTCTTTGTACAAACATTGAAATCAATAAACTATTCATAGAAGAAAAAATAAAAAACCATGAAATCGATCCATCTCGGAAAGACAAGAATTTGTCATAGCTTCGAGAAAACGTATGCACCACTTGGGGGTTGAATTCCAAAAAATCGTGATGTTGGTTTTAAGGTGACATAAAGAGTCCGCTGAAGTAAAAACCAATTTTATATCCTACCAGAACTAAGAGATGGCCAAAATTCTAAATACATATATGCAAATCCCTTACATCCCCTTTGGCGGTTAACTATCCAAAAAATCCGGAAATTTATTTTTAGGCAATTATATCGAAAGATAAAGTAAAAACCAATTCGATATCTCATTAGATCTATGAGGTTTGTTAGAATTCGGGAAAACATATGCAACCCGTTTACATCCCCGATTTGAATATTAAAAAAAACCGAAATTGGGTTGTAAGCGATTATATTAAAAGTCCATGGAAGTAAAAACCAATTTGATATCTCATCAAACAAAGAGATACAACAAAAATTGTGAAAACGTATGAATCCTTCTTACACCCTCTTGGTTCAATATCCCAAAATTCTAAAATTAATTTTTAGGCGAGGAAGTACAAAATTCGGTGCCGCATCAGATATAGGATGTATGGAAACGCATTCAACCGCCCTACACCCCCATAGGAGTTGAATTTTAAAAAATCTTGAAATCAGTTTTTAGGCTATTGCATAGAAAGCCTGTAGAAGTAGATCTATGATGTATGGCGAAAACTGTAAGAACGTATGCCCTTGGGGATTGCATATCCAAAAGTTCGGAAATTAAGGAAATTTAGGCGATATGTAGAAAGTTCGAGCAAGTGAAAACGAATCAGATCTAAGATGTATTCTAGGAGTCGTCAAAATGTATGTCCGATCTAGTATCAGAAATTCCTAAAATTCGTTTGCTGACGATCGTACAAAAATTCCGTTGAAGTATAAACTAGTGCAAGAGCTAAACCCATTTATACCCTCATAGGGCTAAATAAATTTAATAAATAAATTTTAACGGGTTTTTAGTTGAAAACACTAAAAGTACGTGGAAGTTAAAACTTATTCGATATCTTATCAGACCTATAGGGATATGGTGGAATTCGTCAAAATGTATACAATCACTTTACCCTGCGTCTACACTGGCAATGGGAATGGCAATATTTCCATTGCGTTAAATGTCAAATAGCCTGGTAATTTTAATTTGAGCGATTGAATTCGAAGTGTTAAGTTCTGACGCAAAGCAAAATGTCGGACATCGCTTAAAAAAAACTATTGATAAGTTCAATGTCTCACATTGCATAAAAAAAAACTATTGATAAGTTCAATAGTTTTCTTAACTTATTTTCAGCCATTTCGGGATCAAAGCAAAAATAAACTATTCCCACCTGTTGACAAGCGACGCTCACTTATGTTAAACTATGCGTTTTCTGCCAATATTGCTGAAAAAATTGATATGGCAATGATTGTCATGGCAATGTTGGGAGCAATATTGCCATATGCGTTTGATGTGTCTACACTGTCAATTTGTGTATGGCAATATCGCCGCTGTCATTGCCAGATAAATTGCCAGTGTAGACGCAGGGTTACACCCATATAGAAGTCGAATTTTAAAAAAAGCTTCAAAACAATTTCTAGGCATTTACATATATGAAGAACGCGTAAAAGTACAATTAATTAAATATTTCAGAAAAGTCAAAAGGTATGGCGGAATTCGTGAAAATATGTGTATATTGTTTGCTATACCTCCGTTCACCAATGGATATATAAACTATTTTTTTTTACTGAAATTACTTTTCTAATAGATGTACATATCGCCACAAACTTACAAGTTTCTGGCATGTGCTGTTGCAGAGATCGGAGAAACACTCCAATCCCCGTATCATACCACCAGTATTAAAAATGTTGGTCTTAGAACGTGCCATAACTATATCTCTAATTTAATTAAATGTTTCATTTTTCTGTCATCACCGGTTCTCGAGATATATTATCAGAATTTTGTTCTTTTTCACCCTCCCCCAATCCTTACTACAAAATTTTTCGCCATTTTTTTCCTAATGCTCAAACAAAATTCATGATTTAGAGTTTATCCTTATGTTAATTTTTATGGCTGGGTCTTTTTGTTTTTGGTTTCGATTTATCTAATGTTGTGTATATTCCTTGCCCCTTTCTATAAAAAAAATAAAATGTAGTGGTGTATATTTAACTGCTGCTAAAATCTAGACTAATTAGAAATACTAAACTGACCTGCCGGTGCCCTGAACCAGTTCAAGCAAGAATATGAATACGTTCTAAGTATTCAGTAAGCGGCGTTTAATGATTTATTAAGTATGTTTTCCAAATTTAATCTACAATATATAGGTCATTTATAACCAGTTCAATATTTTAGTATTAACTTTATTGGTGTATTCATAAAATTAAATAAACAGTTATATTATTATTATTACTATATTATAAACAGTGGTGAGGGGGGAAAGGAAAAAATATTCTATTTTAATATCTCCCTATTTATACCAGTGACACATTCTAAAAAGTTAAATTTATTTAATTAATAGGGGTAGTATGGTATGAGGGTGAAAATGTTTTTTCCTATATATGGAACGGCTTGCCCTAGAGACTTGAAACTTAGTGGATGTATGCAGATGTATCAGAAAACCAGTTAAGGTAAACAAAATTATATTTTCGTTAGCGTAGAGGTTAGGTTAGGTTAGGTTAGGTAGAAAAATGGTTAGCGAAAAACATTTTTTTTTTCACGATTTTTGGTCTTGTGCATATTGAATATAATTTCCTTCTTTGGGTTCTTCAGATAAATGTCTAGACACATTTTTACTGTTTATTTTTAATTCAACCCCTAAATGGGTGTAAAAGGGTTATATACATTTTCATGAATTCGGCCATATCACTTAGTTCTGGTTAGATATTGAATAAGTTTTTTCTTCCATGGCCTTTTTATATAATCGCCTAACAAAGACTTTCAGGATTTATTGCTTTTAAACCGCTTATGGGTATTACTACGATCTTCAGATAAACTCTAACTGGAACTTTAACCGGAAGTTTTGTGTGAAAAATTGTCACTTAAAGTTCCAATTAAAACGTAACTAAACATCGTAAGAACGGGCCTAAGAGAGTGTAAAAGGATTGAATACGTTTTCACGAATTCCATCATATATCTTAGGTCTGATGAAATATCGAATTTATTTTTACTTCTTCGGGCCATCTATATAATTGCTGTTGCTTTCCAACATCACTCCCTACTCAATCATCCCTAAAATATTTCTGATAGGAGTCTACTGAACCTAACTCCTATAAAAAATTTAAGATCATGTCGAGGTTATGTTCGATAGGTTTTGGCAGATTCGCAAACGTTAGGGCATCTATTTAGTTAGCCGTTTAAACACCGAAAGTTGCATTGATCTCACCCTGCGTCTACACCGGAAATTTATCTGGAAATGGCAATGACAACGGTAATATTGCCATACACAAATTGACAGTGTAGGCGCATCAAATGCATATGGCAATATTGTGCTCAACATTGCCATGTCAATTTTGAGAACAATATTGCCAAAAAACACGTCGTTTAACATAAGTTAGCGATGCTTGTCATCAAGTAGGAATAAGTCTTTATTTACTTGCTCGCGAAATGGCTGAAAATAAGTTGACTAAAGAGAAAACTATTGAACTTATCAACAGTTTTTTTTTTGATTCAATGCCCGACATTTTGCTTTACTTCAGAGCTTGACACTTCGAATTCACTCGTTCAAATGAAAATTGGCTGGCAATGAAATACCCACTCATTACGATTTGACATTTAACGCAATGAAAATATTGCCATTCACATTGCCAGTGTAGACGCAGGGTAAGTTCAGGGATTCTCGTACCTACAAATATTTAGATGGTTTAAATTTACTCTTAATGTTCCAGTGCCTGGTTCTATACTATACGGGGCGTTTCTGCATTTGATGCAGACATGTTATGGGCTACATTTACTATATTTTGTTGAGGCATATGCATCAAATGGCACATGCCATGCATAGACTCATATTTCTGTGATAAATTGCCACACATGCTTACCTAATCTTTTTAATTTTTTATATCAAAACAAGTTAAAAACGCCCATATTTTGGAATCACGTACGACTTGCCTGACATCTCTGACAAGTATTACACATATGAAGATTCACATATCCCATATGGACCATAATGAGCAGATGTAAAAAAATTTCTTCCCGAATACATTTCAAAACTTCCGAATTTTTTTGAAAAAAAATGCCATCTGGCCGAAAAATGCGTTGGATCTCTGAAACTCTTGAGATTAGGATATGACCCACTATCTTGTGCGATATTTGTCTGCCTGACTATCTACAAAATCTACCTGTTGCCTGTACATGTCTAAAGTGAGTCACATCGCCAGTTCAAGATAACGCGTAGGTAGAGTGGCAGTTCTCTTGAAAGAAACCGGTAAGGTGTATGTTAAGACGCGTCTCATTCAACGTAAGACTGTGTAATACCTGTGTAGTTTTCTTTGTGTGAAAGAAATTATTCTCTTAAATTACCTGAATTTAATCACACAAAGTTACGATAAAGGTGATGAATGCAACCGTTTTGCCTTTGACTATAGTTACATAGTGTTGTGTTGATAGTAAAATTAAGCAAAATTGAAAGAGCATCGAGCTTACTCTGTCTAATTCGCAAGGTAAGATAGCAAAAATAAAAATAAAACCACTTTTGATTTATTGTTATTATTTTTTCCAACAAAGTTATTTGCCTATTGTAAGAAGAAATTCAAAACTTTCATTAAACATTTTTACGTCAAGTTTATTGCAATTGTGGCCTTTCGAAATTTTATTACTTAGTAGCAAATCGTGTTTTTCTTAAAGAAATGCTGGTGTGGTCTTGAAATACAACTTTTTTTTTCAAATGTTTGTAGGACAGCAATTAGCCTCATTTCTTTTCCTCTAATCAGAAGGTATGCCATTAGCATTTTCGCTAAGAATTTACGCATATATAAACTTCGTGGCATACACGAATTTGTCACTGTCTCAAATAAATAAAGTGTGTAAATATGGTTTTCTTTATTCGTTTATTTCATGAGATTCTTTACAAATGGTAATGATGAAAATGGCCACTTGGTCGAAATAAAAACAACAGCCCAAGGTAAACAAATTTTAGGTTTATGGTGTTTCGACTCAAGCTTCAAGATTCAGAGCTTGGTATTTTTTTCTTAATCTTATTCTGGAATTCATGTTGCTGTTGCTGGTGACAATAAAGTATTTATTTTAAGTTGTACATTCCGAAAACATTGAGGCATAATTCCCACAACTTCATAATTTTGGATCATTTTCTCTATTAATTTCGAAATCATTTGAAAAATGTTTCATATTCTAAGTAAAATAAATACCCAAAATTATTAAATTATTTAAGAGGAACGAATATACTCCATTTATTCATACTTTCACTTTATTATTTTTTTCATAATAATAAAGTATTGTGATCAACCTAAAATTTCAAAAAGAAAAATGGTACCCTGAAATTTAGTATTTTCAAAATTTTCAAAATGTCCAGAAGCGTTTGAAGACGCGTAGCTCATAAACCCGTTGAGTTAGCAAACAAAAATTGAGGGTACGGGTGTAGGAGGTGATGGCGGGAAGGGGTGGATGAAAAAAAATCTGAATTTTATTTCTCGAAAACCGCCAAGGGTAGAAAGGTAATAATTTACAACTATATAAACTCACTGTAGGGGCATGGAAGAAAAATGAAAGGTATGTAAGGTGTAGCAAGATACGGGGCAGGGGTGGTTTTTTATATCTCAGAAACGACTAATGCTACAATGTTGAAACTGGAGCAAAAAAGAAGTTAGATTTTTATTACTAAGGTGAAGTAAAAAAAATGACCGCAAACATTTTTTTTCTCTATTTTCACGAATTTCTTTCAATTTTTTAGACATGTCGAGTTATCAAATTACTTTTACTTCTGTGGGCTCTTTATATAAGCGCCTAAAAACGTTTTTCGATATACAACCCTTGGGGGTTGAAGGTGGTTGTGTACATTTTCACGAATTCCGATTCATTCCTTAGGTCTAACTAGATATCGAATTTCAAAAGGCTTTCTATATTAACGAAAAAAACCCATTTTGGGTCACATTTTGCATCCACTCGCAGATTGGTAAGTTACTGGTAGCAAATATGTCGGACTTTTGAATTCAGCGAAACAGCTGAATATAATTTAAACGTGTTATCTATGAAACTGATAATTTGTTTGTACCTGTCAATTGTTTTTTTGTTCACCAAAGAAATCCATCATCAAAGCTTAAAACAAATAAACGACCCAATTATTCTGAAAATAGTTTTCAGGTTATGTACCCTGCCTGTTAAGTAGATTTTCAACCACAAAATCTGAATCGCAAAATCGAAACTAAGGGTTAACAAACTACGAGCGACATATGCATCGAGTATGCCATTTTTGACAATTAAAAATAGTATCGAGTATGTGCCCCTTAAGCATTTTTCAATTTTAAACACCCTGGAGGTGTAAGGCGATGTTCTAGTTTTCACGAATTCCGACAAATCTTTTAGTTTAAATGGGATTGAATTCGCTTCTAATTCTTTATATGTAATGATCTCAAAATTAATTTATGGATTTTACGATATTCAACCCCTAAGAGGGTGTAAAGCGACGGTGTAGGTTAAAAAATTCAAATGACGGTGGAAGTTTAAAAATTCAAATGACGGTGAAGGTTAAAAAATTCAAATGACGGTGGAGGTTAAGTAATTCAAATGACAGTGGAGGTTAAGGAATCCAAATGACGGTGGAGGGTAAAGAATTCAAATGACGATTGAGATTAAGGAATCAAACGACGGTAGAGGTTAAACAATTTAAATGACGGTGGAGGTTAAAAAATTCAGATGACGGTGGAGGTTAATAAATTAAAATGACGGTGGATGTTAAGGAATTCAAATGACGGTGGAGGCTAAGGAATTCAAATGACAGTGGAGGTTTAGGAATTCAAATTACGGTGGAAGTTAATAAATTCAAATGACGGTATAGGTTAAAAAATTCAAATGGCGGTGGAGGTTAAAAAATTCAAATGACGGTTTAGGTTAAAAAATGTAAATGACGGTGAACGTTTTTACGAATTTCAACATATCACTTAGGTCTGATGAGATATCGAATTATTTTCTTTTACTTTAATGGGCTTTCTAATCTCATTGTAGCTTTTTAAATTTTATAATGGTTGATGGGGCTGGGTCGTCATATATGTTATACAACTCATTGTTGTACCGGATACGCCATTCAGTGCCTTTTCTTACTGGTCCCAAAATTCTTCGAAGAATTCGTCGTTCAAAAGCCTTTATTGATTTTTCAGACGCTTGGGTGAGAGTCCACATTTCGCTTGGATATAGTAGCACAGGTCTTATTATGGTCTTGTATATGCGAAATTTGCCTGTGCAGCCTGTGCCTGTGCACTTTTTTCGATTTTAAGATCGGGAGAACCGTGAAATACGCATTATTTGCTAGTGTAATCCGTTATTTTACTTCGTGCCATTCGATTGCCGTCTATTACAAGGCGTGATCCCAAGTATGACAAATGATCCAAATTCTCCAGGTTGTAGTCCCCCATGGTCATATTTTGTCTAGTTGGCACATTTACTCTTGTTTGGGTCATATACTTGGTCTTATTCTCATTAACCCTTAACCCGACATCCTTTGCCGCTGAGTATAGACAGTGGAAGACTTCCTTCACGTCTGGAACAGATCGACCAAACGTCCTGATTGCAAATTTCAACATCCTAGGTTAAGGCGTTCTTAAGTTACCATACGTTCGAACAGACGGACGGAAGGACAGCAAGCGAACTTAGTGTTTTTAGCCACAATTGAACAAAAAAAAATTTGACTATATTTTAATATTTAAGAAACCACAATTTTTCGTCTAATAGGCTCCACCCTCATACCCCCATTCCCAAAAAGTCACCTCTTAAAGAGGTCCACCCAATGTTATGATATATTGAAATAATAAGTTGGAAAACTGATAAACAAGTGTTACATATTGTTGCGAGCTAGGGGTTCGCCGGTATCTCAAGTAAAACACAATTCGTTCAAAAATCAAAAGAGTTAATAACGTTTTATTCGCAATCAATATAATAGCACTAATATGGGTATACTGCTTTGGTGTAGTCGAGAGCGCTCTCGAATATTCGGTGGTGTGTGTGGACTGTTCAGTGTGTTAGAGAATATGCGAGGGAAGAGTATTCGCGAAGTATCTACGTTGTTCTGGCAAATGTGATGTGATGTAAATATTTTGCCACGCATTTTCTCTCTCGCCTTATGTACTGCAACGTAGCCAATCGGATGCTTTGCAGCTAGGTATTCTGTGATTGCTGTTTTCCTCACGCGAAACCGATCGAGCAGCGCGGGTTGCCAGGGTCGGACGTAACAATATAAAACTTGATAAATACAGAAAAATTTAATTAAAGAAAGTAAGAGATATACCTTATTATTAAAAAATAATAAAGTAAAATGTGGTTACTTATTTAGCAATGAATTGGAGATAGGTGGATGCGACGATAAGTCCACCCCACCCTGCGTACACCCTTGTTGTCAGTTTAATCGAACATCTGTCATGTAGTTTTCCAATCAAAATGTTTGTTGATTTTGGTTTAACTTCCATTATCGGAACCAAATCTCAACGCCCAGTTACTCTCCATGTCATGTATTATGCTTAGAACTGCTGTAGCTATAAATTCGGAAAGAATGTGTTACACAAAAAGATTTAACTGTATGTAGTTTTTTAGAATATCAAATACGGACAGGCCTACAAATGTATTACGATATTTTGCTCAAAGCAATATTATTCCCAACAACAACATTCACAATAGCAAAAGAAATAATAGTAGTAATCATTAGTGAAAAAATAATAAACACAACAAAAAATATTCAATTCATTTTAAGAATGCGGTGGACTATAGTAGACTTGATAAGTCTATTGCTACATTTTCGGCATAAGCAAATAATAAAGTAGATCAAACACACCGGGAGTTCAAATACAAAATAATTAAGAAAAAGTTTTCCTTCATTAAGGCATTCCGTATTTTTCACATGTAGGTTAATAACTCATGGGAAACATATGCGGTTCGGCCTTAGGACTAATGTACACCAATTTAAGAATGGGTAGCCTTCTGCTAAATTTAAGATGTTCGAAAAGTATAAGAACATCAATTCTGGATTAGACGGTGAATATAATTAAATTTATGTGACGAATAGGTACTGTACTTCATAATGTCTATCAAAGTTTGTGTACTTTCCTCTCTTCTATAATTCCGTACTCAATGTCAGGTACGAGGTCAGTCCCAGAAGTACCTGACCTGACGTATAGATGGCGGTTTTTGTTTAAAAAAAACATAATGGTAGAAAGCACCCTCGCTATAAGCCTTAAGTTTCCAGACGCTACGTTCGTATGTGATACAATACTTTCATTTGAAAGGTCTCAGTCCAACCAATATGAACGCCGAACTAGATTCTACTCTGGGGAGTCTGCTCCTTCGCTTACAACAATAAAATATTGGGTGGCAAAGTTTAAACGAGGCCGTACGAGCTGTAAAGACGAACAACGCAGGGGTCGACCAAATGAGGCGACCACGCCAGAAATGGCGAAGAAAATCCACAAAATTGTATTGGATGGCCGTCGACTGAAAGTGCGCGAGCCAGCAGACATGTTAGGCAGTTCAAAAAGTGCTGTATATCGCATATTGACTGAAAGTTTGAACATGGGAAAGCTCTGTGGAAGATGGGTGCTGCGTTGGCAAAAATCGCAAAAGTTCCATTCACTGGGACTTGGTATCAGGCAACAGACACTCAAAGCTTTTTATGCCGAAGCATTAGGAAAAAGGAACATCTGATTATCTGAAATTAAGCAGACATCAGACCCGAACCCTAGTGGGGCTCTGACTGGACATTGTTACATGAGGAAGCATCTCAATAGGATTGGTCTCTCCGAGATCAAAATTTTCAGAATTTGCGATGACGAAGACGAAACACCAGAGCACATCCTCTGTGAATGTGAAGGACTTACTCACAAAAGACTTCGTCACTTCGGTCAGGATTTCATGGAACCATCGGAATTCCTGACTATTCTTCTTCGTAAAATACTAAGCTTCATTGAAAGCGCATGGATTGAAGAGGAATCATAGATAATCCAGGAGACGTCACAATAGGCCCAACTGAAGTTTCAGTGGCAAAAGTTAACCAGACCAACCCCATTTCCTAATCTAATCTAATCT
Source organism: Beris morrisii (assembly GCA_951812415.1). Classification (NCBI taxonomy): domain Eukaryota; kingdom Metazoa; phylum Arthropoda; class Insecta; order Diptera; family Stratiomyidae; genus Beris; species Beris morrisii. Next base: position 102,847,560 of record OX638310.1, read on the forward strand.
AATCTGGGTGCTGCGTTTGCTCACAATGGAACAAAAATAGCGTCGTAAGGATGTTTCAATTGAGTGTTTGGCGATATTTCACATCAATAAAGCCGAGTTTTAGCATCGATTCATAATCATAGACGAAACATTGGTCCATCACTCCACACCTAAGACGAAGGAATAGCCAAGAGAATGGACTAAAAGGGAAGTATCGGAAGTATTTCGTCTCTTCGGATTATTTTCTTTTTTCCAGCTTAAAAAATGGCTCGGTGGTAAAAGATTTGCCAACAGAGAAGAGGTGGAGTCTGCGGTTGACGGTTATTTAGAGGAGCTCGACAGTTCTCACTATAAAGAGAGTATCGAAGCTATCGAGCATCGCTGGGAAAAGTGTATCAACGTGTAAGGCGTTAGGTTAGGTTAGGTTAGGTGGGTAGCTATTGACAGATATAGCTAACACATAGACCGCTAGATGGGTTCGTTGTGATCCCACTGCACCACGGCACGGCGCCTACGGCTGATGGCTGTTTTTGGCTAATTTTCAAGAACAAACTGAGCCCAATTGGCCGCAGTATTGTTCTATCAAATATTTTTCCGTGTTTCTTGGTGCGAAGGAGAGGAGAGTTGGAAGGAATTGTGGAGAAGAAAGGAGATACCGAACTTAATCAGTTTTTTTAGGAATGGGAAGAAAGATCAGGAATCGGGCCGGGTATGGTAGTGTACTAGCAGGTGTTAATGATCATCATTTTGCAGTACTATTGGCTGTGATACGATCTACCAGCAAAGTTGCCTATAGCAAATCAACTACTGTCTGGCAGCTCTGATGGTATTTGTGAATCTGATAAGAATGTAAACAGAACTCATTTGCTCAGGTTTAAATCCTTTACAAGTGACCCTATTAAACATTCCGCACTGTTCACGATTTATATTAATATTCTGAAACCAATAGAAACTGAAAAATTCATATAAATAAATTATGCATTGAGTGGGAATTGAACCCCGGTAGCAATGTTTTCAAGACCTAGTACACTACCTAGTGCTGGACTACACCTGGACTAAGGGGACTATGTTGAGAAATAAAGATTTTTTTCTCATTTCTGTTTTTTGGTTAGGTCGGGTACTTCTGGGACTACCCTCAACAACCCTTAATATTTTCTTATCGACGTAAGCAGACAATACTCTTATATTTTAGTTTTCCACACAAACTCGTTTTCTTCAAAAAGGGTGTGTTTTTTTCAACGGGAATGCGATCAAAATCCACTGAAAACAACAACAAAGGGGATAATCCAGAATCATAATAGGATAAATTTTTCGCCATTAAAGCTGCTTCTCAATTCCGTTGAATTTGCACTACTTTGGTATTTTCACAGTTGGCACCCTGTAACTGATAATAACAGCAGTAAATTCAATTTGTCGAAGGCATTTGCACCCAACAGGCAGAACATGCTCGTCGAAAAGCTGTGGGAACTCTGTAGATTTTCAACGAACATTTAATCCAAATGTAACCAGATTGTTCAGAAATTTTTTTTAATTACGCCTTCGACCATTGTTATTGTTTCCAAGTAAATCAAGACGGAATTCAGCATATTAGCAGAGGTTTGCACTCTACAAACGCAGGCGTAACCGTGGGACGCGTTAAGTAATATACGAGTAATAGATAATTCTATTTAATTTAATTCAATTTTTTCACAAAGAAGATAATCTGAATATACATATCGGACTTAGAAAGAGCGACTATCATTATTTTGACCTTTGTTTTTAACTTAAACGCACAACGCAACAACAACACTATAAAAAAATTTGAAATATGTACATTATTTAGAACCTTCAGAACATTCAACCAACTTTACGAGGGTAACACCGTGTAATTTGTTTATAGCTACTTTTTCCCACGGTTTTGTCCGATGAGTTTATTATTCCATTTTCATAATATCCAATTTTACAATTCGTTTTAATTGTCTTAAACCCTACCTTTCTGTTCACATGCACTTGGACTTGCTATGCAAAAGTTCTTGTGTTACTCGTTTGAATACGTCGTACTGTGGCTCGGGAAAGTTGAATAAGTGGTTTCGCAATTATCATAAGTCCGAAGAAACCTGCTGTGAGAATTCACTCTACGTGATCTCATTCGATCTTTGCATATTAACCAGAAATGGATGAAGAAAAAGAATTGGATAATTAGGTTCCCCAGGTGTGAAGATTTATATGAAGAACATACTGCAGTCACGATCAGCTGCAAGCGAATCGTATGATGCTGGATTTACACCGTACGCGTTTTGCACGACTTTATCCCCACCGTAAAAATCAACCAATCAGGCTACAAAAAAGTCCAAACGTGCTCAACTTTCTCGGACGAAAACCCGGTTTGTAATGGTTTTGAGTGGGTAAAGTCGCGCCGAGCCATGATCGGTGTAAATTCAGCATTATACTTTAGATGAAATACTGAACTCCGAATTATATTGTAGTTGGGGATAAAGTAAAATATGGAGTGCGCTTGTATTTCGTCTTTTATTAAGGACTCTCATTTACTTGCTACTCGAAACTAAAAGACAATATCATGAATGTTCAATTTCATATCTGCACAGTAAAAAAAAATCTGCCGATGGTCTGGGCGAAACTTTATTATTTTTCGGGTCAAAGTTTGGGAGCGGTCAAAGTTGGAGCATATCATCAGTTGTTTCGAGATTATGAAGTTTCTTGGGAAGTTCATTTTGTTCCTAAAATAAAATATTACGCAAGCTCTTGAAAGTGAAAAGATATTCGATATCTGATAAGACCTGGGGATATAGTAGAATTCATGAAAAAGTTTACAACCCCCTTTTGCACCCCCTTAGGGGTCGAATTTTAAAAAATGCTGAAAACATTTTTTAGGTATTTATATGAAGAAGTCGTACAATAAAAATGAATTCAATATTTTGGAAGACCTAATAGATATGACGAAAACCGTGAAAATATATGCATTCCATTTTCACTGATATTTTTTTTGCCCCCTCCGAACGTCAATGGATATTTCAAATTTTTTTTATCTAAATTAGTTTTCTAGTTGATTTACATAAAAATACCGAGTTTCAACTTTGTAGCATAAGACGTTCTATAGATAGGAAAATCACCCTCCACCCCCGTGCCATACCATCCCTATAAAAAATTATATTTTTCCTACATGCTACTAATATAGCTCTATCTAAATATCAAGGTTCAGTTTTATATCATTATAGGTTGTCGAGATATCAAAATCGGAACTTTTTCCTTTTCACCCTTCCCCACCCTCATCCTCTACACCCACACTTCCAAAATTTGTTTTGTGCTAGGGGTCTATTAGACCTACTTCTGGTAAAAGTTTCAAGCATTTATCTTACACCGTTCTTGAGATATGAGACGTGATTTTTTAAAAAAATTCTTATACCCTCCACTTTCATGCTCTACCGCCCCCTTAAAAAATTGTACTTTCATCAAACTTCATTTGTCAACCTTTATACACAAATCAAATTTTATTTGTCTAGTGCAATCGGTTCGTAATCAAAAGTTTTTCACCCCCCACCGCCGTACGCCACTGTCCCCACTCAAAATTTGTTTCCGATCTATTCTCCTAGTATACCTACAGATATTCATTAAGTTTCAATTTCGTGACGTTAACCGTTTAGGAGATATGAATTTTAAAATGTGTCGATCTCGCCTTTTTTGCGTTTCTGACGCATTATTTTTCCCCCCACTCCCAAACCCCTTCACCTATATCGGCATTTTTTTTTGGAAATGGGTCTACTACTAAAGCTCTATATAAGTTTTAAATTTCAGCCTCCTAGCATAAGCAGTTGCTGAGATCTAGAAACCAAAATTTTCTGTCTAAAACACTTCCCCCTCCTCCCCCCTTACACCCCCACCCCTCCAAATTTGACCACTTCAAGGGGCCTACCCATTCTATTCATAAAAAAAATTTCAATTTAATAGCTCAAAGGGTTTGGGAGCTACGAGCCTTCAAACGATTTTGCGTACAGCGGTCGACGTACGGCATACGGCGGACAGACGGACTGAAATTTTTTTTTGCTTTTTTCGTGTCTACTCGTCTTGAAACGTGAAAAAAAAAATGTTGAGGGTAGCAAATTTTTTTTTTTTAAAAATCGATAGCAATACTGTATTATTGAAATAATAAAGTAAAACGGTTTTTTTAAACCACAATAACCCTTCCTCCCAAATACTCATATCCTTTTCACAGCAAGCGTGTAAAACTTCCTGTTTGTAAAGACCAATATGTATCACATAAGACCTAAGAGATGATAGAATTCGTGAAATCGTGTACAACCCCTTTACATCCAAAAAATTCTGGACTTAATTACATAGAAAACCCGTGGTGTAGAAAAACAATTCGATTTCTTCTCATCACACCTAACAGATATGTTGGAAATCCTGAAAACGTATAGAATCCCTTAACACGTTCTGTGCCAAACTTTTTGCCAAAAATTTTGACAATGCAATTTTAAGGGGTCAAAATCACTGACTATTAAAAATGATAGCCATTCCAGTCAATGTGTTAACACCACCTTAGGGGAATATCAAAAAATTCTGAAATTGGTTTCTGTACTTGCATCTGAAGAGAAAAATCAAATTTATTCAACCTCTTCGGAGATATAAGAGATGTGATAAAATTTGTAGAGTAAAAGTTGTGAACCTTTTTTGACCGACCGTTTTTTTGTCCCAACCTCCTATGCAAATCTGAAATGTTTGCTTAAATTACTTTTCTAGTAAATCTATATCAGACCTAACAAGTTTCAACTTACTAGCATAAGTCCATTAGCCTTCCTTACTTTTCTGGTAAATATTCAGCAGACCTAGCAGGTTTCAACTTTTTAGCACAAGCCGTTCCTAAAATAAAAAATCCAGCCACAACCCGTACCATATTACCCCTATCGAAAATTATATATTTTGGCCGTCCCGCGATTTTGGACCCCTATACAAATATTAAGTTTCAGCTTTCTATCTTTAGCGGTTCTCAAGATCTGATATAAAATTCGAAATATTTTGCTTTTCAGTCTCTCCCACTCTCATCCGCTTCACCCATACCCCCCCCCCCCCCCCCGCGATTTGCTGTGAAATTTCCGAGCTGATAGGATCTTGCGATATAAGACTCGATTTTCTTCAACAATTATCCTTCTGTGCCACACTGACCCGTTAAAAAAATGTTTTTGGCATACATTGCAACATTCAAATAGGCATTAATATGAAGAAAACTTCAAATTCCAAGCTTGAAGGATTTTTGTATGGAAGCTACTCGTAGGCCTGACCGTAGTTTTGTACCTAGGTGAAATCTGTAGAGTATTGTAAGTTAAATGCAGGTCAAGAGTTTGTATCGCATTGAACGCTTGCAAATTCGCTTTCTGTCCGTCTGTCCGAACACAAGATCGCCTTGATCTAGGCTGTTGGAGTTTTGTCGAAGGCGAATCGGTCAACTCCTTCTGGTAGCTACTTGAGTTATTATGGGTTCCGTAAATTCAGTTCAGGCAGTTTCAGGATTTTTGTATGGCAGGCACACGAAACAACTTATCAGCTTTTCGTCATATGCATAACTTGAATTTAAAATTATTACAAAATCAAATCGTTGTTTGAAACATTCTGAAGTTGCGGTCATTATTCTTCTTTCTCTGGCAACAATCCGATAAAGTTGGCCGACTTTGCTCATTAACGAAAGTAGCCTGACAAACTCGTCAAAACATCCGGATTTTAAATTTCAACACGTTCTGAGTTATTGTGCGTTCGGACAGACGAACGGACGGAGGTATTTTTTGTCTTCCCGTCTTAAATAGAAGTTCAATAGTTCATCACAAATACATTCCCAACTTTCATCAAAAATAATATTAATTCTCTTTTTCATTTTCAGAAAATTGGTCTGTGATTATGGCACCGATGCCAAGTACTAAGAGTCCGTCCAAAGCGCCAACATTCCTTTTCTCAGCAGCCGATTCAGATGATTCCAGTCCAACTACATCTAGCCCACCAAGTACAGGTAAGAGGAATCTTTATATTATTGAAGAAATTTTTTAGCAAACTGGAGAAATCTTTTGTAAATAATGTCTGACGTGCTGACTACGAACTACTCTTTTCTATACTTTTCAATGCTTTGCTAATATAAAAATAACGTGATAATTTCAGTCTAAAATAATAAAAATTTCTTGCACGAGTGCTTTTTCGCATATGCATAACTGAAAGGTTTAATCTACACAAGCTACTCGGATTATCGTTGTTTTTGTTGTTTTTGGTTTAAAATCGATATAGCATACACGGTATGTATGTACATGGTTCCGATACAATTCATACAAATCGGTCGGCTTTCCCTCTCATAACTCTATAGACAACTTAGCTTATATTGAGATAGTACTTATTCTTTTTCTGGGACATTGATCTAGTTTTAGTCACGCATCAGGATTTTTTCAAAGTATGAGTACCCTTTTCCTTACTTAATTCACCTTATACCTTCGACTTAAGTTAATATTACACTGTATGCCATGCTGTCAAATATTTAACTAAAAAAATTTCAGTCAAATTTTTTCTGTCAAAATAATAATGTGCCAAACAAAAATTTGACGATTGCACTATTCAAATATTTCACATAGTGGCATACACTATAATACAAACTTTAATATTTTAATCAACCGGCTACAGTGTTTACTTTAAGGCATTAATATTATTCCACTCTAGATGAAATCTGAGAGTATTAAGAGATCAATCCAGTCCAAACGGTTGTAACGTAGCCAAAAAACCCCAAATCCATTTATTGGAGATACAGGGTGATAAGGAAAATCTTTTTGATGTACCTTCACTCACGTAAAATGTTATCTCATTGCCACAATTTAACATGTTGAACTTATTATGCTCTAGATGAAATCATATAGAGTATTATAAGTTTAATCCAACCCAAAAGTTTGTAACGCATAGAACCAAGCATCGGACGAAAAAAAGTTATATATTATTTTTTGTTTATTTGGGGCCAAAAACCTCAAATCCGCTTGACGTCCGTCCGTCCGTCCGTCCTTCCGTCTGTCCGTGAACACGATAACTCAAGAACGCCTTCACCTAGGATCTTGAAATTTTGAATCTGGGTGTTTGGTTGAATTTGTAAGGCTAAGTTCGTTAATGGGCAATATCGTCCTACTCCTTCGGGCAGCTGCCATACAAAATGTCCTTAAAACACGTGTTCAATAATATTGACCAATAACTTCGGAACGCCTAAAGCTACGACTTTGAAATTTTTTATGTATTATTTTTTCAATAGTTGGAGCTTAATGTATGATTATGAAGAAAATCCTATTAGTCCTTCGTGTAGCTGCCATACAAATATCCTTTCAAAACGTATTCACTTAATTTACTAAACTCACTATAACTCAAGTAATCTTTTAGCTACGAATTCGGAATTTTGTAGAAATTAGTTTTGAGTAAAAAGTTTGGGTTTGGGTTTAGTAGTCAGCGAAATCCTTATACTCCTTCTGGTAGCTGCCATACAAAATGTCCTTGAAACACGTGTTCAACAATATTGGTCGATAACTTCAGAAGGGTTTATGCTACGACTTTGAAATTTTGTATGTGTTATTTATCCCAAACAAACAAAACGAAAATCCTATTAGTCCTTCTTGTAGCTGCCATACAAATATCCTATCAAAACGTCATCACTTAATTTACGGAACTCACTATAACTCAATTAATCTTTTAGCTATGAATTGGAAATTTTGTACAAATTAGTTTTGCGTAAAAACGAAGTTTGAGTTTACTAATCAGCAAAATCCTTTTACTCCTTTTGGTAGCTGCCATACAAAATGTTTTTTTTAGGGAATCGAATTACCATTCTCTTATTGTCAGTCCAAGTGGCAGCTTGTACCCGATCATTATAAGAGGAAAGGTTGACCCAGATTGACTCATTACCGACACCCTTCTGAAAAGACCGTCCGCTCTTTAATTGCTCTTTTATTACTAAAGTCGCACTGCTCATAGTGTATTCCATACAGCAGCCTGTATGTTTCATAGTTGTTAACTGCCTTTATAGTGGGCCAGTTGTTGCATAGAGATGGTTTTATTGCTAAAGATGCACTGTTTCTGCACTACCATTTCGTATACCTTGGTCACAGCAAGATTTTCTATAGGATAGACTGAACGATTTCGTGATTTCACATTTGAACCTCCGCGCCACTTCCGTTTTACATCTTCGAACTAGAGATGGTCAAAACAGTTTAGTTTAAAGAGATAGTTCAATGAAGCACTTAAATTTGAATTGTTCATTTACTCTATTCTGTTCTCTAACCAGCCGTTCAGTAGTCACTCACTCAGTCAGTTGCTCATTTGTGCTTGTGGGTTGACTTCTTTAACCAGCCGTTCAGTAGTCCGAATATCAACTGTGCCGGGAGTTCAATATAATGTTCTTTTTGAACAGTTCACTCGCGAACGACCCATCTCAACTTCGAACCATTCGTGTAGATGGCAAGATGGAGATCAGGTATCTCCTCTCTTGCCTGGTGAAAATAACTACATACAACATAGGTTTTCCCAAAACTACACGACGTTCCGAACAGCGAAGGACATGTTAACTGTCAATATCCTTATGGACCCATGGAACCCTCTCTTCGTTTTGTCTTAAACGAAGATCACTTTTAGACGAAAATGCCTTTATTTGGATTATTTAGTGCGTAATATCCAAGAGTTTGAGTAGCTTGATCTTCCCTGTAATCCCAATCTTTGTACTCAATTCATGTCGTCCTGCCAAGGTAACATCGTTTAGGTACTCTTACACGAGCGATTAAAATTCCTCAATTTGCAGCAATATTCGTCAATATTTGACGTCACAAAAATATGAAGCAACACACAGCAACAACAGCAACAGGCGATGTGGATCAACTTTTCATCAACTCGTTGCTGAATGACTGGCCAATATCTAGCAGTTCGGCAATAAGGGATTACGCGAGCAATTCAGACTATGAACAACACAACACAATCAAGCAAAATTGATAAACAAATCTAAAACTTAAAATATAACTTGGAAATACTCGTATTTGAATTCTAAGCCATTATAACACGAAACTTGACAAATAAATGTAAAATTCAAAACGAATCTTGACAATTGAATCACCGAACGAGAACAATTGCTCGGAATTTTCCAAGTCAGTGGAAATACAGCAAATATAAGACGATCAATATCAATCTGTGAAAACATTGTCGAAATATTGCCGCAACTATTGTAGCATTTTATTGCCCTGTATTGCTCTATTAATTGCTCCACTAGACTTGGCACTAGTCGTCGGGCAATCAATTGCTTGAAAAATTGCTCGTGTAAGACCATTTTTAAGAATTCGATAAGCCTCTTATATACGTACTGCATTATTGTTTATTGTCGTATTTACAGAGTTGTACTACTCCTACTCCCTTTCTAAAGTAGAAATGTCTGCTCTTGTAGTCTCGATTCAAAAATTAAAAAATGTTTACCTTCCTGTTAAAACTATTTCTTCATATTTTCAGATGCACCAAAATCGCAATGCTCGTCACTATCCGAAGTGGAATCGTTTGAGGGCTTTGGTGAAAATGATGTTGCAGACAGTGGCGGAGGATCCGTAATTTCACGTAATGGAATTGTTTCCGGTACCAGTGGTGGCGATCCCGGTAGCAGTAATGGTATTGTTGGAAGCAATATTCGTCGGGGTGTCGAATTAGAATTAGAACCTCAGGTTAATTCCACACCAAATGGGTAATTGTTTTGTTTTTTTAGTTATCACAAACACTAAGAATTATTTTCTATTTTTTACTTTTTAAATCGAGTGTTTTTGTTGTTAATAAAATTCAAAAATCAGTCACGCAATAAATTACATTTTCTTTCTTTTCTTATTTATTAAAGTGATGACGATCGTAGCTCCATTTCACGGCATACATGGTCACGAACAAGCTTGAAACGAACCCCTACAAGGTGAGCAATTTAATAATTTTACAAAATTAATTAGGTGTTGGTACGTGTTGCCATATATTCTGTTACAAATTTGTCCCTCTAGTAATAGAAAATAAAAACTTAAAATTTATTTTTATATCGTTTATTGTTACCATCAGCAATTTTATAGGTTGTTCTTGGTATAATTTGTTAACTATGTATATTGTCACATTTCTGTTAAATAAGATACTACGGTCTTACATAACACAAACGATCTTCAGAAGTTGCCAGATCTTATCAAAATTCATATTTCACCATTTTCGACAGATTTGTTGTGAATTCGGATTCTTTTGAAATCCATTTTTGAGGTCTTGATACTATAGATGAAATCTGAGAGTATTATAAGTTTAATCCAGCCTAAAAGTTTATAACGCATAGAATGGAGCCTCGGACGAAAAAATGTTATATTATTTTATGTTGTAGTTGTATGTAGTTGTGGCCAAAATCTCCAAATTCGTTTGTTGTCCGTCCATCTATCTGTCTGTCGTCCGTACGTTCGTCCCTTGGCACGATTACTCAAGAACACGTTGACCTAGAAAGTTGAAATTTTGTCACAAACTGTAAAATTGAAAAAGTAAGGCTAAGTTCGTTTATCGGCGATATCCTTCAACTCTTCGGATAGCTCACATACAAGAGTCCTTAAAAAGCACGTATTCATGCTTATTGGTCGAATGCTTCAAGTTAGGAACTTGAAATTTTGCACATAAACTGTTCAATGTTTGTAGCGAAAATTCCGAATATAATACAAATCGAATAAGTCCTTCGTGTAGCAGTCCTTCAAAAATGTATGCAAGTTACAGAATCCACTATAACCCAAGAACGCGTTAAAGCAGGAAGTAAAAAATTTTGATTTTAAGTCATAAGCAAGACTGAGTTCATTAATTAGTAAGTAACATGAGTCAACTCCTTCGGGTAGTTGTTATACAAAAGTCCTTGAAACACGTGTAACTTCACAACTCTTTAAGCTACGACTTTGAAATTTTGTACACGTTGATCTTATATGTAATAGTAGCAGCTAAAGAGATGAAGATGAAAAAAATCCCTTGAGTCCTTCGTGTAGCTGCCATACAAAAATCCAGTAAAAGTGTCCTAACTTAATTCACGAAACTCACTATAATTTAAGAAATCGTTTAGCCACGAAAACCAAATTTTGTTTAAATTAGTTTTGAATGAAAACAAAGTTCCAACTTACTTGCCTTCTACTCCTTCGGGTAGCTCTCATACAAAAAGTCCTTAAGACAAGTATTCAAGCATATTTTCCGATAACTTTTGAACGCTTCAGCCTTGGAAAATAAATTTTGCATTAATTACTTTATTATTTTAGGACTAGTAAACCCCAAAAAGCAGAAAAAAAATGTCCGTCTGTCCGCCGTAGACGCCGTACGCAAAACTGTTTGAAGGCGCTTAGCTCTCAAACCACTTGAGATATAAAACTGAAATTTTTATGGTGCACAAAATGGGTGAACCCCTACGAGTCGTATATTTTGGTGGTGTGGTGGTGTAAGGGAGGAGGAGGAGCGAGCGTTTTAGATGAACAATTTTGGTTTCTAGATCTCAGGAACCGCTTATGCTAGGAGGCTGAAAGTTGGAACTTATGTAGTAGGGGAAGGTGCTGTACCTTGGAATGGTTGTACCTTGGAACGTTGTTAATTTTGTGTTTAAAAAGAGCATTCTGGTGTGTGAATCAAGAACTACATTTACAACAGCTGATATCAAGACAACCTGTCTTGTTACCACTTTACTTTGTCGGTTATTTTGCGTTTTTGTTCATATTTTTGTTTTGAGGTTAGTGTGAGTAATTTTTTTAACTAAGTTTGTTTAATAATTAAACTATTGTGTTGTAGTGGTATACAATCGTTTTATGCAGGATTATTATCAATAAGGTGTGTATTATCTCTTTTCTATAACATCTGATTGTAAGATAATTAGGAGGTTTAAAAAAATATCTTTTATTCAATTAATGGACCATGTTGTACCTTGGAACGTCACACGTGTTGTACCTTGGAATGGCATAAAATAGCAATCCTGATACAAAACTAACGTGTTTTGACTGACAAAAGTGTTTTTTTTTTGCAGAAAATGCCTCGCAGTAAGAATGGGATTTGTAAGGCTCCCATCGATGCTAAAAATATGTTTTAATTTTCCATTCCATAAATTCAATGTTAAATAAATTACTTATGTACTACATAGTTATCCATTTTAACATATTTTATATTATTTTACCATTTTATGATGAACTTTTTTAATTATGTTTAATAAATATCTATTTTAGCATTTTCCAAGCTAGTATTTTCTTTATTTTTACCTAATTTGCAAGCGTTCCAAGGTACAACTAGTGCTGTTCCAAGGTACAACGAAACGTTGTACCTTGGAACAAATTTTTTTGAAATTTCAATTTTTTTTCTTTCAAATTTGGAATGATATTGTTCGCTGAAAAAAAAATGTATTATAAGTAAGTGGGTCATTGTTATCCCCTCAAATTTTCATCGCGTTACATGTAGTACATTTTGCATAAAAAAATAAAAAGTGATTTTCGTTCCAAGGTACAGCACTCTCCCACACTATAATAGTGGACTCATTTGCAAAAAAGTGGTTGATAGGGGTTGAGGGGTGTAAGAGTGGGGGGAAAACAATGCGTCCAAAACTCTTGAAAGCTGGGATTGAAACATTCTAAAATCCATATCTCCTGAACGAAAAATTTTAAGGGTGGTGGTGAAGACTGTTGTTGGGGGTGAAAAACTTTGAATTACAATATCTTTCGACTCAATTATCCCAGGAAGATAAAATTTGGTTTCTGTATATATAATTGCTAGTGAAGTCTACTGAATGTTAAATTTTTGTGGGGGGAGGTGAAGCGCGGAAGTGGGGGAACAATCAATTTTCAAAAAATTCAATTTTTATATCTCAAAAACTGTATCATATATGATCTTGAAAATTTTACAGGAGTTAGGACCGGTAGACCTCTAGCGGAGATAAAAAATGTTGAGGAAATTTTGATGGAAATGCAAAAATTCTGATTTTAATTTCTCGAAAGCCGCAAAGAATAGAAAGCTAAAAATTTAAAACTGTATAGAGCTACTATAGAGATATCCCACAAAAATACATTTTTGATAGGGGTAGCAAGTTACGGGGGAAGGGGGGGGGGGTTTCATATCTCAGAAATGGCTTATGCTAGAAAGTTGAAACTTAATACCTATAGTGACCATACTGCCAACTTCAAGGGCTGTCGTACGGAATGGCAGTCCAGCGACAGGCTGACAGTGCTAAGATGCGTCAGACCAATGTCGTAAGGAGGTAAGACGCCAAGGCAGTTCGTCTTCCACCGGCTCCAATGCCTCCCCCGCTAACGGGCTCTTATGCGTCCAACTCTCGGATACCAGTTCCGACTAAGTTCGTAAAGAACCGTCCAGCCGCCAAAGTTCCTTTGGCTCCGCGTCCATCTGCGACCACCGGAGAGTCTGCTACCCTCAGACCATCTGTTGCTTCCAGACAGGAAATACCCTCCATCGTACCCAGAATTTCGTTGCCTTCTAGGACGGCACCCGCGCCCCAAACCCCTTCAGGGAATCCCACTCTTTAGACCAGGGCCTAAAGTCAGTCTTGCTCAAAAATTTGGGCGAGATGCTAATGACTTTAGGCAATGCTAATCCCGACTCCCGATCTCTTCAACCCCTGACTCGGAACATACAAGAAATGTTCCAAGTCATTTTAGCTTAATGGGGCAAACGCCTTTCTGAAATTGGGTCACGTGGTCCAATTTCGCGATTTCCAGGTAGACCAGAACCTTTGCTCAGAGCCGCATGGAATGCGCCGCCGTACGTCAGGAACGCCTAACTACATCGGGAAGCGTATCTTCCATCTTTTCTGAAATTCCTCAAACAAAGGGCTTTGAGGTTTTTCAGTGCGTCAGCCGATCACACCAACTCTCTAGTTTGCCGTAGTAACGCCTACGGCAAATCTGCACGGTGGAGACACAAGCGTCCTAGAATCGCGCTTGTAGATCGTCCGACTCCTCACTAATAGTGAACGGGATGGACGGGTAGTTTGTTCAGGTGGACCTTACATGTGCCGGCGTGAAGGAGTTTCTTCGGAAACTCTTATTGCGTCCGCCTCGGACGGTTGACCTGTTCGAACACAGCGTCTATCGCATTCATATCGCAATGACTTAATTGCCACTGCAATTTCCACAGGTCTTCCATGGTTTCCCTGTGGTGCGTAGACGAATGTCGTTGCATTCTCAAAAGTCGTCCATGGACGCATGTTAGTTTATCCTCAACTGATTTACGGCTCTTCCCGTCTATCAGTTACACTTTACCGCAACATCGTTTTTCTCCCTTTTACAGGTTCATTTTTAGGCAACGGAGTCAGCGCCTCGGGCGCGACCCATTTCGGCACGAGTATTTGTTGATGAAAGTAAATTTTTTTAAAAGAGTGGTGAAGCATGAAAGTGGCACGAGTATGTAGTACCTATATGAAGATATGCTACTAGAGTAATTAAAACTAAAAAAAATCGGCCAACAGTCTGGGCGCAACTTTATTATTTTATGGATAGAAGTCCCAAACGTTATAATGCTGAGATGCGGTGTAGGGTACTTTGCGACTGATAAGCTAAAGAGTAATTAGGAGGCTATTTGGAACGTCATTTTCTAGGTTATCAGTCGCATAGTAACCTACACCGCATCTCAGCATTAATCACGTTTAAGACTCCTACCCATAAAATAATAAGGTTGCGCCCAGAATGTTGGCCGCTTTTTTTAAATGGTTCCAGATAAATAGTCCGTGAGTCCTTCCTACACCTTCCATGTCCTTGATAAGGGAAAATCTTACTTTCGGTGATTTATTAAGTTCCACATATGAAATTGAACACTGAATGTATTGTCTTTTACTTTCGAGTAGCAACCAAACGAGAGTCCTTAATAAAAGACAAACTACGTGCGCACTCCTTTATCCGCAACTACAATATAAATCGGAGTGCAGTATTTCATCTACTTCATTCACTCAATGGAAACTCTGAAAAACTCTGCTTTTTTAATACTCTTTTGAGGTAAACTTAAATGTTCTTCTAATTAACTAAGTTCGGTATTTACAGGTCCACGAGAACGTGGAATTTCTTTCCATCATTGCTTTTTCCACGCAAGTCCGCTGGAATTCAAAATCAAATAACAATTTGTGTAACAGAATTTATGGAAAATCTTATTTTAAAATGCACATAATACTAGTAAGAATTGATTATAGCACATCTAACTCCTCCAATTTACAAAAAAAAACTAATTCTTAACCTACTTCTTCTATTCTTCTTCCCAAAATAAAATCGATTTTCATTAAGATTTATTATTTCCAGCAATCCAGATAATTTACCACATAGACGTTGGGGCTCCATGCGACAGTAAGCTTTTATCTCAAATTTATTTTTCACTTATACAAAACATTTTACATTTGCTTAGTATAGTCTGGTAAGTTTTTTTGCCATAGTATAGTCTGGTCAAAATTAAAAGAGATTTTGAAAGTGAAAACATTGTACACATCAGAATGCCGTATTTCTGCCATTTTACTCGCGTTTACATCAAACGAATTTATGTAGCAAGTATTTCCTTTGGTAATCGTAAAAAATCGCGAAAAAATCTTTTAACTTTGACCACACTATGCAATATCTACGAACTAGTCTTCTTCTTTCTTCGACGTTAACCGGTGCAGTGTCGATCGGTATGACATAATTCTTATGTAACTCAATCGTATTACAGAATTCACATGTAAAACCAACCCTACGTTGAACGATGGTGTGTAAATCCATTCCAGCGGTCCGCCACGGTTTCGGCAAACTTAATATACTCAGTCCTACTTTACATCGATGATCGGTAAAGTCTAGTTCTTACTCATTTCATAAATACTCCTCACTAAAGTGAACGTATTGCCATCTGGTTCATGATCATTCGAATTTTAAATGCGCATATTGATGAATGCGGATGAAATGAATTTCGCAGTTGAAAGAAATGCGAATACCGCACAGGTATTCACAGATAGCAAAAACATAGCTGAACTTGTTCCCAAGTGATAATGTTTTTTCAGCAGCAACTTCCGAAAGTGTTCCTTGCCATTTAATCGCCAATTCATCGATATTTCGTTTATAGCGAAATCTTATCTTAACTTTAAGCTTGCCAGTATTTCGCTTGTATAACATTCGTCTGCCGACCTTACGGGAAACAGTATCTTTCACTGGCTATACAGATCGAGTCACGGTTACTCCTTATCTGGCATATTATTGCTTAGTAATAGCTCATCCTTCATCCTCACTCAATTTATAGGACTCATTCTAACTCGAGAAATCATTTAGCCACGAAGTTCAAATTTTGTACAAATTAGTTTTAGGGGAAAATAAAGTTTGCGATCATTAGTCAGTAAATTTACTTTACTCCTTTGGGTAACTCCCATACTGAAAGTCCTTGAAACACATGTTCAAGAATATTGTCTAAAAAGTTCAGAACGCCTTAGGCTAGAAATTTGAAATTTACTTATACTTATACACTGCTTGCTATTAGTCGAGAGCCTTTTTGAATATTCCGTGGTGTGTGGAATGTTCGTGAGGCCTGGAGAATATGCGAGGAAGAGCGAGAAGAAGAGTATGCGAGAACTATCCAGATATTGGGAGGCGTGGATACTGGATATTAGGATTCGTGGCTTTCTTACAAGAAACTGATCGAGTTGCGCGGGCTGCCAGAGTAGCATTTAACAGTATGAAGAAAATCGAGTGAGTCCTTCGTTCCTTGGAAAATATGTGCATTAATCTTTTGAAACCCCCATTTAGTTTCTTATGTAAAGAACTGGAAACCACTCTAATGGCACCCGTGTCGTAATTGATGACAGGACGCGTCGCACTCCGGAAGTATAGTGTAAGTAGGTAGGAGTAGTAGCGAAAAAGTTTTTAAAATAGACGTTTTTTAGATGACAAAAGTGCTTTCATTTTTCAAATAAAAATTAATTGTAAAATGCGAGAAACATTTTTTTTTAATATTTAGGTCGTATTCCAATATTTTGCTTCGTCTGGGTCTACGTCTAGTTATAACAGTTTATCAAAGCGGTGTCTCAATTCCTTTTCGGTTCGTGTCTTGACTACTTTTACGACAGCTGAGCTATCAGTCAATCTTAGCAAACGTAAAAAAATTCAAATTTTTCTATAGAATTTAATTTGATTTTTGATTTTTGAAGTGTCAAATAAGCAGCTGAGCCATTTGGACGGTTTAGCTAAGCTTTTTCTAAACTGTTTGACGGCTTAGCTAAGCTTTTACTAAACTGTTATAATAGCAATGCTATGCTGTGACGTCAACATAGGCGTAGACGTAGATGAAGCAAAGTATTCGAATTCGTCCATAATACTCTGATTGACGAATCACGTCAGGACCGGAAAGGCGTGAAGTCAATAAATTTGAAATTATCTTTACTAAATCTTTTCCATTTCCTAATAATCTGATCTTGATGATCTTAAACATTGAGGTAATGAAATTTTTGGAGATTTATTATTTAGAACATTTGATTGATTTCTCGCTTTGATATTATTTCACACTATCCTCTCCAGAGTTTATTATACCCATCTGTAATTTATTGCAGAGTATATTTTGGGAAAGGGTTTGTATAACCTTTTACCCAACGTATAAACGCTATATTTTTTTTACTCTGGTGGAGAATATCGCCTTCTTAATTTCTTTAATGCCATAGGCAATATCAGACGATAGTTTGTAATAATTCAAAACCAGGTTAACGAATTATTAACAGGTACCAGCCATAAAAATTATTTTTGAAAGCGATTTGAACACATATCTGTGTAGGTCTCTTAAACAGAGACTTTCTTGTTCAAGCTATTCGTATTCTAATTAATGTTAATTTAAATTTGCGCAAAAAAAGTACATTTTCAGAACAATGAATTGTTTCGAATAGTAGGCATACTGCCGGCTTCACATGACTATCATGGCAAGCCTTTTGTGTCTCATTCATTTGATCGGAGATATGGAACTTATTTAAATAAGCCTGATTCCACCTTCGATATTACTTAGCTGTTTTTTGATCAATATGGTCGTGACAGTATAAAGTGAATTTTTCACGATTATAAAAATTTGAATGAATTTCACTTAATTTTCCACCTACTCGATTGAAATAGCTTGTCACGAAAATTATATATGGAGTTCGGTCAGTTTGTCATTGAAATGTTGCTGAAATGGGCATGGTAATAGTAATAGTTGTTATAGAAATAACTGGTAGAGATTTTTTTAAGCATGTAAAAACCATCTGGTCTATATTCATTTGTATGCAGTTACTTGCATCAATCTATCCATTATCCATGATATTCGTCTCAGAATGTTTTAGCCCAGAAGCAGCGTATGTGCGTATGGATTCACTTTAGCAAATTACCATACATTGTCCAAATGTATATATAATATTGTTGCGCAGGGATTTCAAGTAAAACAAAATTCGATTAAAAGTAATAAAAGTAATTTTATCGCACTACTGGCAACCCTTCCCGTTTTCATTTGCTAATCGATCGCTATTACCGATCAAACATTTTCGCGTAGAACTGACCGTCGTTTAGAAAAACTGTTATTCTTAAAAGCTCTCGACGCTTATATACTGCATGTATTGAGACGAGAGATTACCGGTCGGGTTTCACAATGTACAACGTCAAATAGGTCGGCTGTCCCATTTTAAAGGCTTAAGTGCTTTATAGAACATTTTAAAGGAGTGCCCAATAACTTCCTATTAGGCAGCTGTCATAAATAAATGTTACTATCTTGAGATGGTGGGCGGTCCTCCAGGATGTCTTGGAGGATACCTATATATCGGATTATTAATATAATTGTTGAGGGCTGAGTAAAAATATGTTTTCAGACTCTTCTTTAAAATTTTCTAAAAAAAGCACTACCAGGTTTTGAAATGGGACAGCCGAGGTATGCTGTCGTTAAACCAAATGCAATAATTATTATAGTACATATTTGAAACCATACCGAATATGACCTTAGAAATTTTATAAATGTCGGGCGTACTGGTAAAATGGGTGACTGTGGGAGGAGGTGGAAAGGATATAATTCTGATTTTTATTTCTCAAACACCGGTAAGGATAGAAAGCTTAAAATTGCCAACTGTATAGAGACACCCCAGAAAAATTAAATATTTGATAGGGGGTAGCAAGGTACGGGGATGGGGCTGGAAGGTATTGTTTAAGTTTTTGCTAATTCCTAGATCGAATTTGCTTTTACTTCTATTGAGAATAAAATACGTAAATAAGGAAAAAAAATCTACCAGCAGTCTGGGCGTAACTTTATTATTTTTTGGGTAGAAGTTCCAAAGGTATTTGGAACGTTATTTTTTAAATTGGCAGGCGCATAGTAACCTACACCACATCTCAGCATTAAACGCGTTCCAGACTTCTACCCATAAAATACAAAGTTGTGCCCAGACTGTTGGCAAATAATTTATCATTTAATAATGAAATGGGGCTCATTTTAAAGGAAACCCTTAAATAAAATATTCTGTGGTAATTTAAAATTTACAAATTATTAATTTTTTTAACATATTAATAGCTTTTTTAAGTTATTAGAGAAGTACACTATCGCAAATTTATGATTTTAAGAGCTTACCATTTATTTGGCATAAAAAAATTAAAATCCCCGTCACCTACGAGCAAGTAATTAAAGCAATTGTAATTTTTCTCTGAAATAATTGAGGACCACTTATATTCGTTTGTTTACTCCGTTCTTTCGAGATCCCAAGTTGATTTATAGATCTGTTTTAAAAAACTGTATAAAAAAATTTTTTTTAAAAAAAAAATTGCAATTTTGTCTTTAATTTTTTTAACCTCTTCGCTTTCTGTTCACTTTAAAGTAAACCTTAATTCTTTATTCTGTGATAAAAATTAACGAATTTGAATTTTCAAAGAGGATTTGGACATTATTTTCGCAAAATCTTTTAACAACAAAAAATTTGATGTATGTAGAAAAAAAATTGTATTATAATTTTGTTGGTATTAATTCTTCGAGTGAGGTCACAAATTTCGTTATTTTTGTGATTCTTGATGGAATGACCCTGTACTGATTTTTCGATGTTATTTTGCGATTTTGAACCTAGAAGTCATGTACTACTATTGTTTGTAAAATACTACTCCTACTCACTTAAATGCACTCACTACTATTCAACATACTTAAACGGCAGCACTGCACACGAGCCCCTAACTTTAAATGGTTATACATCAGTATATTAGCCAACTGGTTTCCTCCACAAGCTTTTATTAACCTTATTCCGTGTCCTTTTTTAAAGCGCTGAAATCAACCGTCACTTGAGTTGAATCCGCAGTCTTTTTCTTTAATTTTTTTGGATCCGCTTTGCCTTTTCTTTTAATATATTCGCGGAAATCGGCAGCCCATTGCTTCTTCGCCGAAGAAGGACAATCAGTTTTCCATTTTTGGAAGCTAACAATGCATCACTACTTTTTGAATTTTGGATCACTACTTTTTGAATGTTGGACTTTCCTTTGCCAGGATTGAATCAAAGATTTCCTTTTTATACTCTAGATGAAATCATATATGTTATAGAGTATTATAAGTTTAATCCAGCCCAAAAGTTTGTAACGCATAGAACCAAGCCTCGGACGAAAAAAAGTTATATATATTATTTTTTGTTTATTTGTGGCCAAAAACCTCAAATCCGCTTGACGTCCGTCCGTCCGTTCGTCCGTCTGTCCGTTAGCACGATAACTCAAGAACGCCTGCACCTAGGATCTTGAAATTTTGAATCTGGATGTTTGGTTGAATTTGTAATGCTTCTGTAAAGTTCGTTAACGGGCAAAATCGTCCTACTCCTTCGGGTAGCTGCCATACAAAATGTCCTTAAAACACGTGTTCAAGAATATTGACCAATAACTTCGAAACGCCTAAAGCAATGACTTTGAAATTTTGTATACGTTTATTTTTCAATAGTTGGAGCTAAATGTATGATTATGAAGAAAATCCTATTAGTCCTTCGTGTAGCTGCCATACAAATATCCTGTTAAAATGTAGCTGCCATACAAAATGTCCTTAAAACACGTGTTCAAGAATATTGGCCGATAACTTCATAAGGGCTACGACTTTGAAATTTTATACCAAATCTGCGTCGATAGAAATAAATAATTTGAAAAACCAATTTGTTTTTTAAACCGCTTCCTGAATAGATAAAATTGAAAGTCAAAAATCTTTTGTCGTTTTTGCTGAGAAGTAAGAAGAGCTCTCGAATGGTACTGAATAGTTGGATCTAACTTTTAAAATCTATCTAAATATTTTTTGGGGTTTTAACACCGAAATGATATAAGTTAATCAAGTTTGAAGAACGAGTTTAAAACTATACTGTAGCTTTTAAATTTAATTTTGGAATAGTCTAGTATATTTCGGTATACAGTAGATATACATGGGTTTAAATTTATACTCTAAGGTTTAAATGGACTCGATGAGACTATCAGTATTAGTCTACTGTAAGCGAGTGACCATTTTACCTGAAGGTATTTATTCTTAAGCTCTTCAGTTCCAAATTTTAAGTTAGTGACAAATGTCATGAGCGATATATAAAATTTGTAATTCTTATAACCATTCCTGATTCAATCGCGCAAACTCCGAAAAAGGTTAGGTAAGGTGGGTGGGCACTTTAAGCGACCAAACACATATCAACTCCGAAAGAGAACAACTTAACTAATACGAACAGTTTTTTTATGGTTGATTTTTTTAGTGCCTTTTTTCAAGTTCCTATATGCCCCCTCCACACCATAAAGGAGTAACAGCAGCAGGACTGTTTCCACATTCGTCGTATCTCTTTTTAGTTAGACCACAAGTAATAAGTCCATGGCTAGGTAGAATTCGAATCCACGACCTCTAGTTTTGTAGACTAGCGCGCTTAGCAACTGCGCCACTGTCTCTAATTTTATTTTATTTCAGTGCAGCATATTTTCTTAAATTTAAATCGTATCACAGATTATTAAAAAAATTACATGAAATGTGTTAAATAAATATTATATTCATATTATTATTATTATTATTCAAATGGCGACAATTCAAATTGCCACATTTTAATCAACCAATTTATTTATTAACGCATTCACATGAAAATCATGCAAGCCACTGCAATCTCAATAGATTGAATTGGCAAATTCAGAATCATCTGTTTCCAACAAATACTGACTTTGACAATTGCCGCTCTGTGATGTGTTACATGAAAAAACAGTCTAGCCTGCTGGGAAACATTAGCAGAATATGCTTGGCAGCCAACGTGTTAATGCTTCTTTAAGGCAATGCTTCATTTATTATTTTTAAAATTCTTCAAAACCGCTAACAACGCCTTTAAGTTCATATAGGGTGTTTTTTAGGACAAGTATAGTTTTTTCAGTAGAGATACCTGTCAAACTTGACTGGTATCCTTTATATTTTTGTTCAGTACGTTTTGGCAAATTTTCATGGAAAGACTTACACCAGAACAACGTTCACAAATTGTTGAAATTTATTTTGAAAATTGCGTTCTATACGACAAACTCACAGATCGCTGCGTTAACTATATCGTGAAAAAATAATCTCAAGAACTGGACCTGTTAATTGACCGCCTAGATCGTGTGATTTGACACCATTGGATTACTTTTTGTGGGGATACATCAAATTACTGGTCTATGCTGATAAGCCAGCAACGATTCAACATTTAGAAACCAACAGTCGACGGGTTATTGATGAGATAAGGTCAGAAATGCTCGAAAAAGTGACCAATAATTGGACTGATCGGCTGGTGTTCATTAGATGCAGTCGCGGTGGTCATATGCCCGAAATTGTTTTTAAATTTAAATGCCATAAAATAATCTTTTCAATAAAAAGAAAATTTTACCATTTGGTAAATTACGTATGTCTTTTTTTCAAAAAAAGAAATACTATATCTCTAAAAAAACACCCTATATAAGTGAGGAAGAAATTTCATATTGTGTTCATGTAACAGAGTTAGTTTTGCCAAAAAGTTAGCAGTTCATTTAACCCATAGTTCATTTAGGTGACTGTTCATACAACCAAACGTTCACTGTATATCAGAAATTTCCTTATTCGTTGCAATTTTGATGAATGCAGATCCTGTTAATAAGTTGGAGGCTTAGCTAACGAGTCGCCGGGAATGGCGCTACGAATACATAAGCAGCACCCTACATCCATGGGCTTTTGGATTCGTTCAATTTCCATTGCGACTCACTGTTCACACTGTATAGCATAGCAACTATGACGAAACTTTGGAACGAATATAACGCGCATTCCCCTATAAAATGGTTTCCATACTTTTCATATCCAAGCTTCAAGTTTGGTTGGAGCCAAAAATGAGAAGCACTTACATCCACAATCGGTTTGCGGAGCCCCTACTAAAAACTAAACTAAACCCGGTGTATTCATCGGGCAGACAGACAGACCAGACAGAGTTTGGCCAGTGTACGATTGGTATGCGCGCGGTATAGTGCTAGAGAGACAGTACTCAAGTTTCGTGTATTTTACGGGCCTTATTCATTACACACACGGGGTACTCGCATACTCGGATTTCCTGCATTATTTCATGTTCATTTGTGATATCGGAAAATTTCTATACATACTAGTGGTTGTTGTCCGTACCTGTCAAATTTGCATAATAGAAAATTCAATAGTTAGTGTGCAGTGATTGTGACTGATTTTCGAACTATTAGCAATATTTACGAGGAATATCAGTGAAATATTTAGTGCAAGTTTATACAGTGCAAAACACCGAGTGGTAGCGTCATTAAATAGCAATTTAAATTTAATTTCACACTTGCGTCTTGTTAATGATTACTAAAGCTTGTTAAGAAAAATAAGAAAAATTATTAACTAATCTGATGAATGCATGTGACTAATCGAAATTTGCTTTCATGGATATCTCTTGCAAAATTCTTCCATATGACTTCAGCCACCTAAAAAAGTTTGTATTTGCTTAGATTTTTGTAGTATAGTTGCTTAGCTACATTGCATAGCTGAGTAGTTAGTGTGTTCGAATTATCTCAACTTAGAGACTCTAATTGAGTGGAACAAGATACAAGTGGGCAAGGCTTCTTGGCTTTTTTTCGACGCCTCTATTTTTGCAATTATTTTTTATCTATTTTTGTAGCTTTCATCTTGCGATAAGATTTAAAAAAATGTAAACAAATAGATATTCGACATCATTTAGATAGTACCTACTCGTATAAGTCATCAATGACGTAATACCGTTTTGTATATATTGTTTTGCATTAACACTGTCTTTTTACTATTAAAAATTTTTCCGCACTATACATGCAAATTGTTAATGTAATTATAGGTTCCGCTGGCTTTGTAGTCTGCACACGGTTTTAAACAATATAAAAAGTCACGTGGTGATTACTTCTGATACTGATGTCTGTTGAAAAAAAAACTGATTTCCCATAATTGTATTGTATTCGTAATAAACAAGTAAATTTATTGTTATTTTGTTGTAGGTATTTGCTGGAAGTTATTTCATATTGAAATTTATCGGGTAATGCTTACCGCTTGCTTATGAAGATATTGTGTGCCACTTGGCAGATTCAAAATAGCTCATAGAAAGTACTTTTGCCGGTGTTTTGTAAGAACGTTTGATTTGTTAGCGTTACTAGGTCTTTTTTTGGTGAATTACCGAACTTAAGTGATGACAATTTTTCTGGAATGTAAGCAGTTAATTTTTTTGGCATTGATTTCTTTGACTCGAATATACTCTTTTTTATTTGCAAGGTCGGTAACGTATTAAATGGATTCGAAGGCTTGACAATTCTGTATGTTTATACTCTAGATGAAATCATATAGAGTATTATAAGTTTAATCCAGCCGAAAAGTTTGTAACGCATAGAACCAAGCCTCGTACGAAAAAAAGTTATATATTATTTTTTGTTTATTTGTGGCCAAAAACCTCAAATCCGCCTGACGTCCGTCCGTCCGTCCGTCCGTCCGTCCGTCCGTCCGTCTGTCCGTGAACACGATAACTCAAGAACGCCTTCACCTAGGATCTTGAAATTTTGAATCTGGATGTTTGGTTGAATTTGTAAGGCTAAGTTCATTAACGGGCAAAATCGTCCTACTCCTTCGGGTAGCTGCCATACAAAATGTCCTTAAAACACGTGTTCATGAATATTGGCCGATAACTTCAGAAGGGTTTAAGCTACGACTTTGAAATTTTGTATGTGTTAATTTTCCAATAGTTGGAGCTAAATGTATGATTATAAAGAAAATGCTATTAGTCCTTCGTGTAGCTGCCATACAAATATCCTGTCAAAATGTATTCACTTAATTTACGAAACTCACTATAACTCAAGTAATCGTTTAGCTATGAATTCGGAATTTTTTACAAATTAGTTTTGAATGAAAATAAAGTTCGGGTTTACTATTCAGCGAAATCCTTTTACTCGTTCTAGTAGCTGCCATACAAAATGTCCTTAAAACACGTCTTCAAGAATATTGGCCGATAACTTCAGAAGGTTTTAAGCTACGTCTTTGAAATTTTGTATGTGTTATTTTTCCAATAGTTGCAGCTAAGTGTATGAATATGAAGAAAATCCTATTAGTCCTTCGTGTAGCTGCCATACAAATATCCTGTCCAAAGGTCTTCACTTAATTTACGGAACTTACTATAACTCAAGTAATCTTTTAGCTATGAATTGGAAATTTTTTACAAATTAGTTTTGAGTAAAAACGAAGTTCGAGATTACTAATCAGCGAAATCCTTTTACTCCTTCTGGTAGCTGCCATACCAAATGTCCTTAAGACATGTGTTCAACAATATTTTTCGATAACTTTTGAACGCTTCAAGCCACGAATTTCAAATTTTGTACACGTTCATTTTTAAATGGTTCCAAGGAAAAGGATAAATATGTAAGTAATCGAGTGAGTCCTTCCTGCACCTCCCATGTGAAAGTCCTTCAAAAAGGACATTTTTTTTATGACTTACCCAGTTCAAGATATAAAATTAAACACTGAATATTGTCTTTTAGTTTTGAGTAGCAATCTAATGGCAGTCCTTAATAAAGGACATACAGCATGTACACACGAAATTCTACTTTATCCCCAACTACAATATAAATCGGAGTTCAGTATTCATCTAGAGTATTATACGATTGGCTTGCAGCCGATCGTGACTGCAGTATGTTTTTATAACTGGAGCTGTTTTTATACAATTTTCACCGATAGGTAGACATGTACGTTTTGCGTCAAAGTGATATTTTTGGTTGGGCTAGAACTACGAGTATTGTTAAAAGGCTGAAACTCTGTGACCTCTACCATCGTAAATCTGATTGCGACTGTAGTAAAAATTCGAGAGCCATGGGATATTTGGTCAAAAATATTCGAGCCATAAGATATGTAGACAAAAATATTCGGAATTGAATTTATTTGTATGTACCATATTCTTCCGAATAGGTAGATACACCTTTCCCAACATGTATGTACTTTCTCTCTATTTTAATACGATTCTACATAACTAAGTATTTGGATTTAACCTGATTGGCCAGTAACACCAGTGCGTCTCAGGAAGTTGGCAAAAGTATGATAGTTGGACTCGCAGCATAGCTGGGAGAACTCCAACATGGCATAGTCAGCTGAAAACTCCCATCCTTTTCCTACTGTGGTGTAATAAATAAGTACGACTGGTCCTCCAAGTCGGAGGTTGGGCGGGGCGCCGACAACGCATCAACGGCAAAAATACCACTGTTCAGAAACCAGCAGGAGACCAAGGGCCGATTAGGGCTGTCGCGCCATTGATGATGATGAAGTATTTGGACATTTGGTTGCTTCCTTTTCAATTGATGCTGGATTTACAATGAATACAATCAGGCGCGACTTTACCCCCGAGAACACATTAGAAACCGGTTTTCGTCGGCTGTGTTGATAGCGATTTACAGTATACTCGTACATGTCTCTGCGGCGCGACTCTCCTATAAGTGGGAAACGACACAAATACTACTGCTACAGTTCATTATATGCATGGACGTCTGCGTCGAAGAAAAAGTCGAGAACTGTTGAACTTTTGCAACGCCACGAGCCATCTGATTGTTTGATTTTATGGTGGAGGTAGAGGCGCGTCGGACGGGTTCGGTATAAATCCACCATGAAGCGCAACCTGTGTCAGCGTTGTTCCCCCATTGGCGGATACAGGGTGGGGGGCGGAGGGGCGGCCGCCCCCCCCAAGAGCAATTTCGAATTTTCTAAACATACATACCTACTTCAACCGTTCTCCGATTTTTTTTACTCTACTGCAATGTGGACTGTAATTAGCATTTACTGTAGCTCTGCGGTGCAATACAAAGCACAGAACAGAACCATGATGGTGGATTTACCATACACTCAACGTTTGAGGCGCGCCTCTACCCCAACATAAAATCAACCAATCAGATGGCTCATGCAGTCGCAAGAGTCTAACATTCTTCAACTTTTTCTCCAACGTGCGCTTCCATATGGGTACACACATACAATGAACTGTGGTACCACACAATTCGCAGCTCATCGTATTTCTGTCATTTCGCACTTATAGGCAAGTTGCGCCGCAGAGGCATGTTGAGTGTAAATTGCTTTCAACACAGCAAAGAGCACAGCCGACGAAAACCGGTTTGCAATGGCCTGATGGGAGTAGAGGCTAGCCTCGAGACGAGCCTCAAGGGTGAGTGTAAACGCACTATGATAAAAAGACTACAAGATAACATATTGCGTAGGTAATAGGGTCATTCCATCAAGAACCGACAAGAATGACGAAATTTGTGACCTTAGCATCTCCGATTCTTTTGAAAATTTTTGTACTTTAAGAACTAGTGAAAAAAATAATTGAAACTCAATTTTCTGTTTCTATCTCATTTTTTTTTAGTTACATTATGTTAAAGTTTTCGCAGAAATGGTGTCCGAGTCCTCTTTGAAAATGAATATCTCTGGTAATTTTTATCCTGGAATAATAAAATATGGCTTATTTTAAAGGGGAACGTTGTCGCAATAAAAATTATCCTCGAAATTTTTTTCAAGGATAATGATTTTGTCCTTTATCCCTCAATATCTCAAAACGGTTTTTTTTTATTTTTTTATATTTTTTAGGCTATACTGTTTTTCAAAACATACCAAAAAATTTACTTGGGATCTCAATGGGATCGGGGTCAAAGAAATGGAAGAACATTATAGTGGTTCTCAATTATTTTATAGAAAAAGGGTCATTTAATCAAGAATCGCCAAAAGTGTGACCTTATCCTCGCCGATTCTTTTGAAAATTTGTGTACTCGAAGAATTAGTGAAAACAAAATATGATTTCAAGTTTTTTTTTCTATATCATTTTTTTTGTCAGTTATAGTATGTTAAAGATTTCCCAAAAAAGATGTCCGAGTCCTCTTTGAAAATTCATATCTCTGGTAATTTTTTTCCTTAAATAATAAAGTAGGGCTTATTTTAAAGATTGTTGTTGTTTTTGTTATTTAAAAAATGAGATAGAAACAAAAACTTGAAATTTCAATTAATTTTTTCACTAGTTCTTCAAGTACAAACATTTTCAAAAGAATCGGAAATGGTAAGGTCACAACTTTGGCGATTCATGATGGAATGACCCATAATAAGATGAAAACAATGTGATCCCGTTTTTGCTAAGTGCAGTCTATGTAGCTAAATTCACACAGAACTTGATCAAACAAAATAGCCAAATCAAAAAAATTTCCGCCCCCCCCCCAACAGCAAAGTCTGGATCCGCCACTGTGTTCCCCTACTACTACTAAGAAGATCTGCTACTTTTGCCATGTAAAAATTTGTTGCTATGAGAACCTCCAATTCTACTGCCTTTTCTATTTCAGTACCGGTTCCCAAAATAATTATGTTGAACATGTTCAACCATTTGTGATACAGATATGCTGCTTCGTTTGAAGTAACAGTCTGGGCGAAATCTTACTATTTTTTGGTTCAAAGCTTACGAAGCGGTTAAAGAGTGAGTGCGTTAAGAGTGCTGACGTCCCTTACCTTAACACATGAATTAACTTTTTGGGCCATAGTCCAAGACGCGATCAAAATCGAAATGTAACATTGGTTGTTTCGAGACAAGGAGGTTTTTTCTTATAAGATGCAACTTTCAACATTCATCAGTGGTCCTTATAGAAATATTGAAATAAAAACAACTGCACATGAAAACCAATTTGCTACCACGTCATACCTTAGAGATATCGCAAAATTTGTGAAAATGTACGCAACACTTTTACATTATCTCGGGGTTTGAATTTTAAAAAAATCGTGAAATCAGTTCTTAGGTGATTTCATAAAAAAAAACAATTTTGGATTTCATCAGACCAAGGAGATACCAAAAATTGTTAAAAGCGAATGTAACCCCCCTTACACTCCTCTGCGGCTAAATATCCAAAAATCCTGAAATGAATTATTAGTCGATGATACAGAAAGCCCGTAGAAATAAGACCCAATTCAATATCTGACCTAAGACATATTATAACGGAATTCGTGAGAACGTGTAGAACCGTTTCACACCTTCTGAGGGGTAGAAAAGTAAAAAATCTGAACACGGGGTTTTAGCTATTAAATAAAAAGCCCGCGGAAGTGAAATCTTTTTTGGTATCAGGCCTAAGGGATGTGGCGGAATTCGTGACAATGTATGCAACTCCTTTACATCCCCTTAGGCAATTATCTAAAGATCCACTACAAGTATTACTAATTTGATAAATAAGAAGACCCATGAAATTTGATGAAATTCGTTAAAATATATGCAACCCATTTTCACTGACAATTTTTTTTCCCCACTTTCATCCGCCAATAAGAATATGAAATTTCTTTTTACCTTAATTACCTTTCTACTGCATCGCTGTCATATTTGTTATGACTACTGTGATCAGATGTTTTATTCATCTATGCGCTCATAGAAACACATATATATACTGGAAATGATAAGCAGCGAGTTTGAAGGCAGACGACTCACACGCAAAAGAACAACAATTTGACATAAGGCCACTGTTTTTTCTCACTCGCATTTATATTATGTCGCTCTTGGACACGCATATCAACAACAATTTGACATAATGCCACTGTTTTTTCTTACTTCCACTTGGCTTCAAAGCGTTTCAAGTAAGTGCCTCGTAGCCTTTATTATGTATATCTCTATGTATGCGCCCTTGATAGTAAGCGCCATGACACGGACAGAGTCTGCGGTATAAGACGGAATTCTGCGAATCTGTCAAAATTTATTTAATTAAAACAAACAAAATTATTCTTGTGTCACAAAACCACTGTCATATATACAGCTCTGAAAACTAGTAGCCGTAGTATAGGGTCTTTCAACAAGGACGTTCAATATTTAAATGTAAATAAAATAAGTTGTGTGTAAGATTTTTCTTTTTTGTTTGAATGAATATTTTATTTCATAAGTATGGAATATAACGTCGTTCAAATGTCCGCCCCGGCTGAATTTGATGGATGGCGTTCGTTATGTTGACTTAAAGGTCATCAATTGTTGGCGAATTATACGCATCGACCTGATATTTAAGATAGCCCCAAAGGAATAAGCCTAAAGGCCTTAAATCGCACGATCACGGTGGCTAGTTCACGTCGCCGCCGCGCGAGATAACGATGTCCCCAAATCGCTCGTGCAGAATGTCCATCGTGACATGCGCTGTGTGGCACGTAGCGCCGTCCTGTTGGAACCACATGTCGTCGGTATCCATATCATCCAGTTTAGGCCACAAGAAGTTGCTTATCATCGATCGTTTGACGGTTATGGCCATGCCAGTTTCGTTTTGGAAGAAGTACGGACCGATGAGATCGCCAGACCAAAATCCGCACCAAACAGTGACTTTCTCGGGATACATTTGGTGCTGGATTATCTCGTGTGGATTGGTATCGTCCCAAATCCGACAATTTTTGTTGTTCACAAATCCATTCATCACGAAATGGGCCCCGTCGTTAAAAATCACGCAATGCGCGGAACGTTTTTCGAACGGAGCTCTGATTTTGAAAATAAAATTTGATGATTTGCACACGTTGTTCGACGCTATAACCTTCCATGGTGATTTACCATACACCACTGAACAATTCACAACAAATTCGACGGATTCGAGCGTTCCTACTTAAACACTCTATACATGAAAGAGACCGGTGTAAAAGGTTACAAGTCAATTTTTCGAATTTACTTTATTATTTTTTAATAATAAAGTATTTTTATTGACCTGAAATTTCCAAAAAATTTGCTACCCTGAATTTTTTTATTTTCACGTTTTAGGACTAGTAAACCCCAAAAGAGCAAAAAAAAGAAATGTCCGTCTGTTCGCCGTACGCAAAATTGTTTGAAGGTGCGTAGCTCTCAAACCCCTTGAGATATTAAGCTCAAATTTTATGGTAGGTAGAATGTGTGAACCCCTACGTGTGGTATCTTTTGGAGTGAGGGGGAGCGTTTTAGATGAAAAATTTTGGTTTCTATGGTAGATCTCAGGAACCGCTTATGCTAGGAGGCTGAAAGTTGGAACTTATGTAGAACAATGATAGTGGACCCATTTGTAAAAATATTATCGATAGGGGTCAAGGGGTGTGCGAGTGGGGGGAAAACAATGAGTCCAAAACGCTTGAAAGCTGAAATTGAAACATTCTAAAATCCATATCTCCTGAACGATTGATGTCAGACGGCTGAAACTTTGTAATTGTTTTAAGAGATACTAGGAGATAGGAAAAGGATTAACAGTTTTAAGGGTGGTGGTAAGGTATGGAGGTGAGGACTTTGAATTACAATATTTTCCGACTCAATTGTGCCAGGAAGATAAAATTTGGTTTCTGTATATAGAATTACCAGTGGAGTCTACTGAATGAAAGGAATAATGAATAACCAGGAGGCTATTTGGAACGTTATTTTTTGTCAGTCTCATAGTCATCTACACCGCATCTCAGCATTAAACACGTTTCGGACTTCTACCCGTAAAATAATAAAGTTGCGCCCAGACTGTTGGCCGATTTTTTTTTCAAGCAATTTATTTAATTTTATGTTAAACTATATAATTTTTTATAGTTTATAAATTATACGTTATACGTTTTAATAAGAATACATGCAAGAAGGGAAACAGAAGAACCGTTTTTTTTTGTTTTCTCAAAATTGAGAGATTTTTGACCTGGTTTCCTTTTGCGGCCTTAGTCCATATAATAAACTTAATTTATTTTTTTAATACACAAATTTCAAGTATCAAAATAAAAGAAAAATGTAACGAAAAATTTGTTTATATTATTCTTAAATAATTTAATAATTTTGCCATATTTTTTTTCTGGGAATATAAAACATTTTTGAAATTATTTCGAAGTTTATACCGCCCATTCATAGCGAAAAAATACTTTTTTTCTGACTTAGTTGTGGGGGTTTGAGCCTGACATTTTCAGAATGTAGAACCGGAAATAAATATGTTAATATCAACCGCATCGATTGTCATCAATCTTACTTTATTATTTTTTAACTACACAACCCAGTATATTACATGTTTCTATAAATATTGAAATTAATTTCTTGTTGCTTATAAGGTTTCGGTATCTAAACAGAAGAAAATTCGAGTTCAATTTGGACAATTTAAAATCGAGCATCTTACTTTTACTTTTATAGCCGCAGCTTGTTAATTTCAGATTTAAGTTGTTCATTTCTTCCTTTTTTTCACCGAAAAATATTTATGTCTAAAAATTCACTGAAAGCTATGAATTAATTATAATTATATACGTCATATACAAGGCGAACGAAATAAATGTTGCAAATCTTTGCAACAATCGAGTTTAGTATCTATAATTTTTTGGTTTTGATTTAACTTTCGTTTCTCATCGATCGCAATTATACCCACTTTCCATTAAATAGATAAATTGTGTAAAATTCGGCGAAAACAAAAAAAAAAATACAGTTCAATGGCATAAAAGTATTCGCTGGTTATTGTTGATGTTGATATTACACAATAATTAATGCTCGATAAAATTTAAATGTGGCTTGTTATTTAGTCATTGAATTATAAATTAAAAAACAAAACATTTGTAGCGAATTGTAAAATAGCGATATTTAACGTCTATGTGATTTAAAATTTAATAAATTATACGGTACTTATTATGTTTTTATAGCTTGGGAGTCGTAATGTAAAAATTAATTGTTAATAGTGTAGAAAGTAATTGTTGGAATTTGCAATAAGGCGTAATTATTTAGTAAATTTTATGTATTTACTGCAAGAAACTGAATTTTTCATATGTCAATATTTTAGAATTTAAAAACCTGGTTTTAATATGAAACAGTACCATTTTACAAAAAAATAAATTATCACAGTTCAATAAATTGTTGTGCGGTAAGTTTTACTGGCATACATATAAACTCTGCCCCGAAAGTAACACGATCAGAATTTAGAGAGTCTTGAAATATCCACAAACATGAAATAAGCTCCTTACCCTGCGTCTACACTGACAATTTATCTGGCAATGACAATGGCAACGGCATTATCGCCATACACAAATTGCCAGTGTAGACGCACCAAACGCACATGGCAAAGATTGCCATGGCAATTTTGAGGATAATATTGCTAGAAAACGAATCGTTTGACAGAAGTTAGCGTCGCTTGTCAACAGGTAGATTTACGTTTTTTTGGTTTGATCGCAAAATGAGTGAAAATAAGTGGACTGAAGAAAAAACTATTGAATTAATCAATAGTTTTCGAAGTTATGATTGCTTTGCTTCACAACTTGACACTTCGAATTCACTCGCTCAAATGAAAATTGACTGGCAATCAAATGCCCACTCATTGCGATGTGACATTTAACTCAATGACAATATTGCCATTGTTATTGCCAGATAACTTGTCAGTGTAGACGCAGGGTTAGACCCGCACTATCATTATGACTAGCGACGCTAATTTCTGTCAAACGATGCTTTTTCTAGCAATATTGCTCTCAAAGCATGGTAATGATTGCCACGGCAATTTTGAAAGCAATATTGCCATATCAGTTTGATGCGTCTACACTGTCAATTTGTGTATGGCAATATTGCCATTGCCAGATAAATTGCCAGTTTAGACGAAGGATAAGATACAAAATTTATAATTTTTTAACCATTCCCTGACTCACTCACACCCAAACCTCGAAATAGTTTATCTTCCTATTGCGACAAAACTGCAGGTTGATAGCGTACACTGGACAATCGAAATATTTTTTTTTGTTAAGTTCCTATACGACCCCTTCTGATGCATTGTTAGTAACAGCACTCTTTCAAGGCACTGTTACTGCTTTAAATAAAATTTTTAGCTTAGGACACGATTGTTAAGACAATAGATGAGTAGGATTCGAACCCACTTGTGGAATAGCGCGCTTAGCCACTGGACTACTGCTCTAATTTTATTTTATTTATTTAATTGTCATTTTTTTGTTGTTTTCAAGTTGATCACAACGAAATAGAGTTTATTGAAAAAACTGACTGGCAAGCTAAAAAACCAACATTTCAAATTGCCTCCTGGTTATTCTAGATAGATAGGTACTCGTGGCTGTCTGTACGAATACCAGACACACTTAGACCTAAAAGGTCCTTTATGATACCACAGGATCATTAAATCGGCTCCTACTCAAACCATTTAGAGCTTACAATGAAGCATTGGATTCTCAAAACCTCCGTTGCGGCAAGGTCACTGAGACTGTTGAAGAAGTAGGCTCCTAGGTTAGCTTTCCTCCCAGTGGATAGAGCTGGACAGGTACAGAGAAGATGAATGACTTCTCCGCTTCCTCATCTAAACAGATTCTACAAAAGTCATTTGAAAAGAGGACGAGTCTTTCAGCATGCCGGCCTATAGGCCCGGTTAGGACACCGACAGTGGTGCTGATATTCGCCCTTTTGAGCGAAGTCAACTTTTTTCAGCGTTTCAGATCCAACTTCGGCCAGATCTGTCTCGCAGTGTGACATGCAATACCATCTGTCCAACTTGAATTGATTTTCTCCACTGAGTTCAATTCAAGTAGCAACTTACATGTAGAAAAAGGTACACCCAGATTCCGATATTCCGGCATCATTTGAAGGGTAGTACCGCGCTGAGCGAGGAACCTGGAATATCCCTGTGCTCTGGCACCCAGCATAGACGAATATTGGACTGCTCTGCTATCTTCTTAGGAGATGATCGACATTCTGCTGCGATCGTTGATGCTCTGGAGGCCGATACCAAAGATTTTATTGCCGCTTACTATGAAAATGCGTATATCTTTAAAAGATATTAAATTACACCTCAGCCAGGACAAGGCCTCCTTGATGATACCCTGATAGACACTGCAGTGGTCCGGAAGGCGGAAAAGAGCTCCTAATGTTAAGCATGTCAGAGAAAACACCTCCACCTACCCACCCCGCCTACAGTTTTGGAGCCATCCGTATATATGTGGACGGACTATTCCCCCGAACCGAATCCCTTTCCCATTCTAGACGGGTTGAGATAGTTTTTAGAAAATTTTAGTTAAAATCAAAACTAGGAGGGGTGTAGTCTGTGTTTTCGGAAATATTGCTGAAATGATTCAAAATTGTTAAGTGACCTGCACATATGCTAGTACACTGTGTAGATGCTCTTAGTAAAGCTGCACTGGCTGCCAATTTGCTTGCCAAAAATGTCTAGGGGTGGTAGATTGCATAGCATGTCTAATGCTCCAGAGGGAGTTGTTCTCAGAGCTCCACCATACTGACTAATAAGCAGTAAAAAATTTCGACTTCGTGGCCAAATGATTTCTTAACTTATAGTGTGTTCTGTAAATTTAGTGAAGACATCTCGGCAGTCCTATTTCAAAACCGAGTAAGTACTTTTTAGAAAATTCTAAAGAAGGTTCTGAAAACCTACTTTTACTCAGCTCCCAAATTTTATATTAATAATCCGTCATATAGAGGTGCTCCCAGATAACCTGAGGGAACTTCAATCATATCGGAATAGCAACATTTATTTACTTGGGCGACTAATAAGAAGTTTTTGAGCACGCGTTTAAAATTTTCTAAAAAGCACTTTTAAAATGGAGCGTTTTACAGCACTGTTATATAGCAGCTACACGAAATACTTATCGACTTTTCTTCATATTCATAACTCTTTCTGCATCTATTGGAAAATCAACGTATTCAACTTTCTATAGTCGTAGCTTGAAGCGTTCTGAAGTTTTGTATGGCGGCTACTAACTATTTGCCTATATAAATTACGGTTTCAATTATCGAATAATGTTTTTATTTGAACTTGTTGGTTCTTTTTCGGCGTCAGAGGAGTTTCTTCAGTGAAAACCCGACACGAAAATCCCGACTGGGATCGATTGCTTCCCTGGCTACTGCCAGTTAGGACCTCACAATTGTAAAAACCTTTATTTGAGGAGCCAGTTTAAAACTGTGTTGGACTAAGCCCGAGGGAGCTGTTTCGTCATCGGTGTATCATGGCAACTATCCAAAACACACAACTTACAACTGCGGTATCGCTGAGGATTTCTCCATATGTTCGATATAGGACCAAAATTCATTATTGTGAATTATAATTTTTGTGAAATAGTACTTTATGATCAAGATAAATGCACTGAAGTTCACCCCATATTTCAACCAATTTGGCAATTTGGTTGGTCACTAGGGTACACTAGTTCTAATTAGTGTTATTATTGTTATTTTTATTCTAATTTTTTTTGGTTCAAAATATTATAGATAAAATACTTTTCCGATCAATGTATGGTATACACAGCAAAAAAAATCCATTGAATTTTACATCTTTTGGATAGTAGGTATATATGCCTCACCTTTTCAAGTAAATTTACATTGGAATGTAATAGTCAATTTGAATGAAATTTTCAATTTTCAGTCAGTAAATTTCAATTTCCAATCAGTAAATTTCAACTTCGAAAGCAGCAAATTCACTTGATATTCTTTTCCATTTACACTAAAAAAAGTGTATAATTAGCCCTTTTTAAGATACACTTATTTCTACTTCTAATATTATTTCTTACTT
Organism: Beris morrisii; assembly: GCA_951812415.1. NCBI lineage: Eukaryota > Metazoa > Arthropoda > Insecta > Diptera > Stratiomyidae > Beris > Beris morrisii. The sequence goes on from OX638310.1 coordinate 102,884,456, forward strand.
ACTTACTCTTAATAAAACCCTTGGCTGTAGGTAGGAATCGAACCCGCGATCAATTCTTGTTTTGCTGCGTAGGTTAGTCGCGCGTAGCCACTGCTCCCCCAAAGACGTTTCATTTTCATTTCAGTAGAGAACAAAATCGAACGAAGCGTCCAACTTCGTGGTTCATGTTTTTCGTCGTAAAATTCAAATAGATAAGTAGAATTACACGAAAAAGAACGTAATTTTCAATTCATATATAAATATAGTTAATTTTACACGAAATGTTGCGTAAAAAAAAGCCTTTTCATGTAAATTGTACGGTTCAGTTGAAAAGTCCATGAATTTACTTATACCAGTAATTTCGTGTAAAAGTGATTGAAATGTGTACTTTTACTTGAAAAAATTAAATATGCTGGAAATTTCAAGCAAAGATTGGATTGAAAATTCAATTTTTTTAAAACAGTGTACAATATTTTACTGTAACTGCTCATATTGCAATTTAATTACAAATATTAACCAGTATTTCATTGCTCTGTATCTCGTTGCCAAAATTCAGTTTCAAGTAGATCTAACATTGACTAACATAGCATGTGAGTACTCGTATGTAGATAATTTTTTGGGGCTTTCAATAATTGTTTCTTGCAAAATATCGAAATTTGCTTCATTAATAATTATTGCTACTGTGAATTGCATTTAAAGTTTACCTTTTATGGTTACCCTCATCTAAACTAGACATAATCAAGTGCAAAAATTAAGCAATAAATAATACGCTTATTATCTTTTTAAAATAGAAACATTTACCTGTATGCACTAGGTATGTGAATTATTAAAATACTTGATGTACGTATTTAATGAACCAAATCGCAGTTTTTTGCGCAATGTTTACCTCATATAATTTCATGAAAATCAGACCCATCTCTACAAACTGTTTGTTTTCTGAAATAAATGTTAAATTAAAATTAGATTGTTAAGTAGATACCTGTACGTAGACACAAGTATCAGTAGGTAAAAAAACCAACGGTGATTGTTAACCAATTTTTCAACTTGTTGCAATTTTACCTACTTTAGTGGTACTAACAAGTTCTCATAACAATATCACATTGCGAAATTTTGTTCTTTTATGACTTTTTTTTGTACAGTCGTCTTGTGCCTTTTTGTTATTATTGTTATTATATGTCCCGCAGGTATGTAATTTTTACTAGCAATCATACGCGGTAAATCTTACGAAATCGTCTCGGTCATACCTGTATTATAATATGAAAAAATTGATCAATCACGCACAAATAGAGTTGATCATACGAGGAAAAAATCAAAAGATACTCTATTGTAAGTACGTTGTGTATCTACGTCAAGGTTTAGTGAATTTGACTTTCACTATTTTTGGGATAGGTTACAAATGTTATAGTACAAATAATGACATTTTTTGCAAAAAAAAAAAGAATTGCACGAAGTATGCCGCGCTAGTGGCCAAGATGTCATTTACCTCTGTAGATTGTTGGCGGTGAATAAAAGTGAAAGACAGTAATTTCTTCGGTTGAATCTGAAATTGCAATCTTAGCATTAAGAAAAAACAGAAAAATGAACTTAAGACCAGTGTGGACAGTTTACCTCTGGGCATTTCCTGGGGTGTAAAAGTGGGGTCATTGAGATCAACTTCCTCTTGTTTGTATCGGGTTTATGGTGTAAAACTTTTAAGACGGCGGTAAGATGAGCCTTTTCATTCGTACACTAGTTTACATAATTTTCTTGTTTCTGTTTTATATTTTAACAATGTTAAAGTCTAACTGACGCATGTTTAGATTTGCTTTGTAGGTACCACTAATTTTATTGTTCTGTTTTTTGCTCGGCAAATTGATTTTTATTGCAGTTTTCACCACTTTCGCATAACAGACACGTCTTTTGACCACGGGAATATAATTTTAATATGAATTAAAAACCGTTTAAGCTTTTTCTGTTTTTATAAAATTAATTTTTTTTACTTGTGTAATAATGAAATCTTAAGGCCCGTGGACACTAGCAAGTAACTTGCGACAGTAAGTAATTTGCTGCAATGTTTACACTAACTGCCAAATTGCAACAATTTTACTCTAGCAAGCAGCTTGACAAAAATCTTGCAAGCACAACTTGCTTACCCGTCTACATATGTTTCTCGTGTGTCAACTCTCAATGCAAAAATGTCGCGTGGTACTTCCAATGCAATTGACTTGCAGAAAAATGTCGGAACCGATTGAAACTTTTTTCTACAATTTCAACTGTCTGCTTGAAAAGGCAAACATTTGCTGGCTAGAGCTTAAACTTGGGTTCTCGGAACCATGTACACATAGAGCAATAAATGTCTGAGAGCGACTTTAACAAGCTTTACTTGTTAGTGTCCACGGGTCTTTATGATAAACGAAGAATGTCTCGTACAATTATTATGCGTTTGGATAACGCTAAACGATTTGTTTGATTTCTAAACGCCATTAAAACGTAACCGAAAATCTTCAAGAATTTTTGTCTAATTTTTCCGATTTTTTGATCTAATGGACATATTTTTACATGAATTAAATCTTGCGATTCAATAAATTGCAGTACAGTACTAATCTTTATTATTTTTTGGGTCAAAGTTCGGGAAGCGATTAAAATTGGGTCGCGTTAGAATAAATATTCTAGTATTCTTTTTTGGCAGTGGCAGTGGCGTAAATACGCCACTGCCACTGCCAAAAAACGTAATTGCGTCATACGCCGGCAACGTCAGTTATTTCGAGATTAGGAGGTTTTTTGGAAAGGTAATTTTGTCCTTAGAATAGAAATAAAAATATCTAAAATAGAGATTTTAGCCGATTAAACATATAAAAAGCCCGTTTAGACGATTTGAAATTCGGTGTACTATTTACACTAAAAGCCCATAGAAGTAGTTTGAGAGGGGGCAGTGACGTGCGGAGGTGGGGATAGCTCACGAACCAATTGCACAAGAGAAATAAAATTCGATTTCTGTATAAAGGTTGACAAACAAAGTTGGCTGAAAGTAAAATTTTTGAAGGGGGTGGTGGAGCATGGGAGTGGAGGGGTAAGAATTTTTTAAAAAAATCACGTCTCATATCTCAAGAACGGTGTAAGATAGATGCTTAAAATTTTTACCAGAAGAAGGCCTAATAGACCCCTAGCAGAAAATAAAAATTTCAGGGATGAGGGTGTAGAGGGTGAGGGTGGGGGACGGTAAAAAGTTCAGATTTTTTTATTTTGAGAACCTATACTGATATAAAACTGAAACTTAGTATTTAGATAGAACTATAATAGTAGCATGTTGGAAAAATATAATTTTTTATAGTCTGGTACGGGGGTAGGGAGGGTTTTTCCTAACTATAGAACGGTTTATGCTAGAAAGTTGAAACTCGGTATGTATATGTAAATCAACGAGAAAAGTAATACTGAAAAAATTTAAATATCCATTGGCGTTCGGAATGGAGGCAAAAAAATTAGCAGTAAAAATGCAATGCATATATTTTTATGATTTTCGTCATATCTATTAGGCCTTTCCAAATATTGAATTAATTGTACAGATTCTTCATATAAATACCTAGAAAGTGTTTTCAGGATTTTTTGAAATTCGACCTCAAGGTGGTGTAAAGGGGATGTATACATTTTCACGAATTTAGCTGTATCCCTTAGGTCTGATTATGGTAGATATCGAAAAACTTTTCACTTCCACGGGCTTGTTTAATAATCACCTAAAACTCGTTTTCAAGTTTTTTCCTTTTTCAACTCCTAAGAGTGTAAGAACGGGTTGAACACGTTTTCACGAATTCCGTCATATCTCTTAGGAGTGATAAGACATCGGATTGGTTTTTACTTCCTTGGGCTTTCTTTATATATATCTAAAAACTCATTTCAGGATTTTTGGATATTCAACCCCAAAGTGGGTGCAAGGGGGTTGCATATGTTTTCACAAATTCTTACGTATTTCTTAGTTCTAATGGGATATCGAATTCATTTTTACTTCCTAAGGCTTCCTACACAATCGTCAAAAAGTTGATTTCAGGACGTTTGTTATTCAACTCCAATAGGACGTAAGGCTTTCGACATATTTCCTTATTATATTTCATATCGCCTCCTAATCACGTAACAACTGATATTATACTACAACTTTGACTGCTACCCGGAGTATGACCCAATTGTGTAATTCATATGTTATATTTGGCAACGGCGTAAGTATTCTAGCGCGACCTCATTCTAACCACTTCTCGAACTTTTTTTTAGGTTTTCAGTCACATAGTAACCTACACCGCGTCTCAGAATTAAACTCGTTCCGAACTTCTACCGAAAAAGTAATAAACTTGCGCCCAGACTGTTGGCAGATTTTTTATAATGTCATGGAACATAATGCTCGATTTGCACTGCAGATTTTTCAAATACTCGCAGTTCCTATTGTTAACCCAATTAAAAGAAGACGAACATACCTACTCATACGTTTGATCCAATTAGTTCATTTAAATTCATTTGCGAAGTGACGGTTAGGGCAATGGATTTATAAATTGAGGGTTAAGTTTTGCATATACATTTGTAAATCACGAATTGAATTAGTATCGAAAAAATTGTCATTTGTTCATTGCTTTTCTTATGCTCTAGATGAAATCCACAGATTAGATATAATTAAGTTTTATCCAGTCCAATATTTTGTAACGCATTAAACCAACCCTCGGACGAAAAAAAAGTTATTATTATTCGTTAGTATTATCCTCCCTGAAATTTAAAAAAAAATCAACTCTGAAATTTTGTATTTGCACAGTTTATGACCCCAAAAAAGCAAATAAACTCAAATTTTGTCCGTCTGTCCGCCGCGTTTGAAAGTTCGTAGCTCAAATGTCCGTTGACATTTGTTCAGTGGATAGAATGGGTGAACCACTATTAATGGAGGGGCGGGGATGGTCCTTCTAGATCTCGGGTACCGCTTGGACTGAAACGCTCGAGAGCTGGGATCGAGACATTTTAGTTATATCTTGCGCATATCAGAAGGTAAAAATTTGATTTATTCATGCTAGAACTTTTAAGGGGGGGGGGGGGGGGAAGGGGGGAATACCTTTTGAAGCAATTACGTAAGAAAAATAAAATGTGGTTTGTATATAAAAAAAAGTATTTCTCGAGAATCGCTTAGGTTGGAAAGCTACGATTGTACCAGGAGCCTATTTAGCAAGTTCATTCTGGTATGGCGCCCACATCGACACAACTAGTTTTACATTTCGATTTTGAACACGTTCCCGACTATGACCCAAAAACGGAATTGAAGTTTAACGTACGCACTTGTGTCGCACTTCTAACCATTAAATAAAGTTTGCATGGTTAAATTCATTCCCTCATTCAGGTCGTTCCCATACATATGTCATTAAAACATGTATTCACAAATAATAACAATAACAAATAATAACTATTATTTTTTAATATTAAAGAATTGCGATCCACCTGAAATTTCAAAAAAGAATTGCTGCCCTACAATTTTGTCGTTAGGACTAGTAAACCTCAAAAAAGCAACAGCATAATGTCCGTCTGTCCGCCGTACGCAAAAGCGTTTGAAGGCTCACAAACCCGTTGAGATATTACGTTGAAAGTTTTATGGTGGGTTCCACTACAAGTGATATCTTTTATGGTGGGGGACCGTTTTAGACGAAAAATGTTGGTTTCTAGATCTCAGGAACTACTTATACTAGGATGCTAAAACTTGGAACTGATGTAGTGGACACATTTGCAAATATCTCCTGAACGGTTGATGTCAGAAGGTTGAAGCTTTGTAGTTGGCTTGAGGGATAATAGAAGATCAAACTAGGGCTAAAATTGTTAAGGGAATGAAAGGGGAGGAGTTAACAACTTTGTATGTCAATATCTTCCGAACCAATTGTACCAGAAAGATAGAATTTAGTTTGTGTATAAAAGATTATAAGTGGAGCCCACTGAATATAAAATTTTTGAGGGGGGAAGGTGGAGCACGAAAGTGGGGAGATACACATTTTTCCAAAAATTTAATTTTTTTATCTCAACAACCGTACCAGATTATGATATTAGAAATTTTACAGGAGTTAGGCCCAGTAGACTTCTAGCAGGGGTGATGGTGGGACGTGTTGGAAACAAAATAATGCTGATTTTTATTTCTCAAAAGCCGTAAACGCTAGAAAGCTAAAAATTTACGACTATATAGAGCCACTGTAGAAGTTTCCTATAAAGGGTTAATAGGGTCAGCAAGGTACGCACAGGTGAGGGTGGTTTTTTATATCTCAGAAACGGCTTATGCAAGGAAGTTGAAACTTAGTATATGTAGATGTGCCACTAGAATAATGAATTAATGCAAAAAATGTTCAGATTTTTATTGGCGTACAGAGGTGAAGTAAAATAAATTTTTTTGCTCACATTTTCACGAAGTTCGTTTTGTCTTTAAGACATGTCGAGTTATCAAATTAATTCTTCTTCTGCGGTCTCTTTATATAAGTGTTCTTCCAAATTTTTCGACATCCAATGTCCGTGGGGGTGTAAAGTGGTGGTGTATATTTTCACGAATTTCGATATATTTCTTAGGTCTAATGAGATATCGAATTCACTTTCACTTGCAAAGGCTTTAAATATAAACAGGAAAAAACCGATTTAAGCATTTTTTGATATTAAACCCCCTGGGGGTATGTTTCAGTCCGAAAATCTTTTAGGTTTATTGAGATTGAATTCGCTTTTACTTCTTCTTCTATTGAAAAAACAAATACGGAAATAAATAAAAAAAATCTGCCAAAAGTCTGGGCGCAACTTTATTATTTTTTGGGTAAAAGTCGGAAACGAGTTTAATGCTGAGATGCGGTTTAGGTTACTATGCGACTGACAACCTAAAGAATAACCAGGAGGCTATTAGGAACGTTATTTTTTAGATTGTCAGTCGCAGTTGCGCCCAGACTGCTGGAAAAAAATGTTTTGGTATGGTTGTTACTCACATAGGCTGGGGTTGAGGAAATTTTTCGCGGAAAAAGGACTTTATATCCCAAGAGCCCTTTTATATATCAACAAGAAATTTTTACTGCAGGTACACCAGTTGTAGCCCTTTTGTATGAATTTTAAATTTCGCAGGCAGTGGTAAAATGCAGTATTTCAAGCAAAATGACTTAGTTTAGAAAACCTTTTACCTAGTTCCTCTTAGGGTATACTAAAGGGGTGGAGTGCGGTTCCTGGAAAACAAAATGGAACCAAGAATAATAAAATTACTTATTTCATTTGCCAGATAGCTACGTCTAAAAGGTATCCATGAATGCTCATATTGTACTACGTTTTTATTAGCTCGCTTTTTTGTCTGTTGATTTTAAACTTACTTCCCGTTGACAAATTTTTTTAAAAACCACGTTTTTAAAACTGAGTAAAAGTAGTCTGGGTGGCTTAGTGGCTAGAGCACTTGCCTTCGGTGCACCTGGTACCAGGTTCGAATCTGTTTGGCGACAAGTAATTTTCGAGAATGTGATTGGGTGCCGAACTACCAGTTCACTCAGCTGTAAATGAGTACCTGAGTTAAAATCGGGGTAATAATCACGGACGAGCGTGTGGCTGACCACTTCACCTCCTAGTGTTCCGTTGGTCTAGTAATGAAGTAACTCTAGCATTACTTCAAGGCCTAGGCCCAATTTGGGCTGTTGTGCCATTGATTATTATTAAAAGTATAAAATAATTTTTCCTATATCCATATACATTCCTAACCCCATACAGATTGTCCTGAAAAACGTGGGGCGCAAGATAATACATAGTAAGGAGTGTAGAGAGTATCTGCCGCCCAAAATTTTGCAGGACTATCATGGGGCTAGGAAATTTTTTTTAATACTTTTTAGTCAGTTTTAAAATCGTGGTTGCGAAAGCGAAACTTCGGTCAAAAATGAAATAACCAATTTCCACAGCATCCATGCCGACCTCTTTATAAAGACGTGATTTTAGAACAACTGAGTCGTTCAAACGGCTACGGTTCATTGCATTTCAAGGCAATGGATTAATTATTTAAATTTTATGGCGTCCAAGACCGAAACCGAAATATTCAATTTCATTTGGCATTGAAAAGTGCATATTTTCTTTTTTTACTGAAATCATCTTACCTCAACCTTTTCATCTTGTAAACAAAAAAAAATCCAAACTTCAAGCCTACAATAACCGCACATAACTTACAACCTTAAAAAATGAAATGAACTATCCCAGCGGCATCTCAGCTGGCATTTCATTGGAACCAAGATGACTCATAAAAAAATTTAAATGATTTTGTTGCTGTTTTTTGACTTACTTTTTCGCAAGATGAATGTGACGAAGATCTTCAACTCCGAAAAGCAATTTCGAGCGTTTTAACCTTAGCGTGGGTGTTAAATTACGAAACCGTTTCGATATATTGGTTAAGATGTGAAAAACGTACTAAGAAATCTCGAAGAGCAGTACGCCATATAAAGGAATAAGTACAAAACATCTTAACAACAATAAAGCCGTGGCATAAAAGAAAGCGTCTAGTTTGCCTTACGATATCGATATTTTTCGATTAATTTTCAATTATTGCTTCGAACAAATTGTTGTCCTAAATTGGGTTGATTTTTCTGAAGACCAACGTAATTTAAATAAATTTTGAAGCCGATTTATGAAATTGATTTATTTTCTTTTTCAATCAATTTGTGGAATGTATGTACATTTTTTTTGAGGGCATATAAACGTTATTCAATTGATAGATTTTGACGGAGATTGTTTGTTTTATTTGGATTATTGTTAATTAGAACACAATGCAATAGCAGCATTGTGTTCTAATTTTACCGCTTTGTATCAAATATTTTTAAGATTCAATTTTCTTACTCCAAGTCGGAGATGAGTGTTTGTGCTTCAATGTAGAACTCTGTAGGTACATCAAAACAATTAAAAAAATTGACCTAAATTTGGTAGTAACGTCTAATATGGGCCTACTATGATGAATTAGAACGAAAGGTCTTTAAATGGATATATTCATCTTTATGTTCAGTATACTTTACCCTAGAGATGGGCAAATCAGTTCATTTCAGTCAAGTACGTCACACCTAGTTATTCACTTTAAAAAGTAAGTTCAGCGAAGTACTTCAATTGAACTGTTCTTTTCATATTTTCTCTACTCGTTCAGTATTCATTAGTCGGTAATCCAATACAATTTTGTGGATTTTCTTCACCATTTGTGGCGTGGTCACCTCATCCACTGCGTTGTTCGTCTTGGCAGCTAGTACAGCCTCGTTTAAACTTTGCCACCAAATATTTTTTTGTTGTAAGCGAAGGAGCAGACTTCTCCAGAGTTCAATCTAGTTCGGCTTTAATTTGGTTGGACTGAAATCTTTCAAATGAAAGTATTATACTACATAACGATGTCCTATTTTTTCCATCTTCAAAAATTCGCTGAGAGTGTTCGCTGTTGATGGAGATCTATACGTCAGGTCCGGTACTTCTGGGACAGCCCTCATAGTTTGCTTTTTTAAGGACTATTGTTTTGTTTCCACTTGAAGGAGAAGAACAGTATCTCCTGTTTCTAATTCCGCATGTGAAACTTTAGGTAAATCTCCTAAGTTTGACTCAACAAAACACAACTTCAGTGTTTTCACGAAGCGGATTCAATTTGCAAACACATCGAAACCTTTTGGAGATACCACTTCTGGTCGGGACACGAAAAGCAGAACAGAAACAGCCGAAAAAACACAAGTTTGAAAACTCGGCGATTTGTTTTTTTTAAACACGTGTTTTGGTTCTGTTGATGTTTTGTCCCTTTGGTGACATAAGAAACAAAAACATCAATATTTCAGCGGACTACATACAAATTTGGAGGGAAAAAAAAAAAAATGAAAAAAAGTTGCACGAGTTGCCAGGGTAGCATGTAACAGTATACCATAAGACACAGTCATAAGTGGAAAGATATTCCAGCAAGAAAATTATATCAGATTTCCTATTCTTGTGTCCAATCGTTCTTCTTTGTATACGGAAAGACTAAAACTAAAAACAAAATAATTAAGCATTTAAAAGATTTGAAAAGATCAGTACCAGCAGATTATCATTCCTATTATGATAATATTCAATTATTTTTACACTATATTTGAGAGTGTTATAAGAGTGTTAAGTTCTATATTTGAGAGTGTTATAAGTTTAATCCAGACCAAAAGTTTGTAACGCATAAAACCAAACATCGCACAAAAAAAAGTCATATAGGTATTATTTTTTTGTTTATTTGGGGCCAAAAACTCCAAATCCGCTTGCTGTCCGTCTGTCTGTACGCACTGGACCTAGGATGTTGAAATTTTTAGTCTGGATGTTTGGTCGAATTTGTAAGGCTAAGTTCGTGAACGGGCAAAATCGTCAAAAAAGTCATTAAGACACGCGTTCAAGAACATAGGCCAATAACTTCAGTACGCCTTAAGCTACGCCTTTGAAATTTTGTATGCATAGGTTTTCCAGGCCATTCGTTAAGCATGTGGAAAATACTTTTCTCAACATCGGGTTCAATACAGCTGCGGCACAGATCTGCAACGTCCGCAACACCTAGTCTTCTGGCGTGCCGGCAGATCAGCCAATGACCCGTCAGTACACCAATGAGGATACGGAGACTGTTCCTATCTTCGAGTAGGACGAACTTTATCCTGCTCGCACTCAGGGCCGGCCAGAGCTGCCTAGCAACGAGACATGATGTGAGGCCCGACCACCTTGTACGGTAAAAAATCCACACTCAATTTACGGAAGTCACTATAACTCAAGAAATCGTTCACCCACGCAGTTGAAATTTTGTACAAAGTTCGAGTTCATTCGTCAGTACAACTCCTTCGGGTAGCTGCCATTCAAAAAGTCCTTAAAACACGTGTTCAAGAATATTTCCCGATAACTTCAGAACGGTTTAAGCTACAACTTTGAAATTTTGTATGTATTGTTGCGAGCTAGGGGTTCGCCGGGATTTCAAGTAAAACACAATTAGGTTAAAATAAAAATAAGTGATTATTTATTAATCGCACTTTAAATTCACAGAATTATAATCGCACAATAATTCGCACTCTATGGCAATACCGCCCGCTTATACCATATATCGCTTGACTCGTTCACTTTCGTTCTCTCTCAACACGGTCGTGTATACACGCTGGCTGTCACAGTCGACGTAATAAAAATTACTGTCTCTATCGCTGAAAGCTTCACCTGCTTATATACTAGCTGGTTGCAGTCTAGGATGTACTTGAATTTTCGCTCAGTGTGGAATCTTTCGAAAGCTTTAGAGCTTTCGATTTCGATATTCGTTCAGTGGTGTGTGTAAATAGTACTGGAAGGCTTGAGAGCATTCCATTTGATCTTCAACGCTGTTCCAGTATGTTCGAGCGCATTCGATAAGAAGTGGGGTATAATCGTGTTGCTCCGCTCTCCTTATTTACTCTCAACTAGGCTTTTGATTGGGTTACTTTGCAGCTTAGGTATTCGGTTGTTGCTGTTTCCTATTCGTAATCGATCGAGTTGCGCGGTGGCCAGGCTTACACGTAACAGTATTTTATTTTCCAATAGCTGGAGCTAGGTTAGGTTAGGTTTAGAGGAGTGCATTCTAGCACTGTGCGGCGCTACAGCCCATCATGAGAGATCACTAAGGATCCATTGTGTTCCCCTCGCATAAAAACCGGACTCTTAATTGATTCCAAATATTGCTCTTCTTTATGAAGAGAGTAGTTCTCCATTAAAGTATCATTGCAAGTTCTAATAAATCGGTCATGAAGAATTTCCTCAAGTACCGATATCTGGTACGAGCTAGGGCTGCGACATCGACATCGATGTTTCTAAAACATCGATGTTTTGCAAAAACATCATTAAGTACCTAAGAGATACAAAAAATTATAATTTACTTATTAAATTTTAATTTTTAAATAATATCTCAATCATTATTTTGTTCTTTCTGTGCAACGACAACATCAATCATCAGCTCTGCTGATTTCAAATCCGATATTTCTCTATGTAAAAGGCGGAAATAAAAAAAATGCGCGAGCAAATACGTTGCATCACTCGTAAAGAACGTACGTACGAGTATGTTACGTATAAGCACCTAAAATATACGTAGAATTGCCGTAAATATTCTACGTCTAGTGCTCTTCCAAACTACACGTATAGACTTACACAGCGGCCGCGGACATCGTACCCTAGAATTCTACGGTCTTTATTATTAAAAATTTAGAAAACTAGAATTTGTTTTTGATAGCATAAATAAATTTGTTTGTTTTAACAATCCTGTACCTATATTTTTGCTCCTGAATGTAACCAATCTCTTAGTTATCATGATGATTAATACAGTAATCCCTCGATCTGCGCGGTAGTTACGTTCTGAAAAAACAGCGCGCAAACCGAAACCGCGCACTGTGAACCCACTTTTGTATTAAATTTGAAAAATACGTTCCAAATCCTAAATTTCTCATAAAAAAATTTAATTTTAAGAAAGTACATAGTTCAAATAAAGTCTTTATTCAGTGACTAGTTATATTACATATAAATAAAAGTTAAACATAAACAAAAAATAAATACAAATTATAAATTCATTTATAAAAATACATATGTAAAACAAAAACTTTTTACATCATTTCATTTTCGCTGCTGTCTTCTGATGAATTTGATATTTCCGTTAAGGGTTTTGTAAAAAAACTTGTTAATAGTGATTGCTTTTTATCTCTTGAATTATAAAATTCCTTATACGGCGCTAAAGCTTCGGTCAAACGTCTGCGGAATATTAAAGCACGCTCCAAATCAGGGTCTAAGTTAATGGCTTTTTCACCAAGTTGATTGCCAATTTTCAAAAATTCTGCCAGTGCTTTGCTACTTAATTTTTTTTCTTCGACTATTTCTGAATCATCACTTTCGTCTTTTTCAACATTATTATCTGCGAAATACGTTACCATTTCTTCAACAGAAAGATCTTCTGCAGTGCAAATATCTTCTGGACCACATCACACAATTTAAGGGGATTCACCAAATTTTATGTGTATATTGCACGAAAAATAGTACGGAAAAAGAGAAATGGAGAAATAATTACGCGCTGCTGCGAAACTTTTACCGCGCAATGCGAAATTTTAGTGGTAAAAACAAAATCGCGCAACTGCGAAACCGCGCAGACAGAAGCCGCGCAGTTCGAGGGATTACTTTACTTTTAATATAGCATCTACAAAATTCGACCGTGATAAAACATCGATGTTTTTTACCGATTTTTTATCGACATCGATGCCTTTTGTTCGAAACATCGATATTTTGAGGTCGATGTCGCAGCCCTAGTACGAGCCAGACTTTCACAACCACACACTACACGGTTGAAAATATTGGAATAATTTTAATACAAATTTCCTATTCATATAAATCCATTACTTATTTCTATAAATCTTATAGATTTGCTGTATATCAAATGCATAAATGTTTTATTAAATTTGATAAAGATAATTACAAAAGTATTTTATATGAAACTAGCATATATATCTATAAGCAATTGGTGTAAGCATTGTTTATAAAGTAATGTTATTAATTGTATAGTTCTATATATATGAAAGTATTCAATTCTATCAGGTATATTCTTAATAAGACGTAATATATGAAAATGGTTTAGACTAGAGCGATATTAATCTTATATGTTACAAAATTGTAACCTTGAATAAAATTTCATATAAAAATAACAACCAATATATGTAATACCCTATATGAAGTACATATTATGTTAGCTGAAAAGGTAAATAAATAAATTTAGAACTATATATCTGATTGTAATATAAATTTATTTCATTTTTTTAAATGTTTTACACAGCTTATATTCGTATATTTAAAAAATATTATTGAAAATGTTAAAAAAAATTTAAATCCAGTTTAAAATTGATATAAGACCATTATAGTATATATACACTTTTATTTTGATTATAATTTTTTTTACAAAAGAGGGAGTAGAGATTGGGTATTTTTTTAGTAAATGTGTAAAGTACCACAACAAGATTTTTAGCTTTGGATTAAATTTACAAAACAGATTTCATCTACAGTATAATATTATCATATACATACCTAAGTCTCTTTCATACTCAGTATGAAGGATTATTTCTTCCCGAATTTTTTACCACTGCAAATATATGCTGTTCGTAATAACCCCATTCGCTTATTAAAGATGTAGAGCAATTATTGAAGCGTAAGTCAAAATCATTGAGAATCTAGAATATAATATGTTAAGTTATGAAGTGTATGGTCAATAATTTTAACGTTACCAATTCCGGGCAGATATAAAAATGAGGACAATGTTCATAGATATTAAAGTCAACTGATTTGCTTGTTTAACTTCTGTAGTCCACAGTTAATTTAAATTTTTGTTTCGCCAGCTGTAGTTCTTCCGGTAAAGTCACATTTCTCAGTTCAGCTAAATATTTTCCAAACTTCAAAGTCTTCTAATAGACATGATCCACCTGTTGTCTAAGAATGTGTTGTTTGAGTGCCTATAATGGGTGCATATATGAGTTAAATTCACAAAAGATATAACAGGAACTTATTACATCTGACGTAACAATTAAATTTGGTCCAAATTCTGCATTTGTTCTTGTAACCGCTGTTGGCAAATATTCATGCAATATATTGGCAGAATTAGATGACAAGTTGTGATATATCTTCCTTTTTAACTGCAGCAAAAAATGTGATTGGTGTCCATAGAACTCAATAGGTATACTGCAGAAATATGTTAGGTCCTATTTCGGCTTTATGTATATTTTCAAATTCGCCAAAATCGTCAAACTGCATATTACAAGATTGCAGCGGTACAATAATTATGGTTGAAAGTAGTAATTCATAAAACCCAATTACTCTTATTTGTTAACGAAACAGAAAAGGATTCAAAACAATACAATAATATTTGAGAATGTTATGGTTGCTTTTCGGTGTAAGTGGAGGTTTTTGAAGACCCCCACACGAAATTTTCTGAACTTGCAACGTGTGCGAATAGTTAAGAACTTTCGAATACTTACTACGATATACGAAATCCTCTTAAGTTAAATTATTCGATTCATCGCCTGGCACTTTTAGTATTTGCACAATTTTGATTTTGTTTCCAAAATCCACAGTGACAAAATAACCTGGCAGCATTTTTTCACTTCGAAATTCAACGCGCAACTACAGAAACAAACAACGAGTTAAACTTGAAATGCGCAGTTTGTTTTGTACACATATTTCTGAAAATGTTTCCCTTTTATAAGGTTAAGGTATAAAATTTAACCCTTGTTTATATTTCATCGCGTATTAAATTGATAAATGTTTGCTTATGCGAATGAAGCTCATATGGATCAACTTATAAAATTCATATGAATGGTTCCGATCATAACTGATTAGTAATTTGTATATAGATGTTAGTTATAAATTTTATATTTTTCAGCTTTAATTAAATACTATTTGAATATGCAACTGCATATTATATGATTTTCTTATAAAATCAATTACATATGTGTACTGAAATGTATTTATAATTACCCATTGAATGGTTTCTATAAGAAAAATCGTGTGGGTAAAAGCTATACCAGTATTCGAATTAAAAATTACCCCAATTTTTTCAACCGTGTAGATGTTCCAGTGTTAGTTCTACTTTCTCATCACCACAGCGACACACACATTCCCAGTCTTTCTCCATGGCTCCCAAAAGGACAATGTCCCGTTAGGACCCCTATGACCCTGTGAGTTGTCTACATGCGTTCCTGCTCACAGACTGCCTGCCGGCAACCCGAAAGATTCATCCAAGCCCCCTCAGTTCTAAGTCAATCATTCACTTTACACGTTCGATGGGGCATAGAACCGACTCATGGAGAGAATCCCATTAGTCCTTTGCGTAGCTGCCAGACAAATACCCTAAAAAAAAAGAGGAGAGACACATTAACATTTGGGTTAATAATAATATTTCCTTACTGTAGCAATTCTAAATTAACAACTTTTTTTGCTTTATATTTAACTCGATTTTATACCAGACGTTTTGTAACTAATTTTTTCTATTCTTTTGTGATATATTAATTTTATTTTCTTATTTGCGCCGCTTAATTTTTATATTTTCCTGTTTAATTTGCAGCTCTGGACGCCGCCAATTGGGTTCAAATGCCTTAGCTAGGTGAGTAGTAATCAAAAACAATTCACAAAATTTTATACATAACTGAAGATCCGTTATAAATATAAGAACGTCATAATAACAATTAAGTATCTACTCTTGTACGGAATACAAAACAAAACAAATGACGAGAATATTTCTCCTCATTTTAATTAATTCTGTACACTATTTCCGGTGAGTTCGGATCTATGTGACGACATTTCAAATTCTCGTGTAAAGCTTGGTACTCACCTCAAGCGTAGCGAAACTTGCAATTAATTTGGGACACGTAACGTCAGTTAAAATTCCATGTAGAGAAAAGTTCATTTCTCTCGAGGTGAGTAAGTTGAGTGACGTAGAGGAGAATCTACCTGTCTGCTTTTATAGCTCGTCTAAAAAGCAGGTGAGTTAGCTTCTAGGAGGTGATTGGTAAAAAGCTCAAACTAAAATCTTTCGATAGATTTATCTCCTACACAATCCATTTGGTACTGTTGACAAGAACACAAGCCACATTCGAAAATTACGCTTGCAAACATTTGCTTAGTCAAGACACAACTAAGTACGTAGTCTGGACGCAACTTGAAATCTGTAAGCTCTCATAATCGCGTATTAATGCTGTATCTGAGATTAAAAGCTTTAATGGAAATATCGGTACTTCCGGCTGACCAGAAATACAGTACAAGCTCGAAAATTTTAACACGAAATCTTTTTGCCTGTTTGTAATTTCTAAAAATTTCAAATTTTCCAAACTATCATATTTTCGCACAAAAATACACAGTAAAACACAGAATTTTTTTAAATGGGGTTATTCCATCAAGAATCGACCATAGGTGTGACCTTACCATCCCTGATTCCGTTGAAATTTTATGCACTCGATGAAAATGGTATCCGACAGGGTTTCCAGATAGTAGGCTGCATAAACGGATCTAAAACAGATCAAGGTGTAGGAGCAGGAGTTTATGGAGTCCGCCCAAATGTCAAATTCATAACATCCACTGTTTTTCAGGCGGAGATTCATGGTATTGAACTCTGCATTAGAGAAAAGTTCAGACGGGGCTACAAAAACCAACAAATATATATTCTCTCGGACAGCAAGGCAGCAATAATGGCCACATCTGGAACATCTGATTATCTGAAAGTACGGAGACATCAGATCCGAACTCTAGTGGGATCTCTGACTGGACATTGTTACATGATGAAGCATCTCCATAAGATTGGTCTCCCTGAGAACAAAATTTCCAATTTCTTCTGGGCGACCTGGCTCTTGACATTCCATTTGCTAATTTGTTGAAAAGTACCCAATAATTCGTAATAAAATTTAGAGGTTTCTTGGAAAGATCGTTAGTTCACGCTCTTTTCATGTAATGACTGATAATATGCGGCACTTTCTATTTCAAGAGTCCAACTTTGGAGCATCTCCATAGGATTGGTCTCTCTGAGACCAAAATTTCCAGAATTTTCGATGAGGAAGACGAAACACCAGAGCACATCCTATGCGAATGTGAGGACTTACTCTCAAAAGACTTCGTCAATTCGATCAGGATTTTACGGAACCATCGGAATGCCTGACCATTCCTCATCGTAAAATACTAAGATTCTTTGAAAGCGCAGGGATTGAAGAGGAATCATAGATAATCCAGTGTGACGTCCCCCACAATAGGACCAACTGAGGCTTCAGTGACAGAGGTAACCAGACCAACCCTATTTCGTAATCTATCTATCTGGCTGCAGAAATTGCATCAGCTCTATAAAATAGCCCAAAACCCCCAAAAATCTTTGTGGTCCAAATATCATGTCCAAGTTTATAATTTTGGAGTCCCACTTAAATATGTTGAACACTGTTGCAGCTTTGACCACGAACTGTGCTCCAGAATTTCTAAGAAAAATATGTGTGTGGGTTAGGGTGGTCGTTAAAAATTAAATTTTTTCAGCCGTATTTTTTGATGAATCTGCAGTTCGGAAATATCTCACGAATTATGCAGATTTGATAAAAAATCCATATCAATGATTTTATGGGAAATTTAATTCTCTATAAGCATGGTTCCATCCGCTTTTTTCAAAAAAGTGTATTTATGAAGATATTCCAAAAAAAACTTTCGTAAATCTTACCTATTGAGTAAAAAAAACATATTTAAAAAAAGAATGATAATAATTAGTACCCCTTACTGCTTCTCGAACCACGACCTGATTGGACTTTTGTTCCTTGATTAGTACTTAATCCAAATAATAATAATTAGTGCTTAATTCTTATTATAGAGATGTACCTACTATTAAACGTAAATATAACATCAATGGATAAAAAAAAATGTTTTTTTACTGACTAAGTAAGATTTACAAAATTTTTTTAGAATATCTTCATAAATGCACATTGATGGAACAATATTTATGGAGAATTAAATGTCATAAAAAATCATTGATCTGAAACTTTTTCAGATCCGCATATTTTGTGAGATATCTCCAAAAAACCACAATTCATCGTCTTGCGGAACGAGTTAAATCAATTTTTTTTACAGAAAAAAAATTTTAAAAAATTTCCGTCATATTTTTACACGAAAAAATATTTTTTAGGGGGCGGCTGAAATAAATTAATTTAATTTTATTTTATTCTTATCACCATTTAAAAATCCTAGTTTAAAAAATATTAGGTTCAGTAATAAAATTATATTTGAAATGTAATTTTCATAATTCGATGGAAAAAAATCAAAATACAATATTGATAAATATCCTTTCACTGTGCTACATTCTTATACAAGTACATGTCCATAACTTGAAGAAGAAAGGGCTTCCTTTATGAAATGTATGCAAATATTGAACCGATTGTAAATTCTTTTAGTCTGCAAATACCAGAATATCGTACAAACAATTATTTTTAATTTTTATGATTGGAAAATGTAGTGCCAAGAGATTTTGTGATATGTCATATGTGTCAAACGTAGTATTTGAGCCGGCAACACTAGAAGATGGAGAATAGTCGACTGAAGTTAAGTTTCCTACTTTTCTTATTTTTATTTTTTTTTTTTTTTCTTGTAAATCGGCACGTTTTGTATTGGCCGAATAGCCCATGGAGCTATAAGTAGCTTTTCGAAATTTGTAACCGCGAATTGAGCATTAAAATAGCTCAAATCGCAGGAAATAGCCCAATCTGGCAACCTAGCCCCAGTCCTCTTTGAAAATTCATATCTATGTTGATTTTCATCATGAAATAATAAAATAGGGCTTATTTTAAAGAGGAAGGTTGTCGCAATGTAGAAAAAAATCGTACAATTATTTTAATTACTTGTATGCAACGGGGATTTAATTTTATTATGCTAAACATATGGGCAGCTTTTAAAATCATATCATTTAAGCTACACAGTAAAAAAAAATCCACTGAATTTTACATCTTTTGGATAGTAGGAAATTATAGCACACCTTTTCAAGTAAATTTATATTGGGATGTAATAGTCAATTTGATTGTAATTTTCAATTTTCGCTCAGTAAATTTAAATTTGCAATCAGTAAATTTCAACTTCGAAAGCAGTAAATTCACTGGATAATCTCTTGAATTTACACTCTAAAAAAAGTGTATAATTAGCACTCTTTAACATACACTTACTTCTACTTCTAAAATTATTTCTTACTTACTTACTCTTCATAGAACCATTGGCTGTAGGTAGGAATTGAACCCGCGGTCAATTCTGGTTTTGCTGCGTAGGTTTGCCGCGCATACCTACTGCGCCACCGAATGCGTTTCATTTTCATTTCAGTAGAAAACAAAATCGAACGAAGCGTCCAACTTCGTGATTTAATATATTACATGTTTTTCGTCGTAAAATTCAAATAGATAAGTAGGATTACACGAAAAAGAACGTAATTTTCAATTCATATATAAATATAGTTAATTTTACACGAAATGTTGCGTAATTTTCTGATCCTTTTCATGTAAATTGTACGGTTCAGCTGAAAAGTACATGAATAATTTACTAATACCAGTAATTTCGTGTAAAAGTGATAGAAATGTGTACTTTTACTTGATGAATGAAATATACTGTAAATTTCAAGCAAAAATTGGATTGATTTTAAAACAGTATAGTTTAGTTCTCTAATAATAATTGAGCTACTAATTGGTTAAAAACATCAATGTTTTGTAATATATTTAAAGAAGGAACTTCAACTTCGAAAGCAGTAAATTCACTGGATAATCTCTTGAATTTACACTCTAAAAAAAGTGTATAATTAGCACTCTTTAACATACACTTACTTCTACTTCTAAAATTATTTCTTACTTACTTACTCTTCATAGAACCATTGGCTGTAGGTAGGAATTGAACCCGCGGTCAATTCTGGTTTTGCTGCGTAGGTTTGCCGCGCATACCTACTGCGCCACCGAATGCGTTTCATTTTCATTTCAGTAGAAAACAAAATCGAACGAAGCGTCCAACTTCGTGATTTAATATATTACATGTTTTTCGTCGTAAAATTCAAATAGATAAGTAGGATTACACGAAAAAGAACGTAATTTTCAATTCATATATAAATATAGTTAATTTTACACGAAATGTTGCGTAATTTTCTGATCCTTTTCATGTAAATTGTACGGTTCAGCTGAAAAGTACATGAATAATTTACTAATACCAGTAATTTCGTGTAAAAGTGATAGAAATGTGTACTTTTACTTGATGAATGAAATATACTGTAAATTTCAAGCAAAAATTGGATTGATTTTAAAACAGTATAGTTTAGTTCTCTAATAATAATTGAGCTACTAATTGGTTAAAAACATCAATGTTTTGTAATATATTTAAAGAAGGAAGTCGATTAACAAAGTTATCTATAAAATCATCTTATAACAAGATGTTGAGGTTGAGCAGTCCGAATATGAGGTTGATTTGTTGTTCCTCAGAATGCGAGTTTTCCGGGAGCTGAGCAAGCAGAGCTCGTTTTTGGCAAATAAAAAGATCCGTTGGCGTTGCGTCATCTTGGCGAGTGTCGAAGATCTCTATGTAGATCCGATACGGAAGCTTCGCTGGAGAGAAGGCGCTGCGCAGAAGATTCGTGGTCTCTTTCCATGTAGAGACCTACGCCTTGACGCCTCGCCACCAGGTTGCTGCGATGCCTTTTAGTAGCAATGCGAGTCCTTTGATAGCGCTGTCATCGGAGATATTCTCCACTTCTTTGTAGATGGAGACGGCTGCTATGAACTCCTCTAATTGATCGTAGGAACGGCTGCCGTTAGTGCTCGACAATGGGCAAGATTCCCACTGGACATCACGTTGGAAGGTGAATCAGCCGGCCTAACAGTTGCTGGAGCTGCTGGTCCGTCATCCTGGATCTGGAACTTTTGCTGGATGGTCCTTCAGACGTTGATGGTCCTTTTCTCCCCGTGATGATGATGGCTGCGGTAGTGATGTTGTGGTTCCGGCCTCTAGTTGGGCGCCAATTATAACAAGTATAATTCCTTTATTTAGTATTTATCTGTAAAATACAATTATGTTGTTAAAACGCAAGACCCTAAAGTGCTAGACGCTTCTCGAGATGCAAGACCCTAAAGTGCTTGGTATCATCTGAGTTCCAAGAAGAACCGGCTTCGCTATTTATAGTGCCCTTCTTGGAACTGGTTCCCACGCTGTGGTGAACAGGTGCAGGCCTGGGGAAACACTTGTGTCTGTTGCGTGGTGAATATGGGCGTATGCTGTGTGGTGAATATGGGCGTATGCTGTGTGGTGAACATGGGCGTATGTCGTAATGAGTTGAGTGTTGCCGTGCTGAGTCTGCCGTAGTAGTCGTGCTATAATCAATCTGCAGATTGTATTTTTGCCTCTAATGTTGACCGGTCTATTGACGTCCGCTAGTTATAGGTAATATTTTCTACATTATTATTGCTAAAAGTATTCTGGGCATTCAACGCATTTGTTTAAAAAGCAACCAGTATTAGAAGGATGCATAGGCACGACCGATAGTTGTAAATTTGTGTATCTTCATTTGCAGCCAAATATTTGACTTCGCAACCATCCAACATAAGCTTCACGTTTTGATGGATAACACACACACATACCGAATGTGTTCCAGACGATCCAGCCAAAACACAGTACTTGGGTCGTAGGGAAGCAAATTTGGAAAATTCTATCTTCAGTTAAGGATAAGTTTCCTTAAAGTGCTGGTACACTTCCTTCAAATTCCCCAAAACCAAACGTTTTTGGACGTGATCTTTCTTGCCGTTTGATTGAAATAAAATCTCTTTTTACCAGGACTTATGTCATTCTTACTGTAGAAGTCTTCCACTGTATTATTGTCGATGATATTGGAAGTACCAGTGTGGGAGATGTTAATATCCTTTAGAGTGTGAAGTCCGTTTTGACTTTCGAACTGTATACGAAGAAGTTCCGAGATATTTTTCTGTTGTTCATTTTTTATTTTAGTCCATTTATCATGACTTAAAGATAAAATAAAT
This sequence comes from Beris morrisii, assembly GCA_951812415.1. NCBI lineage: Eukaryota > Metazoa > Arthropoda > Insecta > Diptera > Stratiomyidae > Beris > Beris morrisii. The sequence continues at coordinate 102,906,928 of OX638310.1, forward strand.
TCCTTAATATTCGTGTCACTTATGGTTGAATATTTGACTTTCAGTCTGTGAATCACCTCGTCCTCAGTAGATGGTGGTTGGTCCTTTTCATCTTTTAATCCAACATTTTTTTAAACGATTCTTTTCATGTCTTTAAGCTTTTTCCGAATATAGTTGTCTCTGGTTCATCGTAAACAAATAAAGGTTCTTCTCCTAAATATTGAAGACATTCATTTAATGACTTCAATGCGGCTTCTTTGCTAATGAATTTTTGGGCTCCTCATCCGTATTCGGTTGTATAAGTTCCTGGTTCTCTGCAGCGAAAGGTTCTTCTTCCAGGTCAAACATATCATCTTCAGTGGTTTCCGATGACGTTCCTGGTAACATTTGAACCCTTTTTGGACGATTATTTGTTTGTCTAAATGTGATAAGAAATATAAAAGACCTTTTATCCAATCTCCCAAAACCTGATATCGCGATTTTTTCGAAATTCATCCTACAAGAGGATGGTAATGAAGTTGTATACGTTTTCTCAAATATCGTCGTAACTCTAAGTGTGACGGGGTCATCAATTGATTTTTACTCCTAGAGGTGGTTTATGTGATCGCCTAAAAACCGATTTTAGGATTTTTTGATATTCAACCCCTGAGGAAGTGTAAAGAGGTTGTATACGTACGACAAAATTCGAAATATGTACGAGGGATTTTCATTTATACTATCGGTTAAATATCGATTTCAGGACTTCCAATGTTTTTACTTTGCCATTGATAAATTTTTTTTTTAATTTAATTTTATTATTAGAAAATAATACAGTAAAATATAAAAGTGAAAGAAAGAATTTTATTTTTTTACTTAGATGATAATAAAATAAAACAGTAATAAATATTGCGTCTAACAATAATCCCCTTTATTAATATTACAGCCATTTATACAGATCGTCGAGTTTTAACTCGTCTGGTAGAAGTTCAAACTGTGATACAACAGAAGACATGTACAGCGATGTAAGTCTTGAAGATGTTCAGGACTTAAATCATAAGGTAAGTAAATTTATTTTATAATTCATTGAATTCGGCTGTTTCGAAAATTTTACATAACATCATTATTCAATCTGTCGCATAAATAATTAAAAATTTGAATAACAAAAGGCAACAACAACATAGTAAAAACTGGTTAGTTATATTAGTAAATTAACGATGCAGAAGAAAGAGAAACTTGAAACCTAAGTCCCATAATAATTGGCCAGAGTGATGGCTGATGGGTTAATGAACGGCAGTAGATACACTCAGTACCTAACCAGTATTGTTATAGTTGCAGTCTCAAGTGTACAAAAGTGGAATGGGCGAAGTCATACGAGTACGATATGTTAACTATCCACCTATGTATGTAGCTAAACAAAGTGCTCGATCGTGCACTAGTCGAGCGAATAAGCAAGTGAAATGTATTTCACCCATGCATACAATTTCTTCTGGGCGACCTTGCTCTTGACATTCCATTTGCTAATTTGTTGAAAATATTTGTTGAAAAGTAGCCAATAATTCGTAATAAAATTCAGAGGTTTCTTGGAAAGATCGTTAGTTCACTCTCTTTTCATGTAATGATTGATAATACGCGGCACTTTCTATTTCAAGAGTCCAACTTTGGACGGTTGTACTTGGTAAAGTAACATTTATCTGTCGATATCGATTTTAAAATGCAGCACTATCATGCCGACTGGTATTTTACTTTCATTTACTTGTTAACAGTGAAATGCTTTTTTAAATTTTTCGTGACAGTGATATGCACCTGTTTGGCTTGTTAACTGATATGTTAATCACCGTGTTTGCATCAATCCAAGGAGTGAATCTAATGTTTGAATTGCAGCAAATTAAAGGGAATCTCCGTGATCGACACTTCAGTGATTCGCACTGAACTGTGAACATTCCCACTTTTCGAATCCGTTTGGTAAATTTCTCGACATCGTTAGTGTCGTCCGGATATGCGGTATTCCCATATTCCGGATTATAAATATAATCGAATCGTGACCTCAACATGCCAGTGGCGTTGCGTGATAATTCAACAAAGAGGAGCGATTGGTTAATATCACAAATTTCCTAAAGTTATGTTTTCTGCGAATTTCCTTGATATTAGTCTTTCCTTCATATTAAAAGCACCCAGGAATCACGAACGGACCTAAAAGTCATTAAATTTCAATTCCTAACTTTTCCCAGAATTCAATTTCTATCCTACTCTGGTCGCCGTGTCACACGTCGCATTCTCCACAAGAAAATAGAAGCAACGTGCACTGTGCTCTCTGCTACCCGAAAGGGAAAAGTGGAACCAAGTTCCACCTTCCACAGCGGCAATTCTTAAGAAGCTCTACTACTCGTGAGGAGAACTTGGAAGCAAATTGCTGGTTGCTTCCAACCTACGGTATTGGTGTATTTTTTTTGATGACGTCACAGTAAAATTTTTACGGAATCAATAATAACCCCATAGAAACGAATTGCTTCCATGTGCCTTCTTCTTGGGTTTTTTTTTAATTTCTTCCTTTTCGTGGTGCTATCAAGCCACACATGTTTCTTGGGAAATTTTATACGCTGCAAGCACTGCTTCCCTTGCTTCCATGAACGCCATGCCACTGGAACATGGTTTTAAACAGATGTACATAGCAGAGTTCTGAAATTCATGTCGTTAAGAATATCATATTGTTTACCACTAACACTAAACAAGTCACGATAGGCAGTAAGCAAAGGTATGATACTCCCCTGGTTTTAAAGAATCGAAGGGTAGTCAATACTGATTGAAAACAACACCGTTTGGTTACCTGAAATCATTCAAGAATGCCGCAAAAACAACTCGAACCGCCCTAGATGAAATACTTAACTATAATTGTTTGACCAAAAAGATCTCGAGGTCTTTTGGTTGTCGATGATCTTTCCTCGAAGATACATGATCAAGATCTACGAGGAAAGATCATCGACAACCCTAAGTAAATTTAGCACGCTTCAAAATACTATTGCAGAAATTTCTTGATACTTTTAGAGCAATCTTATTATCAGCAGTCGGGTTGTCTTTAAATACTTGGAACGTTTTCGTTTTGGCTTTTATTGCATCAAGACAGTCCTTTGTGAACCAAGAATTCTTCGACGGCATGATTCTTTTGTGGCTGGAAGGAATTGAAAGATTCATTCCTTTAAGGATTGTCTCGGTTATTAGCTGGCATTCCAAGTCACAATTTCCGGATTCAAAGAATAAGTTCCAATCGAAAGCAGGAAAAAACTCTTCAAGGGCTCTCCACATAATAATTTGTGTAGGAACTTGATTCTGGCACTTCAGATCAAAAAATAATAAAGTAACACGAAAACTGTTAGTTAAGCTTATGACTTGTAGGAGATTCAACCCATAATCTTACCTAACCGATAAGGTTAAGTAAGTTGCCAACTGTAACAGTTACGGCCAAACACATAGCCACCATTGTATCCGATATCTTCTCACTTTCCGAAATCACCCGTGAGAGGTGAGACCACAGATAATTTATAGGAACGGATCTTTCTATTTAAGGTAACTTAATAGTTACGGTGCCACTTTACTATCATATTTTTTTACACAGGTACCTATTTCAATATTTAGACAATATGTTAATATATTTTAATTAGTCTGGTCACAAAGCTCTCGAAATATATAATTTCTAAACAATCAAAAATATCCAACATCTTAACAATGATGAACTTGCACGACAAATATCCCACGCATTATTCGTAAATCGTAGACCCCACCTAACTACTAATTACTATTACAAAACAAATACCTGCAATCTTGATATGAAATTATTAACATACTCATAAGATTTAGATTTTCAAATATTTAGACAAATCACATTAACCCAAGGTCATTAAAATTTTAGGCAGGTAAATAGTCAATAGGTAACTTTGCTGTTCTGGTAGATCGTATCATAGCCAACAGCACTAAAAACTTTTAACACCTGCCAGTACACTGCCACACCCGGCTCGAAATCAGATTGCGAAGTGCTAGTGGGTACGAGTAGGTATACTTGACAAAACATGGTAATCATAACCTTTAAAGAATTTTGTTAGTTCATTGCTGTCTACTAAATGCGATTAATTTTTAACCCTACTATTGATTATATAATTAGATTTTGTAGAACATTTGATTTACTTTTTGTAGGGTATCTTGTCAAAGGTCAAATTTGAGTTTTTGATATCATTGGATAAAATACAGAATTTTGAAGAAAACGCCGCAAAAATCTCAAAAATTACGAAACTATGGCATTTTGAATTTTGAAATACAAAAAAGGTAGTTTGGAGATAATCAAGATTAAAGTTTCACTATTAATTTTGACAAGTTTTTAGACATTATGACTGCCTAATTAAGTACCCATGTGCAATTATTTTCTTGGATCCTTCCAGTTTGGATTGTACCATCAGTTCACTGGCTTGTCTACGCATTTATGCGTAGTTCGGACAAGCGCCATCTTAGGACGCTTGTATTTCCAATGGAGAGTCTTGTGACAGTCTACACTTTGAAGGACTAACGGGTTGGAGTGAGAGATTGACTAAGTGAAAGACTTCAAGTCTCTTTCCTTGATGAATTCCTTAATGGTGGGGATTCCTATATCGCGATGAATTTGTGAGTTTCTCACAAACCAAGGGACATTCAGAGCTGCTCTGAGGCATCTACCGTGGTGGCCAAATAAAAGTTAACACCTATAAATATGTGGTGATATTGCCTCTACATAATGATATCTGATTATAAATAAAACGAACTGGTGTTAATTTATTTAATTTTAGTGTTATACTTAAAATGGGAAGTTACTAGTAGGTAGGTAGGAGTAATATTCTTTAATTAATAGCTAAAACTAATACTTCCTCTGCGAGCCTTGATGACAGCGTCAATCCTTCGAGGCATAGATTTTATCAATGTCTGACAGTATTCGATGCTTATGTCGTCCTTCCAAGCGTCTTTGATGGCGTTTTTGAACTTCTCCTTGGTCCTTGGTCTCCGACTTGCCACTTTTCGTTTCAGTTCGTCCTAACAATTCTCGATTGGGTTCAAATCGGGGATGTTTCCTGGCCACTCAAGTGTGGAAATTCCCCTTTCTGCGACGAATTCTTTAACCTGTTTAAAAACGAAAAAATTATTTTAGGCTTTTATTTTTTTTTTATGTTTGTATTGAACTGTTTTTTGTAAAAAACCCACAACTTACCATACGAGCGCGATGACATGGCGCAGAGTCATCTTGAAAAATCGGGTCGTAAATGACTGGGAAGAGCTTATCCATCGACGGGATTAAATGGTTGTCAATCACGCTGATGACACTGATCGCATTCATTGATCCTTCTACAAAAGCCAAATCTAAGGTGCCAAAATAGGAAATGCAACCCCAAACCATGTAACTCGGAGGGAACTTGTTTCGAGTCACTACACAGTCTTCGTGAAGTTCCTCTCCGAGTCTGCGACGTACATACTGCAATCCATCCGATTGGTTCAGGTTACATTTTGATTCGTCGGTGAAGAGTACTCTCTTCCAGTAATTGTCCGACCAATTTCGATAAAATCGGGCGATGTTCAGCCTCGCTGTCCTCATTTTAGCCGTTAAAGTTGGTTTTTTTCGGGGTCGCTGAGCTAAAAGTCCACATAACTGTAGCCTTCTTTTAACAGTTCTGTCGCTAATCATTGTTCCAGTCGCTTCCTGGAAGTGCATGTTGACTTCCCTAGCGGTTCTTTTTCGGTCCCTTAGGCTTAAGTTCTTAAGATGTCGGTCATCTCTCGCGGTCGTCTTTTTGTTCCCAAGTCCCGTTCCTGGTTTCCGCTGGAGAGATCCTTTCGCATTTTTTTTCAAAATTTTAGACACAGTCACATGGCTACAACCAATTCTTCTGGCTATAGCCCTAGTGGAAAGCCCTTTGTTGCTTAAGGGCTCATATACCCCTGAACGCGCTGAAAACCGAGTAAATTTGAAAAATTATTATAAAGGTTATATGGTGAAAAAAAAATTGAATTGTTGAGTTCACATATCTTATTAACTATTTAACTATAAAAAAAAATATTAACATTGTGTTTTACGGGTTTAAAATATGTGTTTTACGGGTTTAAAATATTATATTATAAAAACCATGGCATCATAACTTCACCAAAAATAATTCAATTTGCAAAAAGAATCTTGTAGAATAATGTAGTAGTTATAGTCTCACGGAGGGATTTTTTTTTTTCAAAAATAAATAAGTTACAGTATTTCGAACTTTAGTAATCAGTTTTTTAAAAAAAAATTTGCGTTTAATAATTTATAAAAAAATTTCCAAGCAAAAAATTAAAAAAACCTCTCGATAGACTATAGAGAAAATAGTTATCACAATTATAAAAAAAAAAAAGTTGAAAAATATTAAAAATTGACTGAGTTATCGTGCCGACCATGTCTAAAAACATAGTATCGAGTAAAATGCGTTTAAAGTTTTTGGTAGGTACAACGTGAACTTACGGCTAGTCTCCCATTCCAGCTTCGTACTGTACACCTTCTTCCTCTTGTATCTTCCTGTTTTTCACAGATGGTCCTATAAATGACCTTGTTTTCTAAGAAACCCGGCTTTTGCGAACAAAATAAATGCGAAACGCTGCTGTTGAGAGTGGCGCGGCAATTAGCCAGGAAGCCGCTCCAAACCGATGTCTGGTGACATTTATTGCTATAACTTTGTAATGGAGTGGAATTTTCTAAATTCTAATTTTTTTTTTTAATTCTTAAAAGTAGAAAAAATAAAAATCTGCAAAAAAAAAATCCATTTTTTGAAAATTTCAGAGGTATATGAGCCCTTAACGCGACAATACTCACTTTTTTTTTCACTACCCAACTGTGGTGCCATGTTTACTCATCAACGGCTCAACTACAATAAACGCTTGACAGAAGCCGACCTTGTCGCGAAACCGACAGGTAATTAACAACAAACCGACAGGTAACTGACCCCGCATGGGATTTTAATTATAAGACCCATAAAAATAGGGTTTTCTATGAAATTTCGCTTTTTTTCAGAGTGGTAACTTTTATTTGGCCACCACGGTATTTGTTTTTTTCTGAAGCATATCCAGATGATATTAGGTGTACAAATAAGTTCGTATCGTGTTTTTTTTTAAATTTGAGCCTTTATTGTGGAAAATTGGTTACAAAATTATGTTTTAAAATATTGTCCATCGCTAGCCACAATCTTTGCCCATCTTTCTGGCAGCATGCGAAAATTCCGTGTTGAAAAAACTCCACGTCCTTTCAGGCTCTCCACGGATCCACCCAATTTGTGGCATCTTCGTAAGAACGGAAGTGCTGCTCAGACAGGCCATGCGTCATCGATCGGAATAGGTGGTAGTCGGAATGGGCGATGTCTGGTGTATACAGCGGGTGGAGTAGGACGTCCCATTTCAGTGTTTCCAGGTAGGTTTTCACAACCTGAGTAACATGTGGCCGAGCGTTGTCATGTAGCAAAATCACTTTGTCGTTTTTCTTTCAATGCTCGGCTCAAACGCATTAGTTGTCTTCGATAAAGAGGTCCTGTGATGGTTTCACTCGGTTGCAGCAACTCATAATACACCACGCCGAGCTGGTCCCACCAAATGCATAGCATGACTTTGGAACCATGGATATTCGGCTTTGTGGTCGATGTTGATGCATGGCCAGGGTATCCCCACGATTTTTGGCGCTTCGGGTTGTTGTAGTGTATCCACTTTTCATCACCACTCACGATACAATGCAGAAATCCTTTCCTGTTCTGCCGTTGTAGCAGCTGTTCGCACGTGAAAAAAAGGCCGTTCGACGTCTCTTGGATTCGATTCGTACGGCACCCAATTTCCTTGCTTTTGCATCATTCCCAAGGCTTTCAGACGATGTGCAATGGCTTGTCGAGTCACATCCAATGAATCCGCAAGACTTTGTTGTGTTTGGCATGAATCTTCGTCCAGTAGTGCCTCCAATTCTGCGTCTTCGAATTTTTTTGGCCGGCCGGAACGCTCCTTGTCTTCCACGAGAAATCACCCATTTTGAAGCGATGAAACCATTCGCGACACGTTGATTCGCTAATAGAAGACTCGCCATAAGTTTCTCTAATCATCTGACAAGCCTCAGCCGCAGATTTCTTTGAATTAAATCAAAAAAGCAAAACTTCTCGCAAATGGCGCTTATTTGGCTCGAACTCCGACATATTTAAGGACTCATAAGTAACTGACGCCGGCAAAATTTTACAAATGTAATGATGGGAAATGGTTGCAATGTGTCTGATCTTGCCATATTACGAGCTTCATCCGCCATTTTTCTCAGTATTTCGTGTTAGCACCATCTATACGAGAACGCCGGGAACTTATTTGTACAACTGATATTTCGAAATATGTCTCTAAGCCATACTTTTGTATAATAAAACTTTACTGCGGGGGAGAGTTTGCTTCTCCCATTAAAATTTAGACTTCCAGTCGCATCTATTTATGTGGAGTATCTTCTGTAATTGTTGGTGTTGTTGGTGAGGAAGTTTTTGCGAAATTTATTAGTACAGTGACGGCGTTTTATTTCCTCCGAGTGGCGTCGTTACAAGTTTAGTATACTCTAGACCCAGTATTTTGCGTCCTCTCTCGCACTCTATAACTGCATATATATTATAACTTACAAGTTTCGAGTGCTTAACGTAAGAGGTTCCTGAATTATATCTTTGTCCGTCAATTCAATGAATAAAATTCGAATTGTACATCGTTGTGCTATGCAAAAACAATTACGAATACCATATACTTACCCTGGAGTGTTACACAAGACGTGGAATTGTAAGTGCGGAGGAGCTCAAGGCTCGAACTTTGAAACCCACGAACTCATCCAATCGATTTATACATTCTTTTGCTAATGTTAAAGACAAAAACCTCTATAATTATTATTCTTATGATTTTCAAAGCTCTTCTAGGCCGTCGTCGACGCCAACATTTGTTGTATGTTTAAAAGCCATACAAAACTTAAACCGTATTCACTCAATTCGCCCTACACTCAATGTTCTCCGCCAAACATTGATTGAGTGTCAGCTGCTTTAAATCTAGACACAACTTTGGTAATAGAAGAAATAAATATAATAAAATTTAATATATGTACAAAATACATACATACGTAATATGGTGTTTAAAAATGCAAATGCACTTCGGCGAGTTTGAAAAAGGTAACTTGTGTAGGTTACACACTGTACGCTATTCGCTAGATAGGTGTGTAATTTTAATGTGCTTTGGAAATTGATATACACATTACCACACCGGGAAGTATTTCCGTTCACGTTCATTTTCATCAAACCTGAAATTTTAGTAACCCGGCAAATTTGCATCTCCGCGTTTCAGGCACTGTGGAAACAACTATACGTCTGCCTGCTCCATAGCTCTTAGTCTATCTCTATCTAGACAGTGCTAGAAAATAAATGTTGTTAGATAGCGTCAGTGCGGGGGCAAGGCAAAAAGTTATTATTTGTCAAACTTAGAACAAATGTACCTACATAACTGCAATAATGATGTTAGGACACAGGCTATTTTTCAGCCTAAAAAAAAGTGCAAGAAAACCACTTCGTGCGACAATATTTCGAGGAAGAGATTCGGAAAAAAATCCAATTTCCTACGCTAACAGCATCTAATGGACGAACTTAACAAATGATTTTTAGTAAAAAAAAACATTAGTTTTGCGCGGTTTATAACATAAAATTATACTTTCTATAAATTACATATAACGAACAGTCAAAAACAAGTCTGTAGCTGCTGGAAAATAGAGTCCGCAGTGGATTTTTCTTGGATTGCACTGCTAGAATGTTGCGAAAAACTGCACGAATGCGAATTTTTGGCAGATTTTATGCCTTTATGACACTGGCTATTTTTCAAGTGCAATAAAATCCAATTGTGCGACAAGGCGACCAATATTGCGAGAAAGAGATTACCTATAAAAATTCCCTTTCCGATGTTATCGGCATCTAGTAGACGAAATTAACAACTGATTTGTTATGAAAAATATAAGACACTTTCCATAATTTATACATAACGCACTGTCAACAACAAGTCTGTAGCGACTGGAAAATAAAGTCCGCAGTGGATTTTTTTTGGATGAACTGCTAGAATGCTGCGAAACACTGCGCGAATACGCTATGTTGTGGATTTTTTTTTACAGTTTCTCATATTTTAGCTATTTGGACTGTCTCTCTCACACCAATGTCTAAATTGTATGCTAAAGTATACATCTCTCTTCATTTGGATTTTCTAGCCGCTTTTCTCCCGCAAAAATAGACAGCATTAGCTGTTAGAACTGTGTCTTCCACACCAACGTCTGAATTTTCTAGCCACTATTCAGCGTCAAAACAAGCCAGTGTCATAACCTTATAAACGAGTTTTATCAAAATAAATTTTAAAAGGCGAGATGAGGCCCGGAGTACGTTTGTAACAAAACAAAATATCTTGAGAACCAGAGATGATATCTTGAAAACCTCTGGATATAAAGATTAAATTTTTAGAATGGGAAGAAAAATATTTCGATCAGCTCAAAGTCATATATGCCTATGTTGACGTCACGTAGATATATCGTTATTATTCTAGTTTAGAAAAAACTAAGCTAACCCGTCCAAATAATCAGATTCCCTCCAGTTCATGATTCAGACGCCAAAGTCAATTACTCCCCTCTACCCCCCCCCCCCCCCACCAAATTTAATATCTAGCTACCTACTCCACTCAATCTGAAGGATCGAAATTTTGATCCTTTGGACGGGTTGATTACGAGACAAAGATCGATGCGTGGAGGTAAAAGGCGTTACATGGTAAACATGTTATTTTTTTGGCAACTCTACATTGATCTTCACTTGTCCAACAGATGGCGGACTGCAGAAAATTTGTACTTTGAATCTGAGTGATTTATGGTGTGCGATCCAAGATAACATGGTACCCACTCGTAACTACAGGAAATATATCCTCAAGGAACGAGTGGATAATGACCGATGCAGAATCTGACCGGGGATTCTGGTTGTTCTGTGATAGCCTCCTAATGAGTACTCGGATTTACATAATGTTGTATGTAAGGTTATCATCCATCCCAAGCTGGCATACAAGCATGGACTAATCAACGAGAGCTGGATCTTAAGAATAACCCAGAAGGTTATTTGGAACGCTATTTTTTGGGTATCCTTTAGGTAACCTAAATCGCATCTCAGCATAAAAAGCCTTTCGGTATTCTACTCAAAAAATAATAAAGTTGCGCCCAGACTGTTGGCAGATATTTTTGAAATAGTTGATCTTGCCATCTATTGACCGATAGTTTTTCTACTTTGATTAAATAGTTTGTATTCATCCTCAAAGTAAACTGATGTAATTTAGTCCTGTCTCAATATGAATCAGTAATTGGTGTGTTTCTTGGAATGCCGAGTACTTTTTACCACAAAGAAAAACGTAAAAGCCTTTCATCTAAATCAAACTCTTCAAACCGCCAAACTTTAGCCGAAAGAAACTTAAACTTGTCCGTTAGAGATACTATTCATCATAAACTGCATCCACGTTACGTTCAAACATATCTACAGTTTTGATATTAACTCAATTTCTAAATATTTATACTTCTTAGCGCCCTCTATGTGAACCAAGATTCATTGTGAGCAGTAGAGTCGACATTACGGTGTACCATTATCTTAGATTTTTTCAAATTAATTGTTAAATTCCAGAGCTGGCTCGGAATTCATTAAGTGCATTATTAAGGTAGATTTCCATTGTCGTCGCAATTCTGCGTCAGAGAGTTGGACGCAAACGTTTCTGTCACGCTTTGTGGTTTCGAGTTTTTATTTGCAACGCAATTTCTATATCACCAGGGTAATGTCATGAGACGAACAGCTGACATTTGGACCAATTCGAATTTTCCCAAAACTATTCGAATAGAATTCTACTCGGAAAAAGGTAGTGTTAGTGAATCAAACCTCAAAATAAAGTCGCGCTTAGACAGAGAATAATTTCAATCGGCGATGCAGAACAAGAAACTAATTTCAAAATATAACCTGCAAACAAGCGATGACAGAAAGGTGACTGACTTTGAGCTTAGCGTCACGCGAAAGGCTGAAGAAAGTGCAACATGCGACGCAGAAGCAACCTGTCACTTCAACTACAATCTGATACTGATTGGTTGATTAATGCGTCCGACGCTCTGAAGCTGAATTGCGACGACAATGGAAATTCACCCTAATTTGTTCGGGTGATACAAACACAAAGTTTTAACCTTCTGACGTTCATTAAATTCCAACTTCCTAGCGTTTCGGACGCATTGTTTTTCGTCCTATTTCCCGCATGCCTTCATCCATATCCTCCATTTTTACTATATTATTTTTTAATAATAAAGTATTGTGATCGACCTGAAATTTAAAAAAAATTTGCTACCCTGAAATTTTGTATTTTCACGTTTTAGGACTAGTAAACCCCAAAAAAGAAAAAAAAAATGTCCGTCTGTCCGCCGTAGACGCCGTATTTCTAATGACTTTATTAGCATTGCTCTATATAAACTTCAAGTTTAAACCCCCTAGCATATGCGGTTCCTGAATTATATACTCCAAGAAGTTTGGTCTAAAACACTCTCCCCATTTCCCCACTCACACTCCTACTGCCCAAAAATTACACTTAAAGGGTTCACTCAATCTGCCAACCAAAAAAACTTAATAGCTAAACGGGTTTGTGAGCTATGTGCCTAATAACGCGTTTGCCTCCAGATATATGGTGGACAGACGGACATTTTTTTGTTTGCTTTTTTGGATCTACTGGTCCTGAGACTATTTGACTAATCATACACTATGGTTTGTTTACTTGGTGGCCCGTCAGTCGAGACAGGGCCCAATTAGCACAGAAAGCGCCGTTTTGATACCACAACTCGCTTAACCTGGTCGTAGAGGGCTGATGAAGTAGATACAAGGTTCTACAGAGACCTGGGGCTGGAATGGATTATCAGCAGCATCCGGAGCTGTTAAAAAAGATAATCAGTTCTTCAATCTTATTTTTCGAGATTACATCAAGGTTATCGAAGAAAGGTTTGCCTAATGCACGAAGTCTGGCTCTAGCTAAGGCCGGACACTTGCAAAGAAGGTGGATATCAGTTTCCCTCTCATTTGCATCCCCACAACTGCTGCAATTGACGTTAAAGGGAATGCCCAGTCTGGCCGCGTAGTCGCCGATTGGACAGTGACCCGTGCTGACCGTCGTGATTCTGGAGACGTCTAACGGCTCCTGCTCAAGAGTTCGTCTGTTCTGCTCCGGCAGTAGGATGGCCATATCTTCCTAGATATGACGCAGTTGGTCAGTCCCCTCCATCTGGAGTTTGCGTTTGTAAGAAAGTGGGAGGATATTTGGCGCTTAACAGTCCCTAGTGGGACCAGAACGGATTCCACGAAAGAGCCCCGAAGAGCAGAACCTTGCCTAGCTAATTCGTCTGCTCGCTCGGTACCCTATATCTTGCTGTGGCCTAGGACCCAAAGGAGAGTTACCTAAGTAGGCTAGCTGCTCTCGGCACTGTTCGACGAGTTTAGAGCAGGTGGTAGCCGAATCTAAGGCCTTGATTGCGGCTTGGCTGTCAAAGAGGAACCTTAACTTGTTGAACAGAATATGAATATATTCCTTGATAATTAGTAGCTAATAACAATTGATGACAATAAGATCCACAACTCATGCATTTGACCACGTAATGCCATTTTCTATCCTGATTATGAATTTACATGTATTCTAATAAGTGGCGTTTTTTAACCGTAAAGAAACCCTCTCAATTTTTTATATTCTTTTCATACATATATACGTGTAATATTGTATCAATATCTAAAAGAACTACCTATATTTCTTCTTACCCTAGTTATAGAGCTTTTAACTGCTTTCATTCTAAATTAGTTCATAGAACAAAATGGGATAAAAAAAAGAACAACAAGTTCGTAACTTTGACCAAGTGAACATAATTCCACACAACGAAAGGTTTAAGAAGTTTTACCGAGTGCGTTGTATTTTGCTCAATGACCTTATGCAATACTTAAGTGAATTATAAGAAGCCAGGCATGAACAAGAGAAAGAAAAGCCAGAACGAACTAAAAACTGAATCAGTCATGTATGTAGTTTATATTTGAACAGCTAAACTGAACATTCTTACCTATGTAATAGTTCATAATGTTCGACCAATTACGTTGGAGAAGTGAAAGAAAAAGAAAAGGCGTAATACAGGATCGGTCTTTAAACCCTAAGAAACATGCTCATTTTTGTTTAGAATAGCGATTTTCATACTTAATTTATTCAATTTGTCGATGTTTTTATACTCTAGATAAAATTATAGAGCATTATAAGTTACCCAGTAGGAAAAAGAGACCTAAGAAGCGATGATAGAAGTGAATATCAGAGGCCTTCCATACTCGATTCTGACTGGGAACTCCCCAGAACTATTGCTATAAGTAGTAATTAAGCATTGCTTGAAAAAGGTATGCAAAGCTCCTCTAATATAATCACTTCTAATGAACGATTCTGGAAGAACTGAAATATAACTGAGGATAGCGGTCTATCAATGGAAATAGTTCATGCATTGTTGTATTATAGTAATAACTTATACGAGGGCTATCGCAGAAGTACACGACCTGGTTGGTTGGTTGGTTAGTTTAAGTGGCAGCCCTGCCGACAGACAGAGCACAATTAGCTCAATAGCCGTTTTGGTACCACAAACTCGTATTTAACCCGGATGTTAGAGGTTGTTGTGACTAAAAAAGGTGGGTGAACTATTAAAAATGTGTGAGAAAAAATTTATCAAATTGATATAACTATCCACCCTGTACTATTTAGGAAGAGTAACAACTCTCCAATTTTCTTTCTCGAAATCTCCCTCAGGTCGTCGTAGAAGGGTTTGCCTAGTGCTCGTTCTCGAGCTCTAGCTAAAGCCGGACAGTTCGTGTGACTTGGGTCGGTTATAAGATGGCCACATCTTCCTAAATATGGCACCGGTGGTCCCATGTGTGAAATGCCGGAGTCCAACCAGAGTTGCGTATACTGCCCAGTATTGGCATTGCATTGTCCACCAAGACTTGTCGATCGGTATTGTTTTGGTACTGACAAACCACCAGACCAGTCGGTCCAATCCTGGTGATCAGTACTCCCACTTGATCTGACCCGACTTTGGTCCGAGTTGCTGGACCTATGTCGGGCCAAGAATTGGCTTACTATTGGTGTCTAAGCTCTTTCGGCATTGGCTCGACGGTCGGCTCTGTATAGGGCACATCTTGGTAGAAATATTTTCAACCCTATTATGAGAATGTGTCAGATTGGTCTAGTGGGTAGCGTAGGGGAGTAATGTGTGACGGGACCATGGTTCGAATCCGAGAGTGTGCAAGGTGTGTAACTAAAATCAATTCGCATTTTTCAAAAAAATAATAGTAAAATAAATTCGTAGTTATATAAAAAAAAAAAATTATAATTTTATTTTTGTTTCTTTTTTTTACTGACGCCCAATATCGGGCCAGAGTTTCACCAAGAGTAGGACCGGTGTGATCAAATCGACATTGGCTCGGCAACGATTTGATCTAGGCCGCATACTGGGCCCGAAACATTAGCCAGTACTGGCAACTCTGGCTCCAGTACTAAGCCTGTGCTATGCCGTTCTGCTTTTCGTACATGGGGTTAGGCTTTTCCATCTGGAGTCAGCCGCTAATTGGAAGTGGGAGAGTATGTCCCCCTTGAGAACTCCTAGTGGAACATGAACTGTTTCTGCAGCAGAGCGAAGCCCTTCCTGGCCAGTTCAACAGACCGCTCATTTCCCACTACATCCATACATACAAAAAAATTGGTATTCGTATGTGATACAATACTTTTGTTTGAAAGGTCTTAGTCCAACCAATATCAAGGCCGAGCTAGATTCTACTCAAGGGAAGTCTGCTCATTCGCTTACAACAATAATATATTGGGTGGCAGAGTTTAAACGAGGCCGTACGAGCTGTCAAGACGAGTAACGATGTGATCGACCAAATGAGGTAAACCACGCCAGAAATGGTGAAGAAAATCCAGTAAATTGTATTGGATGAGCGTCGCCTGAAAGTGCGCGAGCTAGCAGACATAATAGGCATTTCAAAAAGTACTGTACATCGTACACTAAACCTGGCAAAAAGAACAAACCTAATTTCTTCTTTCCGATAAGTTGGGTAGACGAAACGTATAACTAAATTGTTCGTAAACGATCTGATCATTCCTGTGTGTAAGACAAGCCACAATGAATCAATTTTTCTAATCGAAAGTTAACCTAAAATATCCGATTTCGGTTAATATTCATACACTGCTCCTTATTTTTAAACTTATGTCTTTAATTTGAATTACACTTTAATATATTGTGTAAAACATCTGCAATTTTGACATAATAAATTTCCGTTTGACAGTGGACTCCGACGTCAAGGCGGCCTTTGTGCTCATGCAGTGCTTACATTGTTGTGAACGGAGGCCTTGGAGTGAATATTTTGACTTGAAAAGTCAAAATTGGCTCTATGTTTCCTCATACCTTACCTTTCCTTCGAATAGGTAAGGTATGAGGAAACAGAGGGTCAATTCCACTTACTTCCGAATTTCGGCTGAATTTCGAGCGGGAGCGACGCGCTTTCTGACGTCCGGGCTAGCTGCGGCTGTGAGGGGAAGACATACCATACACCCTAGGCCTGTACAACAAAAATTATTCGCGCGGGCTTACCCTGAGTATGAAAATTTAAAAGATATTTCCTCATATGACGTGAAAGACCAAGAAGCGATGGTTTCTGAGGCATGTCATGGTGATCTGATATTTTAGCGCCCTGTCTTTCCATCCTATCTCAGCCATGACAACATGCGGTTCACTCCGTTCCATTACATTCCGTTGTGATATTTTGACATTTCAGTCCGACTACGATGCGTATATTCTGTTTCACGCTAAACAATGCGTTCAATCTTTTTATGTCACAAAAGGTCGAGCTATCGCCAAACGTCTGACATCGTTGGTAACGCTGTGTTAAAATTAGCGCATGACGTGGCTAATACCTGCGTTTACCGTCTTATTGCATCACGCTACCAGGAGCATTGGAGCTACAGTGAAGCAAAAAAGAACAGACCTAGTTACAGCTATCTATCTAGCTTCCTTGTAGTGATTGTGAAAGATCTACTGAAATATCTTATCGAGAAAAGAAAACACATAGGTTCGAAATTTTCTCAACTCTGTAATAAATAATCTAATTAATGTGTAATGTGAAAATGCAGTGCGTTATTTCGACAAACGCTCCAATCCGGACTTTACTTTATTGCTAAAACAGCAGAGTGCATCTTATTAGGCGCACGATCTACACAATATTTCACTGAATCTTACTTCAATATGTAAATGGAAAACAATCTTTCACTCAATCCATTTCTATTTTCAATTTCATAATTTTCCCACGCCTATTGAAATCTTAATCTCATTATTGTCCTAATGAATCTTAAATTCGATACTCAAGAAATTATTATTACAAAGTTGTGCAATTAAAAAATTACGTAATAAGATTCAATATGGTTTTTTTTTAAATATTATAGTGGCCGTTATTTTTAAAACGGAAATCGAAATGTTTTAAAGAAATTCCGATAAATCTGAGAATATGTGCCAAAGAATTCGAACTCGTCTAGATAAACGCCGTGTAATAACTAGCCTTTTAGCTACAAGCATTTCGTCTCCATAGTCAGCGATTTAAGTGGAGATCTATTACTCGAACTTGACGGCAGCTTAGACAAAAATACCTTTTGAAGCGTTAAGAAAATGGAAATGGCATTACGAAACAGTAGACGTGTAAGAATTCTGTAGTTGCGTAAGATACGTACAAATTTGTTATTTCTTGTGTGGTGACTTGTTTTCCAATTTGTTAGTGGGCACCTTCAACTTCTCCCATAACAAACTAACAACATGTAATTATACTGTATTCAAATGTGTTGTTCAAATGCTGATTTTACTTGTAGGTGGCCAGAGACAAAAATCCCGCAAAATTTTAAATACAAATTTTTTTAACTTGAGCATATTTTTATATTCTAGATGAAATCTGAGTGTATTATAAGTTTAATACAGCCGAAAAGTTTGGAACGCAAAAAAGAAAGCATTGGACGAAAAAGAAAACCTCGGTTCAATTTTGGCCAAAAGCCCCAAAATCCTTTGTTGATCATCTCGCCGAATGTACGATAACTCAAGAATGCCTTGACCAAGTATGTTGAAATCCGGATGTTTGGTCGAATTTGTAATTCGTTAACGACCAAAATCGTACTACAAACATGTCCTAAAAACATGTATACTTAGAAATAATGTTGATAAGTTCCGAACGCTTTCAGCTAATAAATTGAAATTTAGCGTACATTAATTATTCAATAGTTTCAACTAAAAACCTGAATATGAAGAAAATCAAACAAGTCCTTCGAGTAATCGCCGTGTAAAAGTCCTTCAAAAACGCCCGCATAAATCTGCCGTAACCCACTATAAATCAAAAACGCGTTCATAGAGGCAATACAAATTTTACTGAAATTAGTTTTATATCAGAAGCAAGGTTGAATCATTGGTGAGCGACATCCTTCAACTTCTTCGGAAAGGTTCCATATAAAAACCCTTAAAAGACTTGGTGTTAGTTTGAATTAATTTGAAATTTTGAATATTCATCAAGAATTGAAGGTAAAAAACTTAATATGAAAAAAATCAAACTAGTCCTTCGCCGCCATGTAAAAGTACTTCAAAAACTCGCATTAATCTTTCGGAACCTCTTATAACTCAAAAATCTGTTAAAACAGAAAGTCCAAGTTTTACGGAAATTGGTTTTAAATCAAAGCAATATTAAGTTTGTTAGTGAGAAAAGGTTCTTAAAACACGTGTTCACAA
This sequence comes from Beris morrisii, assembly GCA_951812415.1. Classification (NCBI taxonomy): domain Eukaryota; kingdom Metazoa; phylum Arthropoda; class Insecta; order Diptera; family Stratiomyidae; genus Beris; species Beris morrisii. The sequence continues at coordinate 102,925,757 of OX638310.1, forward strand.
ATAATGACTGCTAACGTATTGTTGCGAGCTAGGGGTTCGCCGGGATTTCAAGTAAAACACAATTCGGTTAAAATAAAAATAAGTGATAATTTATTTATCCGCACTTTAATTCACAGACTTATATTCGCACAATAATTCGCACTGTATGGCAATACCGCACGCTTATACCATATATCGCTTAACTCGTTCGCTTTCGTTCTCTTTCCACACGGTCGCGTATACTCGCTGGCTATCGCAGTCGCGTAATCAAAATTACTGTCCCTTAGCTGAATGCTTCACCTGCTTATATACTACCCGGTTGCAGTCTAGGATGTGCTTGAACGTTCAGTTCTGGAATCTTCTCGAAAGCTTCAGAGCCTTCGATTTCGATCATCGTTCAGTGGTGTGTGCAGAAGATTCAAGTGAGCTTGAGATCTTTCGACTTTGGTGGTTCATGTACAGGGTTCTAGTACATTGGAGAGCATTCGGTAAAGAAGGGAGATAGAATCGTGTTGTCTCGCCTTATCTTCAGCAAGGTTTCTGATTGGGTTATTTTGCAACTAGGTATTCGGTTGTTGTTGTTTTTCATTATGTGAAACGATCGAGTTGCACGGTTGCGCGGTTGCCAGGTTTACATGTAACATTACTCCCTCCTTAGTTCCTGTTCGTCCCGAACAGAGTCGATCTCCTCGTCATGGGCGCCATGATACTTCGTTAGTCTATCGAGGTGTACCACTTTCATTTTAGTACGAGGTTTTTGGTGCAACTGAATACGGTACACAACATCATTTAACCGGCTGATGATTTGGTAAGGTCCCTCCCAATTGCGCTGTAGTTTCGGTGACCTGCCCTTCTGTCGTTTGGGGTTGTATAGCCAAACTAAATCGCCTTCTTGGAATCCTGATGAATTTGCCCGTTGATCATACCTCGTCTTCATGCGATCGGTCGCCAAATTTATTTTATCTCTGACCAGGTTGTAAATTGTGTGTTGTCGATGTCGAAGATCCGAGACGTAATCTTTTGGATGGGTTGGTGGATCTGGTGGTACTCCAAACATTAATTCCGCGGGGACTCGAATATTCTTTCCGAAGATGACTCGGGAGGGAGTTTCTCCTGTTGTTGCGTGTACCGATGTTCTGTATGCCATTAAAAATAGAGGAATGTGTTGATCCCAGTCCTGTTGCCTTTCACTGACGAGTTTCGATAGGTTCGAATTCAGTGTTCTATTGAAACGTTCCACCATTCCATCGGACTGTGGATGTAGTGGAGTTGTCCTCGTTTTGTTTATTCCCAGCATTTGACACACGTGTTTGAATGTTTGAGATTCAAAGTTGCGCCCTTGATCGGAGTGTAGTTCACGGGGAACTCCAAATCTGCTCACCCAGTTGGTAACAATTTGTTCTGCGACGGTAACTGCTTCTTGATTTGGAATTGCGTAAGCTTCGGGCCACTTGCTGAAATAATCGATGACCACAAGAATGTAGCGATTACCATTTTCTGATTCCGGAAATGGTCCAGCAATATCCACAGCAATTCTCTCGAATGGAGCTCCCACGTTGTATTGCTGCATTTCTCCCTTAGATCTGCGTTGCGGGCCTTTACTCGATGCACAGGTAGTACACTTACGGCACCAATTTTCGACGTCATCTCGGAGATGGATCCAATAGAACCTCTCTCGTATCTTTGCCAAGGTTCTATTTACACCTAAATGTCCACCGGAAGTACCTTCGTGATACTCCTTCAGAATTTCCTCGACTTTAGAATGCGGGACAATGGTTTGCATAAGATGCGATGTTCCGTCAGCGGTTTCCCATTTCCGTTGTAATAGCCCGCCGTCTAGGTGGAGGGAGTTCCATTGTGCCCAATAACTCTTTAAGGTTTCGCTGAATTGTGAGATGTCTTTCCACTCAGGCCGCTCCATTTTGTCCTTCCATGCCATGATCGGTGAAATATCTGGATCTTTTCGTTGAGCATCTTCCAGTTCTTGCTGATTCCATCCATCCTTTGGTTCGGTCGTTATTCGCTGAATGGTTTCTCCGACTTCTTTTTCTTCCACGCGGTGACAATTCTTGCAGTTTGGTGGACAAGGACGACGTGAGAGCGCGTCGGCATTACCGTGAATTCTGCCTCTTCGGTGAACAATTTCAAAATCGTAAGATTCAAGCCTTTCTATCCATCTTGCTACTTGGCCCTCGGGATTCTTGAACTGAAGTAGCCATTTAAGCGATGCGTGATCCGTTCGAAGAAGGAACTTTTGACCATAGAGATATTTGTGAAAATGTTTTGTTGCTTCTACAATGGCTAATAGCTCTCGGCGAGTTACGCAATAGTTCCTTTCTGATTTTGAGAGTACTCGGCTGTAGTATGATAGCACTCTTTCTTGTCCGTCAATCTCTTGTGATAGTACTGCTCCGATACCGACATTACTGGCATCGGTGTCTATGATGAAACCGTGACCTGATTTTGGATACGCCAGAACTGGAGAGTCGCAAAGTTGATCTTTTATTTTCTCGAATGCTTCCTGGCACTGTTGATTCCAAGTAAATGTCTTTCCCTTTTCTGTTAGCTGATGAAGACATTTTGCAGTGTTAGCAAAGTCTTTTACGAATCGACGGTAATATGTCGCTAATCCTAGGAAGCTGCGCAGCTGGTGTTTATCACTCGGAGTAGGCCAATTTTTCACCGCCAGTATTTTCTCCGGATCCGTCTTTACACCATCAGCTGAAACGATGTGACCCAAGTACTTTACTTCTGCACTAAACAAAGTGCACTTTTTCGGACTCAGCTTTAATTTTGCCGCTCGCAGTCGCTGGAAGACTTCCTGTAGATTTTTCAGATGTTCCTCGAAGGTCCTGCCGATAACGATCACATCATCCAGGTAAACGAGACAAGTTTTCCAACTAAGGCCACGCAAAACAAATTCCATTAGTCTTTCGAATGTAGCTGGAGCATTGCACAGGCCAAACGGCATCACGATGAATTGCCACAGTCCGCTGCCGACAGAGAATGCTGTTTTCTCTCTATCATTTTCGTCTATTTCCACTTGCCAGTAGCCACTTTTCAGGTCCAACGTTGAGAACCATTTAGCATCTGTCAGGGTGTCGATGATATCGTCGATTCTAGGTAGTGGATAGCTATCTTTTTTCGTAACATCATTTAGTTGTCTGTAGTCCACACAAAAACGGGTGCTGCCATCCTTTTTCTTAACCAGCACCACTGGCGATATCCACGGACTCTTTGATTCTTCGATGATTCCCTGATGCTCCATTGTTTTGACCATTGAATTGACTTCTCCTTGTTTCGCCAATGGTACTCTTCTTGGAGGTTGACGTATCGGTGTAGCACTTCCGGTGTCTATACGATGTTTCACTAGGTTTGTTCTGCCATAGTCCTCATCACCGGTGGAGAAGACGTCGCTGAATCTTTCGATCAAATCCACTGCTTGCTTGTGTTGTTTTCCTCTAAGGTTGCTTGACTGAAGAACTGCTGATGTTACACTATTCTTCCTTCTTGAATTATTTTTAGAGGCTACGTCATGATGTTCTTCAGTGTCTATACTCGTCACCGCCGATATTGGTTCACAGCTGCCAATTACATCTCCTTTCTTTACGCTGGTAATGCTGTCTGAAACGTTGAGTACTCTTATTGGTACAATCATCCTCTCATTTCTTTTTACTAGCGTTTTTCCCAATATTAGACTTCGTAATGCAGGTGTCGTTTCTGGTTCGATGAGGTAGAATCGGTGGTCCCCGGGATCACCATCGAGCTCTGCCCAAATAACGTTCTCTGATGACTTTGGTATATCCGCATCTTCGCACAATATAACTCGCAGCTTGGTTGTGTTGGAGGATGTTATTTCCATTGGGATTTCGATGTTCCGCCACTTCATTATTCGTTGTCCTAGGTCCAGCTGGATACCGTGTGGTTTCAGAAAATCCATTCCAAGAATACACTCGTCGGTAATATCAGCTACCACGAATACATGCGAGAATGTCAAATCTCCAAGCTGGATGTCACGTGATATTTCTCCATGGACTGTAGTAGTTTCTCCTGTTGCTGTGCGAAGTGCGTACTTTTTGGTGTTGTGAAGCCAAGTACGGTCTACGAGGTCAGATCTTAGCACTGATCGTGTTGCGCCTGTATCAATAGTTATTATGCAGTTTAATTTGTCGACTCGACCGCTCATACATAAGTCGTTTTCACCACGATGTAGTCGAGAAACTGCGATGATGGTTCCAGGGGCGTCGATTCCACCAGCCAACTTCTGCCCCATGAAGTTGGCTTTTACTCGTTTCCCGGACTATGATTAGGCGAAGCGTGCTCTCGTGACGGTTCGCCTCGTTCTCCCTTTTGTTTAGCAGCGCAGCCGGTACAATAGTTGGTAGCTTTTCTTGGTTTTCGGCAGTCGCGTCTTAAGTGTCCTGCCTGTCCGCAATTCCAACACCGGGGTGCACCAGATCCTTCGCTCCGTTTGGTGTGTTCGGCCCTCTGACATACACACTCTTCCGTTATTTCTCGAACTCGGTAGTTATTTCGCGAGCTTTGCTTGGCAGCTTCAAACGTAAGCCCATATACTAAGGCTTCGCCAATCGTTTTCTTTCCTGCCAATTTTAACGCCTGCTGCAGCTCTCTGTCCTGTACAGCATTGTTAAATGCGAAAACAGCTGTATCGTTGCGTTGCTCTGTTTGCGCATTGGGAAGCGACAATAACGTAAGTCGTTCTATATCGCGTGCCAGCTCTTGAAGTGTTTCACCATTCTTTTGAGTTCGGTTGTAGAGTTGTGTTTTGTATATCTCTCGCATGTGGTCACTGCCGTAATGAAGATCCAATGTCTGTACCAACGTCGAAAAATCTTGTTGCTGCTCCTGCGGAATTGTTTGGAGAACTTCTGCTGGTGGACCTCTTAGCGCCAATATCAAAGCCGTTCCTCGTTCCAAATCATTCCAATGATTATTTCTCGCGGCAGCCTCAAATTGGGTCTTGTAGATAGCCCACGGTGTTTGTCCATCAAAGATTGGGGCTTTAAGATCTTTGTGTGTAACGTGTTCGGTTTTGATGACTCCAGTTGCTTTCACGTTATCAAAGTCCCTTTTTAGACGTTCAACTTCCTCCACAATCACAGATGTCTTTTCCGCCATTTGTTCTTCAAAGGATCGAAGTTTCTTCTCTACATTTTCTTCGATTGTCTTACCTATGGTGTCCATCGACTGGTTTAGATCTTCGATTTTGTTGTTCTGCTGCTCCAACTTTTGGTTGAGGTCGTTAAGGTCTGTTGATGTTTGATCTAACTTCTTGTTAAGATCCGCTGACAGTTCACTTTGTTGGTCTAATTTCTGGTTGAGATCCTTCGAAGTCTGATCTAGCTTCTGATTGAGGTCTGTTGATAGTTGACTGTGTTGTTGACTCTGGTGGTCCATTTTCTGGCTGAGATCTGCTGAGAGGTCTGCTGAGAGCTGCCTGTGTTGTTCTAATTCCTGATTAATGTCCTTCGACGTCTGATCTAATTTGTTCATCATTTGCTGCATTAACTGCGTCAGAGAATCTGATGTACCAAAGCCCTCCTCAGCACTTCCTGCACGAGCTTCTTCCATTGGAAACTCGAAACTGTTTGCGTCCTTACCCTCAGCCTCAAGTATCTCGATCATACGGCTGACAAGTTCAGACTTATTCCCTGTTGTAGATAACTCGCGTCTACCGAGCTCTTCCTTCAGCTCCATTAGTTTTAAGTCTTTTAAATAACGCGGCATTTTTACTATCGATTTTTCGTCCGTTACAAATTTTCCCGAAACAAATTCACTCAAATTCTCTTTTTGTCCGTACGAGAATTTTCCACTTCACTAATTCAATTACCGCTCACTAGAGCACTCTAGATTGTTCGATTTCACAAAATTCTCCCTGTCCGTTCGAGAATTTTCACTTAACTTCACAGTTTGAAAACTTAATTCGCGTACCAAAATTCTCACTTTGTCCGTTCGAGAATTTTAAATTCACTTTTTTTTTTTTTTCACTCGCGATTCTAACCCGAATTAATCCTTGAAATCCCACTTCTGACACCAATTGTTGCGAGCTAGGGGTTCGCCGGGATTTCAAGTAAAACACAATTCGGTTAAAATAAAAATAAGTGATAATTTATTTATCCGCACTTTAATTCACAGACTTATATTCGCACAATAATTCGCACTGTATGGCAATACCGCACGCTTATACCATATATCGCTTAACTCGTTCGCTTTCGTTCTCTTTCCACACGGTCGCGTATACTCGCTGGCTATCGCAGTCGCGTAATCAAAATTACTGTCCCTTAGCTGAATGCTTCACCTGCTTATATACTACCCGGTTGCAGTCTAGGATGTGCTTGAACGTTCAGTTCTGGAATCTTCTCGAAAGCTTCAGAGCCTTCGATTTCGATCATCGTTCAGTGGTGTGTGCAGAAGATTCAAGTGAGCTTGAGATCTTTCGACTTTGGTGGTTCATGTACAGGGTTCTAGTACATTGGAGAGCATTCGGTAAAGAAGGGAGATAGAATCGTGTTGTCTCGCCTTATCTTCAGCAAGGTTTCTGATTGGGTTATTTTGCAACTAGGTATTCGGTTGTTGTTGTTTTTCATTATGTGAAACGATCGAGTTGCACGGTTGCGCGGTTGCCAGGTTTACATGTAACAGTATTATTGTTCGCCCCACTCCCACAATCCCGCCACCCATATCGCAACCCAATTTTTTTTCAAATGGGTCCACTATAAAAGCTCTACATAAATTCCAAGTTTCAACCTCCTAGCATAAACGGATTCTAAAATGTAGAAAAAACATTTTTTTTGTCTAAAACGCTCTCCCACCTCACCCTCCACTCCTCGAAAGGTGTCCACTTTGTCGGGTCCAGCCAGTCTATGCATAAAAAAAATTTAACTTAATACCTCAACGGGTCTCAGACGGGGCTACAAAAACCCACAAATATATATTCTCTCGGACAGCAAGGCAGCAATAATGGCACTTCAGTCCGTTCAAATCCACTCCAAACTTGTTTGGAATTGCCTCCAATGCCTGATTGAACTCGGAAATAAGAACAGAGTCAGTCTCATTTGGATTCCGGGACACAGCGGCTATGTGATAATGAAATGGCCGACTTAATGGCTAGGAAAGGTTCAGAAGCTGACTTCATGGGATCATATCCATTCTGTGGGATACCATTAAGCACAGCCATAATGAACATCCGAATGTGGCAAAAATCGCAAGTGCCATTCACTGGGACTTGGCACCGGGCAACAGGCACTCAAAGCTTTTTATGCCAAAACACTCGGAGAAAAGAACATCTGATTATCTAAAATTAAGCAGATATCAGACCCGAACCTTAGTGGGAGCTCCGACTGGACATTGTCACATGAGGAAGCATCTCAATAGGATTGGTCTCTCTGAGACTAAAATTTGCAGAATATGCAATGACGAAGACGAAACACCAGAGCATATCCTCTGTGAATGTGAGGGTTTAACTCGCAAAAGGCTTCGTCACTTCGGTCAGGGTTTCATGAACCCATCGGAATTCCTGACCATTCCTCTTCGCAAAATACTAGGCTTCATTGAAAGCGCAGGGATCGAAGAGGAATCATAATCAAACCGGGGGGATGTCACAATAAGCCCAACTGTGGCTGCAGTGACAGAGGTTAACCACACCAACCCCTATTTTCAAATCTATCTATCTACGTCAACGGGTTTGGGAGCATCGGGCCTTCAAACGGTCTTGCGGGCGGCGTACGGCGGACAAAAACAGGTAGTAATCCCGAGTAGGGAGGAGTGACGGCTCAATGACTGACGACGGACCAGAAGCTGGATTGTACTTGCAGAATGACGATCTCAAGCACTCTTTCGCCCTAGGAAAACATACTTCAGTCTTTCAAGTATATGCGATCCTTAAGGCAGCAGAACGGATTATAGAGGGCAGATGGAGAGGCATGCGAATATGCATTTGGAGCGACAGTCATGCCGCTTTACAGTCCCTAGATAATCCAATCGTCTTTTCGACTCAATGACTCGAAGCTCATATGGGTTCCAGGCCACCAGGGTATAAATGGCAATGAAATAGCTGAATGATTAGCAAAGGCTGGATCGAAGTCAGCTTTGGTCGGACCAGAACCGGTTTTCGGTCTGCCTGTTGCCTCTGTTAGGGCTACCATTTCTGAATGGGTGAGTAAAAGGGCATTGACGGGCATTCATGCGTGTCATTCATGCATATCGCGATACGTTTTGGATCCGCCCAGAAAAATCTAAATTTTTTAACAGATTTTTTGTCAGACCCACACATTCAAGTTTTAGACCCACACACTCATGGAAGAATGAAATGCATGCGTGCCCGTCTATGGGCCCTTTAAATCACACATTGAGAGATGGCGTCTTCTTCCGGGAATGCGGCAGACTAGAAACCTTGTTGAGGGACCAAATGAACGAAACGCTGCTTTTCTTCTCAAACTGACCAAAAGAGAATGTGGCGTCATCGCAGGGTATAACTCTTGTGGCCTGCATTTGTTCAGAATGAGAATCATGGACGATCCCATGTGAACTGCTTGCGACGAGAGTGACGACACAACGGAACATTCTCTTCTAGAGTGTCCAGCTTACCCTTTTGCGAGAATGCACGTATACGGAGTTGATGTTATGGGAATGGGGGAACTCCGTTCTCGCTCCCTACCTGAGCTCTTGCAATTCGTGAGGAGGACGAAAAAGTTCGGGTAGAGACTGGGGGACTCGAGTACAATGGGCCTCTTTGCCTCAGTGCTCAAGATGCGCTGCTGTGCTGCGTGTCTTCCCTCGTATCAAACAACAACAACGGTGGACAGACAGACTAATTTTTTCTTGCTTTTTTGGTATCTACTAGTCACCAAAGTCGATCACAATACTGTATTATTGAAATAATAAAGTAAAATAGGCTTAGTTCAGTTCAGGAAGGGGCGCAGCGCTAAGAACCACTACGCTCACTAGGCACCATACATGCCCATTGTGATCCCTTCAAAACCTCGTGGGCCGCTCATACCACTCAAATACACTCTAATTCCCTGCAGAACGAAAATAGACTTAAAATAGCGCGCTTTATTTGGAGATCACGAATTCATATAAAAAATTCAAATTGACCTAGGTGAACAACACACTAAATGCATGTCATTACTGGTGATTATTGTAATAGTACAATTTTCATCTCGCAGTTCGCATATACCCGGGTCTGTCGCTCCCCCATGTGATCGGTCGTCGTCGTTGTTATTATTGTCGCTAAAAGTCTTTATACTGACTCTGTTTATAAACTATCCGCTATATCGTGTATACCATGAAATCATTGTTGAGTGTACAAGATAAGTTTAGCTTGAAGAAAATATGGAAAGGAAAGTTGTGGGGTCTATGTGAAAACATCGTTTGAATCGCATTCATGAACGACTCACTGAACTATCGACACTTAATAGCGTACAGACTATAACGTGCCAGAGCTATCCAAGTGCTGGCTGAGAAAACACCATGTTATTAAATCCGCTCAGTTATACTGGAGTTCGTTTCAAAGTTCTAATTATTATCTTGTACGAGTTCGCCTTTCGTTGGATTTATTAAATGATGTAAATAAAAAAATTATTTTAAGAAAATCCGAGATTTCGTTCGTTATTTTTTCGTACTGTTCGTAATCGCGATTATTCTTTCTTAAAGACGACATAGTCCGGCGTTGTATACATTTTTACGGGAATATACGGAATGATCGGACCATCCGAAACTCATTATACAGTCAGTCGCCTTTCAGTGATAGGCTACTTCGCGATATTTGCCGAAGAATGTGGAATTAAAAAGTGCAATTAAAAATATTAGTGATAATAATTAAATCCTAGTTTTTTTGGAGAAAAAATTATTTTAATTCTGTGAAAAGTGTACGAAAATCTAGTCTTCGGTAATAAGTTAATAACGTGCCATTTGTTCTTCATTAAGAAAATAAAGAAAATAAAATCGGAATTTAGTGAATAAGTTTAGTGTTAATTGTGAATATTCAACATCTTTCATAAATTGAATTATTTATATTTCTCGATTTTTAGAATTTATACGACTTCCGTCTTCGAATACAATACAAAAAAAAAGCAAATAAGTTTCAATTTGGATGCCAAAAAGTCGAATTAAACTTCGTTGATGTTGTTGTAGTCTTGCCGTTAGAATAATTACAGTCTTAAGACTTTTTCGATTTTATCCAATGTAATTAGTTTTTTGCGCTATTTAGATGTAGTTATGTGCGCTTTGGATGTAGATCTGCGGAGCGTGTTTAAATATATCAATTATTATTTATAACATGAAGTCATGGCCGTAATTGGATGGATTTAGTTAATTGTGGTTGAAAACTGTGTCAAGTACTTAATTAGATTCAATTTTTGAGCTGGCAATATTTTGCACCGACATAGCTTTTTTACTCACAGGCTAAATAACGAAAAAAATCTTTTAAGTCATATGTACCTATCCTATCGTCCGTTCAAAATATTTATGCTGTCTTTAATTATATGTTTGATCTAAACTACTGGCTCTACTACTTTACGTGATAATTTGTTTCGCCACCACTTCGATATTTCATTGTCTAGTGTTCCTGAATTAGTATACTTATGCATATCTATACTTATACACACTACTTTTCAACTTTGTAACTTAAGCACTTCATGCGTCGTCAAAATCAGGAGTAGGGTAAAGTGGGGCAATGTAAACCCCCTAAGGATTGTACCGAGTTTCTGTAAAAAGGGTATTAGTTATAAACTCCTTTTCTCGCAAAATCGATAGCTCAGGATGTCAGCTTAGTAATATATTGGTGAAGTTAAATTATTGCATCTGATAAAAAAGATATCCACTCCGTTCTATAGATACTGCAAATTGCCCACTTTGCACCCCCACCACTGGGGTAAAGTGAGCCCTTCTAAGGGGTAAAGTCTTCTGGTATTTTAACATGAACTTCTGCCCCTTCTAAGGGGTAAAGTCTTAAATTGTTTTAACGTGAACTCCTGCCTCGGGTGCTTAATTCCACTGTCCTCTTCGGACACGGATTGATTTTGGGACTACAATCAGCGCCTCTCCGTAATAATAGAAGTATCAGTCTATATATGAGTGCAAGCCCTCACATTCATACTGATGGATGCGAGACCTATCTAAATCTCTGCCGTTCTGTGGGTCCCGGCATCCGGTTGATACGCAACTCCACGTCGAGTCCACAAGAAACTCTGCCCGCTTGGGCATAACCACAGCCACCACGTTGCTCCCCTAAGGGCCTCTTCAGTATCGGGGGTGGAAGTAACCTTCCATGGGCTTCCCGACTCCCGTGGTACCGGAAATAGAACCTCCGGTCAGGATTCGTAGCTTAATAACACTACTACCATATGTTTCAGTTACTTACAACTGGTGACCCTCCTCTTCGGGTACATGGGGTAGGCACTACCCAAAGGCTTCACTGGAATTAAAATGATCGTCTTTCAACCAGTGATGGTATCTGGTACCAGCTCCCTGTGTGAACAAAGAACACCAAGGCGAACACAAGGACAGACAGCTACCAAGACAATGCATCGAATACCAGCACCAACATCATTTAGCCATTTCCCAGTCTCCCAACAAGGAGCTTCCAGTCCTCGAGAGTAGCGCCACACGAGGTGCAGCGATCTTCCTCCGACAGGCCAATTTTAAACAAATAACCATTCATGCTACCATGACCGGTAAGGAGGAAGCCCAGGCTCAGACTAAAGCCCAAACCCGTGGCTCCTCTGGCAAAACATACATCCTGGAATTTTATTTTTTTAGCTAACTTGTCAAGTTTCACAATCCGTACGCCTCTCGAGGATACTGTTCCAAACAATTTTCACTCATTAAACAATTATTTTTAATGTAAAATTATTAAACACTAATATTTACTTGTGACGGTACCAAAACCGTAATATAAGAAAAATCCAGGGAACTGTAATTGAAGTGGATTGCGTTTATAGTGAATTGAATTCAATTTCTGAAGCTTTATCGTGGAGTTTATTTTTCTAAGCGATGGCGTTATTGCAAATTAGAAATTTTGAATGGGCTCACTTTACCTTACTCCCCTACTGGTGACAAACTTTGGACTACAATATCTTCTGAACCTGGCTTACAAGTAGAGACGTCAAATTTTTTGGAGGGAGGTGGAGGAAGTGTGGGGTAAATAATATTCCAAAAAAAATTTAGTTTTGTATCTCAAGAATCGTACCATTTCATTTACACGAATTTCGTTATATTTTTTAGGCATGTCGAGTTATCAAATTAATTTGATTTCTGCGGACTCTTTATATAAGCGCCTTGAAAACCTTTTTCCCCTAAGGGGGTGTAAAGTTGTTGTATAGATTTTCACGAATTTCGATATATTTCTTAGATCTAATGAGATATCGAATTCGCTTTCACTTCTACATACTTTAAATATAATCGGGGAAAAAACTGATTCAAGCATTCGATATTCAATCCTCTAGGGATGTAAGGTAGATACTTTCACGACTTCCGACAAATCTTTTAGGTTTCATGAGATCGAATGTGTTTTTACTTCTATGGGCTTTATATATAATGATCTAATTCATTTCATGATTTTGCTGTATTCAACCCCTAACAGGGTATAAAACGATCGCGTATGTTCTTACGAATACCGACGTATCACTTGGGTCTGATGAGACATATAATTGTTTTTTTTACTTTAACGGGCTTTCTATGTAATCGCCTAAAAATCGGTTTCAGAATTTTTTAAATTCAACCCCTAATGGGTTATATCGCTATTTCATCCCTTATGTCTTCCTGAAATTTAAAAAATTTAAAAAATAAATATATATAAATAAATAAAAATCTGCCAACAACAGAAGTCCGGTACGCGACTTGCAACCTAAAGAATAACCAGGAGGTTATTTGAAACGATATTTTTTAGGTTATTAGTCGCATATTAACTATACCGAATCTCAGCATAAAACGCTCAGACTGTTGGCAGATTTTAGGTACTTGTATCTTCGCATTATTGTAGCCAAATCTGAACTTCAACTTTTTAGTGTACGCTGTTGTAATTGTGTATCCATGACGTCATACTTATAGTGTTTCAAGGGCTTAATCCGAAAATTTTAATTGAAATTCACTGGTTTCAAATTTGACGAAACTAAAGTTTAAGCAATAATATTGTTTGATGAATATCGATACATCAATTTCCTGCTAATACTTAAGAAAATTGCTTTCGTGAAGGATTTATTGAAAAACGTCGGCAAATATAGAATCAAATTTATTGGTTTCAAATTTTTTCGCAATTACTCAGGACAATGGGTGTTTGGATGAGTTGTATGCAATTATTCTAGTATTCATGGTTGGTCAAACATAATGCCTAATTTTTATATCTAGGAAGGTTTTTTTGTTCTGGATAGAATTTTGTAGTATTGGCGTAAAAAGTTCAAAATATTATATTTTTGGATAGAATTTTATACATTAATATAATAATAACGAATTCTGAATTCAAAGACTAAAATGGTAACACTAGAATGGTGAGGAATCCTCACTGCTTCAATCTAACACAAGAATTTTAGAATTTAAGCAAAAAACTTCACTTAAGCTAGTATTACACTTTATGTCATGCTCTCAAATATTTGACTACTTTCCCTGGCAAATGATGTCAGATATGTAATTGTCAAATTTTTGTTTGTCACATTATTTTATTTGCGTTACAGATATTCTATTTTAACGGAAAAAATTTTATCAAACTTTTTGTTCAATTTTTTTAGACAAATATTCGACAGCATGGCATACAGTGTAATACTTGCCTTAGACACAAATTCATATCGTCTGAATGTTTTGGTCATTTTGGTCAGCATTTCAAAATATTATTCATCCACGTTTAAATATACGCTCGAATATATGAATCAGTTTCTTGGTAAATTCGTGACTGTTGATAAATTAATTATTTTTTAAGCATAAGCACGAAAACAAGCGAACTTTTAATATATTTTGTGAATAATCACTACCAGTAAAAATTAAATAAAAATAAATACCAGATAATATTTTAGTATTGGATGGCCATGAAATGCAATATGTAATAGAATTTCAGTGAGTGCTATTAAACTGTCACACATTTATTTTTATACTCTAAATTATATATGTGAACGTGCCAACAACTCAAGATAGCCTTGACCTAGGGCGTTGAAATTTAAAATCCGATTGTTTGACCGAATTTGTAAGGATTAGCTCGTTTACGAACCAAATCGTTCTTCTACTTCTGGTAGCTGCCATACTTAAGTGCTTTAAACACGTGCGCACGACTATTCGCCAATAACTTCAGAACTCTTTAAGCTACAACTTTCAAATTTTGTATACGTTGATTTTCCAGTAGTTTAAGACAAAGGTGTCAATATGAAGAAAATTTCATTCGTCCTTCATGCAGTTACCGCACTAAAATCCTGTAAAAATTTCTTCACTGAATTTGCCAAACTCACTATAACTCAAAGTCAAAATTTTTGGAGTTGAAATTAAGGACGAGTTTATTAATCAGTAAAATTCTTAAACTCCTTCGAGTACCCCTATAGAATATAAAAGCTCTTAAAATACGAGCCCACCAGTATTCGCCGATATCTTCGGTATATCTTCGCCGATAACTCCTGCCCAATTTAATATTTCAATGGTTTCTGAAAAAGTAATTTGTATGAAGAAAAGCAAGTGTGTCCTGCGTGTAGCCACCATACAAAGTTTCTTGAAAAATGTGGCATTCATTCTTTCTGAGAAACCCACTATAACTCAATATTTCGTTTAGCCGAAATTTTACAGATAGGTCGAGTTCATTATTGATCGAAATCCCTTTATTTCCTTGGGTAGCCCACATACAAAAGTCCACGATTAATGGCCAATAACTTCAGAACAAGTATGAATTTGAAATTGTCTACAAGTTAACATTTTATTAGTTAGAAAGGGAACCTCCAAATCGATGGAGTCCTTCCTACAACCTCAAATCCTTGTAAAAGGAAAACTTTGAATTCCACAATCTACCTACTGTTCCAGGTATGAAATTGTAGTCCTTCTTCTTCGACTAGCAACCAAACGATAGTTCTTTGGAAAGGGAGAACCATATGCACACTCCTTATTCTACTGTATCGCTTAACTATGTACTGTATAACTCGGAGTTCAGTATTCCATCTAGACTATCGTACTACGATTCGCTTGCTGTCTTTTCGTGACTGCGGTATATTTTATTTTTGTGTTCTGACATTTGCATACAAAGCAAAGTCGTCTATTTTATGCTTAGTGAGCACAAATATAAAATAAACTTACAGAATCTGAACGTTATGTTCTAGTCGAATAGTTTAGATAATTAGTAAAATATGTGAAGCATGAAGTTTAAGGTATTTTTTTTAATGTGCAGTTATTCAAAATTTCAAATAAATAGTAACAAATTTATTTTTATTATTTTTATGAAACAAAGAATACTTTATTTATTTAAGTGAAGTCAAGTTAATACATAGCACAAAAAAAAATTTACTACGCATAGAGTATCAAAATTACATGCAAAATGCGTCATTTTATACACAATGGCAAATTTTACACATTAAAAGTGGGAAATTTCATTTGGTGTTGTAATTTTACTTTCCAGTAATTTTTTGACGAAAATGTGTATAAATACAAACTTTTAAAAATTACTCGCAATTTCGTTAAGTTTAATTAAAATTTGTAAATTTACTACATCAATTCGAAATATTTTACTGCTTTAAGAACAGTTATTTTCACTAAATTTTTTATTATGTTCGCTATAATTAAACCTAACTATACCTTATTTTCATCCTTCGTATCTAGGGTGTGCGTTTATGTGTTATATGTAAAATTCAACAGTTTTTTCATTTTTCGTTTCGGAATCCTAATAACTACTAAACTGTCTACAAGTTCTTTAAATCGTTTTTGTATGAAGTAACGTCTACACCAGAAGCTAAGCCTTTTCGCGAAATTTAAATCAAATCTGTTAAACCATAAACTGTTATACTCCATATTACCGTAAAACATTAAATTTTTTTATAATATTATTGAATTTTTCACGAATAAAATAACGCATGGACTCATGACTTCGAAATATCATAAGTCATAAATTGTGATACTATTAGCATAGTACTTTCAATTCAGCCGTCAATAAACAGAATATATTTTATACGTTAATAACGGATATTATCTAAATACGATAATAATTATATCAAGACACCTTTTATTTATCTACCACACAACGCTATTAATATCTTTGTTATCTTCGATGATTCTGAAGTAAATTTACGAAAGTACGTACCTACATAAATATTTATAAATTTAAACGATGTTGGTTGCAGACAATAAATGACGATTTAAATATAATTAGAGTAAGCAAATTTTCACCGAATATGTAAAAGTAAATTTGATCTAACTGGTAAACTTGTGAAAAAAAAAATTGCATGCGAAAAGATGCTAATCACATACCAATGAAATTAGCAAATTATTTTTAAGGTATAATTAGGTGGAGAAATTTTGAAGTGTATCTTGCTTTTGCTGTTACAAAAATTCTATAGAAATTTCTTCTTATTGAGGAATTCAAAATAACAATAACAAACAAAAGAAGCAAAAAATATTTTTGGAAATCATTTGTAATTCGTTAAAAATCAGTCGAGCATAAAAAAAATTAATCAAAGTTGGATATGCTAAGATAATTTTATGAATGGTCAAATGATGGAAGACATTGTTGATCATGCATGAAATGCAAAATAAGGTTTACATGATTTGAATAAGTGAAAATAGAACAAAAAGAAGTAGTAGGTTATCGCCTCTTAGTTCTGATTTTTTTTCCTCAATTTAAAACATTAAACCAGTCACTACCGGCCTATCACAGTAAATGCCTGTTATAACTACTAATTATCTATTCATATATTGATGAAGTACTTGTACAAATCATGTTTTCTTGACTTATAATTTCAAAAGGCTCTAGCTTAGAGTAAAACCCATAGCACAGTCAACATAGTACCTAGATGACGATCGGCCAAAGGGAAATGTGTGTCATGTGTAAAACCTTCATTTATCTATACTGAAGTAAGGATTAAATTATATCCAATATCCGAACCTTGCAAATATTAATCGTTTGAAGGCTCATAGCTCAAAAGCCCTTTGAGCTATTTAATTGAATTGTTTTTTATGAATAGACTGGGTAGACCCCGTAAAGTGACCAGTTTTTAAGGCGTCACCTATGGCGGGGGACGTGTTTTAGACGAAAAATCTTGGTTTCTTGATTTCGGTAACCGCATATTCTAGGAGGCTGAACTTTGGAATTTATATGGAACTTGGATAGTGGAACCTTTTGGAAAAAAATTCTCGATGTGGGTGGAGGGGTATGGAAGTGGTGTAAAACGATGCGTTCGAAACGCTAGAAAGCCAAGATTGTGGGGTTCTAAAATCCATATCTCTTAAACAGGTTAATGTCGCGAAATTGAAACTTAATGATAGTCTGTAGGTATACTAGTGTGGTCGCGCTTAAATGAAATTCAGTTTTCACGTTAACTGAGTAAATTTTTTTTCCGCCACTGTCAATACAGCAAAAGTTTGGGTCGACTTCGATGAGGAAATGAATCAATCGCAGTCGAAACGGTTTTAGGTTTTTAGAAAATAAATGATTGAATTTTTCAGTCTTCAAAAAACTTTCAATTAAACACTTCTAAAAATATTTAAGAAATTTTCTTCATCGAGTTTTATTAAAATTGAATTCATTTATATACTGAAACAATATAAATAATTATTTAATTAAACGGTTTATTAATAACATTTATTAATTTAATTGTTAATTTCAATTAAATAAATTTAATAGTTTATCATATTTAATACGACCAATCAGTTCCAAAAGAATTCACTATCAAATCGTCACGAATGAATTTATTCAAGAAGAAGAAGAAGAATTCAACCAAGGGAGATTTAGTTACCAAATCTTCACAATCTAATCAGTCGAAGAACTTCGATAAATCCTTAGAATATTTTACGAAGAAAATGGGGGTGTAGGGGATGAAGGTGCCGGAAGGTGAGAAGGAAAAAATATATAAATTTATATCTCAAGAACTCGTTATGATGGATAGCTGAAACTTGGCATTTAGGTGGAGCTATAATAGGTACGGGCGTGGAGGTGTTTTCCTATCTATAGAACGGCTTATGCTAGAAAGTTGAAACTTGGTCAATAAATGTAGATCTACTAGAAAAGTAATTTAGGTAAAAAAAAATTCAAATATACATTGCCGTACGAAATGGTGGCAAAAAAAAGGTTTAGTGAAAGTTGGATACATATATTTTCATGAATTTCGTCATATCTCTTAGGTCTTCTGCAATATTGAATTAATTTTTATTCTACAGATTCTTCACATAAGTGCATAGAATGTATGTTCAGGATTTTTTGAAATTGAACCCCTAAGGGGTGTAAAGGTGTTGTATACATTTTCACGAATTCAGGTCTGATTTGATATCAAATAACTTTTCACTTCCACCTTCCACGGGCTTGTATATTCGACTAAAACCCGTTTACAGAATTTTCCCTTTTCAGCCCTTAAGAGGATAAAAGGGTTCAACACGTTTTCACGAATTCCGGCATATCCCCTAGGAGTGATAAGACATCGAATTGGTTTCTACTTACGCGGGCTTTCTTTATATTTATCTTAAAACTAATTTCAGGATTTTTGGATATTCAACCCTCCAGTGGGTGTCACAATTTTCGCCAAATCTCTTAGGTTTGATGACCTATCAAATTAGCTTTAACTTCTGCAGAGTTTTTATGTGACCCAATTATATTTTTAATCTTTTATACGAGTATGTGGCAGTCGCGACCCAACTTTAGCCGCTTCCCCAACTTTGACCCGAAAAATGATAAAGTTTCGCCCTGACAGATTTTCGTATTCATTATTGCACAACGTTTTTTAATATGTAAATTTGTTTTTAAATAATCCACTTTACAACTCATTTCGTTTTATTTTTTAACGATCTCTGCAAAATTTTGCAAGTGAGGACGCTAGAAATGCAAGAAAAAGTTTAACAAAGATGGAGCATACCTTCTTTCTCTTTATACCATGGTAATAACATAAAAATGTCATGAAATAGAAACAACATTTAAAAATTCTACAAATTAAAGACCAAAACAACAAAACTTAACCAACGATGATTCGAAACTGAAAACATGTTTGTATTTGAAAGATGAGACACATTAAATTTATATCATGTCGCATTGCAAAGGAATTGGTATGGAAACGGAAATCCGGTAGATGTAGACCCATTTCTTAAGCACCCCCATCCCAGCTGTGAATGCTTGCGTAAGAGTAACTCGCTTAGAAGTGAACTCAGTCGCAACTTATTGTTTCACTTATGATATTCTTTGTATGCTAATTTATATTAAGATATTCTGTACATAAATGTGAGTCATAGACCGAGACAACATTCCGATTTGCATCACTGCACAAACTAGACGCTGATAAGAAAAAATTGAAAATGAGTTCAGAATGACCCCTTCTTGGGGTGCTCTTCTGAGACAATGTTACTGCGTCAAATATATTACTTTCATCGCATCCCGAACTTTGATCCGAAAAATAATAAAGTTTCGCCCAGCCTGCAGGCAGATTTTTTATTTCAGGTATTTCACCTCACTTTAGTTCCTAGATTTGAAACTCTATACTGGAGAATGAGTTTGTGAAACAAAGTGTAAAATTACACGATTCCATTCGCTACTTGAATAATTCCCATAATTTTTTACTTTATTATTTTTTAATAATACAGTATTTTTATTATTGATTGATTCAGATTTATGGAGAAGTATCCAACTATTCTCCTATGTAACATGAAAGTTATTCTGGTTTATTTTTATAGAGAGCTGAACAATATTTGAATCATTTTCAAAACAATGTAGCAAAATAGCGTGTAGGTCGTGGCACAAATTCTTTTGATTTTTGGCAGAATATCAACATTAGTCTGCAATAAACTGCCACTTTATTGCGAAATTTATTAGTTTTTTCGGGATTAATATCGTGGGTCAAATGCAGTTTAAATCATCATCATTATCTTGTTCTTTAGATAGAGCTATGTTATTTTTGAACTAGTTCACTCTAATACATAAACAAGTCTAAGAAATATTGTCAATTTTTTTTTTTAATTTTTTTTCTTGCAACTAGAACTACGTACTTACTAATCGCATTGCATTCACTGTCAATCCCATTACGTGTTCTTAGTTTTCACTATTCCTCTGCCAATAGGCAACGGGAACTCGTCATGCATTCAGACTTTATTTTTGGTTTAAGGTTGGTGGGTCGACAAGGTGGACAAGTCAAATTGATTTGATAACCTCTGAACGCCAATGAAAATTTTAACTTTTTTCTTGCTTTAATTACTCTAGTAGCACATCTACACAAACACATTCCCATGTACGAAAGGCAGAATGGCACAGCACAGGCTTAGTACTGGTGCCAGAGTTGCCAGTACTGGCTAATGTTCCAGATCCAATATGTGGTCTAGACCGAATCATTGCAGGGCCAATATCGATTTGATCACACTGGTCCTACTCTTGGTGTAAATTCTGGACCGATACTGACTGCCAGTTTTGGGGCGTCGTGAATACCCACTATTGGGCCATACTTCAGTTTCAGTACTGAGACGAATCCAAAATCAGTCATTCCCCAGTATCTGCGTGAGTGTCTGTCATATACTGATGGCTAGTACTGTTTCGGAGCCCGCTGGAAGCTCTAGGCCAGTGATAATTATCAATAGCGACCAAGGACGCAGCCGATACAGAATCAATTTTTTTTAATTTCTATGTAAAGATCAAAATATATATAGCGTGAGTGTCGGTACTGATCACCAGGATTGCCACAAGACCCACAATACTGTGGGTGGGTTGTCAGTACCAAAACAATACCGCTCGACAAGTCTTGGCGGCCAATGCGATGCCAATTCTGGGCCGTGTAGACAACTCTGGTTAGACACCGGCAATCGCACATGGGTACGTACTAAGTTTCACCTTTCTATCATAAGCCGTTTCTGAGATATAGAAAACCACCCCCATCCCATATCTTGCTACCACTATCAACAATCTTATTTTTCTAATGTCTATATATAGTGGCTCTATATTGTCGTAAATTTTTAGCTTTCTATTCTTTGCAGTTTTCGAGAAATAAAAATCAGAATATTTTCCTTTCCACCCCCTTTCACCCCTTTCACCATTACCCTCTACACCAACACCCCCAAAAATTTTTCCCTCCTAGAGATCTACTGGTCTCAAACCGGGAAAATTTCCAATATCATATCTGGTACGGTTTTTGAAATATAAAATTTTTTTTTTTAAATTTGGCTATCCCCACTTCCGTGCTCTCAAAAAGTTCACATACAGTTGTCTCCACTTGTGATCCTATACATAGAAACCAAATTTTATCCTCCTGGTGTAATTGGTTCGGAAGTTATTGTAATCCAAAGGATTTCACCCCACACCCCACATCCCTTAAAAATTTTAGCCCTTGTCTACTATCTTAGTATCCCTTAAGACAACCACAAAGTTTCAATCTTTTGACATCAATCGTTCAGGATATATGGATTTTACAAGATTTCAATCCCAGCTTTCAAGCGTCCGAAACGCTATTACTACTCCCACAACCCTGACCCACTGTCCAAGTTTCAACCCCCTACCGTAAGCGGTTCCTGAGATCTAGAAATTAAAATTTTTCGTCTAAAATGCTCCCCCCTGGTATCCATTAAGTGTTGTTATTAGTGTGTGCACAGGATGGACACCCTAAATTTCAATATTTAAGAGTGCCGTGTATATGTACGTAAAGTACCTTTTAAATTGTGAATGGGCGCACTCACCGAAACAGGGCAGGAGAAATCCGCCTGACGTCCGTCCGTCCGTCCGTCCGTCCGTCCGTCCGTCCGTCCGTCCGTCCGTCCGTCCGTCCGTCCGTCCGTCCGTCCGTCTGTCCGTGAACACGATAACTCAAGAACGCCTTCACCTAGGATCTTGAAATTTTGAATCTGGATGTTTGGTTGAATTTGTAAGGCTAAGTTCGTTAACGGGCAAGATCGTCCTACTCCTTCGGGTAGCTGCCATACAAAATGTCCTTAAAACACGTGTTCAAGAATATTAGTCGATAACTTAAGAAGGGTTTAAGCTACGACTTTGAAATTTTGTATGTGTTATTTTTCCAATAGTTGGAGCTAAATATATGATTATGAAGAAAATCCTGTTAGTCCTTCGTGTAGCTGCCATACAAATATCCTGTCAAAATGTATTCACTTAATTTATGAAACTCACTATAACTCAAGTAATCTTTTAGCTACGAATTCGGAATTTTGTACAAGTTCGTTTTGAGTGAAAAGGAAGTTCGACTTTACTAGTCAGCGAAATCCTTTTACTCCTTCTGGTAGCTGCCATACAATATGTCCTTAAAACACGTGTTCAAGAATATAGGTCGATAACTTCAGAAGGGTTTAAGCTACGACTTTGAAATTTTGTATGTGTTATTTTTCTAGTAGTTGAAGCTAAATATATGATTATGAAGAAAATCCTGTTAGTCCTTCGTGTAGCTGCCATACAAATATCCTGTCAAAATGTATTCACTTAATTTACGAAACTTACTATAACTCAAGTAATCTTTTAGCTACGAATTCGGAATTTTGTACAAGTGAGTTTTGAGTAAAAAGAAAGTTTGAGTTAACTAATCAGCGAAATTCTTTTACTCCTTCTGGTAGCTGCCATACAAAATGTCCTTAAAACACGTGTTGAAGAATATTGCCGATAACTTCAGAAAGGTTTAAGCTACGTCTTTGAAATTTTGTATGTGTTAATTTTCCAATAGTTGGAGCTAAATGTATAATTATCAAGAAAATCCTATTAGTCCTTCGTGTAGCTGCCATACAAATATCCTGTCAAAATGTATTCACTTAATTTACGAAACTCACTATAACTCAAGTAATCTTTTAGCTATGAACTCGGAATTTTGTACAAATTGGTTTTGAGTGAAAACAAAGTTCGAGTTTACTAATCAGCAAAATCCTTTTACTCCTTCTGGTAGCTGCCATACAAAATGTCCATAAGACACGTGTTCAACAATATTTTTCGATAACTTTTGAACGCTTCAAGCTACGAATTTGAAATTTTGTACACATTAATTTTTGAATGGTTCCAAGGAAAAGGATAAATATGTAAGAAATCGAGTGAGTCCTTCCTGCACCTCCCATGTGAAAGTCCTTCAAAAAGGACATTTTTTTCGATGACTTACCCAGTTCAAGATATTAAATTAAACACTGAATATTGTCTTTTAGTTTTGAGTAGCAATCTAATGGCAGTCCTTAATAAAGGACATACAACATGCACACGCGTAATTCTACTTTATCCCCAACTACAATATAAATGGGAGTTCAGTATTAATCTAGAGTATTATACGATTGGCTTGCAGCCGATCGTGACTGCAGTATGTTTTTTAGAGAAAAATTCGGTGGAACAAATAATATAGGAAGAAATTTATTGCAGTTAAAAATTCTAGGAATGCATAAATAAAACTTCGCTTTAACATTTACTTTCTTGTGTTAGCTATTCTTTAGATATTAAAATCGGAATATTTTCTTTCCCACCGTTTTCAAAATGATGGAAGTCATCAAATGACATAAAGAAATAATATTCATGCTATACAAATTGCCCAATTTCATATCGCATCGTAAATATTAACATTTATAACCCATGATCTAAGTAAGTGCTTTCAATAACAAAGCACATACTCGTATATTAGTTCAACGTACAGACGCGATTTGTCTGACCTTATCGCCTTAAGTGACATAATTCTCTATCAGTAATAATTTCATTATGTAGGTACACTACATACATTCGTAGTTGTAGATATAGAGTAATAAAAATACATTGGACGATTTTTAAAATTTATACACACACTTGGCTATGTAAAATATGTTGGGTGGTCATAAAATAAAAATAGAGGAGAAATTCGTAGTCTAAAGTAAATTTGATATTGATATAATTTTTGGAATGTAATTTTATTGAAATGCTGGCGTGTGTAGTGATCCAATAAAATTAAACTCCAAAAATTGCATGTGATCATAATAGGAATATCGGTCCACTTCATTAAGTTTGGGAAAATTAATAAATAAAATAATAACAATATTACCGAATAAAACCGAACATTCCGTACATTAATAAGATGCACTCGACTGTCAGCGCTCTTCACAATTTATTGCAAAAATGACAAGACGTTGACGGCCAAGGAAATAGCTTTGTGCTCTTTCCTTGAAGTTGAAGGTCCCT
Source organism: Beris morrisii (assembly GCA_951812415.1). Lineage (NCBI taxonomy): Eukaryota > Metazoa > Arthropoda > Insecta > Diptera > Stratiomyidae > Beris > Beris morrisii. The sequence continues at coordinate 102,950,013 of OX638310.1, forward strand.
TTGACAACGCCTCCTATAAATCCATTGAATTAGTTTTAAGAAGGGGCGAAGCGCTGAGCCACCGCGCACACTAGGTACCAAAAGGGCCCATAGCGATCCCTTCGGAACCTCGTAAGTCACTAAACATCCCCTAAACAACACAGATCCCTAACAAACTTGACTAGCTTATCATGCCCTATTGACCTCAGGTCCTCCAAAATGTCAAAGAAAAGACTGCCCAGCCACCTCAATCGCCTCCTTGCAACCGCCTGACACTCACACAAAATGTGGGTGATGTCCTCCTCAGCATATAGGTCAAGGCAATACCTGCACACGTCAGAGTCAGCGATCCCCATACGCATTGCGTGCTTCCCTAGCAAGCAGTGCCCTTTCAGTATTCCTACAAGTAGCCGCAGACTTCGCCTACTCCATGTCAATATCTCCCTAGTCTTTCGTCTGTCCAACCTTGGCCAGAGTTCCCTAGAGGTCCTACAGCTCGTTAGCGCCTTCCATCTAGAGTTTGCTGCACAATCCCTGATACGTGCTTTAATTCCGTTTAATGGCGGATTAACCACCTCCTCTACCATGCCGTCCTACGCCGATCCTAATCTCGCCAACTCATCGGCCTGTTCGTTGCCTGGCACGTCACTATGCCCATTGAATTATTTACTCGTAAAATACGAGTTGAAGAAACGGTAACAAGAGGGATAGGAGCGATGCTTGACTCTTTGGGTCTTAGCCTAAAAATGGTATACTGGAAAATGGTAAAAATTGGTATACAGGATCTACAAGTCTATTATAAAACCAATTATCACATATGCCGCAATGGTGTGGTGGCCAAAGGTTGAACAAATCACAGCACAGAGGGCCTTGCAAAATCCAGAGACGTGCTGTTATTAGCATTGCTGGGGGACTTCAATCATGTGCCACTGTTGCAATGAAAGGAATGATACACATGGTCTCATTAGACGTAGAGATAAAGAAGGTATAACAATCTAACCCTAACCTGGGTGCGAGGACATGAGAGTATTCCGGAAAACGAGTCGGCTGACTAAATTGGTAGCCATCTCACTGATGTTTGGCCCGGACCCATTCTGTAAAGTAGATAAAGCAATCTTTTAGGAGGGTATTTTAAAGTAGGTAAATCTTCAGGTGGAACATTATGGGAACGGAGGTCGCAAGAATCCAACGCTTCATTATAAGCTCTAAATGGTTTAACAAGTACGACCGAATTCGATGATCCTGTTTTAACACAACGGCCCTTTTTAGGTCTAAGTGTGTCCGTGTTCTCACGGGCAGCCACATGTACCTACCTTCTTAAGACGAGCATAACTTTTAGACGCCCGAAAATAAGTAATTTTTTATGAATTTTTTAAGGTGATAAAATATTCGCATCATTTTTTAGACAATTTTTACTCCAAAAAAGTAATTTACTTACGCAATATCCTCAAAACTTTAGGTACATCCTTTCGATAATGTTATAGACAGAAAGTTCCCAAAAAATCAGTCAAATCGATCAAAAACTTTTTGAGCTACAGGACGAGCAGTTTTTGAAAATGCAGTTTCGAGATAATCGCGTTTAAAGTTTCAATACGATAAAGCTATTAGGGCCGGTTTCACAGTGCAAGCTTTAGCTCTGGCTCAGTTGAACCTAAGCCGGTAACTTAAGCTTTAGCTGAAGTCAATACTGTTTCACAGTCAAGGTTTGAGTATCGTTTAACGGAACCCTGCTTAATGAATTGTGTAGGTCACTGTTGTTACGGTTCTGTCATGTTCGTAATTAAGAATTTTCAAAAAACGGTTAGAAAGAGAGAAATAGTTAAGAAATTGCCAGCGAGAACTTTCATTGAAATGGCAGATAAATAATTATGTCAGAATACAACAATCAGAACACAATAACAGCAAAAGGAAAATGACATTTGCCCGAGCTGTTTAAATGACACTTCGCCCACTTTAGGGGAGCTTGTAGGGTAAAAAAAAACATTTCTTTGTTTTCGACTGATTATTAAAACTTATATTTTTTCTGATAAAACAAAATCGCGACATTTGGACGCCGGGAAGTGCCTAAAAAAATTTTTAAATTAAAATGCACCTGCCGAGTACGAAGGCCTTCCCTTACGTTACCATTACAACTTTCTCTGATAAAATGATTACTTGTCAGTTTATTTTATTGTCAAATGATAAAAATCAGTGTTGCCACAGTTATTATACAAGGTATAAAACATCGACTATAAAAATCACGAAAATTTATCAACAAAAGATTGTAAAAAAAATGACGCACAGCTGACATACAGCTTGTAAATAAACTGGTTTCCTGAAAAATCATGTTTTTTGAAGCGTTTGCCCCGTTTTCTCGTCAACCGTTTATCAGAATTCATTAATTTTTGTTTTCTTTGTTTTGGATAAAAGAATTAGTTGATCGAAGATTATCAAATTTAAATAACGCAGTACTGACTCGTAGGCCATAAAGGATGGTTCAAAAAGTACCGATTTTTGAACAGCTGTTATAAAAAAGGTGAAGCTATTTTTATACTCTAGATGAAACCATATGGTTAGGTTAGGTTATAGTGGCAGCCATCCAAACTATGGATCGACTCACTTAGACCATTCGGTTGGTCCATTGTGATACCACACCCGTGACACCTTAATGACGTCCGATATAGGGAGTTATCATAGCATTGCTACAGGGGAAAGCTAAAAACCATATAGAGTATTATAAGTTTAATCCAGCCCGAAAAGTTTGTAACGCATAGAACCGAGCCTCGGACGAAAAAAAGTTATATATTATTTTGTGTTTAGTTGTGGCCAAAAACCCCAAATCCGTTTGCTGTCCGTCCGTCCGTCCGTCCGTCCGCCTGTCTGACCGTCCGTCCGTCCGTTTGCACGATAACTCAAGAACCCGTTGGCCTAGGAAGTTGAAATTTTGTCAGCACCTGTAAAATGGAAAAAGTAAGGCTAAGTTCGTTAATGAGCGATATCCTTCCACTCCTTCGGGTACCTCCCATACAAGAGTCCTTAAAACACGTATTCACAATTATTGCTCGAATACTTCAAGTTAGGAGCTTAAAATTTTGAATACTTAAAGTTTACAATGTTTGAAACGAAACTTCCGAATATGACGCAAATCGAATGAGTCCTTCGTGTAGCAGCCTACAAAAGTCCTTCAAAAATATATACAAGTTACAGAATCCACTATAACTCTAGTACAAGTTACAGCAGGGATTCAAAATTTTACAGAAATTAGTTTTATATCAAAATCAAGACTGATTTTATTAATTAGCGCAATCCATCAACTCCTTCGGGTAGCTGTCATACAAAAGTTCTTAAAACACGTGTTCACGAATATTGAACGATAACTTTAGAACGCTTTAAGTTACGACTTTGAAATTTTGTATACGTTGATTTTATAATAGTCGCAGCTGAAGGTATTAATATGAAAAATATCCCGTAAGTCCTTCATGTAGTTGCCATACAAAAATTCTGTAAAAATATCCCAACTTAATTTATGGAACTCACAATAACTCAAGAAATCGTTTAACCATCCATCGAGTAGCCACAATAGTTTCTACCTGTAAATAAAAGGTCATGCAATAATTGTATGCGCACTCCTCATTCCTTTGATATAATCCCAACTAAAATATAAATCGGAGTTCAGTATTTCATCTAGAGTATCATACGATTGGCTTGCAGCCGATCGTGACTGCGTTATGTTTTTTTAAATGCTTCGTTCAATTAGTCTTACCACCAGAACTTTACAAATAAAAATTAGTGGTTTAAGAGAAAATGGGTTTCAAAAATGGCCATTTTTGCACTGCCTACAAGCTCCCCTAAAAGTAGATCTATAAAGCGGTTTTCGAACGTTTTCAATGATCGCCATAAATGGGAATCGAATGTGAACCGCACAGTCGGCGGGAATAGAAAATCCGTGGTTTTTCCAAATAAGCGTGACTATCCTACTCCTTCGAGTATCAACCAAATTCTAGTCCTTGAGGACATTCGCACTCTTTATTCTACTGTATCCCTATCTACAATATAAATCCAGCTCCGTATTTCATTTTGAGCATTATACGATTGATTAGCTTACTGCCTATCGTGACTGCAGTATGTTTAATATTTAGACCAATGAGGTTATAATATGAACGCGAAATGTACGGTGTGGCTAAGCCTCATTAGCCCCACAGGTAGAGCCACCACTGTTTTTAGATAAAGCTATTTATTAACTAAAAATAGTTTAATCGACACACATGACTTTCTCTCATATTAACGCCGTTATATTAATTTTTCTAAGTTTATTTTCTCGAAGTAGATATTATTGTTGTTATTGTTTGCACATAGAACGCTCAAGTTAAAATAACATTGAAGCGGTAGATTGACTTTCATGTATGTTTAGTACAGTTGTATAATTCTCTAACGCAAGAAACCGACAACTTCAACATATCTACGTAGTAGACCTACCTGAACGAAAGTTGATGAACACACGGTGACGGAAGTCGTATCGCTAAAGTTATATGTACATAATAAAAACGAGAAGTTTCATTAACACAAAACGTTAATTTTCTAGACGTCTCACCTACTTGAAGAAATCGTTCTTTTCATGTTTAACAAAATACTAGTCCAAGTGGAACTTACATAGACTCCGTTTTAAAGTGATACCAAATGTGCACACCCAGTAAATGTTCCAATGAGTGCCCCATTTGTTATAAATTTTTTGTAAAAGAAACCAAAGTGTCGACATAACGAGGTGAATTATGCACGTGGACAAATTGCATCTAGTACAATATCCAAAACAAGATAATTCACCGCTAAACGGATTTTCGCCATATTTTTTTAAGCGTTCAATACCCAAAACCAATCAACACTATCGCCTCCAACATGACGACAAGTGCATCGGATTCGGCCAGCCAACCAGAAAGTTTGGACTTAGATTATGACATGTGGCAGGGACAATTCGAATTTGTCGGCACCAACTCCACCATTAAAAACAACAGCAACACAACAAAATTGAATTCTAGTCAAAAACTAACTGATAGCTTAGAAGATTTAAATTTTAATATACGACAACCACAAGACATTCTATCCAACAATAATTACAACAATACCAACAAAAATCCGATCTTAATCGACGAGGAGACATTTTTGAGCCTACATCCGCACGATTTCAACGATTCCGAGCCAAATTCAACGCTGTTCTTCGATAATCTCAACAATAGCGAAACACATTGCAAATTGTTGAATAAGGATAATTTATTAAACAATAACAAACTGAATAATATCAAACAAAATTCAACGTTACAGTTCGAGAATTTAAAGAATTTCAAAAATAAATTAATCAGTGATTTCACCAGTGATAAGAACAGTTTAAATTTGCAACAAATTCAACAACATCCGCAACATCCTCAACACCAACAATTCCCGGTTGGACAGAAAATGAACGGATTTACAGCAGAAATTTGTGACAATTTAAATGAACAAGTAAGATGATGATTTTCTAGAGTTAATTTCGCATTTGTTTTGTTGTACTTATAACCGTACGTGAAATTCAATATTTTTATTATGTTGCATAGCTCAATGACGACATTTTAAATAGAAAGAAATATTAATTACATATTACATGGTTGGTGATTAGTGCTATTATTGTTTGAAAATAATTCGTTAAGGCCAATGACGAATGCTGGGGCGCAGATTAAACCACGCTGTTTAGAATGGCATCAGGCGTTTAACAATAGCTCGACTGGGTTTTAATGCGCTACTGTGGCCACACTAATGTTACTATTCCTCGTAATGGAATGAAAGAACGGTGCGGTTTACGGACGGTTAAAAAATTAACTGCGAGGCCGGAGCAGGAATCGCCTACGGGATCATGGTACCGTCTTCCAGGCGGAGATACTAGAGTTCCGAGAGGCATGTCGGACATTGAAACATGACGTATCGCCAAAACTGAATACTATTATTTTCACTCAAGCCGCAATCGAGGCGTTAGATTCGGCTACCATTTCCTCTAAACTAGCTGAATAGTACCGAAATAAACTAGCCGGTTTAGCGAAGTAGCTCCAAGTCACCGTGCCCTAGGTCCCAGGGCATAGATATGTATATAGTGTGGAATGAGTAGACTGGCGACGAATTTTTAAGGTAGATCTTCCCAGCTTTCTTGCGATCAAGGGAGATATACACTTTCTATCAGCAGGTTACTCCAGATTGAATGGTATAACCACCTGGAAGATGTCGCCATCTTAAAACCGAACTAAAACCTACGAACTTCTAAACAAGACCCGGGAAAAAAATCTCTAGAATCACGGCGATCAGTACTGGTCACTGGCCAGTCGGAGATCATGCAGACAAATTGGGCATTCCGTTCAACGCACACTGCCATAGGTCGCGTTTACGTGCGGACCAGACCAGTCTAAATAGGCCAAAAAAACCGTTTTGACGTACGCATAAACCTAAACCGAACTAGTTCATTTGGATTTGCTTTGGTCTTGATTTTGTACAGAAACAAACCAAATGAATCGAAACCAGTCTAGTATTGTGAAAAGCGGACATAAATGCAAGACCGGTATTTTTAGACTGGTCTAGTCCGCACGTAATCGCGACCATAGTTTTCAGGATACAAACGAACGAGAATCACTCTTTCACTTCCTCTGCTAATGTCCGGCAATACTCAGAGCCCGAGCACTAGGCAGACCCTTCTATGACGACCAGAGGGAGATCTCGAAGAAAGAAATTCGAAGTTATTAATCTTTTTAAATAGTACAGGATGGAAGTAACGAATCAAGTCTCGCCTATATCCTCAAGAACCATCCACCTAGTTCAGTCACAATAAAACGGTGCCCTATTTTGAAGCACATCCTATGAAATAATAAAATGCATGCCGTAAAAAGAATTTGAAATAATTGATTAATTTACGTAATCTGAAAACTCTGCAGCAGTTATTGAATAGAAACTAATGCTCGTTTTTGGATTGCTCTTGCAAAGCTATTACGCATGGTGTCAAATATTTTACTAAACAAAATTTTGAAGAACTCGGTCAAATTTTTTCTGTCAAAATAGACCTTGTACAGGCTTCGGGTCACCATATTTGAAGAATATCTCTGTCTCGCCACTGTTTCGGAAGATCGCAAGGTCTTGGTCGCCCGCACCAAGCCAAGAAATAGAATGGAAAAAGGTTCACTACGACAATCAGTGAAAACTGCCCTTTCATTAATTGGTTTTGAAGCTACAACTCCAACAGTGTTCCCTGCAGTTCGGTCAAATAACAAACGTAATAGATGTGAAACATGCAAGGTAAACAAAATAAAGGAGACACCAAAACTACTGCTGTCTGTGATTTGTGCAACAACCCTGTTCAAAACATTTTATTCGGGTTTGTCAAAAATGCTACTTTCCGAACTCATCTCCCATAAGTGATACTGACTCAGAAGCTGAATCATGTCTGGATAATTCGACAACCCCATCTACCTCATCTGGACGGCCACATTCAAAACGATCCAGAACCCATTCAACTGTTTACTTTTGGTATTATAGGTATTTAATTTATTATTTTGAATTAGTTTTTACTTTTCATTACTTTGTGAACATTTTTATTTTGGTTTCAATATGCACATAATTAATTTTTCGAAAATACAGACAATGTTTTATTTTCTCTCTTTTTTCCAAACTCATATCAGGTTGTGTAAATCAAGAACGCTATTTAGCAAAGAAATAGCCGTATTTTCAACACACCACCCATACATTTTGTATGAAATGCATACTGGGGCACTGAGTGCCCCAGAGCACGATAAGTCCATTTCTTGAAGAGCACGGTTCCAGGGTTAACAAACGGACCAAATTAATGATCGTGCATCGTGTCAAACGTCGAGCGTTTCATTGCACATTCCACACAATACTTTAAGCAGGATCTCACATATTTCAAGATGAAACGCCTCATCTTAGGAAACCAGAAAGTTTCCAGAACTAATTTCAAGTATCTCTCATGCTTCATGCTTGTCATGCTTGTAAACCAGGTTAAATCGCACCAACGACGGAACATATAATCCCATCCCAACTATATGAATCCAAGAGCGCCTCGGTGGCTAAGGCTGTGTGAGGACGGCGTTGTCGTACAACATGTACACTCCTCTCGTCAGCATTCCCCTCCTTTTGTTTTGAATGCGCCTTTTGAGTTTTTTAGGGTCTACTAAAATGGTGCCTTTTCGGTCCCAAAACACTGAGGCGATGATTTTTGCCCAAAATTGTGGTTTTGAATTTTTTGGCAGATGGGGAAATTGGTGTGACGTCTTTTTGACTCAGGCGTGTAATGAGCCACCCACATTTCATCTCCAGTCACAATAGAGCTCCGAAACCCTCACCTTCCAATTCAAGTCGCTCGAGAAACTCGCAGGCGCTATTGACCCGATTTTTCTTGTGCTGCTCTGTCAGCTGTTTTGGGACCCATCTTGCGCATAGATTCCGGCATCCCAGCGTTTCTGTGAGAGTCTCGTATAAGAAAGTTCTGCAGAGTTGTGGAAACATCAGTCTTCACGATCAGTTTCCTCGATTTTTTGCACCAACCCATGTGCGAAATGCCGGAGTCCAACCAGAGTCCCGTACACTGCCCAGAATTGGCATTGCATTGTCCGCCAAGACTTGTCGATCGGTATTGTTTTGGTACTGACAAACCACCAGACCAGTGTCGGGCCAATCCTGGTGATCAGTACTCCCACTAGATCTGAGCCGACTTTGGTCCGAGTTGCTGGGCCTATGTCGGGCCTGGAATTGGCTTATTATTGGTGTCTAAGCTCTTTCGGCATTGGCTCGACGGTCGGCTCTGTATAGGGCACATCTTGGTAGAAATATTTGTTTCTCAACATATCAATTGATTCGGTTTCAACCCTATTACGAGAATATGTCAGATTGGTCTAGTGGGTAGCGTAGCGGACTAATGTGTGACGGGACCATGGTTCGAATCCGAGAGTGTGCAAGATGTGTAAGTAAAATCAATTCGCATTTTCCAAAAAAATAATAATAGCAAAATAAATTCGTATTTAAAAAATTAAAAAAAAAAATTGTAATAATACTTTTATTTTCGTTTCTTTTCTTTACTGAGGCCCAGTATCGGGTCAGAGTTTCACCAAGAGTAGGACCGGTGTGATCAAATCGACATTGGCTCGGCAATGATTTGGTCTAGGCCACATACTGAGCCCGAAACATTAGACAGTACTGGCAACTCCGGGACCAGTACTAAGCCTGTGCTGTGCCGTTCTGCTTTTCGTACATGGGAACTCATCAGTCAAAATGGAAGGTCTTCCACTCCTCTTTTCGTCATGAACATTTATTCTGCCTCCACTAAACTCCCTACACCACTTAAGCACACTCGTTCTGTTTTCGTTTTGATTCGGGAAAAAATTTCGCGTGGTTGTTATTCCTTCCGCGACTAGGAAGCGGATCACAGAACGTGGCTCGCACTTGGCGGGATTTCTGGACACTACAACGTGAGTTTGCGTACTACCGTTTTCCTGCGATGCTCGCTCTGTCAGGAGATCCTCCTTTACCACTCAGTGTTGCCAACCCTCAAAATACAAAAAACCACAGCCCGTTATGGTCACAGTACACTTACTTTCTGAACATGCCTCGTAGTAGATATCCTTAAATTTTTCGCTAATTTCCATTGTTGATAAAACATCGTTTTTCATTTTAAACACTCAAAATGACGTTGAGACGAAAGTACCACCTACACACATATGAATATTACAATAGCTGCTTTCTTGCTTACAGTCCGGAGTATGAGCAACAAACAGCTGCTATGAGAACCGCTTTTTAAAAATCTTAGATAGATTAGCAAGCAAGTTTTTATTTGCGACGTAATTTCTGTATCGCCAGGGTAATGTCATGAGACGAACAGCTGATATCTGGCTCAATTCGAATTTTTTAGTTTAGCGTCACGCAAAAAGCTGAAGAATGTGCAACATGCGATGGAGACGCAACCATCACTTCAACTACAATCTAATTGGTTGATCGTAGCGTCCGATACTCTGACGCAGAATTGTGACAACAATGGAAATCCACCGAGGAGACGCAAAATGTGCTAATGTTCTCTCAAACATTGATTATCTACCAGAAGTGCGTTAATATGCATATGTACTTTGTATACTCTAAAAAAATCGTAAAGTAGCTGTTATAAGTTTAAGCCAACCGAAAAGTTTGTAACGCATCCCAAGTAGCATCACAGCGGTTGCAACTGATACCGAAACTTCGGTGGCTATTACGTTATTACAACTAAATCTTCCTTTGCAGTGAGAATGACTTCATTTCATACCTAAATCGTGGTAACTACGTGGTTCATTACGTAGTTCAATAAGTTTTTAGTGTTACTGAAGGTGTTTGAAACGTTTGAAATATCCATCTATTATGAAAAAAAGAAAAGAAAATAGAAATTTTAAACGAATTCAGGTAGCTTACAAACCAAAGTCCTTAAATTAGATCATAGCTGCACTTATCCCACGATGAATAGAAAATCAGTGAACAGAGAAACTAGTGAAAATCAGAGTAGATCAAACCTTTAAATATCGGGTCTTTTTTTAGGTGCATGAGAACTTTCGATATCGATAACTGTGGTTTGACAGCTGAGAATATCAAACTGTGTTGACATTTCTGTTCAGTAAGGTTTGGCAAGTCATCATGAATCGTTTAACGCCAGAACAACGCTTCCAAATTGTGGAAAATTACTTTGAAAAAAATAAATCTGTTCGCGAAGTTTTTCTTATTTCTGGTTAAATGGCTACGTCAATAAACAAAATTGCCGTATATGGAGCGCAGACAATCCTCACGCCGTTAACGAATCACCATTATATCCATTAAAATTGACTGTTTGGTGCGGTTTACACGCTGGCGGCATCATCGGTCCTTATTTCTTTCGAAATGAGGAAGGAGCGAGCTGCCGTTACGGTGAATGGCCAGCGCTATCGAGCCATGCTGACTGAATTTTTGTTTCCAAAAATTAATCAGCTAAACATCGCCGACATTTGGTTCCAACAAGACGCGGCAACTTGCCATACAGCGCGCTTAATAATCGATTTATTGCAAAATCAATTTGACAACTTGATTTCCAGAAGTGGTTCTGTTAACTGGCCCCCTCGTTCGTGCGATTTAAGGCCTCTGGATTACTTTTGATGGGGCTATATTAAGTCATGCGTTTATACCGACAAACCAGCAACTCTTGAAGCATTGGAAGCCAATATTCAAGCCACTATTGACGCCATACGGCCAGATTTATTGGAAAAAGTAGTCAAAAATTGGACTGATCGAATGAACCATGTAACTCGTAGCCGCGGCGGACATATGACGGAAATCATATTTAAAAAATAAATGCCATGAAATTATCTACCAGAATATAATAAAAAAATTTCATTCCAACAATATTTCTGTCTTGTATTATAATTTTAAGTTCTCATGCATCTAAAAAAACACCCCATACCTGTCTTACAAAGGTTCTTGAAAACTGGTTGCTTAAATTTGCTTAAACTCTCGATATCTGGAGATCACGTTTAACTACAGTGCTAATCAACTGTAAAACTCACAAAGATAAGTTGTACCCCTTGGAGTATTTTCCATACAAATGTCCTTAAATAATTCTTGCATAATAGCTTTAGAACATGATAAGAAAATCATACGAAATTTTTCATGCAATGATTTTTGTAAAGATCCTCCTCCAGGTAGGGAATAGAAAACGAAAGGAATTATGTTTTCTGAAAGGAAATCCTTCACTATTTGTTCTGCTATATCCCCAACTACTGACCAAGATGTCAAATTGCAGTAACTTTTGCAACAATTTGACCGCTTGGTCAAACAGTGTAATACTAGCTTAAGTCGCAGTTTACAACACAAATGCAGATTAAGCATGCAGATGCGACGAAATACGTTTTCTACTGTAAAAAGATGATATGCTCAAAAATATACTCTAATAAAACATACAGTGGCACTTAATTCAATAAATTTTATTATATATTTTGATCACTTAATCAATTTGAAATACGTATGTACATATATTAGTTTATTGGCTCACACACATAGTTAGAAAAAGAACAACTTCGACAACGTCATTAGACACGATTTAATGAACATTCCGATATTATTTCATATTTATATCTCTGTTTATTAGAAGCCGTTATACTACTCGTGCAGAAATGGTTGATTGACAGTACTTTATAGTTGTTAGTGGTCTAATTTTACTCTATTATTTTTCAATAATAACGTAATGCGATCGACTTGAAATTTCAAAAAATTTTGCTACTTTCAAATTTGTTATACGGTGCGATATTGTCATTTTCCTATGAGTAGCAAAAAGAGGGTACACTACGTGCGCACTCAGTATTCTCCTTCATCCCCAACTACAGTATAAATCGGAGTTCACTATTTCATCTAGAGTATCATACGATTGGCTTGCTGCCTATCATGACCGCGGTATGCTTATACTCTATATGTAAACCCTAAGGTTAATCCTGTCCGAAAGTTTGTGAAGCTTGTATTACACTGTATGCCATGGTGCCAAATATAATATTTGACTAAAATAATTTTACTAAAAATTCATATTGTTTCTGTCAAAATAGACATTGTACAGAGGAAATAAAATAATGTTGCAAACAAAAACGATTACACTATCTGACTGCATTTGCCAGAGAAAGTTAGTCAAAAACATATGCCAGGTATGCAAGTATGAAACCGGAATTTTTTTATGAAAAATAGACGTTTATTCTACAAAAGTGTTACAACATATTTCATTCGAAGTATTGCCCATCGCTAGCTATACATTTTGCCCTTCGCTAGCTATACATTTTGCCCATCTCTCTGACAAGCTATGTATGCCACGCCAAAAAAAAATTTGTTCTTTTGAGGCAAACCAGTCATCCAGCCATTTTTGGACATTTTCGTACGACGTGAAGCGCTACTCACTAAGTGCGTGTCCCATCGATGCAAACAAGTGAAAATCAGAAGGAGCCAAGTCTGGTGAGTAAGCCGCATGCGGAAGTATTTCCCACTGACAAGCCTTAATCGTTTCCTTCACCGGTCGTGCCGTGTGTGATGGTGCATTATCATGCAGCAAATCACTTTATGTTGCCTCTTTCCATATTCTGGCCGTTTTTCAAGCAAAGCTTGCTGCAGATCGATCATTTGTTGTCGGTAGCGTTCTGTATTAACGGTTTCGCCAGGTTTCAGCAGCTCGTAATAGATCACGCCCTTTTTCGGTGATTTTCCACGTTCCTTGTTTCCGATGTCGAAATCACCACTTTTAAATTTTTTGAACCACTCAAAGCACTGTGATTTCCCAAGTGCATGATCCCCGTGAGCTTCAACAAGCATTCGATGCGATTCTGCAGCCGTTTTTTTTAAATGGTAACAGAAAATCAATGCTGTCCGCATATCGTCGTTCCCAGGCACAAAAGTTGACATGTTCAACGCTCGTCAAAACTACACTGTTGTATGAAACCGGTATTGCTGGGTATTTTATATCTTTATCAGATATCCAAACAACAAAATAGCGTCCATGGTTCGGTTTGACAGTTACTACTTTGACAGCTAGAGCCATCTATGAGTGAATTCCGGTTTCATACTTGCATACCTGGTACACACAATGCACGCATAGAACTTCGTCTCAGACGGTAAATTAATATGTATTTCTTTATGTTTAGTTGAGTATGTGTATGTGTCATATGCATGGCGTCAAGCAGTTCATATGGCAGAAAATTTGACCAGGAGGCCGGTAACGAAAGTCACTAAGAAGGGAGTTATTTGGCAGATTGCGTATGTACGAGTATATGTCGTTGTAAGTTAGAAAAAAGCTGCCTTTGGCTGTCCAAAATCCGAAGAAGCTTTTTTTTGCTATGGCTAAATTTGACAGTTGCCACAGTCTAGCTCTGCTATGCTTTCGGAACAGGTATAGCTGACATATTGAACACACCGCAGAAAGCGTAATAGAAAAGTATGCATCCGACGTTCTGACGCAGAATTGCGACTGCAATGGAAATCCATCTTAATCCTTGCTTTTTGCTAAACTGAAACATTTTAAAACTTCAAATAATCAAAACAAATAAAATGGAAACGATATTTTCCGGGATACTTAATAATAAACAAATAAACCATAGAAAAAGTAGAACATTCCGTCCACTAGCACTTTAATAACTTCAAATCAAGAATTTGGAAAAACTACGAATCAGGCATATCTGCCTTATATCCAGTTTGTTACAATAAACTGAATATTTATAAACTAAACCATATGGTGCCTCGATCTATTCGAATAGGAAAGATCAATACTCTTGTAACGTTTGTTCATTTCTTGTACTGAAATATCTACTAAAACACTTTGTATCCCATATGAGCGTCATAGTCCCAACTCCATTGCCAAAAACTATTTTTAACTAGAACCGCCCAAATCAAATTGAAATAAAAATATCGAGGTGTGCTCATATAATGCCTTAGGATGAGTAAAAGACTTCAAATTTTACGGTATATCTGAATATGAAAAAAAAAACTGAAATAAAATTGTTCAATTTTCTGAACCAACTTCGAAAAGAACAGAACAGAAATCCATCCGTCTTCTGACGATTAACTTTAGAGAAATTTCAATTTTTAATCGTACATACTAAAGATTGAATGATGCATAGAGTGCGAGCGCTGGTGAACTGAAGAATATTGAGAATTTGAATTCTATGTGTTAGTCGTATGAGGCTAGTATGAAATGATGGGCCATATATCGCCCGCACTTGGCTTTATAAATGCTAGTTCAGACTACAGAGTTCTAGAGGAAGTTTGATGGTAGTTGACTAATTGAAAGTAATTGAACGACTGAATTTAGTTTAGTGTTTTATTGTTGGATTTTATAATGGAAACAATGTGAAAGGCTCCATTCCGAGACTATACCAATGGATGGTGATGTTCTTGTTGACTTTTTGAACGATATTCACTCGATTAAGTCGTCTTGTGTTAGTATTAATCGAAAATAATTTAGACTCCTACACCTACATTTTTGTTTTTTTTTTTGTTGAAATCATAAATAACATCTGATCTAGAGATGAAATTAAATTCATTTGTGTTTTCTTTGCTCAATTCTAGCTGGAACTTCTACAAAGGCAAGTCACTGATCTTGCAGATACACAGAACACAGTCGAGGATCGTACAACGAGAACTAAAACTGAATATGCTGTACTACAGGCGCGGTACCACATGCTCGAAGAGCAATTTCGAGAGGTGAGTTACATACAGAAAATCTTATACTAAGTTTTGTTGTAAAATACCGATCGCGAGCACCTTCCAAAAAAAAAGGTGATCGCGAAGACGGTGTGATTAGTTTAGTCGCGGGTCATTGGAATTGTGCAGAGATCAGTTTTTAAATTGATAAAATTAATCAAGATTCCTTTTGCTACTCATATGTACATATACGAGCATATACATATATGAGTGAACAATTTATATCAGTTAGCACTTAGCAGTAATTCTAGCCGATGACTCAAATTTTTCTTGGTCTAATTGAATGAATCTGATCTTAATGAACGGAAATGTGTAATACACTACAAGATATACGAGGGTGGGGTTAAAAGTTTCCGGCCTGATAAAGAAAATACATTTTTATACTCTAGATGAAATCATATAGAGTATTATAAGTTTAATCCAGCCCAAAAGTTTGTAACGCATAGAACCAAGCCTCGGACGAAAAAAAGTTATATATTATTTTTTGTTTATTTATGTCCAAAAACCTCAAATTCGCTTGACGTCCGTCCGTCCGTCTGTCTGTCTGTCTGTCCGTCCGTCCGTCCATCTGTCCGTGAACACGATAACTCAAGAACGCCTTCACCTAGGATCTTGAAATTTTGAAACTGGATGTTTGGCTGAATTTGTAAGGCTAAGTTCGTTAACGGGCAAAATCGTCCTACTCCTTCGGGTAGCTGCCATACAAAATGTCCTTAAAACACGTGTTCAAGAATATTGGCCGATAACTTCATAAGGATTTAAGCTACGACTATGAAATTTTGTGTGTGTTAATTTTCTAATAGTTGGAGCTAAATGTATGATTATGAAGAAAATCCTATTAGTCCTTCGTGTAGCTGCCATACAAATATCCTGTCAAAACGTCTTCACTTAATTTACGGAACTTACTACAACTCAAGTATTCTTTTAGCTATGAATTGGAAATTTTGTACAAATTAGTTTTGAGTAAAAATGAAGTTCGAGTTTACTAGTCAGCAAAATCCTTTTACTCCTTCTGGTACCTTCCATACAAAAAATCTTTAAGACAAGTGTTCAACAATATATTCCGATAACTTTTGAACGCTTCAAGCTACGAATTTGAAATTTTGTACACATTAATTTTTGAATGGTTCCAAGGAAAAGGATAAATATGTAAGAAATCGAGTGAGTCCTTCCTGCACCTCCCATGTGAAAGTCATTCAAAAAGAAAATTTTTAAACACTGAATATCGTCTTTTAGTTTTGAGTGGCAATCAAATGGGAATCCTTAATAAAGGACATACAACATGCACACACGTAATTCTACTTTATCCCCAACTACAATATAAATCGGAGTTCAGTATTCATCTAGAGTATTATACGATTGGTTTTTATTATTTTCAACATATGTAATTTCCATCAAGTCTAATACATTTTTCATAAAATGCAGTGATACAATTTTTGTAGTACGATTTGTCAAGACCCTTAAAATATGCATTTACAACATTGATGACTTCCTCTTTTACCTCAAAAGTATTTTTTGAGGTTAGGAAACAGAAAATATTTGCTGGGTGCTAAATCGGGTGTATAACTTCAATTCGTTGATTTTAGCCATTGCAACGGCTGGCGAATGAGGGGTGCATTATCATGGTTAAACAAGATCATTTTCTTCGCCAAATGAGCTCGTTTCTCTTTCATTTCATCTCTCAAACGATTCAATAACTCTGCATAGTATTTTCCATTGGTGGTTTTACCCTTCTCAAGGTATTCAATAAAGATAATACCTTTCGAATCCCAAAAAACAGTCGCCATAACCTTATTCGCTGACAAAACTGTTTTTGCCTTCTTTGGGGTTGGCTTATACCATGGATACACTGCTTGTATACAAATTACATTATTCAAATCATGATATGCGATACAAGATGGCATGATACACAGCCCATACATGTTATACTTGTAGAAACCGGACCATCACATCGCACACAAAAATTAAAACCGCTTAAAAAATTCTACCTGCCGGAAGGATAGAAAAATCCACAACTGCCATTTATTAGAATTTCAGTTAAAAGAAGGCTATATCAGCTAAAATTATCGAATTTATATACAAGGAAACAGGTTGGATAGTATGTAGATATCAGCTTGTTGACGTACTATATGAGTATTATTGGGTGATACACTGGTGATATTGACGATATTATGATTTGTATACGAGCTGTGTATCCAAGGTATTACCTGCTCCACTCCATTGTTTTGACTGTGGTTTACTTTCACGAGTGTATAGGTAGAACCAAGTCTCCTCAACAATTATAAATCGACTCAAAAATTCGCTTGTACAAATTCTCGGTCGAAACAGTCTTCCGGCTCAATTTTCGATCGATAGTTAGCAAACGCTTTCCTAAAAAAATAATACTAAGAACTTTATTTACTAGCACATGCTAAACTAATGTAACCAATAGTTGAAGAGGCAACAGCCTGACCACTTAAAGCAATGTTAACATTTAAGAGAAATTTACATTATTGGAAATAAATAGGTATGAATCTGAATTTTAATTTAGTTAGCAAACGCGGCACCCACCTAGCACTTAGACCTTCTTCATGCACAAATATTGCGTTCACGTTCAATTGACATACCAGTAGCCTCAGCTATCTCAGTCACTTTCAATTTGCGGTCCTCTGCCACGATTTTGAAAATTTTCTCGATCATTTCGGCAGGTGTCACCTCAACGTGGCGTCCAAAACGTGATTCGTCATCAGTGCTCGTGCGACCTTTCTTAAATTCAGAAACCCACTGTTTGACCGTTGAATATGATGGGAAAGAATCCTTCAGTGTTGAATCCATTTCTTCTTTGATTTGAAGTGGTGTTAAGCCTTTCAAAGAGAAGTATTTGATGACCGCACGCTTCTCGAAATTTTCCATTTTCATGGCGTCTTCTTCAATAGGCTGTCAAACATATACTAAGACCACCAATCTACCCGAAAGTTAAGGCCGTGACACATTAAAAGCAGAAAGTAGCGGCAGAAGCAGAATTGGTTTAGAAAGCACAGGATCATATGGCGCCTGTTTAAATGAAAGCAGCGGCAGAAGCAGAGACGAAAACAGTCGTTCTAAATTCTAAAATTCTGTTCCTGCTTCAATACTGCCAACGTAAATCCCTTAAGAATTGGGAATGTTGTCAGCAATGGAAATGTTAAATGTGTCAAAATTGTTTCCATATACCATACTCGTATTTAATGATCATTTTAAGCGAAAAGCTCGGAAAAATCAACGGAAACAAAATATTTTCGTCCGCTCAAACAAGAGACTAAAATACTTGTGACTGTTGACAGTTGACAGTTAGCATGGACACATTATTCTGTGCTTCTACCTTCGGTGGTAGTTAGCATGGACACATTCTTCTCTGCTTCTGCTTTTATTTAAATTCATAAAGCAGAGCAAAAAGCAGCACTGATGACGCTGCAGTTTCTGACGCTGCTTTTTGCTTTTAGTGTGTCACGGCCTTTATTATAGAAGCTGGTCAGAGACAGTACTGTAGAATACAAGGCTAGCGCGATCTCCGGATCAGGCCGGAAACTTTTCACCTCACCGTCATAGACGGTGTTCCGTGAGCGAAAGAGACTCGTATCTATTTTCCAAAGTGGAAAAAAATGCATGTCTTCTTTCTGGAGATGGCACCTTCTCGACATTGAAGTCATCTAGCTTATGTAAACTGACCAATCACTGCTCACTGATGTTCTTCGATTTTTTTGACCCCGATCCCATTAAGATCCCAAGTTAATTTTTTGGTATGTTTTGTAAGACAGTATAACATATAAAATATAAAAAAATAAAAAATAAAAAAAAAGCCGCATTTTGAGATATTTAAGGATAAAGGACAAAATCGTTATCCTTGAAAAAAAAATTTCAAAAATAATTTTTATTCGTATTTTTTTATATTGCGACAACCTCCCCCTTTAAAATAAGCCATATTTTATTATTCTAGGATAAAAATTACCAGAGATATGAATTTTCAAAGAGGACTCGGACATTAGTTTTGCTTACTATAACATTTAACTAACAAAAAATATGAGATAGAAACAAAAAATTGAAATTGTATTTTTTTACACTAATTCTTCGAGTACATAAACTTTCAAAAGAATCGGCGATGGTAAGGTGACAAATTTCGTCATTCTTGGCGATTCTTGGTGGAATGACCCTGTAAAAAAACACTTCTGTATGATATGATGCAGTCGTACGTCCTTAAAAATGGTAAACTAGTTTTGCACTGACTCTGCTTTACTTATTATGCTTTACTGAACTGCAGCACTCATGTTAAACTCCATGAAAAACGTATGGTATTTTACCCATGGTCCAGAAAGTCCTTAAAAATGGCAAACTAGTTTTGCACTGCTTATTCTGCTTTACTATGTTGTGATCGGAGGCCTTAGAGTGAGTATTTTGACTTGAAAAGGTAGGGCATTAGGAAAGAGTGTGTCATTTCCTTCTACATGCAATTTGGAGGCTGAAACTTAAGCGGTAGCGACGCGCATGCTGCGAGGGGAAACGTGAGTCTATCTAATCAGACCATGCCGGGCCGACTGACCTCGGGTATGAAAACCTGGGTAATATTTCCCCATAGGTCGTAAGAGATCGAGAAGCGATTGATTTACGCGACTTGGCGTCTTGTCAGGGCGCTGTCTACCCACCCTGTCTCAGCCACGACATACTTACTGCAACTAAATTATAAATAGTACTTCATTATTTGATCGTGAGTACAGGTGAAAAGACATTAAAGCTGTAGAGAATTCGTTTCACATCAAAAACAGTCCATTGAAAATTTTTATGAAACTTCTGGCTACAAATTAATGTAGTTACACCCTTCTTTAAGATGGTGGCCGAAAAGGGCATTGACATCCCGAAAACTTTCTTTACATTCACCGCTGATCACTCAATGCATCGCAATAAAAATATTCCGCCAACAGTCTGGGCGTTACTTTTCATTTGTCAGGACAAAGTCCGGTATGCAGCAAAAGCACACTGCTTGTTACGAGGCAATTGACTTTTCAAATAGCCTCCTGCTTAGTTTTTATAGTGTCTTCTTCGAAACAGCTAGTGTTACATTTCGTTTTTGGCCGCGTCCCGGACTATGACCCAAAAACGTAATTGGTATTTTAAGGGTGACAGTGGCATTAACACGTCTGTTTTATTCCGATTGTTATCGTCCCATGTCTAGCAATTTTTTTTTACATATTATATCGATCACAATACTTTATTATTAAAATAATAAAGTAAAATTGCTGTCTATCCAAAATGCTTGATGTCAAAGTAGTGTTTGTCAAACATTTCAGGATTCAAAATTACATCAAAATTTCCTTTCAAAATAGCTTCCATGTTTTTGGTACTTATTTCATCTTTTTCGAAATTTACACAACAAGTGATCAATGCAATACCATCTGATATAGTTGCCAATATTCAATCCTCTGTTATGCAAATCATCACTGCCGTTTCTAACCATTCAAAAGCAATTCTTGCTGAATTTGTAATTTTAAATTTCTAATTTATTAAATATATGATTACACCCAAACCAATAAACTAAATTGCGTTTTCTTTTTTAGTCTGAACTACGAGCCGAAGAGCGCTTAGCTGAAGAACAAAAACGCCATCGCGAACTCCTATCTCGCGTTGAACGAGAAGCTGCCCTACAAAATGAAAATTGCCAAATAAAAATTCGCACAATCGAAATCGAAGCGAACAGCTTACGCGAAGAAGCTCAACGCTTGCGGATTTTGTGCGATAAACAGGCGAATGATCTGCACTCAACCGAAGAAAAGTTAGAAATAACTCGTGATAATTTGGCGTCGTTACAACTGGAACTGGAGGAAGCCCAAAATAATGAAAGTAAATTGCTCAACGAAAAACAAGCTTCCGAAGATCTTATGATCGAACTGGGCAAGGAGCTAGAGAGACTGCGATCCGAACGTGGACCCGCTCTACCGACTACCTCGCCGGAGAAATTAAGGCTGGACGAACTCCATCTGGAGTTGCATGAGTTAAGGCAAAAGAATAAAAGTAGGACCGCGACCTCGTAAACGTGTTAGCCACTTGGATTTCAACTTTTTATTATAATTTCAGGCCTCGAGGAACAAAACGAAGAACTCGAAGCGGCTGTCTTAACGCGAGGCGTTGAAGAAGGAAGGCATTTATTAAATGGCACGTTAAATAGTCTTGCACAAGAATTAGAGGAAATGTCTCAGGCACAGGTTTGTAACTCCTTTTTTCTTCGTTCTAATTATTCCGAATGTTCTGTATTTTTGGGCATACTAAAATGAACTATCTTTACAGAAATCATAAAGTCATGCATGTTTGACCACTATTCATCCTAGTAGAAAACACTATCACTCTTAACATGCCAGTCACGTATTCATTCATCCAACATATAAAAACCACAAGTTTGAATTGTGCTGTTTAGTCAATTCAGTTAGACAATGATTTTGCGCATAGACTTGATTTTGAAAAAAAATTTTTTAATTGTGGAATAGTCTGTACGGTCGATGGATATCTGAGGATTGTTCGATCCAAAGTCTTCTTAGACGGCTTAATTGCTGAATGAAGTCATACAACTTAGAAGCGAAAGTGTTTTATGTGGTATGTGTAGGTCTACGCTACCAGCTTCTTTACTCAGTCCTAAGAGCTTCGGGATCAAAAAATCTCCCCACGTTGATTGATCATGGCAGCGTGAAGCTGAAAAAATTGAGGAGTTGAAATGAAATAGGTATTCTGCGTTCTGAAGTACTCATATCTCTGTGGGTCTGATCCTTTTTCAAAGATATCCCTGTCGAACATTGTCCAGGTTGTCTAAGTTGTCTAAGCCCCATGGTTCGTTAGGAACAATCAGCTGCATAGGAGAGCAGGTCCTCCCACAATACTAATGCGTTCAATCGTCAAAGGGTTGACTATGACGAAAGCCTTCAACGTAAGTATAAGCGTCCTAAAATGGGGCTCCTCAACAATTATGGTTCATTTCGAGCCTCTAAACTGAAACTGATAATCGAGGGTTTGCTTAAGAAAAGGGCGCTAGAAGCCAGTGGCGTGGCGTGATAATTCAAGAGAAGCGATTGATTTAATACCAAAAATTTCCTAAGGTTATGTTTTCTGCGAATTGGCTGCGTACATAGATATATATATACTGGATATGACAAGCAGCGATTGAGTTGAAGGCAGACATCGTCACATTCACTTACACGCAAAACAACAACAATTGATATAACGAACCTGTGTTTTCTCACTCACATTTATATTATGTCCCGCTCTTGAAACACGCAAAACAACAACAATTTGTTATAACGAACCTGTTGTGTCTCACTTCTCTGGCTTCAAAGCGCTTTATACAAAACCGGTGACTTGTCATCTCCATTAGCTCTATGGCTGCGTATTAAAAGAAACCCTATCGTTAGCTACTTTTAGTATTTCTAATATAAAAGGCACACAGGTATCATGAACGGACCTAAATCATCAATGGCGTGACAACCCAAATCGGGCCCTGGCCTCCTACAGGTTTGTGGACATACTTTCATTTCCGGTGATGCGTTGTCGGCGCCTCGGCCAACCCTCGACTTGAAGGACCAGTCCTACTTATTTATTACACCCCGGTAGGAAAAGGGTGGGAGTTTTCAGCTGACTATGACATGTTGGAGTTCTCCCAGCTATGCTGCGAGTCCAACTATGTCATACTAGATGCCTACTTCCTGAGACTCCATGTTCCCTCCTCCTTTCCCAACCGGGCTTGGAATCGGCTATAGCGGAGTTCGAACGGACCTAGAAGTCATTACATTTTAATTTCTAACTTTGTCCAGAATTCAATTTCTATACTATTCTGGTAGCCCTTGTCACACATCACATTCTCAGTCCACGTTCTTAGCAAGAAAATACAAGCAATGTGCAATGTGTGAAAGGAAAAGGAATGTGCAATGTGTGGAGTGGAACTAAGTTCGATCTTCCATAGCGGTCATGCGTAACAGCTCTACTACTTTCAGTAGCGCCGACACAGCTCGATATTAACCGCTTATCGGACTTTGTCCCGAAAAATAATAAAGTTACGACCAAACTATTGATAGATAGTTTTCTTTTTGATCGTTGGACACTGTACATGAGTGAGTGCGTCTACATTCAAAAAGATAGTGTTCTGCATGGTGATAATTTGTTATTATGGTGTTATGGTATGAGCACACAATGATCAATCGCAATAGTTAAGTATACTCGTACATGACGATAGTTTGCCGAACAGCTTACATAACTTTCTCTACAGTGCTATTAACTCTCTCATCAAACGTAAGTGCTATCACGACAGTACGACATTCAACGTACATGATCAACTATAGCAAAATCTATTACCGTGTAAACGGGTCTTTTATAATATTGAAAAATGTCATACAATTATTTTATACAGGTAGCTTTTGGTATTCTTTCCGCTATCTTAAGTTATAATAACTTTTTAATTCTGCGTTTGAAATTAAAAAGGGGCCTACTTGTGCAATTGCTCGAACTCATAGCATGAATGTAATGTCAATAATTTAAATTAAGTTCCCATATAATTACATTTTAATAAGACACTCTGCCTGAATCACTACCTATGAATTATACCCACATTTTGCAATTTCATACAAACTTTTATGCAATTTATGTTATTGTTTGTTTTACAGGATTCAGTGGATTCAGCCACATTAGCTTCACTAAGTCAGGTAAATATTTATAATTTCGCTGTAAGCTTCTTTTTCGGTGGCTAATGTTTTTAGTTTTATTAGTTCATGCTTTGTTTAATTGGGCTTTTTTCATACTACTAACTTTTCCTCATCACTTCATATAAACATTCATTTTACCATACACTATGATAAATTATTCTTAATTTGTCAGTGGATCAGGTTCGACGCTTTAAATCTCAATATCTTACTTGCAAGTACCAAGACACACAACTATGAACACATTCATCCTGATCCTTGAGTAGCATTGTCGGATTTATATATTACTGATCTGCTATGAGAACTTTATTAACAAATTTTGTTAGAAAGAACTCGATAGCAACTGCGAGAAAGAGAAGAAAAAACCACACAACGTGAAGATCAAACCAATCCTGAAGTAGGACTATTGTTGATCACAAATTGAACCGGACATGCTGCACAGACACTCACCCTTTCTAATCAACCACTGAAATCCTCACTAACGTGAACGTAACGTACGTATAGATAAAGTTCAGAAAGACTTCAGTTCCTACATATTAGCCCTTCTGCACAGCAGCAACAGCGCGTCCTACGTAATTTAACTACAACATAATTTTGACTGGACAGCGTCCTAGACCTTTTAGAGCTGAACTGAGTTTCCGGCATGTTTTTTCAGTATGGCTTAATCATAGATTTGGAATTAATATTTGGTTTTAGTTCGGCGTCAGAGGAGTTTCTTGTGTAAAACACTAACACAAAATCCCGACTGGGATCGATCGTTGCCCTAGCAACTGCCATTGAGGACATGGCAATTGAAGAACCTTCACTGGATAAGCCAGTTTAAAACTGTGTATCGTTATCGGGTAGCACTGGCACATCAGTAGGGTGTATTATGCCAACTATCCGAAACATCCTTAAGGTGCTCTTACACGAGCGATTAAAATTGCTCAATTTGCAGCACAATTCGTCAATTTTGATGTCACGAAAATATGAAGCAACACACAGCAACAATAGCAACAGGCGATGTGGATCAACTTTTCGTTGCTTAATTGTGATGAGCGATATTGACCAATATCTAGCAATTCGGCAATAAGGGCTTACGCGACAAATTCAGTCTATGAACAACTCATTGTTTTTTGCTCCAAGCCTTGATAACACGAAAGAAAATTTGACAAACAAATCTGAAACTCAAAAGAAAACTTGGCAATCCAATCAAACACGAGAAAAAACCATGACAGACTAGTTGTATTCACCGAACGAAGACAGTTGCTCGATATTTTCCAAGTTCGGTGGAAATACGGGAACTATAGGGCGAGCAATACCAGAAAACATTGCCAAATTGCCGCAACTACCATGATATTGCCCTGTATTGCTCCATAAATCGCTCCACAAGTTTTTGGCAATAGTCGTCGGGCAATCAATTGCTTGAAAAATTGCTCGTGTAAGAGCACCCTTACAGCTGTTGGTAACTTTAAATTTTTTTTCAAACTTAGTGTGAAGAATATGCATTTAAAAATCCAATGAAATGAATGAAATTTTTAACTTTTTTGAGAAAAACTTTCATCTGTTCTTCTCTGGAATCCTTCACACTGGAAGACAACTTTTCCATTTAGATAAAAATCCTGTTGCAAGCATTTCTGGCAACTATATTTGTCTGTATGGTATGGGCTCTAGCTAGAGCAACGCAAGTAAATAATTGTCCGATAAATAGTTTATTTACTTCAGAGTTTCCAACCTTGACTCCAGATTGCATAAGAACTTCGATTTCATTTACTAAGTTCTCCAAATATTCAGAAATATTTTTTGGTTTTTCTACTCCAAAAATATCGGTTATTTTTACAATATTTAGAAACGCTTCATTTATCACATCCATTTGTGAAAAAAGCTGACAAACGTTAGCCAGCTAGCGAGTCCTGTGTAAACATGGCTTACTACACTAAAAGTTTTATGGTTTCAATGATTTCTCGGTTAATTTTTTTTAATAAATCACATTAATCGAAAAATGCCAACTTCATTTACGTTTTTATACGAGGGCGAATTGAAAAGTTTCCAGACTGAGTTTGAAAACAGCTTATTTTTATTATTTTTCTACATAGTCTCCTTCCAACTCAATGCACTTAGACCACCTCTCTTCTCTATGACGCTTAATCCCTCAGTAAAGTCATTTTTGCCGAACTCTCAAAATCGCCATTTACTGCCGCGATTATTTCACCATTCGTCGAAAATTTCTTCCCTGCCAGCCAGGATTTCAATTTTGGGAACAGAAAGAAGTCGGTCGGGGCCAAGTCGGGCGAATATGGTGGATGGGGCAGCAATTCGTATCGTAAATCCTGTAATGTTTTTCTTAGAAGCACGAGAAATACTTATGATCCGGTACATTGTCGTGATGAAAGATCACATTTTTCTTCGCCAAATTGGGACGTTTGCTCTTGATTTCCGCATCCAAACGGTCCAATAACTCTACATAATATGCTCCTGTGATTATTCTACCCTTCTCAAGGTAATCAATCATCAAAATGCCTTGGGCATCCCAAAAAATCGTACCATAACCCTTCCGACTTTCGCCTTCCTCGGTGCCTTTTCTCCAGGTGAACCCATTGCTTTGATTATACTTTGGTCTCCGGTGTAAAGTAATGGGATCCATGTTTCGTCGACAGTGACAAATCGACGCAAAAACTCCATTACACTTAAACAGGTCGAAACACTTCTGCGAAATGTCCTGACGAACCGCCTTTGGTTATACAGGGTGCGCCATCTTTTATATCGGTATGTAAACATTGAATAACTTTAAAAAAAAAAAACTGATTTTTATATGTGAGGTATTTTTATTCAATTTGGTCATTTAGAATTTATTTGGATTAGTTTTTGAATACAACATCAATCAAGTGGCTGCCTCTTTTGGCCACAGCAAAATGTGCCCTTTTTGCTGCGTTTTCCATTACTTTTTCGAGCATCTCCGGCGGTAAAGCGATGATTTCGGCACGAATGTTTGCTCTGAGCTCTTCAATGGTCTGAGGCTTGATGG
Source organism: Beris morrisii (assembly GCA_951812415.1). Lineage (NCBI taxonomy): Eukaryota > Metazoa > Arthropoda > Insecta > Diptera > Stratiomyidae > Beris > Beris morrisii. The sequence continues at coordinate 102,976,899 of OX638310.1, forward strand.
CGTACACTTTGCTTTTCAAATAACCGCATAAAAAGAAGTCCGGAGGAGTCAAATCTGGAGATCTCGGTGGCCAGTCAATGTCTTTTCGACATCAGACGTCCAGGGAATTTTCGTTGCAGAAACTGAATTGTTTCATTTGCAGTGTGGCATGGCGCATCGTCTTGTTGAAACCAGTAACCACCCAGACCTTTTTCACGCATTTGCGGGCAGACACAATGAGCTAACATACACCGATATCGTTTTCCATCGGCTGTTTCGTTTTGTCGGGAAAAAATGGTCCAATGATGGTTTTGGCGCAAACGCCGACCCAAACAGTCACTTTTTGATCATGGCATTTCATGGAACTCGTGTGGATTCTCCGTTCCCCAAATGCGGCAATTTTGCTTATTAACGCCGCCAAAGAGTGTGAATTGGGCCTCGTCGGTCATCAAAATTTGCCTTCAAAAATCAGGTTCAGTGTCAACCATTCGAGCGACTGTTTGGCCGTATTCGAAGTGACGTGGACGGTCTGTCGGCAATATTCTTCTGAATTGACGTTTGCAAAACTTGTCCAATAAAGTCAATCTGTTGAAAATTTCAAAGTTATTCAATGTTTACATACTGAAATAAAAGATGACGCACCCTGTAATTGAGCAAAAGCAGCACCCATCTTACCGATAGCTTGCCAAAAGTTCATGCAAGATGAATTGTATGCGTTCTACTGATATGCCCTCAACCTCATGCAATTTTAGTTGTCGATCTGCGTTCACGGCTTTATGGGCTTTTTTCACCAGTTCCTCATTTGTAGCCATTTTTGACCGTCCCTGCCGTTCGTCATTAACCCTTTGTCTACCGCAAAAAAAACTTTCAATAACTACCGCACGGGTCCGTTGGACCCATATGAAATTTCAGGTGTTTTTCTCTATTTAAACATATTTACTTTATATATTTTAGATATAGATAGATTTATTCAAAACAATTTTTACATAATGTAACAGAATGTTCTCCGCATACATGTTGATTACATTTATAGCATGTTGTTTTAGTTTTTCGATCTTTTTTAGAACTGCATATACTGCATCGTTTTTTCTTTTTTGGAGGTTCATATACTGTGCTGGTGCTTGGTACCGGTTCACCAGAATTTTCATTATATTGTGCCAACTGTTTTCCCAATTCTATGATAAAATTCCTTCTCTTACGTAACTTTTTGACACAATTCCTATTGAGAGATGACCACACTATATATGCATTCATAACGCTAATATCGATCATATTATAAAAAACAATCAGTGGCCATCTTCTAGTTTTCCTTTTCACGCTGTATGTCCTTGTCATTTGGTCCATGGTGTCGACCCCAGCTTTAGTTTTATTATAGTCTAGAATTATTTCCGGTTTCTTTTTGGGTCCGTTATCGATTTTCTTGTCATTATGTAATGTACTAAGTAATGTCACAATTTTTCCTCTTTTTGGGCAGTATGAAGTTATCATTTTATCGTTTTGAAAACCAAATAATGTGGAAAAGACTTCACGGTTTTTGGGATTTGTGAAGCAACTGGGCAAGTCCGGTTTACTTTTTCGGATTGTTCCTATAATACTCAGTTTTTTTGATAGTAAATAATTAGCAAGTGAATACGAAGTAAAAAAATTGTCGCAAGTTATATTTCGTCCAGAGTTTTCGATCTCCTTTACCAAGCTCTTCACCACATTTTCGCCTTGATTTTTTTCTCTCTCTTCTCCAGTTTTTCCTACATAAATCTCTAGCTTCCAAGCATATGACGTGACGCTATCACAAATTGCCCAAAACTGGATACCATATCTTCCTGGTTTTGAGGGTATATATTGCCGGAATGGACATCTTCCTCTAAAATTGACCAATTGTTCATCTACGGTCATACTCCAACCTGCAATAAATTCGTCTTGTAGGTGATCGTTCCACATTTCGAAACACTCGCGAATCGGTTGTAATTTGTCTGTTGATCTTTCTATCCTTCTTGCAGCTGCATTATCAAATCTTATGACTCGAAGTATATCTTGAAATCTAGTACGGCTCATAATATCGTTGAAAATTTTTCGTCCATCTTTCTTACTCCACAACTGAGATATCTCTTCGTTTTTCGATTTATAGACTCCAATAAGTATTAGTAATCCAATAAATTTTCGCAATTCATTTTGGTCAAGTGGTTTCCAGTTATTTCCAAAGATATTATATCCTTCTACATTCGTCCATTTGATAATAGTTTCTAAGAATGGTCTTCTAAAATAAATCAAAAACGCTGAAGTTATACTATCAACTTCTCGGAGGGCGTATCGTCTAGGTCCTGATTTTTCTCGCAAAATATTATGCTGACCTTGTCGCCCCTGCTGAGGGTTGACAGGATTTTCGAGCCATACTTGTTGATTCTTAGATATAAAAGTTAAATTTGGTTCGCTAATGGTGTTCATTACAACGTCGTCGATTTCATCTGAGTCGGAATCACTGGAGTTGTCAATTTGTGAATTTTCCTTGTCCTGTGCTAAAACTTCGATGTCTATTTCTCCATCGTCATCCGATGATACATATTCACTGTCACTGTTGTCTTCAACATCACTCATCTCATTCAAAATTGCCTCCAATTCTTCGGGCTTCAATGGTCTTCGCATATCCATTTTTTCAAAAATTTAGAAACTAAAATAACTAGGTTTTATAAATTTACAAAACAACTAAATTATATAAAATTTTACTACCTGATTCAATAAATCAGTAATTTACTATTTTCATAAGCACATAAACACTAGTCACATTACGGCATTCCAAATTGTACTGAATACCGAATTTATTGACACTACCTAACTCAATAAATGAAGCAGTAATTTACTATTTTCATAAACACTAGTTACTTTACAAAAGTCCAAACTGTACAGAATACCGTATTTATTCGTTGCTGTTACTCAAACAGCGTGGAATTCTCTGAAATGCATTGGCATACAACTGATTTTGTCTTATATGTAACACTGGGTCCAATAGACCCAGGTGGTAGTTCCCGATGGAATATTTATATAAAAAAAAGTAATTATTGCAAAACATTAACGCAATCAAAAAATTACAAAAGGCATGTAAATAAACAAAGTCAAGCAGCTACAGAGTCCAAAAGTATTAGATATTGAAATGAGAGCACAATAAAATCTCATTCGGGTCCATTGGACCCGCACGGTAGACAAAGGGTTAAATACACTTTTGCGGCCACACTTGAGACTGTCGCCAATGAAGGAAAGTCTTCATCGTACACAACGTCTAGCTCGGCTTTTATTTCGGTCGGCGTTTTCCTTTTCAAAAACAAGTCTTGAATTACGGAACTATACTGTACTTTCTCCATTCTTGCAAAAACACGTAACTCCTTTGAAGCAATCAATTGTCAAAGCAAACACTAGATATGGCTGAAATTTTTAAAGTTGCCTTATAAAACAACAGCCTTTCGATCGACATAAAAATGTCAGACCTATAACGCCATCTTCACACTCAGCCTGGAAACTTTGCAAACAAACATATTTATGGGTGTACTGTTGTACATAACTTGCACGATTCGTAGATTGGATTCACTTTAATTGTAAATCCTAACTTTTAAGGGAGGCCAAAGCCCGATTTAGGTGGTTTAAAAGAGGAGAATCGAAGCTTTTTCATATCGCACACATTTCCCCGTGGTCATACCTAAATAATAGTTGGTAGTAAGCGTTTTTCGCTATTTACGATTCTTCTCTTCAGAGTAATTTGTGTAAATATAATGTGCTTCTTAAATTGCTTGCTGAAAACATAATAAAAGGTAGCCTATTATTTAATTTTGCATTTAATATTACATCAAAAACGTGTACATACTTAAAAAAATATTTAAAAATGCTTTAATTTCATTCAACAGCTTCAACAAGCTTACCAGGATAAAGAAGACGAGAATCAACGGCTGAAACACTACATAGACACAATTTTGTTAAATATTGTTGAAAACTATCCGCAATTGCTCGAGGTAAAAGCAGTGACAACGACAAAAAATGAAAAAATCTCACATTAGGACACAACACAATAATTCACATAGGATCTAAATATTACAACAAATATAACAAGAAGAATAACATCAATATTAGGCCTTCACTAACAACCCCAAAATTTGTAATTAAATTATGAATTTAGCGAAAAACATGCAATTTCGTATTAAGTTATTTTTTTTTATAATATTATGTGTAAATAAATATTTCGCCGTTATTATTTTCACTTCCCAACAAAAACCATACGAGCAATAATAATAAAGTTTTTTGTAATAAATCGAATTACGAACATAATATAACGCTGTTAACAACAAAAACAGGAGATTAGGTTAATATTGTTGCAATTTCAGAAATTTATTATAAGCGCGCATGAAACTCAATATTTTTATTATATATATATTATATACAAAAATATATAAAGCATTAAAGAAAGTTTTGCGTTTTTAAAAGAAATGATAATTAAAAACAGAATTTAAGTGACTTATTGCGTCCATATTTTAAAATAACTTGATGAAAAACTTTAATACGAATTTTCATTTTTCTGTTTTTTAGAGAATGGTTAGGTTCTAAAATCCTATCAATTTGTTTGTTATAATATTCCAATTTATTATTATTTATAAAAACAATAAAGTTAATGTTATAGTGTCAAAAACGGATGATATATTAATAAATAAAGTAAAGAAAATGAAAAGAGTAAAATTATATATATTTTGTAAAGCCAGTAATGTATACTTAAATTTCTTACAAGATATTAAAAAGAAAAGTTAACAAAAACTTACTTCTGTTGTTTCACTGATTACAAACAATTTACGGGCCAATTACGAAACTCGAGTCGAGTGAGTAACTCGACTCACATTTGGACTCGACTCGAACTAAAGTTGGTATTATGAAACTCGACAATTGGAAAGTCACTTCATTTCCAGCAGTCGAGTGAGTTTGACATTTCTTATAAGAAAATACTCACTCGATCGGCTCTCATAATACGCAGTTCTCTTAACTCACTCTTTTTTTTCGACTAAAAGTCGAGTGAAACTCGACAAGTAGGCACTCGTCGAATTTTATAGTCGCAGAATGTGAGTTTTTTGATCGAGTCGAGTTTCGTAATAGGCCCGTTAATTCGCACTCCTGGATCGGTTTCAAGCGGATTACAATCATCCTTTCATCCATCTGATGAGCAGGCATCAACTACGGTACCCACTGTCGGAGAAGTGGAAGCAGCCTTGCGCGACCAAAAAATACACAAATCACCTGGAGTTGATGCAATACAAGTGGAGCTTCTAAAGGGAGGTGGTCCATACCTCGCCAATCTCCTACACAAAATCATGACAAAAATTTGGATTGAAGAAAAAATACCCGACGACTGGCGCCAGAGCATGTCCAATCTATAAGAAAGGAGATAAACTGCGATGTGAAAATTACAGAGGCATATCATTGTTGTCTACGTCCTACAAAATACTGACGAAAGTAATTCAGAATCGATTAAAGCCTTATACAGAAAGTATTATCGGCGAATACCAAGGTGGTTTCAGAACCGGACGATCGACTATTGACCAGGGCCCCTATCATAGAACACGAAACGAAATTTCGTACAACTCGAAAGTGATGTACGGAAAATTTTCTTCGATGTATCACTGAATACGAACGAAACGTATGGAAAGTGTTACCTACTATTTGAATTCGAAAACTGATATGTTGACGAGAAAATATACGAAAAAACGGATCGAAGTGTCACATGTTTCGAGTTCTGTGATGCCTACTATACGAAAATTGCTGCTCGAAATTTCGTTTCGTGTTCTATGATAGGGGCCCAGTCAAACAAGTGCTAGAAAAATGCTGGTAGTATAAAATCGACGTGCACCAGATCTTCGTGGACTTCCAACAGGCATACGATAGTATAGATCGTAATGTACTATATAAAATAAAGCTTGACTTCGGAATCCCATCAAAACTCGTCCGATTAACAAAAATGACCATACAAAACAAGCTTACCCAAAGCTTCCGAACAGAACTCGGCCTGAAGTAGGGAGATGGACTCGCTCCCATGCTCTTCAATCTTGCCCTAGAATATATCATCAGAAAGGTACCCGTTGATATCAGAAGTACCCTACTAATCAAGTCCACTCAACTAGTGGTGTTCGCGGATGACATAAACATAATGGCCAGATCTGTTCCAGACGCGAAAGAAGTCTTCCATTGTCTAGACTCAGCTGCAAAGGATGTCGGGGTAAGGGTCAATGAGAATAAGACCAAGTTCATGACCCAAACAAGAAGAAACGCGCCAACTAGACAAAGTATGACCGTGGGGGACTACAACCTGGAGAATATGGATCATTTCTCATACTTGGGATCACACCTTGTAATAGACGGCAACGAACGAGACGAAGTAAAACAACGGATCACACTAGCAAATAAGGCGTATTTCACGGTTCTCCCGATCTTAAAGTCGAAAAGTGCACAGGCTGAGCAAACTTCGCATATATAAGACCATAATAAGACCTGTGCTACTATATGCAAGCGAAACGTGGACTCTCACCCAAGCGTCTGAAAAATCAATAGACGCTTTTGAACGACGAATTCTTCGAAGAATTTTGGGACCAGTAAGAGAAGGCACTGAATGGCGTATCCGGTACAACAACGAGTTGTATAGCATCTATGACGACCCATCAGCATCGACTCTTATAAAATTTCGTAAGCTACAATGGGCAGGCCATGTGGAGCGAATGAATGACGGAAGAATTCCCAAGCGCACACTGAAAGGTACAGCTCATGGCAAACGACCGGTGGGAAAACCGCGGAAAAGATACGAGGATTCAGTTGACGCAGATTGCAGATCGCTTCTTAGATGCACAAATTGGAGGACGCGGGCGTATCCTTGTATCCTGCAGGCCCTGGCCCGAATTGGGCTGTCGCGCCATTGATGATGATGACAATCATCCTTTGAAGCTGGCCCAGTTAAATTTATCAAATCATGGTTCAATGCGTATGCAGATTTGAAACCCACATAGCTTTGGGTTTATAATTCACATAGCTACACAGTGCCATTGTGTTCATGCAGCATTTACTTGCATTCAATCGATATATGTATTTTAAATTGTAATCCGACTGTGTTCATTCTGTACAGGGCCTAATGGTAGCTAAAATTATGGTGGCGTCATCTGTTCGTTGGGCAACACGAACCACCGTATGGGGAACGTGCCAGCAAACTAATTGCACAAGAATTTCAGCTACCCTGATTTAGGTGGGAAGCGATCAAAGTGGTCTCGATAGCCAAGTGCTAATCTATTGACTTGGCGATCGTGGGTTCGAATCCCACTCATGATATTGTCCTACGCTTTTCTTTATAGCAGTGGCGGCTCGCCACATGTAGGGTTACTGTATACACACTCACACCAGAACAGCCTCTAAGAGGGGTTTGGCAGATGCGTACCAAGGTGAAAAACCAGTAAATTTAAATATTTTCCATGTTTATGGGATTTCACTTTATAAACATTCGAAATGATTGACTTTTCGCTGCAAAATTGTAAATTTCCATAGAAGAAATGAAAGAAATAGGGAAATTTTCAATTGAAAACCACAATTTTGCGCACACACACTTCCATATCAAAGAAAAACACGTACTAGAATTGTGGAAGGGAAGCGACAGCTGTTTTTCCGACTCTTCACATATTCGCACTAACACACTTCAAAAACGCAATTTGATAGCAATTCTCAGTAGTATAAAAACAGGCGAACTAGTACATAAACAGGCGATTTTTGTGAGGTTAAATTACAATTTCTAGTACAGAAACGACCGAATTAGACGTATCTGCCAAACCCTAGGTAGAGACTGTTGTGTATATAGTGACCCTAGCCACATGAGGCTAGTGAGGCTTAGGGTTACTGTATACGCACTCACACCAAAACAGCCTCTAAGAGGGGTTTGGCAGATGCGTACCAAGGTGAAAAACCAGTAAATTTAATTTTTTTTCATGTTTATGGGATTTTGCTTTCTAAACATTCGAAATGATTGACTTTTCGCTTCAAAATTGTAAATTTCCATAAAAGAAATGAAAGAAATACGGAAATTTTCAATTGAAAACCACAATTTCGCGCACACACACTTCCATACCAAAGAAAAAGAAGTACTAGAATTGTGGAAGGGAACTGACAGCTTTTTTTCCGACTCTTCACATATTCGCACTAACACACTTCAAAAACGCAATTTGATAGCAATGTTCATTAGTACAAAAACAGGCGAACTAGTACATAAACAGGCGATTTTTGTGAGGTTAAATTACAATTTCTAGTACAGAAACGACCGAATTAGACGTATCTGCCAAACCCTAGGTAGAGAGTGTTGTGTGTGTATCTAGTGACCCTACCAAACCCTAGGTAGAGACTGTTGTGTATATAGTGACCCTAGCCACATGAGGCTAGTGAGGCTGAGCCTCACCATTTTACAGAAGAAAAGTCATCATCAAGCTACTAGTCATTTTTTGGATAGCATGTTACTTAATGACTTTCCGCAGTAAACCGACGTCCTTACTCATCAAGTTTTAGTCCTACAAAGTTGTGTTTTAATATTCCAATTCCGTCTCACCTGCTAAGAAAGGTACGAGTCGCCACTGCTTTATAACCACTTCAACAATATTCATTCTCAAAATCACATTCTCTCCCGTTCGCCTCTCACCCTTTACTGTTACGAGACGTTAGGCTAATAATCTATCTCTCAACCTCAGATCGAACGAGACGACTATAATGATTCAAATGCGATTGGAGAAATATCGTCGAAGAAACCATGTCGTGATTTGGGTTGTCGCGTCAAAGCAAAAAACTGTCAGACGGCGAAAGACTGTAGAATCATTAAATGGCAAGAATAGGGACTTAAGGACCATAGAGTATGAATCGGAGACCCATTGTCAGTACGAATCTATCACAAGCTCGATTGCAAAAGGAAAAATTATGCTTAAAACCAATTTTTAATTAATGTTAACCACAGGCCTCAGTGGGCCTATTGTGATTAACCGCCTTTATTCATAACTCAATCAAGACGGTTTTATTAATAAATTCTAATATGCTCTTCGGTGAGTAAGACATGAGTTCCGATGGTGTTAGGAAGTAATGTTCAAGAAGTCTAAGTCTTCTGTGCGCGTGCTCAGCAGCTTCTTCACATCTCTGTAAATATCGTCTGAAATCAGTTCATTCGTTCGCTGATGATTTTTTAGTTTACAGTGTTCTGTAATTAGTGCAATCATACGTCGAACCTGATTATGGTTCTTTTTGAGAAAATCGAAAGTTCGTTTCTTGGAATGACCGTCCAAGAACAGTTTGGACTGTCCGCACACCACTCTTCCTGTCCTGTGGAGGTCAGCTTGGATGTTAATCCAATCAAATAGTCCTTTTGCTAGAGCTGTTGGTATTCTACAGAAATGCACTGGTTCAGTCAATTTTAAATAAGCCCTCTTTTCATTATCTGGTCTGCAGACTCATTGCGTACAATAACACTGTGTTCAGTATAACTGCGTTTGTTTGAGTTCTTGTAAGCAATCACACGCTAATTGGGATCTAAAGCAAGTAGCTTGAAGGGCAAGTAGAGCCACTCTGCTGCCAGAGAGAATGTAGATTTTCTGATTGTTGTAACCTCTGCTAATGTTTTCCCTGATGCATAGTTCAATTGCATGAAGTTCTGCTCGGAAGATTGTATTTGGCTTGTCGAAGCTGGCATATGACGTCCCTTGGTTTGTGTCCATATACTCCTGCTGCAACTCACTCATTTGTGTGGAGCCTTTTGTGTACCAGATAAGTGCTCCTCAATTCCAGGTCTGCGAGTTTTCCAGGTCTGGCGAGGTAGAAACACTAGTAAGTTGTAACTTCATATGAAATTATCCGAAAGTTAACTGCCGAGCTCTCTCACAAGGTCTGGGGAGGATGTTTTCTTAGCTTCTGAAGATAGTTGGAAATCGGTACGTAATGAGACTGACTTCTAGTTGTACATACAGGTGTAAAGGTGAATACAGCAACTTCAGACTCCCCTATCACTTTTTGATTATCCCAGTCTCCCCTCGTAGGGAAAAGGGTATGGAATCCTGTATCGAAGCTTAGGCACGGAATTATATAGTCGGTGAGTTCGCTAAGCACACAATCTGGAAATAATGAGAGAATTTTGCTAGTCATAATCCACAGATTTCCACCAGCCACCAGACTCTTCTAGTCTCAGAGAGCTCTTGGCAGAGGCATTCGTGATTTGAGTATCTATTGGCAGCAGAAGCAGTATAATCTCCATTGCAAAGCACCTGTGATGCCTAAGCAAGCCGCACTCTGCATTTTCGTTAGATAGTGTTCGATATACCAACAATGATATTTGCCATTAAGTTAAAATTGGAAACTTACAGGGGGCGTATGATGTAACGAACGTCGCGACGTTCGCATCGACAGTGTTCACGAACGTCGCAACGTCCAATTTGGAAATCTGTAACCATGTCGTTCGCGCATACATTGTGCGTCGTTGAAATGCCAAAAACGACGACGCGTCGGTTTACATCATATCAAAATAGCGACAACGTCGGTGTCGTTGGCAGCGGACGACGACCGACGGAATACATCATATGGCCCCTGGTGATCTCACTTATAATGGCTTCGCTTTTAATGGACTATTGCAAGGTGTTGACTAAACCAGCTTAAGTATAAATAACTTCGGGTAAAATAGGCACTCGCTTACAGTGGACTAATAAGAACGGTCCCATCGAGTCGTTATTATTTGTTGGCATAAGCTTGTAAAACGCTTACTCCTTCTCGAACCAAGACCTAAATGGTCTTTTATTCCTGGCCCTTACCTAGTCTCTAGGCCATATATATTCACTTAAGAAAGGAGATGATTTTACTTAGGGTAGTCTTCGACAAGTCCTGATAGATGAAAGTAAATTCACCGAGAATCTGTTTTCTAAATCTGTCAACTGCGTCACAATCACAAAGAATGTGTGCGTTATACCTGTTTAAAGAGAGCAATTCTGACGCTCTCTTACAGGAGAAAGTCCAGACTCCAGATTTAACATCAACCATGAAAAGAAGAAAACCATCATAAAGCGTATTTCGATTTGTTTTCTCACAGTTTCTTCAAAAATTTCCAAGTGATGATACTATGACGCATGACCCAGTCCAGATCCACCGAAACCAACTCGAACAAAACAAAAACCATTTGAAAACCTTTCGAATGGAACATTTCAATTGAAGCCCTTGGTGCAACAAGGGGTCGAATTGGATGAATTTCGCTTCGATTGTTAACTCGATTGAAAATTTGGCCAACTGCGATTATCCGAACACCTCGCAATCATGCATCACTAGTCTGAACCAAGTCAACTAGCCGTTGCCACAGCGGTGGTATCTTACGCTGCAGCACGAGTTGCCAAAGCGACGGCGCAGGTAAGGCGTTGCCAAAGCGATGGCGCACGTAGGCGTTGCAGAACTACCACCACTGGTGTAAAAAGACGTCGACACCGTTTTTTTAGTCACTGCAGGCCATCGTATTTTCTTCATTTTCATAACTTTATCTGCAACTATTGGAAAATCAACGTATCCAAAATTTCAAGTTTGCTGCATGAAGCGTTCTGAAGTTGTGCGGACCCTTACAAATTCCATATAACATCCCACTTTCAATATCCTAGACCATGGTGTATGAACAGCAAGCGGGTTTCTTCAGTATAAAAATAGTGAATTATCTTTTTATTTTAATGGTACCAAATAAATGCAAACATTTTGCAAAATCGGATTGTTCTACTTCTTTACGGTTTAATACAAGAAAAAATATATTATTATGTTTCAGGAGAAACTATTTTATTTATTTTCATCATGTTGAATATTTTTATAATTACTATGTGTGAAATCGTCAGTATTGTATTGAGACATCAGTCCAGTAACTGCAAGAACAGCATGGTCAGCCACAATGCAGAAATACCTTAAACACGTTAGAGAAAACCATGTGTTAGTGCATGTAGCAAATGAAACTTTAATTTAGTTATTGTAGATATATGGTATTTTGTTCAGATGGTAGTGCATGTAATAATTCAAATTAATCATTGTCTCATTAATTATGTAATTTCATCAATGTAAAATTTCAGTTTTATCTTTAAAAAGTTACGAGTATTATGTATACATATTTTTAATGCAATACGTTGCCTTACCAAGTGATCTTCTGACCGTTGAATGCCACAGTAAAACGTTCAAGACCACCAACATTTTCTTCCTGGCATTAGATGCTTGCCTACTTTGCAGCTAACTCCAAGCTTGAAATCGATGGTAAAACGGACCTGCAACGTGAACAAAATCATTAATTTATTTTGGAAACGCTTTCGAAACAGTTTTTTATGTAATTTATCAGATGGTGATGCATGTGAATAATTCGGATTAATCATTGTGTCATAAATTATGTAATTTCATCATAAAAATGTTTTTTTAAGTATATTTAAAATTATACGTTTTCTTACCACAATCTTATGCCGCTTAGTATTGCAGTGAAGTTTGATATCTCCACGGAGAAAGGCCGATGAACAATGATTACTAAAGCATACATTGTTGTCTCCTATTTTCATTGCACGTTTGCTTAGTAGTTTCAGTCAAAATAGTGCGACCCATAGAATGCACCGAAACGATCCTGAAACAAGAAAGAAAAAAATGTTCATTAGACGACAATTTACTGTAAACTTTCGGAACAGCTTGTGTATAATTCATCAGATGGTGATGCATGTGAATAATTCGATTTAATCATTGTGTCATTTATTATGTAATATCATCATAGAACTTTTTTTCTTAATTATATATAAAATGATACGATTCCTTACCACAATCTCATACCGTTGAATATTCCAGTGAAGATTATGTTGAGTCCTGCAGGTTATTCAATCGGAGGATGCGAAGAAGAAGAGTAAAAGAATTCCCTGAAAAGTTTTCGCTTTCTGCATTCTCTAGAACGCCACAAATTGAAACCGAAAAAGTAATCGCCACCTAAGAGCAGACTGATTTACCCGGTCTGAATTGTTCCTGAAAGAAAGTATTTTTAATTAATTACTTGGAAGCGAATAACAAGTTTTGTTGTTCTGTTGTACTGAATGTTGTTGTTGTTCTACTTGTTGTTTAGGTCGATGACATTTTTAAATTTCATATTTTGTTCAGACACAGCCAGATCACAAAAAAACAGGCCGCCAAAGTTAACATAAGATTTTGTTGGCTCACTGCGGCGGCAGCGGGAAATTAATCTAAAGCGGCAAATACACGATTCAACGGTTGTACCAATTATTGGCCCGATTTGTCGTTGCATGCGACGATTGTATTGTGTATGTGCTTATGAAAGACCGTTGGAACGATATCGCACGGTTGTACACTTTCAATCGAAAAACTGCGGTTGCATGCATATTGGAAGAAAATTGTAAACAAATCGTATCAACCGCTGGACAGATATCGCAACATACGTCGATAAACCTATTGTATCGTGTATTTGACGCTTAAGCCAGCGCCGACGAAAAATTCGCGGTGCGGCTGTTCGTCACAATTGTGGGTAGCTACATACTTTGCAGTTCCTGAACAAACATCGGCATACCGGCCACTATGTATGCTGGACTCATTGGGAAAAGTACTGGAGATCATTATTAATAACTGAGTGAAGGAGTCTCTCGAGAGACCTGGAGACTTATCTGCGCAACAAATTGGATTTCGCCGTAAGAGATTCACCATCGACGACATCCATGCTGTTATGAGAATTGCGCGTGATGCGAAATCCGGTGAAAGGCGGAAAAACGGCGACAAGAAGTACTGCGCAGTGGTACACTTGATGTCAAGAATGCCGTCATCTCAACGAGCTGGTTACGAATCATGCAAGCAGTAAATAGTTTCAGCGTATCGGGATATCTACAGCGAATTATAGCTAACTACTTTGAAGAAAGAGTACTTCTGTATGGCACGGAGGACGGCGTCAAACGCTGCGACGTCTCACGAGGAGTGAGTCCCACAGTGCTCAGTGCTTGGCTCCACATTATGGACGATCTCCCAACGGACACCACATTGGTTGACTATGCGGACGATATCGCACTGGTAGTAGCGAAACACATTCACACTTTGGAGGAAGTTCTGTGCAGTGTGCAATAGACAGTGTTATGCAGTGCGGACCTGGAGTTTGCTTTGCATAAAACGGAGGCGGTTCTATTGAGCTCTCGACAAGAGCGCGAAATTTTCACATTCAGAGCCGGAGAGCACGAGATCATCTCTCGGCCAAATCTGCGGTATCTTGGGGTGTTAATCGACACTCGGATGTCCTTCAAGGACCATCTTCTGGCGATCAGCGAAAAAGCTTCTAAGGTGAATGGTGCACTCTCACGCATCATGTCAAACATTGGAGGACCACGCTCCAGCAGGCGAAAACTTTTAGCAACGGTCACGAGCTTCATAATGCTATACGCTACACCGATTCGGGCAGATGCAACGAAAACATTGTATATAGCCGGAATCCTATCAACCTATTGTCTTAGCGCACCAATCGTTTTTCGAACAGTGTCCGATGAAGCAATCGGAGTGATATCGGCAATGTTACCAATAGATATACTAGCGCGTGAACTTCAGTGTCTCTACGTAGCAGTAGATGAAGCATCGAAAGTGGACGATCGACGGCCCTGTATCCACGAGTGAAAAGACGCTGGGAGAGCGCGAGCAAAGCGAGATGGACGTTTACATTAATTCCAAACATCGACAGCTGGATTAGCCGCAAACACGGATAAGTGGACTTTTATGTGACTCAGCTGCTCAGTGGACATGGCTGTTTTAAGCAGTATCTTCACCGCTTCAAGCATGAGGAAGACCCGTTTTGTCCCAATTGTCCTCAAGAGATTAGAGAAGCGCGGCATATCTTACTACACTGCACGCGCTTCGACGTCGATCGAGTCAAGGTTGCGGAGAAACTCCGACCATAGTAATCGTGACACAGATCTCAAGTGGCAAGCTTTCCAGACTGCAGCAGCGCGGATTATGTCGGCACTTCGCAGCTTTGAGCGAACGAGAAGCATGATGGTGCGTTTACACTTACCACCGAGACTCGCCTCGAGGCGACCCACTACCCCCATCAGGCCATTGCAAACCGATTTTCGTCGGCTGTGTTCTTTGCTGTGTTGAAAGCAATTTACACTCAACATGCCTCTGCGGCACAACTTGCCTATAAGTGCGAAACGACAGAAATACGATGAGCTGCGAAGTGCATGCTGCCACAGTTCATTGTATGTGTGTACACATTGGAAGCGTGCGTCGGAGAAAAAGTTGAAGAATGTTAGACTCTTGCGACTCCATGAGCCATCTGATTGGTTGAATTTTTGGTGGGGATGGATAGAGGCTCGCCTCAAACGTTGAGTGTAAATGCACCATGAAACGCGACGCAGCACAGGAGGCGATTGACTAGACAGACAATAACTGACGGTTTTAGTAATATTGCTGACAGCTTCCCGACGAAATAATAATAATAACAATCAATGGCACAACAGCCCAAATCGGGCCTAGGCCTTGAAGTAATGCTAGAGTTACTTCATTACTAGACCAACGGAACACTAGGAGGTGAAGTGGTCAACCACACGCTCGTCCGTGATTATTACCCCGATTTAACTCAGGTACTCATTTACAGCTGAGTGAACTGGTAGTCCGGCACCCAATCCCATTCACGAAAATTACTTGTCGCCAAGCAGATTCGAACCTGGTACCAGGTGCACTGAAGGCAAGTGCCCGACGAAATACCTAGCGGTGATTATGTGGGGGTCCATACGACAGGGGAGATGTTTAGCTGATTAAAATCCCGCAATAACTTATGCTTTCCATGCTTTTACTCCCCGTTAAAAAAACATACTTTGCTGTGTATTTTAAAATTCTGCGAACCTCGTCCGGCGCTGGCGAAGTTTGTCGCAATTACGTTTATACCATTACTCCAACGATTGAAACAAATAGGCAATGGCGGACCGGAAAGCACATCTAAAGAAAGTAAACTGGTGCTTTTTCAAGAACTTTCACATGGGGTCTCATTTACTCTAATTTAGAGTTCCTAGCTCAACGATTTCTCGAGTTAAAAGCGGGTTCCGAAGTATGACTGCACATATTTGCTACGAATCTTTGTATGGCAGCTTTACGAAGGACTTCTTCGTACCATCCCTTATATACAAGCATTAATGCCTCCATGAAGAGTTTCGAAGACCTAGCGGGAAATGCATGGTAAAATATTGTTGTTTTAGGTCTAGGGTATATGACCTGATTATCGAGCGACGTATCGCACAAATCTCCCCTCGGAGTGATGGGCATGTCGTTCGACAGAATACTTGCGAGACATATGTGAGCTTGGGAGAAGATGGTACTGAATTTTCAGAGAGGCTTCTTTAATTCTTATTCTATTCTTTTAAGAGTGCCGTTAAATCGAACCAACTTGGTGAAGTATGAAACCTAATTCGCAGATGATTTGGATTAATTTCTGCTAAGTAGTTCAACCGGATCAGGGAAAGTGCAGGGATCTATGCTTAATTCAAGTCAGGCCCCAGTCAGGGTGTGATATGAGCGCCTGTAACAGGGTGTGATATGAGCGCCTGTAACAGGGTGTGATATGAGCGCCTGTAACAGGGTGTGATATGAGCGCCTGTAACAGGGTGTGATATGAGCGCCTGTAACAGGGTGTGATATGAGCGCCTGTAACAGGGTGTGATATGAACGCCTGTAACAGGGTGTGATATGAGCGCCTGTAACAGGGTGTGATATGAGCGCCTGTAACAGGGTGTGATATGAGCGCCTGTAACAGGGTGTGATATGAGCGCCTGTAACAGGGTGTGATATGAGCGCCTGTAACAGGGTGTGATATGAGCGCCTGTAACAGGGTGGTACAATGTGCCTCTTTATTGGCCTGAGTGCCGCCGTTTAGTTTTATTTGAATACGGAATTTAATACAAAAGTGCAA
Source organism: Beris morrisii (assembly GCA_951812415.1). Classification (NCBI taxonomy): domain Eukaryota; kingdom Metazoa; phylum Arthropoda; class Insecta; order Diptera; family Stratiomyidae; genus Beris; species Beris morrisii. The sequence continues at coordinate 102,993,829 of OX638310.1, forward strand.
CGTAGTTTACATAAACACGATATAAGATAGCCTTCGAGATTCAGAGACAAAAGTGGCAACAGAACGGTCATGTCTTGAGGAAGCCAGAGCAAAACATCTCTAAGCAGAGTCCGGATTGGAATCCCTCAGGAAAGCGTTGAACCGCTCGTCCAAGAAAGACACAAAGACGAACAGTCGAGTAGAAGTACAAGTCTTGACGGCAGATAAATGCCACGGTTTAAGATTACGGCTTTTGGAGTATTTGCTGCTGTCTGTACTACCCCTCAGAACGGAGGTCATTCATAAGGGCCCCATGGACGGCAGTGAAGTGATTTACAGTAGAACTGATAGCACACTTACTGCAGATCTTGGTAAAAGTTTTGCAATCTGCAAATCGGACTGCCGTCTGTAGGGTTCTATGAACTGAAGTAATCAAAGAAAACATAAGACAGCGACAGAAGTATCTAGCAGGCCACCCCGACCTCTCAAGATCCGGGAATGTTTAAACGCGACAAAATTATAAACTTTTTCTACGCTCTTCACCTCGACGATATTGAGATATAATTATAAAAAAACTTACTGCAAGTTAATAGTATTTTAAGATAAAAGTTTTCATCTCACCTGCAAAACACAGCCATATTCTGGAATCGAAGAAGAACCAAGAAATTGAATGTGTCTCACGTGGCTATAAGCCCGTAACTAACCTTAAATTTGAATATTTCTGTGACTGTTTCCATTCCATTCATTCCGCTCTACGATATTTTTCTTCTTCTTCATATGGGAATTTTCGAATTCGAATTTATTACCTTTTACAATTTCATGCAAAAACTGAAGCACACAACTATTTAAATATTACGGAAAAATGGCTAATTGTAAATCACACTAAATATCCCAGCTCCCAAGCGAGCAAATGTACTTAAATTAAAAATTTTGTTCCACATTCCATTGAAGACTGGATGCAAAAGTACAAAACTTAAGATTCCATGGAATCAAGCGAGAAACTCGCAGGCAACTTAAGTCCGGTTCAGAAACGTCATTTTAGTGGTGATCGCTGCGCTGTTTGATGTCGTGAAATCTTTTGTTAGGGCTCTTTTCACGCGTTCAATATCCCGATTTGTGATCTTATTTTAACTGAAAAAGCCTCTTAATGAAATTAGTTAGACGCGGCAACAGTTAAGGCCTTGAAAATGAGTGCCGTAAATACAAAACCAAACGGTAAATTGATGGTCGATTTTGACCCAAAAAAAACCCGTCCCTGTGATGGGGGGTCGACTGAAATTTTTCTATGTCAGAGTTGATAATTTTTTATCGTTTCGTTTCTTCTCTTGTGCAATCTACAGAAATAGTCGGCCCGCTGGGGTCTGCTGATAAAAATAAACAATGGCAAAGGGAGTTGTTGATGGAGCGTCTTCGTTCGCATTCGTCGCAGAACAAAACCTTCTTGGAGCTTTCGAAAGCGATGCGAATGTCGATGCTAGAGAAGCGCTACGCACTCGATCCAACCGAAAAGGCAAACCTCCAAAAATGTTTAGATAGCATGCAGCATTGCATCAAGGTTACGACGCGGCAAGGACTAATCGAACGATTGGAGAGTCTGTCGCGACAGCTCGGGCTGAAATTCATGGAGGACACGTCCGGACTGTTCATCTCGTCCGACATGTTCTACTTGGAAATTGTGCTGGACGCAAGCGGTACGTTGAGCGATGTAAAAGTTCATCACGAGTGCAAGGTTTGTCGTTTCGAATTTCTCGCAATTGAATTCCCGTTTGATGCGATTACCGTAATTTCAGATCGAGCAACAATCGTGCAGTGAGTTGGTCACTTGCCTTCTCAAGGGTGACTTTGCCGACTTTACAACGCAACTAGAAGGTCTCTCGTCGATTTATCAGCTCAATGCCGAACCGAAAATCAAGAGTAAGGCGTTTGTCGCCCTTCAGGCGATGGAAACGGACCTCTATAACCTGTACATGGCACAAAATTTCCATAAAGATACACAGCTTATATTGCTCGAGTCCAGTGTTGGCGTTGTGCAAAAGCGTCGCGGTGGACATCCGATGAAATTGAGCTATTTTGTGTCACCGTACGATTTACTTGACGTGGAAAGTAAAACACTCGCTCCACTTAGTATTGAAATAGTATCGACGAAAAATATCGGAATGAGCGTTACGGTTAACTTGGAAGCCTCGTCGGCAAACAAGTTGCAAATTTTGCCGACAGTGACCTTAAATAAAGATGCGCAAGGTATGAATGTACCGACATTTGCGGCAATGACTGCCACTAATTCAACTCTACTGCCTGCGACGTTTGTTCTACGCTTGAATAAGCCGATCCCGATTTGCGATAGTCTAATAGAAGCAATAATTGCTGCGACTGAGCAAAGTTTTGGTGATTCGAGAAAGACGTCATCGATTATGGAGCTAGTCGTGCAAAATGCAACAGACGGGGAGTTAAAGAGTAGCTCGAAGGGATTGTTTATCACGTTGCCGGAGCAAAGCCATTGCTACTTTTTTACGGATAACAAGCAACTAAGGGTGAGTGGATTTTTTGTATTAAACTTGTTATCTTTTTATGATAATAGTGCCGTAGTACCAATTGTTCGAAAGAAACTAAAAAGTCCTTGATTATCCTTAAGAAAATTTAACTTCAACGTATTTGTCGTACAATATAAATACTTAGTAATAATGTAAATACTAACAATGAGTCGTACAAAGTCCTTTCCAACTTATTACCAACAATACGGTTTCTTTTATGTCCGCGACAATGCGCCTTTTACACTGAATCACAAATTAATTAATGGATTCCCAGTCCGAGCCACCGGCTTGCAAATAAAACGTTTCTAGTAAAACAATCTCTAAAAAAATATCTGTTCAGGCGACTGAATCGATTTTGGGACCTAGGCAAACTAAAATCTATCGGCTTGTGGATGTTTTCAGTAAGCAGGTTGCGTCAAACACAGCGGTAAAACTATTGAGCTGTGGTCTCTTTAGGGAGGGGTCCACAGGACACGGCTCCATTCTTAGGGAATTTCTTGAGGGTCCGGTCGACATTTGTACGGATTATATGATTCCGGTGAATGATTTTAAATCATCCTTCAGGGTCATATACCCAAGCAGAGTGGACTGGGGAAACAACAGTATAGTGAACGAGAGAGAACTCTCCGTGTATACGGACAGTTCCAAAATGGAATGCGGCATTGGCGCTGAAGTCTTTTCTCAGCAGTTCAGTGCAAGGGAGTCTTTTAAGCTGCCGGATGCCTGTAGGATATTTTAAGCGGAGATTCTGGCAGTGCTCCAGGCAAGTAACATAATGTTGATGGGGGAGATATGCGGTCGGGATATCTCACTCTACATTGCCAGCCAGGCGACTTTGAATGCATTGGAATCTGGGACTATCAAATCCCAGCTAGTAAAGCGCAGTTGAGAAGTGCTCAAGGTACTTTGTAGTCAGAATAGAGTACGGCTATGCTGGGTACCAGAGCATAGTGACATACCTGGAAACGAACTGGCCCATGAGCTGGCGAGATTAGGATCGGCGTCAGCCGGGATGGTAGAGGAGGGGGTTAGTTCACTATTAAACGGCATCAAAGCGCGTATCACGGATCGTGCCACGGACGCAGCGAACTCTAAATGGAAGGCGCTAACGAGCTGTAGGACTTCTAGGGCACTCTGGCCAAGGTTGAACAGACGGAAGACTAGGGAGATATTGGCATGGAGTAGGGGAAGTTTGCGGTTACTCTTCGGAATACTGACAGGGCACTGCTTACTATGGAAGCATGCTATGCCTATGGGGATCGCTACCTCTAACGTGTGCAGGTACTGATGGTAAACAAGAATTCGACGTCTATACTTACTAGTATGTCCTCCGGGCTTATTTGAATGTTTTTTAATGTTTCTACTAAATGTGTAGAATTTTTTATGGACCTGGGTGTGTTTCCAACGAAGGGGCGCAACTCAGCCGCGAATGCTTTGGCTAAGCCTTGCGTAATTGATCCGATGGAATTAACAATAGGGCGAAGCTCCCACCTCAAAAATGTTATATTAAGTAGACTCCACTTATAATCCTATAACATAAACTAAATTTTATCTTCCTGGTACAATTGTTTCAAAAGATATTATAATCCACTTCTATTTATATTTCATCTACTGCTTATTATTTTTACATACATACATACATTCATTTATTGACCGTATTGTAATATTGTTACAATGAATATATTAATATATATTTATAGGAGATCATATTTATTATTTTTAATAAATTTCATTTAAAAAATATATATATAAACTGCACAAGCGTCATCTAAAGCCTAGTATCCAGATCGAGTGAAATATCGTTTCACATACAAAACACATACAAAAAAAATTTTCAAATTTCATTTCGCTATCAGTATCCAGTTCAAGAGAAATTTCCTTTGTTTGGAGTTTATCAAACAGATGGCGCTGATTAAAGATTCCGCAGTGAAATGAGCGTGCATCGTAGTTTAGCGGTGAAATTGTGACGTTTTGTCTCGTTTTGAAGTGCAAACGACAATGGAAAATATTATTACATTAGAATATGCTGAGGAGGACTTCACCCACATTTTGTGTGAATGTCAGGCGGTTGCAAGAAGGCGACTGAGGTGGTTGGGCAGTATTTCTTTGACAATTTCGAGGAATCGAGGTCGATAGGGCATGACAAGCTAATCAAGTTCTTTAGGTATCTGGGTTGTTTCGGGGATGTTTAGTGACCTACGAAGCACGGAAGGTTTTATATGGGCTCTATTTTGGTGCCTAGTGTACGAAGTGGCTTAGCGCTTCGCCCCTTCTTAAAACTAAAACTAACAGAGGAAAAGCAAATCAATATCTTCGCGATGATAAGGTGCGATGGTGATTTGTAATGTCTTGAAGCATTTTATTAAGAAAACGGAAAGGTTGCTTCTAGTTTAGTAAGTGTCTAGAAAATAAATAGGAAGTTGTAACTTAAATAACACTCATTTCGTAGAATGAGCAGATATTGGCAAAATCTAATGATTAAGGTTTGAAATGAGTCTTTAGACAAAATGTAAGTATGTCAAGCGAATGCGTTCTCGAACAAAATTAATCACAATCTACCAATTCTTCGGTTTAAGTTTCACCCTTCTAAAACTTTATTGGCCCTCTTCAAGAAACTCACATCGAAACGGAATCGGGACAAACGCCTTAAAAAAGCGTACAGTGCATTTTACGCATGCGGGAAGATGTTCGGATACAGGTGGGCTCTCCAACCAAAATTGGTACTCTGGATGTACACAGCCATAATAAGACCGATCGTAACCGCGAAAGTGTGATGGGAGGCGATTAGAAAGTCCTGGTATCTAAGCAAGCTCGTATGAACCAATTACCACACCCACAGCAGCACTGGAAACTATGCTCCATCTGCTGCCAATGGACATGTACATCAAAACCATAGCTCCAAAAGGCGCTCTTAGACTCAAAGGGTTAGTTCACTGGAGAACTAGACCTGCTGGTCAAAGTACCATATTCAATGACTTCTTGGAGTGCGATTTCAATAAGGAAACGGACTACATTATGCCAGCAATAGCTTGCGGTGGGCAAACTTCTGTTAAAATCCCACACAGGAACGACTAGAATAAGGAACGGTACCTAGACAATAGAACCACGATGATTTTTACCGATGGATCGAATTATGTTACAGGCGCGGGGGTATTCTCGCAGGACTCGAGATTCATGAGTCCTACAGGTTACCGGACCATGTATTTCAATCAGACATCTTTGCAATTTTTCAAACTTAAAAAATTATTGAAGCAAAGGTGAATGCTACGGAGACATTACTATTTGTATTGACAGCCAAGTGGAATTGACACAGTTAGACTATGTCGTGGCGCTCTTAACTCTAAAGGCACACAGCTCAATATTACCCTCTGCTGGGTGTCAGGCAAATGTGGAATCAAGGGGACCAACCTAACTGATGAACTCACTCGAGCTGGCTCACGTCTTAGCCACTACTGGAAGACCAGCAAGATCCTATTCTCATCGTATCCCCAAACAGTCTGTGGACTCACTATGCTTGCAATGGGCAGTAAAAGATGGTTAGACCTAACCTAACAAGCTCAATATCAAGAACTCTGACCTGAATTTGAGCACCGAAAAGCAGGAAAAATTCTAACCCATTAATTGGAGTGTACAAGATACGCTAGACGACTGGGTGCCGAGGTAAATGATCTTTGTCGTAGCCGCAGTGACTCAGAAGTATAATAGTCAATCATCCACGTCCAATGCGAGAATACGGCCCTATCGGGAACGAAGAGACGGAACCTCGGCGTATGTTTTTTCGATGCCCTTGGTGATATCCAAGAGGGAAAGCTATGTAACAGCAAATTTTAATGGTCTTAGGTTCCACGAGTAATCATACTCAAACGTGGAATACAATGGACGAACACTAACGTCTAAGTGAAAGAGGATGATAACATCACCCCCGCATATCATACCACACCGATTCTTCTTTAATTTCTTATATTCCAGACTCTTCTTTAAAAAGAAATAACGTATATTGGTTTTCTTTTAGGGTTCTATAATTTCAAGTATACCGTACACGGAACCATCACATGTGTCGAAAATTCTATCGCTATTGAGGCAACAGGCTTTATTCTATACACTTCTAGCCAGCTGTGTTCGAGCGCAGGGTAAAATGGGAGGTTTGTTTTACAATGCAATATCGCGAAATGTTTTTAATCTGTTTCTTTTTTACAGATTTAGAAAACACAACTATGCTGGAGGTAAGCGCAGTATCTATTCATCAAATATCGGTTGCATTAGAGCACCCGTTTGAGGAATCAATGGCCACAATCGAGTTTGATCTGAGTGATGCAGCGAATGTAAATTGTCGCATTTATTCGCTGACGACCAACTACGATACAATTGCGGTAAAGTTAACAAAAATTATACAGAAAAGTTTATCGATTCCAATAACAATACGATCGCTCTTAAAATTTTGGGAACAAGATCAAATGAAGTGCTTTCATCGCGGTATGGAAAACGGAAATTTTAACTTGCCCTTGGGCCCAAACGATCCGGGTGGTCGAGCCAATGACTTTCGCGATATGAAGGGGAAAAACGAAAGAACTTCAAACGGAAGTTTCGGAAGTAATAATAGGCAATTCTTTCATACGTCCGGCGTTATAATGGGATCGGCTGACGGTTTCGCAGACAATAATGTTAATATGTTTGATAGTACTAACGATAATGTAATGATAAATCAATTCACTATGAAATCGAACCACGATGCGAATTTTAGCGATACAAAAGATTCCGCAGGCGGGGAGGATTTTTATAAAAACCCAAAGAGTAAAACCGATATGACTACTGGTCAGAATTTCTCTGAAACTAGTGACTCCAGCTCTTTGGGTACATCGACACCAACATCGGATTTAGGAGTCGCTAGCATTAATTTCAAGAAGGGATTTCAATTAGACTCGGACAATAGCTCGCCGTTTGTCGACGGCGAATCGAGCCGAAATTCTGTAAGTGATAACTTGATGGAGATAAAAACTTTGGTTGAATCACCTGAAAAGGGTAAACAACTGTCGGACGAATGGCAAGTAAGAAACTCATCACTTGACTCCAATGTCAGTATATTGCCTGTTCCACCAACCAGCTTAGAACTCAATTCAGTGCTATCAGGTATGGGATTAGAACGACGGCCTGGTATCGAAATAATTCCAATTACGGCTGCAACGACCCAAAGCCTGCCTACGTCTATCACAATAACACCAATTAATTCTTCGAAGGTAGAACGAAAGTCCAATTCGAATAGAAAATCTGATGAGAAAACGAAAAGTGATAAAAAACGTAAACGACGAAAGGAGGAGTCGTCATCATCAATGGGTCCTCCCGAAAAAATCTTATCCAAACAAGACAGCTTGAATCGTCCCGTCAGCGTTAGCATTAAATCAACGGACGGATCACCAGTTTCCCCTTCTGGACTCTTGAGGAAATTTTCAACAACTTCACCGAAATTATCGCCATCATTGTCTTCAGGACGGCCCAGTCCAAAGCATTCGCCAGCCCATAATAGCCCGAAACAAGTAATGAGCGGTACGAATAGTCCAAAGGCAAGTCATTATGGCACGGCATCTCCCAAAAATACTTCGTCTGGTAGTTCGGGAAAGCCTAGCATGTCCGCTTTGAAAAGTGCAACAAATTCAAGTCCGAAAAGTGAGAAAACTAGTTCTAAGTCATCATCATTTAGAGATAGAGATAAGGAAAAAGAGAAAGATCGTGGTAATAGTAGTAGTAAGGGGTTATCAAGTGGGGGCGACGGTAGTAGTCCAAAAATCAAATCAACAACGATCAAACTGAAGCAAATCGATTTAAGTGCAGCGTTCTTACCGCAAACCGATCAATTTACATTCGATGAAACGTCCGGCCCAGGCTCATCGTCATCATCTTCAAGTAATAATCCAGCAACATTTTGTGATGTCAACAAGTCTATATCACCGACCAATAGTAGTGGTAGTATCCAGAATAAAGTACGTAAAGGATCATTAAGTGCGGTAATTGATAAATTGAAATTAGCTCAAAATACAGGGGACGAGATTCTATCGACTGGCGCAAATCAAATATCCGTGGATGGCACTAACTCACAGGGAATCGGAATTCGGGAGAAATTGGTCGCAAATAGCAGTGCCAATAAGACAATATATAATACAAGTCTAAATAATTCTTCAACGTTTAAAGGAGCTCCCGGTGCAATCGGAACATCATCTTCTTCGAACCAAAATTCTGAATATATGATTAAGCACAGTCTTAACGGCATGAAAATAACCATTAATAAAACTCGTACGAAAGATTCATCTTCGGGAAATAGTAGCGGCAGTAGCAAAACTGGTCAGTCGACTGGATCCTTTTCAAAAATATTTTCCTCAAACAGTGGCAGTGGTGGAGGTTCGCCGAAACGTCATACTGGCTTGAAGCCCGGTGTTATTAGTGGACCAGCTTCGAAAAAATCTCAAATCACTCAACCGTCCTCAAAAAGCTCAAACTCCCTATCGCAGTCCTATTCAAATGTCCAGGGTCGTTGCAATTTTCACAAGTCCAATTCTTCGGGAAGCTTGTCATCGTCGAAAAGTTCTTTTTCGTATTCGTCTAGCAAGAGCATGAGTTCAAGTTCGCTTTCGAGCGAATTGTTCAAAAAGGATAAATCGAAACAATCAAAAAGTAATTCCGCAAGCAATGATAAGCCGACAAACACTCGAGCCGATCCAACCGACGTTATGAAAATCCTTCGTTTTGCATCTCCAAACAACGCTATGGAAGGTTTTATGAAATCGCTGAATACGAAATTTCAAATTCCGAAATTATCTGCACGCACAAATGACGAGACGAAAAAAGATGCAACACGTGCCAATACTGCAATCACAACATCCGCGACAATAGTACCCGCTTCGCCCGCGTCTCCTCCACTCACTAGTAACGTACCTACAGCCGTCGCTGCTACTTCCGATTTAACGAAACCATTTTCAGACGTGTTAACCAAAGATATATCGACGAAATATCAGTTTAATCTCGGCAAAATTCCAATCGATTCGCTTTCAAACAGTGTAGCTATGAATAACTCGTTTAGTAAATTACCCAGCTATTATACAACCAGCCCACCGAAATACCAATCAGACGCTCAAAATCTTACAAAACCTCCATCCATCGATACCACGATCAACAATTTGATGCCTAAAGACTTTCCATCCAAAACATTGGCGCCTGCAAAAACTCCCCCAATCACAACACCAATCCACATTCTCTCACCGCCATATACACCGATAATTGGTCCACTTAATTTAAATAGCACTACGTCTGCATATCGGACATCAACTTCCGTGCCAGAAGTTCCTACTGTTCTTCCGTCGATCAATCAAAACGGTGAAATTACAATGCGTCCACCTTTAGCACCCTGTGCTGCGGTTGATATGTCGAAAACGGCTGAAATCGATTTGAGTATGAAGTCGGAATCTAAGATTTCCGAACAGCGATCTTCCATCCCGATAACATTAACAACAACAGCGACAATGAGTACTTCATCTGCTGTTTCCGTACGGAAACTTACTTCCACGTCTCTTCCTCAACACAAAATGGGGTTTCCGGCTTCGCCATCCGTCTCTGTACATATTGTTAAATCACCGGTTCCTTCTCCGCTGATGGTTATGCCATCGCCTCATTCAAATTCCCCGTGTATAACGGACGACGAACTTATGGATGAAGCGTTAGTTGGAATCGGAGGGAAATGACGTCAAGCCCTAGTGGCCATTTAGTTTCAGTTATTCTTTAATTTATAAATTTACACATTTAATTTAAACAAAGAAATTTATTACATAATTTAACGAAGTAGATATTCGTTAGGGTGTGATGTAAAATTAAACTGCTTAACAATGAACTATTCTTAAATACTACGACAGATCATTGTTACTTGTTTTTCTCGTTTGATTGGGATTTCACTATGCAAAGCAATTGTGCTTCCCAAGTCTATGCATTGCATGTAGATTTTTTCATAGGATTACAGTTCGAACTGATTAAATATGAAATTAATTGAAGTGAAACTCGGCATCAAATTGTAACTTTTTCTGGTTTTATAGCTGGGTAAGCGTGATCGATAATTTTTTCCGAAAATATTCGCTCGTCTCTCTACAAGTCTCTGGCCTGGAGCGTATCTTCGTAATATCTATTTAGTATTTTCATGTTATCCATCCACTCAGCAACACTGGAATAGTTGTATAGGTCGCACTCCTGTCCTGTCCTGTCGCACTCCTCATGGTGTTGTACTTTTATCTCATCGAGTCTGCAGAATTTGTTCTGGGTCAGCTCAATAATTATTTAACACCTACTACAAGTTTGGTGAATTCCATAGGTTGAAAAAGTCACATAGCAGTATTTTCAGCCGGTAAACTTGTGTTTCAACCTCCACCTACAGTATCATATTCGGTCAAACCTCTCAAATTATATTAAGTTCCTGATAAATAACTACCAAAGTGGGACCGTGGTTCTTTTTTCCCATCCTCTCGTTCGTAGGAACTCATCTTCCTTCAATTGTTTTAACGCTTCTCTTTAAGTTTCGTTACATTAGTATACATTTTCTGCAGGCGTCCTAAATAGATCGAATTCGAGATATAGGTCGCGTCCTGAATGTTGGGTGTAAATCGGTTCAATAATTGGGTCTGTTCGTTTTTACTACACTATCTACACTATTGCAGAAAGTGTACACTTTTGCTGTTCTTTTTGAAGAGCGACGTGAGAGTCCGCTGTTCTGTTTGCTGAGTGTAGATAGAAAAGTGTTCTGCGTTCTTTTTGCCTGGTCAAAATTTGTGTAAACCTACACTAAGTGCAATATTTAAGACTATTTTTCCTTTCACAAACTCCAATATTGAACCTAAAGCTCTTGTCCCCATCGCTTCGATGATGTGCTCAATTTAGCGGCTTGCCAACTTCTCTAAAATAAAGTACAGACCTTGTACTCCTTGCTTGTCTGAATATAATAACTCTGCACTTTGAAGAAAAATTAAATATTTATTACAATTTTTCGCTATAACAAAACAATAATGGAGACGACGCTGAGTTTCACATTCCTGACGTGCACTTGCAGGTTTTGATTACGTTAAAGTACTTTATACTAGCTAAGCAACACTGAAAATTTAAAATTGTCGAAACCATTGCGCAATATATTGATTCTTTAGTACCAAAATATTAGCAACGTTTTATGTCATTGAGTTTAAAAATAAATGTTATCAATTTTGGAGCGGTCCAGTCTTAAAGAAGAAAAGTGGAAACAGTTAGAGTTTACTACTCGTTCATTCATCGTATTACTTCCGAATCAAAAGAAACATTATTTATAGGCAATTAATAACGATATATATCGTCATGCTAATTAAATTCCGATATATATTACCTGTACGAGATATTCAACCGAGTTGAAATATTAAAAGGAAGAATGTGACGCATTCGTTTATTTATTACATTAAAAAAGAATGAATAACAATTTCGTTAATATCATTAAATATTTTTAATTAAATCCGTAATAATTGGAAAACATTGTTAATTTTATTTTAATGGAAGAAATAATTTTAATTTTTACATTTTGGAATTTTAGGTGACAAATCAAATAACAATATGATAATAAGAAGGCAACAGAAAAACGGTTTCATAAATATGAATTAAAAAATGTACAGATAATGCGAAAACGTGTTTTCTTAATTTTACAATATTTTTCGTAGACGATTAATGAAAATTAAAAATACGTTTGATATTAATCTGCCTAGAAAATGATTGATTTGTTTTAGTTAAACTAAGAACACATCTTAAATATTGTTTAATAAGTTTTTAATAGAAACATGACATTTTCAGTCAGCGTAGAAATACAGCAAAAATATAATTTTATTTAATAAGAAACGTTTTGAGAGATCAGTACAAATCGCAAAATTAAAGTGAATTTTATTTTTTAGTTTTTTCTTTAAAGGTAATAAGCAATTATATATTCATTGGCGTAAGCGTGAAAATATGATGTAAAAATATTAAAAAAAAAATAAGAAGTCATATATAAGAATGTGGACTTTATTTGGTGTGGGTAATGTACTCAAATAAAATAACAAAATACATAGATAATTGATAACAAATCTACTTATGCCTTTTGAAATATAATGAAAATAGAAACCGAATAAAATTTATTGATAAGAAATCGTTAATCTATTTTTCTTACTACTTTTGATTTGGTTATAATATTATGATTTATTTTGACCGTTGTTTGTGTTTTTTGATTCTCAAATGGATAAGGCTTTAAGTAGGGGTTCGAGATTATTGGTGACCAGAAAGTCTTTGAATGATACCGACATTTTTTCTTAAATGTTTGGCATCCCACATTAATTTCATAGCATTGGTCGTTAAGGCGCTGTGAAATTGATGTATATTTGGAGGCACAAGAAAAATGTTCAATCTTATACGCCAATGGAGCCGGTACATGCTAGTAGTCACATCACCATATCAGATTGTAGATGATGGAGGACATAGAGATATATGTACTGGAGATGACGAACAGCGACTGTTTTGAAGCCGGACGATTCCACGCAAAGGTCCGGCAATAAACACTATGCTACTATTAGCATCTTACTTACATTTATATTATACTCCGGTCTTGAACACGATAAACACCATACATTTGAATACTATGCTACTATTTGCATTTCACTGGCACCTGGCATCAAACGCTCCATACGAAAACGTTCAATTTAGCTTCAAAACGCTTCATACAAAAATGGCGTCATGTCGTCTCCAATAATTATATATCTCTATGGTGGAGGACTGTCTACGGCCTCGTGAAAATGTGGGAAAAAAACCTTTTCGACATTTTTCTTACTCCATCTTTGTACACAAATGAAAATTAATTTTTTTTTTAGTTTTAATTTCTCTAGTAGCACATCTACATATATGTATGTATACTAAGTTTCAACTTACTAGCATAAACCGTTTCTGAAATATGAAAAACCACCCCTCACCCTCGTACATTGCTACCACTATCAATTTTATTATTATTTTACTGAGATGTCTCTATAGCACCTCTATACAGTTATCAATTTTTAGCTCTCTATCCTTTGCGGCTTTCGAGAAATTAAAATAGGATTTTTTTCATTTCCACCCCCTTCCACCATCACTTCCTACACTCACACTCTCAAATTTTCATAAGCATTTTTTCTCCGCTAGAGGTCTACTGGTCCTAACTCCTGTAAAAATTTCAAGATCATATCTGGTACGGTTCATGAGATATAAAATTTTTTTTTTTTAAAAATGGCTGTCCCCCACCTTCAGCGCTTCACCTCCCTCCTCAAAAATTTTACATTCAGTAGACTCCACTCGTAATTCTATGCACAAAAACCAAATTTTATCTTCCTGGCACAGTTGAGTCGAAAGATATTGTAATTCAAAGTTTTTTACCCCCACCCTAATGCCTCACTACTCCCCTTAAAAATGTTCTAGCATCCCTTAATACAACTACAAAGTTTCAGCCGTTTGGCATCAATCGTTCAGGAGATATGAATTTTAGAATGTATCAATCCCAGCTTTCAAGCGTTTTGGACGCATTGTTTCCCCCCCACCCCTTCCAACACCACTCAACCTCTATCGACTATTTTTTTTGCAAATGGTTCCACTATCATAGTACTTCATAAGTTCCAAATTTCAGCCTCCTAGCAGAAGCGGTTCCTGAGATCTAGAAACCAAAATTTTTCATCTAAAACGCTCCACTCCTCCACCCCCCACACCACCACTGCTCCAAAAGGTACCACTCGTAGGCGTTCACCCATTCTACCTACCATAAAAATTTCAACTTAATATCTCAAGGGGTTTGTGAGCTACGCACCTTCAAACGGTTTTGCGTACGGCGGACAGACGGACATTTTTTTTGTTTGCTTTTTTGGTGTTCTCGTACTAGTCCTAAAACGTGTAAATACAAAATTTCAGGGTAGCAAACTTCTTTGAAATTTCTGGTCGTTCACAATACTTTATTATTAAAAAATAATAAAGTAATAATAAAATTCATTAGTCTGCTGGAAAAAGATATATTGCATTCGATACCATAGGACTATAGATCCTTTGAAAAGTTATGGAAGGAAGTTTGCTAGTAGGGCCAGTTACCTAAATATTTCAAAAAGTATGCTGCTTGACATATTTTTTTATTTATTTAATTCCGTCTGATTATAACTAATTCCGCTTTGTTGCTGACTGTTTCGATTTTTGCCGGATGTTCATTTTGAAACAGCGCGCCACAATTTTTGCTGTACGTCATTCAGCTGACACATTAGTGTTTAGTATGCAAGCGGTCGCATAAAACAAATTTGGCTCTAAAATTTTGTGAAAAGGCCAATCCGTTCAGTTCTTTTATATGAGTAGTTCACAAAGAGAACTCTGGTAAACGTCAAAAAACATTCCAAAGTGCAGCTAATTCGCGGAACGAGGACTCGACATCCAAATCACTATAAAAACTCCAAAACGTTAAAGTTCTAATTTATTGTTCAGTCGTCGTGCTGCAATCAACTGAAGGGAGATGCCAATTTAACAAGCCCTGCGCCACTCCACATCATTGCCACCGGAATCACTGCTAGCCGCAACCCAAGGATGAAATATTTTGTTTTTATTTTCGTATTACTTCACATAACCTCAACGCTTGCCGGACACCGCAATGGATTGACGGATAGTTCATTAATTCGCGATAGACGGGCGGCCGCCCTGACATCGACGGCGAGCATTTTGAACGAGCCCGAGTGCCAAACGTTGCACAAGTTCTGTGAAAATGATCAGGCCAACGATCTCTCGGCTCTAGAGTGTGTGCAAACGTTGCAGTCGTCGCAACTGGAGGCTCTATCTGATGGCTGTCAGCACTTAATCTGGCAGCACACACGAAACGCGCTGACCGATAGCGCTGTGGTGCAGTTGACGCGCAAGCCGTGCCAGAAGGACGAAAAGAAGTTCGCGGATTGTAAGGCGGCTGAGTCGCCGATAGGCGCTTACTTATCGTGCATGGTGGACAAGGCGGATGAGTCGAAACCGTCGGAAGCTTGTCGCTCGATCATCCATCGCTTGGAAAGTATTGCTTTCACCGATTATCGGCTGTTAGGTAATTTTATTGAGGACTGCGAGAACGATGTGGCATTAAAAGTTTGCGGTCGATTGAATGCAGATCGGGACAAATTGTCGCAAGGCGAGACGATTGCTTGCCTTCAGGAGAAGATCAAGGAATTGCAGCCGCTGTGTAAGAAACAAGTGCTACATGTTTCACAGCAACAGTCGGAGGACTTGAAACTGGACCGAAAGTTTTTCACATTGTGCGCCGCCGAAACAATTCGCTTCTGTCCGAACGCCCAGATGGGAACGAATGCTGTGTTCAAGTGTTTGGTCAAACACAAGAACAATAATGACATGACCGGAAAATGTCGGGAGCAGGTCATCAGGTAAGAGAGCGTCGCTTTCATAGTTTCTATTGCAGCTTATCGTTTATTGTTTGCAGGCGTGATAAATTGCTGGGTCACGACTATCGCGTTAGTCGCGGTTTAGCCCGTGCGTGTCATGAAGATATTCGCCTTAATCATTGTCGGCGCGGTGTATCAAACGACAAAAATGTACGGCTCGCTCAAATTCTGCTTTGCCTCGAGTCCGTTGCTAAAAACGGCACGAAATTGAACGGCGAATGTCACGCAGAAATCACCGATCATCGGCAAATGCTCATGATGGACTATCAACTATCGCCCGAAATCTTGAACGGTTGTCCGGACGACATTGAGAAATTCTGTGGAAATCTCGATTTGCAGAATACGGCAGGGGGCGAAATAATTCACTGTCTGATGGATCACGCGAGAGCTAAGCGCCGAGAACGCCGTGTCACATCTACATGCCAACGTGCTCTAGAAGAGCTCGTCAAAACATCGGATGCGGGTGAAGATTGGCGTGTCGATCCCGTGTTGCGAAGATCATGCCAGCCGGTTGTGGATATTGCGTGCCGCAATACGAATGGCGGCGACGCCCGTGTTATGTCCTGTCTTATGGAACAGATTGGAACCACTTTTATGACACCAGCATGTGAATCCGCTCTAATGTTGATTCAGTACTTTGTTGTACGCGACTTTAAGTTGGACCCGCAACTGTACCGAAACTGTCGGGACGACGCTATTCATTTTTGCAAAGCGAAGAAGACGTGGGACGATGCGAATAACGGACAAATGGATCCAGAACGTGGACCGTTGGTGTTGCCTTGTTTGCATCGGATCGCCTTCAGCGACGATAAAACCGAGAACTTGAAGAAGGAATGTTTTCAGGTAAAGTCTTAGTTTTTTATTTTTGTGAATAAAATTTAATCATTTCTTTGGTATAGGAAATTAGACGCGTGATGCGCCAAAGAGCGATTTCTGTGGATTTGATTCCGGAGGTTGAAGATCATTGTCTGTCGGATTTATCGCTATTTTGCTCTAAAAAGACCGAAAAAGGAACCGAAATGACATGCCTGCAGGATAATTTAGAGAATCTACAATCCGACTGCAAGGTAACTCAAGTGGTTATTAATTACGTATGAGTTTCACAGGGATGACAGTGACAATAAACTATCATCGAACGAAACAACAGAAACCAGACTTTCTTGAAACTTTGAGTTATATTAGTAAACCGTGTGCATTTTATTTTTGATTTTCATAGAAAGCCGTTACTAGTTATACTGAAGATGAGGCAGCTCAGATCGAACTGAATCCAATTGTCCTGTCCGTTTGTCGTGCAGCAATGGACAAACATTGTTCAGATGTTTACAAGAAAACCAAAGAAGAAGGTAATTTTCAGAGGTGAAAATAACAGCATAATTCTTAAAATTACCCATAATTCTTTTTTCAGGTGATATGATGGATTGTTTAATATCTCACAAAAATGATCCCGACCTCCGTCAAGATTTAAAATGTCGCGCAGCTATCGAACACTTTCAGATCATTTCGCTGAAAAACTACTATTTCACGTATAAATTTAAGGAGGCATGTCGTCCGTATGTGATACGTTTCTGCTCGAAAAGCACTACGAAATACGATGTTGTTGCCTGCTTAAGTGAGGTGATGCGGAACGATACATTACGCGGACAACGTCATACGATACCGAAAGAATGTAGGCAACAAGTTAAGTCGCAACTATATCAACAACGCGAAAACATCGATTACGACCCGAAACTGAAGAGTGCGTGCAAGAAGGAAATAAAGGAGTTTTGTAATGATCTGTCGCAAGATGGTGGTGGACAGGTGAATAGAAAAAATGCAAGTGTGCTGTTTTTTCATTATTTTCATTATATGTAGAATGTTTGCGAAATACCGTCGCATGCATCACTCGCCAAGTACCAATCGGCCAACCGATTTATGAGCTTATTGGAATTAGTTTGATTTGAAGTCAGTTGTAAAACTAGTTGGTTGGTCAGCGATGCAAAGTACACGGTGCAAAAATGTATTTTATCACTTCATTTGTAAATAACATCTTGAATCCAAAAAATTATCAATCGCTAAAAAAACCATTGCAATTTTTCATTCACGCAGATTCTAGAATGTCTGCAAACGAAAACCAACATTCTTAGTGATCCGTGCCGTCACGTACTCTTCAACATAAAAAAATCAGAAATGGATGATAGTTCAACAGATTATACATTAGTAAATACGTGCAAGGACATGACATTTAAGTATTGTCAAAACACCGAACCGGCCAACCTTCTCGATTGCTTGAAGCAGCACAAACACGAACCGCTATTCGATCCTAAATGTCATTTGGTTGTTGTTAACCGTATGATCGAACAAAATACTGATTTTCGATTCAATCCGACCTTGCAGAGTGCTTGCGGCAAGAATATCGCCGAATATTGTTCAGACATTGTTGCAACTGCGAAACCAAACGAGGAGCTTAATGGAAAGGTGAGTGCAATATTTTTTTTAATAGTTTTATATGTACGTATTTATGAATGCCAAGAAGTCTAGAAGAGCTATGACGAAGCTGTATTTTATTACTAGTCTTGTTTCGTGTGTGTAAAGTTAACAGAAGTATTCTGTATAAATTTGAGTCATGGGTCGTGTTTACGTGAGACCAGACCAGTCTAAATAGACAAAAAAAAACAGTTTGGTAGTACGCATAAACGTAAACAGAACCAGTCCATTTGGACTTATTTTGGTCCTGATTTTGGTACGAACCAAATGAAACCAAACCAGTCTAGTACTGTAAAAAGCGCACATAAATGCAAGGCCGAAAAATACCAAACCGGTCTATGTAGACTGATCTGGTCCACACGTAAACGCGACCATTGTCGTAGGCAATGAGAAACCATTTCAACTTTGTGGAAACACCCATTATTGGCTGCGAATTGTTTGCCATGATCCAATCAATGCAGCGCTGCATGTCACGTCAAAATTAACTATAGACCAGAGGTCAAATTGGTGGTGTTGGATGTTAGATCCAAGCAGGGAAGTTGTGATAGATCGACCAATGGTAGTCAACGTACCGGGAGGGAGAAATATATTCCTGTTTTATGGCAGGTAACCTCATCATTTTTCAATATTTTGTTATGCAAGTTCACATTTGTTTGAAGAACATTGAAAATTATAGTTTTAGAGTCTAACTCATCGTTCTCGTGTTTTTTGAAGTCATCGTTTATCTTTTCACACGTATTTAAGATTGGTTCTTAATTCTGGCTTTGAGGAGACGCGGTGACGTGAAACCGATAAGGAGAATATTTTTTCACAGGTGGCAATTTAAATTTAAATTTTATCCCAGTTCCCATCGCATCCATAAAACAGTCTATCGACTCACTACGCTTGCCGCTGCGTGCAGGCAATATAGGTCAAACCTAACCACATGCTCAATATCAAGAACTCTTTGGCCTAAATATGATCATGGTAAAATCAAGTTTGTCTTGCGCCTGAAGAGGAAAGATGGTAGCACACTAATTGGTGCGCTCACAGAGCACTGCCTGATCGGAAGCCACGCTAGACGACTGATGACATCACCCCACATACCGTACCGTAGTTTGAAGTATGATATGCTTGCCAAAAATGCAATGAAAAAATAAGTTTGAAACAAAAATTAATTCCCTGAATTTTTAACTTTTTCGAGCCATGGATCAATACATGATTCAAGATATCTACGGCTAAGTTGACACCAATATCCTTACCTAATGGCAGTAATATATTGAATATTGAATTTAAGGTGCAGGTCCATGGCTATATCAAAGTGTTTGTCTTGTGAAACTCCAAAATATTACATCAACAAATAGTGGTTGTATCTCGTTATCTTTCTCTCGAGAATGGATATATGGTTCGAGCCTAAACCAGTGTCATAAACCAATAATTTCAGATAGAACAAGCAGTGCTTACCAGCTGATCGTAAGAGTTTTTGTTGCTTCACAAATGAAAAATAAAAATAATAATGATAAACAGAATATATGCAAAATTCCAATTTTATAATTGAGGGCACTGTCACTCTATTTATCAAGCTACATAATGAAGCTAAGAAAATTGGAAAATACTTTCAGCGCTAAAAGTTTTATAGTAATATAAAAATGCAGTTTAACTTAGCAAAGTTTTAATGAAATCACAACTTGCTCCAACAAAGCGGACGTACAATACTATTCTCTTCATCATCAACTGTAACTGTTAACTCGTCTAAAAAGTTATATCCAAGACTGCAGACTTCATTTATATGTAAATAAGGACCCGTTTTTTCTGAAATTTTAAACAAAATTTGATTTCCAATTTTTTTTTCAAGCTTTCGAGACATACTTGTTAATGGTGGCCAACTTTCTACCTTATTCGACTTGGGCACCCCTGTTGTTGCGAACGATGTCCACAAGTTTGACATTACTTTTGCAATTTCCATATCTTTCTGATTTAAAGGTGTCGTAGGAAAAATGTACAAGTTATCATCGGAATGATGTACGCCCCCGTTGAAGGGATAATGCTCGGTTGGAAGGCCATATCCGAATCGGGTATTCGCGCCGGCGTAGTCAAATGCGTAGAGGTATGTTTCAGATGGATTACGCTGAGCACTGAGCTGTAAAAATCGCAGCGTTGGAGATTTTATTATCACATTGTTGGACATCTGTAATACAAGAATTTGGTAGTACATACCATACAATTTTTCGTTTAAAAGCTTACATCGATAAATCCCGGTAGTAATTCTGTAAAATTGCCTCCTTGCAGTTGTTTTGATGTGAAGAGCATTTTCATCATCATAATACTAGTGAGACCGGTGTCGTCCTTCAAGCCTAGACCCCACGATACATCTTCGATCATTTGTAGAGAATCGACACTTTTTTCCAATCGATCGCCTATGACATTATAAATATCTAAATGGAGGATTCGGATAAAAACAATAGTTTTAATCTTTCGAGTTTAAGTGCTCCTTACTTGCAAATTGAAAAACACCGTCATGTTTCGTCATTCCACCCATTGTTGGGTACGATCTTGTGCACTTCTCCCAAAGAGTTTTTGGCGTCTCGGGCAGAACATTATTCAAATCGTCTAATGTCATTGTAAAACTCGACAAAGCCGTAATTTCCATCAATCTCAGTAGTGGTAAGTTAATAAAAAATTTGTTAACAACGTCCAAGTTCTCCACACTATTACATCCAGCAGCTTTGGCAATATTTTTTGCTTTTTCAATGGGTTTTGGTTCATAACCCCAGCCACTAAAAACCGATCCAGATTGAATTATAACCCTGTGGAATAGTCCTTCTCGGACGATCGGACTCAGTGTTAACGCGCTGACTATTCCTGCCCCGGCCGACTGTCCAAATATTGTGACTTGATTCGGATCTCCTCCAAAAAAACGTATATTTTTCTGCACCCATTCCAATGCCAAGACAATATCGAGTATGGCAACATTTCCCGGCATTTCTTTCGTATTTGTTGACAAGAAACCAAGTGCTCCGAGTCGATATTGCGTAGTGACCAAAATCACGTCATTTTCGAGCAGATAACCGGGCGGATGATCGGATGCAGAACCGTTTATATATCCACCACCATGAATATAAAACATAACAGGCAAATTTAACTCGAACTGAAAGCAATGCAATTTTACTGTGAGCATGTTAATTTGTAATGAATAATTTATGACCAGCATTTTGTTTTATTACGTTTTTCGTGTAGACTGATAAGTGTAAACAGTCCTCCCAGTCTCGTTCAGACAGCTGTTCAGGCGTGAGTTCTTGCAAAGCTGTTATTACTGGACATTTGATTCCATTGTCTGACGCGTCTTTGATTTCCGACCAAGGTGCTCGAGGTACTGGAGGCTAGAATAGAAATTCGTTTGTTAATATCCAACGAATGAAATATGTTCAAATAGTGGGCAAGTAGACTTCACGTTAAATGTATTCAGAAATAAATCAAATAGTAACGCACAAGCCTACCAATCCTAAGGCCATAGATTCGCATAACACTCAGTTTCATACGTGTCCCAGAAAGGTCACATTAACAAGTTTACCAGTGCTACGACGCTAGAGAGGGTCGCATGGCTGCCAAGTGGCTGAGAATGTCTGTTTTGCACGGTACTCGCACTTTTTTCCTAGGAATAATACAGCACGTATGTTGGTCGAGTCTCGCAGATCATCATCATCAATGGCGCGACAGCCCAAATCGGGCCAGGGCCTGCAGGATACATTGTCTGAAGTCATCTCGGTTCAGAGCCCGCGTCCTCCAATTTGTGCATCTAAGAAGCGATCTGCAATCTGCGTCAATTGAGTCCTCGTATCTTTTCCGCGGTTTTCCCACCGGTCGTTTGCCATGAGCTCTACCTTTTAGTGTGCGTTTGGGAATTCTTCCGTCGTCCATTCGCTCCACATGGCCTGCCCATTGTAGCTTACGAAATTTTATAAGAGTCGATGCGGATGGGTCGTCGTAGATGTTATACAACTCGTTGTTGTACCGGATACGCCATTCAGTACCTTCTCTTACTGGTCCCAAAATTCTTCGAAGAATTCGTCGTTCAAAAGCGTCTATTGATTTTTCAGACGCTTGGGTGAGAGTCCACGTTTCGCTTGCATATAGTAGCACAGGTCTTATTATGGTCTTGTATATGCTTGGTCTCATAACTGCAAAACTTTTCTGGTTATAATCAAAGAATATGGTTCCAGCAGGATGCAGCCACGTCACACACGGCCAACATGTTTCCGTCTCGAGTTCGTTAAATATTCACTTGCAAATTGAGGTGACATAAATTGGCCCCCACGCAGAACTAATTTGACCCTTTTAAACTTTTTCCTATGGGAATATCTCAAGTCTATAATTTACGTAAATAAACCGACTTCTCTGGCACAGTTGGGACAATATATCGTCACGAAATAGCAGCCATCACGAAGCTTCCCATTTTTTTTTTGAGAATTTTAATTGTACTGCAAAAAACAGAGGTAATCGTCTGCCTATGATATTTTCATTCTCAGGGAATTAGAAGAAACAAAATTCAGTGAATACTAACATTGAGCAAATTACTTAAAGGAGTTTTTTTTCCTAACATGTTTACTAACTAATAGTGCAGAGGGCTTGATTTTGCACTTTGTATTTTATGTACTTATGCACTCTCCTTAACACGAAGAGGAAAATGACATACAAGAGCAAATCATATACCAGAGCTTCTTTTTTTTGCAATTATTTTAAAATGCAGATTTTAAAAAACACAGTGGCAGAATGGCCATGTTGTGGATATTCCGAAATCGCCACTAGCTCCCTAACTATCAAGGATTCTAGATCATAAACGCGATTTAAAATCTGAAGCATAACAAGTTCTAATAAAAAAGAAGTGCTAAGATTCGGCCTAGGACGACAGCATTTTTCGTCAATATTGCTATTATTATGGTTTTTTTAAACCAGACAACTATTTATTTTTTACCATACAGCAGCTGCATTGGTTGGATCATAGTATGCAAAAATGCAAATGATGCTACATTGATTGGATTGGGTATTCATTCATATCCATTCAATCGCAGGTCAAGTTTCATTCAAAACGTTTAAGGGCACTTGTGCGAGTAGTCGTTACAGGTGGCATCCAAGAAAGAAAGTTGTTTACCGCTGATACTTATGTTAATAATAAAACCAGAATTCTTCAGAGGCCGGTCAGCCGACAAGGCCATTGCCCTTTCGGAACAACTTTTGAAATATGTAGCTTGACTGTCGATGCAATAATTACTTAGCTCCAAGCCAACCACCAAATCTGATAAACAGGTTAAAAGTTTTTGCAGTATCATCCTTTAATCTTTAGTGCTCTGGTGTGTCCGATCTATTTAGTGTTTGCAGTAATTAGCTTTACAAAAAATTTGATAAGATATGTCTGAGTAAATACTAAAAGTTAGAATAATGAATGCGATAACCAGAACGATTATAAACTGAACGAGAAATTTCAGATCTTTGGACCTTGTTTTTTTTGATATAATAGTATAGGTACTTACTATATGAAATAAATTTTATCAGTATGTACTCAATAAAATACATCATACGATAAATTGTTTCATTAACAATAAGTTTTCGTAAAATTATCCTGATAACCAAATTATCAAAGAAAAACAATGGAATTAATCTTATTGCAAAAGAAAACTAATTTCTATTCACCTGAAAACGTCTCACTCCACTCGGTGCTTCGGCAAAATGTATTCCGCGAAATTGGTAAATATCCTTATTGCTCCATGCCGATTTACTTGTTGATCCTCGTAACGATCCCAATTCGGGAATAGTAACTACAACATCATTCGAAGGTAGGCCGTTTGTTAGTGTAATGGCTAGCACTGTAAGGATCACAATTAGAATCACTAAACCAATTCCACTGAACATTTTTATGTTCCGCTTGAACTTGCCGCTACTGTTACCATTCATCTGATTGACGAGGTATTTATTGAAAAAAAATTAAAAAAACCGGAAAACCGAGAATATGTTGAGCGGGCATGTAATAAACTGCGGGCTTGATTATAGTTGTCTGAAATAAAAACCAGTTAAATATTGCAATGAATGACGACAAATTAGATTATGTGTTATCTGGTAAACGCTTGTTCCTACCAAAATACTATATTTTAATAATCTATACTATGACTCGGTCCCGTTGTGTCTCAGAATGATGTTCCAAGATAACAGACATGCGGTTAAAAATTATTTACTTGTTTATGAAGGTTGATCTCTACAATATTTGACTTCATACAAAATCAGCTGTTTATACAATTAATAAAAAGATATTATCTGGCTAAATGTTTTACAATACAATTGGTTCACTATAAATTCACTATAAATTTTTTTTTATAATTCGACTCTTGTCAATTTACTAGTAAACTATTTTGCTAGTGCCACTTTTAAGTTGGAAACAAATGATTTTGAATTTCATGCTGATATTGCAATTGCGTGCATGATTTGAAATTAAATAAATAAATCGAACAATTATATTTTATTGGTTTAATAAATGTGGCAATTTGTATTAATAATAAAAATCTGCAATAGTCTGGGGGAAACTTTATTATTTTTCGGGTCAAAGTTCGATTGCTTAAAGCGGTGGTGCGATAATAGGGTCATACTCCGGGACGTGGTTAAAGTCGAAATGTAACATCGGTTATTTCGAGGGAAGGAGATATTTTGGAAAGTTAATTTTGTCACTAGAATATCGTTTTACAAAGAAAGTAGTGATCACTCGAAGTGGAACACGGTATTTTTCGCAGATTGCGGCGAAATTTGGACCGATCGCGAATAACTGAAAAAATACTTTCGAGGAAATTTAATTGCTCATCGAATGGCGTTGGTTTTATCGCGATCGATCAAGAGTGGACCAGTGGACAGCTGGTTACGTGGAAGTGAGAGTCATAAAATGATGTCTTAAAGACGAGTCTTAAAGTCGAGTCAAAGATGATGGTTTAATGACGTCGCGATAAATTAAATTTGCTCGAAT
The DNA here is from genome assembly GCA_951812415.1 of Beris morrisii. Lineage (NCBI taxonomy): Eukaryota > Metazoa > Arthropoda > Insecta > Diptera > Stratiomyidae > Beris > Beris morrisii. The sequence goes on from OX638310.1 coordinate 103,019,229, forward strand.
GTATTTTTTGGCTTTTTCGCGATCGGTCCGAATTCCGCCACAATCCGAGAAAAATACTTTGTTCCACTTTGAGTGATCACTACTGTATAAAGTACTTGTAGACGTAAGACGTATGTAACCTCTTTACACTCCCTTCGGGGTTGAATATAAAAAAAAACTGAAATTAGTTTTTAAGTGATTACACTAAAAATTCATTGAAGTAAGATTTAATTTGCTGCTTCATCAGACCTAAGAGATATGATGTAATTTGTAAAAACGTATACAAACCCATTACATCATCTTGGGGTTGAATTTCGAAAAATCGTGAAATATGTTTTTAGACAATTACATGAAATGCCCGTAGAAGTAAAAACCAATTTTATATCTCATCGGAGCTAGGGATGGCGAAAATTGTAAAAACGTATGCAACCGCCTACTCCCTGTATATTCAAAAATCCTGATATTAATTTTTAGTCGGTTATATAGGACGCCTCAGAAATATGTTGGAATTCGTGGAAACGTATACAACCCTTTTACAGCTGCACCGCCTTGGGGGTTGTAAATACATAAAATCTGAAAATGATTTTTAGGCGATTATGTAGAAAGCACGAGGAAGGAAAATACAATTCGATATCTCATCAAATCTAAGAGGTATGTTGGAATTCGTAAAATGAGATATGAGACGTGATTTTTTGGAACACGTCTTGATCTCAGCTTTCGAGCGTTTCGGACGCATTGTTTTCCACCCACTCCACATTTTTTTGCCAAGCTCTATATAAATTCAAAGCTATATAAATCCTAAACTCAGCCTCCTAACATAAGTGGTTGCTGAGATCTGGAAACCAAAATTTTAAGTCTAAGCCTCCACACGCACACCTCACCCGTCAAAAGGTGGCCACTTTAGAGGGTCCAGCCAGTCTGTCCATAATTTTTTTTTAACTTAATAGCAAAGGGCTTTGGAGCTACGAGCATACAAACGATTTTTCGTACGCCGAAAAGACCGACTTTTTTTTTGGTTTTCTTGTTTCTACTAGTCATGAAAATGTTCAGTTTTTTAAATCCATCACAATACTGTATTATTGAAATAATAAAGTAAATCAGTGAAGTACAAAAGAAAAACGTTATAAATACTAATGCCTCTCTTTCTCTCTCTATTGCACTAACAATTACTCATAATTGATTTATTTCAAATTGACTGATTTAAATTACATAAATAAAACATTTGTAATTATAATTTGAATTCTTATTGTTATACCTATGAAAGTGTGGAAAATTACATCGTTCAAATGACGTCTATTTTCTTGCTGACAAGTAATGGCTCTTTTCTAAAGCATTTTGCATTACTCGACGAAATGTTTATGGCGAATATTATGTTAAGCTCTGAAATTGTTTGTGGTTTGTGGTTTGAGTAACCCCATAAACATGAATCAAGCGCTGTCAAATCTGGGAAACGAAAAAGCCAAGTGAAATCATCTTAAATTTTTGAAATAATTCGGTCCCGAAAAAATAATAAAATTAATTTTTAAAATAATTCAGTCACCCTCTAAGAGGGTATAATTGACGCTGATGCAATGCTCTCGGATTCTTCGTTCCTTATTAGGTTCTTTAAAAAGTGGTTCTTATCTGTGCCTTATTGTACAAGCATATTGGCATATCGTACGCGTTCTTATTCTCGTGGGAATAATTTTTGCGCCAATTGAATTTATCTTATATTCAGATTAAGTTTCAGAATCGGTTTTAGAGATGTTCTGGGAGATCCCCAAGTGTATTCACATCTCCCAGAACATCGCTAATAGTGACAGTTTTTTCCATAAATTTCTGGATGCTCAAAACTGAAAAATGTAAATGTTTAAAAATAGTTAGCTTTAGTTGGCCCACCCTGTATAATAAGCCGCTGTATATATTTTAATATTATTATAAAAAATAAATTTTTCTCTTGATTTTCTTCCAGATGATCAACTGCTTAAAAAATAAGTTCCGTGAAGCAAAATTAGAACATGATTGCGAAAAGCAAATGATTCTAATACTATCCGAGCAGGCCCTAAACTACAAGCTGAATCCGCTGTTGCAGAATTTTTGTAAATCTGAGATTAAAGTTCTATGTAAGCCGGTTGCCGAACGAATCGAAGAGGATGGAGAAGTGGAAGAGTGTTTGAAAAATGCCTTCTTGAATCAAAAAATCATAAGCAAAGAATGTCGTATTGAAGTGGCAACATTAATTCAAGAGGCAAAAGCCGATATACAAGTTGATCCATTACTCCAACGAGCGTGTACTGACGATTTATTACGCTATTGTCCTAATGTTCGGAGTGGGAATGGAAGACGTAACTAACATTAGAAATTTTTGTTATGTTGTAAATTTACCTGTTAATATTTTCCAGAACTACAATGTCTACAAATAATTCTTAAAGACGAATCGAAAGCTATGGAAGAAGATTGTCGTTTTAAACTTATGAAACGAATGGAGATGTTTCGAAATGCCGAAACGGTAAAAAACAAAAAAAAAATTCAAACACATTAAATCTAATGCGTTGGATTTTCTGTTTCAGCTTTTATCATCGCCACCGGAAAATATGGAACAGCTTCTATCGCAAGTTGTAACATCACCGTCGAAAAAATATTTCCTAGTCGTTTTAATGTCCTTCATCGGTGTTATATTTATTTTCGGAATGTTTTGCGGACGTGTAACGAAACGCGCTATAGCACATAAAATGAAGTAAAGCGTTTTTTCGCAATTGTTACTAATCGAAATTGGTTAATCCAGGTTTGTGTTTTCCGATTTTTATTGTTTTCTAGCGATTTTGCTATAAGAAATAAAACATCACAGCCACACAAACATACACTGAATGAAATTTGAAGCTATTGCTACACTTGCAACCAAATTTTTACCTTTAGATAATAATGAAATTTTATTCAATTTAAATTTTTAACAATTTTTGGTATATACTATATTTTCGGAAATTATTTTCAATGTATTAGTGTTTATATAGGATAAGACAACCAAATATTTGGACAATGCTGAACTAGACTTCCAGTTGGACGAAAATCGAAACAAAATTTTTCGCATATCGATTGTATTAACTAATAATTTTAAATATTTTTTAATATTATTATTTACTACTCATAGAACGGTTTTGTTTTTGTTTTATGTTCGTCGTGAATCACTTTTTGAAAATTATTGACAACGCCAGGATAATTGTTTATGTTTTTATTATTATTGTGACTAACAGAAGCTAGAACTTGTATCTATTCTTTGGTCCAAAAAACCAAACAAAGAGAACCGATCTATTAATAAAGCAAAGTGATACTTTTTCATATTATAATCGATTACGCATATTATTCAGATTAAAAGGGAAAACGAACGCGAACTGGCATGAGTATTGACGACATTATGCATTTGGACATTGAACGGCCCCTCAGGTGTTACGGCATTTGCTGTAGCGTTGAAGGATTGTGACGTTTTTGAAGCTGGTTTTGAGTCTGATGATGATAATCTTATCCGCGACTGGTTTCCAGCCAATGAAACTGCTCTTCGGGTTTGGTATAAAAAAGACCGCAATTGGAATCCGTTCTTCACCTGATCAATTCCAGTTTAGTTAAACATAAAATGTCGAATGTTGCAGCGTTCTCCATGTTCGATCACTTCCGAATGACTTCCGAACGTACTCTGTCAGTTGTATGATGTTATTTGTTGTGAACGAAGGCCATGGAGTGGTAAGGTAAGAGGAAACAGTAGGCCAATTCCACCTACGTCTAAATTGGTGGCTGAAGTTTGTGCTGGAACAACGCGCTTGCTGGTGTCCGGGCTAGCTGCGGCTGTGGGGGGTACGCGACTCGAAAATCAGACTATAAACCCTAGGCATGGACAACAAATAATTAGCTTCGACTTACCCTTGGAATGAAAATGTGGAATATCTTTTCCAATAGGTCACGAGAGACCGAGAAGTAAAAATTTGTTAATGTTGTAGCGCCCTGTCTGCCCACTCTGCCTCAGCCAAGACATTACAAATAAGAACATTTCCGGCGTGGCACCATATAGAGGTTCTGAAGTCAGGGAGACTACACGTCCGACGTAATTTCGATAACGAAACGAAATTTATCATAAGAAAACTAAAGAAATTATACTCACTGAAGGTGTCTACTCCCACCACGAAAAATTGGATTGAGTTTCCACACTGTGATTGATAGGAGTATCAAAATATTATATAAAATGTATTTAAAGGTGCGTTTTTTTCAACTGGATCAAGATCACAATTGAAAAAAACGATGTGGATCAACCCAAAAGCAAATTTAGCAGGGCTAACAATCCTGGTGGTAAATGCCTTGGATAAACTGTTAGCTGTCCAGCAGGCAAAGTTTCGTATACTATACGACGAAACGAGACTGTATGAAGGTCATATAACCCATGTACAATTTTTGGGAACGATTTTCACGGTAGCGGTATATGTTTATACGTATAGTTTGTAACAGCACTATACGTGAAATATTTACGATAATTCTATGTATAATTTTTCGGTTGTTTATACGTAAAATTATCATTCCTTTTACATACAAAAGAGATACAACTCTCCCAATTGTGCATAAGCTTCCATTTAGGTAGAACATTATGTGCTGATATATTTTCATTTCTGTCTCTTATATACATGAAGGAAGAATATGAAATTTGACTTCTTGAGTCCTGTCGCGTATAACATAGACCTAGTGTCAAATATCGGCTCCTTGCATTCCAAATTTAAGAGACAGAACTGAAAATAAATTAGAACTTTAAATAGTTGTGAGCCTAAAAATAAATTGAATCCTAAAAACAAGACGCATCAATACGCATAAATCGATTAGCTTTGATAAAATTTAATTATTTTGTAATGTCCTTCTTCCCGAGACAAAAAATAACTGCTTACTCTTCTCTCGCAACTTTATCATTGGTGATGAAAATCGACGAACAGCCAAACGTCTCTGATAAAAATTAAGATGCTATGCGTCGTAACTAAAATTTCATTTTCTATAAATGTTACACACGCCATTTCGACGTATATTCTACGAAAGTTCTGTTGCTTCTGGCAGATGGGTAGGGCTACGTGTGTAGTTCTCTAGTTCTTTCTTGCATACAGCGATGAAACTCTGTAGAAAATGCATTGGAAAACAGGCTTTTTCAATAATGTTGCACATGTTGTCTCTATCTTACACATGGATTTAAATTTCCGTACAAAATGTATTGAGTTCCCACGACTTTTCGACGAGCATGTTCTGCCTGCTGGGTGCAAATGCTACAAATTGAATTTACTGGTGTCGTTATCAGCTGACTCGCCGCAGGGCGCCATCTGTGAAAATGCTAAAATAGTGAAAATTTAGATGAATTGAGAAACTGCTTTAATAGCGAAAAACTGATCCAACTTTGATCCTATTATGATTCTGGATCATCCTCTTTGTTGTTGTTTTCAATGTAAAACGAATGATTTTGATCTTGATCCAATTGAAAAAAACACACCTTATAAAAACAATAACTCAAAGGAAGTCTACTTTATAAATGGTTGCATATTTGATGCAATGCGATTACTGAATAGATTAATTGCCGACGTAATGAAAAGATAATTCGTACAAGAAGTAAGAATATTCCCATCGTTGCTGTCGCGATTTGCTGTCAATTGTTTTTAGAATTTCTCTTTCGATGGAGTTGTCTCAATTGTTGGAAGAAATGAATAGCGAAAATTGTTATAATTTTTTTGTTAATAAGATACTGAACTTTGTTCATTATAAATAAATATATTTGCTATAAGCATCTGCGAATATATAAAATAAAATTACAACAAAAAAAAGCTCTAAACCTATTATCGTGCTACCGTATACATCGCATATTATTTCGAAATGCAGTAGGCTGATTTGCTGTTTTTTCATTAGCAAGATACTTTACAATGCTCGGAATATGCACTAGGTGATCTCTAACCAAATTCGGTAGATTGTCAGTCGGTGTAAAGTGTGTTGCTCGACCTCCAACTTGCTTAAATGTTATACCGCCACCTTGTTCCTCGGGTATCACACTCAGACTTGATCCATCTGGGAATTGCACTTGAACAACTCCTTGAGACAACTGAAAAAAAACCATAATTAGTTATTCAGTAGAGCATAATCTATGAATTTCGTCGTTTACCTGTGTTGCTACTCCCACTCCCGGTACTGTAATCCGTTTGAATGGAATATTCGAATGATTTGGCACTCGCGATTGTACAGATGCAGGACGCGTTGATGAAAGAGTGCTCACGGTCAAATTAATCGAAGGAATCTGAAAAATAATTTACAATTACGGATACATATTTCTAATCGTGTTACCTTACCTGTTGCGATCGCGGCGTCAAAAAATTCGAGTTTGCAAGGACGCATTCCTTTCCGTTAATTTCCGTGGATGGACGACGTCCGATTATGACAGGAAAACAACTGCAGTCGCTCTGTATCGTGCTCAATGTTTGCTCAATTTGTCGGCAATGTTTCAAACAATCTTCAAAATGATCGTACAGATTTTTCGTCGAACCCGTCAATAAACTTGGATGGTCTTTAACAACGCACCCATTATTGTCAATAATTTTCACTTCGTCCGTCCCGGATTTCGTGATTTTACCGCCGCTATAGAAGCATACTTCGAAATCCTGAAGGCTTTCCATCAGCTGGCTTTTAGCTTGGGAGCTATAGTACGTAAGTTTTGGGGTTTTGCATTTGACCAAACTGACAAATCGCGCGGCATAGATATATTTCTTCCAGTGCTTTTGTGGCAGGCTTTCATAGCTGTAAATTGAATCAGCACCATTTGACGGAATTTGTGGGGGTTCATCACGTATTGGAATGCCTCGACCTGCGTCCGGTTGATATGTAATAATTCGTAAGCCGTCTTTTGATATCCAGCAAACATCGATAATACGTTCTTCCTTGTAACGAGTCTTGTACTTAATGAACTCGATAACAACTTCACCGCTATTCAAAATACTCATTACAGCGTTTTTGGTTTTATGTCTCGTTGGCAAGAGTCGTTCGGAATTAAACGGAGGCACGGTAAGCTTCTCTTTGGTTTCGGCAGTTTGAAAGTTTGACATTGGGTAGGATACAGGTGGTTTTTGCAATTCCGATTGTGGTGGTTGCGGCATTAAAAAATATGGTAGTTTCATTTTAATCGGATCCTCTAAATTTCGCAAGGGTTGATGATTTCTTTCAATATCGAAATGATTGTAATTGTGTATTACTGGTTTATGTTCACTTTTTCCTCCGCCAGGATCCTCAGGATTGTAATGATTACCAGTCATGGAAAACGGTTTTTGATTGTTGCTATCGTATTTAATATCGTCAAGGATGTTATTGGAGTGTGTTGATGATTGCTGATCGGACGAAGAATACTCCGAACTGGACCTTAGAATATAGCGATTACGATTTGTGCCATCTACTTCCATACTGTCAAACTGTTGGGCGGCCTGCACTTGTTGTATCACACCCCATTGTCGCGAGTAGCGTGAAGTCAAACCGTTTGAGTCGTGAAACGAAGTGTACGATGTCTTTTGAACGGAAGACTCCTCACAATTTTCGTCTATTCGATAGGGGATGTGATGATTATTATGTCGATCGGCTGATTGTGAGCGAGACATTCGTGGACAATTGCTTTGTCTTGTTACGTTGTGCGATGTTCCGCCACTCGAAATTGTTAGAATACCGCTATCCACCGACGATGCCAACGTATGATTTTGTTCACGCAAGCCGTTCTGACTCGAATGTTTCACTAGAAATGGATGACTCAGCACATCTTCCAATCGAATTCTCTCGGTCGGATTCTTTTTCAGAAATCGATCGATCAAATCGCGCGCTTCAAATGACAAATGTAACGGCATTTGATAGTCGGCCATAACGACTCGCGTTAAAGTCGATTTGACGCCGTCGGTATCAAACGGCGGTCGACCAACGAGCAACGTGTAAAACATACAACCCAAGCCCCAAACATCGGCCGGTAATCCATGTGAGGCTCGTGACGCTACCTCGGGCGATATGTAATTTGGTGTGCCGCACATGGTCATGTGTTTTTCATCAGATCGAGTTAGTTGTGTGGCCAGCCCGAAATCTCCGATTTTCACTTGCATGTTCTTCGTCAGCAGCAGGTTCGATAGGGAAAGATCGCGGTGAAGAATTTTGTGGGAGTGAAGGTAGATAAGGCCAGAAACGACTTGTTTGAGAATATGTGCAGCTTCCGGTTCGCTCATTGCCTTTTTGTTTTCTTTCTGGTACCGATGAAGTTCACCATTCTCCGCTAGCTCGAGTACCAAGTAGACGTAGTTAACATCTTCGAAGAATGTGTACAACTCAACAATGGAAGGATGTTTTAGGCGTGAATGAATCATGACTTCTTGACGAACGCGGTTGACCATTCCGGCTGCTTGCATTAGTTTTTTATCGATCTGGAGAATTCAATTATTATATTGTTATTTCGAAAGAAAATTTATATTCGATTACGATCACGCGTAAGGCTAAAGCATTTCGTCCAGATTTTGAATATTTTTCAGATATCGAACTGAGCTTAGTTCATAGTCTTCAATATAGTAACGTACGCTCCACATATATTTTGGGAATAATCAACTAGGATAAACGAATTGTACTTATGTTGATGCCTGGTTTGAAGACTTGTAGATGATGATCGGAGGCCTTAGCATTTTTGCACATTCAGCGAAAATTAGATCGTTGGATGCATCTACAAAGATGTTAAGATCCCGAAGAACAATAAAAGGCGATCTTAACGATTTTAGCAGTTGTCGTGATATACGAGTATGTTCAATTACTGCCGTATCCAAAAGTATCGACAGAATTAATTACACTGCACTGTGGATTACCAATCTGGGACCTATGTTAGATTATGGTGGTAGCCGTCCAAACTATAGATCGACTCACTTAGCCCATTCGGTTGGTCCATTGTGATACCACACCCGTGACACCCTAATGAATAGGGATTTATCTACAGGTGAAAAGCTCTAGTCAAACCAGCCACACGTGCGAATAAATTAGCATAGTTCATCAGCTCGTGTTTCACCTATTTCTCCGAAATTGGAGAAGAAGTAGCTGTGTGTTTTGAACCTACAACTGGCTAGCTAAGGACACGCAAAGTAGTTATCTAACGCACTCTTCTTTTTTTTCTTCGCTTCTGGAGAAGTCATTGTATTAAACGCCTAGGCGTTGCGCGTGTCTGCCAATGAGACAGTGTCCCGTTATGACTACCGTAATGGTACGGGCCTCCATCCTCATTGTTTTCAGAAGATCGGCATTTCTTCTAGGATGTATTATAGAGCATAGCAGAATAGGTGCTTCAAAACTTGTTAGGTTAAACCATATACTCGTAACAGCTCCATTGCTTTCTAGTCTAGCGTTCTCTTGACGTAAGTAAGAAGATATTTTAAACGCTTGGGTTCCATGTAAAGCAGCAATTTCAGATCCAGTTTTGATCAGCTGCATCGTTTTCTGGTAGCCCTTTGTGTCTCGGAACCCAGTATAAGAAAACCTTATGTGCGCCGCCCAGTATTTTTAAACGCTCCCTACACTACCTCACTAGTTTAGATTTGATTGATTAGGTTGGAGGTTAGAGCTTTCATTCCTGCCTGACTGTATAAATCTTTATACGATTCTTCAGGAAGATTTTGCGCATAATTCCGTACTGCACGGTTTACGGAAAAAATCTTGGCTTGAAACATACTGCGGTAGACCGGTAGGATACTTGAACATTCATGAATGTTCTAAAATTTCCGTTTATTAGAATAGTTTAACGGTTTTTGAAACAAGTTGTCGTTGAGTTGAGTTGTATACGGAATAATAAATTTGGAATGAGTGGAAATAAGCAGAAAGTGCACCAACTTTTACCATTAAGAAAAAAGTGTGAATCTTAAAAACCCTTAAAAAGAGTATACCATTTGATCGGATAAATATTAAGTGTCCAAATCTACTACGAGTGAAAGATATTTTTACCTTTGTTAGAAAGACAGAAGCCAAGACCGAAAAACGAAAAACTGTGAATTCTTCTGAAACTCTTAAGACTGAAAAGCGCTTTATAAGTGGCTTTGGGGACAAAGAAAGAGAAATGCAACAGTAACCACGGCATTGTTATGCGCAGCAAATATATAAACAACTAAATGAAAGGAAAAGTTTCAACACCAGTACTGCCGTCCTAAGCTAAAATGCAGTAAGTCACGATTTTGAGAAAAACACTTTATCTTCTTTGGGCTGGGCCACCATTCAATATTAGAGTAATACATACTATAATATTTATCCATAGGTCATGTGTCTAGATGTACTTTTTTTTTAGCGTTGTAGACAGTTATATATTAGTACCAGAAAGCTGTACATTCCATCATCTCCAAATGGCCAAAAATTGGAGTTACTGCATTTTAGCTTAGGACGGCAGAGTAGAGGGCACGTAAACGATTTCGAGAAACGACACGGTATTCGGATTATAATAATAACCGGCGAAAATCTGTCAAATAACGCTTCAGGGGTTAATCAGTTTGTAGAACGATCAAAACTCGTCGGATTAACCAAAATGACTACGACTGACACTGAACCTCAAGTATGGATACAAAACGAGCTCACCCAAAGCTTCCGAACCGCATTTGGTTTGAACCAGGAAGATGGACTCGCTCCCATGCTTTTCAATGTCTCCCTGGAAGATGTCGTCAGAAAGGTACCCGTCGACACCAGAAGTACTATACTAATCAAGTCCACTCAATTAGTGGCGTACGTGGATGACATAAACATCATGGCCAGATCTATCCCAGACGCGAAGAAAGTCTTCCACTGTCTAGACTCAACGGCAAATGGTCAATAAAAATGCAACCAAGTTCATGACACAAACAAGAAGAAATGCGCCAACCACACAAAATATGACTAAAACCTGGAGAATGTGGACCATTTCTCATACTTGGGATCACACCTTGTAATAGACGACAACGAACGGGACGAAGTAAAACAGCGGATCACACTAGCAAATAAGACGTATTTCACGGTCCTCCCGATCTTAAAATCGAAAAAAGTGCACAGGCAGAACAAACTTTGCATATACAAGACCTGTGCCACTATATGCAAACCGGGGCTCTCACCCAAGCGTCTGAAAAATCAATAGCCGCATTTGAACGACGAATTCTTCGAAGAATTTTGGGACCAGTAGGAGAAGGCGCTGAATGGCGTATCTGATACAAAAATGAGTTTTATTACATCTATAATGACCCAGCCGCATCGACTCTTATAAAATTTTGTGGACGACGAAAGAATTCCGAATACGTTGACGCAGATTGCAGATCGCTTCTTAGATGCACAACAAATTGGAGGATGCGGGCGCTGAACCGAGATGAGTTCAGACAATGTATCCTATAGGCCCTGATCCGATTAGGGCTGTCACGCCATTGATGATGATGATAGAACGATAGCAGACCTATCTTTGCTTCTGGAGCAAGTTTATAATGCAGATGAACTAGAACATATGAACTAGGATGTGAGAGATAATTGGTCAGTTATATCCACCCTGTAGGAAGATTAACAACTTTCCATTTTTCTTCCTCGAAATTTCCATCTGGTCGCCGTAGAAGGATTTGCCTAGTACTCGTTCTCAGACTCTGGCTAATGCCGGACATTCACAAAGAATATGAAAGACCAATTCTCGTTCATTCGTGTTCTGGCAGATACAGCAGCTCGAACCCCTAGTATCTCCGCCTGGAAGACGCTAGCGTAGTCCGGTAGGACTTGGGCCGATTTCCATTCTGCTCTTACCGAAATCGGCGACGTCGATCGGCATCATCTCGTAAGCATAGCCGAGTTCTTGAATCCTAGAAAGAACCTGAGTTCGTATTTAAAGAGGGCGGAATTTTGAAAGTGAAGTTGAAAGAGTTTTTAGCTAAATTTAAGGATAACAAATTTTCATTTTCGAAAGGATCAACTGCGCTTCAGCACCCTTGTGCGTAGCAGGTAGATAATTTATGATTTTATTATTGATCGTTTTAGCAAGCAAAGAATTGAGGAGGGTCATTTGATGTCCCTTTTAGAAACCGGCAAGAAAAGTAATGCGATACCGAAAAGCAGCAGATTCCTTTACATTCGGGCGGCATTTTGGATGGCATAGAATTAAATTTCGTAAACACCAGACACGCATAAAGCCACGCACAGTATCTAAAACATTCTTACCATTTTGATCGCCACCATAACATTCGTTGTGCGACATTTTGCCCGGTAAACACAAGCAAAACCTCCTTTCCCCAGCAAATTTAGCACCTCATATCCCTGCAATTAAACAACAACACAAAAACCAAAACTTCAATTCAAAGCATTACACGTAATTTTTGCGAAGTTTTTACCTCAATTCGTTCATCAAATCCTTCTCCTGTACAAGCCATCGGTAAATGGTTACAAAAAATATAAGAAACTAGACAAAATAGATGCAATATTTTGAAAATACGCAACAATTCATAGCGTGAATTTGAAATGCCACCAAACCGTCAACGCGTCATCTTGTTTATGTCGGTACGGCAGTGAAATTGTAATTTGCAGAGCACCTGAGACCTAACGGTTATGAAAAGAGTGCTGTTTTTTTCATTTTGTTTTGTTTTTTTTTATTTTTTTAAACTATTATATCGATTTAATTTAAAGATTCTGAATTAATTGTGTTCATTGCGTTTGCTCGGAAAAAATTGCATCTACTTTAAAAAGTCTCTCCTTCGATAATGAGCAACTCACCTCTTACCTACGACATTTTCTTGACGCGGGTAGTAGATTTCAGCTTCTGTCACGGCGAAATGGCAAGAACAGCTTATCTTTTTTCTCGCCAGACTTATTCCGTGTACAAGAAGAGCTCCACCCTACAATCTGTTCAGCTGGCAAAACGAGACCACCACTCAATTCTTCCTTCTTCCTTCTCGTTCTATTGCACTCGATGGCCATTCAAAATTGAATTCGCATGTCGAGACGAAACCGCAGAGTACGGCGAACCGGCGAACATCGGCCCGTCAAACGGAACAAATATTCTTTTTATCCCGTCGTCGTCGTCCATTTTTTTCCGCTCCATACGACGATAAATCTGATGAAATATGCGCCATCGCGATGATTTAAACTAATTTCAATGCAAACTTGATGAATTTACAGTCGGCCGGAAACGTCGATGATCGAATATTTCGCTACGAAACGTAACCGACGTTTAATCTGCGCGAATTGCGAAGTCTTCAGAATTTTCTTTCGCCTATCGCTTCGAGAAAAATTCCATTGATTTCGCCATAAGTCAAAAGGAAAAACGTGAATTTATTTCTGTCATTTTCTCCGGACACTTCGAAGGGATTTTTTTTGGATTCGGCCGTCTCGAGTTTTTTTTGACTAAAGTTCGGGTTTTCGGTTGGACGTCTAATCGCCGCGCTCGTATCGGAAGAAAAGAATTCGCGAAAAATTGGTGATCGCGCGTAATTTCTAGTGTCGCGCGCGCGTTACGCGAAAAGTGCAAAATACACCGAAGAAAAAAAATGGAAAAAAAATTGCAGTGACAAGTGAGTTATTTGTGACGTGAAATAAAAATAGGAAGTGATAGTGTGCCTGTGAATTGCTCCCCCTGGCAAGTTTTTGAATTTTAGAACCTCAAACCAATTGCAAAGTTTTCTGTTATCGCTTTGTGGCTGTGCCGTCAGCTCGATTGTTCGTTTTGTTTGCTTCGATGTTTGGGAACTCCCTAGTCCCAAGCCCACAGCTCGAAGCCTGCTTCTGCTGCAGCAGCAACCCTCAACCGCAGCCCGAGCATCGTGCGATCTTCCTTCTAAGCAAGCAGTGGGTGAGTAAACAGCTGACTTACAATTTTCTTATCATTTCGGTCGCTTAATTCGTACGCCGAACGAATTTACTACAACAAATTCGCGGCTTCGATGGCTAACGTCGCTGTCGTTCAATGCATAGCCTCTTCTGGAGGCCCAAATTTGTAGCGGTGTGAAAGTGTCAAAATGCAGAAAGTTGTCGTTTCGAAAAACTGGTCGATGGAGTTATGTGCGAAGTGTGAGGAACAATCCGATCCGAAGATTTTGGTTCCGGGAGCACACTGTGAGGTGAACTGCTGCAAATTTAGCAAACTCACGACCAACTGACGTGCCCCTGCCATAACCCCAATTCGATGAATAGTTTTTTTCAAGAACATGAAATTAATGGCATGGGTTTAACTCGATCCCTGAAATGTTCGGATCAGATATAAGATCCAAAGGTCCGAAAATATCACATGCCGATCAATCAGTTTCAAAATCATGCTTCAGTCAGCAGGTGTTGAAATGAAGGGCAAGGCACCGCACTGGTTCACCACTTTTTTGGGTTCTTTTGCACTTTTTTCATGAGATTTTGATCTAATAAAAACCTTCACTGATTTGAGATTTCATGGATTTCCTACGAGGTCTGAAAGAAAAATTAGAAGTTGCAAAAGTAATATCCGCTGTAGCCGCCTATTCTCTCCAAACTTGTTAAGTAGCAAGTCGAATGTCGTGAATATTATGCAACTTTTTTACATTGAAATATGCGACAATGATATCACCGGCTCGCAGGAAGATAAAGAATCCATGAAGCAAATAGAATAAAATCCATTGGAAGGACTTGCCTTATACGTAAATGATTTGGTTTGACAACGTTGAACAGGTTTTTAACAACCCACACGTGCACTGTTTCAATATTGAAATGAAATCATTTTTTTAATACTTGATTGAACTAGTCCTAATCCAATTGGAGAATGATATTACTGAACAACTAGCAAAGTTGTTTTTAGGAAATCAAATTATTTTTCACTTCATGTTGGTGTGTGGGGTGGTTATGGCATTATCCTTCTTCACTTAGACGTTAGTTTTCGTCCGTTATGCTCCCCCTGTTAGTATGATTACTCGTGGAACCTAAAACCATTTTACGGTTTTATAGAATTTGCTGTGATAGCTTTTTCCTATCGATTTCATCAAAGTCATGAAGGAGGCGCCAAAGTTCCGTCTCTCGTTCCTGATAGGGCCGGAGATTGATTTTTTCATTTCTGGTACACGGCAGCTACGACAAAGATCATTTACCTCGGCACCCAGTCGTCTAGCCTGTCTTCGGATAATTGAAGTTCCCTGCCAGCTATCCAATTAAAGTGCTAGCATCGTTTCTGCTCAGGCTGAAAACAAACTTGCTTTTTCCGTGATCATATCGTCACCCTTGTGCCAGAGGCACGAAAGTGCAAATCAGTGAATTTGAGTTACAGCTATTTGAAAGTTCAAACTGTTGCTAAAAATCGTTTTTTTAAACGCTTTCAATCTCCCCTGATTATAGCGCGTTAAATCACTTCAGATATCACATTCGTGGTTCTCTTAACTTATTTGAATCATTTTGTAAAACAAAACCACATTAGTGCAAAAGTGAAAAATTTGCACTTTCGTGCCTCTGGCATAAGGGTGACAATATATACTCGTATGCCAAATTTATTGATTTTAAGTATGTGGTTGGGTTTGACTATCTATTGCCTGCCCACACTGCAAGTATAGTGAGTCGAAAGACCGTTTTAGGGATCCCATGGGAATGGCAACGCTGGTCTTCCACTAGTGAGCTTAGGTTGGAACCTGCCCAAGCGAGTTCATTGCCTACCTCGTTCCTCTGGATTCCACAGTGGGCTGGCATCCAGTAACTAGTTTGGATCGTATTGTGTTCAAATTAAGGGCCGAGATGCTCGCTTGGTTGTCAATGCAAATAGTGATGTGTTCCGTTGCATTCACCTTTGCTTCAATAATTTTCCTAAAGTATTGCAAAGATTTCTGCTTGAAATACACTGGCATGGTCCGGTAGTCTGTAGGACTCGTGGATCTCGAGTTCGTGTGAGAATACCTCAGCGCCTGTACAAGAAATCATTTTTGAGCCATAGGTGAAAATGATCGTGGTTCTATTGTCTTGATACCGTTCTCCATTTCAGTCTTCCCTGTGAAGGATTTTAACAGAAATACATGCTAAGCGCTGTACTTTTGTCAGCTTGCTTAGATACGAGGAATTTCTAATCGCATCCCCACACTATCGCGCCATAGGTTAAGATCGCTCTTACTATGTCTGAGTACATACATTGTACCAACTTTGGTTGGAAACCCCCCCTGTATCCGAATATCTACCCAATGCGCCGTACGCCTTTTTAACCAGTTCCCGTTTCCAGCTGAGTTTTTTGTCTAGAAAAACCCCGAGATATTTAGCGCTGTCAGAAAGATGAAGCTCTTTCCGCGAGATATTTAACGCTGTCAGAAAGATGAAGCTCTTCGCTTCCCATCTTTGGTAATTTTGTATCTCTTCGTAAAGAGGACCAATACAGATTTCGAAGGGTTAACCCCTAAATCGCTGTTATAGGCCCATAGTCGTAGTTTGTTGAGTACATGGAGAGAGAATTACTTATTTTCGGTTGTGTTTCCAAGAGTCAAGTATTACCATGTCGTCGGCGTATGCACATGCCTTGACTCCGAAGTTATCAAGTAGCCAAATTAGGGATGAGATCACACTTCCTTGCAAGAGGTTTCTCTTCAGGCTGACTTTGTTATAAAACGCCGAACGAAAAGTTTTAACGTTAAATACATTTTTTTAAAGAACGCTTTTTTGCTTATACTGCAGCTTCGGAGCATTTTTGATAAAAGTCCAACAATAGTGCGGTATCGTCGCAGGATTGCACTTCCTCTGGTAACGCTTTTCCATGGCTGTAATGTCCTGATGAAAATGTTCACCGAGTTCATTACTAACGGAGCAGCAGTTCTGTAGAAAGAATTATAGGTGTGATTGAAGATTGTGAATCTTCAAAGACATATTACAACCCATTTTCTTGTGTGGTGGCATATTTTCCACAAGTTGGACGTAGTTATCAGCTCTTTTGTTTCCCAAAAAAAAGTAAAATTGGTTACTTCTAGGCGGTAATCATTCCTGACAGTCCTTTCATTGCCTGTTAAAATACCGAGAAAGCATTCGTCTACAAACAAATTTCTGATCTTTATTTATGGCCTTCGAAAAGTTCTACATTACTTCAAGTTTTATATATATAGCGGTGATTAGGTTAGGTCCAATGGTGCATTCTTTACATTTTTCTGTCCTGGTTTCAGATACTGTCGAATGGGCCACTCCTTTTTTGTAGTGTTCCATTTTGGTTCTGCTGTCCCATTACAAAAGAGCAGCAAAATTTTGTGTAACCTAGCTGCAAACCAAGCACGAGGGCAACCACTTTTAAACCTCCACAAATCTGCCATTGATGTTCTGTATATGTTATGCATAATAGAAGGTGCTTTAAATTGTCATACGATTCCTTCTAGTGGACTGCATGACCAATCGGAACTTAAGGTAAAGTGTTACCAATGTGCAAAAGAACTGGTTTCAAATTCAATGTAGAGCCGTCTATAAGCAATTTCCATTCATCTGGCTTGTGCTTTATATATTAAGAGCATCCATCAATCCATCCAAATATGAAGTGAGACACCTGTACACTCTGAGCTATTCACCCCAAGCAAATGCTTTGGAACGGGTAAATCGGTCCATCCTGGCCGAACTACAAACTTTCATCAATACTGACCAGACACAATGGGATGAAAGCCTAAGAAAATTGGATGTGCACTTCGGTGCTCAAACTAACAAGCACTGGGTTTTCTTCTTATCAGGTTTTGTTTGGCAATCACATGATGTTGTACGGGAAGGACTGTGACCTGCTGAAGCGTTTGCAAGCGTTGGGAGAGTCAGATGTACAGTTACGACCTGGGTAAGGAATTCCTATCGTGAGACAGCTAACACAAGCGAAAATAATGGCCGTACATGAGGACAGCAGCAGACGCTTGACTCAAACACAAATTTGTGTGTCCACAGTGGCGCAGAATTGTAACGCAAAGCTTGAGAAGAAGTTCCTCAATTGCACGATTCGTCAAGGGCTTGCAACTCACGATATGAGTTGTGATCTAGTTGGTAAACGTATTGGGATTTACCACTCTAAGGATCTGATCTGAGGCTGTGATTCAGCGGAGAAGAATACTAATTCCCTGGCACTCAGTCGAATGCACGAGACTCCAGACACGCACGGGATCCTGTTTTTTTTAAGACTGTTTAGCGTTGAAGGTCAATGACGATCAGTCTTTGGGTCTCCATTCTGCGTTAGGTACTTACTTTTTTTAAAAAAAAAAAATGAATGCTATTATACTTTAAAACACTTTATCTGCCCATCAACGTGATTTCCCACACAAGTTGGTTTTCTCCGCAAAAAATATCGCTTCGATAACGCGTACAAAAAGTGCAGTTACGCAACAATTCGTTTGCCCCAAAAAATAAATTTTGGAGCCCGCGTTGAGTGTCGGATCAAGCAATATTTTTTTGTCTGAGTGAGTTTCTTCCCTTGTCAGCGATTGGGATTTGTTTGGTCGATCCACGGAGTTTAGTTTCCGTTTATCGTCCCGTTTATGTATGCGTCAAAGACATAATTTATCTACCTAATTGGCCGAGAATCGCCTTCCGACATTGAGTTGTGTTTTTGTGATTCGTTTATTGAATCTCGTTTATGAACCGCCCAGATGCCGCGTTTCCACTATCGCATTCATGCATTGGACACGAATGCATAGGCGATAGTGGAAACACTGCCAGCGTGTTAAATGCGAATCCCTTTGATGTACGTCCAAAAACCGCGCGAATCTACGCGATTCTCGACTAGAGTTGCAACTGTCGCGACTGTTCTGTTTTCACATGCACATACGCGCTAGTTCGCACAGGTTCACGTGATAGCAGAAACGCGGCATAAGAAGTCGCAAAGTTACGCAAACCATCGCATCCTATCTCCCAATTCTTCATACCCGGGGTAAGTCGGCGCGAATATTTTTTGTTGTACAGGCCTATTGTTTATGGTCTGTCTTTCGAGTCACTACCCCCCCCCCCTCCCTCCCCCCTCCCTCCCCCCCCCCCTCCGCCTACCAACCCAGTCGCACCGAACCCGGACGCCAGTTAGCGCGTCCGTCGCTACCGCTCGAAGTTCAGCCACCAATTCGGACGTAGGTGGAATATGCACTCTGTTTCCTCATACCTTACCTTTCCTTCGAATATTTTGATTTCATTCACTTCACTCCGTTCATAACACCAATTAGTCCTGTATCTCATTTGTTGGAAGTCTAAAGGGTCCAATGAACCTGCCCATAAATTGACACTGAATCCATAATGAAAGTATGCTGCTCTTCTTGTGTGGATTGGACGTATGTAGATTGTGAAAGTTTGTGATGCCATCTCTGATGAATTACTTTTTATCCAGCGTTGATAGCTTCAAGATCATCATCATCAATGGCCTTGACCTCCTTCTCTTAAATACGTTGAATTGGTCATATATTTAGCATTGCAAAAGGTGAAATGCAGTGTTGGGATTCCGTTACATATGTAAAAACTGCTTCACCAAACATGAACTTACATTATCCCACGCCTTGAAGATAATCTTGAAATGTGGGCGGGTCCCTCTCAATCTGCTTGTACCTTCCTGGACAGAGTAAAAAGAAAAGCTTTTCAGGTAATAGTTGAAGATTCAATCACTGTTAGTATTATTAATCCGCCATTAAACGGAATTAAAGCACGTATCAGGGATTGTGCAGCGGACGCAGTGAACTCTAGATGGGAGGCGCTAACGAGCTGCAGGACTTCTAGGGCACTCTGGCCAAGGTTGGACAGGCGAAAGACTAGGGAGATATTGACATGGAGTAGGGGAAGTCTGCGGCTACTTGTCGGAATACTGACGGGGCACTGCCTGCTAGGGAAGCATGCTATGCGTATGGGGATCGCTGACTCTGACGTGTGCAGGTACTGCCTTGACGTATATGCTGAGGAGGACATCACCCACATTTTGTGTGAGTGTTAGGCGGTTGCAAGGAGGTGACTGAGGTGGCTGGGCAGTCTTTTCTTTGAGAATTTGGAAGACCTGAGGTCAATAGGGCATGATAAGCTAGTCAAGTTCGTTAGGGATCTGGGTTGTTTAGGGGATGTTTAGTGACCTACGAGGTTCTGAAGGGATCGCTATGGGCCCATTTGGTGCCTAGTGTGCGCGGTGGCGGAGCGCTTCGCCCCTTCTTAAAACTAAAACTAAACTAGTATTCACTCTCTCGAACATTGATGTAATGTAGGATGTCCGGCTTTCTTATATCGTTATTTCAAAGGGGACTGCTCTAAGAACCTTCCAAACTTGATTCCGCTGCGATATGAATTCACCCGAAATACTCGTAGTGCGGTGTATGCTCTCGAGTATGTCAAATATAATTCTTCCTTAATAAGCGAACTGTTCGTATGTGGGGGAACAAACTAACAGGATCTGCCTTTCCTGGCACATACCAATTGAGTTTTAGGCGAAATCTTCATCGTTGTATGTCGTCCAACTTTTTCTCATCTCGCACCTGACTCCTTCATTGCCATTATGTACAGGAATTCGATTCCCTTTGTACTGAAGGAAGTATTAAAAACATACTGCAGTCACAACCGGCTGCAAGCCAATCGCATAATACTCTAGATGAATACCGAACTCCGATTTATATTGTAGTTGGGGTAAAGTAGAATTACGTGTGTGCATGTTGTATGTCCTTTATTAAGGACTGCAATTAGATTGCTACTCAAAACTAAAAGACAATATTCAGTGTTTAATTTCATATCTTGAACTGGGTCATCGAAAAAAATTTCCAGGAAGGACTCACTCGATTTCTTACATATTTATCCTTTTCCTTGGAACCATTCAAAAATTAATGTGTACAATATTTCAAATTCGTAGCTTAAATGGTTGTAAAGCCATCGACAAATTTTCTAGAACACGTATTGTAAGGATTTTTTGTATGGAAGCTACTCGAAGGAGTAAAGAAATTTCACAGACAAGTGAAGTCTAACTTCAGTTTTGCTCAAATCTTATTCGTACAAAATTTAAACTTCGTGGCTAAACGATTTCTTGAGTTCTAGTTAGTTTCGTGAATTGAATGAGGATATTTTAACAGGATATTTGTATGGCAGCTACACAAAGGACTAATATGATTTTTTTCATAATCATACATTTAGCTCCAACTATTGAAAAACCAACGTATACAAAATTTCAAAGTCGTAGCTTTAGGCGTTCCGAAGTTATCGGTCAATATTCTTGAACACGTGATTTAAGGACATTTTGTATGGCAGCTACCCGAAGGAGTAGGACAATTTTGCCCGTTAACGAACTAAGCCTTAAAAATTCAACCAAACACCCAGATTCAAAATTTCAAGATCCTAGGTCAAGGCGTTCTTGAGTTATCATGCTAACGAACAGACAGACGGACGGATGTAAAGCGGATTTGGAGTTTTTGGCCACAAATAATAAATAAAATTTTTTCGTCCGAGGCTCGGTTCTATGCGTTACAAACTTTTGGGCTGAATTAAACTTATAATACACTATATGATTTCATCTAGAGTATAAAAATTAGAACTTGTCACTCAATTCCAAAATTCCATCCTTGGTAGAATATAGAGATGCAAACGTACTGCTTTTAAAACACTGTTTACTTTCCGTTAGAGGCGTGTCACGCGGCCTCAGATACTTACTGATTGATGAATCATTAATTAAATATGAGAAGCAATTACCCGTACAGGATATACATCTAATCTTTTAGTTCTAACACTACTTGTTTCCCAAATCCCTCTGTAACTGTCGTGAAATATTGTCCTGGTTGGTATCCGTGGATGAGGGTATCTACTTTGATATGACAATTGTGGTGATAAAAATATGTAGGTATCTTTGCTTTTATAGACTTCTTAATTTGTTAGGCACCTCATTACTTTAAGGCAAATAATTGAAGCCCTTGGAGCAACAAGGGGTTAACTCATTTTCCCAAAAACATGAGAAAACATTACTTTTCTAACCCCTTCTTGCATTCAAATTATTTTATTCTTTTTTATATGATTTTATTGAAATTCTTAAGGATATTATTGAATCGTAAGGGGTTAACTGTATTCATCCGAATCCAATAAGGAGTCAGTAGGTCAAGCCCTCTCATGCTATTAAAAAAATGATTTGACCCCTTATTACACCAAGGACTTCAGCTGTATCTAGTTTTTCACACCCATGCAAGTGTAATAAATGTGTTAATATACTCAATTAAATTTAATTGTTTTTCTTTTTAATTAAAATAATACTGGGCTGTAAAATCCTGAAAAAACCAAATGCAAACTGCCTGTTTATAACAAATGCCACTTTATAGTATATTAAACTTTTAACCCTGAAACCGTGTTTGGGGCACAGAATGCCCCAAGCTATTTTCAAACAATAAATTAGAGACTTTCTAGTTCTATAACATAATCCCAATGCACAATTTTTTGAAACATATGAAATGCACAAATGCGTAAACAAAAGATTCGAACTGGTTATTCCGTTTTTTATTTGCTAAATACGCAGAAAAAAGGGCAATTTCGTGTTCAGGGCACTGCGTGCCCCAGAATATACGTGCATTGATCATTTGAAAACAAAACATTTAAATGCATGCATTTGATAAATCTATAAACAAAAATAAATATGTAAACAAAAAAAGGCGATTTCGTGAATATGCGTATGTAGATCCTTTGAAAAGAAAACAGTTGAATGCATTTAGTTGTCGATGAAATTTCAAGAGATAATTACTTGAGTATTTTGTGATTTAATTTTATAGTTTTGTGATAATTTTGTTTTGTGTTAAGTGGAAATGGATGCTTTTTTGAGATTAGTGAACAATGCAGCGCGACGAGAGTTATCTGCTGAGGAGCAAGACATTCTTCAAAACGAGTTCGATGTTTTTCTTCACAACGATGATGAGAATGAAACTGAAAACGTACCTATTGGCGGTGCAGATTTTCCTGCTGCAGATCATCCTATAGCAATTCCAAACGATTCAGATAATGAACAAGATTCTGATCAGGATGTTTTGGACGTTGATGATCCAAACTGCGAGCATGAAGAAGTACAGGATGTGCGCGTAGTACAAATCATCGAGGAAATTCGCGAATAAGAAATTGCTGCTCAACAAGAACTGCAAGAAGTCAATGAGGAAGACCTACCAGCCATAGAACCAAATAGGGGAATGCGTTATAAGGCTTGGTATACCTAGGTACGCAACCAGGACAACATCGTGCTAAAAACATTTCATATGATCTAGTGCTTCGGCTCTGCAATCGGTATCTAGATAACGGATACAATATCACTATGGATAGCTTTTTTACAAGTATTCAATTGGCATTAGATTTGTGCGCAAAAAACACTACTATTATCGGCACAATTAGGTCAAACAAACCGCAATTGCCGAAACAGTTCACAGATCCAAAAGATGTCCAACGTAGAGAAGTGTAGTCATCAATTTTTTGCTTCTCAGATTGCATGAGCCTTGTGAGTTACGTATCAAACACGAAGAAGAACGTTTTATTGTTGTCAACTTCACACGCGGATGAGGAAATAGATGAATCAACCAGAAAGCCAGAGATGATTATAGACTACAATGCGACCAAAGGAGGTGTTGACACGTTCAACCAAATGATTAGAACATACACTTGTAGACGCAAGACTAACCGTTGGCCTATGACACTATTTTTCAATATGGTCGACGTAGCAGTCCTTGCTGCTTATCGGATGTTCGGTATTACTAATCCCACATCCGGTACAAGAAAAAATGTAAGAAAATATTTTCTTAAAACTTTGGCTGT
This sequence comes from Beris morrisii, assembly GCA_951812415.1. Taxonomy (NCBI): domain Eukaryota; kingdom Metazoa; phylum Arthropoda; class Insecta; order Diptera; family Stratiomyidae; genus Beris; species Beris morrisii. The sequence continues at coordinate 103,042,878 of OX638310.1, forward strand.
TGAATTGGCAAGTAAGCACATCCGGAATAGAATGCATAAAGGGAGGGTCACTACGGCAATCAGTGAAAACTGCCCTTTCATTAATTGGTTTTGAAGCTACAACTCCAACAGTGTTCCCTGCAGTTCGGTCAAATAACAAACGTAATAGATGTGAAACATGCAAGGCTGATCGCAAACAGAATAAAGGAGACACCAAAACTATTGCTGTCTGTGATTTGTACAACAAGCCTACCTGTTCGAAACATTTTATTCGGGTTTGTCAAAAATGATACGTTCCGAACTCATCTCCTATAAGTGATACTGACTCAGAAGCAGAATCATGTCTGGATATTTCGACAGCGCTATCTACCTCTTTTGGACGGCCACATTCAAAACGATCCGGAACCCATTCACCTATTTAATTTCGGTATTATATTTAATTTATTATTTTGAATTAGTTTTTTCTTTTCATTACTTTGTGAACATTTTTATTTTGGTTTCAATATGGACATAATTAATTTTTCGAAAATACAGACAATGTTTTATTTTCTCTTCTTTTTCCAAACTCATATCAGCTTGTGCAAATCAAGAACGCTAATTAGCAAAGAAATAGCCGTATTTTCAACACACCACCCATACATTTTGTATGAAATGCATACTGGGGCACTGAGTGCCCCAGAGCACGATAAGTCCATTTCTTGAAGAGCACGGTTCTAGGGTTAACTGTTACGAGTCATCGCTTATTACCTGCAAAATAGTAAAAACCTTGTCATAAATGTGTATGCAACTTTTGAAGGTAATAATTTTATTTTTTGATTTTAATAATAGGGTTCTCTGAGAAAAATTTTAATTCTATAGAATTTTTAGGATTACAGTAGCAGGTTACTACGCAACTGACAACCTAAAAAATACCTTTTCAATAGCCTCCTGGTTATTCTTTAGGTTGTCAGTTGCATAGCAACTTATATCGCTTCTCAGCATTAAACGCGTTCCGGACTGCTACCTAAAAAATAATAAAGTTGCGCCCAGAGTTGGCAGATTTTTTTTTATTTATTTACATATTTTTTATCAATAGAAGATTCCATAGAAGTAAAAATGAATTCGATCACATTAAACCTAAAACATTTTCGGAATTCGTGAATACTTGAACAATACCTTACACCCCCAGAGGGTTTAATATTGAAAAATACTTAAATCGGTTTTTTCTATACTATGCTATGACTATGTTTAAAGCTTTTAGAAGTGAAAGTGAATTCCAAATCTCAATAGACCTATGAAATATATCGGAATTCGTGTATATGTAGACAATCACTTTATACCACTTTAGGGGTTGGATATCGAAAAATTTGGAAAAACGTTTCTAGGCGCTTATACATATAAGGAGCCCGCAGAAGTAAAATTGCTTTGATACCTCGACATGTCTAATGCCGCGTTTCCACTTAAGCCTTCATGTGCATTGGATGATGCGAACTACCGCGTATGCGTAAGTGGAAACGGCACATTCGCGTTAGTTTGCAACTCAAATCGAGAATCGCTTACATTTGCGTCGATGGCGGTGTTTGGACGCATATCAAAGGGATGTGCTTTGAGCACGATGTAGCGTTTCCACTACCCCAACGGGAAAAAGAGTTCTGAAGAATGCATTTCGTAAACATTCCTATTCAATGGGTGGAAGAATACCATACTTTTCATACTAAATTTTTTCTGGAATGTTGAATGAATGATTCTCTATACATTTTTCAGAATGCGAAAAGACATTCTAATAATCTTGTATAAACTATAATATTACATACTGTACATAATACATTACTCGTATTCCCGCTGGGACTGAACTGTACACTTGCTAGCCCCCATTCGCTTCGGTTTTTGACGCACATCAAAGGGATGTGCTTACAGCACGTATGTGCCGTTTCCACTTACGCCTAGACATTCGCGTTCATCGCACATGTCCTACGCACATGAAGGCGATAGTGGAAACGCGGCATAAAAGTTTTAACGAAATTCGTAAAAATGTGAATTCACGGAAATTTTTTTTACTCAACCTCTGAACGCCATAAAAATCTGAACTTTTATATAGGGGAGAGTGCTGTACCTTGGAACGAAAATCACTTTTTATTTTTTTATGCAAAATGTACTACATGTAACGCGATGAAAATTTGAGGGGATAACAATGACCCACTTACTTATAATACATTTTTTTTTTCAGCTAACAATATTATTCCAAATTTTAAAAAAAAAAAATTGAAATTCCAAAAAACGTTGTTCCAAGGTACAACGTTTCGTTGTACCTTGGAACAGCACTAGTTGTACCTTGGAACGCTTGCAAATTAGGTAAAAAGAAAGAAAATACTAACTTGGAAAATGCTAAAAGAGATATTTATTAAACATAATTAAAAAAACTCATCATAAAATGGTAAAATAATATAAAATATGTTAAAATGGATAACTATGTAGTACATAAGTAATTTATTTAACATTGAATTTATGGAAAGGAAAATTAAAACATATTTTTAGCATCGATGGGAGCCTTACAAATCCCATTCTTACTGCGAGGCATTTTCTGCAAAAAAAAAACACTTTTGTCAGTCAAAACACGTTAGTTTTGTATCAGGATTGCTATTTTATGCCATTCCAAGGTACAACACGTGTAACGTTCCAAGGTACAACATGGTCCATTAATTGAATAAAAGATATTTTTTTAAACCTCCTAATTATCTTATAATCAGATGTTATAGAAAAGAGATAATACACACCTTATTGATAATAATCCTGCATAAAACGATTGTATACCACTACAACACAATAGTTTAATTATTAAACAACTTAGTTAAAAAAATTACTCACACTAACCTCAAAACAAAAATATCAACAAAAACGCAAAATAACCGACAAAGTAAAGTGATAGCAAGACAGGTTGTCTTGATATCAGCTGTTGTAAATGTAGTTCTTGATTCACACACCAGAATGCTCTTTTTAAACACAAAATTAACAACGTTCCAAGGTACAACCATTCCAAGGTACAGCACCTTCCCCTACGTATATATACGTACTAAGTATCAACTTTCGAACATAGGCCGTTTCTGAGATATAAAAACCACCCCTCACCCCCGTAATTTTATTTTTCTATGGTGTCTCTTTAGTTGCTCTATATAGTCGTCGTTTTTAGCTTTCTATTTATTACGGTTTTCGAGAAATAAAAATCAGAATGTTTTGCTTGTTCCCCCCCCCCCCGATTTTCGTGCTCCACCTCCCCCCTCAAAAAGTTTACATTCAGTAGACTCCACTTGTGATTCCATATATACAAACCAAATTTTATCTTCCTAGTGTAATTGGTTCGGAAGATATTGTAATCTAAAGTTGTTCACCCCCCACCCCCACATCCCATCACCCACTTTAAAAATTGTAGTCCTTGTCTAATCTCGAAGAATCCCTAAAGACAACCACACAGTTTCAACCTTCTGACATCAATCGTTCAGGAGATATGTATTTTACAATGTTTTAATACCGGCTTTCAAGCGTTTCGGACTCATTGTTTTTGGTACTCACTCATTGTTTTATAGGTAGATTTGACGTGAAATATTGTTCATTATACGTTTAACTTTGGGATTGTCGTACATATAGCGGTAAATGTATTATACATAGAAAAGGAAACGCTAATTGCGTAGTAAAATGTTGCCAAATCTGTCGAACATCGAATCTTTTTACTGTTCAAATTTGTTCGATTAATTAACATTAACTAATCGATTATGTCGATTAATCAACATCACTCATATCGATTGATAAAATAGATTTCTCTAAAAAAATGAATCGATTGATCGATCAATCGAATCGAAATCGAACAACCCTAGGTTACATAAGTTCCAAGTTTCAGTCTCCTCGCATATGTGGTTCCTGAGATCTAGAAACTAAAATTGTTCATCTAAAACGCTCCATCTTCATCCCCCGTACACCTCCATCCCCTCAAAAGATACCAGTCGTAGGGGTTCACCCAAATCTATCCACAATTAAAATTTTAATTTAATATCTCAACGAGTTTGGGAGCTACGCGCCTCCAAACGATTTTGCGGACGGCGGACAGACGGATATTTTTTTTTTTGCTTTTTTGGGGTTTACTAGTCCCAATACGTGAAAATACAAAATTTCAGGGTAGCAGATTTTTTTGAAATTTCAGGGCGATCACAATACTTTATTATTAAAAAATAATAAAGTAAAGTTTGTCTTTCGAAATAAATAGCTCACAATCGTGTTCAATTACAGTTTGTTACCATGTATGATGTAACAACATCAATATGTAAGTTAGATCGATTCTTTAAAGAACAAACTACATGTAGAACTGTGATTATAAGTTTTGAAGATATAACATTTTACGTAAGGAGGGGAGAATACAGGTTCTTTTACAACCGCGGATATTGAAAATTGACCATCCCTGTCGAATAATTTTTGTTTTCAAAATGTATATACCGAGGAATCACCCCTCAAAAATATTCCGACCAAATATCGGACATATTAAGTATGTAGTCTAATCCAAAGAGTGAGATATAGAGAGGATAGAGCTCAATAGAAAACTCCGTATCATGTTTCAGCGCCTCTACAGTATCTGTCGATTACTAAATTGATCGGTAGATTGCTGTGATGCCATTGATTTAGATGAAGAAGTTCTGTGGTATTAATTTAACCGAAGCTTAAACCGTGGTCTCTCGCGGGACTGATTCTGGAGTACTCTCCCCACTAGTTAAAAGTAGTATCCCGAAGACCTCGTTTTCCACTCTGTTTGACCTCCTTTTTGCAGGAGCAGTCCCCTGAAATCAGATCTCCATTGTAATTCCCAAGAAATCATTTTAAAACTGTTGTAAGGGTGCATAAAACGAAGTCACTCGCACTTTCTTAGAGAGGCTAGAACATCTCGCTTTGTTCTTCTTTTCATCTCCTTTTTTCGTTGCAATCTGATCTCCAATCTAAGTGCAGTGGAGTTTTTTAAGAACATGCTGCAGTCACGATCGGTTGCAAGTCAATTGTAAGATACGCTAGATGAAATACTGAACTCCGATTTAAATTGTAGTTGCGGATAAAGTAGAATAAGGAGTGCGTTGTCCTTTATTCAGGATTCTCATTTGGTTGCTACTCGAAACCAAAAGACAATAGCATCAGTGTTCAATTTCATATCTGGAAGTAGGTAAGTCGCCCAAAGTAAACTTTTTCTTTTAATAATTGTAATTTGAAAATTTTAGCTTTCGGGAAGCACTCTGTAGCACAGGATGTTTCGCTATAGACTTTCTAAAGGTGAAATTTAACACAATTTCAAATTTATTTACCACAGAACTAAAACTAAAATTGATTTTAAAACAAAAACTGGACATTCATTCATTTTTTTAGAGAAATTTCTTAAAAATGTTTTTCGTAATCCCATTTTCATCCATTTGGAAGGAAAAAAGAGAAGTGGCGATTTTCTGCATAATTTTGTTGTTAATCTCGTTTTTTGCTCCATTGATAGTACAGTAGATGCCGCTTATAGTAATCGCGGATAATGTTATAAGCCGCATTTTGTTATCAAAACAAGTTAGTTCCATTTTCCACAAACGAAATTCATCGCTTATTGGAATAAAAATTCGCTTTATGTTATCATTCGGGCCAGATTTCCATACAACATTACAAGTTTTGTGACTGTATTCTTAATCGCTCCTCTTTTTATACTCTAGATGAAATCGTATAGAGTATTATAAGTTTAATCCAGCCCAAAAGTTTGTAACGCATAGAACCAAGCCTCGGACGAAAAAAAGTAATAATTTATTTTTTGTTTATTTGTGGCCAAAAACCTCAAATCCGCTTGACATCCGTCCGTCCGTCTGTCCGTCAACACCTAGGATCTTGAAATTTTGAAACTGGATGTTTGGTTGAATTTGTAAGGATAAGTTCGTTAACGGGCAAAAGCGTCCTACTCCTTCGGGTAGCTGCCATACAAAATGTCCTTAAAACACGTGTTCAAGAATATTGGTCGATAACTTCAGAAGGGTTTAAGCTACGACATTGAAATTTTGTATGTGTAATTTTTCCAATAGTTGGAGCTAAATGTATGATTATGAAGAAAATCCTATTAGTCCTTCGTGTAGCTGCCATACAAATATCCTGTCAAAATGTATTCACTTAATTTACGAAACTCACTATAACTCAAGTAATCTTTTAGCTATGAATTGGAGATTTTGTACAAATTAGTTTTGAGTAAAAACTAAGTTCGAGTTTACTAATCAGCGAAATCCGTTTACTCCTTCTGGTAGCTGCCATACAAAATGTCCTTAAGACACGTGTTCAACAATATTTTTCGATAACTTTTGAACGCTTCAAGCTACGAATTTGAAATTTTGTACACGTTCATTTTTAAATGGTTCCAAGGAAAAGGGTAAATATGAAAGAAATCGAGTGAGTCCTTCCTGCACCTCCCATGTGAAAGTCCTTCAAAAAGGACATTTTTTTCGATGACTTACCTAGTTCAAGATATGAAATTAAACACTGAATATTGTCTTTTAGTTTTGAGTAGCAATCTAATGGCAGTCCTTAAAAAAGGACATACAACATGCACACACGTAATTCTACTTTATCCCCAACTACAATATAAATCGGAGTTCAGTATTCATCTAGTTTCTTCATGTGAATGTGATCAAAAAGGCAAAATAAAAACAATCTCAAAATTAAAGATGATTGCTCTTGGTTTTACATTTATGTAAACACAAGGCGATACATATCATAGATTACTATGAGAAATTTCAGTCTTTTCGTAGCTTCTGAAAACTATTGATGTTGATCTCGTTCAACAGAATAAGCTCAATTTCAAGTAAGTTTTCGAGACAGTTTAATAGAAGTGGCGCGCTGAGCTGGATCTAAAACGCTGTACAAGGCTGAATTTGCTAAAAGAGGAGAGAATCAGCACCACAGTAAGTGTCCTGACCAGACACTGTCTTATAATCGGGCATGCTAAAAGACGACGATTCTTTTCAAACGACTCTCTGTAGAAGCTGACTGGATGAGGAGGAAGAGGAAACAGTATTTCATATTCTCTGTAACTTTGTGAAACATTGAAGCTAAAGTTGTAAATTATACTTAATGAATAAAAAAAATAATATTAGATGCTTCGAGCAATCTGTATTCAAGCGTAGGAAAATAAATGAGAAAAATTTTCCCCTTCGTCTATTGTTATCATCCGGTTAATGTTATTGTTTATGGCCGGTCCCAAAGTGATTACAATAAGCGGCATCCACTGTAATACCAGATACCTCCATATTTGCTCCCTCATTGAGTTCTCCTCGAACTTCCTACTGGGTTATTACAAGTGATTTTGACAATTTTTCTAGAAATTTATTATCCCCAAAAATACCGAAATATCTGCACATCTACACTGCCACGAATATTTTTTCTTGAAAGAAGCTTCTCTGGTCTGACGTAAGCATGTTTGCCCAGATAATTTAAATGTGAGATATTTGCTCAGATTCTATGTGCTGTCGTAAGCTGATCGGAGAGTTGAAATAGTAGGTAAGGATCTGAGGCGTGAAGAAGATCTATGGGGGGATGGGAGTGACTGGATAATTCATTGGTATTTATGGAGTGCTTCATTGGCTGCATGATAAATGGCGAATGTCTCGGCTTCGTATCAGGATGGAATTTTCTCTTGTATCGAGTGTGCACCATGTGGTGGAACAGGATGGTGGCTCCAGTAGTTTGAGTCGAAGTTCTTGATCCACCTTGTATTGTACCTGGTTAGGTCCGTCACTTAGTGCAAGCTGCTGTAGTTTATATAGTGGGCGTAGTATTACTCATGCTCTGATTAGCGTCCGAGCGACGTTCGGAGTCGCAGAGGTGGAGGCTCTCAGGCTTCGGAAATAGAGCGTCCGAAACCCATTGTGAAGCTTTGTCGTGGGTGGTATACATTAAATTGGGATAGAAGATCAGATAGCACTTTTCAGGCAAAGAGAAACTATAGCATTATCTTATCTATTGAGATCTGGATGTGCTTATTTGATATTGATATGAACTCCCCTTCCTCAAACGGTAGTTCAGGATCCGTTTTTGAGCACAATAAGTCGATTTGAGTTGAGTAAATTGTAGGCGTAAATGTAGTGAGTCGTGTCATTGATGTTGGATAAGAATTGAGATAAGGAATGTATGTAAGCATTGAAAAAATATGGAACGATGGTGTCCTCTGAGTCAAGGCGTTGTCTATGTGATATGCGTGAGAAAGGAAACCACTGGCTCTAACCATGGCAGAACGAGAGGAGAAAATTTTCTGAAGATCAAGAGATAAGAGATGATGTTCCTCTTTTTGGTGAGTGCGATCTTGGCATTGTGTTCTAGTTCGAGCGAAAGACGTTATACCATTCCCCGGCCTAAAACCGTGTTGCTTGATTGACAGGACACCGATGGCGAAGAATAGTAACCTCCTAAGTCTATATGAAGTTCATACAGACTTAAGAGATTTATATTCTTCAGAATCGACCTCGAAGATTGAATTAACTTTTTTCCAAACATCGTCCAGATTACGAGAGCTTTCATTGATAGAACAAGTAAAAAAATTTTAGTTTTCTCTTTTAGCAACTTTAATAATAATAATATTCTTGGTCGCCTCCCGACGGTATATATCTAAGATAGTTTCTGATTTTTGTCTGTGGAAGTTGTTTCCAAATTTTGTTTTTGGTTCGAATAGATGCAGCAATATCTGAATTTATCCAACGAAAGTGTTAAGAGTCGATCAAGGAATGTACAGCTGCAGCTGCACGAATAATTGTCATAAGTTGAGCCGCTTCCTTGTTTACATTATTCGTTGGAGTGTGTCTTGTTGCTGTTTCTTTCATGATTCTTCTAAGCTGCACAGAAAAAATAAGTTCTGTATGTATGGTACAAAACAACCACACAGCCTGTTTTTTTAACGCGGAAAAAAGCATCAAAAGCCTTGAAGGACCTGAACGCATTAAAAAGCCCTCGCCTAAACCCACTACCCTCAGGACTACCGTTAAGTATTTCTTCAGAAGGAGGGAGGAGCATTAAGCTCAAACGTCAGTTTGTTGCAATGTCTTATATCACCTTGTCTTAGTAATTTTGTCTATGTCACCTTGTCTATGCCCTTTGCCTATTTTATTTAACTGTGAACCGTTCCAGTTACTGTAGGTACTTTTGTTTCAGATAGTTTCCTTCTTAATCCTTCGAGTCTTCGTAGCTCGATGAGGGCTGTTACGCACATCTCAATCACCGCGTCTCAGATTTCCTTGCAGTTCAGCATATGTGGAACCATACGGCCTGTATTGTTATATGATTGCAAAACGTGGAATCTTAGCACAAGTATCTGAAAAATCGACAGGGGCGTTCGAGCAGAGAATTCTGCATTGTCAGTTGTTATTCGTGTCTCTCGATACATAAAAGGTGAGCTAGAGGTTCGCCGGGATTTCAAGTAAAACACAATTCGATTAAAAGTAATAAAAATAACAAAGCTTTATTTTATCGCATTCAATAATCACACTACTGGCAACGCTTCCCGATTTTATTTACTACTCAATCGCTGTTACCGATCAAAATCGTTTTACAAACACTTTTGCGTACACTGACCGTCTTTTCGTTTTCATAGCAGAAAAACAAGCTCTGCGGCGCTTATATACTGCATGTGTTGAGTCGAGATATTTCACGCAGGATCGCGACGTATGGAGAACTAAATATCTCGTTCATTATTTCTAGTCAATAGACTTGTTTCGGGCAACTTTGCTGTTCTAGAATAGAGTAGGGTATTACTACCTAATACCTGCTGAAGCACTGACATATTGGGCTTCACTTCCCGTTTCACGCTTCCCCACAATTTTTTTCTACTTTCCTCTCATTCGTACCAACCACGAAAAATATTTCTCAAAAATGATTATAACGGGCTTAGTTCGTTTTTGGGAATAACTAGTTAAAGATCGTCTTGGGCGAAAAAACCGGGCCAGAAAAGGTTCATCTTGCCATGGTACAGTGAGATTACAACGGACCCAAATAATGGTATATGTGCTGACTATCTCTGCAAACTGCCACCCATCTAACTTATGCGTTCGTAAGGCCCGATTCAGTCCGTCGCCCCATCGATGATGCATTACCTGAGTATAAGATAAAAATTCTGTTACTTATTTGCCAAAATGGGAGATAGGGGGTTCTAGTTTAAAAAGCAGCGCGCAAAATGTGATACTCCAAATAATTCAAACGTCTTAGCCAAATCAAATTCCATAAATTTTTCACTGCGATATAGAGAATCTACAAAAGTAATAATATGCACATACATGCTCGTAACCCTACACGCTTCTATTGCGATTGTCCTTCAAATATTGCATGTATGACATCCCGACCTCAGAAAGTTTTTAGTATTGTAATATTCACATTATTTCTGCCTCTTGGGCTGTCGTCAAAGCAATCTCAAGTTTTATAAAGAAGCCATTCTTTTTTAAGATAACATGAAATTCGAACTGATAAGTTGCTGACTGAGTATTAAACATTAAAGGTAAATTAGTCATAGTAGAGATTCTATCCGAATAATTGGCTTTGTTGATAACAGCTGATTGCCGGGCAGTGAAATTTCGACTAGTACGAAACCCATTGGCAAAATGATATCTTGATAAGTTCCGCTCGAATAAGCGCAATCGATTACATCGGTTTAAGATTCTTTAACTACGTTACTGCTATAAAAAATATTGACCCACGAGCTAAAAACTAATCTGAACATTTTCTCTATTTCTTGCTATTTTCAGATTGCTCGCTATGATTGAACCAATCTAGGACTGAACGAATAGTCTCCGTCTTTAAATTGATGTCATAAACTAATTATCGTGTGTGTGTGCATGTTCACTACACGTGTGCCGAAATTCGAAACTGCAACTTGCAACGTATTATGGACAAAGATAGAAGCGTGAAATTTGGTAGTAGCAGTCGAAAACATAAGAAATCGAATAAAAAATCTAAGAAACGTCATCGCTCTCGAGATTTATCCGAACGGAAAAATCAAATACAGTCACTGGTCGAGTATTCAGACGTAAGTTCGGAAGATTTTTCCGGCCCAGAAGCTGGTGAAATCAATACCGAGGAGAGTATATCGTTGAGTGATGCCGCCGAACAACAACCGGAATTGGTCGCTATCAAGGCGCCAAAACAATCGAAACTAACACTAGTGGATGAAGAAAATGACTACGATCAGCACAATGCAAATCTCGAAGTTGAACGCAGTATTGCAAAAATGTCACCCGGTCAGGTGAGACGAATGATTATCGGCTCGCCAATAAATTCATCATCGAACTCATCGATACAGAAATCGATAACACGTAGTCCAAAGAATCTACTATCTGACGGTCAGCAAGGCGCCGAACTTGTATCCTCGACCGATTCTATGGACGACGATGATGATCACTTCCGCAAAAGGAAACGGAGTAAAAAAGACAAGAAAAGCAAGAAGAGTAAAAAATCGAAGAAACGAAAAAAGCATCGACAGAAATCAGTTTCTAGTATCGAAACTATTTCGGATAACGATTCGGTGCTGGACGAGGCCAACTTTACCCCGCCAATTACGAAACAAAATTCACCGGGTGAATGGACACGTACGTATACGCCACTCAAGGAAACTAGTCCCGTATCGCTCGGTACACCACCGATTCGACCCGGTAGCACGGCCAGTCTCTATTCGGAAACAACGATCTCACATCCACCTCCAACCGTACAACATCGTAACCGCACGCCCACATCACATCATCGGACGCCGCCACTGAGAACGATCATTCCGTCGAGTAGTAGTAGTAGTACGAAAAAACAGCAACAACATAGTAACTACGTTGCATCGCCACATACGCCTCCGTTAGCCTTAAGTCATTCGAAAACAAAAAGCGGTAACTATCAAAGTCCGGCTAATGATGATGTACTGATCGATCGACATCATCATCATATGTCAACATCATCATCGGGACATTCGCATCATCATCACGGACATCATCATCACTATCATCATCATTCGCACAATTCGAACACCGAACAGTCGAATCGACGTACACCATTATCGCCTGGTAAGCAAATTTAAAGTTTTAAATTTTCTTTCTCGTTCCTATTTACATGATTCTTCCTTTCCAGCTCAATCCGATCGTCGAAGTATCTATCACCACGGAAACTCTCCGCCACCATCGAAGCGACGAAAAACTCGTGAGCGATCGTATGATCGAGATGGAGGGGGCGGTGGAAAACACCATTCATCTCGTCGCGAAAAGGAATTTCGAGATCGAGAATACCGGGAAAAAGACTACGATAGGCAATATGATAGGCATAGGGATCAGCGGTATTCGTCCAACACAAAGAAATATTCAAGGTGCGTAAACACTGTGTTTTTTCCCTATAACAAAACAAATGCCATAGCAACGATAAAGGCAATACAGTTTTAACTTTCTGTCTCGAACTGCCATAACGTAATTTCTGTCATTATAATTTTTGTAGCCGAGTTTGTTTTTCCCGTTAAATATTTTGAAACCGTAAACCAATAAACTGCATACGTTTGTCGCATTAAATATTTCCTTGAGCAAGCAATTAGTTCGTTCAGGTTTCGAAAGAATAAAATTTGAGTTTGGTTAAATACATAATTTGGGTTCACGCAATGCGGTTCTATCATCGCCGTGGTACGGAGGAAGAACTGGATTACGAAAGAAGGTATTTTTGTGTTTGGTTATTTGTTGAAAATGCTTTAGATGCTTGGTTCTTTTTCGAACAATTTTCCTAACCTAGCAATTTAGCAAATATTGGTCAATTAAATGAGTAATTTTAAGGTCAATAGTTTTGCATCGCAAATTCGGAAGTAATAAAATTGACATCAAGGCGATTATTGAAACCAATTTCGTTTTATTTCATGGACTAGTCACATTTTTTTCATGTACATACTTGTAGTACCTATGTCCGCATTTTTGAACTGAAATTTCTCTTATGTGATAAATAAGAATCTTTGGGATGTCAATTTATGTTTTAATTACTAGCTATGGAAATGTATAAAGTTTATTTACTGAAGTCTCAATAAATTTAATTTGAATCTAAGGCAACCCTACAGAAAAAATATTTTTCTTACAATGCCATCACAGCTATGAGATCTGACCATTCCACGCTTTAATTCCCGATATCTACACCAACCAGTATGAAATTGCAAGCCTGATATTTTGATATGCGTCTTACCGTGGTTCCTTGATAGACCATAATAATGTCTGATTTGGTGTTATTAAACACGCATTACCAACAACTTGTTGAACAGGGAATTGAAACAATCGTTGTACGACCCAGTCCTACTTCAATCCAACCCTGTGGTTAACACCTATTGTTCTCGATTTAGTATTTATACCTCCGAATGCAAGCAACTGAAGGATCATCTTCCAAAATCTACACATCACCTGGCCACATCCAATTTTTCGTATTAATATCTCAACTACATTACTACTGCAGATTTCATTTCAACTTTAGCAAGGCGAAGGCTGTAACCATCATCATCATCAATGGCGCGACAGCCCAAGTCGGGCCCTGGCCTCCTGAAGTCGTCGCCTCCAATCGTCTCAATCCAAAGACTGCGTCTTCCAGCTGCTAATTTTTAAGATGGCTTTGCTGTCTTCATCAACCGAGTCTTCCCATCGCTTGCGTGGTTTGCCTGCTGGCCTGTTACCACTCGCTTTGCCTTTAAGAGCAGGCTTGGGGATTCTTCTGTCTTCCATCCGCTCTACATGGCCAGCCCACTGCACTTTACGTTGTTTGATGAACGTTGAGGCTTCTGTCTTCTTGAAGAGTTGATACAGTCCATGGTTGTATCTTATTCGCCAGTCAGTTCCGTCCTTTACGGGTCCCAACATTTTTCGGAGAATCTTTCTTTCGAATTGTGTTAACTGCTTTTTCGGAAGTTCGCGTTATAACAGAGCACAGGTCGTATAATAGTTTTATATATTCGCAGCTTATTGTTCCTGCGCACTTTTTTGGATTTCAATATTTGCTAGCATGATCCGTCGTTTGATTTCGTCCGTTTCGTTGCCGTCTCTTGCTAGATTAGCCCCAAGATATACGAAGTTGTCCACACTCTCCAAATTATACTCCGCAATTGTTACATTCTGTCTGATTGGCGTTCTCTTTCTTGTTTGCGTCATTATTTTTGTTTTACTTTAGTTTATGCGTAACCCGACTTTTGCGGTGGAGTCAAGAATTACAAATACCTCCTTAGCACTAGGGAAGGATCTTGCGAGGATGTTTATATCGTCAGCGCATGCTACTAGTTGGGTGAAAGAGGCTGTAACCTTGAGTCATGATATTTCTTCCTTGACGAAAATAAATTGTGAATTTGCAGCGACGTTTTAAAACTCCCTTCGGTTGCTTCCACGGTACGTACTAGTAACGCCGCTACTAAACGTTTTTCTTGTTTGACGAAGATTTAATTAAATTTAATTAAAAGTTTGAAAAAATATATTTCTTTGGATTGCGTAATTCTTATCGAGAGCGTGTGCATATCTGGAGAGGCAGTTTTTCCTCATTGGCTTTTAATATTCAGCCTAGTCAAGATGTGTTTTCTGAAGTTATTGGAAACCGCCTCGGCAGTGAGTCCATTGTGTGTAATAGATTCAGGGACGTCATTTGTGGGGTCAAATGCCCCCCTGAATTATGTATTTTTATAGATTATATATATCATATGTATATTTATATATAAAAATATATACAAACATAACATCTTGCCCCCCCCCCCCCCTTTAGAAAAAACTGAAATGACATCCCTGAATAGATTCATCGGTATCTTACCCAATTTTCCTTACTTTTAACAATATCCATTCTCAATTATCCTTACATAACCGTCTTACTCTCACCCGCCAAGATGACGATAGGCTAACAACCTAGCTCCGAAAAAACTACGTTGAGATCTTCGACCGTTATTTTCCAATCCAAAGCCAATGCCCGATATTTGCTGTCGCACCATAGAAGAAGTCTCGTTGGTGTAGGGATTTTTGGAATTTAGAAGTGTTGATAGACTAGTGGGAGCCCGGGTTAGAGCGGATTTGTTAAATGGTTTTAAGGTTGATTGCTTCGGGATAATAGGTTTGAGGACAGGTTTGTTGTAATTGAAAGTGAGGTGCACTTTAGAAAAATTTCATGACCCTTCTAGTGGCTTGAATAGTGATGGTACAGTTGTGCGCCTTAGCTACAGCTGCATATTGGAGCCTTTTAGCTCTCTTTTTCCAGGATTTAGTATGAAAGTAAATATTTTTTGACTTCGTACTGCGAGCACTTTTTTCTTGTCTTCATCCTCAGAATTTCCTGTCCGTTACGTTTTGCTTCGCACAGTATATGTACCGCTCGTATCGTATGTAGCCTCTATAGTCTTGTACCACAAGGTGTGTCCAAGTTTCTGACAATCACTGCCACGCATCAGATTCGTGGTATAGTCTTTGAACCTCAACGCGTTCAAAGCGAAAACGTATTTTGATATAAGAGTGAAGCCGTTAGTAATTAAATGTGAGAATCAACAATCCAAAACGCCTGCCGATAGTTGGTTTTTCAAAACACAATTTCGATGATACCATGGTCCTTTCGTCAGTCTTGAATGTTCTCTTGGGTCATATATTTCATCGATAAAGAATAGTTTTTTTTAACGTTCAAAGATTGTATTTTTAGATCTTTTCGTGATTTGTCGACTGTATCGTTATAAATTTAGGGGATGGGATGTTAGGCAAGAAGCTAAGTTTCTGGGAGAGATAAGCTACGGCATAATCACTAGAGAAATCCGGATTTTTGTGTTAGGTATTGGCCCCGTGCCATTTCAATTTGGAATGGTTAGTGAGATAAGAAGGGTCGTCTGGCACACCGGCCAGTGTAGCAATTGTGTTCATGCTGGCCATGCCATCTAATTTTAGGGAAGGGCGAGTGAAACAAGCCTAGATGTAACTGTCAAGCGAGGGGGCCACAGCTTGAACATACCAAAATCAAAATATTTAAGATTTACTCTTTATTTCGCAGAAGCCCACCCAGCCCGCAATCATCTCACAAACGTCGATCCGAATCGCGCTCCTACAAACGACATATCATTGGAAGTCCGTCACCGGATCGATCGCGATCTTCGAAACGATTATCACGTAGTCGTTCGCCTCGTGGCTCTCGCAATGCAAATCCATCGTCACCGAGCCGATATCGTCGTTCACGTAGCCGATCATCTTCATCGCCGTCGTCTGAAGTAAAAACCATGCGTTTCAATTACGAGAAGAAGATCAGCGACACAAGTCTATTTGCCGAACTGGTGAAGGACAAGCACAAGAGGGCAAAAGCTTTACAAGTAATATTTCTTTGTTGCTAAGATGTTAACCGAATTTTCTTCTAATGATTTGTTTACAGGAAATTCTTGAACGAAAGGAAGAAAGTAATGGTGGTACGAATGACAACAGTTGTTCGAACGACGATATCTCAACATTGCCAAAGGCTAATGTCGATCAGCCAGTCGCGAACGGTGTTAAAGTAGGAAATAATCAATCATCATTAGATTTAGTAAACATTCCTATGCCAACAATCGAAATGGCAGATGCTGGTGTACTTGGAAATGATAATGACGATGCCACGGACGGTTCGGCACCGCTCCCACCGCATCCTAGTATCGGTGACGAGGCACCAATTAATAATAGCTTAAATTCAAATAGTAAAGATTGCACAGCAGAGAGCACTAAGACCAAAGTTAATATTACTCTAAGCAAACCGAAAAGCCTTACAAAACTACCAATGCCGCCGGGTGTTAATGTTGCCGAACTAGTGAACGCACCTACACCCAGTCCGCCCCATTCGGACGATATGGACAACGATAGTCCAGTAAAAAAATCATCAATGCTATCGGATAATAAAAACATTTTTATGCCGATTAGCTTTAATTTATTGCCATCTATACCAGCAGTAGTGGCAGCTGCAGCGGCGGCAGCAGCATCAACAAACAATAATAATAGTTCGTCAACAGGAAAAAAAGGTCTACTGAATTTACCAATGCCGCCAATGGTTCCGGGTAGTGAAGAATTGAGCGGCGACGACGATATCGGCAGTCCTTCGGATTTCGGTAAGGATTCGAATTGCAGTGGAAATAGTTCAGAAGACAAGATGAAACCGAAACGTCCTACGATTTTAAATCGACGCAGTTCTCGAAGTAATGTACGCGATTGGGGCGAACGGTGTGTCGATGTTTTCGAAGTGATTGCTCAAATTGGCGAGGGTACTTACGGACAGGTATATCAGCTCAGCACATAGAATTGTCACGTACATAAACTAACTATATTAAATGAATTTTCAGGTCTACAAGGCTCGTGATAATCATACCACGGAGTATGTGGCTTTAAAGAAGGTCCGGCTGGAGCACGAGAAAGAAGGTTTCCCGATAACAGCTGTACGCGAAATAAAAATTCTTCGCCAGCTAAATCATAAAAATATCGTTAATCTTAGAGAGATAGTTACGGATAAACAAGATGCCTTAGAATTTCGAAAGGACAAAGGTTCCTTTTATTTAGTATTTGAATATATGGATCATGATTTAATGGGACTCCTTGAATCTGGTATGGTTGATTTCAATGAGGACAACAACGCCAGCATAATGCGGCAATTGTTGGACGGTTTGAACTATTGCCACAAGAAGAATTTCCTTCATCGCGATATTAAATGTTCGAATATTTTAATGAATAACAAGTATGTGATATTTTGGAAATGTTTTCTTAGTTTATTTATGCTTGGAGTTTTTCAGGGGTGAAGTAAAACTGGCTGATTTCGGTTTGGCGCGTCTCTACAATGCCGAAGATCGAGAACGGCCTTACACGAATAAAGTGATTACGTTGTGGTATCGTCCACCCGAATTATTGCTGGGCGAAGAACGATACGGACCGGCTATCGATGTTTGGAGCTGTGGCTGTATATTGGGCGAATTGTTTTTGAAGCGACCATTGTTTCAAGCCAATATCGAGATGGCTCAACTTGAAACAATATCACGAATTTGCGGAACACCCACACCGGCCGTGTGGCCAACAGTTATAAAGCTTCCATTGTTTTTGACGTTAAAAGCAAAAAAACCGTATCGACGTAGGCTGAGAGAAGATTTTGAATTTATGCCGATACCGGCTTTAGATTTGCTAGATAAAATGCTTGAATTGGATCCGGATAAGAGAATAACAGCTGAAGATGCTCTCAAGTCACCGTGGCTGAAATTTGTCAATCCCGATAGGTAAGTAATTTTTTTTCTTTCTTGTTGTATTATCTCGACTCATGCTTTCGTAATTTTTTCTTAAGTTTTAATTTTTTACTTATTAAACTATAGTAATAAAGTATTGTGATTGCCTTGAAATTTCCAAAAAGTTTGCTAACCTCAAATTTTGTATTTGCATGTTTCAGGGCTAGAAGACCCGAAAAAATATGGAAAAAAAATCACTTTAAAATAAAAAAAAAATTAAATTAAAAATTAATTTCAATTAATGACTTCAAATTAATTTCTTTTCTTGTGAGTAGAATGGAACAGACCCCTTTAAGTTGTTGTTTTTGTTGAAGGGGAGGGCCAGATTCCGAATTACGCTGACGGTGCTTACCACACTTACGGCCATTATTACGATCTTCAGTTAAACTCTAACCGGAACTTTAACTGGAACTTTTGTATGAAAATCTGTCAGTTAAAGTTCGAGTTAGAGCTTAACATGAACAGGTGTAGCAAATAGTAGTCTTTATTTGGGATAGTGAAGCAGTTTCACACAATTTCCGTAGACAACGATTTTTATGTATAAAATTGCAATGTTACAGCTTCAGCATTGTCATCATCATCATTGGCGCGACAGTCTAATTCAGGCCCTGGTCTCCTGAAGTCGTCGCCTCGATCCAAAGACCACGTCCTATAACTGCTAATTTTTAAGATGGCTTTGCTATCTTCACCAACCGAGTCTCCTCATCGTTTGCATGGTTTGCCTACTGGCCTGTTACCACTCGCTTTGCTTTAAGAGCTCGTTTGGGGATTCTTATATCTTCTATCCGCTCTACATGGCAAGTCCACTGCAGTTTACGTAGCTTGATGAACGTTAAAGCTCTTGGCTCCTCGTAGATAGAGTTGATACAACTCATGGTTTTATCTTATTCGCCATTCCGTTCCTGCCTTCACAGGTCCTAAAATTCTTCGGAGGACCTTTCATTCGAATGCGTTAACTACTTTTTCGGAAGTTCGCGTTAAAGTCTACGTCTCGCTGCCATCGCGCAGCTTATTGTTCCTGTGCACTTTCTTGGATTTCATTATTGGAAATACCGTAGAATACGTTTTATTTGCTAGCATGATCCGTTGATTTCGTCCTTTGCTCGATTAGCCCCAAGATATATGAAGTTGTCCACACTCTCCAAATTATACTCCGCAATTCTTATATTTTGTCTGTGGCGTTCTCTTTCTTGCTTGCGTCATTACTTTTCTTTTGCTTTCGTTAATGCGCAACTCGACTTCTTTTGCGGCTGAGTCAAGATTGCCAAATACCTCCTTAGCATTAGGGAAGGATCTTGCGAGAATGTTTATATCGTCAGCGTATGCTACTAGCTGGGTGGGAGGACTTGAATAGTAGTGATAACATACTCTAGACCATCTCTTTGCTGTAAACCACATTCCGTTCGAAAGCTGGTTGTGGAATCGGTTTGCATTCTTACTTGGGGTGTTTGTCATTGTGAGCCTTGTTAGTTGGATTAGTTTTGGTGGAATTCCAAAATCAAGCATGATTTGGTACAGAAGTACCCTCCTATCAATACTGTCGTATGCTTGTTTAAAATCTACGAAGATTTCATGCACATCTGTGTTTTCTCAAACATTTCTTAAACACCTGTTTCACCGAGAATATCTGGTCTGTTGTAGATCGTCCGGTTCTGGATCCACCTTCGTATTCCCCAATTATTTCGATAGTATAGGGCTTAAGACAACGTTCCATTATTTTTCTCAGTATTTTGTAGGACGTACACAATAATGATATTCCTCTGTAATTCTCACAGCAGAGTTTGTCTCCTTTCTTGTAAATTGGACATATGACGCTTTTTCGCCAATCGTCGGGTATATTTTTCTTGTGTAGTATTTCCGCGACACAGTTTCCACCGTTTTGCAGAAGTTCAACTGCTATTTCGTCAATTCCTGTTGCTTTGCTTAGTTTTGGGTTAATGTTTGTGTCAATGCTAGTTCTTCTTCGTCAGTTGAACCTCAATTGAGATTGATCGGTGCTAATGGAGTGGGATTGAGAAGATATTCGAAATACCATTGTACATTTATCAATTTTTGGAGCTCATTCCAATGACAATAACAAATTCCAATTGAAACAAAATTTACAAATACACAAACCAAAAAAAAACGCCATTCAAGCAACAAGTGGCTAATAAGGTTATCTTTTTTATACTACATACTTGGTGAGCAATAGCCTCGTACTTAAAACCTTTTCACAAAGCAATTATGTAGGCGTGTGATGTACAAGAGGTCCACTGCCCTTTTCTTATTACAACCGACCTGTAGAAATCGTTAGTATAAATATCATAATATTATGGCTCTAATGGAATTCAATCTTATTCTAGTATGCCTGCTCCGAAACTGCCAACATGGCAAGATTGCCATGAGCTCTGGAGCAAGAAACGTCGCCGTCAACTACGAGAACAACAGGAATCTTTACAAAATTTACCACCCGGTAAACCACTAAAACCTAATGAAAGTGATATTGTGCAGTAAAACAAAATAACAAAATATAATAAACACTACAAAATAAAAATGCTAATTATATATATATATTTATGTATATATATATAAAAAAAACAAATAATTTATAGTTAGATATTACATTACATAAACTAAACAGAATTATTATTGAAATAATAAATCGAGAAAAAATATTGTAAATTATAAAACAAAAAAAGTCCCTTTTTTCCTAAATACATCTTCACACCAACCAACCTATTTTTAATACTTTTCTCGTCATATTTCTCTTTTCCTTTACTTTCTATTTAAGGTTATATAATTAATTTTATATGTAAACGTTGTTTTTATTTTTAATTTTAAACAAATAAGTTTATTACTTTTCATTTTATCTCTTTAGTAATAAACTTAGTTTTTATTACCACATTCTACTATCACTTTTATTTATCGCGCTAACGTTCCGCGTTTATCCGTTCAAACTAAGTAAAGCTATCGAATTGTAATAACCGGTTAATTTTAATTGAAATATGTGAATACACAAAAAATATTTAGACAACACAAAAATGGGATTTATTATAGGTACATTATAAAGAAAAATTATATTATTTTTTTTAATCAAGAAAATTTCATAAAGAAAAAATAAAAGAAATGAAATAACGAGTTGTATTAGGCAATTTTGTGTGCTAAGCGACAAAAGAGAGACTGAAGACAAACATACTGCGTGTATAATGAAATAAGAACCATTGGAATCAAATGAACTATTTGTGGTATTATAAGTGGTGTAGAATGCAATGTCGTTTATCTGATTAATGAAAACTACTTGTATAAACGATGTAAAAATAATCTGTGGATAAAAAAGTTCAGAGCAATGAAAATACACACAATAACCCCACTCTAATTATTTAATAATTATATAAAAAAAAAAATTGTCTACAATTCTTGTATTGTTTTTATTTTTTAAATACAAAATAAGCAAATTACGTGAAATCATTACTCTCTTTTTTGGTCAGAAAGGGAATTAGGATGACAACTGGATAATTTAATATAAAAAAGGAAACAACAAAAACCATATACTAATCTTAAAAGCAAAAATGATATATAAAAATATATACGTGAAAAAAATTTATTGTATTTTACAAATCCTTTGTACCAGTCTTTGAATTGGGTAGTCTAATGCCAGAGTGAACTATCTCTAAATTTCGACATATGTTCTTTTTGTGTATAGGTTGTGATTTTATGTGCTGTTGAGCTGCCGCGTGGTTGTTTTCCTGCTTCCTTCATAGGTGCATTCAATTATTTACAATAATTTTTGAAAGAAAAGTCGAATGTATCCATGAAGTGGATATGCAACAGGCAGAGGGAAAAAGATTGAACTTGCTGGCTTGTGGTGCTAAGTTTTTTTGCTGTGATTCAATCGATTGGAGGAGGGACTTGATTTTGGGTTGGCATTGGGTTTTGTGCAAAAATTATCCGCCGTCTTGTGATTTCTTCCGTTTTATGATAGTTTTTTTTCTCTCTCATTGAAATGGTGCAGTTCATAGTGAGAAATCTTACAACAGAATCTGTTCTCAAAAATCGAATATCTTGATAGACTGATCAAGCATGAAAGCGACGGCTGGTTTTTCAAGGGATGAAAAGAAAATTAAAACATAGTCGAACGTGTTTTCTCTTCGAAAAATTTGTCAGTGATTTCGGCTGAGTATATTTAATTTCGAAAGGCATGAAGTTATAAAACCGAAAAGGCTGTGTGTTTCGGCGACGAAGCCAAAAACCTGATTTGCAACTATCTGCCCAGTTCTGTACAAATTAGAGTGGAAGTTTCAACGTGGTAACGAGAAGTGACCGCGCGCGAATTTTAATATTTAGTTGAATTGCATCGAGTTTGATTACAACTCGTCAATTCGACATGTTTTCACGGGCAGTTTACCGTGTTATGGTCATTTAAAATAGGAGAGAAGGAAAAAAAGAGCGCGCAATTTGCAAATTTTTACTCAAAAAAAATTGGTATCCGGTAATTACAGAATGAGTAGAGCGAAAAGAAAATGAGACCATGCAGAAGAGTGCAACGAAAAGGCATTTCGTCGAATAAAATTCGATGCAAATCAATAATAGTGTCTTTTGTGCTAATACATGATTGATTTGAATGATCAAGAAAAGAAAGAAGATTTTCATATAAGAAAATAAAAAGTGCCGACGCATAAAGGTTTCTGAAATTGAGGCGCCACGATCAAATTAGAAGTTTTACCGCAATAGTAAGTCCCGTGACGACCGATGAGAAAGTTTTGAGAATCGAAATTTTTACGTCAGAAAATGTGTTATTTAAGCATTGTTCATTTTTACGGATACGGTATCAGGCCGAATAAAAATTCGAAAGAATGGAAAAATGAAATATTGATTCGATGCGAAAAAAACCGTTGCTCTACCAATGCAACAAGCTACAAGTTGTGTTCTTAATTTTCGTTATTTTTTCGTACCGATACGGGGAAACTTTTTCGATACGCGGCGGGTGAAATTTAAATTATCCTAGTGCATCGTCAGTGCAGCACGTGGTGCGGGTTATCTGTGATGAATTATTTGTATATTTTTTTGTCGTTGTGCGTAAAAATTGAAATCGGCTGCATTTTACTTGTTCGCGAGTTTGATCCGAGATCGCCCGGGCATCTGGGTCCAATTGTTTTTATAAAATTCCGGATTTTCGGTGTGCAATTTGAGAAGGAAGAAAAAAGAAGAATGATACGCGTGAATTAGTGAAACGAAAATTTAAATAAAAAAAATTAAACCCAAACTTTAAATGGAAAAAAATAGAACTAACCTCCCACCCTAATAAAAAAAAGTAAAAGATAATGAAACTCTATAATTTAATTAAATGTTAGTTGTTTTCCGGCGTCAGTGGGGTTTCTGGTGTGAAACCCCAACACGAAATCCCCGACTGTTGATTAATCGCTGTCCTTGAGGACATGACAGTTGTGTTGGACTAGGTCCGAAGGAGCTGTTTCGTCATCGGAGGGCATAGACTCGTCAGAGGGTGTATCATGCCTACTATCCGAAACACCCTTACCACCTCTATAATTTAATTTATTGAATTCTGTGGTAAAAAGCGATAACAGCTTATGTCGAGATGAGAAAAAATCATTTTTAAAGTTTTCAATTGCATTTTTTTAAAAAAAATTGTCATTGTTTGATAGATTTTTATCTCATATAATATATTATTATTGTGTAGTTTTATTAAATTCAATAAAATAAGATCTCTTAATATATTTTTTATTACTTTATTTATCAATTTTGATACACGTAACTGCCTAATTATTTTCTCGACTTAAGCTGTTACCGCTTTTTACCACAGAACTTTTCTGACAAATTTGTCTTTTAGTCGCTCCGATGAGTTATTGTATTGAAGGAAATCTAAATCTGCTGACTAGTTTGCTCTTGACCACAAATGGTTTAAAGCATTTAGCCAAAAATCATGAATACGTGTTTTAAGGACTCTTGTTTGGGGGGTATACGAAGGAGTAGAAGGATATCGTCCATTCAAAAGCCTTTCTTAACGTGAGCCCTTCTTTTTCCATTTTACAGGTGGTGACAAAATTTAAACTTCCTAGGTTATCGCGTTCTTGAGTTATCGTGCGTACGGACGGACGGATTTGTAACATTTGTTTGTCGGAGACTCCGCTCTATCAGTGACAAACTTTTCGGGCAGGATTAAACTTATAATACTTTATGATTTCATCTAGAATATAAAAATAATAAGCAGAGTTCCGTTGATATCTCTAACCATTGGTAATTGGATGACTATACTCTAACCAGATGGTCGGTAGTGACACTCTTGTTCGTCAATTGCATCATATCCAACAGGCGAGCAGCGGATTCTGCCTATTCGCTATTGGTGCAGAGTGACACCATTAGAGGAGACTCAAGATGTTTTAAGGTGTTTCTTGTGAGGAAAAAAAGAGTACCCCGATGACGGTTACATCAGAAAATATTTAGATGAATCCCGCCGAAAGGCATTTGAAAAAAAACCAATTTTATAGCTTTAACTTAGGAATTATATTTTTCTTATACGATTTGAACTTATTGGCACAAGAGGTGGAGGTTCGGATAGCACAGGTAATCTTCTCTTAGTTGCGAGACGTTTGACGGTTGGAAAAAATGCAAGTGGCGGGGGATCCGAAGAAATCGGCGAACGGATTTGTACGATTGCCGTTTGAATCGGCTGTTGCTGTTGATTGCATGACGTTAGAGAATTTTGTACTGTTGTATAAAAGTTGCTAAACGTATGCTGAGTAGAGTCGCTGCATTGCGCCTGGCTTGTTGTCATATAGCTTTGGTTGCTAGTCAAACAACCGTAAGTTGTACTGCTTTGCAGCTGTTGTGGTTGTTTCTGAAGGTTGTAAGTCAAAGATTGCTGTTGTGCTTGAAGTGGTTCCGGCAGCCACGACTGATGTCGTACCGCTGTGGAAGAAGATGAGCGGAGTGTATGTCGGGTATCGGTCAAATTCGCCAAGTAGATCGTGTCATTGATGCAATGGCTACTTAGCTGAAGGAATTGTAGCGGATTCCGTAAATGCACAGGCGTTTTAATCCAAAGCTGTGTCGCACTTGAGATTATGGTATCCGTGACAACTTCACTTTTACGTTGCGATCGCCCCGACTTTTTACTACTGGATTTCGTCGCTGAGTCGGACTTGGCCGCTTTCATTTGTTTGTTAACTTTAACGAAAGTTTTCGTTGCGATTTGCGTTATTGATTCTGAAAAGCAAAGCAAATCGTTAGAACACATTCAAGTCGTACAGAGAAACAACTATTCACCCAAAATCACCCAGATGACAGGATTCTGTGCACCGATCACTGCGGCCAGGTCCTTGTTGAAATTTTTCACGTGATTCGATATACTTCGTGGCGTTCCAAAGATAGACATTTTCTCGGCACCGACAGCCCGAAGCCAGCCTTGCTCCACGTAATTACATAAATTTGCGAGAGCCGAGGAGTAAATGTTTTTCTCCTTCATCCATTTTTTTAGTGATTCAAGCCCGGGCGACATGTACTCCGCCGGTAGTAGCGGCAAGACAAGAATCATTCGCAGCGCACTAGCACCGACACCTTTTGATGTTTCGCGCTGCAATCTCAAGTTTTTCATATGCGTTAGCACGGCATCAGTGTAATGAAACCAACAGCCTTTCAGAATGGCTTCCGGGAATGTATAGGCTAAGGATGTTTGCATTGTTTGGTCGAAGTCCGACATTATCATGTTCGGCATAATGCCGAGCTCTTCGCGAATGTACGCGAAAAGTGAGGCATAGGCTGATTGGGTTTTTGCTGTCAGAACTGCGTAGATTATCGGAGCGGTCTGCATGAGAAATAAATGAATTATGAATTATTGCAAACAGACAGCGTTACTCACAACGTATCCCTGCACGGCATGGATGGTTATCAGGTGGTAACTGGCCTCTGGTTCCGATACAAAATCGAAAGATCCGTCCAAGTGAATTTCATCAATACGACCAAACAACTCAATTGTTTTCCGATGCAAGAAGATCATGCAACTTGAATCCTCCAACGTGATAGTTTTCTGATAGATCGAGTCCTTGTCTGAGCCACTGTTCACTCGAAATAGATCGGATTTATCCAAAACACCGATAATATCGGATACGGTGTTTGGAGTCTGAGGTAATTGTTTTCGACGGGCCTTTCTCATCGCCGACTCTGCCGACGTGAACGGATACAGCATAGCCGCGTCCGAATGACGAGATGTAGCTTCATCGCAGTAAATTGCGTAGAGTTCAGTGTTTTCAGTTGCGGCACGGTGGGTAAGTATTTTGCGGAATTGGTCGACTAGTGCTCGATCCGGCTCGGCCGCGTGGGTGTGTGCTGTCGTGTTGCGCTGACTACCTTCCTCGACTATATAGCGACCTGGACATTTCGAGGAGAGATAGCGGCAGCAACGATAGTAGCTAGTGGTTGGATTAAGGTTTGGTATTAACACAGCAGACATTGTGAAATAATCCTACCTGGTGGTATTTGTTTTATACGCCAGCCAGTACTTATATCCATCCGCATACATTCTGCAATCACTTTCTACATTTCAGTTCTCTTAATTAGTTTTGATAAAGTTATCGCTTGTTAAACTTTTCTTTAAATCGAGAACAAAACTAAAAACTCTGCGACCGTAAAAAAATTACAAAATAGCTGTCACAACAAAACATCGATATGGGCCATGGAGTTATAAGTGAAACAGAGGAGTGTAAACATTTTGCGTTTGGTTGAGAGCTCAGTGGCGGAGCATAAGGTTTGTTCTTTTTGCCAGGTGAAGTTCACATTTTAGTGTAACTTACACTGAAAATGGGATACAACTTACACTGAAAGTGTAGGGTTTAGATCGCGCAAAAAGAACGGGTTAGTGTAGAAAAATGACAGCTAAAATTCCGAACTTTTTTATTTGTTTTATTCTTTCACTTCTATCAATGCAAATTTATTGCCATTCAATATTCTTGCATTTATTCATTCAAAACAGTATTTTCATAAATGCACAAAGTCAATTTTATCTGCATAGAGCCATCAATTCTGACAGATGGCAAAGAAGAAGATCTTACACCGGCTCCCGATCCAGTGTAAGATAGTGTACACTAGGTCTGTTCTTTTTGTCGGTGTAGTGTACTCAGTGTACACTTTCTGCCCTAATGCTGTTCTTTTTGTCGGTGTGACGTCAGAGGTTGCTGTTCTTTTTGCTAGTGTAGTGTACTCAGTGTACACTATCTTACACTGGATCGGGAGCCGGTGTAAGATCTTCTTCTTTGCCATCTGTCAGAATTGATGGCTCTATGCAGATAAAATTGACTTTGTGCATTTATGAAAATACTGTTTTGAATGAATAAATGCAAGAATATTGAATGGCAATAAATTTGCATTGATAGAAGTGAAAGAATAAAACAAATAAAAAAGTTCGGAATTTTAGCTGTCATTTTTCTACACTAACCCGTTCTTTTTGCGCGATCTAAACCCTACACTTTCAGTGTAAGTTGTATCCCATTTTCAGTGTAAGTTACACTAAAATGTGAACTTCACCTGGCAAAAAGAACAAACCTACTGAGTACACTACACTAGCAAAAAGAACAGCAACCTCTGACGTCACACCGACAAAAAGAACAGCATTAGGGCAGAAAGTGTACACTGAGTACACTACACCGACAAAAAGAACAGACCTATAAACAAGTTACAAATGCAGCAAGAGGCAAGGGCTAGCGCATACTGTGGTCTATTCAGTTGGACAACTATTTAACTAGTTTTCCGGGTAAATTACTATTTATTTTAATTTTGTGTGACGTTTCGGAGTCTTCTAAATCCTTTATCAAACTAATAGGAACATATGTGATATAAGGTAGAAAAAAGGATACAACTTTATAACAGGCGGGTCAATTAAGTAATAAAAAAGAATTATGAAGATAGGGGGGTGGTGTAGGCTGTAGGGGGTAATAAATTAACAAGGTGGGGTGGGGGTGGGGGGGTAATAAAACATTAACAAGGGGGCGGTAATATAAATTTCATGTTTGCAAAATTTAGGTCTTAATTGCGGTTCGGGCTCGGTGGTTTTAAGTAAAAAATGTTTTTCCAAATCGTAGAGCAGGTAATCAGAGTGAAGAGAGATTCCAGCGTCTGGGTTAAAAATTTGCGGGTGTTTGGGTATCTCAATCGTTCCACTCTTAAATTTCCATGTTACGGGAAGCATTTTGAGCGCTATCACTTTAACTTTAAACTGTAACTGGTGTCGTTGAGTCACTGTTAATCCACTTACACCTTTAAGATAAGGCTGGTTACTTCCACTTAATCTACTCGCATTGCCTTTGTCATTGCATAAGTCCTGCATACATTGGCTGTGCTTGGTGGCAGACCATTGACTGGCTGCCACTTCCGTTTTCTCGTCTTTATATAGGAATCGATATGACAAACAGATTTTCCTTAATTTTGTTGGGAATGTTTTTGACCTGAATGACTGGGCCGTAAAACACCGCCCCACAAATGCACTGTGAAATCAGTGTGCATTTTTGGCACATACATAATACAAAAAATTTCAATCTTAAACGCCAAAGGGGCCATTATATTCCAATATTGGCGCTTGCCGATGCCATGACAAGATTTTAAGTGAACGGGATAAACAGGTAGTTCGTTCAGGTGGATTTTTCGTGTGCCGGCATGAAGGAGTTTCCTCTAGGAACACAGCGTCTATCGCATTCATATTGCAATTAACTGATTGTCACTGCAATTCTCCAAGTCTTCCATTGTTTCCCTGCAGATCGTAGACAAATGTCGTCCATGGACGCTTACTAGATTTTTAAACTGATTTACGACTCTTCTCGTCTATCAGTTGCACACATTGGTACACCAGTCACTTTACCACCACATTGTTTCTCCCCTTCTCATGTATATATTTATGCAACGGAGTCAGCGCCTCGAGTGGGACTCATCTTTATGTCTACTGAACCCTTCGGACTCAGCCTTCGATATCAGTATTTCTCCACATTCCAGTAGTCACATTCCCATATCAATTACAGGCTTCTGACGCTTCTTGCTCAATGTCTTTAAGCCACATTTACAATGCTTCCTTTCCGTTCCGACATATCATTGAGAAGAACAAATGATCTTATTTATTTTTCGTTGTACCACGAAATTTTTTATTCTCGTTAAGATACTGTTGCGAGCTAGGGGTTCGCCGGTGTTTTCAAGTAAAACACGATTCGATTAAAATAATTACAACACTAATTAGTTTATTAATTCCCGTTCGAATATCGCACTATTGGCAACGCTTCACAATTCCATTTTCTGATCGCAGTTATCAATGAAAATTACTTAACAACTATAATACTTTCGGGTATCACTGACCGTCGTCTCGTTCTCACAGTAGAAAATCTGAAATTTCTACCCTACTCTGTTCTGGATAAATGGGCAAAAAACACAACTAATATCAATTCTGATTTGTACTGTTTGCTGGTATACAATATTTGCAACGGTCACGGTTGTTTACTACTTATTAAAACACAAAAACCTTGTAATTATCTTATGTATTATGTGCAAAAATTCTTTACATAATAATTATAATCATTTTTTCTTACAGTCTAAACTTTATATATAACTTATTTCTTGTTTTGCATTTTTCGAAAACTGTTTTCTAAGAAAACGAAATGAATGTATTTTAAAATGATAAAAGAACCAACGTGTATAATAGGTATATAAAAAAAATTAACTTGAGCTTAAGGATTGTACATTTTTTGTCTTAATATTACGAAAGTGAAAAAAGATGTCTAAAATGTAATGCAGTGTGAACATTTTTCGTTTGTATTTAGAGCAGTCTAGAAAGACGTTATTGCGCTAAGGGATGTTATCTACGTACATATGCTAACCAAATGTTCAAATGAGTACGTGTGTTAAACACATTCAGTGTAAAGACCACTTCTATAGTGTGTATCTTTGTCGGGAACTTTGAACTGATATCCTCCCCACTGAACACTAAAAAGGATCTGATCTAAAAAGTAATACTACGTCATAATTTTCGAAATAAAATACTTGTACATTTTCGTATTGGCTGCTTGTTTGAGGATTTGTATCTGCGATAAAATTTGCTTGCAAGCCTAATTTTTTTCCCAATCAGGTTTACAGCTTTATTAAAATTTCGTTTTTGATAATCGGGTTTAAAGTAATTAGAAAAAAACGTAGAGTTTTTCGACATTTCTGTGCGTGATACTTTGTGGTTGTTACGTACATTTGTATAAAAAATTTCACAATTTCGGAGTAAGAGTTGTACACCGGCTAAAATCTAACTTTTGAATTTTTTTTTCGTTATAAAAATAGTATTTGTCTCGATTGGATTTGATTATTACAACATTAAAAGTAGCTTTCTTCAGAAGAATTATTTCGAGGCGTTGCATTCCACACACACCCTCATATTTAGAATCACTTTAAAATAAAATACTTAATGGGAGTATATTAAAATTAAGCACCCGCAATAGCGGACGGAATGTATTGTATTCTTTTCACTTATTCACTTTAATTTCTTATTTCTTATCGTCAGGGCAGTGTAACTTCATAAAAAGAATAATAATCGAAAAAAATCGTTAAGATTCTGTAATTGCGTGTGTGTAGTTTGCAAAAAAAGCTCATTGCTTTAAAAAATCTCCTCGAAATAAATCTTCTGAGCTCGCTTCTAGAAACGATCTTTCGATGCTGCACTATATTCGAGTTCGTTAAGTGTTTGCAGCTCTTGGAGTTCTTGGAATTTCTCGTGATCGCGAATATGTGCATAGTTCGCGGAAAGGCACATCAGATAATGTATCAGACTTAGGATAACTAAAAGACTGGCTAGCGTTGCTAAAATGAACATGACCTCCGCATTTTCTACGGCATCTTTACAGAATGCTTTAATTTCAAACGCTTCACATATTTTCATTTCTTCCGGTCGTATGTTGGCGGGAAACATGAAATCTGAAATTTCAAAAAGGTTTTCGAAAAAAATTTAGAAAGGCTTTTTTGAGCTTTGCATTTCAGTACTTACGAAATTGTGCTAAATCAATACAACTCTGTGATTTTTCAACACTAGCGCACATATTCCAAAACATTGTGTAAACGAATGTTACAATCACCAGGAAGCATAGAATTAATGTCCAGACGAAATTCAGTAGATATGTAATGCCCATGAACTGAAAAATTTGAATAAAATTAATTTGCAAAAATGCAAGCGATGACCATGAGGCAAATTATCCTACTTACCACAGCACATGAAATCCTACCGCCTACTCTAGACCGCCATGCTCTATAAACCCGATGCCTGGTTGCTCCTGTCGCTAAGAACCCGACAAATAAAATCATAAAGCCCAAAGCAGCCATTGATGCGCCAATTATAACGAAAATCATTTGAACTGCTTCGATCCTGCAGAAAAATTTCATATTTATGACTTGCTTCTAACTTCAAAGTTACATGGAAAATTACCATAACAATCTCAGATGAAAGACCTGATCAAGCATTATAATCGTTAGAGACGCACCGCGGTACATTGTCCCGCAAAATATCCCGACGCCTAATAGGCACATTAGTGTCGCTATTAGGGTCGCATACGGAATTCGTGTCATACAAGCTCGGCAACAGTCACCTGTGAAAAAGATTTGAGAATATTATTTTGAAATTTGTGTAATCAAGTACTAGACTAGCAGTTTGTGATATATTGTGTATTACATAAGCGTGTCTATTTATAAAGATAGAACGTGTACATAGTATTTATATGATGTGAATATGTGAGACCAAACAATTAATGAAAATGTTTTGCATCTAGTTATGAATATACATATTTAAATTCATGTGGTATGTTTGTTACTGTACATCAATTACTTGAAGCTACAGTTCTCTATACTCACGTCAGGAAGCTGGTATATGCCTGTATTTTTATCAGGATTAAAAGTGCAAGATTATCTTACTTATTATTTTTATTGTAATAGATTATTGTGATAGATTTAAAAAAAATTCTTCCACGATATTGTGTATTTTCACCTCTTGGGAATAAAAATACATAATAAAGCGTCTGTACATAACTCGGAAACACTTGCGGGGTTTGAAGCGGAATTTATTCATTTCTGACCTACTGCCTAAAAGATTGGACAGAGCTAGATAGGCGCCTTGTAAACCAAGTTCACGCGGCGCAGATTTACAGAAATTTTTTTTACATTATTTTCTTCATTTTCATATTTATGTTAAGGTTGAGTGGGAAATTAAATCGGTTAGATTTGTTTAAGAATATTTAAATGGGAGAGAAGTTGAAAGAGAATATTGTTTGAAAAATGTTGGTTCCTATATTTCAGGAATCGCTTGTACTAGAGATTGGATCTTGTATAGCGACAGGCGAATGCAATTATCGTATATTTGTACAGAAAATAATTGAAGCTATTGTTACACATAAACAAAAATATTTTATGAGGCAGCAAAAGTGGTAAGAGCTTTTCACCAGTCTTCTCTTTGCCCTTGCATTTAACGAAAACCGCAAGCACTAATATTTCCGGCTATCTTTAAACCTTTATGACATTGACTGTCTCCACGTTATGCCTGATTTAAAACGAATTTATGCCAGGAGGCTCTTCGTATGGAATCAGCATTCCCAATCCGCTAATTCATCGTAGCACTGACTGCAATGAAAACTGCCCGTCGGGAATACAAGCGTCCTAAGTTAGCGCTTACCGATCCCATGAAATAACCCCACGTTAGTGGGAAGGACAAGTAGTTCGGTCAGGCGGACTTCTCGTGTGCCGGCGTGTTTGCAGGCTTCGACTATGTGCTGATTAAACTTGAACCTATTGTCAAAAAATTATCTCTAAATCCTTATGCATGTGACTTCAAAGAGGAGAGTATTATCAATGTGGTACTCAAAGTCAAGACAACAATGTTTATTAGAATATTTCATTTTAAAACATTTTTGAGTGTTTAAGCGAAGGTTATTCAGCATGCACCAATAGTTTAATTTATTAACGTCGTCTTGTAATATTTTACACTTATAAGTAAATTTCACGACCCTGAATAATTTAAGATCATCGGCATACACTAAATGATCGGATTGAAACCCCGTAAGGTTATTTACAAACAAAATGAAAAGCAGGGGACACAAGGTGGAACAGGTGGATGGTACAAGATATCGATTGGATTGCACTCCATTAAACATGACGTACTATTTACAATCATTTAAGTGCGATGAGAACCACTGCAACATAGTAAAATTTATTAAAAACGATTGCAGTTTGTTAAGCAGTTCAACACTATCAAATGCTTTTGAGAAATCAGTATAAATTGTGTGAATGGAGACATGGTTTTCAAGCGCACACGAAACTGAGTTTGAGAAGGAAACTAAATTCGTTTCTGTTCAGGGTCCTTTTAAAAATCCATGTTGCTTAATTGATATTAGGGAGCTGACTCGTGGAAAATGAATTCAAGTAACGACTTTTCAAATATTTTTAAAAAGCAAGACCGTTGACAGATTGGGCGGTAATTCTCAACTTTTTGCTTTGCACCCTTCTTAAAAATAGGAATAACATAAAAGTCTTTCCATTGAGTGGTTAGAGTTCTTTCTTTAGGAGACATAGTGGAAAACTTTGTCAAAGATTCAGCTGGTATGTGTCCAAGATTAATTACGAGAATGTTTGGAATTTCGTGCGGTCCAGCACTGTCTTTACCAACTTAGAAGTTATTGATAGCAAGAACGTGGTGACTATCAAACTGTGGCAAAAGATTGAATTGAGGATCGATGGAGCAAGGCATAGATGATGGTGAACTAGCGGAGTGCACAGATTGGAAATATTGCAAGAAAAGTTCAGCAATAACACAAGGACTAGAAGCAGTAACATCCAAATATGTAATAATGGAGTGGTTAGTAGAAGTAGTTCGAGATGACTCAGCAAAACGGCTTAATATTCACAACAGCAAGAGAGGAATATTATTATTTCTCTCTTTAGTTGTTTTCTCAGATCAGTAAAACGGATTACGGTTATCACTAAAACGGATTACGGTGTTTAAGAAAATTTCTCTGTGCTTTGTATTTTTTGTGCACAAGTTTAATAATGAGATTGTTAAACCATTGATAAAAGGCGCTGCGTTTCCTGCAATAGGACGGCTCAGAGTTGATTAAGTTTAAACAACTGTAGAAACAATCAACAGAACTTAAAGAAGTTGCGTTTTGAATGACTGGTTAACGATGACCGATTAGACGCATTTATTTTAAGCTTAAACTCAATGGGATTATGATGGGAGTCAAGGGGTACAAGCCCTGTAGTAAAAGAGAAAATCGTCGTTGGAGTATACACTCAAAAAAATGAGATCCAGTATTCCATCGTGATTAATTTAGAAATTTAACTGCCTAAGAGCACAGAATTCCATAAGGGATTCGAGGTGGAAAAGATGTTGAGCATAAGAACACAAGGCAGAAGGTATTTTGTTACACCATCTTATGTATGACATATTAAAATATCCACATAAAATTAATTTGTAGCGAGGGTCACACTGATTTATAAAAAACGATAGAGCCGTGTTTAGGGTGAGCTACGAGGTTCGGAAGGGATCGCGATGGGCCTTCTTTTGGTGCCTAGTGCGTGCAGTGGCTCAGTACCCCTTCCTAAAACCACAAATATTAGGAATTATAGGCCCATCTCGATACTTACGCTCTCTCGCTTATTTTTGAACGTACTACTTGCAAGTTAATAATCATATCGGTCTCTTTTTATCCCGTGTAAGTCTACCGCATTCACTTTGTCGATGTTCACCGATTTCATAGCTAGTTCTATGGACAATCGAGCGGAGACAGATGTAATTATGCCCTTAATAGCATTCAGCATAACATGACACTGAAAAATATGAAACTGTTTGGGATTAGTGGTAACCTAATCTCATTGTTCGGATCACACTTGACGAAACGGGAGCAAAGTATTGTTTTAAATGGTATTATGTCTCCTGATATATTAGCAACTTCAGGAGTACCTCAAGGTTCTATTCTTGGTCCTTTTGTGTTTGTAATATTTGTAAATGAGAGTGTAAACATCTTTTCGTGTCCAAATTTGCATATAGCTGACGATCTCGAAGCCTATAAAGTTATATCCAACGTTAGAGACTGCATAAAGTTACAGCGAAATTTGGAGTTCATCGAAACGTGGTGCAAATCCAGTAAATGCACTGTCATTACATTCGAGAAAACGCTATATAGTTCTCTTCAATTACAGTCTGAATAACGAAGATCTGAAGAGAGTACAAGAGCAAAAAGATTTATGCATAATATTCGATTCTAAGTTGATTTTCGATATTCATGTGTCTTCTATTGTCTCTCGTGCATGTCGGTAATGTGGTAAAAATGTTAAACAACCTGAAACATTTATTCACCTCTGTAACACCTTTATCAGGTCCGTTTTACGTTATTTGAAGTCCTATTTATTAAGTGTACAAAGACAAAATTGAAAGTTTGCAGAGGAGGTTTACTAGATTGCTTTTCGGTAAGCTCCGTTTTGAGTATGCCGAGAACCCCGCATGACTAGAAGTACTCGGTATTATATCTCTACAACATAGACGTATGTCGCAGTATGAAAATTATATAATTATAATAAATAATTATTAAAATATAGTTACTTATAAACTTCATGACTTCCACTCCAAATGTGACTTTTAGTAATACAGTGGATGCCGCTTATTGTAATCGCGGATATTGTTATAAGCCGCATTTTATTATCAAAACAGTTGGGTTTCATTTTCCACAAACAGAATTCATCGCTTATTTTTTTCTTCGTTTATTGTTATCGTTAATGTTATTGTTTTTGGCTGGTCCCAAAGTGATTACAATAAGCGGCATCCACTGTACTATTAATCCTCTTTTATAAGTTTATTTATTACTGTCTTTTTAGTGGTTTTCATTTGGACATTTTTCTTGAAATGGGCCTGCACGACAAAAAATACATCAATCTGGCACGTATCGTTTTTTTTTTAAGTTGAATGCCTTTTTGGATTAAATAAATAAAATAAAAATTTCGGTATACTGAACCATCAGAGTCAGACGGTAACTTAATAAGTTACAGTTGATGACGATTTTGGGATTAAATTGCATCAACTTAAATAATTCTTTATTTTAATGGGAATGTTGCTTCTAATCGCGTGCGATAACTTGTATAATAATAAGAATTTCAAGTGAGCGAATCACACAACTGATTACGTGCCTCGTAGTTTAATCACAGAGCAGTCGGTTGACCGGAAACGCAGCATTTTCCCTTCATTACACCCCTTGTTATGCATTTTTCTTTTGATTTTTTAATACGTTTGCAGGTGCCTACTTACCGCAATTCACATTATTTTAACATTTAAGCAGCATGACGTTGTTATCTCGACTCTTATCATCAAACGAGTAACAGTTTTTAATAATTACGTCCAAAATAATACACTCTATCATAGACTATGACTCCGTCCACTGATAAGTGGATAAGTCCGATGAATTACAAGTTTTTCTAGTAATTTATCATACAATTTGCAATAAAGCGATTTTACGGCACAAAACAAAACACTGAACATGAATAGTAAAACTAAACAAAGACAGAAAAGGCGCAAGGACGAACGAACGGAAATTGTGAGTGACTCCTACCTGTCGACTCTCCTCCGCCGTTTATATCTGAGTATCGATCGAGTGATCCATCTGATCGATACGTGCTCCTTCGCTTATTGGGCTGCGGCTGGTGGTTGTTGTGGGCCGTTGTCGAGACGCCGTCATTATCAAAATTTGTTTCTAGAAGGATTTCCTCGCGAGGATCGCGGATACGATCCCGATTTCGTGAACTCATTGCTCCGGTATTCTCGATTCCTACAGGTAGTCGATTGCGATCTGATTAACTTGAAATGCTTCCGGCTGCAGCGATCCGTTTGATGAACAGCGGAAACGTGCGCGCACTTCAGATGAACATTTTTCACTAATATCCCGTCCACAGATTGGTTAATTAACCCAGGCGATCAGCGATCAGCGACTTTTGGGTCACAATCACGTAAACTTAATTAGAAGACCAATGAATCATGAAGCACGCTCGATTTTAATAATTACAGGCTTCTGCCGGCAGACGACCACTTGTCGGATTGAAGTGAATTTTCTCGTTAACTAATTAATGGGACCGCTTTAGACTAGTGTGTATTGCGTTGAGGTTTAGATAGTACGAATGAATTGAAGACAAGAAAATGTAGCCCGAACAAAAACAATACAGTAACCAACAGAAGAACGACGGGCCCCAACCCCAAGAGCCCACGACTGGAACATTTAACTCCTCTAACTGTCTCTTTCTTGTTTGAATCGAGTCGTACATGCGATGAACAGGGACAGTCTGCGCGTCTGGTGGCTTCAAATTGGGAAGCCCCACCTTGTTTAGGATGGCTTTCCCGTACAGATTTAGGCTCTAATCTTATCAGGGATATCGAAAAATAGATAACACTGTCGAGGAGAATTCGAGGAAAACTTACCCATGACTGATATCAGTTCAGTTTGATGTTAGTCGTGCAAGCGGGAATTTGTTTACTATGCGAACAATTTCTCGGGCTGACAGTTCCAATTTTCGATGTAGTGGCTAGAAAACGAGTTGTTTTCTACCGATCTGGGAAAAGTTTGTGCACTGAATTTAACAAAACGAATCTAATTACATCACTTTACACATAATACACTTTATTTGTCGGAATTTATGCCAGAAATTAGTCATATAATGGGAAGAATACTGAAACAAAATTGGGATTTGACATTGACAGCAGTGACATCCAACAAGAAGCTATAAGTGCAACAGGAGAGGTGTGTAACAAAATTGTGCCCAATGAATTCATGTTGTTTATGGTTGGGTGAATTTTAATTGGAGCCGCTAAAGAAAGGAAAATGTGAGAGGGCAATGTGAAAGAAAATCAGTTCCTCAACTGAATTTGGTAATTGCGTTCATGCAGCGTTTTAGGGCAGTAACTTCCGGGTCACTGCACTAAGCTGTGTTATTTTGACATTCCAGTCCGACTTTGTTGCGGCCGTTCTGTTTCGCGCTTTACAATGTGGTATAATACTGGATGGTGCAGCCAAGCCGTTATGATTGCGAATGGTAAGCATAAGTTTACCTGACGTTTCCGAAAACCAAAATATTTAACTAGTGTCTAAATTGTGCAAAATTTATTTTTATTCTCGTAAAATCGGAGTAAAATGTTCTGTTGTCGTCTGGGAAAGGGCAAATACTCGAACGTTAGTACCTCCTAATTGTTTGCAAATAGGATTCAACTGAAAACTGCATTTTCTCTTCGCAGCTTGCAATCGTACGATGTCAAAATTACTCTGGACCCGCTTCCTTGAAAAAACTTGAAGAAATACGCAATCGTCTTGCCTCTGGACCTAATTTCCAAGATTTCGTTCAAAATCCCGAAAACTCGGCGGACGATTGGAAATCATACGACGGGAAATTAAGGCGCGGAAAAGACGACAACGATCGATTGCGCCTGCCACCTTGGCTGAAGACCACAATTCCGCAGGGTGCCGGTTTCAGTCGAATCAAATCGCAACTAAGGGAGCTAAAACTGTCGACGGTTTGTGAAGAGGCACGATGTCCAAATATTGGGGAGTGTTGGGGCGGCGGTGAGCATGGTACTCAAACGGCTACCATTATGGTATTTTTTTTTTGATTAAATTTTAAATTTCACATAATGACCTTTTCTGTATGCGTCGATAACCTTTCGTCGGTTTTTTGATTGTGTAGCTAATGGGCGACACGTGTACGAGAGGCTGCCGATTTTGTTCAGTGAAGACGGCGCGCAGTCCACCGCCACTTGATCCAGCGGAACCAGTAAACACTGCGATTGCTATTGCGTCGTGGGGATTGGACTACATCGTGCTTACGTCAGTAGATCGTGATGGTTCGTGAATCCATAGATTTAACTGTTTCTTTTTTAAGATTTAATTCCTTGATTGCAGATTTAGATGATGGCGGCTCGGCGCATATTGCCGAGACTGTTAAAGAAATTAAAAACAGGTGAGTTCTTCACGAAACGTGTTACCTTGTTCATTTACATCATTTTGTTTTTGAAAAACTTTATAAATCACAAGCTTCGCACACTAGTTTGGAAGTCTCCCATTAGATTGTGAATGGTGGAGGACGGTCTAAAATTCCGATTCACTGCGGTCTCAGTGGGTCTATTGTGATTGTCCTCCTTTATTAAAACTCACTCACGGCGGTTATATCAATAAATTCTAATATGCTCTTGAGTGAGTTAGACATGAGTTCCAATGGTCTTAGGAAGTAATATCCATGAGGTCTGAGTCTTCTGTGTGGGAGTTCTTCGCAATGACATAGTACGTGCTCTGCAGTTTCCTCTTCTTCACGAAATCATTCCAATCGTATGCAGATGCTTTTAAAGCTTACAGAGTTCTGTGATTAGCGCGACCTAGCGCCGAACCTTATTCCGGCTCAATTTGAGCAAACATTTTGGACTGTCTGCATCTCACCGTCCTTGTCCAGTGTAGGTCTGGTTAGATGTTAATCCAACCAGACCTACACTCGCTAGTGTTTTTAGTTCTCGTAAGCAATCCCACGCTAAGTGAGATCTAAAGCAAAATGCTTGAAGAGTAAGTAGTGGTGCTCTGATGTCAGAGAATGTAGATCTTGTGATTCTTTTGTACCCTATTCTAATGTTTTCCCTGATGCATAGTTCAATTGCATGAATTTCTACTTGGAAGTGACTATTTGACTTGTCGAGGCTGACCTATAGTCGACCCTTGGTCTATGTCCATATACTCCTGCTCTAACTCCCTCATTTGTCTTGGAGCCATCTGTATACCAGATAAAGGCTCCCTTTTCAACTTCCGGCCCATGTTTCTCAGTCCTTGCGAGTTGGGAACACTACTTTGAATGGTATCTCAAAGTTGTATCTGGGTATGATATTATCCGAAAGCGGAATGCCAAGAATAGGGCCGCCCTCAAGCTCTCTCACAAGGTCTGTGGAGGCTGTTTTCTTTGCTCCCGTATCCTCAGAAGTTTTCTATTACTGGTGTAATAATTGATTTAGTCCCTTCATTCTTCATGGGCAAGTCTTCCCCAGTTCAAGAGTCGGAGGCAGCACAGCCTCGTAGCCAAGGTCGCCAGATTGGACTATTTCCTGCGATTTGGGCTATTTAAATGTTCGATTCGCGGGTACAAATTTGAAAAGGCTACTTATAGCTTTTTGGGCTATTTGGCCAACGCAGTTCACAACAGACCCGATTTACGAGAAAAAAATAAAATAGAAAAGTTAGAAAACTTAATTTCATTCGTCTCATGGGTTAAATCTGCTAGTTTTAACGGCTCAAATACAACGTTTGCAAATTACATCATATCACAAATCGTCTTGCCACTAAATTTTCGGTTCTCCAGTCATAATAATCAAAAATTTTAGTTCACACGATATTTGCAAACTAAAATTAATTTAGAACCGGTTCATTATTTGTAGACTTTCTACAAATGAACCACTTTCTTTCAAGTTATGGGCACTGATAGAAATATAACATACAAGAGACAATATATTTGACTGTCGTAGAGTTCCTTAATTTTTTGCATAGCTTATTAATTATAATTTTTGCTGCATTGGTAGGTTACAGACAAGTGTTGCAAAAATTGAATTCCCTTCAATGGTATTGTTATATGTGTACTCTGGCAAACCGAACAACTCACTTATTGATATTAAAGTTTCCAGAGAAAAACAACAACCTTACAATATTGTAGAGAGCTCTATACTCGCATGTTCTAGAGACTTCTCGAAAATAATAGGCACTTCTTCCACGTTCCACACAAAGAACCGAATATGCTGGAAATTTCTCGACTCAACACATGCAGTATATAAACGCCGCAGAGAGATAAGTTTTTCTACTGCGAGAGTGAAACAACGATCTACGCGAAAGAGTATTTTTTAAGTGATTTTCATCGATAACAACGATCAAGTGGTGAATGAAATCGAATTGTGCTTTACTTGAAAACCCGGCAAAATTATTTTTCTAGAATAATTTTACCTTTAATTTAAAATTGTTACTTGATTGGAAAAGGCAATGATGGAAATAAATTCCACGTTCTCGTGGACCTGCAAATACCGAACTTAGTTAATTAGAAGAACCTCTAAGTTTCTCTCAAAAGAGTATTAAAAAGGCAGAGTTTTTCAGAGTTTCCATTTAGTAAATGAAGTAGATGAAATACTGCACACTGAGTTATATTGTAGTTGCGGATAAAGTAGAATAAGGAGCGCGCACGTAGTTTGTCTGTTATTTAGAACTCTCCTTTGGTTGCTACTCGAAAGTAAAAGACAATACATTCAGTGTTCAATTTCATATGTGGAACTTAATAAATCACCGAAAGTAAAATTTTCCCTTATCAAGGACATCGAAGGTGTAGGAAGGACTCACGGACTATTTATCTGGAACCATTTAAAAATTAATGTGCACAAAATTTAAAATTGCAAGCCTGAAGCGTTCAAAACTTATCTGAAAATATGCTTGAATACTTGTCTTAAGGACTTTTTCTATGAGAGCTACCCGAAGAAGTAGAAGACAAGTAAGTTGGAACTTTGTTTTCATTCAAAACTAATTCAAACAAAATTTGGGTTTCGTGGCTAAATGATTTCTTTAATTTGCACCTAATATGTTTTTCAAATAAGATTTTGAAAATGGTGATAAATACGAATTTATGTATTCACACAATATTATAGTGTTTCTTAAGAATTCTGGAGTACAGCACGTCGTTGAAATCGCAACTGTGTTCCACACGTTTAAGTTGAGCGCGGTATTTGGGCTACAAGTCTTCGTGCGGGTTTTGGGCTATTTCATACAGCTCACTCGGCGGTTTCTGCAGCCAACTATCTGGCAACCCTGCTCGTAGCTGTATCCTGAACGGAATAGTACAAGCCCTTAACCCAGTGAAATGCAAAAGAAAATTGCCTCGTTCCGGGTACACTTTCTCAGCTCATACAAATGGCGACAACATTATCACTCAGTTCAATGAGCTGGAAATTTTTTTACCATTACAATATACTCATGCATGAATGATGACATTGGGTTCAATACCTTAACCCCTAGTACTCACTCTGCACTGCGCACTGGTATAAGCGGTAGGACAAAAATAAATTAGTCAGATTAGTTATATGTTAAAATAAAATGAATTAAAGGAATTCAAGAATGTTGAGAGTATTAAATAATGAATGCAAATTCAAAATTAATTTTGTTAGTAAATAAAAAGGATTTAAAAAAAAAATAAAAGAATGTAAAAAAAATTGATACATGCTACAACATCATGACACAATTCCACATGCCACAACCATTTCTTCGAGCATCTTTCAAGGCTGCTTGTCCAGAACATATTCCTTCACTTGGACGTTGAAGTCGGCAATACTGTTTGCACTTTTTATGGAGCTTTGTAGAGAATTGTACTCAATGATTGCCTCGTATAGTGGGTCTCTTCTCAGGCCATTCGTTTTAGGTCTGCATAGATTTGCAATATTGTTCGCATTACATGGGTTAAATTGATGTAAGTCTTTAATGTATCGTTATGTATATGACACCTGTGACCTTAGATAAATCACCGTATAAAAAATTTCGGAAGATTTCCTTATCATGTTTTGAAGAACTTTTAAAGTGAGATCACTAGAGATGCCTTCAATCGAATTCATTTAAAAATTTCATTTGCTGGCGCAGTGATTTCTTGATTAATTGTGGGTTCCAGAAGATGAATTGCAAATTCTTTAGGAACTTCTATATGAGAACTGCACGAAGGGCTTCATTTTTTGCACAATCATCCCTTCACCAACCATTAAAAATTAATGCATACAAAATTACAATTTTAAGGCTCACCGTTCTGAAGTTATGATTATCCTACGTGTTTTAAGCCGTACGCAACTCATAAACCCGTTGAGGTATTGAGTTGAAAATTGTCTTGATGTATAGATTGAGCGTACCCCTTCATGTGGTAACTTTCGAGAAGGTGGGCTGTGAGGGAGGAGCCTTTTAGATGAAACATTTTGGTTTCTAAATCTAAAGGATCGCTTATTCTAGAACGCTGAAACTTGGAATTTGTAAAATTTTGGATTTTGGGGACGTTTTCCGTGGGTTTTTTTTTGAGGAATTTTGGATTGCAATATCTTCCGAACCGATTGTATCAGGAAAATAAAATTTGGTTTGTGTATAAAGGATTATAAGTGGTATCTACTTAATGTGAAATTTTTGAGTGGGGAGGTTGAGCACAGCACAGGTGTGATAGCAAACAAATAATCAACTGAAAATACTAGTTTTCCGGATGAAATGCTGTAATTTTATTTTATGTTGACGTTTCGGACTCGACTGAGTCTTTTATCAAACAATTTGATAAAGGACTTTGTTGAGTCGAGAAAAAATAGTGATAACAAGGTACGGGTATGGGGTTTTTTTTGTATCTTAGGAAGGGCTTATGCTAGAAAGTTGAGACTTAGTACGTATATGTAGATGTACTACAGAAGTAATTTAAGTTAAAAAAAGCTCAAGTTTCTATTGAAGAACGGGGACGGGGTATACAAATTTTCCGTGGGTTTTTTTCAGCCCCTATGAGGATGTAAAGGGGTTGTGCACGTTTTTTCCGACATATTTCTTAGGTCCTATAAGATATCGAATTTGCTTATATTTCCAAAGACTTTAAATGTAATCCGGAAAAAACTAATATAAGTATTTTTTGATATTAAACCCGCTAGGGTGTGTAAGGTGTTCTAGTTTTCACAGATCTTTAAAGTTTAATGGGATATCGAATTCGCTTTTACTTATATGGGCTTTATATAATATATAATGATATAAACATTAATTTCAGGATTTTGTGAAATTCATCCCCTTATAGACTGTAAACTGATTGTGTACGTTTTTACGAATTCCGACATATCACTTAGGTCTGATGAGATATCGAATCGTTTTAAGGACTTTCTATATAATCGACTAAAAATAGGTTTCAGAATTTTGTATATGCAACCCCTAACGGGTAATGTCGATATTTTATCATCTGTTTTTTGAAATTGAAAAATAAATAAATAAATATAATATCTGCCAACAGTCTGGGCGCAACTTTTTTATTTTCGGGTAGAACTCCGGAACGGGTTTAATGCTGAGATGCTGTGTAGATTATTATAAAGCAGACAACATAAAGAATAACCAGGAGACTATTTGGAACAATTTCTTCAGGTTATCAGTCGCCTATCAACCTACACCACATCTCAGCGTAAAGCGTGTTCCGGACTTTTACCTAAAAAATAATACAGTTGAGCCCAAACTGTTGTCAGGTTTTTAGAATTATTTTAGTCTTCAAACTCACCATCAATTTACTAATTGCTTCAACAAATGATCATGTAGTTTGCACTTTTTTATGTACTTTCAGAAATTCAAACATTTTTGTCGAATGTCTTGTTCCGGACTTCCGCGGCAATTTCGATTGTGTTCGACGAATAGCACTATCCGGCCTTGACGTATACGCGCACAACATTGAAACTGTCGAACATCTTACACCATTTGTTCGCGATCGCCGTGCTCATTATCGGCAAACGCTAAAAGTCTTAGCCGAAGCGAAAAACGTGAATCCATCGTTGGTAACGAAAAGCTCGATA
This sequence comes from Beris morrisii, assembly GCA_951812415.1. Classification (NCBI taxonomy): domain Eukaryota; kingdom Metazoa; phylum Arthropoda; class Insecta; order Diptera; family Stratiomyidae; genus Beris; species Beris morrisii. The sequence continues at coordinate 103,087,661 of OX638310.1, forward strand.
ATGCTCGGGCTGGGCGAAACGGACGAAGAAATCGAACAGACGTTGAAAGATTTACGAGAAGTCGGTGTAGATTGTGTGACATTGGGTCAGTATATGCAACCTACAAAACGACATTTAAAAGTTAACGAGTATGTCACGCCCGAAAAATTCAAAATGTGGGAGGAAAAAGGTAACGAGCTGGGATTTTTGTATACGGCTAGCGGTCCATTGGTGCGAAGCTCTTACAAGGCTGGTGAGTTTTTCATTTCGAGCATATTGAAAGAGCGCCAGGCTCGTGATAGTAAGAAATCTTAAATTTATGGTATAGACTCTAGAAAATGTGAGAATATTATCTTTGATTATTTAAAACTGTTGTTTTTGTTGTGTTTTTGATAGTCGAATATTAAAGGAAAATTGAAATTTTAATTGTACTGTTTTATCCTTTTTAAATCTAAGCTTTCCAATTTCAAAATTTCTTTATTCTACAATAATTTACATATGATTCTATAACAATATAAGAGTTATGTTTTTTATTATACGTGTTACCAGCTTCGATACTGCGAAGTGTAAGAGTACGAATTTGGTTGAATATAGACCACCGGTTCGATTGTTTGTATCAATGCTTGGGACCGAACAAATGGATCTACAAATCGGCGATTTTGAACAGCGGCAGGTTGGACTTCAATTAGCGGCTTTGTTTGTTGCGGTGGCCAAACTTCGATAGTACGTCGTGTAATTGGTTGAACATGAATAGAGGGTGAAGCTGGGGTAACTGGTTCCACAAGTTCGACTTCTTCAACAACTTCTTCATCGTCTGTACTGACCTTACCTTCTACAATGGCTTTATCATCTGTCCTGACGTTAGCTGGGGCATCTGTTAGTAGGGAAACACGTTGTATCAAACCGCTTGGCAGTTGTATGAAATAAAACCCTGGCTCGAGTTTATTCGGTGTACGGGAACCAGTACCAGGACTGGCTTCAGGTACCGCGTCGGTTGGAGATTCTTTCTGTTCGGGCTGTGGCGTGGTGGAATATTCTGGAGGTCCGTATTTATCGGCTGGTGGTCCATAGCTAGGTGCTGGAATCTCAGCTTTCTTCTCTGTTGGTAGATCAAATGCACGTCCGGGACGATAACCTGATGCAGGATATGGTGCAGGTTTTCCTGTGGTCGATGGTGTAGACTGCGAAGGTTGTGGTCTGCGTTGCGGCAGTGCGGTTGCAACTGCAATTATTCCTACCAGAAGGAACGCACAAAGTTTCTGCATTGTATGTTAATTAAATGAAGTTCAAATCGAAACTGATGATATGGTATGTTACAAGACAGTTTTTATATTGTTTTGGTTCATCTGATTGTTATTCATTTTTCGTACAAAATGATGGTCAATGTCATAACGTAATGAGCACGCAGTGTTGACCGGCGAAAGTCGTTAACTTCCAAAACAGAACACAATACCTTCTGGTCAGCATTACGTTTTATTTCGGTTATCTTGCGAGCTTAGAGTCGCACATAATTAATTTTGTTTGGGTACTCCGTTCCTGAAGTTCACATATTCTGGATCTGATATCACTCGAGAAATCTATCGCGCTCTTATCTCTTTTGAGTTACATTTTCATTCCCCTTTTTGTTTCAAGCATGTACCTTTTTAAATAAACACAATTCCTACGCACCTATTCAACAAGTCGTGCCCCATTGACATGTCCAACGCAGGCGTATTACTACCCCGAAAAGTATGACATCTTCTCTTTGCCTACATCCAATGATGTCGATCTTTCGGTCATAATTTAGTGTATCGTGTTTTTCTGTGGGAGCATAATAAAAAATCAGGAAATTATAGTGAAATTGACGAACAAAAACAAGCGACATCGAACTAATTTTTGGTAAGTTGTACGACTTGCCCAAAAACAATCCCGTTAAGTAAAAAAAACTACGCATAAATTCGAGATTAGCTTTAAAACAACATATGGTGGGTATCGTAGACTGTAATCAAATCATCGACTTTTCATTATCAAAGATTTTGGATGCTTCCTAATCGGACAAAAGACGGATTAATACAACAGCAACAACAAGCACATAGCAATAATGCCAAGCACAAGACGCTTAATCCTTGGACATGTAATGTCTGGATTATGCTCGAAAATGAATCGCACAAAGCACATCCCAGCCGATGTAATGGAGACTCCATTGAATCGATGTTTAAATACATTCGATATAACACTGCTGGGTAAGTATAATATATTTCAAGCTGAAATACCAACAATACTATTATAATGAAATTTATTTAAGGAATTGGTCATATGGTCGGAGCTGGAATCTACGTCTTGACCGGAACAGTTGCTAAGGAGATGGCTGGACCGGGAATAGTCGTCTCCTTCATTTTGGCTGGTATTGTATCGATGCTTGCTGCACTATGCTATGCAGAGTTTGGAACGCGCGTACCAAAAGCTGGATCAGCCTATGTCTACACATATATATCGATTGGAGAATTTTGGGCATTTGTTATCGGTTGGAACATCATTCTGGAGCATATGCTGGGAGCAGCTTCGGTAGCACGTGCATGGAGTGGCTATGTCGATTCGATGTTGGGTGGCTGGCTGGCGAATACAACAATCTCTATAACAGGCGAACTACATGAACAACTGTTCACAAAGTACCCGGATATTTTGGCATTTGTTGTTTGTCTCTCGTATGCGGCAGCTCTTGGCGCTGGAGTTAAAGCCACGGCGGTATTGAATGGATTTCTTACTCTGTTAAACTTGCTGGTAATGCTGTTAGTAATATTTCTGGGATTTTTGTATGCAAACCCAAAAAATTGGACTGAGGCTGAAGGCGGATTTATGCCGTACGGATTTGGTGGTGTTGTTGCCGGAGCAGCAACATGCTTTTATGCATTCGTTGGTTTTGATAGCATCGCTACGTCCGGAGAAGAAGCGAAAAATCCGAGCACGTCTATCCCGCTTGCCACGATCCTTTCTTTATGTGCTGTTACGATTGGGTATATTCTAGTGAGTGCTGCTTTAACATTGATGATACCAATTCGTGATATTAATCCAGCAGCCTCGTTGCCGGACGCATTTGGCACTTTGAATCTGCCCTGGGCAAAGTACGTTATTTCGATTGGAGCACTGTGTGGAATGACTACAACATTGCTGGGATCATTATTTGCGCTCCCACGATGCATGTATGCAATGGCTTCGGACGGATTACTTTTTTCGTTTTTCGGGAAGGTTAACGCGACAACTCAAGTTCCTTTACTGAATCTCGCTGTATCCGGACTGTGCAGTGCTTTGCTGGCGCTTCTCTTCGATTTGGAGAAGCTGGTCGAGTTTATGTCGATTGGAACACTTCTTGCTTACACTATCGTTAGTGCTAGTGTGATTATTTTGCGATATCGACCACCTGTCGAAGAGAACGTAACGTATGCACCAGATACACCGGATGACGAAGATGACAATACATCTCAGTCGTCTATTGATACAGCTTCGCCGACCAGCGATTTAATTGAAGTGGCTTTAGCCGGTCGTTTGAGGCCTCAGTTCCGTTGGCTTGAACCGTTATTAGGTCGTTTTGAACCCGGTGCAGCGGCTTCGGCTTCTGTTCTCCTTTTTTCGGTTCTAAGCGCTGCAATCTGCTTCCAGTTGGAAATGTCCTGGAATGAATTGTACAATGGAACTTGGTGGGCTCTGGTTCTCTATGGTTTTTTGATATTCTGTACGGTAGCTTGTGTTGTCGTGATTGCGGCGCATCATCAAAATACACGTGGCTTGCAATTCAAAGTACCACTTGTTCCATACATCCCGGCTTTAAGTATTTTCTGTAATATCGAACTGATGGTTCATTTGAGTCCGTTGACATGGTTGCGATTTTTCATTTGGATTTCTATCGGAATGTTGGTATACTTTTTATACGGCATTCACCATAGTAAAGAGGGTGAGGCAGGCACCTCGTATTCGATGTTAATGACCTCATCGGAAGCCAATAAAGGTCATTGGGGCTCTACGACAGCAGCTGCTAAAACTGTGTTGCAGAAAATTTCAGCTGGAAAGGCCGAGGACAAGAAACCGATTGTCGAAGAGGATGAAGATGAACCATAAAATGAATTTAAAAAAATGGAACTTAATTCGATAACGATTTTATGCAATAATTTCTGCCAATTTGAAACGTTGTTGTTTAGGATGTGATTCGGACTACAAATTTGAACAAAATTAAAATTTATGTTATTTTGTTGGGATATGAGAAATGCTACATGTATTTATAAAATGAACTCTTTGTTTATACTCTTCGTCCTATTGATTTTCATATTTTTCAAATACGAATTAGATCTGGTGTCTAATAACCCACTGCCATTTTGTGTTTGATTTCATCGAACAACATTTTTTAATATGTTATCTCTGTTTTTATCTGGTAGATGTTTTAAAAATATACAAATTTAATCAATTTCATCAATAGCTTGAAGGTCTGCTTTACTATCTTAAATGTTCGGAAACTCATTATCATCACCACCAAGCCTGGCGAATATGAATATTAGTAGTAAAGCTGAATAGATTGGAGCATTTCCCAAAAATAAGTGTTCTTCACTTTCAAATATATTTTCGATTACCGTCTTACTTTTATATTCATGTATATGTTTTACTGAACTAATTCCCCGAATCTTCTCTTCCAATTTTAAATCAAGAACCTGAACAACCAAATAATAATATGAAAGAAATAGATGTTTTTGTAATAATTTTTAGTTTTCCTCCTGCGGAGTAGTTGCCCAACGGCCCTACCTTAGTTAAGAAGTTCAGTCAATTATTTATATTTGTTTACTGTGGTTTATGAATATCCACCAAAGTGTACTTTTAAATTTCTATTATTTTTTAGATAAAAATCGGACTACAAGTTTTTTGGGCTCTCGTTTGAGTGCTGCCTAGCCTAAAATCTATTAAACTCGATTTATTCCTAATGTAAATGTAGTACTTTGAATTTTGCTCGAAATTAATCTTTAATCCAGCCTTAAAGATTAAAATTGACCAGAATACATAACTTTGGCCTATTTATTTTTCTATTCGAACGTAATGTACCTGATGCGTATTTTAGTGGTTTAGCTATATTTTAAATTTGATCGTGTATCTAGAATTCTAAGTTAATCTCTAAACTGCGAATTAGAATTATTTTTGTAATATATCTATTTTGTAGTATATGAATAAATCGAGTTTTTTGTTCTTTTATAATTTAGTGTTTAACAGGATCAGAAATTAAATTATTGAAAGTGTAATATTGACTTGTGGCCAAACTAAATATCAATTGTAAACACAAGATCACATAATTTTCAATTATTTATTTCAAGTTTAGATCCAATAATACAATACCCATATTTATATAGAGTGCAATTGTTTACAAAATATACTTTAAAAAAGAAGAATTTAAGGCATCCTTTTGAGTATTCTATGTATAAATAATTGAAACGATAAAAAATGGAAAATATTTATAATAGATTATATCGGTGTTATTACTATAAAATTATATGAAACATATTCTATATTATTAAGATAAATAACAAGTAAAATTGCAAATCTAATAATACTAAACATGAATGAGCAAAGATTTTGTGTTTTCCTAGTAGCTAAGGTTCGGGATCTCAAAACTCTTAAACACGTTTCGAGATATCTTGGAATCATTTGGGTTATCTGCTCTATTGTTCCATTTATACAGCATTATCAGTTGACGGACATGATAAATCCGCCGGAATACGTCGTATCCAGTGATCTAGATTCAGCGACCGAGTCCTTCAGCTGTGAAATCTCGTTGATGATTAATAATAATAATATTAATAGTTCATCGTCAACATGTTCCTGAAATCGTTTAAGAATAGCTTTCTCTGATACTTTAACTTTTGATACTTTTTCATGAATTCGATAACGTACCTAAGTAGTCTGTTAAAAACAGGTCAGTTCGGATAATAATGCTCATTGGCCGTCATTTTATTACAGTATTAAATTTCTTGAACTCAGTAACGTGGGTACTCGTGCGAAAAATGGCTCCACAATCATAAATCTGAATAACTTCCAAGTTTCAACTTTCCATCGTAAGCGGTTCCTGAGATATAAAAACAAACATTTTTACCCTCCAAGAAGTCACCAATATCGCAAAGGGTTTGAGGGACTCGATTTCTTTTGCGGTTTTAAAACGTGGAAAAAAATTTTTTTCAGGATACAATATTTTTTTAAAGTCGATCACAATACTGCATTATTGAAATAATTCAGTACTGTATAGATTTTTGTCAATTAGTGACGTCGTTGTTGATATAAAACGCATATTATTTAATATTTAAAGACGAATATTTACTCAAGGTATACGCAATACAATTAAAATAATTAGTTTATTAGCGCCATTAAAGTGTAATGAACTTACGCACGTACTATGAAAATATATTCCGTGATTAAAATTCCATTTCCTAATGTATGTAGGGTCAAATTGAACACCTCATCCGTGACATAATTACCAATTGCACCCAATGACTGTACAATTGCGACCTCATAATGCGTCTAGTACACACCTCAAATAACTTATGGATATAATTATGCGACATTGACCGTGTGATACCATGTACGAATCATGAATATCAAGCTCAAAACGAAAATAATGTATAAAAAGTGAAATTATATCATACCAATCATTCAGTTTCGATTTCAGCTTGACATCTTCACTACCTACGACAATGGCAAAGCTTAGCACATTCGTTTTGTTTGCTGTAATTGCAGTCACAACTGCAATACCGCAACGAAATCGTCCGTATCCTACAACTACAAAAAGGCCGGAACCAACCAAACCAACAGCAACCTCATCGAGTACAGAAAAACCAGCACCATATCCGGCAGCTGGCTATCGTCCCGGACGTGCATTCAATCTACCCACCGAGGAAAAAAAAATAGAAGAGCCAAAGTCTGGCCCACCGGCAGATAAATATGGACCACCTGAAGATTCCACTACTGCGCAACCTGAACTGGATGAGTCCAGCACTGATGCCATTTCTCGACAACCAAATGCACTGAAGCCTGGATTCTACTTCATTCAATTACCTAGCGGAAGTATTCAACCAATTTCCCTGCTTAGAAATGCTGCCCTTGTTGCTGAAACTGAAACTACTGACGATAATGATGCTGCAGTTGAAGAAGTTGAAATTGTCGAACCAGTTACACCAGCTGGTCCTGTTCTACCAGTTACACATCGAACTGTTGAATCTTGGCCACCGCAGCAAGTTGTCGACGTAGCAGCGCCTGGATCTGTGAATCCAATACGTAGTCAACCGATTGTTGCAGTAGAACCAGTCCTTTTCGTTCAACCAAAATCGTACTCTTATACTTCTCAGTTTAGAAGATGGTAAGATGGGCGAGTACATTTAGTGAAGCTAGAAGTTATTCTTATTTTATATCTATCGAAATATTTATACATGCATATAATATGGAGTTTGTATTTATTTGATTGAGAAGAAATAAAAATTTATGAAATTGAATTTATAATTTTGTCTGGAGATTCGTATAATTTCTGTTATCCGGCCGCGTATATACCTCTGCAAAAAAACACGTCTTCAGTGAATTACTTTCTTCATTTACTTTATTATTTCAATAATACAGTATTGTGATCGAATTTTAAAAGGAAAAAATTTGCTATCCTGAAATTACGTTTCATGACTAGTAGATACCAATAAACCACACCAGTCCGTCTGTCTGCCGTACGCAAAATCGTTTGAAGGCCCGTAGCTCCCAAACCCGAATTGGTTTTTACTTTCCCGCGCTTTCTTTATATTTATTATATATTAAAATTTCTTTCAGGATTTTTGAGTATTTAACCCCATTTTGCCATATCTCTTAGGTTTGATGAGATATCAAATTGGCTTTAGTTTAGGCTGAGTTTTTATATAATAGCCTACAAAACCATTTAAGGATTTTCTGACATCCAACCCTCAAGGTTGTATAACACAAATTCTTACATATTTCTTAGATATGATGAGATATAATGTAATATATTAGGTGCGCAACAAAGTTCCCGCTGTTTGTCAATAGATGGCTCCAGCAGTAAGTGCTGGTCGATTGCGACATATCGAAAACGTCATGAACCAAGCTTAGACATATGGTAAACAAACCGCTCCGACACATTAGTGATTTTGTTTTTGCGTCATATACTTTTGGTTGTGTGAAAATGTATGATTTTGTGCTAAATAATCGTCATTTGCGGGAAGTGTTGATTTTCTTCTTTAATTCGAAGAAAACGGCGGCTGAAGCGCATCGAGAGCTCCAAAATGTTTATGGAGATGCTGCTCTAAATGAAACAACGTGCCGTGATTGGTTCCGTCGTTTCAAAAACGGTAATTTCGATGTTGACGACCGTCCGCGTGAAGGAAGGCCAAAAACCTTCGAAGACGTTGAATTGGTGACATTGCTCGATGAGGATCCGTGCCAAACGCAAGAAGAGCTTGCTTCTGCATTACGAGTTACCCGCCAAGCCGTTTCGAAGCGATTGCATGCGTTGGGAATGATTCAAAAGCAAGGAACTTGGGTTCCGTATGATTTGAAGCCAAGAGACGTTGAGCGTCGTTTTTTCGCCTGCGAACAATTGCTCCAGCGGCAAAAGAGGAAGGGTTTTCTTCATCGCATCGTGACGGGTGATGAAAAATGGATTCATTACAGCAACCCAAAGAGAAAAAAAATAATGGGGAATGCCCGGTCATGCTTCAACGTCGTCGGCTCGGCAGAATATTCACGATGCGAAGGTTATGCTGTGTATTTGGTGGGACCAGGTCGGTATTATTTATTATGAGTTTTTGAAACCCAATGAAACCATCACTGGGGAACGGTATCGAACTCAATTGATGCGATTGAGCCGAGCACTGCGCGAAAAACGGCCAGAGGCACGAAAAAGTGATTCCACAGCATGACAACGCTCGGCCTCACGTTGCCAAACCTGTTAAAACCTATTTGGAAACGCTCAAATGGGAAGTCCTACCCCACCCGCCAGATTCCCCAGATATTGCGCCGTCTGATTATTACTTGTTCCGTTCGATGGCACATGGTCTGGCTGATCAGCAGTTCCGCTCATATGAAGACATCACAAAATGGCTTGATTCGTGGATAGCCTCAAAAGACGAACACTTCTTCCGTCACGGTATTCGAGCTCTGCCAGAAAGATGGGAAAAAGTTGTAGCTAGCGATGGGCAATACTTTGAATGATTCATTTGTAACCATTTTTTCACATTAAAGTTGCATTTTCATCAAAAAAAACAGCGAGAACTTAGTTGCGCACCTAATAGTTAATTGATTTTTACTTCGTAATGATTTTTGATATTCAACTCCTAGGGGTTACATATGTTTTCACAGTTTTCAACATATTTATTAGGTTTGATCTCATATTGGTTTTTACTTCTACGGACTTTCTATATAATCGCCTCCACTCATTTCACGATTTTTTGATATTCAACCCCACGGCGGTGTCAAGGGGTTGCATACGTTCTTACGAATTTCAACATACTTGTTAGATCTAATAAAATATCGAATTGTTTTTAACTCCCTCGGAGTTTCTACATAATGACCTAAAAATTAAATTCAGAATTTGTGAATATGCAGCCAAATATGTGTAAGGGGGTTGAATACAAAATTGTATACTTCCACCAAATGTCCAGTCTCGGGTTTTTTTTTCTTTACACACGGCAGATGAACCTTGTTAGCGAGATGGCTTAAGTTACAGCATCTATAAATTTTTTTTGTATTAATATTCTGCAGACTATTATACTTTTATTAAAATTATTTCATCTTATACTTCACAGGATTATTTCTGTAGTATGTCTTCATTAACTTTCAAATTAAATTGAAAGATTTTTGCGCCCACCTCCCGTTGGAGCAAATAATGCATACGTATACGATTTTAAATTGGGGTTATCTGTTGAGTGATAAGTTATTTTATATAATGCCTCACATTCCAAATGCCAATGCATGTGATTACGAAAATTCACTTTTTGTGGGAAGACAAGACAAGAAAAGAAATCTAATCGGAAAAAAAATTATTTTAAATAGTAGAATATTTTTTTTTATTAAGTTCACTTTACAATATTCAATTCCTGTCTATTTTGTACAAAATCTTATTATAAAAATAAACATCAGTATTTTGTTTCCACCATTATAAATGCACATCAGAGATTATAATGTTCATTTCATTTTCTTATAAAAAATATCACCCTGACTTTAACTTGAATTTAAAAAGTTCAAAAACTATAATAATCTAATTTTTTACTAGAAAAATATAAGAGCCGATAATGCTTGTGTTGCTAGATCCAGCTAATTGTGTGGTGAATTAATTTTCTTTCATTTCTATTTGAGTCTATTCTTCAACATTACTGTTATCAGTATTTATTGATATTGAAAAGTCGAACACCATGGAATTGTGGAAGTTTCGGTAGGAGTACAACAAGCAAGGATAGAAAATTGACAATAAAGTGGTCACTATCATTACGCGTGTAGACACAAGTCAAGAGGAATCTAAAAATAGAAATAGGAAATGATCTTCAATATTAAATGCGATTGCATTTAGGATATAATACTTACAGAACAATTGGTGCAACTGTTAGAAACTTGCGAGTAGTTGTTAGTTGTTCGCCGTTGTCGATTTGTTCCCAGTGAGTTTGTAATGAGCACGATCCGTTTTCAGTACTCATCCACGGCGCACCTTTGATCGAGTGTAAGAAATATAAATGGGCCTAGAAAATAAGAAGAAATAACAAATTTAGTATACATACTCCAAACATAACGGAATGTATAAAACTAATTGAAATGAACTGAGATCTGCAGTAGGGTGGCTCTTATTTAAGATGTTTGAATTTCTTTCGGGAATAGGAATTAAAGTAAATATGGGTGTTTCGTCTTGCTGGGTGGGATTAAAGAGAAAAATAAAGTTAAATAAAGGAAGCAGAATATAATAAAACTAATATACGACCTGTGCTGTTATGGCAGCGATACGTGGACATTAACGCGAACTTCCGTAAAAGCAGTTAACGCATTCGAAAGAAGAATTTTGGGAGCTGTGAAGAAAGGAACGGACTGGTGAATAAGATACAACCATAAGTTGTATCAAATCTATGAGGAGCCAGAAGCTTCAAAGTTTATCAAGCTACGTAAACTGCAGTGGACTGGCCATGCAGAGCGAATGGATGATAGAAGAATCAAACGTGCTCTTAAAGGCAAAGCAAGTGGTAACAGGCCAGTAGGCAAACCACGCATACGAAGGGAAGACTTGGTTGAAGAAGACAGCAAAGCCATCTTAAAAATTAGCAGCCTTTGGGCAGGGTCTTTGGATCGAGGTGACGACTTCAGGTCAGGGCCGATACAAGATGTATAATAACTGTTTTACAGATTTAACAGTTTTGTTACGCTTTTTTCAAAACTGTTACACTTTTAACGATACTGTGGCTGCACAACATTTTTGGAGAGTGGTAGCACTGCTCATGACCTGCTGGGAAAGATATCCCACACTTTCATACCCGGGATAAGGTTTGAGGTCTGATTTTCGAGCCACGTATCAACGCCCGCAGTTAGCTCAGACGCCACCAGTTTTTTGTTAATGTTTTTTTCCTTGCGTCACGTGACTGAGATGGACTTCAGACCAATGTCTAGTTTGATGTTGACAAAAAGCGCGCATTCACATAATTCGAAAACAATTCTACGCTACTTACCGCATTATGCATTAAATTAGTGATAGTCCATGCCATTGGGATACTTATGAATGGAACTGATAACAGAACCAAATGAATCAGCACCATACCGATGATGTAGGTCACCCAAAATCCTCGCGAACCGAGCCAGGATGTATTTGGATTTGGATCACCATGACCACCGGCTATCATTCCGGATGCGATTTGGAAGTCTTCGTTTGCGGATGAAGTTTTTAGGAACTTTCTTTACAGTGTATTACTTTCTTCACTTTTCACAAATATGCAAAGTATCGAAAATGTTTTTGTTTTCTACTCTTTTTCGTAAATACGTCAAAAATAGGAATGAAACGTGAACAACTTCATGGCAAATATTTTACACTGTTAGTTAATGTGCGCTCTGGTGGCTAAGTTTAGAACCTTCCAAGATAGACGGAAACTTTCAGTAGACCGTTATTTTCATACAAAATTGAGATAGGGAGCGAGTTATTTAAATGTTTTGCTTTAAAACATCGATTAAAGTGCAGGAATTTTATTTTTCCCAATAATTCTATTTCTTTAATACTCTTAAATGTTTATATGGCATTCTTCAGTATTGTTCTCCAGTGTGGAATCCATACTCCAGATTCACATTAATCGAATTGGGACAGTACCACATAAATTTTTGAGACTTACCGCCTATAAACAGGGCACGGATTTTGTGGACCTAAAAACTTGAAAAAAGGGAAAAACCCGCAAAAATGCAAAAATAGGTATTTATTCCAAAATATATGAAATTTAATAAATAACAAAACACGTTATTTAATTATCTCTGTACAAGCATAGTCATTTCAAAGTGCTCGTGTAATAATTGCCTGCTATTATCCTTAAGTAGAGCCTTGAATGAGCTGAATCATCGTTCCACATAAGCAGAACAAGCGGCAATCGCGTAGACGACGCAACTTGGTTTACTTCTATATTTTTTGGAAGCTTTAGCATTCTCAACACCATTTAAGAAGGAGGAATATGTAATATTTCTTAAATTTTTGGCACCCTTCATTGGCAGTACGCGTAAATTTGTTTTTTACGGCCGTCGTAATAACTTAGGGGGTCACTCTTCAACGCGATTGCACTGCTAAAACGACATAGGTTGGGGATAAAATGGTGCAGGGGATTTAGGGTGGTGGAACGGAAGGGAAGTATCTGAAGTGTCGGTGAACGTTGTTTTTGAACTGCTAAAGGTTATACTTATCAGGAAATGCGTTTGGGGGCGTTCGCGGACTTGCAAATTGTTCTCAAGACGCGGTCTGATACATGCCTTGTAGATTGTAGTTAGTTAGACGCTAAAAAGAATTTTTTACACTTCCGTGGAATACCAAGGCATTTGGAAGCATCAATTGCAACATCAAAGATGTGTTGGTTCGAATTTAGGTGGTTGTTGATTTTTACAACTTGTAATTTGAAGTCAGCAGAAGGAGAAATTTGGACGCCTCCAAAGGATATATTTGAAACCGACGTTGTTTACTTCCTCTACAACTGGCCCTATTGCCCCTTTCGATTTCGCTTCAATTTGTTTCAGAAGCAGCAGAATATTTCATAAAACGTAAACGTAAAAAAAAAGGTTTTCTGTAAGCTTAACTTAACTCTAATCAAATCATCTGCAGGCAATTGCTTTAAAAAGCCAACGCAAGCTGCATCATCGCCCAGCGCGTCTATGGTGGGATATTGTTAAATTGTTCGTTTGCAATTGGCAGAGTGCAGCTACCTCCAAGCAGAACCCCAATAAAAACACGTCCGGTTACGATGATGGTCAAGTGAAGAAGGAAAGAAAAATTTATTCACGCAAACGAACTAATGCCAAAGTGGATAGCGACAGTGGGTTACAAAAATGGTTTATAATTAATTGGGCAACCGTGTGGGTAAAATGGACAAAAAGGACAAAAAAGGCAGAATAGATAAAAAAAGACAAAAAAGGCAGAATAGTTAAAAAAGGACAAAATAGGCAATATGAGCCAAAAAAGGCAAAGTCCACAAAATCCGTTCGCAGCCTGTAAGTTACACATTCCAGCTGAGTGGATAAATTATGATTCCCTTACACTCAAAGAAAAAAGTTGGTAAAATCAAACAAAATTCCCTTATGAAAATGAGCCTATCAAGGAATATGGTAAATTTAACCAATTGAAAATGGTTGAAAGTTAATTGTTAAATTAACGAAGGTAATTGTATTTTAGCGAAGGTCATTGTATTTTAACAAAAAGCATGGTACATTAAACGGTAAATTGTCAGTTAACAATAATAACTGTTGATCAACTATATTACTGTACTATATCTGAATAAATGGTTACTCAACAATTCATCATAACAATTTATCTATAGGACTAAAAATTTTTCGTTGGCTTCGCAAAATCTTTTATTTTGAGACATTCGTTGTTTGTATTATACCTAAATTATAAAATAGTTCTTCACAAAGATTATTATTTCACTACAAATAAAACAAGAAATTTTATCAAGTATAATGTGTTATTTATTTAAGGTTTCAGAATTCAGGAAACAAAACTTATTATTACAACTTATTACTAAGAAAACTTATTATTAAAAAAAAACTTATTCTCAAAAATATTAGAGATTAGACTTTTCATCTTAACAGCTAAGTTGTAATAATTATAGCACTAGGCAATAAGGAAAAACAATAGAAAATATATAATAATTTGCCAAGGAAAAGTACAGAGAAAAAACCTTGCCTGTTTAAACTTAAGCTACTTAAAACTAACTTACAACTAAAGAATTACATAGTAATTTACATGATTACCAGATAAGAATTATGATTGACAAATTGTAGTATGCAGTAAAAGAAAATGAAATACAATGTAAGTCAAACTCTATAGGAACGATGCAACCAGCGGGTTACGTATATATCGGCAACTCTTTAAAAAGGAGTCGTGTCTTTTATCGGTCAGTGTTTTTATGTCATGCACGATAGCTATTTTATGTAGGCGTTTAGTAGAAAAGTAAAAGGGTAAGTTCATGATTATTTTTAGGCATTTATTCTGGGTAACTTGCAACGTTTTTTAGTGTGTAGCGGAACTTTGGCGCCAGATAGGAGCGCCATACGATATTATGGGTTGGATGACCTGCTTAAAAATCAGGAGTTTGTTATGCACCGAAAGCTTGGATTTTCGATTGATTAATGGATAGAGAGCATGAATGCTTTTTGAAACTTTGGAGCATGTCATTTCTACATGATCTTTGTAGATGAGCTTTGTGTCTAGGATCACGCCGAGGTAGTTTATAGAGTCACTCCATTCGATGGTTTGTCCAATAAAATTGATTGGTTGACTTGGAAGATTAATACGTTTCCTTTTTTTTGTAAAGAAAATTGCTTGTGTTTTTATTGGATTATTTTGATTTTCCAACGATTGTAGTAATAAATGAAATTCTGTGTTTGTGGAATCTGTATCACACGTTTGAGGGGCACTATAATTCTAAAGAGTATTTTTTTAATGCATGTAATTAATTGAATATTAATTACCATAAAACTTGCCTGTTTAATCCTCCAAGACAGAAGTTTTTTACGAAATTCAATTTTGCTTCCAATTGTATAATTTTTAAATAATACACTCAAGTCTGCCTCTGCTATATCTTTAAGTTGATCTATCGTAATACTATGCACTGAAATAAAACCGTTTTTTTAAAGAAATATTACTGACCTAAAAAGTCTGAAAACAGTTGTTCAAACCCCCAATTTTTTAACAGTTCCTTTTATTCTGATTCTGGCTCAAAATGCTGTTCGGTATTTATTACATTTACATCCAGCACTAAACTTTAACTAGCGTCTAGAGCTTCACTTAATATACTGTCATTCAAATTAGGAACATTTATTACCAAATTTTCAATAACTTCCATTTTTGTGCGATGGTAATATAACAATTTTTCAAACTCTATTCGCAGATCACAACCACGGTACTTGAACTTTTCTTGTCACACTACTTCAATGGAACTACTGCGCAGTTCATTTTTGCGATCGGAAACGGTTTTCTTAGAAAATACCATTTAATAGTAAAAACAAACCATATTTTGGGTTGAATCTCAAGTTTCCATTACAATGCTTGGTATTTTCATACGGTTTCATGTTCCAAATCACATTTTTGTATTGTTGGTCAACAATATGTAATGTAATTCAACAAGTTTCGTTGGTAACACAACAATGTTCATATTAATTGCTTCATATGTCTATTAACAAGTTTTACCTATTTAGATTAACATTTGTGAAATAGTTAAAACCAAAGAAGACATTGTTTGATTCAACTAAAATTGAGAAATTGTTAATTAACAATTATTCTTTTTTCCTTTAACCAATCACTTTTCTTTGAGTGTATGAACTAATTACACTTAAGATTCTCAAGCGATCGCCGAGGCCAAACTGAACTATTTTTTCTTTTTAAATTTATTAATTACGTATATAGTAGATTGTCCTTGTCTTCTTGAGTCCATTAACCCAGCAGACCAAAAACACAGAAAACCGTCAGAATTTTGCTGGAAAGTTCCTTAAATAGTCGGAATTCCGGACTTGAAATCCATGCGATTTCCGAAAGATTTCCATATGGCGAGGTTGACGCCGTTCCGTGGGATTTCTCTTACCGAAATCTTTGAGAAATGTCCGGAGCATTTCCCAAAGCTTTTTCTCCTTCCGAAAGCTTACTAAAATTTAATATTGTTAATTTTTATTAAGTTTGACGTAAAGAAACATAGAGTCTGTAGAATTTTCTGCGAAAATTCTACTGATCCTGCATTTTTTGCGTCAGAACGGACAAGACAGCGAATTACCTTTCATTTCAGAAGAATTTTTAATTATATATTTCTCAGCACAAAGATTTTTTATTTTTGTAATGCATTATGGGTTAAGTAGATAATACTAAAAGAAGTTGTTATGAATACTTTTGAAATCAGAAAATTTAAAAAACAGAACGACTTTTTTAAAAATCAAAATAAAGATACAAAAGTCGAGGGTTTCCCCTTTACTATTTTGGTATAGAATTAAGAAAAAAAAATCTAATGGAATTTACACAGAGTTTTTAACGATATGTCCGGATGTCGACAAGTTCTTTTGGAATTCTGCCTGATAATTCACGTGTGTGAAGTTGGCCCCACTTGTTGAACAATTTGAAAAAGATTTTAGAGTTCTGTTTGCCCCCCAAATAGTTCTATAGTTCTTGACCATTCTCGGAAATAGTTCCGTTGATTAAAGCAGTAAAATATCGCAAGAAAATTGGGGGGGGGGGGGGGGGGCCAACTTCACAAATGTGAAATTTCAAAGCGCTATAACTTCTTTCTCTTAAGCGTTAGAGAAAATGTTCATAAGGTGTCATCGATAGAACTCTTTGGGGGGCAAACGGAACTCCAACTTAAAACACCCCAACCCTTATGGGGAAAAAGTTTGTTTTCACTGACTCGAAAAATTTGTAATTTCAAAGCGCTGTAACTTCTTTCCCTTAAGCGTTAGAGAAAATGTTCATAAGGTGTTATCGATAGAACTCTTTTGGGGGGCAAACAGAAGTCTAACTTAAAATACCCCAACCCTTATGGGAAAAATTTTTTTTTTCACTGACTCGAAAAATTTGTAATTTCAAAGCGCTGTAACTTCTTTCCCTTAAGCGTTAGAGAAAATGTTCATAAGGAGTCATCGATAGAACTCTTGGGGGCAAACGGAACTCCAACTTAAAACACCCCAACCCTTATGGGGAAAAAGTTTGTTTT
Source organism: Beris morrisii (assembly GCA_951812415.1). Lineage (NCBI taxonomy): Eukaryota > Metazoa > Arthropoda > Insecta > Diptera > Stratiomyidae > Beris > Beris morrisii. Next base: position 103,105,048 of record OX638310.1, read on the forward strand.
CACTGACTCGAAAAATTTGTAATTTCAAAGCGCTGTAACTTCTTTCCCTTAAGCGTTAGAGAAAATGTTCATAAGGTGTTATCGATAGAACTCTTTTGGGGGGCAAACGGAACTCTAACTTAATATACCCCAACCCTTATGGGAAAAAAGTTTTTTTTCACTGACTCGGAAAATTTGTAATTTCAAAGCGCTATAACTTCTTTCCCTTAAGCGTTAGAGAAAATGTTCATAAGGTGTTATCGATAGAACTCTTTTGGGGGGCAAACGGAAGTCTAACTTAAAATACCCCAACCCTTATGGGAAAAATTTTTTTTTTCACTGACTCGAAAAATTTGTAATTTCAAAGCGCTGTAACTTCTTTCCCTTAAGCGTTAGAGAAAATGTTCATAAGGAGTCATCGATAGAACTCTTGGGGGGCAAACAGAACTCTAACTTAAAACACTCCAATCCATATGTGTAGCCGGTTTGGCCGTAAGATATTGTGTTGTTCCATTTATGTTTCAACAACAATCATAAATAAATAAATTGTTCTCATTGACTCGAAAATTTTCTAAGTACTTTTCTAAGTCCTTTTTTTCTCAGAAAACCAATCGATATCTTCAGAGTTCTGGGTAGCCCCTCACGAGTTCTAAAGATTCATTTATATAACAGGCGCGTAGCATGAAACTTCGTAGGGCTACCACAATCACTCGATCATCAAATTCTATGAATTCTATAACCATAAACACGTAATTTTCATTCAGAACTAAAATTTCGATTGCTAAATTCCATGAAGCAATCAAAAAATTCCGCGAAATTTAGCGATCGTATCGTTGTGCTAGCCCTTCGAAGATTCACGCTACGCGTCTGTTATATAGCCCAATGTGTTAAAACTCAAAATAAAGGAATTCTAACGAATTTTTCGACTACAGAAATGGGATGGGAATTGATTGTTCAACAATCGATTGTTGCAAGATCGATTATTTTAAAATGTTCGATTAAGATCAATCGATTAATTTATACCTTCCAATCAATTTATCAATTAATCGCGTAATTCTCAAGTCCCATTGTATCGTATACATATACTTAAACTTTATAGGTAGATTTGACATGAAATATCTAGGTTAGGTTAGGTTGAGAAGGGTGGCACAAGCAATGTGCCCCAGTCCATAACGAGAGATCACTGGGGATCCATTGTGGTCCCCTCGTATAAAACCGGGCTCTAGACTACTGATTCCAAATATTGCTCTTCCTTATGAAGAGAGTAGTTCTCCATAAAGGAATCATCGCAAGCTCTGATAGATCGGTTATGGAGAATTTCCCCAAGTACCAAGTGCCTGGTGCGTGCCAGACCTTCACATTCACACACTAGATGCTCCAGTGTTGGCTCAACATTCTCATCACCACAGCGACACAGGTCAGCCATGGGTATTCCCAGCCTTTCTCCATGCCTCCCAAAGGGACAGTGCCCCGTTAGGACCCCTAGGTTCATTATACGTTTAACATTGGGATTGGGATACATATGGTGTATTATCGTACATATAGCGGTAAATGTACAGGGTGCGCTATCTTCAATATCGGTATGGAAACATTGAATAACTTTGAAAAAAACAACTGATTTTTATATGTGAGGTATTTTTATTCAATTTGGTCCTTTAGAATTTATTTGGATTAGTTTTTGAATACAACATCAATAAAGTGGCTGCCTCTATTGGCCACAGCAAAATGTGCTCTTTTTGCTGCGTTTTCCATTACTTTTTCGAGCATCTCGGGTGGTATAGCGATGATTTCGGCACGAATGTTTGCTTTGAGCTCGTCAATGGTCTGAGGCTTGCTGGCGTACACTTTGCTTTTCAAATAACCCTATAAAAAGAAGTCTGCAGGAGTCAAATCTGGAGATCTTGGTGGCCAGTCAATGTCACCTCTTTTCGACATCAGACATCCAGGGAATTTACGTTGCAGAAACTGAATTGTTTCATTTGCAGTGTGGCATGGCGTACCGTCTTGTTGAAACCAGTAACCATCCAGACCTTTTTCACGCATTTGCGGGCAGACATAATGAGCTAACATCCACCGATATCGTTTTTCATCGACTGTTGCGTTTTGTCGGAAAAAAAATGGCCCAATGATGGTTTTGGCGCAAACGCCGGCCCAAACAGTCACTTTTTGATCATGCAATAGCGTTTCATGGATCTCGTGTGGATTCTCCGTTCCCCAAATGCGGCAATTTTGCTTATTAACGCCGCCAAAGAGTATGAAATGGGCCTAAAATTTTCTCTAACACTTAAGGAAAAGAAGTTATAGCGCTTTGAAATTACAAAATTTTCGAGTCAGTGAAAAAAAATTTTTCCCCGTAAGGGTTGGGGTGTTTTAAGTTGGAGTTCCGTTTGCCCCCAAAGAGTTCTATCGATAACACCTTATGAACATTTTCTCTAACGCTTAAGAGAGAGAAGTTATAGCGCTTTGAAATTACAAATTTTTCGAGTCAGTGAAAACAAACTTTTTCCCCATAAGGGTTGGGGTGTTTTAAGTTGGAGTTCCGTTTGCCCCCCAAAGAGTTCTATCGATAACACCTTATGAACATTTTCTCTAACGCTTAAGGGAAAGAAGTTACAGCGCTTTGAAATTACAAATTTTTCGAGTCAGTGAAAACAAACTTTTTCCCCATAAGGGTTGGGATGTTTTAAGTTGGAGTTCCGTTTGCCCCCCAAAGAGTTCTATCGATGACACCTTATGAACATTTTCTCTAACGCTTAAGGGAAAGAAGTTATAGCGCTTCGAAATTACAAATTTTTCGAGTCAGTGAAAACGAACTTTTTCCCCATAAGGGTTGGGGTGTTTTAACTTAGAGTTCCGTTAGCCCCCCAAAGAGTTCTATCGATGACACCTTATGAACATTTTCTCTAACGCTTAAGGGAAAGAAGTTACAGCGCTTTGAAATTTCACATTTGTGAAGTTAGCCCCCCCAACTTTCTTACGATATTTTACTGCTTTAATCAACGGAACTATTTCCGAGAATGGTCTAGAACTATAGAACTATTTGGGGGGCAAACAGAACTCTAAAATTTTTTTCAAATTGTTCAACAAGTGGGGCCAACTTCACACACGTTGATAATTCCATGAAATTCTTATTGCTTTTCCTCATGGAATTATCGCTAAATTTTCCGAATGAAATCCACCGGAAATTTCTGTCTCACGTTCCCCAATATCAGAAATAGCTCGGAACTTTCCGAGGATATTAGAACATTCCGCTTTATTGGTCTGCTGGAAAGGACTGATGAGAACTGACAATAAATACTGTCATTGTATTGATTTCTTTAATAACCTAAAATTGACATAAAACTCACTCTTCCAAGTCACATAGCTTTATTAATAGCTAAAATTTTTACTCTTCGTTGTTTTGTATTATAATATAATTATTTAATAATATCGTATATTTAAATTTATATATTAAGTTTTTTCCTATTATTGTAAAGATATAATCCGTAGACTTGAAATAAATACATAAAAAAATTTGTGTTTATCTCCACAAATTTCACAATTTCCTTCCTAAAGCTTCTGTAATTGAAATTATGGTTTTTATTTTATACATTATTTTCTTTATTATCTTCAATTCATCTTAAAACTACGCGATAAATAAAAACATAATAAAACAACAAAATTACAAATCAATTTCACATCTACATATTTCTTTCTTCGATTTCTTCCTTTTTAAAGATTTCTATAAATACACAGAATATTTTAATTTTTGCCAACCATTATATGATCGGCTCATATCTCTGTAACTGTTCTGCAATCCATAGCACAAATATAGTGTGAATCCTGTAAAATAAAATTAGCAAAGTTTTATGTCGTTAAAAAAAGGTTCTGTAAATTTATGAAAAATAGGTGCAGTCAATAGAGGTTTGTGCTGGATAAAATCATAACTATCCAACAAACCCTCATCACCATGATCAACCACTGCACTGCAAATTTTGAGATAAGATCACCAAATTTGTGCATTATAAAATCAGTGATACATACTGCAGGGGAGTGCGTGATGAAGATGATATGTTTTTTATTCTATCCAGAACCCGATTGAATATCACACCGATACCTTCTTTTCGTCCTAGCCATGTGCATGCATACAAGAATTATACTAGATATACACATAAGAGCATGCAGTTAGTTATACGTTAAAGTAGAGTATTCTAATAAAAAGTAGGATGTACATATTTTTGCTATTAATCTTGTAGTTGAAGGGTCGCACGAACAGGTCGGAGTCTTTGCAGAGCATCCTCAATAGTTGCCGGTCGTTTGACGACTTGCTGTTTAGCAGTTGGAGACTTTGGGCCATTCATTTCTTCCTGGAGCGATTGCAAAACTTGTGAGACTCGTAGCTGGTTCGAATCGATGTTGCTGTTGCTATTTTCTATTGTTGGGTTCGGTGTCAAAGTAGCCGGAACTGTTTCCTGCGAAGGAGCAGGTGGTTCTGGTGTTCTTGGACGAGAATTAAACTTGGGATAGCTGTCCGGACGTATTTTTGTTCGATAGGACGGTCCACGCTTTAGTATTGCTTCCAACTTCTCTTTGAACGGAAGCGCTTCAAGTTGTTCGAATTCATTTTCGGGAGGCACCATTATGATTGGTGCTGTTTTCGGTTGAGTCTTCTGATCGGAAGGAAGAAGAACGCCCAATTTTGGTCGTTCCCGCTGTTGATTTTGGTGACGGCTACCAATGGTTTTATACAGAATAGGATCGAATGTTGGCGCTTTAGGAATATTATTTTCATCGAAATCAATTTGTTCATTTGGTGAGGTCTCGTGAAGATCTGATCTTGCACCGGCATAACTCAGATAGACGAGATCACTTTCGCTTTTTGATTGCTTCATTTGAGAGGGTTCGCTAGTGTTCGCTTCCGGTTGTCCATTGGCGTCATCAGGTTTTCGTGGCGCTTTGACAAATGTTGGTGGATTGATGATAATTTTGCTCAAGCGATCTCGGAATTTTTGTGATGATCGCGATGGAGTTGTCGATATATCTTCGGATGATACTGACGATTTTCGCGAAGATTCCAGTGATACCGGGGTAGAAGGAGGTTTAGACTTAAGGGCGGACTTCTTTCGTATTGCCTCGGCGACGCCATTTTCCGATAGGATATTGGAAACTAAATGCTCTGCCGATACATAGGAGTCGAAAATACGATCTCTAGTTGGAATTGGAGTAGCGGTATCAGCGTTGTCTAAAACAATATCTCTAGTTGGACCTTGAGTTGCAGTAAGATCGTCATCTAGAACAGTATCTCTAGTTGGAACTGAAGAAGCAGAACCATCACGATCTTCATCTGGAGCGCCAGGATAATCTGGTTTTGGTTCATAAGGGATAGGTGAGTTCAAATCAGACATTTTTGTCTCATGGAGTACTACAGCTGCTGTTCCATTTTCATCTTCCTCTTTGAAACTATCGTATGACTTATGAATAATGGCGGCAGTCTCAATCGGTAACGGTATATTGGACGAGTCCACTGATGTGCTGTGATACAAATCACGATTAGCAGCATCTTCGACTTTAAGGACATCATCAAGAATAGCGATCACTGATTTGGCGTCATCGTTATCAATATCTGGAGTAGGAGGATTAGTGTCCTCTATAAACAGAGTATTTCCATTCGGAGTTTTGATTTCACGAATCGTTCCCGATAGTTCGGATGCTAAAATAATTTCATCGAGGGATCCCTTTGGAGAAGGCGTTCGACTTTTTGGATTTTCTTCTGAAATGCTTCCGTTGGAAGCTATTAGAACGCCATTTAGTTCGTCTGCTTTAAGTGAGAGTGTTTCGCTATTTGAGTGCATTGTTCCATTTGGTATGCGTTTCTCCAAATCGTTGAGGGGTGGCACGAAGTCATCGAACGGCTGACCACTGTACGTTATCGAGGAGAGGTTGCTGTTGCGAGCTTCAGTCTTGTTGTAGATACAGATGCAAATTAGATACATTGGTATGCCTGTTAGTTGAAGAAATTAGAAGAAAAATAAAAGCTTTTGCATGCAATGAGGTTAGGCGTATTAGTAATTGAATAATACAGAACGATTTGGACAATAGGTATTTTGGAAAATTTAACCGAAAGTACTAACTTACAAGGATTTCTTTGACAAATCAGGGTTACTTTATTTTCGTTCATGTTGAACCATTTGCCCTATTGTCTCAATCGCCTGCTTTAGAATTATTGTATTATTAGTAAGTTAACCCTCAGTGCTATAAGAAACTAGTTCTGCCCTTCAAACTCACCAACAGCCATCCAAATTCCAAACCGTATCCATGTATAGGTGTCCAATTGCAACATTAGGTAGATATTTATAAAGATGCTAATTCCAGGAATCAGTGGAACTAATGGAACTGTAAATGTGGAGTTTACATATTCCCGCGGTTGCACGGATATTGCTAGCAATAGGATCAGTATGAGTGCCAGGAAAGACCCACTTAAAGCTAAGGCCCATGGATGGAGTTCACGTATTTCCTGAGTTGCATATAAAAATGTAAAGCTAAATCCGAAGCAGAAAAGGCCTGAAAAATTAGATACCAGTCAATCAAACCAAATCATGAAAACAATCTTCGAGTCTTACAGTAAAGGAGGAGGAGGACGCCTACAACTCTAGTGGACAGCACGTTGGGAACCTTCACTCTTCTGCAGTTAAAAACCTGAATTAGCAATGCAGAAGCTGTTATTCGTTGATTCTTGCTATTTACAAGATTTGTTCCTTCGGTCATTTCGGGAGGAATATTCTGTTTGGTATCATTGTTATTCATATGCCTGTACAAGAATTATGGATTACTATTGGCTAGTGAATCGAAGTAGAGCACTTTTTCACCTTAATATCGTTATAGATATTGCTACAACGGTATAAGCTAGAAGAGTACCAATCGATAGCATGTTTACAAGTTGTGTAATGTCGAATAGTGCAGCCATGAGTCCTGCAAGAAAATTGGAACATGATGGAATGACAATAAGCGAATTAATTGTTAACGAACACACCAGTAAGTGCGGCTGCACATATCGTTCCCGCTACAGGAGTCTTAAACCTCGGACTAATATCACCCAAAAAATGAAATATCAATCCGTCTTGGGACATAGCATACATGATCCTTGGAAGCGGAAACATAGCACCAAACATGCTCGCAATCAGCCCAATCATGCCGCCAATAGTAACGATCCACTGCACTGCAGGCCATCCGATTTGTTCGAAGGCATACGGAAGTGGGGCATTTACGTTCTTGAAAATAAAAAAAAATTAAAATTAATATCACTTTAAAGTCTTACAAAAGTATTGGTACCTGCAAATAGTATGGCCACATGAGGGTCAAAACAGTCGATACGCCGAAATAAGCTAAGAATATGATCAGTAATGAGATCATGATAGACCTGGGTATTGCCTTACGAGGATTCTTCACCTCTTCTCCCGTGGTGGCAATACAGTCGAAACCGACAAATCCGAAGAAGCAGGTTGCCGCTCCTTTTATTGTTCCTTCAACACCATAGGGAAAGAATCCTCCTACACCAGCCGTACTGTTTTGTCCCAGTTGTAGAGGGGTGATTTGCCAGTTTTTGATGTCGGCTGCAATAGAACTAGTCATTTCCTGAAGTATTTGAATAAGTTGAAATAAGGCTTACCTTTAATTGATCCGGCGATTATCACAACTAGAACTATGGCGACATTGAGTACGGTGAAGCAATTGTTGACAAGGGTGGATTTCTGCAGGCCGAATGCGAGGCAAACTAGAAAGAAAATATATTTTGTTTTCAATTTCGTATCTGGAAATAACCCACCGAGAGTGAAATTTTTCTTTTTTAAGATCTTCCACATAAGGACTTCAAGAAGGACTAACCAGCATTCTGCTCTATTTACTAGGAGCCATTAAATAATTACTGTGTACAAAATTTGAAATTCCTAGCTCGAAGCATTCTGAAGGGATCGGTCAACATTCGGAGACACATGTTAGGACTTCTGTATTGACGCTTCCCGAAGAAGTAAGGTAACCCGATACTATTTTTAACTCACTGATTTCACTAATTGATCAGACGGTCATTACTTTGAAGCGCTCCTTTGCAATTGTATAATGTAAGTTTTAAATAGCTGTAGTTTGTAATAGTGGTTCACAAGAAAACAATTACGATAATTAATACAATAATTGAAACAAGTACTACGTTTGTTGAATATTATCATTCCACCATTTGGTTATCTCTAACGATACATTCTCGACCTACCGCCTATCGGTCATCTGGTGTTTTGTGTCCAGTCTCGCTGAACCACTCGACCTGTTCACACTAACTTATCAATAAAGTCAATATTGAATATATAGAATATCGCAGTCTTTTATTTGAATTCTGCTTTTTGAAATAACCTCCCAAATTTGGACCCAGAAGAAAGCATTCTATAAAAGTGTAATTTTCTAATCGAATGGTGCGCTCAACGAAAGTGCAAAATGAGTGTGAATGAGATCCTGCGCGTCCTAAAGAGTAAAATGAGTCAGGAGTTTAGGGCAATACGTACACCCCGGTCCAACTGTGAAAGCCTGCGTTAGTTCACAAGAGAATTACAAACGGCTGCCATGAAACTTGAAGCCTGGGTTTTTCAAGACCAATGGTATACTCTATGCGCAGCATATAAAATCACCTCATTTGCATATATCCAGCTTCAGGGATGATATCTCTTGGAAGCCAGATCTCAGAGCTCCTAGGATGAGCGCTCTTCCGTACATCAGGAACACACAGCTACACAGAGAAGCGAATCTTTTCACCATTCGGGAATTCCTCAAACAAAGTGCTTCGAGGTATTTGAATGCGTCATCCGATCACACCAATCCGCACTAAATACGATGAAAAAATGTCGGCCCGAACAAAGTAGCCAGACGTCGTGTTCATTGGGCCAAATTTCTTGATGCCATGAATAAGAAAGACACTGGAAAACGTCGATACCGTTGGTGAAAGTAGAGTAGTTGAAACCCTTCAAGACAGCATTACAAAGTCAATTGACATGGGTACTCCTTCTATGACGACCAAAAACCCGAAAGGCTCCATTCCGAGTAAGATTCAGGACTTGAAAAAAGATCGTAATCGCCCCGAAGGCGATATCGCGGACGTTGGATCCGAATTTAAAAAGAGAATGTAATAGGTTTACTAAGCAAGTGATATATGTAATGAATGACCTCATTAATGAGCGTTGGCAGACTCAAATTGGATTCATTTCCAAAAAAGTATAATGAGCTGTGGAGATTATCCACGATACTTTGCAATAAATGTTCAAGAGGTTCTACGGCCGAACGGGATTGTTTATTCAAACGCTGAAATAGGGGAATATTTTGCTGATTCTTTCGAATTTCAATGCAGACCAAACTTTCAACATGCTGACCTGAGTCTCATTATCTGAACATGAAGATGAATCCTCGCTTGTTCATCTTTCACCTGCTGAAGTCAAAACTAGCCTGACTGAACTCAAGGAAAAGAAGGCTACAGGTTTATTCGGTATTCGCTGCACTGCTTACAAGATCAGTTTCCTATGAAACTAGTGCGATTAGTCAGCTCCTGTTTGAACTAAAGGTCTTTCAAAATGTTGATGAATGGGAAAAAATCGACACTAAAGGCAATTGAAGGCGGTGTGCCTCAGGGCTCAACTCTGTCACCCTTGGACCTTCTGAATTATTAAATTGGGAAACATTTAAAATTTCCGGCATGAACCGTTCTGACGTAATCAGTCAATATTCTTGAACACTTCTGTTATGGACTTTTTGTATGGGGTATGGGTAAAGGAATTACGCCGCCTAATAAACCCGAACTTAATTTTCACTAAAAACTAATTTGTACAAAATTTTGACTTCGTGGCTATATCTTGAGATGTAGTGAGTTCCGCATTTTTAATGAAGATATTTTTACAAGGTGTTCTGAATCTAAAGTTATCGGCCAATATTTATATCCATGTGTTTTTTTTGTATGGAAGCTATCAGAAGAAGTATACGAATTTCACTGACTAATAAACTTGAACCTCAAGGTTCGGATCCATTGTGGATTTACACCAAACGTTTGCGGCGCGACTTTACTCCCACACGTTCATCACAAACCGGGTTTTCGTCCGAAAAGTCGAGCACTGTTAAACTTTTTCATCGCCTAATTGGTTGATTTTTATGGTGGAGGTGAAGTCGCTCCGAAACGTGTCCGGTGTAAATCCAGCATTAGTGTCAATTTAGGAAAAGGTGTCCTTGGTGATCATTTCATTAGATCTATTAGGCTTTTACCTAGACTAAATAGCTCCAATTACCTAAATTTTTTAACAAATGGTCTACAGAAATTACTACTACTCTGCTACGATTGGCTTCTATGTTTTACCAACATGGTGGTGCTCTAAACAAATCAAAGATTGGTTAGATTCTAGTTATGGAAACGGTTGTAGGAACATTGAGGGATCTGAATATCAGGATCGATGCAGCAGCAATTGAGAAGTACGAGTATGAGGGGCTTTTGTGTGCTTTCAAAATGAACGTGGCCATTTCGAACATTTAATATAACTAAATTTTTTTAAAGTAAAGCATAAAACCATAATAATATTCAAGCAACTAGTGATATCAACAAGTGCTTTTTTTTGCATAAAAGTAGAGTATTTCTTTAAACATATTCAATGAAAATTTATGCAATTTTTGTAGCTAAAATGATGTCACAAAAAATTAAAGTAAAATGGCATATTAGTAATGGGGTGTAAGAATCTATAAAAAGTTATGTTATTTCTCTCTGAAAATTCCTTCTTAATGTATATAAATTGCAAAACTTAAAAATCACTTACTTCCCAATATAAAGGCCGCTGAAAATGCAAAAAAATCGAAATACGGTCCGAGAAAACCCCAATCAATTGGAGCCACCTCCCGGAACGAAGTCTGCATTGTATTATTGATGAGCGTATCCAAATATAAACTTAAACCTCTTGCAACACTTGCTGAACCGATAATATACTCCAATATGAGATTCCAACCAATCACAAATGCAGCTAATTCTCCTATACAAACGTAACTGTAGATATAAGCGGAACCAGCTTTGGGAACCCGTGCTCCAAACTCGGCATAGCATAATCCTGAAAGTGTACACAGAATAATCAGTAGTCCGATTTATTTAGCTCAGACATGAACCATACCTGCGAATAAAGAAGCTACTGCTGCGATTGCGAACGATACAACCACAGAAGGTCCGGCTTGATCTCTAGCTACATGCCCGGCTAGAACATAGACACCAACTCCCAAAGTTGCTCCAACTCCGAGTGCTGTTAAATCGAATGTGCCCATTATCCGGCTCAGTTTAGAGTCAGGTTCGACTCCAGAATCGATCGTTTTTCGACGAGTTAATACTTTCCAATATGATAGTTGCGACATATTGCCACATTAACTGCTACGATTTTTGAAAATTAGCTAAAAAACATTAAAAATAAACATTATGATTCAGTCTGAATTTATCTCGAAAAATAAAATAATTGCTTGATAAAGGGAGGTGCGAGGTATTGGTGAATTTAAAAAAATTTTGTAATGTTTATCTCTGCAACGGCTTATGCATGGAAGATGAAACTTGGAATTTATATACCGCTACAATAGCGATGCCATTTGCAAAAAATTGACAACTTGACTGGAGGGGTACGGGGGTGTGAGAAAATAGAGTGCGTTGGGAGTCCTAGGAAGCTAGAATCGAGACATTCTAAGCTTCATATCTTCCGAACTGTTTATGACGCAAAGTTTAGACTAGCTAACACATGCAGATTTTATTTTTACCTAATTAACTACTTATAAAACAATGGATAGGTAGTAGTACAAAAATTTTTTGATAATTTTACTGCTGTTTTAGTGACAAAATTACCTTTCCAAAAAAAACTTATTTATTTATTTATTCAGGATGCGACCCGATTGAAAATGCAAGCCCATCAAATTTTCGGCCAGTCCCAGAGGGCATATGGCACATCGGTAATAATGCTGTACAATTTAATCTGTGATTGTGTAAATAATTCATCTAATAAAACTTAAGACATCTGTTTAGTTCAAATTAATTAAGTATACTGTAATATAAAATGGATTCCGATTTATATCTATTAAAATTAAGGCTAATGTTTAATTCAAAAAGATTAAATGCAATGGTAGAGCAGAAGGTAGGGTAAGTATCAAAGAGGAATTCTAAGGGAGGTTAGATAAGGTGCTTGATGTGTAGGTGTCCTAGGAGTTGGAAGAGGCGGTCTGTATTAGATGGGGTCGAGGAGGGAGATAATGGGAGGGACGTAGTTCCGGAAGAAGCGGGTGGTTTTTACGCAGCTGGTCAGGAAGTGGTCGACAGTGAGCGGCACCTGGCATTGAAGGCAACCCGGTGGCGGAGTTCTGGTGAGCCGGTATTCATGGGTCATCCTAGTATGACCCAGTCTGATCCTTGCCAAGATGACCGCTTCCTTCCTATCCAGTTGGGTGCTGTAAACTGGTGGATAGGTGTTAGTCCAGTGTTTAGGCAGAAAGGTTGTGTGATTGATCCGGTCTTGCAGTTTTTATAAAGCTAAGTTTTTCCTCGCCGTTCTTCGTACGAAGCTGATATGAGGTGGGATAGCTTCCTCCTTGTGTGGTGATATTATTGCCTTAGCAAACTGGTCGGGTCTTTCATTGCCTACTATTCCGACGGGTCCTGGAATCCAGAAAAGCCTGATTCTGGCTGGATTGGCTCTTATGGTGCCTTGGAGGCGGCGTATTGTCGGGTCGGTGGCTCGAGGGTTGCACAGAGCTTCAACCGCTGATTTACCGTTGGTAAAGATGACGGCTGGTACGGCGGCTTGCGTGGCTGCATTAGCGGCCTTGTCAATGGCAAAGACTTCCGCTTCGAAGACGCTACTGTCCGGGTGCAGTTTGAACCATTGTTGTGTGGAGGACCCAGATGAATCAGGCTGGAACACGATGAAGGCCGCTGCTGTCTGGATGTTGGTTTTGGACCCATCAGTGTGGTACCTTGCGTACCCGGACAGCTCTTCCCGGTTCCTGCTGTGTATTTGTCTCTAAAGCTCGGCCGGAGTATTTGCTTTGGTGGGGTACCTAAAACTAGTTCCATGGTGGATAAGGGTATTTGCCTGGGGTGGAAGAAGAGAAGGAGCAGTATACAAGCTCGAGATAGTTTGCAGCCAAGACAGTTTTACTACGGCGAAGCGACACGATGGAGTATTTGTAAAGAAATTTTGATTGGAAGTAGCGATCGAGCAGTGATCAAGTTGTATATAAAAATCGGGTAGTGCGATTATTGAATGGGAATAATAAATCATTGTTGTTTCTATTGATTTTAAACTAATCGTGTTTTACTTAAAATCCCAGAGAACCCTAGCTCCCAACAATATTGTGGTGAATTGTGAATGTGGTGAAACATAGTAGATTTCAAGCTAGATTTCCACAAAATCCAGTCATTTGAAGAGTTTTTAAAATCGCGCAAATATACGGGAAATCTAGTGGATTTCGATAGAGATTTGTCGAAATCTCAAAATTCGAAATCTTACGATTTCGGGGCTGTAAAGTGATTGTATACGTTTTTGCGAATTCCAGCATATCTCTTAGGTTTGATGAGATATCGAATTGTTTTTTAATTTAACGGGCTTTTTAATCATAATCACATACAAGTCGGTTTCAGAATGCTTAAATTCGAGATGCAACAGAAGTGCCGACGACACTGACTTCGTGACGCGGTTGAAATATAGCACTGGCTCTTTCGAGACAAGGAGGTTATTTGGAGAGTAATAAGTAAAATAATAGATTTGATATATAACTTGATATCTCATCACACTTACAAGATAACCCCTTTACACGCCCTTGAGGGTTGAATATCGAAAAATCCTAAAACCAATTTTTAGGCGATTAAAAACCCGTGTGAGTAAAAACCAAGAAGAAATATACTGGAATTCGTGAAAACGTACACTATCCCTTTTACCATTGGGGTTAAAGTTTAAGTGATTTCATAAAAGGCCCATAGAAGTAAAAATCAATTTTATACCATATCAGATCTAAGAAATATGGCAAAATTTCTGAAAACATGCACAACCCTTTTGTACCTAAGAGATATGGTCAAATTCGTAAAAGCGACTACTCAGTTAAACTTCCTTGGTGGTTGAACATCCCAAAATTGTGAAAGAAATTTTTAGGCGATGTATAAAAGCTCGAGAAGGTAAAAACCAATTCCATATCTCATCAGATCTCAAGGGTATGGCGGAATTCACGGAAACGTATTCAATCTTTTACATCCCCTTGGGGGTTGACTTAAAAAAAACTGGAATCCGTTTGTGGGCGATTATATAAATATCCCCTGAGACTAAAAATAAAGGTAATATCTCATCAAACCTAAGAAATTTGTCGAAAACTGTGAAAACGTATTCAATTCCCTAAGAAATTGTGGAATTAACTCTTAGGCGAATATATACGAAACCTTAGGAAGTAAAAATCAATGTGATATCTAATCAGATCTCGGCAATACCGTGAAATTCGTGCAAACGTATGCAACCACTTTAAAACCTTGTAAGCGATTATGTAAAAAATCTATAGAAGTAAAAGCCAATTTAATATATCATCAAACCTACGAGATATACTCTACCCCCTTAGTGGTTGAATACCCAAAAATCCTGAAATTAATTTCTAGATGATTATATGTCCGCAATTTATAAAGTATTAGGAAGTAAAACCAATTGGATGTCTTACCAGTCCTAAGAGATATGACGGGATTCATGAAAACGTACAACCCTTTTTACACCCTCTTATGGGTTGAAAAGCAAAAAAATTTCAAAACGGGGTTTAGGCTGTTACAAATTCCGTGGAAGTAGAAATTTATTTGATATTTAATCGGACCTAAGGAATATGACGGTGTTCGTTAAAATGTTTTCAACCCCCTTATACTCTTTTCGGGTTGAGTTAAGAAAATCCTGAAAACAATTTCTCAGCATTTATCTGAAGAGCCCATAGAGTAAAATTAGTTTAACATTTCAGTAAACCTAAGAGATATGACGATATTCGTGAAAATATATGCACCCCATTTCTATTGCCTTTTTTTCCCAAATCCGTACGCCAATAGATATAAATTTGTTTCTTTACATATACCAACCAAATCTTATACCTAAATTCCAAATTTCATTTTGATATCATTAGTAGTTCTCGAGATATTAAGATCCGAGTTTTTTCCATTCCACCCCCACCCTTTACTTCACAACCTCCATTTTTTTCTCTTCTAGGGGTCTATCAGGCCCACATTTCGTATAAATTCTAATCTTCTATCTTAAACAGTTCTTCCGATATGAAAAGTGTTTTAAAAAAAAACCAATCCCCCTCCTCTCATTTCCATGCTCTACCACCCTCCTAAAAAAATTTATATTCACCGAACCCCTTTTGTCTACTTATACACACAAATCAAATTTGATATTTCTGGTACGTAAACTACAATTTTTCACCCCCCCCCCGAATGCCACTAATCCCCCTTAATATTTTATTTCCAATCTATTCTCTTAGTATACCTACAAACAATCACCAAGTTTCAACTTTGTAACATTAGCTGTTTAGTAGATATAGATTTTAAAATGCCTCTATCTCAGCTTTAGAGCCGTTCGGACACATTGTTATCCCCTCACTTCCACCCCCATCAAACCATATCGTCAATTTGTTTTGCAAATGGGTCAACTGTCAAAGCTCTATTCAAGTACTAAGTTTCAACTTTCTTGTATAAGCCGTTACTAAGAAATGAAATTCAAAAATTGCCCGCTAAAACCCTCCCCCACATTCCCCTCACATCCGCATCCCTCGAAAGGTGGCATTTTAAAGGAGTCCACCCAGTCTACCCAGAAAATAAAATCAACTTAATAGCTGAAAGGGTTTGGAAGTTACGAGCCTTCGAACGATTTTGCGTATGGCGTGTACTGAGGGATTTCCAATTTTTTGGGCTATTTTGGTGTTTAATCAAGAAACGTAAAAAAACTATTTTTCAGAGTAGGAAGTTTTTTGTAAAAAATTGATCGACTTTTAACCCAGTATTAAAAGTCGATTACAATACTTTGTTATATTAAAATAACAAAGTAAAATGAGTCTACATCCGTAAACATTGTACATACACAAATAAATGTATAAATTTGCACTTGAAATTAATATTGTCGCCATATTGATAAATGATTTCCTGCCATAACATTGACGATTAAAATTCATTGATTATTTCCAATAATTATTGATTACATATTCGATACATACGTAATTGTGTATACTCACACACATTTTGTTTTCTAACATTTAATGTTTCGTAATCCTAATCATAAAGGCTTACATATTGGAATGTAGGTATCTCCAATCCTTTTTCAAATTTTCAATAGAAAATTGCCTCTGTGATTTCCGCAATTTATAAAGTATTAGATTCAAGTCTGTGACGGATTATTATTCTTAATCGTACCGTTCTTGATTGATTACTTCTAGCTTTAAGTTAGATTGATTTTTAAGCAGTCAAAATTGTTAAATTGGATTTTATATCGTATTAAATTTAATGGATTAACCAATTTTCTGTTCAACAGTGAAATATCTAAATGTTTTTATACTCATACGGAAAAGAATTGCTTATCTAAATGTTGCTAAATCTTTTTAAATTAGCGATACCAGGCAATATAACATTGTCAAACTTATTCACGAAAAGTACAGATTTTCGATAAATTTTTTTCTTTTTGATTGTTACGCAAAAATTATGCAGAAGGGGTTTTTCAAAATCTTATCTTTTAAAATGTATTATCAGTGCCGGTTGATGATTCATACCAAACGGTCGAAGAATGAAAAATGTGTACACTTTTGTGAACTTTAAGGTATTGAATTAATCAAATTCTCAGAAGCTTTTTAAAACTGGCATATTTTGTCCTTTTTATTTTTCTTTGTCGGTTCAGCATGGTCTCGGTATCAAATTCAAGTAACATACTTCACCTGATTTTTGAAAAAGACGACGCCACTAATAGACATCGAATAAGTTTTTCTAAATAATTGCCTAAAAATCGTTTTTCGGATTTGTTCCTATTCACCATTTCGGTCCAGTAAGATTTCGAATGGGTTCTTTCTTTCATTTTTATACAATCGTCAAAAAACTGATTTTTTGATATTCAATCCTCAAAATCCCCAAGAAAGTGTAGTGAAGTATATGTTTTCACGAACTCCGTCATGTCTCTTAGGTAACGAGATATGAAATTGGCTTCTACTACCACGGGATTTTTAAGTAATCGCTTAAAATCTCTTTTCAGGGTTTTTCGATCCACGACCCTCACGGGGGCTTAAAGTTTTCACAAATTCCGCCATATCACTTAGGTCTGACTAGATATCGAATAATTTATTACTTTCACGGAGTTTTTCTTTAAATAATGGCCTTAAAACCGTTCTAAGGATTCTTTGCTTTTCAATCACTCAGAGGATGTTGGAGTGTTCCAAAGGTTTTAACGAATTCTGTCCTATCTCTTAGGTCCGATAAGATGTCGAATATGGAGGGTGCTCGAGAACTGAGGTACTCGTTGTGGCAAAAAACTGAAAAACGTGTGCGCGGGTGCATTATCATGATGAAGAACCCAGGATTGATTTTCCCACAAATCAGGCCTCTTCCTGCCAACTCTTTAACGCAATCGTTTCATAATTCGCCGGATTTGGCTCTCTTCGACTTTTTTTTATTTCCTAAAGTCAAAGAAAAATTAAAAGGGCACCATTTTCAGACTTTAGAGGCAATTAAAGCGTCATCGTCAGAGGCGATGGGGGCAATTCAAGAAGAACAACTTCTGGAATGTCTAGAAGCGTGGAAAAGGCGAATGGAGAAGTGCATTAGGGCCCAAGGGGATTATTTTGATTGGTGTCATGTGAAAAAATTCAATAATTCTAATAAATGATTTTTAAAAAATCTTGTCCGCGAACTTTATTGTCAGACCTCGTATGTAACGAGTTGCATAAATTCACGGGATTTTTGTATTCATAGCTTAATCTTAAACTACATATTCAAAATTCAAAGTCCTAGCTTAAAGGGTTCTGAAGTTATCGGTTCATAGTCTAGCAGCTATCGAAAGGAGTAGGAGGATTTTATCTGTTAAGGAACTTACACATGCCATCGAACATCCAGATTCCGAATTTCAGCTTCCTTGGTCAATCCGTTCTTGAGTTGATTGACGGACAGAGAGACAGACAAGCAGACGGACAGACAGACGGACAGACAGACGGTGAGCGAATTTCGTCTTTTGGCCACAAATAAACATAAAATAATATTCAAGTTTTTTTCATCATCCTCCTAGGCTCCGCTTTATACGTTACAAACTTTTGGACTAGATTAAACTTATATTACTCTACATATACTCGTAGAGTACAAAAATTGTAATCTTGCCCGGATAGTTAGAAGTAATATTCACATTCCGGATGACAGCTGCAGGATTCAGTTTGTTTCTTTAATATATCGACCGACTATTGCACAAAAAACAATTATTCATTACAACAAGCAATCAAAATATAAAATACGTTCTGATGTTGTTTTCCGAACGAAGGCAGACAACATTATTATCGATAAACTTATTACAGGTCAGTCAACGTATGTTAAGAATTTTTTTCATGTACAATCAACCATCGAATTTTTCCATATTTTTTCATTGTAACTCTCAATACTGAATTAATTAAATTGGCCTAATTATTGTAAAGGCTATGATTCATTAAGATCCGAGCTTACAAAAAACGAGATAAAGTGCCATAGAAATGAAGATAGAAATATTCAAAAGATAAGAGGCTTAGTACACTGTGTTATGTAGAAAGACGTCATCGGAGTGGAAACTTATAGTATTAGTAGATTGTGAAATATTTTTAATATTATAGATAACTCACCTTTAAAACCGAAAATTTAAATTTAAAATTGTACAATATTCCTGAAGACGATACTCCAAAATTCACTAAATTTTCTTAAACACCTACAACTACTTAATTAGTTCACTTCGAATAAAACCACTCGATTTGCCTTTCTGACAAAATTTCGATCGCGTGAACTTCGTCTCGGATTGTGATCTCAAGTAATACTAATCCCATGGGTGGCTTTCTTTTAGAAAAACTTTTCGAAATTATAATATATTTTATTTATCACTCATATTTTTGTTTTCATTTCAATTAAAAATTTCAACGGTTTTAATCTCTGCTTTATTTAATTTTATTATAGTTATCATCATTTCTGGGATTTTGTTTCTATTTGAGCTCGGAGATAAGGTACCGAAAATTAATACCGGCCCGATCGAATTACTCTTAACCGAAGGTGTGTAATCGCGATTATCGCACTCATGATCTGCAGAATAAATTTGTAGTAATATTGATTTTGGTGGGCAGATCAACTGAGATCACTAGGGAATTCTGTCTCGTGCTGTTCGTACGCACATACGAGTAATCCTTACTAATGTCGTTTCTTATCGCACTTTCGTACAAGCAACATAATATACGATGCCTTGACCTGATCACATATGGTCGTAATGTGCTTCACACTTCCTTTTACTGGTTATAATCTTGGAATTCCGCACTAAAATAATAATTTAATGTAGTTTAAGGCCATTTTCGGAAAAGAACCGATATATCGCACGGATGTCACGACAAATATCTCTTCGAAGATTTCAATTCAGTCACTTGATCTTTTGCTCGGGTCACACGAATTATTACTGTATAGAAATTATTTATTTAGTTAGCGCAAAAACTTATCTGGTGTTCAAGTTTGAACAATGGCAGTAGATTGTGTGTGCTATCAAAATTGTAATCAAAAATTTACCAATACCATATCTAAGTGAAATAAATGTACCTAGAGCAGATTCAACAGAAGCTGAAAGAAGTTTTTGGACAGATCTAATAATAAATCGAACCAAAAATAATTCATTGCCTTCACCTCAATCTGAATCCATTAATTCTATCCTTAGATGGTTGGGTTTAAAAATATTTTTTCTTGTTTCCTTTCGGGTATCTTTGGATCCTCGATGAAATTATATATACGAGGGCTGTCCCAGAAGTACCCGACCTAACCAAGAAAACTCCAAAAATTTGAGAAAAATAATCTTTATTTCTCAACAGGCGCGAACGCAGAAAATTATTTCGGTGGGGGGTTTACATCATTTGGTTGCTACTCGAAACTAAAAGACAATATCATCAGTGTTCAATATCATAACTAGGTAAGTTACCGAAAGTAAAATTTTCCATTTTGAAGGATTTTCACATGGGAGGTGCAAAAAGGACTCACTCGATTTCTAGCATACTTGTCATTTTACTTTATTATTTTCTAATAATACAATATTGTGATCGATTTTTAAAAAAAAAAAATTTGCTACCCTGAAATTTTTTTTTTCGCGTTTCATGACTCGTAGACACGAAAAAAGCAAAAAAAATTTCAGTCCGTCTGTCCGCCGTACGCAAAATCGTTTGAAGGCTTGTAGCTCCCAAACGGTTAGAGATATTAAATTGAATTTTTTTTATGTATAGACTGGGTAGGTCCCTTGAAGTGACCGAATTCCGAGGGGTGGGGGTGTGAGGGGGGAGGAGGGGGAAGCGTTTTAGACGGAAAATTTTGGTTTTTAGATCTCAGCAACCGCTTATGCTAGGAGGCTGAAATTGGAATTTATATAGAACTTCGGTAGTGGACCCATTTGCATAAACATTGTCAATATGGGTGAAGAGGTGTGGGAGTGGGGGAGAAAATAATGCGTCCGAAACGCAAAAAAGCCGTGATCGACACATTCTAAAATCCATATTTCCTAAACGGTTAAAGTTACAAAATTGAAACTTAATGAATATCTGTAGGTATACTAGGAGAATAGATCGCAAACAAATTTTTGAGTGGAGGCAGTGGCGTACGAGGGTGGGAGGTAAAAAACTTTAGATTATGATATCTCACGAACCAATTGCACTAAAGAAATAAAATTCGGTTTGTGTATAAGGGTTGGCAAATGAAGTTTGCTGAAAGTAAAATTTTTTAAGGGGGCGGTGGATCATGAAAGTGGAGAGGATGCGAATTTTTCTAAAAAAATCACGTCTCATATCTCAAGAACAGTGTGAGTTAGATGTTTAAAATTTTTACCAGAAGTAGCTCTAATAGACCCCTATCAGAAAATTTGGGTGTGTGGGTGTAGAGGGTGAGGGTGGGGGAGGGTGAAAAGGAAAAAGTTCCGATTTTTATATCTCGAAAACCAATAGTGATATCAAGCTGAAACATGGTATTTAGATAGAGCAATAGTAGTAGCATCTTGGAAAAATATAATTTTTTATAGTGGTAGTATGGTACGGGGGTGAGGGATGTTTTTCCCATCTACAGAACGGCTTATGCTACAAAGTTGAAACTTGGTACGTATATGTAAATGAACTAGAAAATTAATTTAGATAAAAAAAATTCAAATATCCATTGGCGTTTGGAAGGGGGGGCGAAAAAATTTTACAGTGAAAATGGAATGCATATATTTTCACGATTTTCGTCATATCTACTAGGTCTTCCCAAATATTTAATACATTTTTATTCTGCGGCTTCTTCATATAAATACCTAGCAAGTGTTTTCAGGATTTTTTGAAATTCGACCCCTAAGGGGGTGTAAAGGGGTTGTATACTTATTTACGAATTATGCCATATCCCCCTGATCTGATCAAATATCGAATATCTTTTCACTTTCATTGGCTTGCGTAATAATCGCCTAAAACTTTAAGTTTTTAAGTTTTTTCCTTTTTCAGCCCCTAAGGAGATATAAAAGGGTTGAACAAGTTTTCACAAATTCCGTCATATCCTTTAGAAGTGATAAGTAATTCAATTGTTTTTACTTTCTCATGCTGTCTTCATATTTATCTATTAGCTCCTTTCAGGATTTTTGGATATTCAACCCCCAAGTGGGTGTAAGGAGGTTGCATATGTTTTCTCAGATTCCTTAGATCTGATGATATATCGAATTCATTTTTACTTCCTAAGGTTTCCCATATAAGAACCAAAAAGTCAATTTCAGTATTTTCAGATTTTCAATTCTAAGGGGTGTAAGGGGGTTGTATGCTTTTCAAAGCTTCGACATATTTCTTAGGTTTGATGAGATATTAGATCGCTTTTCATTTCCACAGACTTTTTATATAATCGCCTACAAACCCATTTGTCAATTTTTGAATATTCAGCCCCCAAGGGTTTGCATATGTTTTCACAAATTTTGCCATCCCTTAGTTCTGATGAGATATAAAATTGGTTATTACGGCATTTGATGTAATGACCTAAAAATTAATTTCACGAATTTTCGAATTTCAAGAACCAAGGGGGTGTGAAGAGTTTGCTTACGTTTTCACAAATTTTTCAAAATCCCTCATGTCTCATGAGATGTCTAGTTGGTTCTTATGAAATCGTTTTCGAAATTCAAACCCCAAGTGGAAGTAATGGGTTTGTATACGTTTTAACAATTCGTCATATCTCTTAATTCTGATAAGGCAACAAATTCGTTTTTACTTCTATGGGCTTTTATTGTACATAATATACCGAAATTCGTATAGTCTACAGGGGCTTTTTCAATGTTTAATTGGCTAAAAATTTCTATTTTAAATATTTTTATTTTAAGAACAAAATTAACTTTTCAAGAAACTTCATAATCTCGAAACAACTGATGATATGCTCCGACTTTGACCGCTCCCGAACTTTGACCCGAAAAATAATAAAGTTTCGCCCAGACCATTAGCAGTTTTTTTTCTTCGCAAGAGGTCTGCTGGTCCTAACTCCTGTAAAATTTTCAAGATCATATCTGATACGGTTCTTGAGATACATAAATTTTAATTTTTGAAAAATGGCTGTCACCCACATCCGCGCTTCACCTCCCCCTCAAAAATTTTACATTCAGTAGACTCTACTGGTAGTTCTATATGTATACAGAAACCAAATTTTATCTTCCTGGCACAATTGAGTCGGAAGATATTGTTTTTCAAATTTTCCACCCCCCACCCCCCTTAAAATGTTTAGCCCTTTTCTAATCTCCTAGTATCTCTTAATACAACTACAAAGTTTCAGCCATCTCCCATCTGACATTAATCGTTCAGGAGATATGGATTTTAGAATGTTTCAGTCCCAGCTTTCAAGCGTTTTGGACACATTGTTTCCCCCCCCCCCCACTCGCACACCCCTCGACTCCTATCGACAATTTTTTTGCAAATGGGTCAACTATCATAGTTCTATATAAGTTCCAAATTTCAGCCTCCTAGCATAAGCGGTTCCTGAGACCTAGAAACCAAAATTTTTCATATAAAACGCTCCTCCCTCTTCCCCCTTACACCCACAACCATCCAAAAGATACCACTCGTAGAGGTTCACCCATTCTACCTACCATAAAAATTTCAACTTAATATCTCAAGGGGTTTGTGAGCTACGAACCTTCAAACGGGTTTGCGTACGGCTTCTAAGGCGGACAGACGGAAATTATTTTTTTTTGCTTTGTTCGGGCTTACTAGCAGTGCTGTCGTTTTGAATTTTTTTATGGCAGCAAAATTTACATGTTTTGAGTAGTATTTGGATGAGAAGAGTAGAAGCGGTCAGAACTTTTGAAATGCATAAACACATACAACATTTCGTTTGTACTAATTGTTTTTTATTTTTTGTGATTAATTTATTATAAAAATGGACTCAGTTTCGTTATAACTAAACAAAATAAAATTAAATTATTCATACAAATTATGATTATATCAGAAAAAAACAGTATTCATCTTTATAATTATAAAAATATCTTATAGACCTACCAAATCTTTCATTAAAAAAAATTTAAATTAAAAACAAATTTCAGTTGTATTCAAAACAGCCTCACAAAACTATTCATATTCCATCAAGTGAAGGCGTAAAAAAATCAGTCTTCTCATTTTACATAAATTATAATTACCTAAGCTAAAAATTCTTTAAATTATCAAATATTCAATAAAAATATATTACTTTTTTTCCCAACTGCATAAATAAAAATAAATATAACGATGTACAACAATTCATACACATATGTTCTAAATTAAGTTCAAAACAAAAAATCTTCTTTTAAAATCTAAATAAAGATATGAAATTTTTGAATAATTACATGTGCTTTTTAAAAAAATTATAGGAGTACCCAAAAACTTTATCAGTCCTCAGAAATAAATGTTGATATGTCGATATTTTAGGAGTTCTCCCAGTTTATCTGAGAGTATCCCTATGCATTGGATTATTAATATTTATTTTTGAAGGCTGAGTAAATGTAAGTTTTAAGACTCTACTTTAAAATTTTCTAACAAGCATTTATTGGGTTGTGAAATGAGACAGCCGTGGTGCTTATTACTTTTTGTACTTAAAAATCAAAGTTTTCGACGGTTCCTTCTTTTCGGCAAAGTTGTTATTAGCAAGTTCGAGTTTCGAGTTGCTATCGTATTTTTAAAGTTACATTTCAGGTACATTTTGAATACTCATTTTTATTACTTCTATCTTACATTTATAATAGAAGGATTCGAAATTTTGCAGCTGGTTCAGCACAGGACTTTATAAGTCAAATTTCAAATCCCTTATTTCTCTATGTAAAAGGCGGAAATAAAAAAAATGCGCGAGCAAATACGTTGCACCTCTCGTAGAAATGGAGTGGATTTTGTACGTACAAAGAACGTAGGTATGTTACGTATAAGCACCTAAAATATTATACGTAGAATCGCCGTAAAGATTCTACGTATTGTGCTCTACCAAACTATACGTATAGTGCTCTTCCAAACTACACATATATATACATACACGGCGACCGCGAACATCGTACTCTAGAATTCTACGGTGTTTATACGGCTTTGTGATTTTTGGGGAAGGGGAATTGTGCTGTGAGTGGATATGCTCGTGGATTGTGGAGTAAAGTAAAAGCGACAATCAATGCAGGCAAGAATTCAATTCACAACAGTTATAAAGATTAGAGTTGCCAAATGCCAATCACAGAGATGGAAGAGAACTTTTTTGGGGAAGTGTATTTTGGCTATCTTCTTACAAAAAAAAAACACAAATAATTATAAATAATTTTTGTTGTTATTATTAAAAAATAATAAAGTAAAATTAAATTGCCAATGAGACTCCAGCAATATACTAAACATTAACCAAAAAACTATTAAAACAGAAATTCACTCAACTTTGAAGTTAATATATATTAACAACACTAATATTTTACACAAATTTTAATCAACAATTCAAAATTAACTTCTTTAAACTGCACCTGTAGACATTTGAATGAAAATGGTTCATGATTTATGCTGCAAAACCAACAGTTTTGGCGTTTAGCATACAATGAACATTGCTAGGTCAATCACAGAAAACTGTCATTTTCAAATATTTAATTATATCAGTTGATAATTTTTGTGTTAGATCAAGCTTAAACGTGGTAAGCAGGAGTAATATTCAACTGAACATATTTCTTGTTGCTTAACAATTACTCTGACAATGAAGTGTTTAATGTAAAATAAAATCATATTTGAAAGAATCACATATGTTAAAATTAATCAATTTTCATGATATTTAAAAATTATGTTATTAACAATGCTTCATTAGTTGATTTAAGTACGTAACCTTATTTAGTTTAACAATGTTTGTATTTGATATGAACATTTTAGACTATTTGTTGGTTAACAATGTATCAGACTTGATTCAAACAATGATTTTTCTTCCGGTGTAAGATTTTCTGCAGTTCCTGTGTGGCTACCGATGGGACATAGGGCAACAACCATGGTTGCCAGATAGTTGGCTGCAGAACACGCGGAGTGAGCTTATGAAATAGCCCAAAACCCGCACGAAGACTTGTAGCCCAAATACCGCGCTCAACTTTGCAATTTATCAGACCTACTTAAATGTGTTGAACACTGATCTCTAGCATTCTTAAGAAATACTGTAATGTAAATATTGTGTGAATACATAAATTCGTATTTATCACTATTTTAAAAATAGTATGATATTTAAAAAAAATATTAGGTGCAAATTAAAGGTAAAATTATAATTGAAAAATAATTTGTAATTTTCATAATTCTATGGAATCAAAAATTTTTCGTAAATTATCTTACATGTAAGTTGTCAGGCAAAAATAAAATCTGTTTTTTTGCTTTGAGGAATAGGTAAAAATGCACCAATTTTCATTAATTACTCTATATCTCCGTAGAAAAAAGAGGAACTTGCTTAATTTTTCTTTCTTTGTTTGATCAAATACCTTGCGCAAATATTGTATTCATAATATAGAGCAAAATAGAAACAGATCTTGAGCATAATGTCAGTTCAAATGGTGCATTTCTCCCATCAGACGGGATAAATGCACCATATTTTAAATATAAAGTCAACCCAAACCAAATTAGTTTAAACAGAAAAATAAAATATATTTACAAAAGTAATAAACAATAACAAACTAAACAGTAAATATATTAAACTTTTTTCGATTTGTATACTAATAAAAAATAATAGATAATACCAAATAATAATAGGTGCGTTTTAATGCTCTCTAGAGTAGGATAGGATAGCATAGAAAATTTATATACAAAATAACAACAACATGGCTGTTTTTACGATTCTTTATTACTTTTTTCCATAGATAGTAGGCTAGAATATAGATTTTAACCGGAATAGTTCCCCCAGTGAGCTCACTGGGGGAACTATGCGCGATAAATTCTCTAATGTAGCCTACTATCTATGGAAAAAAGTTATAAAGAATCGTAAAAACAGCAATGTTGTTGTTATTTTGTATATACATTTTTTATGCTATCCTATCCTACTCTGGAGAGCATTAAAACGCACCTAATAATTCAATGATTTTATATAAGTTTTGATAAGTCAACGGATATTCAAATTTGAAAATTTGGTTGCAATTTGGTAATTTTAATATCATAAAGATTTGTGGTCATGAATTCAGGCAAAAGAGGTATAACAATCTGTTGCATATCTCCCTATATGCTCGTGGTGCAATTCTACCGATTCCGACCAGATGGATCTTTATTTTATTTTTTTTTTTTTTAAATAAAAACAAATAATAAACTAGTACTTTACTAAAAAACACCTTAGACTACACACTACATACATATACATATGCCTACCTAGAAAGGTTCACGACAGATAATTTGTTATGAAACAAAACAAAACATTTTGTCTCTGGGCAGGGACATTTGAAAGCAACTTATAGGGGTCCTAACGGGGCACTGTCCCTGTGGGAGGCATGGAGAAAGGCTGGGAATACCCATGGCTGACCTGTGTCGCTGTGGTGATGAGAATGTTGTTCCAACACTGGAGCATCTAGTGTGTGAATGTGAAAGTCTGGCACGCACCAGGCATCGGTACTTGGAGAAATTCTCCTTAACCAATCTATCAGAACTTGCGATGATTCCTTTATGGAGAACTACTCTCTTCATAATGAAGAGCAATATTTGGAATCAGTAGTCTAAAGCCCGGTTTTATACGAGGGGACCACAATGGATCCACAGTGATCTCTCGTGATGGACTGGGGCACATTGCTTTAGTCCACCCTTCTCAACCTAACCTAACCTAACCTATTAAACAAAAATGTTGTATATACCTACTATAATAAAATTTAGTTTCCTTTGGGTTTTTTTTTTTCCGAATAACTGCTCAGAATTACTCGGTATTTTAACCAGGAGCGGAGGTTTCATAGGAGCAAATGGCCGGGCACCAAATTTTTAGGGCGCCACAGTAGTTGCGGCCACCTACCTACACAATTGTTCGGTCATGTATTATACAATCATGCAGTTATCACTAAATTCACTAATTGAAAATTTTGCAATTGTAAAACACGGCATCCTACTTAAATATACATACTTATCCATCCAAATACAATTTAACAACACGTCGTACACCCAAACATTTGTTTCATTCTCCTTAATATACGGTTGCGGTTTGATCTTATTATATAAATATACACGTTAATATCACCCTCATCAAACAAGTTTACACAGTTTTGTATGATCAACATCATTTTCCTACACTGATCCGACACGTCTCAACGCATTGTTCGATCATACATGTGCGAATCTATTGACTTACTCATTGGTGCAAACATTTCATTCGCACCATTGTTCGACATACAACACACACGGTACAGTGAACGTTCAACGTTTTTATGTGTGACGGCATGCGTAGTATTCCGCTGAGTGCATATGTATTCATGGTATCTGGCGCAGATTATAAAAGTGCGCCATATGAATGCATTAGGTAGGACCTCAGAGACCCCAGGCGCATGCGCGGTGCCAGTGCTTCAGATCTTTATGCACACTATTTTTTATATCAATTCCGATAGACTTTTTTAATTTTCTCGAGGTATGTTTTTTAAATATATAGGGAATTAAACTCTTATGACGTGATCACCACTATACGAATGCAATTGAGAAGTGTTATCTAATAATTGAACGAAAATAACGATACATTTGTTCTAATGTTATCGAGAAAATTTAAATATTTAGAATTTTCACGAGTTGGAAGCACTGTTTGACAACCAAAGAAAATTTGATATTTTTCTTGCTAGGTTTTAATGTGGAAAAAAAGTGCTAATATCTAATACGTTTCAAAGGCTACTTTAAAATGTTTCGTTATGTCAATTCAACCTTCAAACTTAATTACTTAAAATACATTTAAAATAGGATTAAAGTCTCACAGTTTCTAAAAAATTATTTAAATTCAAAAATTCTTGCACACGGCTATCATTGAAAATGTGTGGATAATATAGCATCGGAGAGCCAAATTAAATGTGTGTATAAAACCATAGGGAAAAGAGCTAAAAAATGCAATATTATTGGCAAAAATCGCCTTCTGCTCCAGGACCGAATAAAGTGACGTAATTCGGGGTTGGTGGTCAATTCCCGAATTGAATGGAACCGTGACTTTTTGATTTTTTCAAGAAAGACTATTTTCAAAGGAGATTAAAAAGTGTACGTATTCCTTGAACTGTGTGTGCGCACATGTATGAAGTGAAAAAGATCTTGCCCGCTGGGTAAAACTTAAATGACGTCCCTGGTCGAATTGTATTCAGTCGAAGAAGCCTCATTTTCGCCACTTTCAGTACTGATCTTTTCATCATCCTGTATCACATCCACAGTCTTGACCGCGGCTACGTTTCGCTCATTGAGATCTTTTGATATCTTTCATTGATTCTTATAGGATGCACCTTTGAAGACAATCACAGATGTTGATGGAATAAATTTTGCATATCTTGCGGAAGCAATGCGATCCGTCCTACGAATAAGCAATGCACTACGGTTTTGTTATGTGGTGTTACATATTAGAAAGCCCGATATGTATCACAAACCATAAATGGTATTATGAATAATTAGAAATAATTAAGGGGCCAAATTATATATATATAAATATATAAAATTTTGGGCACCAAAACATAGAAAGTGCGCCGGGCGCCAAAACTATTAGCACCGCCACTGATTTTAACGATTACTGAACGTGATCGTATGGATAGGAAAGATAAAGAGAATACCTCTACGAATAAGAATATAAGGAAATGAAATGAGCCAAGAGAAATGAAGCTAAAACGAAACTGCTTCATAGCTCTTTTGACACAGTGGGTTTGCTGTTTGTTTACATAAAAAACACAAATTCGGTTAAAATTGAGCATGTGTGGCGATCACGGTCGTATATACAGGTCTGGAAACTACCGTGGTGGGGGTAGACACCTTTTTTGAAGAAAATGTGAAAATAAACTGGTATAGCTTCTCGTTATTATCAACAGAGTCGCTACTAGCGATTGGTTGCGCAAGCGCAAGAACGTGCATTCTAGACGTTGTGACAATATAAATGTCAACCTTAAATTTTGAAAACTGAATTACAGCTTACGTCAATGTGGGGTTGCAACACGGTCGTATATACAGGTCTGGAAACTACCGTGGTGAAGGTAGACACCTTTTTTGAAGAAAATGTGAAAATAAACTGGTATAGCTTCTCGTTATTATCAACAGAGTCGCTACTAGCGATTGGTTGCGCAAGCGCAAGAACGTGCATTCTAGACGTTGTGACAATATAAATGTCAACCTTAAATTTTGAAAACTGAATTACAGCTTACGTCAATGTGGGGTTGCAAGAAAACTGAATCGAGAAGAATGCTATTGCAGTATATTTACTATACAGAAATCAGGATTCATATCAAAAATGAAATTATATTGGTTAACAATTTGTTTATAAAAAAACAACATGAACACGAAAAATTGTTAGCAGTTCATTGTGATTTGGTAACAATCCAATTTAAAGCCGGATGCACGATTTTCTCATGGACGGAGATAACATTTTATGTGAACGTATAATAACTGAGAGCTTTGTGCCTAAAAACTGCATGGTAGATTAATATTTAGTTTCATAGTGTACAATTAATAGTGGTCCTGAGCTTATGAATTTAAATTCCACACAGGACGTTGGGGATTTAGGAAATATGATTATTTGGGATTGTTTTATTGGGTATCATAGTTTTCTGATATCATAGGTCACTTAAGATCTGATGGAAGCAAAATATGATTCAAGTGAGAAAAATATTTTTTCTTTTACACTACTACTACAAATTTTAATATGGTATAATAAAATCTGATCTGATCTCGAATTACTACCTATTCATGCACTGTCTTACTTCCATCTTGCAAATTTCTTCTTCCATCCGTCATTTAAACTAAACGTTTAGTGGGAAAATTCATCAACACTGAACTATTATCCTAATGTAATCACATTTATTTCTTATTTTACATTACATAATGCAAACAAAGTTATTTGTTCTTTTAATTTCGCCTGTTCTAAATCTCGTTAAACTTTGGTGACTGAATATGAGGCGAAAAATCATAAGTGATCCACTTTGGTGCGACAAATCCGCCAAATTGATCCATTCCTTTGTGGTAAACTCCTACGCCAGATAATGGTACCGGCGGGCTTGAAACAACTACTTGAATGTCGACAAAAGGTAATGTACTTTGTGCCGCATCCTTATCATGAAAGAAATCCGTCCGGTATCGTCGTCATCGAAGAAACGGAATGCCTTCAGGATTTCCTCCTTGGTATCTTTTTCGGCCATTTTTAGCGACATCAGTTGCAGAAAGTCGCCAAACGAGAGTTTTCCCGTGCCGTTCTTGTCGATACGGCCATCATACGTTTGGTTTCTTCCTTTACCGTTGGATAGTTCGAATTTTGGGCCAGACCTCTTGCGGCCCGGCGTCATCGCCTGAATGGATTTTTTTGTGTTTGCCGACGAGGTGATAGATTCCGTGTTCGAGCCCTGCAAGAAAACACCAAATTTGATTTCGGTTCTAAGCAGCAGCTCCAGCTGAGGCAGAACAGACACCGGATCCAATGCTGATGATCAAGTCCTTGACATTGACACCTTCCTGGGCCTTGGCCAAAAGACCGGTCCAGTAGGGCTCGACTTTAACATTGGCGGTCTTCAAGATGGTCGAGATTTTTTCACCCTGCAAGAGAAATAATAAAACATTAAAAATCGCACCATTCGTTTGCAGGACACGACCGAAAGTCGGATTATTGCATCCGTACGAAACGATGGCGATGAAGTTGACGTGATATAGTATTTTATTTATACTCACTTTAAAACACTAAATTTGTTCAGCACTCGTATCGCACATGTATTTTGTTTTGACATAAGACCGTGATTTTGACAAATTTTTATTTGTCAATCTGACAAAACCGTGAGAGCATGACGAACCTGGTGGTCAATACGACAACAACCAAATTTTTCTTCCCAAAAGGTGTCTACCCCCACCACAAAAAATTGCATTGAGTTTCCAGACCTGTATGTACGACCGTGGTGGCGATGGTCTATGGCATAAAGGGTTAGAGATAGTGAGAGAAAACCAGAAATATTTCAATGGGTGCGTGTTTTTTTAATAATTGCAAGGGCAAAGCGGGAGCAAGACGCAGTGGCGGTCATAGGGGCCCCACTGACAAATTCGTCACCCATGATGACTTTATCACGTCTGCTTTAAAGACAAATTATTTGAGACTACTAGATTAATAGATACACTTAACAAAGTATAATGCAATTAAATCTGATTTCCCCTTATGTCTTTCTTTAATCCTTCTTTTGTCTTTTGCCTCCTAATTGAAAAGAAGACTGTATTAATTAAAAATATTTCAATCAAAAAGTAATAAAATTTCGAATAAGTAATCAATCTTTGGGTTGTGGTGTGTTATGTTAATGGAAGTAGCTTTTACTGTTTGAAACTTATTTTGAAAAATTTAGATTTGGATTATGCTTGGACAATTTTCATTATGTGCAATTTTCATTATGTGCATTTTTCATTATGTGCATCCTAATCCTAAATTAAGACGTAAATTGTGGTAAATGCAGTGAAACATAATATCATTGCTGTCCAGGTCGTTTTGAGAGGATTTTGAACTATGTTTTCACAAAATCTAGTCAACAGAGCAGGTATCAAACTTATTCAAATTTATGGGTAATCCAGTAGATCTTAATAGTTTTGTCGAAATCACGAATTTTCTGCAAATCCAATTTGAAATATTGCGTCAGCTATAAGAACTTAATTATGAGTATTTACAGTAACTACTACTACTCCGCATATTAATAACTGATTTATATCCAAAGATTTAAAATTTGATTTGCCGAAATGTCGAGATTTCGATAAGATTCTATCAAATTCTAATATATTTCCCACATTTGGATGAATCTAATCGGGTAAAAAGGGTAATTCAAAGCTAATAACTCAATTTAAAAATTTTGAATTTTTTCGCAGCACCCATCATAATGGCTTGAATTAGTGTAAAAAAAATATTTTAAGTTTCATCTCGATAATATATGGGGAATACGTTCCTCAAGGACCTTAAAGAAACCAAAATTGTATCTATAAGATTCCGAAAACTATCAAGATATCGACATAGGGCCTATATATTACTATTCTGTGGGTGATTGTTACTCTAAATATATAGGTGGTGTACCAATGAAAATGCCATCTTGTGAATAAATTCAGCAATTGAAGTTTTTCTTAAAAAATAAATTTTTGAGCGTAACTTTATAACGGTAAACGATACGAACTTAGTGTCATCGGCAACATTTATTTTCGAGTCCTCAATATTATGAAAAAAAGAAAAAAAGGGTCCTTCAGCAAGAACGAAAAAGATGATTTTTGACATTTAATCAGTAATCAGTCATATTTTTTATTTCGTACTTGGTGACGGACTTTCTGAACCGTTTTCTCTTTCTCTTTTTTAATATTGAGCATTAGAAATCAGATATTTTTGGCGACAATACTAACTTCGTATTATTAACCATTATCAAAATACGGTGGAAACCGATTGAATATGAAAAACTTCACTTTCTCATTACGACCACTAGGTATATAACCTATAAACTTAGAATTAAAATCATCCCCAGTATAATATTATTTGGCAGTTTTATCAATACATCGGGACCCATTTTTCGGAATCTCCATTTTTTTCTGATCGGGGTAAAACTTAAAACATATTTTTTACACTAATTAAAACCATTATAAGAGAGAGGTACCGTGAAAAAAATTTTGGGAAAAAAATCCTCAATACAAATAATAGTTACTGAACAGCCCTGAAATTATCTGTCACCACAACTACCTGTATAAAATATTACAAAATTTCAAACTGCATGATAATGCAAGCTTTCGACTCTTGTTCATTCAATTTAAATTTCCTCGTTTCCTAAAGTTAACTCTTTCAAAATTAAACATTTTATCATTATAGTCGTTGTCAAACAAATATCTTCAGAGCGTTGTAAACGTTTTTCGAGATTTCAAATTCTACTTGTCCAAATCTTGCGATGTAAATCAGGTATAAGATGCTGCTTATGAAGTTATTATAATTAAAAATAGTTTTAGAGAATTTTCGTGTTTTACTTTTTAAATTTTTGAATTAGGAGAGTAGGTTAGGTTAGGTTATGGTGGCAGTCATCTAAACTATAGATCGACTCAATAAGGAGACTAATTGAATATGTATGGTATATATGTACCTAATAAATTACATTGACATAAAATATTTCTTTCGTAGATTTTAAGTATTGTACGATAACTTAATAACTGGGGTGACCACTTCTTCGTCGGACCTGAAGTCTTTAGATTATGAGATATAGGGTTCGGATTTTAATGGCCAATATTGAGTTTCATCAAATATGTATGATAGTAGAACTAATAAAAATTAAATACACTACTTTTCTAGTGGTCTCAAAAAACAGCTAATTTACATACAAAGATGCGGAAATGAAAAGTTAATATTTTCAAGCAGTACCAACCGCAGCGACCATAGCATTTGAACATTTGCATTAACGGGTAGCTACCGCACCTATTTTCTTTACAGTAGGTACTGAACTTCAATGGCCCCCCCCCTTGGAAAGGCAATATGACCGCCACTGGCAAGACGATAGGTGAAGGATTTTTATCGGTTTTGTTCTCTCTCGAAATATTGATGTTTATGTGGTAAAATAACTTCACTAAGTTTCTGTGGAGATATACTCGTACGGTAATTACAGCCGCCTGGAATACCTCTTCTGCTTTGTAGATTTTACTTACGTGCGAGCGCCAATGGCGAGTGGTGCATTTCTACCATTGGTGCAGGGCTACCCATACTTCGATATTAATTTATGTTACAAAATGCGCATCAATATTTAATAATGTAAGCACCTCATAATCATCTTCGCCTTAGCGATCAGATATCCTGAGTCTAAAGAAGAGCAAGCCGAATTCTCTTGATTGGCGTCATAAATTACTTTATTATTTTTTAATAATAAAGTATTGTGATCGACCTGAAATTTCAAAAAAATTTGCTACCCTGAAATTTTGTATTTACGAGGGCGGATTGATAATGACGTGCAAAAATCAAGAAGGAGTGGGCAGGTAAGGAATTCGTTATTTTTTTTTACCTGGACCATCCTTAAATAGATTACCTGCAAAGTTTAAGCCTGATACCTCGTTTAGTTTTCGACTTATAAAAATTTTTAAAAATGGATAAAAATGAATTTCGTGTGTTGATTAAACACAATTTTTTAAAAGGGAAAACAGTTAAAGTAACCAAAGAAAAATTAGGTAAGCATTATGGGGACTCTGCACCATCGATCCGAATGATTTACAAATGGTTTTCTGAATTCAAGTGTGGTCGTACGAGCACACAAACCACACCAAGTCCAGGTCGCCCAAATGAGGTCACCACGCCAGAAATGATCGATAAAATCCATGATATCGTGATAGAAGATCGTCGAGTAAAAGTGCGTGAGATAGTTAACGTAGTAAGCATCTGATTTGAACGTGTTTGGCATATTTTGAAAAACTATTTGGACATGAGAAAGCTATCCGCAAGATGGCTGCCGCGTTTGCTCACAATCGACTAAAAAGGCAATCGTGTGACAACTTCGCAGCACGGTCTGCAACTGTTTTAACGTAATACAAATGAATTTTTTCGTTGATTCGTAACTGTTGATGAAGCATGGATTCACCACTACACTCCAGAAACCAAACAACAGTCAAAACAATGGAAGGATGTCGGTTCAAGGAGGCAAAACCGTTCTATCGGCTGGAAAGGTTATGGCGACAGTTTTTTGGGATTCCAATGGAATGATATTCACCGACTACTTGGAGAAAGGAAAAACAATGACAGGAGCATATTATTCTGAGGTATTGGTTTCATTGGATGTTGAAATCAAGGCAAAACGGCTTCATTTCGCGAAGAAAAAAGTGTTGTTTCATTGTCCGTTGTTGCAACGGCAAAACTGTTTGAATTACGGTACGAATTGCTCCCTCACCCACCGTATTCTACAGATTTGGCACCCTGCGACTTTTTATTATTTCCAGACTTGAAAAAATGGCTTGCTGGAAAGAGATTTACCACGAATACTGACGTCATAACTGAAACCAACGCCTATTTTGAAGGGTTGGAGAAATCATATTATTTGGAAGGGATCCACAAATCGGAAAAACGCTGGACTAAGTGTATCGAGCTAAAAGGAGACTACGTTGAAAAATAAAATAAATTTTTCCGGATAAAATTATGTTTTCTCAATTTTCGCACGTCATTATCAATCCGCCCTCGTACACGTTTTAGGACTAGTAAACACCAAAAAAGCAAAAAAAAAAATGTCCGTCTGTCCGCCGTACGCCGTACGCAAAATCGTTTGAAGGCTCGTAGCTCCCAAACCCGTTGAGGTATTAAGTTGAAATTTTTATGGTGGGTAGATTGGGTAAACTCCTACGACTGGTATCTTCTGGGGGGGGTGGGGGGGGGTGGGGGTGTAAGGGGGGATGAGGGGGGAGTGTTTTAGACGAAAAATTTTGGTTTCCAGATCTCAGGAACCACTTATGCTAGGAGGCTGAAACTTGGAACTTATGTAGTACATACTATTATAGTGGACTCATTTGCAAAAAAATTATCGATAAGGGTTGAGGGGTGTGGAAGTGGGGTGGAAAACAATGAGTCCAAAACGCTTGAAAGACGGGATTGAAACATTCTAAAATCCATATCTCCTGAACGATTGATGTCAGAAGATTGAAACTTCAGGAATACTTCAAAATTAGACAAGGACTAAAATTTTTAAGGGGGGTTATGGGGTGTGGGGGTGGGGGGTGAAAGACTTTGGATTACAATATCTTCCGAACCAATAACACCAGGAAGATTAAATTTAGTTTCTGTATATGGCATCACTAGAGGATTCTACTGAAAGTAAATTTTTTAAGGGAGGAGGTGGAACACGAAAGTGGGGGGATAGCAATTTCTCAAAAAATATAATTTTTATATCTCAGAAACCGTATCAGATATGATCTTGAAAATTTTACAGGAGTTGGAGTCGAAACGTGTTTAATGATGAGATACGGTGTTGGGTACTATGCGACTGACAACCTAAAAAATAACGTTCCAAATAGCCTCCTGGTTATCATTAAACACGTTTCGGACTTCTACCCATAAAATAATAAAGTTGCGCCCAGACTGTTGGCAGATTTTTTTTGCATACAATCGGTTCAGCTTAATGTTGCGAGCTAGGGGTTCGCCCGGATTTCAAGTAAAACACAATTCAATTTCATTTACTATTTCATCACTGATATTAATGAAAATATCTTTAAAAATACACTTTCGCCGTTTAACTCTCGGAGCAGAAAAACTTAGAGAGATTTCCAGCATATTCGGTTGTTTGTGTGGAATGCGCAAGAATTACATGCGAGAAGTGTCTAGAACATGCGAGAAGTATATAGAGGTCTCTACGACAATGCAAGGTTGTAGCTTTTCTCTGGTAACTTTAATATCAATAATAAGTGATTTGCTCGGGTTGCCAGAGTACACATGTAACAATAACGTTGTAACAATACCTTTAATTTTTGTAACACGTGTCTCAAACCCTCCAATCCAAATTAATAAATTATGAAAAAAAGGAACTCTACGACAGATATCAATATTGGTAAATCTATTATCTCTTGCATGTTATATTTCTATGGATGTCCATAACTTGAAAGAAAGTGGTTAATTTGTGGAAAGTCTACAAATAATGAACCGATTATAAATTAATTTTAGTTTGCAAATACCAGATAGATATCGTGTGAACAACTAGTTTTAATTTGAGAGAACCGAGAACCGAAAATTTAGTGGCAAGAGGATTTGTGATCAATACGTTGTATTTGAGCCGATAACACTAATAGAATCACCCCAAGAGACGACTAAAATTCAGTTTTCTAATTGTTATATTTTTAATTTTTTCCTTGTAAATCGGCTCTATTGTAAACTAGCAAAATAGCTAGCTTTTGTAGCTTTTTGAAATTTGTACCCGCCAATTGAATATTTAAATAGCCCAAATCGCGGGAAATAGCCCCATCTGGCGACCTTAGCAACAACAGTGCTACCCCACAAGTCGTGATCCTAAGCGATAGCCTTATATTAACCTGCAGCCAGAACTCATTTACTGTTGGAATTTACTTTCTTGGACGACCAACTCCACGTCATCCGTCTTTGTTTGACTCTTAAGTCCGAATATTTATTTGTCGAGATGGTGCAGGATATGAAGAAGCAATTTTCTAGTGCGGCTTTAAGTGTGTTGTTGCTTAGCACCAGAAACAGGGATTGTGGCCGTTTCATAGGATTCCTTGATCATGGCTTTGAATACGGATGGATTTGATGGAAATAACCTTAGGCTTAAGTTTAGTTTTATGACGTTCCCCAAATGTCTTGCATTGATAGGGCTCATATGTTAAAACTGTTACGCTTCTCTTACCTTGATCACGCTTATATAAGATATTTTCTATTTTCTTACTATTTTCTGCACTTGAAAATTACAACAAAAATAATTATACAATATCTTACCTTGATCGCGCTCATATTTTTTTATTAATTTTATCTTCGATTAAGTTTTTATTTTAAACAAAAAAAAATTTCAGTCCGTCTGTACGCCGAACGCAGTACGTCGTACGACGTACTCAAAATTGTTTGAAGGCTCGTACCTCCCAAACCCTTTGAGCTTTTAAATAGATTTTTTTGTAGATAGACTGGGTGAACTCCTTTAAGTTGCCATTTTTTAAGGGGTGAGGGTGTGAGGAGGAGATGGTGGTAGCGTTTGAGATGGAAAATTTTGGTTTCAAGATCTCAGCAGCCGCTTGTGCAAAGTTTTTAGGGGGTCAGTTCAAACTTTAGATTACAATATCTCATGAACAAATCGCACTAGAAAAATGAAATTCGGTTTATGTATAGAAGTCGACAAATGCAGTTTGCTGAAAATAATCTTATTCAAGAGGGAGGTGGAGCATGGAAGAGTTTTTCTAAAAAATCACGTCTCATATCTCAAGAACAGTTTAAGAGAGAAAATTTAGGGGGTGAGAGTGAAGAAGGGTGAAAAAAGAAAAGTTCAGATTCTTATATCTCGAGAATTCATAATGATGGGTAGCTGAAACTTGGAATTTGGATAGAGTTTTAGTAGCGGCATATTGAAAAAATATAATTTTTTTTAGGGTTAGTATGGTACGGAGTGGGGAGTGTTTTTCTATCTATCTATCGGCTATGCTAGAAAGTTGAAAGTTGGTGAGTATTTGTCGATCTAATCTGTAGAAAAGTAATTTAGTTAAAAAAAAATTTAAATATCAATTGTCGGAGGGGACAAAATAATGATCAGTGAAATGTCATATCTCGTCATATCTCTTAGGTCTTCTAAAATATTGAATTAATTTTTAATGTACGGATTCTTGACATTAATGCCTAGAATGTGTTTTCAGGGGGAAAACCGAAAAACGGAACTACTAATAGCTACGTAAATATCAACTGGTTGGTTTAAGTGGCAGCCCTCTCCTTTAAACAGAGCTCAATTAACTCAATGGCCGTTTTGGAACCACAAACTTGTATTAAACCCAGATGTTAGGGGTTGTTGTGACTGGGGAATTTAAAAGATGAGTGGGTGTGCGTTATATCCATCCTGTACAGTCTAGGAAGAGTAATAACTCTCCAATTTTCTTCCTCGAAATCTCCCTTAGGTCACCGTAGAAGGGTTTGCCTAGATCCTTGGAAAATATGGTATGTGCATTCATATTTTGAGACCCACTATAGCTTGACAAATTGTTGAGCTACAAAGTTGAAATTTCATCGCAATTAGGATTTAGTTAAAACAAGTGTTGAGTTTGCTATTGAGCACAATTACCTCACTTCTACGGATAGCTCCAATACAACAGTCGTTAAAACACGTGTCCACGAGTGTTGGCCGATAACTTCAGAACGCTTTAAGCTAGGAATTTAAAATTTTGTACACATTAATTTTTAAATGGTTCCAGGTAAAAGGGATAAATATGCTGGAAATACAGTGTATCCTTCCTGCAGCCCTGTAAAGATACTTGAAAAGGAAAAATTAAAATTTCGGTGATTTACCTACAGTTGCAACATGTTGTTTTTCTCTTTCGAGTAGCAACCAAACGAGAGTCTTTAAAAAGATCACTCCTTGTTGTGCTGTATCCCCAACTACAAAATATATTGGAGTTCAAAAATTCATTATATTTATACAAAAATTTATTTAATAACTATTTGTCTCTATTTCTACCTTCATGTGTTTCCGAACAATAACTGAAAAATTATGAATACTTCAAGCTAGAAAAATTTGGTATTCGGATACTTTAATTTGTGTACTGGTTTATGTAAAAGCTGAATATGGAGAAAACGAGCAAGTCCTTCTTGGAACCGCAGTACGGAAGTTGGAAGTTCGAAAGTACAAATGAAAACAAAAATAGGATAAATGATGGTACTACTCGAAGGATAAACTACAAAGGTGGTTTCATTTGTCAAAACTCCTAACACATCGAGAACGCGTGCAGCTTATTAATGATTTTTTTAAGGAGTAGGTCCTTGAAGCACTTGTTCAAAACCATGTCGAAAAGAACTTCAGACCAGGGTATCGTACGAGAAGGAATCCGAAATTTAGCTTTTCTGGGGATTCCCAGACAACAACTAGGTATGTATAATGGTCTTTATCTGTGGAAAGAATATATGTCTAGTCTTCCATGCACGAATCCTGTTCATCTTAATTGAATATATCCTTCCAGATTTTTGTTCCAAATTTACCCTTTGAGACATTGGGACCTAAATATCGTACTCAGGGCTGACTTTCGTTCCAAGACTTTGCTGAGCCTCTGTATTTTTCATTGCAACCACTGTCAGTATTTCCATACATGAATGTGCGAGTGGCATATATTTTTTTTTGTTTTGAGGTGGAGTAATTAAAAGTGTCATCAAAGTGCTTTACTGATAATAGTCGAGCTTTATTGATAGGCATAACGATGCGAGCATATATTAAACGACTATAGAGACATCTAGTATTCAAAATAGAAAAATAATTTACGTTATCTTCTTTAGACGTTATGTTTAAGATATGGATGGCAATCTCGTGCCGCCAAAATTATGAACGTTTTTCTACTGATCGGAGAATTATAATCCCACTAATAAGTAGCAGGTGTAATGTTGTCACTCGTATGAGAAAGTTGTGTTAAGGTGTAATGTAAAGTTCAGATTGTACAGAACTTAGGCATGTTTGAGTAAGTGAGTAGCGAAATGAACTTCATCTAGATGATCTAGTTCTTAGCTTTAAACCTAACATACGAGGTGCAATAGAATCTACTACCTGAAAAAAATAATTAATAGGCCTTGGAATTCAGAAATTGACAATGAGATAGACATAGAAGATAGTGGCAAATATACAGAGATGCATCCACTCAATCCAAAGTTAAGATCAATTTTATCAAAGTTCTCCGATATTGACAATTGACCCCTAAAATTAAAGGTGATGACGCCACGAATTTAAATCCGCAACAAAATTAAAAAAATGAAAGATTTTTTTTTAATCTGTTTTCGGATTTGAAAAGGAGGTACCAGCACCTTTAATTTATGGGGTCACTTGTTGAAAATTGATCTTAAAGTTGCCAAAGGGTACCTCTTGCCATTTTTCAAGAAAATCAATTTTTCAAATTGACACATTAAACAAAAGGGGAGCTCAACAGCTGCCCGAAAATAAAAACAAAATTAAAATCAAGTCAGAAATGAGGGAATGGTGGCCAAGAACGTCGCGACTATTCTTTTACCTCTCCTGGCCGCAAATTTTAAAAGTTTTTAAATCTTGCGGATTTGAAAAGGAGGCGCCAGCACCTTTAAGTTCATGGGTCACTTGTTAAAATCGGACAATTGGGAGAGAATTTGGTAAAATTGCCCTAAAATTTTCCAACATGCCATTATTTTTTTTAAGTCAATTTTTCGAATTTCGGATTTTTTTTTCACCGCAAACGAAAGGAGAGCTCAACAGATGCTCAAAAATCCAAACAAAAATAAAATCGGAATGGTGGCCGAAAACGTCGAAAAAAAAATTCTAAATTTCCATTTTGTCAAAATCGGAGAACTGGAGGAGGTTAAGAAATTCAAGTGACAGTGGAGGTTAAGAAATTCAAGTGACGGTGAAGGTTAAGAAATTCAAGTGACGGTGGGGGTTATTAAATTCAAGTGACGGTGGAGGCTAAGAAATTCAAGTGACGGTGAAGGTTAAGAAATTCAAGTGATGGTGGGGTTAAGAAATTCAAGTAATGGCGAAAAAAAGAAGGCGCCAGCACCTTTAATTTAAGGGGTCACTTGTCAAAATCGAAGAACTTTGACAAAATTGATTTTAAAGTTGCCAAGTGGTACCTCTTGCCGTTTTACCCCCAACTCCTACACCTTGTTTAATCTGATTGGATCTATTAAGACAACGACAAAGTTGCAACCTTCTGTCATCAAATTTATCAACAATAAATTCCCCCCCCCACACTTCCATAACCCGCAACCCTTATCGACCATTTTTTGGAAATAGGTCCACGATCATATTTCTACATAAGTTCCAAGATTCAGCCTACTAGCATAAGCGGTTCCTAAGATCGAGAAACCAAAATTTTTCGTTTAAAACGCTCTCCCCACCTTACCCCTCACAACCAACCCTACCATCTCGAAAAAGATACCGCTCGTAGGGTTCACCCAATCTACCCACAATAAAAATTTCAACTAAATTTCTCAATGGGTTTGTGAGCTACGCGACTTCAAACGCTTTTGCTTACGGAAGACGGCGTATGACGGACTGCGGACGGACGTCCAAGGCAGATGGACGGTTGCTTTTTTGGAATTTACTAGTTTTAAAACATCAAATTACAAAATTTCAAAGTTGCAAATTTTTTTCAAATTTCAGCGATCACAATACTTTATTATTGCAAAAATAATAAGGCAAAAACTCAAAGGAGTGCCCAAAAACTTCCTATTGATCAGTCCTCATAAATAAATGTTGCAAGCCCAATATGCGTGGAGTTCCTCAAGTTATCTGGGAGGACGTCTATATATCGCATTATTAATATTATTTTTGAGGGTTGAGTGAAAATTGGTTTCCAGACTCTTTTCTAAAAATTTTCTAAAAGCTCTTACTTAGGTTTTGAAATGGGACAGCCGTATTTCATCTAGAGTATAAAATGTTTCCGCTACACCGGAATGCGGGTATTCATATGATTTTATTTGAGGTGGGATAATCTTACAAATAACTGCGAAGCCCTTAGAGCCTAGCTACGTCCATTACAAGCTGGTTAATAAGATATGTGCTTAAGGGTTTTCTAAAATGAAATACGTTAATACCTTCAATCATTATGATTTATATCTTTGTTGGCTTTATACATTAGACTCTAATTTATCACTATAATTATATACACTTAAAATTTAAAATTTAACGTGGTATTATAAAATAGTTTCACTTATGTGTATAATCGGAATTGTGCGTGTAGTTTGTACTACTATCGATCTTTCATTTAATCGTTTCCTTTCGTTACTATTCCAAACGCTGTAACCAAAGTAGATCAGGAATCCTGAAAATATATTTAATATTAAGGATCTGTTCCAATAGTCAGCTTAGACATAACGTTGTTATAATAGTTTAGGAAAAGAGTAGCTAATCCATCCAAACAGTTAACTTCTAACTTCATGTTTCAGATTTCAAAACTAAAGTCGAAAAACGAAAGTGCAAGTATGTTTTTGTTCATTTCATGCAATTTTTTATAGAAACACTGTAGAAACCAACCCTATTCATTGCAACAGCAAAAATTTAAAGTTTGTCTTTTGTCATTCATTAAAAAGTGTTTAAGTCAACTCTCTCGTTGACTTCGTCAGCTGTTGTAAGACTAGTCAAAATTTAATTGTAACCAGAATTTCTTATGTGTGATGCCATTACCTGTTATAACTAGACGTGCGAGGGTGGTTTGATTGAACTGGAAAAATCAAGAAGGAGGGGCCAGGTAAGGAATTTGTTTTTTTTTTACCTTTGCCATCCTTAAATAGATTACCTGCAAAGCTTAAGTTTTTGTGGAACTGCTGTCTAAGCAAGTCAACTTCTAGTAATTTTTAAGAATGGATAAAAACGAATTTCGTGTGTTGATTAAACATAACTTTTTAAAAATACAAACAGCAAAAGTAACCAACGTCATCAATGAAACCAACGCCTATTTTGAAGGGTTGGAGAAATCATATTATTTGGAAGGGATCCACAAATCGGAAAAACGCTGGACTAAGTGTATCGAGCTAAAAGGAGACTATGTTGAAAAATTGTGTTTTCTTGACTTTTGCATGTCATTATCATAAACCACCCTCGTAAACGAAGCTGACTATTGAACAGATCTAAAAACTTCTCATATCAGAATAATAAAGATACTTACCAATCACAATCCAAACAGTGAACCGTAACCACGTTGTAACGTCTAATTTGATTGCTAAGTAAATATTTATGAAGATCGATAAAGCTGGAATCCATGGAACCAGTGGTGTCCGAAAGGCCAAATCTATTCGAGAACGCGGTTGTCGTTTGATTACGAGAACAACAGATATCATGGCAACAACGGAAACGATGACAATTTTGATACAAGCACTGTAAGGGTCCGAAAGGTCATCTTCGAATAAGCTGAGCATGATCCCCAGAATAACGCATAAAATACCTGCAA
Source organism: Beris morrisii (assembly GCA_951812415.1). Classification (NCBI taxonomy): domain Eukaryota; kingdom Metazoa; phylum Arthropoda; class Insecta; order Diptera; family Stratiomyidae; genus Beris; species Beris morrisii. Next base: position 103,149,463 of record OX638310.1, read on the forward strand.
AAGGATAAAATTTCACTATATTGAGCTCCAACGATAAGACGGTAGATGAATTAAATGACCAGGGCAAAAAAGTTGTAAAATTAAGGAAATACTTACAATAAATAGCACATCCCCATGTAGCAATGTTTGAGCTATTTTTCGAAGCAACCTTGTCACCATCGTAGTTGCAAAGTTTCTTGAACCAGTTTTTGTTCATTCGCTCGGTTGTACCAGGATGATAATGGTGATAATAAGGATCATCTTCGTTGTACCTCAGAATCAAGACGCAACAGGATACCATCGTATAAGCCAGCAATGTACCTATTGACATCATATGTATTAATTCGGAGAGATTGAAGAATGTTGCAACCAGTGCAGTTATCAGTCCTGTGACTAGTGTTCCATTACAGGGCGTCTTGAATTTTGGATGTATTTTGCCCATGAATTTAAAGAGCAATCCGTCAGAAGCCATGGAGAAGATAACTCGTGGCAGTGGAAACATGGTTCCTATTAGACTAGCGCATAGTCCGAACATCGCTCCCACCAACACAGCATATTTACCGATTACCCACCCTTTCACTTGAAATGCGTACACTAAGGGTGCATTTGAGTCCTGTTGGAAGTATGGAAGCATCATAGTCAGGACCATCGACATGCAAACGTATGCCAGAAAAATTAGCGATAATGATATGCAAAATGCTAATGGAATTGAACGACGTGGATATTTTGCTTCCTCTCCTGCAAAAGACCAATTTGAAATTTAAGGATCTACGCAAGAATTCGTAAAGAAGTGTGAACCTGCTGTTGCAATCGAATCAAATCCTATAAAAGCGTAAAAGCATACCGAAGCTCCACGTAGAACACCCGAGAATCCATAAGGCATGAACCCTCCAGTTCCGTATCCTTCGGGAACACTTCGAAGAGGGATTTGCCAATTCGACGAATCAACTAGAAAAGAGGCAATGTGTTACCAAACTTCCTAAATCATAACCAGTTTGTTTTTTGTGGAACGGCATTCACTAGTTACCTTTAAAAAGTCCTGTTAAAATTAAAAATGCCACAATTGTGATATTCGTAACTGTGAAAATGTTATTGAAAAACGACGATTCTTTAGCTCCAAGTGCCAAGGCAACTGAAATTAAAACAAAAATAAAATCATTAAACAAATCACTGTAAGTAAAATTATTTCACAAATTTCTACCTGACACTAAGATTGTAACCAAAAACGCAAAAGCATCGGGATAAGCACTTAAGCCCGGTACGTTGATAGGAGCATACTTCATAAAAAAATCTCTCATCACATATCCTAAAATTGAGTCCAAGTATTCGCTCAGTGCTTTCGCGACACTCGCAGAACCTGCAAAATAAAGTGATCGAAAAATTCGGTCATATGTTTAGATACAGTTTCTCCCAAAACAAAAGAGATATTTCGATCTTCAAATTCGCTGCGCAGAGAGAGTTAAAACATACATACGAGGGTAGTCCCAGAAGTTCCCGACCTTACGTATAGATGGCGGTGGTTGTTTGAATAAGGTAAAAGTACCAACCTTATAAAGCTTAATTTTGAAGTTTGAAAACGCTACGTTCTTCAGTATGCGCTTGGCAGTCATCAATAGCGAACGCTCTCAATGAATTTTTATACATGGAACAAATTAGTCAACATACATGGAACAAATTAGTCAACCAATATCTAAGCCAAACTAGATTCTACTCTTGGGGAGTCTGCCCCTTCGCCTACAACAATAAAACATTGGGTGGCAGAGTTTAAATAAGGTCGTAAGAGCTGCCAAGATGAACATCGCAGTGGTCGACCACTCCAGAAATAGTGAAGAAAGTCCATAAAATGGTATTGGGCGACCGTCGACTGAAAGTGCACGAACTAGCAGACATCTTGGGCATTTCAAAAAGTGCTGTACATCACATATTGATTGAAAATTTGGTCATGAGAAAGCTGTGCGGAAGATGGCTGCCGCGTTTGCTCATAATGGAACAAAACAGCGACGTGATAATGCTTCAATCGAGTGTTTGGCGATTTTTTACAGAAATAAAGCCGAGTTTTTGCGTCGATGCATAACCATGGACGAAACATGGGTCCATCACTGAGACGAACGAACAGTCAAAACAATTAACTAACAGGCAAGAATCGATTTCTAAGGAGGCGAAGTTCCATCTGCAAGCGTCAGTTTCTTGGGATGTGCGTGGGATCATTTTCATTGACTATCTTCAAAAAGGCAACACAATAGACGGCGAGTATTAAGTTTTTCTATTGGAAGTCGTAGGTCCCGCGAAAAAAATCTCTCTTGTTTTGGGACAGACTACACAAACATTCTTCAAGTATCTATGAGACTACTGACTTTTAATCATGACTCACCAATTGCATATTCTAATATCATATTCCATCCAATGAAGAAGGCCATAAATTCGCCGATGGTAACATAACTGTAGATGTAAGCTGATCCAGCTTTTGGAACTCGAGCGCCTATTTCAGCATAGCTTAATGCTGCAAACATGGACGCTATGGCTGCAATCAGGAAGCTAAGGACTACTGCAGGTCCGGCTATACTCTTCGCAACCTCACCAGCTAGTACGTAAATGCCAATTCCTAAAGTACTACCTACTCCTAATGTTGTTAAATCGAATGTGGACAAAACTTTGGCTAGTCGAGATTGCACACGATCATTTACTGGTTTCTTTCGTGTCAGTGCTTTGTATGCTTTGGCCACTAGTTTAGCTGGTTTCAGATTTGGTATTCGCCTAAAAAAAATCAAAAATAAAAATTTGAATGAAAATCTGAAAACTGAAGTTATTTGTTTGGGCGAAAACATACTGTTGAGTACAAACAACGTTAGTAGTCAAAGAGCTCTGACATGAAGTGTACGAACAAACAAACTATCGAAACACAATTATCTTCACAGATCACACATGATATTCAAGAAAAATTTACCGTTTCATAGAACATGAATATGTGAAGTATTCTAATCTACACAATAGCTCAATGAGGACTTAATTCCTGATTTCAATGAATGTCGCATTACAAACACTTTCACGTCTCGCTTTCACAGTAGAATTAAACCGATTCTGTGTACAAGTTCTGCGGCTCTTATATACTGGATGTGTTAAGACGAGAGATTTCCAGCATAATCGGTTGTGTGTGTGGAATGTTTTGGAAGTGTGAAGAACATGCAAGAAGGAAAAGAGAGTTCAAGAAGTGTGTTGAGTTTTCTTCGTATTCCAGTTGGATAATAGGAGGTTGTTGTTTTCGCATTGGAAACTGATGTTACGTTAACAGTTACGATATAGCAATATTGTTAAATCCTATTGTTAACAATATTTAGCTTGTTCTGATTCTGGTTGAACTTCCTGCAAGAGACCATTCGCTCCCTTGGCTACTGGCCAACAGATACAAACATCGCATTGAATGAAATATGCATTTGGCACTCAGTAGCATCATCGTAATCAGACCAAATTTCTGTTATTAGCGGTTTCTAAACAATAGAAAGATAAAGTTCTCATCTCACCCACATACGTCCCCATTTTTAACGTGAATCGTCCCTAAAAAAAATGTTAGATTTTCGGTTGATACTCCAATAGAGAAGAAAAAAATCTACAATTGTGAAAATTTGCTGTTCACATAAACTGGGGTCTCATGAGCTCTTTTAAGCATCAAATAAGTTCATTCACAATGAACCTCAATTCACCAAAGATTCAAAGATTTAAAAATATTTTAATTTTTTTCTGATTTTTCTAAGTACTAGTGCTACATTTTCTTTGCATATAGAACAAAGCTTCAGTAAAGCTAATTACCACCGAAAATTTTACGCTGCTCAAATATTAACTTCCTTCCGGTAAGCTGCCTGAAAAGCAGGAACGAAGCGCTTATCGCTGCGGTTACGCAATGCTAAAAAGCAACAGGACAGGCATAGGAGAAGAAGCGATCCAAACTTCCAAAGAACCGCGATAGTTGTGTAGTGGAAGCGCTCGATTTCCTAATAAGCATTATTCACGTATGTATGCATCTGGCGCTTTTATATCGCAACAGTAGTAGTAGGCTAGATAAGGGAGTTTCATTATCTAGCTCACTAACGAGGAAATTAATAAATTGAAAGCGCAGAAAAAATTCCTATTAAAGCAATAAATAAAAATAAAATTTACCGATCCTAAACTTTTTTACATTACATACGAGTATATACGTAGGTACATGATACTCGTATTAATATCTTGCCGAATGAATTTAATTTAATTTGTTTAGCCAGTTATTTTAACTCAAACTTAAACTATCTAACAAAACAAATTGTGCGTCTTAATTACAGGCACGTACTTACCGTAAATTGTCAATTTAGATCTTGGCACCTGCCTCTGTGATTAATTTCTGATTTTTTTTTTTTTTTATTATTTTATGATATCAATAAATATTAATTACATTTTCAGTATTTGTAGGTCTCTTTCGAATCACTTCTAAAAATATTAATCGCCATGAATCAATCGTCTCCCATTCAATTAGCAGTTTTATTTAACCATTTTTTAATAAATGCTTGTATTTTGTCCTTATCGCTATTGGAAAGAGTGACAATCGCATTTGGAAAAGAGTTAGCGGTGTGATAATCAAAATGTGAAAATTTCCGAAAATTTCTTTATTGTTGTATCCATTGTTATTCTATTTATATTTTAGTATATTTTTAGTATATAAGCAATTTCATTAAAAGAATATTAATGTAAACATATTGATAAACACTATAGAATCTACCATATTCAAGAAAGCCTATGTTTTGATTAATATACCTATATAGGTATAGGTATATGATAACATCATAACATCATACAAAATTAAGCTACAACAGTATTGCCAACTGATTTTTTGTTAAGTAAGTAGATTTTTTGCAGCAAAGTAAGCAGAAAAGCAAAATAGGTAAGTAGATAAAGTAATAAGTATTTTTTCTTATTTATATTTTGAACTTTTGAACTTAAAATTATAATACAAGACAGAAATATTGTTGAAACGAATTTTTTTTATTAAATTCTGGTCGATAATTTCATGGCATTTATTTTTTAAATATGATTTCCGTCATATGTCCGCCGCGGCTACGAGTTACATGGTCCATTCGATCAGTCCACTTTTTGACTACTTTTTCCAATAAATCTGGCCGTATGGAGTCAATAGTGGCTTCCAATGCTTAAAGAGTTGCTGTTAATTTTTGAAAACAAAAATTCAGTCAGTTTGGCCGTAAAATGGACGAAGTGCTCTATGAACTTCGCGAACAGATTTATTTTTTTCAAAGTAAATTTCCACAATTGGGAAGCGTTGTTCTGGCGTTAAACGATTTATGATGACTTGCCAAACCTTACTGAACAGAAATGTCAACACAATTTGACATTCTCAGCTGTCAAACCACAGTTATCGATATCGAAAGTTCTCATGCACCTAAAAAAAACACCCATTATGTATGTATAGCATAAAAATAAAATTCACATTATTTATATTGTCTACGAAAAGTATAAATTTTTGTTTTATTAGAAGTAAACTAAAATGTCTTACTGGTAAAATCTACTTTTATGAAAAAGATATTGTTACATTGGTGGCACTTAAGATAGTTTTTGTTAATCAAATGCAACATTATACCTTACGTGTAAATATAAAAATCTATGAATGTTAAAGAATATAAAGTTATTGTTGGTCGTTTCATTTGAAACTATATACATATTTTGCTTAAATTTGTTCAACATTTTGGGTAATATTTTCAAATCAAAACAGTTTGACTCTGAAATTTTAAGAAGTACCTTTGTTTGTAAACATTCATTGATTGACGTATTTCTAATTAAGTCCCTGGCTTCGGGTGAAAAAACACGTTCGATATTTGCGGATGAATGTGTAAAGGTCAAGATATTAAATACAAAATTACATAAGGTTATAAAAGCCTTCTGTTCACCTATCTGGACAGAGGAAAGATCTTGCCAATATCTTCTTCTACATTAGAATTATTTTTTTCCAAATAATTATTTAACAGAGTAAATTCATCATCGGGTTTTTGTAATTTATGGTCTTCAACAATAATGTCCTTTCAATGTATAGTTCTTACTAAGATGCTTTTCTTGTTGATTTTGTTATCTACGAGTATGTACAGTAGTACAGTGGATTCCGTTCACGCAATATAATAGGATAAGTGCATTAAATTGTACTGGAAAAGAGTTTTAGAATTTTGTTGTAAAGTAAGTAGAAAGAGGTGTCCATTAAGTAGGTAAGGAGATAAGCATAAAAGTAAGTAGATCTACTTATTTTTAGCTAGAGTTGGCAACGCTGGCTACAAGTCAATGTGAGAGTTTAAGATATGGAAGTCAATGTGACACAAAGACATCAACCCAGTTTTATACTGTGATACATGCAACGAGCTCGTCAACATTCTGCGAGATTCGCTATATCGAATGTCAAATCCTTTCACTCTCGCTCAAAAACCGCGATCGAGGTGAAACAACGTGAGGTGAGACCTCGACTTCTGACTGCCGACTGCAACAGCAAGGTTTCACTAAGCCGCTATGAAACAGCTTGCAACCGCTAGAATATGAAGAACCTCTCTTCAACTTATAGGCTTTTCAAATTGTACATGTGCATCGGGTCGACGGCGATGGCATATTTTAAAATTAAGTAAGATCAGGACTTCGCCGTTTAACTGACGTCATCATATAATTGTGAACGTCACGGTAAAATCTGCCGTTTTTGTGGTAACATAAAGAGCCGTGAGACCCTGAAAAAAATCTGCCAACAGTCTGGGCGCAACTTTATTATTTTTTGGGTAGAAGTCTAGAACGCGTTTAATGCTGAGAAGCAATATACTCGTAGGTTACTATGCGACTGACAACCTAAAAAATAACGTTCTAAATAGCCTCCTGGTTATTCTTTAGGTTGTCAGTTGCATAGTAACCTACATCGCTTCTCAGCATTAAACGCGTTCCGGACTTCTACCCAAAAAATAATAAAGTTTCTGTTGGCAGATTTTTTTTATTTATTTACGTTTTTTTTAATAGAAGATGCCATAGAAGTAAAAGCGAATTCGATCACATTAAACCTAGAAGATTTTCGGAATCAGTGAAAACTTGAACAATACCTTACACACCCAGGGGTTTTCATATTGAAAAATACCTAAATAGGTTTTTTTCTCCGACTATGTTTAAAGCTTTTAGAAGTGAAACTGAATTCCAAAACTCAATAGACCTAAGAAATATATAGGAATCGGATATCGAAAAATTTGGAAGAACGTTTCTGGGCGCTTATATAAAGTAACATTGCTTTGATAGCTCGACATGTTTAAAAGTTTTATCGAAATTCGTGAAAATGTCACGGGCAGCCACGCGTACCTACCTACCTACCTACTCAACCTCTGAACGCCAATAAAAATCTGAGTTTTTTTTTCTCTTTAATTACTCGAGTAGCGCATCTACATATACGTACTAAGTTTCAACTTTCTAGCATTAGCCGTTTCTGATATATAAAAATTAAATTTTTTGTAAAATTGCTATACCCATACTTTCGTGTTCCACCTCCCCCCTCAAAAAGTTTACTTTCAGTATACTCCACACACCTATACAGAAACCAAATTTTATCTTCCTGATGTAATTCGTTCATAAGATATTGTAATCCAAAGTTTTTCACCCCATACCCCCTTAAAAACTTTAGCCTTTGTCTAATCTTGAAGTATCCCTAAGGACAACCACAAAGTTTCAACCTTCTGACAACAATCGTTCAGGAGATATGGATTTTAGAATGTTTGAATCCCGGCTTTCAAGTGTTTTGAACTCATTGTTTCTCACCCCACTTCCACACCCCTCAACCCCCATCGACAATTTTTTTGCAAATGGGTCTACTATCATAGTTTTACATAAGTTCCATAAGTTTCAGCGTCCTAGCCTAAGTAGTTCCTGAGATCTAGAAATCAAAATTTTTCGTCTAAAACGCATTCCTCTCCTCCCCCTCACACCCCCACCCACCCCAGAAGATACCAGCCGTAGGGCTTCACCCAATCTACCCATCATAAAAATTTGAACTTAATATCTCAACGGATTTGGGAGCTACGAACCTTCAAACGATTTTACGTACGGCGGACAGGCGGCCTTTTTTTTGCTTTTTTGGTGGAAAGAATGGGATCGACGAGGCAACGGGAGCAATGGGAGCAACTGGAGCAATGGGAGCAACGGAAGCAACGGAGAAACGGGAGCAATGAAGCAACGGAAGCAAAAATGAAAACCGCTGGCCTTGCAGTTTCAGTGATATAGCACCATACCAGTGGCGGTCATAGGGGGGGGGGGCCAAGGGGGCCACGGCCCCCTCCCCCCCTAACAAATTCGTAACCCGTGATTACTTTCTCCCGTCTGCTTTAAAGAAAAATTATATGACACTATAAGATTAATAGATGCACTTAATAAAGTATAATGCACTTAATAAAGTATAATGTTTTAAATCGGATTCCACTTTATGTCTTTCGTTAATCCTTCTTTTGTCTTTGTCTCCTAATTGAAAAGAAGACTGTACTAATTAAAAATATTTCAATCGAAAAGTAATAAAATTTCGAATATAAATATATATAATCAATCGTTGGGTTGTGATGTGTTTTGTTAAGGAAGTAGCTTTTACTGTTTGAAAAAATTTCGATTTGGATTATGCTTGGACAATTGTCATTATGTGCATCCTAATACTACATTAAAACGTAAATTGTGGTAAATGCAGCGAAACACAATATCATTGCTGTCCAGATCGTTTTGAGTGGATTTTGAACTAAGTTTTCAAAAAACCTAGTCATCGGAGCGGATATAAAACATATTCAAATTTATCGGTAATCCAGCAATCTTAACAGTTTTGTCGAAATCACGAGAGAAATCAGCTATAAGTTCTTAATTATGAGTATTTACAGTAACTATTACATATTAATAACTGATTTACATCCAAAGAGCCTGGATGTAAAACTTGATTTTCCGAAATGTTGAGATTTCGATAAGATTCTATCTAATTCTAATATACGAGTATTTCCCATATTTGGATGAATTTGAAATCTACTCGGGTAAAAAGGGTAGTTCAAACCCTAATCAAAGCAAATCACTCAATTTAAAAATTTTGATTTTTTCGCAGCACCCATCAGGCTCGAATTAGTGTAAAAAAAATACGTTTTAAGTTTCATGTCGATAATAGGTGCGTTTTAATGCTCTCCAGAGTAGGATAGGATAGCATAAAAAATTTATATACAAAATAACAACAACATTGCTGTTTTTACGATTCTTTATTACTTTTTTCCATAGATAGTAGGCTAGAATATAGATTTTAACCGGAATAGTTCCCCCAGTGAGCTCACTGGGGGAACTATGCGCGATAAATTCTCTAATGTAGCCTACTATCTATGGAAAAAAGTTATAAAGAATCGTAAAAACAGCAATGCTGTTGTTATTTTGTATATAAATTTTTTATGCTATCCTATCCTACTCTGGAGAGCATTAAAACGCACCTAATATATAGGGAATACGTGCCTCAAGAACCTTAAAGAAACCAAAATTGTATTATATAAGATTCCGAGAACTCTCAAGATATCGACATAGGGCCTAGAATAGTATCATTCTGTGGGTGATTGTAACTCTAAATATATATAGATGGTGTACCATCGAAAATGCCATCTAGTGCATAAATTCAGCAATTGCAGTTTTTCTTAAAAAATAAATTCTTGAGTGTAACTTTGGAATGGTAAACAATACGAAGTCTTTTAGAGTGCTCAATGAAAAAGAAAAGAAAAAAAAGAAGTCCTTGAGCAAGGACGAAAAAGATGATGTTTTACATTTAATCACTAATCCGTCATAGTTTTTGATTTCGTACTTGATGAAGGACTTTCTGAACTGATTTCTCTTTCTATAATATAATATAGAGCATTAGAAATCAGATCATTTTGCCGACGATACATACTAACTTCGTATTATTAACCATTATAAAAATACTGTCGTAACCGATTGAATATGAAAAACTTCACTTTCTCAGTACGACCACTAGATGGTATTTCCGATGGTACATAACCTATATATTTAAAACTACAACCATACACAGAATAATATTATTTGGCCGTTTTGTCAATACATTGGGACCAATTTTTCGGAATCTCAATTTTTTTTATTTTTTCTGATCGGGGTGAAACTTAAAACATATATATTCGACTCTTGTTCATTCAATTAAATTTCCTCGTTTCCAAAAGTGAACTCTTACAAAATAAATTAAAAATTTTATCATCACAGTCGTTGTCAAACAAATGTCTTCAGAGCGTTGTAAACGCTTTTCGAGATTTCAAAATCTACTTGCCAAAATCTTGCGATATAAATCAGGTATAAGATGCTGCTTATGAAGTTATTATAATTGAAAATAGTTTTAGAGAATTTCCGAGTTTTGTTTTTTAAATTTTTGAATTTGGAGAGTAGGTTAGGTTAGGTTATGGTGGCAGTCATCTAAACTATAGATCGACTCAATAAGGAGATTAAGTGAATATGTATTCATACCTAATAAATTACATTGACATGAAATATTTATTTCGTAGATTTTAAGTATTGTAGGATAACTTAATAACTGGGGTGATCACTTCTTCATCGGGCCTGAAGTCTTTAGGTTATGAGATATTGGGTTCGGATTTTAATGCCCAATATTGAGTTTCATCAAATATGTATGATAGTAGAACTGGACTTAACGTCAATTGCCGCAGTTGTGGGGATGCAAATAAGAGGGAAACTGTCATTCACCTTCTTTGCGAGTGTCCCGCCCTAGCTAGAGCCAGACTTCGCGCACTAGGCAAAGCCTTCTTCAATAACCTCGATGAGATCTCGAAAAACAAGATAGGAGAACTGATCACCTTCTTGAATAGCTCCGGATGGATATGATAATCCATTCAAGCCCCAGGTCTCTGTAAAACTATACATATACTTCATCAGCCCTCAACGACCATGTTAAACGAGTTGTGGTATCAAAACGGCGCTTCCTGTGCTAATTGGGCTCTGTTTTCGGCAGACGGGCCACCACGTAAACCAACCAAACCAACCAACCAGAACTGGACTTGGCGAAATCTCGACATTTTAACAAAACTCTCAAAATCTACTAGATTTCTCGTACATGTGAGAGATCTTAAAGTCTGTTGGGTCTTCTAAATTTTGTCGAAATCGAGATCGACATCGACTTCTACTGAAATCGGAAATTATGTTCACCAAGCTTTTTCCATTGCTTAAAGACGTATAATACAGATTAATATTTTTGATATCATACAAATAAATTGAACGATGTTAAAGAAATCCCATCAGAGCGATATTAAGGATTTTTAATATCCTGAAATTCGGTTGCCAAAATCTGGCGATTTAGATGTGGAAATAAGAAGTTGATATTTTCAAGCAGTACCAACCGCAGCGACCATGGCATTTACACAATTTCTAACAACGCTGCATTAACTGGTAGATACCGCACCTATTTTCTTTACAGTAGCTACTGAACTGTTGAGCTCCCCTTTCGTTTGCGCTGTCCTTTGTGGAAATCAAAAAAATAATTTTTTTTTAAAGAAGCAGCTTTTTCGAAATTTTTTTCAAAACTGGAAATCGGTAGAATAAGCACTGCTCAAGCCCGTTCATTCTGAAACCGACAAGTAACGGGAAGCAAGTCTGGAAACCGCTCGCATTGACAGAATTGAACAACGGGAACTACAGGGGAAATGGAATCAACAGGATGCGTTCGAAACGCTCGAAAGCTGGGATTGAGATATTCTAAAATCCATATCTCCTAAACGGTTAATGTCACGAAATTGAAACGTAAAGATTATTGGTAAGTATACTAGAAGAATAGATCGGAAACAAAATGTTGAAGGGAGTAAGTGGCGTGAAGGATAGGGCTGCGACATCGGCATCGATGTTTCTAGAACATCGATGTTTTGCAAAAACATCGAGTACTTTTTACATCGATGTTTTGATTTCGATGTTTTTTATACATCGATGTTTTATACTAACATCGAACACAATCTAATCATTAAGTACCTAAAATAAATTATAATTTACTTATTAAATTTTAATTTTTAAATAATATCTCAATCATTATTTTGTTCTTTCTGTGCAACAACAACATCAGTCATCAGCTCAGCTGATTTTAAATTCTTCATTTCTCTATGTAAAAGGCGGAATACGTTGCACCACTCGTAGAAATGGAGTGAATTTTGTACGTACAAAGAACGTACGTATGTTACGTATAAGCACCTAAAATATTAAACGTAGAATCGCCGTAAATATTCTACGTCTAGTGCTCTTCCAAACTATACGTATGGCTAGGAAAGGTTCAGAAGCTGACTTCATGGGACCATATCCATTCTGTGGGATACCATTAAGCACAGCCAGAATGAACATCCGAATGTGGCAAAAATCGCAAAGTGCCATTCACTGGGACTTGGCACCGGGTAACAGGCACTCAAAGCTTTTTATGCCAAAACACTCGGAAAAAAGAACATCTGATTATCTAAAATTAAGCAGATATCAGACCCGAACCTTAGTGGGAGCTCTGACTGGACACTGTCACATGAGGAAGTATCTCAATAGGATTGGGCTCTCTCTGAGACTAAAATTTGCAGAATATGCAATGACGAAGACGAAACACCAGAGCATATCCTCTGTGAATGTGAGGGTTTAACTCGCAAAAGGCTTCGTCACTTCGGTCAGCTTCGGACCCATCGGAATACCTGACCATTCCTCTTCGAAAAATACTAGGCTTCATTGAAAGCGCAGGGATCGAAGAGGAATCATAATCAAACCGGGGGGACGTCACAATAAGCCCAACTGTGGCTGCAGTAACAGAGGTTAACCACATCAACCCCTATTTCCAAAATCTAATCTACACAGCGGTCGCAGACATCGTATCCTAGAATTCTACGGTCTTTATTATTAAACATTTAGAAAAACTAGAATTTGTTTTTAATAGCATAAATAAACTTGTTTGTTTTAACAAGCCTGTACCTATATTTTTTTCTCCTGAATGTAACCGATCTCTTAGTTATCATAATGATTAATACTTTTAATACAGCATCTACAAAATTCTACCGTGATAAAACATCGATGTTTCAGAAACATCCAGATGTTTTTTACCGATTTTTTATCGACATCGATGCCTTTTGTTCGAAACATCGATGTTGTAAAACATCGATGTCCTGAGGTCGATGTCGCAGCCCTAGTGTAGGGTTGGCGAGTGAAAAACTTTTTCATTACAATATATCACGAACTAACTGCGCTAGAAAAATGAAATTCGGTTTGTGTCTACAAGTGGTTAAATGGAGTTTGCCTAAAATAATTTTTTTTAAGGGAATCGTGGAGCGTGGATGTAAGGGAATAAGAATTTTTTTTAAAAACCAAGTCTTACATGTCAAGAACAGTTTAAGATAGATGCTTAGAATTTTCACGGGAGATAGGCCTAATCATAGAGATATAAATACTGGAGACGACAAGACCCTGTTTTTGTATGAAACACTTTGAAGCATTTTGAAGCCAAGTTGAACATTTTTGATGCCAGGTGGCAGTGAAATGCAAATAGTAGCCTAGTATTCAAATGTTTGGTGTTTTTCGTGTTCAAGACCGGGGTATAATATAAATGTGAATAAGATGCTAACAGTAGCATAGTGTTAATTGCCGGTCCTTTGCGAGGAATCGTTCGGCTTTAAAACAGTTTCTGCTCGTCATCTCCAGTACATATATCTCTAAAGGCCTATTACGGTTTAGCCCCGCGAGCGGTACCACGGACCGCTATATCGGGTTTTCAGGGCAGAAAACCGCAATGAACCCCTTAATCACAAAAAGGGGCGAACGGGTCCTTATCCGGCCAACCCAGTGACGGGTCGTGGGCGCCAGTGGTACCCGTTCTCTCAAAATCTCACCGCCTGAGCCACTAGTTCGAGAGAATCAAAACACAACGAATTTAACACCACTTTGAAAGAAAATCAAACGGAAGCTGAGCTGAAATTCCAAATCTAGCTTTTAACACAAATTTCAATTCTTTAACTCAGACTTTAATTCCTTCTCTAACTAATTACTTATTACCTACGTCTAACCTGTTTCTCAATCCTATACTACCTTACGCTAGGGCGCCGCTGGTGTTAGTCCCTCACGACGATATGTTTTCGGTGCTGCTTCAGACGATTTCCGGATCACTCCAGCTTGGTGTCCGCTCACGACGCTGCTTCCGATGATTTTCCTCGATAGCTCCGAGTTAATTACAGTCATTCGTTTCCAGTGAATTTCTCGATATTTTATTTGTAACCGGTCACCGACTTGTGATCAGGTTCAAAATAGGATCTTTCGGTTTAAGGTAACTAGCTTTACGTTTTTCAACACGTCCTTCCAACTAGTTCGCACTATCCAAAAAGAGACCGTTTTCCGGCCTGCACTTCCTCCAAAGCTCGCCAATTTGATTACGTCAGTTAGATGTTCTGTTGATTGACCTTCGATTTTTGTCCAGGTCAATGCCTCACCTTTCAGGTCGTTAATCTGGACTTTCTCTTAATCCGCGAACTTTCACTCTCGATCACTTATCCTCCCAGGATCCAAACCAGTGAGCTACTTTATCGATCTGTGCACGTTATTCGGTTTCGCGCAGGGTTAATCCGCTATAGTTGTGCGAATTCGAATGACACTTGAAATTTCTCGGATATCAGTGACGTTTATGTGATGTGTTTGTTTACGTTTAAGGTGTTGTGATGTGATGTGTTTGTCTACGTCGCGTGTAGTGTTCTTTTTCGTGTGTAATGTTCAATGTTTGTCCCCAAGGCTCGTCTGCATTACGTTGCGTGTTCTGTTGTGTTTGTTTTCCTTTCGTAACTTCTGCCATTATTTTACCCTACTCCTATCCTAAACTAAACTATCCTAACTAATCTTAATAATTCCTGCCATTACATATTCATATCAATTCACCTAATCCCAAATCCTAAATAAAGTTAATGCTAATAATTCCTAATCCTACGCATTAATAACCATCTTCCAGCTGCTCTTCCGTGTATTATTTTTAACTAATAATGATTTAAATAATTCCCTTTTGGTGTTTTTTCTTTTTAGGTATTGAAAAGATGAAGCTGCTTCACAAGGAATGCTCTGGATCAGCAGGTAAGTTATCATTGTTTCTACGAGTTTCTACCATTACTTTATTTTCTATTTAATTTTTATTCTTCTCCTCCTTTCAGCTTGAACGAGAACGAAGTTGACCGTAACAGGCCTAATAGACACCAAGCAGAAAGAAATGTTTTGAGAGTGTGGGTGTTAGGGGTGAAGGGGAGGGAGGGTGGAAAAGGAAAAGATCCGATGTTTATATCTCGAGAACCCATAATGATGTATCGCTGAAACTTGGTATTTAAATTGAGCTATAGTGGTGGCATGTTGGAATGGGGGAGGGGATAATCCATGAAAACGGAATGCATATATTTTCACGAATTTCGTCACATCTCTTAAATCTTCTAAAATTATGAATCCATTTTCATTCTACGGATTCCTTACATAAATGCCTAGAAAGTGTTTTGGCTTTTTTTAAAATCGAAATTTAAGGAGTCGCACACATTTTTACGAATTCAGCTGTATCTCTCAAGTCAGATTAAATATTCAATAACTTTTCACTTCCTCAAGGTTGTGTTGTAATCGCCTGAAACTCGTTTTCAATTTTTTTCCTTTCTCAACCCGTAAGAAGGTATAAACGAGTTGTACACGTTTTCACGAATTCAATCATATTTCTCCTCTGGCTTTTTTATATTTATCTAAAACTTCTTTCATGATTTTTGGATATTGAACCCCAAAGTGGGTGTAAAGAGGTTGCATATGTTTTCCTATATCCAACCACCCAGGTCATATAAAGGGGCTGCATTCCTTTTTACAAAATCCAACATATTTCTTAGATCTGATGAGATATCGAATTCATTTTTACTACCTAAGACTTCCCACATGATTTGAGGATTTTTAGATATTCAACCCTAAGGGAATGTAAGGGGGTTATATATTTTTCATAGCTATCGATATATTTCTTAGGTTTGATGAGATATGAGATTAGTTTTCACTTCCACAGACTTTTTATATAATCGCCTACAAACCCATTTCACGATTTCATGTAATGGCCTAAAAACCTATTTCACAATGGGTTTTGTATCCGTTTTCACAATTCGTCATATCTACAAATTCGTCTACACGGCTTTTTTATATGTTTAACCAGCTCAAAATCTATATTTTAGATATTTCACTTCTATTCTAAGGACACTTTTGAGTTTTCGAAAAACCTCCTGATTTTGAAACAACTGATATTATACTACGACTTTGACCGAGTCCCGGAGTATGACCTAATCGCGTAATTTATATGTTATATGTGGCATTTTAGCGCGACCCCATTTTAACCGCTTCAAGAACTCAACCCCGAAAAATAATAAAGTTGCGCCCAGACTGTTGGCAGAGATTTTGAATAAGTGATAATTTGTTTTCACTTTTCGTTTTATTCTCTACTTTATACTTCATAATGAATTTTACACTGAAGTTCGTCGCTTCAGCAAATTAGAGAATTTAGTCCCTAGCGGATAATTAAGATGATTCATGAACTTTATTATGAACTAATAAATGAGTTTATTGTTTCATGGCTACTAGGCTAAGGGGATTAAGTCCGTTAGCCCGTACAACGTTTCAAAACGATAAAGGAAAATATTCTTCTGACAAATTCAAATGTTTGATCGGTAATCCGTCGTTATTATAGTGTATATGAACTTACCATGAAACTAAACATTTTTATAAACTAATGTACCCAACGAATCTTAGGGACATTTTTGACAGACATGATGATATATATTTAGGCTGGCGGCTCGATGTACGAAGAGACAAAATATACTAGGAGGTTGGATTAGTAAGTAGTAAAACATCCCCAAAAATTATCTGGGTTTGAAATCCTCTAGGAAGAAGTTGGTTGTGTTGACCTTATATGATAGTGAAACAAATAGATGCGGAACATTTAAGAAACTTAAGAACAATGTCCTTTGTGTTGATGCGCCATGCTCCGTACAAGAATCGAACATCTCAACAACATTAAGGCGTAACAGAGAATCATAATCACACTGTGGAAATGTATTTTACACTACATTTAACCTTTTGCCTTTTAGAGGGCCACTTTATTAACATCAATAAACCAACATTTCAATAATCAAATTCACTTAAACATCACGCACATTAAACGGCTGTATTTTGAATTAAAGAATTTCTTACATTTTTGATATTTTAAATGCAATTTTTTTAAATTATTTTTTAAAAAAAATATCAATAATTCACCACTTTTCACTTGTAAAGCTCTTAAGCGACTATAAATCTATGATTAGCGGATTAACGAAACCCCTCGAAAATGCCACGGTCGTGTCAGTCAGTATTCAGTAGTTTGCTGAAAAAGATAATACTAAAAAATTATGTCTGATTTATTGTCATCCCAGTTGTTTGTGTGCATTTGTCTTCAGTGAATGAAAGCATGTAAACTTAATAATGATTATAGCGATTAGATAAAGATTTCATGGTTGGGGAAGACATACGATACGCATCTTATTTGTGAAAAGAATACTATGATTGATTGCAAGAATACTATGATTGATTAAATTTTTTTCTTTTTTTTTTTTCATTTTTGAAAATTTTTTTAGTAGCTTCTCTATAGGGGTAGCAATACATGCCAGGACTGTTCCAGAAGTACCTCACCTGACGTATTTCCTTGAAACAAAATACTATGGTAATAAACACCATCCTTATAAGGCTCAAGTTTGAAGTTTAAAGACGCTACATTGTTTGGTCTTTCTTTGGCGGTCATTTGTAACAATTGCATCAATAATGAATAGTTTCCTTCAAGTTGGAAGACGGCCAGACTCCTTCCAATACCAATGAAAGGCTCTAATGGTTAAATTTCTTCTTTTCGTCCAGTATCCTTGAAATCGAATCTTGGCAAAATTCTAGAGAGGATTTTACTTCCTAATTTCGTTTCGTTTACTGTACCTTTCGTACCGAACTTTCAATTCGGGTTTGAGCAAGGTCGACCGGCTGAACATGCGGTCATGTTGCTTCACAACGTAATTTCAAGGAACCTGCGGAACAGTGTTGCCGCGAGGCGGTTTTTTGGGATAGCAAAATCTGCTACCTTTTTCAAAAAAGAGATAGTAGAAACCGATTTTTAATAACAATACAATAACATTAACATATAGTAATGTAAAATAATAATGAATTGAATTGTGCGTTGAATTTTTCTGTTTTCAATTTAACTTTCGAGAATTATCGCAAAAACGTAGTGTTTCATGACTTGAAAGAGTAGTGCAGGGGCGGAGCTTCCATAGGAGCAAGTGGAGCAACTGCGCCGGGCACCAAATTTTTAGGGCGCCACACCTAATATTCCACCTACCTACGCAATTTTTCGTTCATGTACGAAACTGCAATTATCAAATTCACAGTTTGTAAATTTTGCAATTTTAAAACACGGCATCCTACCTACATATACCTATCCATCCAAATACAAATTAATAACACGTCGTACTCCCAAACGTTTGTTTTATTCCATTAAATATGTGATTGCTGTTTGATCATATCATATAAATACATGTTCGTAGCACCCTCTTCCAAATACATAAACGATTTTATATACCCAACATCATTTTCCTCCACCGATCCGACATGTACATCGTTTTGTTCGATCAAACATGTGCGAATCTATTGACTTACTCTTTGGTGCAAATATTTCCGCTGCACCACGGTTCGACATCCAACACGCACGGTACTGTGATCTGTTAACGGTTTTATGCGCGATGGCATGCGTTGTATTCCGCTGAGTGCATATGTATTCATGGTATCTGGCGCAGTTTATAAAAGTGCGCCACAGGAACGAAATGGGTTCTCAGAGGTCCCAGGCGTATGCGAGGTGCCAGTGCTTCAGTTCTTTATGTACATTATTTTTTCATGTAAATTCCGATGGGTTGTTAATTTCTCTTTAAGTTTTTTTTTTAAATAAATAGGGAATTAAACTCTCGTGACGTGATCACCACTATACGAATGCATTGAAGAAGTGTTATCTAATAATTAAACGGCAATACGAGTACAGTTGTTCCAATGTTATCGAGAAAATTGAAATATTTAGAATTTTCACGAGTTGGGAGCACTGTTTGACGACCAAAGAAAATGTGATATTTTTCTTGCTAGGTTTAATTGTGGAAAAAAATAAGTACTAATAGTAATTACGTTTCAAATGCTACTTTAAAATGTTTCGTTATGTCAGCAAAACCTTTAAACTTAATAATTTAAAATTGGAAAAAAGACTCACAGTTTCTAAAAAAATTTTTAAATTCAGAAATTTTTGCATACGACTATCGTTGAAATGAGTGGTAATATGGGACCGGAGAGCCAAATTAAATGTGTGCATAAAACCATAGGAAAAATAGCTAAAAAAATCAATTTTATAGGCAAAAAACGCATATAATTATCACCTTCAGCTCCAGGACATGATGTATATTTTACTTTGGTCACTAGGAAAGGATCCTTCACAATTTTTTTCAATATTAGATGGCGAATTCAGGGACGTACTTTTGGGGGACGGGGGGGCAATTTCAGAATTGAAGGGAACCGTGACTTTTTTGTTTTTTTTTTAGAAAGACTATTTTTAAAGGAGCTAAAAAAATTTACGTACTCCTTGAACTGTGCGTGGGCATACCATACACTACATAAATATCGACTCAAATGATTTTATATGCCGTGAAAAAGATCTTGCCTCCTGGGTAAGACTGAAATGACGTCCCTGGTCGAATTGTATGTATTCAGTCGAAGAAGCCTCATTTTCACTACTTTCAGTACTTCTATCCGAGCTGATCTGTTCATCATCCTGTATCACATCCTGTTCAGGCTGCAAAATTCTACGACAACCGGCATCGAAAACCTTTGTATCACAAACCGTACACTACTTTTGCTTTGTATAACTCACTTGAATTTGTTATCTCGTCGCGAACAGAACTCGTTTTTTCTTCTTTATACGATCAAATTATTATTAGTATTGGAAATCTGAATTATATTTTTATTGAAAAATCAAAAAGAAAGTGTAATTATTTAATTGATTGGCTTAAGACAATTCACATCCACAGTTCTGAAGATTGCGGCTACGTTTTGCTCCGTGAGATCTTTTGATATATTCTTCCATTGATTCTTATAAAATGCACCTTTGAAGACAATCACAGATGTTGATGGAATTAATTTTGCATATCTTGCGAAAGCAAGGCGATCCTTCGTATGAGGGCCATTCCATCAAGAATCGCCAAAAATTACGAAATTTGGGACCTTACCATATCCGATTCTTTTGAAAATTTTTGTACATGAAGAACTAGTGAAAAAAATAATTAAATTTAAATTTTCTTGTTTCTATCTAATTTTTTTGTTAGTTATAGTACGAGTATATTAAAGTTTTCGCAAAAATAGTGTCCGAGTCCTCTTTGAGAATTCATATCTCAGGTAATTTTTATCCTAGAATAATAAAATAGGGCTTATTTTAAAAGGGAAGGTTGTCGCAATATAAAAACAATTTGATTAAAAATGATCCTTGAAATTTTTTTTCAAGGATAACGTTTTTTTTTATATTTTGTAGGTTAAACTGTTTTACAAAACATACCCAAAAAATTAACTTGGGATCTCAAGTTAATTTTTTGATATGTTTTGATAAACATTTTATTATTCTATGATAAAAATTACCAGAGATACGAATTTTCAAAGTGGACTCGGGCACCATTTTTGCGAAAACTTTAACATACTATAACTAACAAAACAATGAAATAGAAACAAAAATTGAATTCCAATTATTTTTTTCACCAGTTCTTCAAGTACAAAAATTTTCATAAGAATCGGAGATGGTAAGGTCACAACTTTGGCGATTCTTGATGGAATGACCCATCAATAAGCAATTTATTTGAGTTTTGTTCTATGGTGTTCATCTGTTACATATCAGAAAGCCCGATATGTAACACAAACCATAAATGATATTATTAATTATTAGAAATAATTATCGGGCCAAATTAACAGCAGAGGTCACTTTAACACCATCTCCTCTATTTATATTTTAATGCTAAATTTTGGAAATTATCCTTCATTTTTCGAAAACAAAATATAAAATTTGGGGCACCAAAACGTAGAAAGTGCGCCGGACGCCAAAACTATCAGCACCGCCACTGAGTAGTGCAGTAAATTTTAAAATTAAAAAAAGGTAGTAAATCTGCTACATATTGTTGCGAGCTAGGGGTTCGCCGGGATTTCAAGTAAAACACAATTCGGTTAAAATAAAAATAAGTGATTATTTATTTATTGCACTTTAAATTCTATTCGCACAATAATTCGCACTGTATGGCAATACCGCCCGCTTATACCATATATCGCTTGACTCGATCACTTTCGCTCTCTACCAACACGGTCGCGTATACACGCTGGCTGTCACAGTCGACGTAATAAAAATTACTATCTCTTCGCTGAAAGCTTCACCTGCTTATATACTAGCCGGTTGCAGTCTAGGATGTACTTGAATGTTCACTCGGTGATGTGGATGTTTCTCGAAAGCTTTAGAGCTTTCGATTTTGATCTTCGTTCGGTGGTTTATGTACAGGGTTCTAGTACATTGGAGAGCATTCGATAAGAAGGGAGATACAATCGTGCTGTTTCGCCTTATTTACTTAGGATTCTGATTGGGTTATTTTGCAACTAGGTATTCGCTTGTTGATGCGAAACGATCGAGTTGCGCGGTTGCCAGGTTTACATGTAACAATATGTAGTAAAACGGTAATGCTGCTGCGGAACAAAAATTGTACGGTAGCTTGCACTCTAGATATTGAGAAGGCCTTTGATTCGGTCTGGTCTGATGGCTTGATTTTTAAATTAATAACTGCGGAATGCCCTTTGCCGCTTCTGCGAATTTTAGTTAACTTCCTCTTTGGCCGATTCTTCGTAGTAGAAATTGCTGGGCGCTCTTCGTCCATCAATCCGTCGTGCTTGGGAGTCCCTCAGGGCTCTATTCTAGGTCCGAAATTATTTCATTTCTTTTTGTGGGATATTCCACTTCCGTCGTTACAACCCCCGCAGTCACCACGTCATTGTGACCAGCTTCTCGCGAGAGGTGCAGGTAGTTTTATGTATGCAGATGACATAATCATTTTTGCAAGCAATGCCCTTCCCTTTCAAGCTAACACAGAGGTCCAGAATGCCATTGATATAACACTCAAATATCTTTCCGATTGGGCACTCGCAGTAAATGCAAGTAAATTAGAAATAATTTGCTTTCGTAACGCAAGCGGCAAAGGTCACCGTCGGTTCTTCAGAGCAAGCTTTAGTCACTTAAGGGTCGAAATTTTGTTTTTTCCAATTTTTTTTTTATTGGCTTAAATCGTGTAAAAACATGTCAAGAGTGATGTCTGACATCATTTTTTATTGAAAACAAATTTTAAGTGGTCGTAAAAGACGAATTTTCGAAGCAAGGCAGAGCGCTTGAAAATGACAAATGGAGTTTCGGAGTGAGTTTCGCCCCTTTTACTCGTTATCGGCGGTGCAAAGGTACACTATATAGTTTCTAAATGAGGTATAGATGGCGTTAATATGTAGTTTTAAGCAAATATTGAACATACTATTACGTGTGGGCCTGGCAACCGTGCAACTCGATCGTTTCACATAATGAAAACAACAACAGCAACAACCGGGTGCCTGGTTGCGGGGTGGCCCAGTCAGAAAACTAGCTGAAGATAAGGCGAAACAACACGATTGTATCTCTCTTCTTATCGAGTGCTCTCCAATGTACTAGAATCCAATTAGAATCAAAGTCGAAAGATCTCAAGCTCACTTGAACCTTCTACATACACCACTGAACGAAGATCAAAATCGAAAGCTCTAAAGCTTTCTAGAACAATCCACACGCATCGAACATTCAAGTACATCCTAGACTGCAACCGGCTAGTATATAAGCAGGTGAAGCTTTCAGCGAAGACACAGTAATTTTTATTACGTCGACTGTGACAGCCAGCGTGTATACGCGACCGTGGTAGAGAGAACGAAAGTGAACGAGTCAAGCGGTATTGCCATACAGTGCGAATTATTGTGCGAATAGAATTTAAAGTAAGATTAATAAATAATCACTTATTTTTATTTTAACCGAATTGTGTTTTACTTGAAATTCCGGCGAACCACTAGCTCGCAACAATACGTTGTCTTGTATAGCCATTTTAGTCAACAAGCCTGATATCTTTAAAATTTCATGTAGTAAACACATTCTGAAACTTTAAACGCGTTTTTCTCGAAACCATGTTTTCAAAAACGGCTAGCAGGAGAACTCGAGTAATTTTTATCCGATCGATATGAAATTTTGGCTGTACCTTCTTAGATAGATTATCTAGTCTAGTACACACGATTTTTGAATTTTAATAAACAATTACGATTTTTATAAACAAATTGAGGCCGATTTATTAGTTGAAAAATCGAAATTTTTTTTCGAAGTGCGCGCAAATTTTCAAAAATTAAAATTTCTGAATATCCATGTGTACTTCAACAGTAAAACTCGTGCATATCATGAAAAAATTTTTTTCATTGTTCCAGATACGTTCGTTAAAGAATGTGCTGCTAGCAGCGGGACGCCTACAAAAAATCGACCTTCGTTCCGTGCACTGCTCAATTTTTTCATAAAAATTAAAATAAAAAATGTTTTTTTGTAGTTCAAGAAAAGTGTAATGATCCCTCAATATTTCGCATTAATCGATTTTTTAATAAAGACACAAAAAATTCACAAAAAACCGTCTCATTTTTTGCTTCCGACTAGGTATTACCCCTTAAAGTAGGTGATGTTCGTATTCCGCTCAAGGACACAATTAAATACTTAAAAACTACCTTCCATTATCATTTAAAATCGAACGTCCATGCAGGGATGATATTGAATAGAGCTAAAGGAGCCGCGGCTTCGGTGGGAACGCTTCTTTCATCTAGAGATGTAGAGAAATCTACTAAACTTCTTCTGTATAAAACTTTAATTAGCCTATCATTACCTATATTGCTTCCCAGCATGGCTCTGCCCTTCACCTTCAGTGGCAGAACAGATTGAAATATTTGAGAGGAAGGTGCTACGGAAATGCGTTTCAAAGTATCGACGTCCATTTAGAATTTTATCGGAACACGAGCTATCACCTCCCGATTGTCCGCCGTCTACCAAACTCAGCTTTTATATTACGACAGATGAGGGAACTTACAGACGCTAATTATATTATATTTTATGAGAAAGGTTTTTCGATATTATGCAATTATAAAAGGTTCAATCATCCATAAACAAGCTTTCTCGTTAGACGTATTTAATTTTCTTCTTATTCATATTTTACTAATGTATTTTTGGACATTATTATCATCTTTCAATATAATTACATTTTAAGTTTATTTAATTTAATTCATTATTCTTCCTTTTTTCTTTTTCTTTTTTATTGTTCTATTCTCATTATTGTTAAGTGTATATATTTATGTCAATAGGCAGGCGCAAACGCAGAAAATTATTACGGGGGGGGGGGGAGGGGGAAGGGTTTACAGACAAATTTACGCGTCACGTATTAGTTACATTCAGTTGTGAGTTTTTAATTACATCATTTTGCAATCGGTTCGTTCGTGGCAGCCAATTTGAGCCAATTTGAAAAATGCAGTTTTAAGAAAAACGCAATTATAGATCGGTGGTGGACCGGGCGAGCTGCTCCATTATACGTCTATTACTTTATAACGACTTCGACTTCAGAGAAATCCTTTTACTTTTTCATCTAGGGATAATTTGGAAGTAATTTAGTCAAAAAAAAAATTTTTTCTGACCCGGCACATAGTACGACACCCTTAAGACAGAAAAACTACCAAAATTATGAAACTGTAAATGTGAGAGATGGACCATCCAAAATTTATCATTATTTATTGCCAATTACTTTCTGAATTTTTTTTTTAAAAAAGCAACTTTTTGATTGCGGATTTCACGCGTTTTTACGAGTTTTCAATAATTTAAAATTGTGTAAACCGCAGTTCACTTTCTCGCCGGCGGGAATACGGTCGTACAGTGAGAGAAAAAATACCTTTATAATAACAGAATCATATAGCAAATCAACAAATATTCCTGTCAATTTTGGTCCAATAGTTAGATTTGTTAATTTAATGGTCACACCACTGTTATTTATTATTTAACAGCTTAACCTATCAAAAAAACAAAAGCACCGTTCAATTCACCGGAAACAAATTTTTCGGTGCAACGAATTGTGCTGTTAGCACAACAGTCAACACTATTCTTAATTATAACTTTTTACTGTTGATGTAACAGTTGAACTTTCCATTATTGAACAGTTGCATCGTTAGAACAACAGTAAGGTCTATTGAGAATTAATAAGTTTTCCTATCAAAATGACATCCATTTCTGTTAAATGTTAATAGTTCCTCTGACTTATATTAACAAATAATTTGTTAATTTTCAACAGTCTTACTGTACTACACCAATTGCTCTGACAGTTTAATCTGTTCGCATTTCAATATCTCTCCCCTCGTCCTCAATAATAAGAGAAAATTTTCAGGTGGTTTCATTTTTTATTTGTATAGGTACAACATAATAACATTTGCCAGAAGGTATATAATATGCAAACTTAAATTATAATTTTGTTTTTCTTTTAATTCTTAAATATATCCATAATAAATAAAACATTATATTCGTAGTATAGATAAATAAAACAAACTTTGTGTAACAAACAAACAAACAAAAAAAAAGCGAATTCATAATAATTTGTTCCTTATATATGATGTACCATTTGCCATAGTATAAATGTGAATAGGTGGACTTGAAAAATGATGAATATTTTTTAAAAATATTGTGTTTTTGTTAACCCCAACACCGTAAGATTGAAAATGGTCGTCAAAATCGGTTATATTTATTTCGGAAACGACTACATAAAAAAGTGTATTATTTACTATTAGTAAATCTAAAATTTTGTGCAAATAAAGTTTATCCGTAAATGACGGAAATGGCGACTTTTAAAAAAAAGACGACTTTAAAAAAAAAGGTTTCTCTCTAAATGTTGACAGATATTTTAGGTTGACCAACTGTTTCTTAATTTAACCAGGTCTTAACATTTTCACAATTTTAAAAAAATGTATAGTACAGTTCCTACCATGTGTCAATTATGAGTATTGACATTTTAAAGTTTTATTCTGCAATTCATAATGAGAATTATAAGAGTTTTGCCCACACAAATATGCTTTGATGTTACTCTCGACTATTTTCTTTAAATTTTCTTTTACTTTTTAAGAAATTAGTACTTACCACATCTTTTCTCCAAGCTCTCAATTTTTCTCGGAATTTTGCTTTCAAGCCAATCATTTCGAAATCAGGAAATAGTTTGTCTAAATCATGCAGATTTAAATATCTTAGTTCCTCCATTCCTACATTTGCTCCTAAGATTATATCAAGAAACCATAAAAGAGAGAAATTAATAATTTTTAACCCAAAATCACGATATAATTTCATCATATATTATCAAAATTTTTTATTATGGTACATTGGCAGACCGGCATATTTCTTTATCTTACCTTTTAAATGCATATAAAATGCTTCGAATCCCCAAGTTTTCAAGAGATCCATGATATCCTGGTCATCTACACCATTTAAGAAGATCACGTTCTCATATGTAGCACTCACGTTTTCGCACGTATCAACATTAAGTAGTCACTTCACTATTCATTTTACGTCCTATGTTATTGCTCATGGTATTGTCGCCGCACGTATAACGCAACAACGCATTATCAATTAAAACAATACCGAATCAAATCCACTCGACTGTGAAACCAATAATTTGACTTTTAACTTAAAGAAAATACTGTTGGAATTACAGTTTTACTGTTGAAGTTACAGTTTTACCGTAGAACAGTATAAAGTTTCTTGGAATGATTTAACTGTTGTTGAGACAGTTCAATCTACCATAGCTATTGTTTTATTAGTTGACCTGTTGATATCACGTAAAATGGTCGAAGAACTCTTAAATCAACTGAGTATCTGTCAAATCAACACAAATATATTAAATGTTGCAACAAATTAGTACTGTTGACTCAACATTTATTTGTAAAAGACGCGTTTGTCCAAACAATTGTCGATGACAATTCCTTTAATTGTAAAATCTGTTGTCCTGATTAAAAGTTTCTTGTCACAACAGTTTTTCTGTAAACCTGGCGAAAAAGCTGATTGACAGTCGTAAACTGTTTATATTACAGCCCCTTTTTTTTCAGTGTATGGTAGGTAGGTAGGTACGCGTGGCTGCCGGTGAGAACACGGACACACTTAGACCTAAAAGGTCCGTTGTGTTACCACAGGATCATCGAATCCGGTCCTACTCGTCGAACCATTCAGAGCTTGCAATAAAGCGTTGGATTCTCGCGACCTCCATTGAGGCAAGGTCACCGAGACAGTTGAAGAAGTAAGCTCCAAGATGAGCTTTCCTTCTGGCTGATAGAGCTGTACAGGTACAGAGAAGTTGAAGGACTGTCTCCTCCTCCTCCTCATCCAGGCAGCTTCTACAGAAGTCGTTTGAGAAGAGACCGAGTCTTTTAGCATGTCGACCTATAAGACAGTGTCCGGTCAGGACACCGACTGTGGTGCTGATATTCGCCCTTTTGAGCAAAGTCAGCTGTTTAGAGCGTTTTAGATCCAGCTCCGGCCAGATCTGTCTCGCAGTGTGACATGTAACACCGTTTGCCCATCTTGAGTTGGTTTTCTCAATTGAGTCCAATCCCAGTAGCAGTTTACATGTAGAGAGAGGCACAGCCAGATTCCGGTGTTCCGGCATAATCTGAAGGGTAGTACCGCGTCGAGCGAGTTCGTCAGCCATGCAGTTCCCTGGAATATCCCTGTGTCCTGGCACCCAGCACAGGAGAATATTGAACTGTTCAGCCATCTTCTTAAGAGATGATCGACATTCTGCGGCGACCTTTGATGTTATCGAGGCCGATTCCAAGGATTTTATTGCCGCTTGGCTGTCTGTGAAAATGCTAATATCCCTAGCAGATATTACATTACACCTCAGCCAGGAGGCCTTCTTGATCGCCATAAGCTCCGCCTGAAAGACACTACAGTGGTCCGGAAGGCGGAAGGAGCTGCTAATGTTAAGCATATCAGAGAAAACACCTCCACCTACCCCGCCTTCAGTTTTGGAGCCGTCCGTATATATGTGGGCGGACTCTTCCATCCGTACCGAATCCCTTTCCCACTCTAGACGGGTTGGGATGGCTGTTAGAAAATTTCAGTGTATGTAAATCTCAGTTCCTTCTGGCGGCAGTTTCCAGACTAAAGGTGGATTTCCATTGTCGTCGTATTTATGCGTCTGTGCGTCGAACGCACATTTTTCTGCCACGCTTTTCAATTTCGAGTTTACATTTGCAACGCAATTTTTCTAACGCACAGTGCTGTCAAATATAAACTGATAGGAAGTTTATAATTGTTGAATGTTATAATTGTTTAATACTCTGCAGGGCTTAGATAAGATCAATAAAAATATTAAACAGTAATTTCAGGGACACTAATGTTGCCAGTATTTTCACACTAAGCAGTACAAAATGAACCGGAAACTAACTATACCCGAGTCTCACGGCATAAGGTTCTGAAGATGCTTCTAGCGTATAAGCTGGAAGAAGAAAAAAAGCGAAGATGCTGGGTTAGAGAAATCTTGCGAAATCGGAAGCAATATGGCGCATATGAAAACTTAGTGTAGGAAATGCGTTTAAACGACAGTAATATGCTCTTCAAAAACCATCGAATGTCGATTGACCTTTCTGATGAATTCACATACTCGATCTAGTTGGACCGACAATTGAAAAAGTTTTTCATAATTGTTAACCTATTTCGGCAGGTGCCCGATTGTCCTTAACACTCAGGTTTGTTGCACAACTGGCGATATAGTGACAGTTTCAAATATTTTAAAATACATTTAGATACTTAGCATCCGGTAATCTTATCTTCTGCAAGGAAGAAATAAGAGCAGTCACAACACAACTTACAAAACTACAAAAACCGACGAGCATTGACAGATCCTGCAACTAGAAATGACAAAAAAGTCATAGCAATTTAATTTTGCGGCACGGAAAAAAAACTGAAGAAAATGCGACTTGTGATGCAGACGCATCCTGTCCCTTAAAGTATAATGTGATTGGTTGATTGTTGCGTCCGACGCTCTGACGCAGAATTACGACGACAATGGAAATTCACCTTAAGGGACTATGTTTTCTGGATGCCAAATGCTTCGCATATAAGTCAAATGTTTGGCCTTTGCATCCAAATCCATATACCGAATACAATTGCAGCCCTAGTCAAGCAGTACAAAACAGTTCTGAACAAAAAACCACAGGAACACGTCACGACACGAAACACATGAAAAGCATGCAGCGAGTAATTTAAGGTGCGGTACATGGAGGAATTATGGGAAAGTTCATGGGTTGTTTTTACCAATGTGTGTTCCAAATCGAAGAGCGTTTGAAGACGATGTTCATACCAACATTTAGCCAGGTTACTCCTTCTTTGTGAAAATTTCCTTTTACTCCGAAACCGATAATGCAGTTTCTGGTCATATTTAAATGTAGTCCCCCTTTAAAATTATTCACGTTCCAGAACCATATCCAAGACACAAATTTCAACACATCGAAAACCCAAATTCCATTTTACGAAGAACCCCTGACACATAAAGCTTTTTTGTATCATATTTGAACGAATTCCCATTTCCTCATGGGAAAAATTTTAACTCCTTGGTCCTACAAGTGCCAACACAATTCATGCAAGGCATGCGTAGTTTCACATGTAAACAAAAATGACTTTTCGCTTAGTATGTTCGGTACTAGGCCGGTTTTGCAGACGTGAAATATATCGAGTTGAGGGAGTTTCATATTGGAACTAGTATCTGTACTGGATTAGTTTATTGAAAGTTTGTAGATCCTTTTTCGATTGAATCGGGTACTCATACTGCGGTTGTAGTTCTTAAAAAGTGCTTCGTCAATTGTTTAACAGCTCATTTCGATTACCGTAGCGGAAATTTTAATGATGTTCTTTTTGATTTTGAGACCTGTGTGAAAATATATTTTAACTCCCTAAGATCTACACACCATTACAAATCTAAGGATATCCTGTGTCGGTATACAAAGCGTACGTCCTGCGCACAACAGTATCGTAAGGATGTGTAACAATAAACAATAGCGGAATGTCGATAAGTCGTGAGAGTCTGGTTTTTTTGTTCTCGTTCTAAGACAGTCGAATTAATCATAAAGGATAAATTCTAACTCCGATATCCTAAACAAACTTGGTGAACTGACCATCAGAAGTCTTACAGTTTTTTATCTTCAAGCTCCCGTCACTTAGCTGTTCCTTAATGGATTTACGATACGCCCGTACAAAAAAAAATCCAATTCGTTTAGTTATGAGCTTTGCGCGTGAGTCGTTCATCTTATCGTTCGCGTACTACGAACTACGCTAAATGTTTCGTCCTTAAAGCTAGGAGTACGAGAGCGAGAGAGAGAGAGTGGCTTCTTTAAGGAATTGTAAAAGAGTTTTTGCAGTGTGCGGGTGCAGCCATTTGTTCAGTTGTAGGCGGCCATTCCTGTAATGCGGTAACAGTGAGAACACTTTCGAACGATAGTGGGATTTTTGCCATTCTCAGTGTAGTGTATTTTTTTCGCGAGGTGGTTCTATTTCGCGTGATAGACCAATTAATTATGTTGTGGTTTTTATAAGTCCGGTCCTAGTGCGGTCAATTTATGGAATGTGCGATTTCACTACGATATTTCAATATTTAGTGGGTTCTGGTTAAATTGAACGGCTTTAAGTGTGCTAGTTTAAGTTGTGCATTTGTTTGAATGGAAGTGTAGGGATGGGAAAGAGGAAAATTTAAAGGATTACAAATTAACGACAAATAAAAAATTGGGTAAGTGAAGTTGACCTTTCATAATTTAATACTTATAAGAAAAGAAACTCAACCTTTATATAAGTATAATCAACGCTGGTATTACTTTGGCCATGATGTCCTCCTACTGAAAAGGACAAT
This sequence comes from Beris morrisii, assembly GCA_951812415.1. Lineage (NCBI taxonomy): Eukaryota > Metazoa > Arthropoda > Insecta > Diptera > Stratiomyidae > Beris > Beris morrisii. Next base: position 103,180,524 of record OX638310.1, read on the forward strand.
AAATGGGCGTACGTAGTATAAAAATGTATACTAGTAATTTTATGTATGAAGTCTGATAGTTTGCTAATGTCTTGCTGCTTTCCAGCAATATATTGGGTATTTTCCTGATATAATTGGATAGATTTTGGTCGCAATATATAGGGGCTTTAAATAAGGACGCTCGATTTTAAATGTAAATAAATCAAGTTGTGTGTGAGATATCCACAGAATTTTCTTTAATTTGAAAGAATATTTTATGGCACTAAGTATGGAATATAACGTCGTTCAAATGTCCGCCGCGGCTTTGCTTGGTGGCACGTATTCGGGAGGTCCAGTTTTCGATGCATAAGTCGGGCTGAATTTGCTGGATGGCGTTCGTTATGTTGACGTTGAGGGTATCAATTGTTTGCGGTTTATACGCATTTAAGATATCCCCAAAGGAATATGTTTAAAGGCGTTAAATCGCACGATCTCGGTAACCAGTTTACGTCGCCGCCGCGCGAGATAACCATGCCCTCAAATCGCTTGTGCAGAATATCCATCGTGGCAAGCGCTATGTGGCACGTAGCGCCGTCCTGTTGGAACCACATGTCGTCGGTATCCATATCATCCAATTTAGGCCACAAAAAATTGCTTCGTTTTGGAAGAAGTTTTTTCGAAGTTTTGTCCGAACCGATGATTCCTCCTGGCCAAAATTCGCACGTACTGCAGGCCCTGGCCCGATTTGGGCTGTCGCGCCATTGATGATGATGATGAAAATCCGCACTAAACAGTGGCTTTCTCGGTATACATTTGGTGCTGGTACTCGTATATCTCGTGTGGATTGGTATGGTCCCAAATCCGACAATTTTGGTTCTTCACATATCCATTCATCAAAAATGGACCTTGTCGCTAAAGATGATTTTCTGGCGAACGTTTCTCGAAAGGAGCACTGATTTTGAAAATAAAATTTGATGATCTGCACACGTTGTTCAACGTATTTACACGTTTTAGGACTAGTAAACCCCAAAAAATGAAGAAAAAAAACTTTGTGGGGCATTTTCAATCTAGCTGGCCAAAATTCCGTTTTTCAAACATGTAATTGTTAACCAGCATTTTATGTCTTAATTTGTCTTAACCAATTAGGGAGTTTCAGGAAAGGTTTTTTTTTTACCTGTATTCACCATAAAAGCCGCGGGCTCAGCTCAAAGTAGCCATTCGTAAAAGATCAGTTGTTACAGAAAAAATTCTCTTTAAAACTAACTGTGCTCACATAATTTTTTCGTGATTTTAAAGGAAAATTAGGAAGTTTTGAATAATGGATATTGAAGTAGCAGGTATGTGTTTAATTTTTTCAAATTATGGTTTTTCAAGGATATATAGTTTTTGAACTAGATGGTTTTAAATTTTGGTAAAATTTGAGATCTGTTTTTTGGAAAAGGTACACTTTCAAAATTGATTAAGTTATATACCTCCGTAAGACCCCGCCAAAATTTATGGGACAATATGAAGATCAAATATTCATTCTTCAGGAGTCACAAAAATTTTTTGGAAGTATTTGCATATTCAGATTTTATAACAGTTTATGTTGGTAACGGAAATTCGAAATATTCGTACTTTGAATTTTAGTTGTGCTACAATTTTTTTCTCGTTCGTTGTAGGATCATCTAGAGTTACACTACTGACAAGGAATTATTAATACGGAGTGATGGAAGAAAGCGGATACCGCGCCTTTAACAAAAAGTTGGAATTTTTGGAAAATTACCTATGTCAACGTGTGAGTTTACCGCAGAATTTGCTGGGTGCATTTAAGAAGAATGTGCAGAGTTTAAAGGCGAAGTTCAAAATTAAATGGGTAGCTGCAAGCAGGATGGATAGTATATTCAAGAAGAAAAACGAAAATTGGCTCAAAGGAACCTTCGAAATACCCAAGAGAACTCAGGCAGGGCGACCAGCTAAAATCTTCAAGGAATCAAGCGATCGAACAAAACGAAGAAAAACGAAAACAGTGCGTGAAAAGATGAGCGCGGATGAATTGACGTTTGCTACCCGGATGAAACTACGATCTTCCGGAAAGAGGGATGCCTCAAAAGTCTTACAGGATATTACGTGGAGTCCAACTCGGGCAACTAAGTACAAGAAAGCCTACCGCAGCAGATTGGAAAAAAAAGACAAGCCGTTGAAGCAGATTTGAGCAGAAACCAATATGAAATAATTAAAACTGGTGCTCCAAAGGCTTACCCCTGTTATAAAATTTTACAAAAACTCAAGAAAGATTGTTACCCTCGGCCAGAATCACACCAAGTATCAGCTACTTATGCAGAAGTTAATCTGCAAGATTTGTTGGATCATACAAGTGCAAGATTAATTGAATACCTCAGTGAAGTAGTAAGTTCCTTGAACGAAGATGAAGTTCAATCAATGTAGCTGATAACAAAGTGGGGATAATTCGGACTCTGACAGTAACGTTTTCCAAAGTTCCATTGTGCCGCTACAATTGAACTGTAAAATACTTCAAAATTCGCATCCTACGCTATGGACACTGCAAAGTTGTATGTGAACCTATACCCATGGTATCCCATGACTCCCACCATGCATAAGATTTTAATACATGGGCCGACAGTAATCGAAAATGCTTTGTTACCAATAGGCCAACTGTCGGAAGAAGCAACTGAGGCGCGCAATAAACACTTTCGCATACATATATCGACTCAACAAGGCAAGAAAGTTTACCAGAGAGTCCTGCAACAAGGATGTAAATAACAGACTTTTGCTTACCTCGGACCCCCTTATAACAAGCATGACGCCAGCTCCTAAGAAGAAAAGTAAACCATTTTCGTCAATAACCTTGGAAATGTTGTTACCTGGCGACTATGGATCTACTTCAAGCACAGCTAATGAAATTGAAGATATGGATGAAACTGAAGAATCATCAGACGACCGCTATCTTCAGAATAATTTTTATTGTTTTGATATAAAAAAATAAATTAATTATGTACAATAAATTCTATTTACTATGAAAATAAACAGTATTTTACTCGGAAAACTAGTAATTTCAGTTAAAAATGTACTCTGAAAAGATTCACCAAAAGAAATTATACATATATAACATTTTTTTCTCAATAAATATGTTTCAATAATGCTATTACTTCATAAAAACTTAATAATACCTTATTTTCAGACGAATCGACAATGTAAATAATTTTGGCCAGCTAGATCGTGCGCCGTCCGTCGTACGCTAAAGCGTTTGAAGGCGCGTAGCTCACAAAAGCGTTGAGATATTAAGCTGAAATTTCTTTGGTGGGTAGATTGGGTAAACACCTTCGAGTGGTATTTTTTGAGGCGGTTTTAGATGAAAAATTTTGGTGTCTAGATGTCAGGAACCGTTTATGCTAGGTGGCTGAAACTTGGAATTTATGTAGAACTAGAATGGTATGGTATGCTATGCGGGGTGGTAATGCCGTCAACCTCCTTCACTTAGACGTTAGTGTTCGTCCGTTGTACTCCGCGTTTGAGTATGATTACTCATGGAACCTCAAACAATTTTATGGATTTTATAAAATTTGATATGTTACATAGATTCTATTTATCGATATCACCAAAGTCATCGAGGAAATATGCGCCGATATTGCGTCCTCTCGTTCCCGATAGAGCCGGACTCTCGCATAGGACGTGGAAGATTGAGTCTTCCACTTCTGGGTCACCGCAGCCACGACAAAGATCATATGCCTTCACACCCAGTCGTTTACCGATCAGGCAGTGCCAGTGAGCACTCCAATTAGTGTACTACTAGCATCTTTCCTGCTTTTTCCGTGCTCATATTCAGGCCAAAGAGTTCTTGATATTGAGCTTGTTAGCGTAGGCTGGAGCCTGCTCGAGCGAGTTCATCAGCTAGTTCGTTCCCTCGGATTTCACAATGGCCTGGCACCCAGCAGAGGGTAATATTGTGACGTGTGCCGATAGAGTTAAGAACGCCAAGATAATATCTAACTAGTTCGCATCGTGTTGTGTTCGAACTAAGGGCCTTGATGGCCGCTTGACTGTCAATGCAAATAGTGATGTTTTCTGTTGCATTCACCATTGCTTCAAAAATTTTGAAATTCTAAAGTATTGCAAAGAATTTCGCTTGAAATACACTAGCATGGTCCGGTAGCCTGTAGGGCTAGTTAATCTCGAGTTCTTGTGAGAATATCCCCGCGCCTGTACAAAAACTATTTTCGAATCGTCGGTGAAAATCATGGTGGATTTACACTCGACATTTGAGGCGAACCTCTATCCCCACCATAAAATCAACCAATCAGATGGCTCGTGGCGTCGCAAAAGTCTAACATTCTTTAATAGTGCATTTATATCACCTTTAAGGGGTAACACCACTGTAACAGCCTAAAAAAAGCTCTTTTTTGACAATTTTTTTTTAATGGAAGGAAAGGAAATAGACTAATAATATTTAGGGAAGTTAATAAGCATGTATACAATAAAAAAAAAATCAGTGAAAAATTTTACAAATGGCGGCACTAAAGCCATTCATTCTCCCGGGGCATGTTAAATTTTAGGCGTTCTGCGCCACGCAGTTTAGCTTACATAAATTTGAACCTGGCACAAAGAAAAAAAATCACTTAATCTTCATGAGTATTGCTAGAGAAACAAGTAGGGGAATTTAGAAATATTGAGTTTTGTGCGATTGGCGAGTATTTGAATAATTCTATTCAATTTTCGAGCAAAAAAAGGACAGTTATTTGCTAATAACTAATTTTTAAATCGTTTTAAATCGTGTTGCAGGCAGCAAAATCCTGTTAATGGGGGAGATTTGCGATCAGAATATTTCACTCTACATTGACAGCCTGGCGGCCATAAAGGCGCTGGAATCAGTCACCATTAAATCCCAGTTAGTAAAGCGCTGTCGAGAAGTGCTAAAGGTACTTTGTAGTCAGAACAAAGTACAGATTTGCTGGGTGCCAGGGCATAGTAATATTCTAGGGAACGAAAGAGCGGACGAGCTGGCGAGATCGGGATCGTCATCGAATGGTAGGGTTGAGAAGGATGTTTGTCCACCGATATGCGGCATCAAAGCGCAAATTGGTGAGCGATCTAAAAAGACAGCCAACTCTAGGTGGGCAGGACTGGCAAGCTGCAGGATTTCTAGATCCCTGGGGCCCGAGCTGGATAGTCAAAAGACTAAGGATATATTGACAGGAAAACTGCGACTACTCGTCGGAGCACTAACGGAGCACTGTATGCTGAGGAAACACGCTATGCGACTAGGGATTGCGGAATCGGACATGTGTAGGTTCTGCCATTATCTATATGCTGTGGAGGACATCACTCACATTCTGTGTGAATGCTCGGGGATCGCTAGGAGGTGTTTGAGATGGTTGGGTAGCCTTTTCTTCGAGAGCATCGAGGATTTGAGGTCGTTAGGGTATGACAAACTAATCAGTTTCTGCAGGGGATTGGAGTGTTTCTGAGGTGATGGAATATCCGACGAGGACTAAAGGGATCGCAATGGGCCCGTTTGGCGCCTAGTGAGCGCGGTGGTTTTAGCGCTGCGCCCCTTCTTAAACCTAAACCTAAATTTTTAAATCAACGTATCGACGTGCTTCTCTTCAAAATATTGTTTTGAAAAATTCGAACGAAAAGAATGAAAATTGTTCGAGTTATGCTGCGTGCCGATTTCAAAAATCGTGTTTCGAGAAAAACGCGTTCAAAATTTTGAAATGTGTTATAGACATGAAAAAATTAAGAATTTTACTTTTTACAATTTTTTGCCATTAATCTGCAACCCCAGGACCATAAAGCTGGCCTTCTACGTTGCAATATTAATGCTGAATCTCTTTCCTCGACGATTTATGCTGGAGCGCGCCTCTTTTGCTGCCTCTGTCAATGAACGCTCAGCGTATTGGGTTCACTTGGCATTGGATTCGACACAAAAATTGTAGCATTGGACGCCAATATCCATCTCCAGAACCTTCATAATCCGTAGTATGTTAGTCTGTCCATCATTAAAATTACATACAGCGATATCCGTTGCTATATTTAGGATTTTCTTGCCACTTGAATAAAATATTGACCTTTTGACATGCACTGACGCTACACTAACGTAATTCTGTGTGAAAAGCAGCCAATGGAACACAAAAACTTTCTAGCGATATCTATTAGTGTATTCGAGAAGTTAGAAACCAACAGGTAAATCATTAGGCAGTATCTTCTCAGATGGATACCTCTTCCGACGCTGGTAGTCGTTGCGAAGCAGCCTGACGCGCTCGGTAAAGGGCTCGAAATTCCAGGAAAAAATTGTTTTTCATGTATTAAACTTTTTTCCCCATATTCTCTAAGGGTCAAACAATTTGTTAAGCAAAAAAAAATCGATTTTTTGAAAAAGTTGAAGAATGTTAGACTCTTGCGACTGCAAAACCATCTGATTGGTTGATTTTATGGTTGGGCGCGCCTCAAACGTTGAGTGTAAATCCACCATATTCTTTCTCCGGCGCACTCTTCCATGTATACACACATAAAATGAACTGTGGCAGCACAGCATTCGCAGCTCATTGTATTTCTGTCGTTTCGCATATATCTGCATGCAGCGCGGCAAAACGGATTTAGAGCGCCCAGTGCTGCCGTGAGTGTGGTTCTGAGGGCACTAGTGACTCCAATGCATGCTAAGCGCTGTACTTTTGTCAGCTTCTAGTCGCTTCCCACCACACTATCGCGCCATAGGTTAAAAACGGTCTTATTATGGCTGTGTCAGGGACCTGGTAATATAGATGGACTACCTATTTCGCTATCTCATGTGGGACAAGTTTTCTGTTTTGAAGTTTCGAAAAAGTTGTACGTGATTAGTCGTGTTTTGCACTTCTTGAACTTTTTTTTTATATATATAAGCAAGATATCGTTCTAAAATTGTAAATGAACATAAAATAATTTCTGATAATAACTTTTATTGTAGTTTCATTCAGAAATACCATTTTTTACTTGATTTTAGGTCGTTTATGGAACTTCGAATGCTAAGGGACATAATTTGGGTAATTTAATTTCCTTATTGAGCGGGACAGAGATAAATGCATTCAGATCGTGGGAATTAGAAGACGATAGAGTGTGCTGTTTTCGAACTTGGGAAGTGAAATTTTGCTGTCAGCTGTGATTTGACCGTTGCATTCGCAAATCAAAACCGTTATAAATATTTATAATATTAAATTTTCTATTTTCTAATTGAAATTGGCAGATGGTAGAATTGTGTTTTGCTATATCAAATAAATAAATTGTTATTGATACAGTTAAATAAAAAAAATTTTGTACAAGAACTGTTTTTTTTTGTAAGATAGTTCCTGTAAAATATACGAATTCCCAAAAAGCGTGTATTTTTGTAGGTAAAGTCTCTTAATGATATTAATAAATTGAACACGAACCGCAATGGATTTAAGTTTCCTTTTGGAAATTTTAGTTCGATAAAATTTTAAAAAATAATAAAGAACAATGCATTTTTATTAGGTGTCGTATTATTATTATGTTATCGTAATGTTGCATCATGGGTTGAAAACAAAATTATTGAAATCTATTAAGAATTGAAAACGGTTCAACCGTGCTACATAGTTTTCGCGGCAAATTTGTTTACACACAAAGAACTGCAAGAATTCACTGACTGAGGGGTACTAGGGGTTCAGGTAGATAATTTGCCAATGTCATAATACATACAGTGGCTCACAGCTTATTTCATGCAGTGCCTTTTGTAAACTTTAGAACACCGTATCTTAAAAACTAATTAGAAAATTGTAAAATGTTGAATGTAGAATCATAAAAGCATGCTTATTGATCACAATAAATAAAAGAAAATTTACAAAAAAAAAAATTCCGATACTCTTAAGGCTGAAAAAACAATAGCGCAGCAGAAACGCAGGCCACAGCTTATTTCATGCAGGTGATTGTCCCCACTTTGGTCCGAGCGTGTTGCGCAATATAACGGTAATTTCTTTTTCTATGCTTTCGTTCTAGTATTAGCAATCAGTTATAGTCACTATTAAGTGCGATATTGTACGTTTAAAGTTCAATAAGTGTTTTTTTGAAAAAATGGGTCGTCGCACCACAATTGAACAGCAAGAATTGGTGATAAATCATTTCAAGGACGATCAATCCCAACGAAAAATTGCTCAATTTGTTAATTTGAGTCCCGCCACAGTACAGAGCATCATCGAACGCTTCGTTCATGAAAATCGGATTCAAGATAAAGGCAGAAGCGCGCCAAACAAGATTTTCAACTCGTCTGATGAGCGATTTATTGTTCGTAAAATCAAGGAAAACCCAAAGTTAACGGCTCCAAAACTAGTAACGGAGATACAGAAAGGACTAGGTAAGTCATGCTGTGCAGAAACTGTCCGTCGCGTCCTCCGAGACCACAACTTCAATGGTCGAGTAGCTAGAAAGAAGCCATTCATAAGTAAAAAAAATCAGCTGAGTCGACTTTCCTTTGCTAAAGAGCACGCCAACAAAAACAAGGACTTCTGGAACAGCGTCATATTCGCGGACGAGTCTAAATTTAACATCTTTGGCTCTGACGGTATGGCATACGTGTGGCGGAAACCTAATACTGAGCTCCGAAAAGAAAATCTGAAACCTACAGTGAAACATGGCGGCGGAAGCGTAATGGTTTGGGCCTGTATGTCGGCAGCCGGGGTTGGAAATTTGGAGTTCATTGAAGGTAACATGGACAAAAACATGTACCTTAATGTTTTAAAAAAAAATTTGCTCCAGAGTGCTGCGAATCTTGGAATACCAAACTCATTCCGTTTCTACCAAGACAACGACCCTAAGCATAAGTCTGGTATTGTGCAGTCTTGGCTGATTTGGAACTGCCCCCATGTTATGACCCCACCGGCGCAGAGTCCAGATATAAATGTAATCGAGAATTTATGGGCAATTTTGGAAAATAATATTCGGCAACATAGCATTTCCAACAAGGAACATTTAAAAAAAGCTATTTTGGAGGAGTGGACAAAAATTACCTCAGCAATTACCCAAAAACTTGTGGATTCGATGCCAAATAGACTTAAAGATGTAATAAATGCAAAGGGCTACCATACTAAGTACTGAATTTTGTATAAAATTTAATTTTTTTTTGTAAATTAAGGTCTAAGTTTAAGTGCATGAAATAAGCTGTGACATGAAATTAAGCAGTATTTTCATAATTTTTGTTTATTAATTATTACTAACAACAATTTTGTTATTTTTGAATTTACCAACTTAAACAATAAATATTTATCTAAAACATGGCGTTTTAATCTTGTCAATATTTTACATAGTTTTTCAATAACAGCGTGATAAATTTTAAAATTGGAACTGCATGAAATAAGCTGTGAGCCACTGTATATGCATGTGTATATTGATATGATGAAAATTTTCCAGCTCATGGAATTGAGTATTGTCTCCAGGAGCTGAGAAAGTGTTCCCGCAATGCAGCAAATCTTGTCCATTTCACTCAGTTAAGGGGCTCCTTTCCAAAACAAGCGCGCAATTGTAAGGAATATCCGTTTAGCAATTCGTAAATCTCTACAAATCCGCTAAGTTGACAGATTCCACTTCAAATCAGGGGCCATATGATGTATTCCGTCGCTCGTCGTCCGCTGCCAACGACACTGACGTTGCCGCTATTTTGATGTGATATAAACAGAAGTGTCTTCGTTTTTTGGTATTTTAACGACGCACAATGTACGCGCGAACGACATAGTTACGGATTGCCAAACCGGACGTTGCGACGTTCATCGACGATGTTGATGCGAACGTTGCGACGTTCTTTACATCATACGGCTCCAGGATTCATACCTACAGTTCGAAACTGTATAAAATTTTGATTTTGAAACCGAATCAAATACACATGTAGAATACAGCTGCAGAAAACTCAATTAAAATTTCGGTACAACGGTAGCTTATCCAAAAACTTTCTTTATTAAAAAAAAAAAAAAAAGATGATTAACAAAAAATATTTCAATATTATAATAAAAATAAGAACACAATTAGATTTGATAATTATTCAAATTGATCTGCGTACAACCTTCTTAACTTCTCGCAGTCTTTTAGAAGATTTTTCCGGCTATCAACGCTTTTAGTATCCCATGTTTTACGCAAGTGGTGGAAACGCAATCCGTCGAAGGAGAGTTCCCCACTAACAACGTGATTACCTGTTCCCACGGTTCGAAATACTCGCTTAACATAAGTCCAGACTGATGGAAATAAAAAGGCGATTCGAGCATCTCGTCCAGAGATTCAGGTAACAATATAATCCGATACTAATATTTGTCGAGAGTCGTCGACACTATTATTCGATTCTGATTCATTTAGGCTCTCGTCACCACTATTATCCAATACAAAATTATATAGGTAGTCGTTAACGGTTCTGCAGGACAGTAGGATACAATCGGCTTCTTTTACTGTTATTTGTTTTAGCTACAAAAATTAAATTTTGTTTAAATCGATTAATTTATTGTAAGTTTGCCATTTCTACTTCTACACTCACCTCACAGAGATAGAACAAGGTCAAAACTTCCAATAAGTTTTCTGGTGGCAATTTTTGTACTACAGCTGAGTTAAGTCCTTTGGACAGTGCGTCATGCTATCAAATAAAACATATTATCCGGTACTTCCAATAACGGAATCCAAGAAAGCGCACAGGGACAATAAGCTGCGAATATAAAAAACTAATATACCACTAAAATTAAAAATTTATCAATATACCCTTTTTTCCAAAAGCGATTTTTGCTTCAGCGATCGTTCTTGTTCATAATTCTTCGCTGCCCGGCGGCCCGCAAATCGTTAAAACTCGATGGCTACTGCGCGTGTACTTCCTTTCGTAACGCCGCACCATTTACTATAGAAAAATTTTACTTTAATATAAAGTTTATCACATAAATATTAAATTAAAAACTAAAAACATTTACTTACCTGATTTGTTGTGACAGTTCTCAACTTTGAATTTGCTTTTGTCACTTTGAAGTTTCGAAACTTTTCGAAAATTCAAAATCCGCACAACAACAACACCGTGTAATTGAGCGGGAAAGAGAGGGCAATGTTTTTTGTCCCATCGTTGTCTCGGATATTGCATGGGAAAATCTGATATGGGTAATCCATTTATATTACCAGGTCCCTGGGCTGTGTACATCCAGTGTACTAATTTTGGTTGGAGACCCCACCTGTTTCCGAACATCTTTCTGCATGCGTAAAAAGCGTTGTACGTTTCTTTAACACGTTTGTCCAGTTCAAGGTACTAGCTGAGTTTCTTGTTTAGAGCAACCCTCAAATATTTAGCGCTGCCGGAATGATGAAGCTCGTCACCTCCCATCTTCGGTAACGCAAAATCTGGAATTTTGTATTTCTTCGGTACAGTTTTAGCGCGATTAACCCTCAAACCGCTGTTATCGGCCTATTGTCGTACTTTGTTGAGTGCTTTCTCCATTAAATTACTAATTGTCGGTAAGTGTTTCCCTGAGACAAGGATGACCACGTAGTCGGCGTACGCACATGCCTTGATTGCGAGGTTCTCAAGTTCAACAAGGATTTTATTGACCACAAGAAACCAAAGTTAGAACTAGAACAGTAAAATAAAATTGTTGATATGAGTTGAGGGGTCTGGGAGTGGGGAAAAACAATGCGTCCGAAACGTTGAAAGCTGTGATCGAGTCATTCTAAAATACATATCTCCCGAACGTTTGGTGTCAGAAGACTGAAACTTTGTGGTTGTCTTAAGAGATGCTTGGAGCCTAGACAAGGACTAAAATTTGGAAGAAGCGTGGTGGGGTGTCTTTCGAACCACTGGTACCAGAAAGATAAACTTTGGTACGTTTATATAACAGTAAAAGTACAGTCCCTTGAATGTAAAATTTTCGAGGAGGAGGTGCAGCACGAAAGTAGGGGAACATCAATTTTTTAAATAAATCAATTTTTACGTCTCAAGAACCGTACGAAGTATGATTTTGAAAATTTTACAGAAGTTGGGTCCAGTACACTTTTAGCGGAGAGAAAAATTACGGGTGCGTAGTTGCTTGACGATGGTGGTGGTGGGGATAGGACGTGGAAAAGAAAATATTCTTTTTGTTTCTCAAAAACGGCAAAAATCAGAAAGCTTAATATTGACACTATAAAGGCATCCTAGAAAAATAAAATAAAATTTTGATAGGGGTAGCAAGGTGGGGTGAATATTTTTTTTATCTCAGAAACGGTTTATGTTACAAAGTTGAAATTTGTTACGTACACGTAGATATAAGTAATTAAAACAAAAAAAGTTTCATTGGCGTACAAACGTGGAGTAAAGAAATGTTCGTGAAAAGGATTTTGTCCACATTTTCATGAATTTCGTTATATCTTTTATCAAATTTATTTTACATCTACGGGCTCTTTACATAAGCGCCTAGAAACAATTTTCTAAATTTTTCGTTCTCCAACCCCTAAGGGGGTGTAAATTGGTTGTGTACATTTTTACGAATTTCGATATATTTTTTAGGTCTAATGAGATATTAAATCCGCTTTCACTTCTAAAGGCATTAAATATGGAAAAAACCCTATTGGCCAAGTTTTCACGAATTCCGATCAATTTTTTTATTGTTAATAAAATCGAATTCCGACATGAGGTCTGAAGGTGGGTTTCCATATGCGACAATTTTCTGTGACATTATGTTGGACAGATCAGCTAGCCAATCAGATTACAAATCTCTGTCAAATTTTGTCGCATGTCGCTAGTCGAACAATCTCCGACTTTTCATGTGTGACAAAAATTTCAGTTCAAAGGTTTCTCGATAATTTCAGTTCATTTTCGCGTGGGACAAAAATTTCAGTGCAAGGGTTTCTCAAAAATTTCAGTTCTTATATTATCTTTCCAGCCATTTTACTTTTTTTGACAACTGACATAACCAATTTACGCAAAGGTGTGACACAAGTAATGTTAGAAATGGAAACTCCAGACTGAAGAGTGTGACATATTTTTGTCGTGACAAATTTCTGTCACAGAATATTGTCGCATATGGAAACCCACCTTGATGAGATATCGAATTGTTTTACTTTATTATTTTTATAATTTTGGGGGTGTAGGTGTTGGGGGTGATGGTGAAAGGGGGTAGAAAGGAAAACATTCTGATTTTTATTTCTCGAAAACCGTAATGAATAGAAAGCTAAAAATTTAGAATTATATAGAGCCACTATAGAGACATCCTAGGAAAGGGATAGCAAGGTACGGGGGTGACGGGTGGTTTTTTATATCTCGGAAACGGCTTATGCTAGAAAGTTGAAACTTAGTACGTGTATATAGATGTGCTATTAGAGTAATTAAAACAAAAAAAAGTTCAGATTTTTATTGGCGTTCAGAGGTTGAATAAAGAAAATGTCCGTGAATCCACATTTTCACGAATTTCGTTAAAATTTTTAGACATGTCGAGCTATCAAAGCAATTTTACTCCTGCTGGCTATTTATATAAGAGCATAGAAACGTTTTTCAAAATTTTTCGATATCCCACCCCTAAGGGGGTGTAAAGTGTTTGTGTACATATTCACGAATTCTGATATATTTCTTAGGTATATTGAGATTTGGAATTTACTTTTACTTCTATAAGTTTTAAACATAGTCGGGGAAGAGACCAATTTAAGTATTTTTTCCTATTAAACCTATAAAAAATACGCATCTCAGCATTAAACACGTTTCGGACTTCTACCGATAAAATAATAAAGTTGTACCCAGACTGTTGGCAGATTTTTTTACTTTAACTTTAATCGCATATTCTAGTACAAAATTGAAAGGAGTAGTAGAGTAGTACATGAAGTACAATAGTAGTATAAATACTACTATTGTAGTACAAACGACAGCGCTGATACTTACCCTTCTTGCTGGCTAACCTTCCTCCAAGCTGGCTAGAAGATGAATGATTCACGCATCTTGAAAGATACATTCGTTAAGACACCGAAGGAAACACACGAAGAGTTTACGAATAATCGCTCTGTCAGATACTTCCTCCTGCGGGTATAGGTTACTATGCGACTGACAACCTAAAGTATAACGAGGAGGCAATTTGAAACCGAATTTTTTAGGTTGTCACCGCACCGCACCGCATCTCATCATTAAACGCATTCTGGTCTGCCACCCAAAAAATATTAAAATTGGGCAAGATAATATATAGTAAGGAGTGTAGAGAGTAGCTGCCACCCGACATTTTTCAGGACTATCTGTATGGGCCTAGGAAAGACTATTTAATACTTTTAAGTGTTTTTGTCTTGTTTTCTTATAAAAAAAATAATTAATTATTATTTTGAACATTCCAGTATTAAACATTTTGGTGATATTTCAAATTAATTTTAATTTCTCGTTACCCACTGGGCATGTCGCATGTAAACAGGAAATGGATTGGGATACGAAGCGTAATGCATCCATGCCTTCCATGGCAGATTACCATTATGCATGATTGTACATATACATACTCTTCTTGCTGGCTAACCTTCCTCCAAGCTGGCTGGAAGATAAATGATTCACGCATCTCGAAAGATACATTCTTTAAGACACCGAAGGAACCACACGAAGAGTTTACGAATAATCGCTCTGTCGGATACTTCCTCCTGCGGATATGCCCATGTTAAAAAGAAATGGAGTAGGATATGAAGCGCCATGCATTCACGCCTCCCAAGGAAGGTTATCACCATGCATAATTGTATGCTTCCAATTCGCGCTGGAAAATATCTTCTGCATGCGAGAAGTTTCGAGAGATTTCCACGCCGTTGTGGGTGTTGGAAGCTATTTGACGGTAGTAGTTTTCTCGCTTATGAATGATGTCATTCATAATTGTGTTGTAAGGGTTGTTAGAGTACGAAAGTAACAATATGAAAAACAGCCTGGCTAAAATGATGTAATTTTCGTAATTTTGGCATGTTTCACCCACTCAGGGTTGCCACACTCAGCCCTATAATTCTAATAAGTTTCAAAGAACCTTCTTGGGAAGTTTTGCGTTTGCTGAAATAGTGTTAAAAAAACGCTGCAAGCTAATACTACAGAGACAGATCTGTAACGGATATGTCTAAGTGCTAGCGAAAAGGGAGAGAGGGTGTTTGAATATTTCGTGTTTAAATGATCAGTCCGTAGCCTCCGACATGAACAGGGTATAAGAGCAGTTGGATGTATTATCATGCAAAATCCTTTTTCTCCTTTTGATAGCTGCAAAGTTTGGATCATCCTTTGCGTTATAACTAATAAAGTAAGTGGTACGAGTAATAGTAACAGAAGTACAGTAGTAATAAATATAGTACCCAGATTGGAACTCGAAAATTTTATTCAAAATAGAACTTAGCTAAATGATAGTGTGCATGGGTACCTGTTTCCAAAATCTGCGAACAAAATTTGGGCACCAAAGTATTTTTCTGTAAAATGTAGACTACAAACTACTTTACCTTTCTTCCTTTTAAATTGTATTTGGAATGTAAAATATTTTGTTAATGTACCATAAAATTAAATACTCATACAATACAATTACTAAATTTAGATGGTGTGTTGTGGACAGAGGAAAGTGATTTATTGAGTTTCCGTGAAATTCCACAAGAACACCTTTACCTGGAATGATCTATACCGCAAAGTAAACTATTAAACATCAGGATATATGAATGTACATAGCTGTGAGAACATATTTCACAGTTTTACTAGTCGCGGAATATAGGAAATATGCAGATGCGGTATTAAAAGCTCACAAGCTATTATTTTCCTAATTTTCAACTAATAAAATCATAATTTGAAACAGCTATTAGGATTGCATGACTTAAGTCAATAAAATTAACTTATTCCCGTCCATTTGTAGCACGAAAGGATCATACGTGTAAGGTATGCGCCTCGGCTTAGATGGGTAGGGTTAAGAGATGGGAGTGTATCGAACAAAACGGATGCTCTGAAACTACAAATTTACATATACTCTCCGTTAGGGGTAAGGAGGCGAGAAATATTTAGCATTCCCCTGTAAGTAGAGCCTACTCGGCATAGAAGAGATTTTTGTCGTCACTATCGTCCATTGAGCAGATATAGTAACTTGGCCACCTTCCAGTACAACTATGGTACGAGTACTGTATGCAGATTTACGTATTCTGAAATAGTCCCAAAGCCAACCGAAAGCCTATAAAATTGCCTCCATGCTCCATTCATCCAGGACTGGACATACATACCTATACTACTAATTCAAAAACAGCTAGGGTGAAATCGGTTACGGAAGTGGTAATACTGTGGTGTACAGGTGGCTATCGCAGGTATTCTCTTCGTTAACCAAATCGACATGTACTCGTACAGCTATAAGGCCTAATTAAAAATTCTACACCAAACCATAACATCACCATTTCTATAGCTAACTTGCACCCTTATACCTTTTGAAATATTCTGGTGGGAGGCGCAACAATATTAACGTAAAGCGCAATTAGAGAAAAACAAATTTCGTTCTGGATGGACCCAGATATGTAGATAGGTAGTCATTACTGCACGTCCATAATCCTGAAAATGAGCAGATGTGTGGTACCACCATTCCCGGAATTTGTCAAATATGTACCGAAACCCGACCAACCAAAATATTGCCTCTACACAGAAGATAAAACTTTCAGGCATTTATCTTACTTAACAATCGCTGGGGATAATGGTTCTCTTTTAAAGGTGGCAAATGAGGGTGTATCCCGCACGATCCTTTTTAATTTTTTCCCATCCTGTAACGTTGTTCGCTGATGCATTTGTTATTGAGACCGCAAGTTAAAACCTAACGATTGGGTAACACCAAATGGGCGAAAACGATAACACAGTCAAGGACTGAATACAAAAATTGTTTGCGTAATACCCGAGTGGCTTTTAAAGTAGAGCCTTAGTGCCAGTTTGTCTGGCAATAACATTATCACCATGTTTTAAATAGCCCCTACACTCATGGTTACATCGGGAGTATGTTTATAGGTCTGTCTTCGCTAACGTTCTACAGTAAGACAGGGAGACCAGATGTACCGCAGTTCTTTCCAATGTCTCGTTATTCGACGATATGTGAACATTGTCCAGTTCTTTTCTTCTTAGGGAGAATGATTTTGGACCTAAGAAATTGATCAGACGCTTTGTCCATTGGGACACATTTCCAGACGCGATCTTTGTAGACTGTCGCTGCTTCACACTTGGGACTCGGCTTGACTGATTCTGTTCCGCCTTAACCAATAGTTATAGATAGCATACCTATCTATTCTATTTAAAGATGGACAAAACAGTAGATTTGAGTAAAGTACTTCACAACTATTAAGGGTTAGTTCACTGAAGTACATACTTCAATTGAACTGTTCATTTCATATTTCCTCTTCTCTAACCAGCCGTTCAGTAGTCACTCACTAGTCAGTCAGTAGTTCAATTGTGCTGGTGTGCGTGAGTTGGCTTCTCTAAACAACGGCTCACTAGTCAGTCAGTGCAGTTGGCTTTATGGGCTGGGAAATAGGAAGAAGAGCGATGCATACGTGTATATCAAATGAATATGAATCAAATATATTATTACATGTAAGCCTGGCAACCGCGCAACTCGATCGATTACGAATAAGGGAAACAGCAGCAACCGAATACCTAGTTGCAAAATAACCCAATCAGAAAACTAGTTGAAGTATGTATATAAGGAGAAACATCACGATTGTACCTCCCTTCTTATCGAAGGTACTAGAACAGCGTAGATGATCAAAATCGAAAGATCTCAAGCTCACTAGAACCCTCTACATACACCACTGAACGAAGATTCAAGAACAGTCTCGACTACAGACAAGTAGTATAAAAGCAGGTGAAGCTTTCAGCGAGGGACATAGTAATTTTTATTACGTCGACTGTAACAGCCAGCGTGTATACGCTACCGTGTTGGTAGAAAGCGAAAGTAATTGAGTCAAGCGAAATATATAAGCGGGCAGTGTTGCCGTACAGTGCGAATTATTGTGCGAATAGAATTAAAGTGCGAATAATAAATAAACACTTATTTTGATTTTAAACGAATTGTGTTTTACTTGAAATCCCGGCGAACCCCTAGCTCGCAACAATATGATAAACCACTGAGAGAGAAGAGTTGTCATTTTGTAAAGAGTTCAGTTGTCTTCGCTGTGTGTGTTTCTAAGAGACACGGATACGGAAGAAACGAGAAGATTGGTTAGTTGAATTGAACTGCGGTTCACCAAAATGACTGAGCTACTTCATTTACTCACTTGAATGAAGTGTTCTTTTAGAGTAGTTTACTCGTGAACGGGCCATCTCTAATTCAATTTAATATTTTTTTGTATCTCCATTAAAATCTTCTAATTAGTCTAACCATTAACACTTTGGCTTCTCCTGTCAATAATTGCAACTTTGGTTCATTACTAGTGCCATTAGATTTAAAACATGTTATCTTGTAAGGAAGTTTGGCGCCCCGGGCGCGATTCATCAAAAGGTCGACAAATGCTTTGGGCTCCACCTCGACACCAGTATTACCAGAGTATGTTTCATCCCTTGCAGATTACTTTACTTTATTATTTTTACTTTATTATTTTTTAATAATAAAGTATTTAATATGTTGATGTTTTCTCCGCCTTCTAGTTAGGTTCTTTTTCTCACTGGAAACTGGTTAAGTCTCGCGGGTTGTAACATGAAACAATACTATATGATTTTTTGATCTGGTCTAAAGTATCAGTAAGGGCAAGAAGAATGAAAAGCTTCCCTCGGTATTTTACTATAATTCCTGCCGACTACCATACAACACGAATAGTGTAAAGGTGAACGCTTTCAAGCAAACTGCATAAAAAGAAACACAGGTGAACGTTCCTCAGTTAAATACCAGACTATTTAAAAAAAATCTCAAGAGAGATGCCTGCTTCCTGAAGGTACCTTAAACCGACAGAAGAGTCCGGAGTAATATAACCGTATTGGTAGAAAGCGAGAGATGGAACACATCTTCCGAGCAGCTTAAGCCTTCTGCAGGCGAGGTGGTACTTCATTCCGGCTCATTACAATATTTCTTTCATCCAAGATCCTGTTGTCTGATGATAGTGACTTTGGATTGGGCGGGATGTACACACATCCTACCGTCTTTTACCTCCACTACTCAAAAAACTCGAGTCGAAAGTTCAAGCTGGAATGGATGCAGTGAGTGGGCAAAGGTGTTATACTCAAAGTTGTGCAGTTACCTTACAGTAAAGTATGCGATTTACAGGTAAGTCTTTAATAAATAGTGAGATATACAGACGTTGAGGAAGGATGGTTGGATTATAGCGCTACAGCCTGTTACCAGTACATTAATGAATCGGGATGAAAGCCAACTGCAAAGTGAATAAAGTGTCATCTACACCCTACTCTTATTCCGCCGTCATCCATCTTTCATTGAATAGAATAAGTCTCTATGGAAATGGCGGAGATTACAACAAGTACATTTAGGTCGTTCCATGTTCCATGTATCCATTATGGCTCAAGGGATAGCTCGCAGGGATAATACACCATATTATATAGCGCTATAAGTACTGTAACTAGCGAAGGACAACTTTTTTAACTTGAAAAACATAAGGCAGCCATGTCGAAAGGGCTCTTGAAACAATTGAAACGGTCCAAGAAACATACCTACTTTTAATCTTTAGCATATCCTTGATGGGCATGAATAAAACCTCTTTCAAGGTTATATAATAGGAGCGTCAGTAAAGGATGTTCTGTAACTACATCGCATATAGTACACCATACTCTACATAGACACACCTTTATGAATCATTTACGAAGATAGGTCCTTTTTAGCCGGCATAGAAAATTGCTGCTTTCCAAGCATTATCTCGACTTTTCTTTCTATGTCGCATCGATGCGTTTCTTTACTAGTCATTTCTTTTGATATGACTTTTTATCATTGAGGTTTTTTTTGCAGCCTCCCACTCTTGTAGTCTGGGGCTAAGTGGTATTAAAAGTGTGGAAGCTTCTTATTTTTTGTTTAGCGGATATATGTATATCTAGATGGAAAGGCGACTACAGTCTCTCAACTTGGAACAAAGGAAATCATTTTACTTTCTTATTATAACTAGTTGTAACCGCTTGCACTGCTCGCTTGACATATCTTGATCTATCCCGGGTCACTCTGCTCGCCCTTCTATATCCATTTCCCGTCTCAAAACTCTGATAATAAATACTTGGGTTCTGAAAGGGGTGCAAAAAAAGACATGATTGAAATATGATTTAACCCGAGAATGCTTACTTCATTTTACCCTATCTTAAAGCCAACTACTTACAATCTGTTGTAATCTTTAACTAATGGTCAAATTAGTTTAAGATACGCGTTCCTAAATTTTGGAAATCTTTTATAGATCTGTAATTTAACTGAAATTTGTGTGGAAGTTTCATTGTAACTCGAGCGAAGTTTACAAAATTTCACTTAAATCGATTGAGTGTCTTAGACGATGAGAAGAACACACAGAGAGACGTAAGCCCAATTCGATATCCTATCACACGATAGAGATAGGACGGAATTCGTGTACAACGGGCGTAAACCCTCTTAGGAGTTGAAAAGCAAAAAATTTTGAAAACAGTTTTTTGGCGATGCAAGGAAAAACTTTTACAATAGCGACTTTAATCCGTTGCCCTAATGGATATGGTCGAAAACGTGAAAATGTATTCAACCTCTTTACACTCTCTTAGGCTTGAATTTAAAAAAAAACATAAAAAGGGTTTTAAAGCATTTATTTGAAAAACATGTGAAAGTAAAAGTAATTATATTAGGTGTACAAATAAGTTCCCGGCGTTCTCGTATAGATGCCACTAACACGAAATACTGGGAAAAAATGGAGGATCAAGCTCATAATATGGCAAGATCAGACATATTGCAACAATTCCCCATCATTACATTTGTAAAATTTTATCGGCATCAGTTACTTATGAGTCCTTAAACATGTCGGAGTTCGAGCCAAATAAGCGCCATTTGCGGGAAGTTTTGCTTTTTTGTTTTAATTCAAAGAAATCTGCGGCTGAGGCTCGTCAGATGATTAGAGAAACTTATGGCGAGTCTTCTATTAGCGAATCAACGTGTCGCAAATGATTTCATCGCTTCAAAATGGGTGATTTCGGCATGGAAGACAAGGAGCGTTCCGGCCGTCCAAAAAATTTCGAAGACTCAGAATTTGAGGCACTACTGGACAAAGATTCATGCCAAACACAACAAGGTCTTGCGGATTCATTGGATGTGACTCAACAAGCCATTGCACATCATCTGAAAGCCTTGGGAATGATGCAAAAGCAAGGAAATTGGGTGCCGTACGAATTGAAGCCTAAAGACGTCGAACGGCGTTTTTTCACGTGCGAACAGCTGCTCCAACGGCAGAACAGGAAAGGAATTTTGCATCGTATCGTGTCTGGTGATGAAAAGTGGATACACTACGACAACCCGAAGCGCCAAAAATCGTGGGGATACCCTGGCCATGCATCAACATCGACCGCAAAGCCGAATATCCATGGTTCCAAAGTCATGCTATGCATATGGTGGGTCCAGCTCGGCGTGGTGTATTATGAGTTGCTGCAACCGAGTGAAACCATCACAGGACCTTTTTATCAAAGACAACTAATGCGTTTGAGCCGAGCATTGAAAGAAAAACGGCCGCAATATGAGCAGAGACACGACAAAGTGATTTTGCTACACGACAACGCTCGGCCACATGTTGCTCAGGTTGTGAAAACTTACCTGGAAACACTGAAATGGGACGTCCTACCCCACCCGCTGTATTCACCAGACATCGCCCCTTCCGACTACCACCTATTCCGAACAATGATGCATGGCTTGGCTGAGCAGCGCTTCCGTTCTTTTGAATATGTCAAAAATTGGGTCGATTCGTGGATCGCCTCAAAGGACGTGAAGTTTTTTCAACGCGGAATTCGTATGCTGCCAGAAAGATGGGAAAAGGTTGTGGCTAGCGATGGGCAATATTTTTAAAAAAAATAATGCAACCAATTTCCCACAATAAAGGCTCAAAGTTTGTCAAAAAACGCCGGGAACTTATTTGTACAGACCAAAGAAATATGATGAAATTCGTGAAAATATTGGGTCTGGGAAAAAGTTCGTGGCGTTTTTTCCCAATAGATGGCGTCAATTGCAAATAACTCAAAAAACACAGTTCGCAGCGACACCGTATCGCTCCGTATGGAAAGGTGATAGTTCGAGTGTTACTCTGTGTGTATGAACATCGCAATTGGTGCAGTGGTTGGAAAGTTGTTTGCGTGTGGAAATGGAGAAAAGTAATGAAAAATTGAGCTATATTTTGCAATATTTTTACGACAAAGGGAAGAACGCTGCGCAGGCTTGTGAAAAAATTTGTGCTGTGTACGGTGAAGGTACTTTATCAAAATCTGCTGCGCGGAAATGGTTCACTCGCTTTCGTTCTGGTAATTTTGATATGAACGATAAGTCAAGCTCTGGTCGTCCAATCACTGAAAAAGCTGATGAAATTCTTGAAAAAGTCCAGCAAGATAAGCATATCAGCAGTATCGATATTGCTGTGGAGCTAGGCATTGACCACAAAACTGTTTTGAACCATTTATACAAAGCTGGCTACAAAAAGAAGCTCGATGTATGGGTTCCTCATGCGTTGAGCTTGAAAAACATGATAGACCGGATTAACATCTGCGATGCGCTGCTGAAACGCCATGAAATTGAACCATATCTGAAACGTGGCATAACCGGTGATGAAAAATGGATCACGTACGACAATCGGAAGCGTCAAAGATCGTGGATAAGGGATAGTGAGCCGTTACAAGCGTTCGCGAAGCCAGGATTGACGCCGAAAAAGGTGATGCTGTGTGTATAGTGGGACTGGAAAGAAATCGTCCACCATGAGCTACTTTCAACTAGTCAGACGACTGATTCTCAAGTCTACTGAGAACAACTAGAGAGATTACGCCAGGCAATTGAAAGAAAACGGCCCGAATTGAATAATAAGAAAGGTGTTGGCTTCCATCATGACAACGAATGAAGCTGCTTTCAAAGGAAGCCTGTGAGAACCACTTGATTCAGTTTTTCAACCAAAAACCACAGAAGTTCTTCTTCAATGGCATCATGGCTAACATTGTCGATAATAATGGATAATATTTGGTTTAAATAAATTCATTTTCACACTATAAGAAAACCAGTTGAATTTTACTAAAAAAGTGCCACGAACTTTTTCCTAGACCCAATATATGCATAAAATTTTCACTGACAGTTTTCCCACCTTCGAATACATGAGATCTTCATAGAGCTAAATTTCTTTTCTAGTACACCTATACTCACCAAGCTTCAACTTTCTAGCGTACACCATTCCAGTAATAGGAAAAACACCCTCCGCTCCCATACCATACTACCTCTATTATTCTTAGAACCACTATAGCTCTACGTTATCTCAAATTTAAGCTATTTGTTATTGACGGCTCTTAGGATATAAAAAAGTAATTTAACATTCTTCGACTCACCTCCCATACACTCAAACCTACCTCCCGTAAAAACTCTGAAATATAGTGTGGGCCATCTAGTGGTTTCTTTTTAAATTATAGGTTATTTTGACACTGAAAGCTGTTTCCCGCTCGAAATCTTGATAGAAAGTCAGTATCATACCTCCGCGGAACGAAATGAGTCGCTTTACGCTTGAACAACGTTGGGAAATATTGAAAACTTATTTCCCAAGTAAGTGCTGTGTAGCCCAAACAGTGCGTTTTTTGAAAAGAAGTTTTGGCCGAAATGAAGCACCCACCGCGCCTGCTGTACGCAAGTTTATGCAAAAAGTTCGTGAGACTGGCATGCTAGTGGACAACACTCATGGCCCCCGTCGTCGTACGGTGCGCACAGACGAGAATGTGGCTGCTGTAGCCGAGAGTGTGAGACTCACTCCACGAACATCAACTCGCCGTCGATCTCAACAGCTCAACATTTCACGCACTAGCCTGAGGAGAATTCTGCACAAAGATCTCGGATTATTCGCTTACAAGGTCCAATTGACTCAGCAATTGAAGGCGCACGACCAACCGCTTCGTTATCGCTTCGCGATTTGGGCCTTAGAGCAGCTTGAATTGGACAACGATTTTGGGCGAAAAATCATCTTTTCTGTCGAGGCGCATTTTCATCTCGGCGGCTACGTTAACAAACAAAATTGCCGCATCTGGGGCTCGGAAAACCCGCACGTTATTGTCGAGAAGCCAATGCATCCACAGAGAGTGACAGTTTGGTGCGGATTGTGGAGTGGTGGCATCATTGGACGATTTTTCTTCGAAAATGAGGCTGGGAACAATGTTTCGGTCAACGGTGAACGTTACAGAGCCATGTTATCCGACTTTTTTTTTACTGAAATTGAAGACATGGATTTGGACGACCTCTGGTTCATGCAGGATGGCGCGCCATGCCACACAGCCCATGCCACAATCGATCTTTTACGCACCAAATTCCCAAATCGTGTTATCAGCCGTCTTGACGATGTCAATTGGCCGCCTCGGAGCTGCGATTTGACCCCTTTGGATTTTTTTTGTGGGGAACCGTGAAGGACCGATGTTATGCCAACAATCCAGAAACGATTCAAGCACTTAAGGCCTATATCATCCAAGCAATCCGTGAGCTACAGCCCGAAACCATCAACAGGGTCTTGGAAAATTGGAGTGACAGAATGCGCTACTGCGCAGCCAGCCGAGGCAGCCACTTGAACGAAGTTGTGTTCCATCATTAATGGGACTGTTTACTCTTACTAATAAAGCCAAAATACATGGAAAAAAATTTAATTTTGTTCATTTTGTTCCATTTTTAAAAAGAAACTTGTATTTGGCCCACCCTGTACTATCATAAACAGTTCTTGATATATGGGAAGTACTTTTAAAAACAAAATTCTTATCTCTCCTCCCACTTCTACGTTCCAGTGCACCTTAACATTTATATCACAATTGGCGTACGGAGAGGGGGATAATATTCAGTGCATATGTTTTCACGAATTTCGTGATATCTGTTAGGTCTTCTGAAATATTGAATTAATTTTACTTCTGCGGAGTTTTCAGATAAATACCTGGAAAATGTTTTCATGAGTTTTTAGATTCAACTCATAAAGGAGTGTATACATAAATTTTCACGAATTTCATCAAGTCGTTGTATCGAGATTGCATACGTTTCAACTATTTTCGCCATTTCTTATTTTTTGGAATTTCATGTAAAAAAAACCCTTTTCACGATTTTTGAAATTCAACTAATTTTTTCATTTAAGTTTTTTCTTGTTTTCCGGCGTCAGTGGAGTTTCTGGTGTGAAACCCCAACACGACATCCCCGACTGTTGATTAATCGCTGTCCCTGAGGGCATGACAGTTGGAAAACCTTCACTGGATAGGCCAGTTTTTTTAAAAGACTGTGTTGGACGGGGTCCGAAGGAGCTGTTTCGTCATCGGATGGCATAGACTCGTAAGTCGGGGATTTCGTGTTGGGGTTTCACACCAGAAACTCCACTGGCGCCGGAAAACAATAAAAAAACTTTAACAAATATGCTTCTATGGTAGCTTCTCACCATGAAATAATTCCATTCTTATAATTTTTTCATATTCATAAGACTCCCACTACTTTGAGATCTTTTCTTTTGCCTGGCAGGTAGTTAGAACCCGAGTTTCGGTCTGGCATTCCACAGTTAGTATTGTAATATATTATTGCGAGCTAGGGGTCGGGATTTCAAGTAAATCACAATTTGTTTAAAATTGATAGAAATAATAATTACTATTCGCATTCAATAATCGCAGTAATAATCCCACTACTGGCAACGCTGCTCGATCTTATATCTTACCACTTACAACTTAAAATCGCCTTACAAATACTTTCGCGTAGAAGCTGATCGTCGTCTCGGTTCACCGTAGGCCTATAAACCAAACATCGATGAAGAAGCGATGAAGAGGCAGCGAACAGTTTCGAAACTTGTCGCTGAAAAAAGATTATCACTTGGGAAAAAGTTCAGTTATGTACTTGCTATCTGTGAATACGTGTGAGGTATTCGCATTTCTTTCTTCCTCGTACTGAAATGCATCCGAACATCTCATTCGCACTCTTCGTCATGAGAGATCTCCTATCGCGCATTGTATTTGAAATTGGAATGAGCAAGAACGAGATGGCAGTACGTGCACTCAGTGAACAGTGAGTTTGAAGTCAGTATGTAGCACAGCCTATTGGTCATCGAAGAAGGGTGGATCTGAATTGCATATGAAGTCCAACTGAACGATTATCGGGGATTGGTAGAATAGATTTACACATGAATTGTGTTCTACCGCTCATCGAATAAAGGAGGAAAGGAATTGCATAAGAACTCTGTGGCACCTCTCAATTATTCCTTACCGGTCGACACTGTATCGATCCTCGGCGTTGGGTCATGGGTGAATGGAATTTTGGTGCTCGTCGACTAGTGCAATCGAAACACGACTTTCATTGCACTAATCGGCAGGGTTATGGGTTCCGGGATCAGTTTCGCGTAGAGATTAACGAACTGCACAGTTGAACGTCTAAGTTTGTTAGCAGGTCGGGTCGGTACGCACTATCATTCGGCGATCATACTTTAGTCTTTCTCACTCACAAAAGGTGGAAAAGGTCGGCGTGCAGTCCCCAACTTTTCCTCAAGTATGTTAACTTGAGGAAAAGTTGGGGAAATGTTTACTTTTCGTTTTAATCCTCAATATCGCCACGAAGACAAGCGCGAGTGATAAGATGGTAGTAGTTTGTACATAAGAAGCCATGTATTTTTCGTGGTTTCGGCTTACAGGGAGTGAAAACTGTGTTTGTCTGCAAACTCTGTCCTGCTTATACACTGCATGAGTTGAGTCGAGACCTTTCCTGCGTATTCGGTGGTATGTGTGAAATGTTCGAGAGAGGTTAAGTCCAATCCGAGAAGGGGAAAAGTATTCGAGAAGGATGTTCAACTGCGTAGAAGTTTGTAGATTTTTCCACGCCTTTCTCATTGGGTATTCCAATGTCAACACTACGTTCAGAAGGGATTTGGAATGGAGAAACAACCGTAAGGGGAAAATGATTCTTCCCGAACACTATCGAACTTTGCCGATGATTTTACCACGCCTTTCTTTAAGTTCGTTGTATATTGCAACGTAGCCAATCGGATGTTTTTCTTTGGTTTCCAGTTTGGTATTGGGAGGTTGTTCTTTTTCTCACTGGAAACTGATCGAGTTGTGCAGGTAGTCAGGGTAGCATGTAACAATATGTATGTCGGTATATATAATGCTACGTACACATATAAAAAAGAAGATTTGCTGAAATTATGTAAATAACACACTCACGATCCTGGCTCTTCATTAATTTCACTATCTTGGAAACTTTTTTATGGTCTGGCAGATCCTTAGTACCAAGGCTTTATCTAGGTTCAGCTGATTAGAGTCGAACAGTTACCAATGCAATATAAGCAGTTACCATATGTATATTATAATATATTGTGACTGTGTATTCTAACCCATTTTCCTCTATTGATCAGAAAATGTACCAATAACTTCTTTTTAATTTTTTACAGACTTGAATTATCTCAGGAGCGTTCAATGGAGAAACAAACTTTATGTCAGAAATTCAATTCATATCGAATCGTGTAATTCTGGCTGACACTGTGGAATAGAATTAGTATTTAGAATGGTGGAATCATCTGGTCTGAATAGACCACCACCGCCTCAACAACCGATGCCACATCATTCGACCACAACAGTAGTGGGGTTGCGATGTGGGCTACTTGAGACTAGGGTGCGTGGCGCTTGGTACCGCGTCCTAGTTACTCTCGAAACTGATTACTTGTCAATTAGCCTGGATGAATCCTATGAACCTACAGATCATTCGACAACGCTGAATGGAACACTGGGGTAAGTATCACTCAAAATTGCCAATTTCTCATTTGTTTAAAAAGTGTAAAACAATTTATACTCTAGGTGAAATCTGAGAGTGTTGTAAGTTTAGTCCAGGCCAAAAGTTTGTAGCGCATAGAAACAAGTTTCGGACGAAAAAAGTAGTTTATTATTTTATGCTTAGTTGTGGCCAAAAAACGCTAATCTGCTTGCTGTTCGTCCGTTCGTAAGCGTGATAACTCAAGAATGCGTCGACCAATAAAATTGAAGGCACAACTTGTAAAATGGAAGTAAGACTAAGCTCTTCAAAGGGCGATCTACTTTCACGCATTCCCAAGAGTCCTTACGACCTGGATTCACGATTTTTTGCTGAATACTTTAAGTTAGGAACTTAAACTTTTGCAAACATAAACTTTCCAATGTTTGAAGCTACGGTCCCAAATATATTGCAAATCGAAAAAGTCCTTTCTTCAGTAGTCTACAAAAGGCATTAAAAAATGTATACAAGTTGGATAATCCACTATAACTCAAGAGCGCGTTAAAGCAACTCCTTCCTATCATACAAAAGTCCTTAAAACACGTGTTAACTAATATTGAACGATAATATCAGAACGCTTTAAACTACGACTTTGAAATTTGTGTGCAGTGGTTTCAGATGTGGTTACACAAAATCGACATAACATCTAGTGATGTCGATGATTTTAAGGTTTTAATTGAGGAAATAATATCCTAATCCATGCGCAATACATGTTTAAAAAAAGGAGTTCTGAGATTCTCTTACTGGAAAAAGTCTGGAATTTGTTTGACTGTCGTAAGTCCTGAGAGTCAAGCCTTTACCTACTCCACAGAATAGTTCCGGGCCAATCATTGGTGAGTTGACTCCACATTTAGCCAGCTGATCGGACGATTCGTTACCCGGAATACACTCATGTCCTAGCACCCACTAGAGTTAGGCTGTTATGATGTGCCAGCTCTTTTAAAAAGTATCAGTTCTCATACAACCCTAGAGCTGAAAAATATGATTTCAGTGCCGCTTGGCTGTCAGATAAAGTGATGACTGCGGCATCTTTAGGTTTATTCGATAGATGCTTACCTGCACACAGATCTATATGGCATGTACCTCAACCTGAACTGCAGTGGATGTATGTACCATTGCCTTTCATATTTTACAATTGGGTCTAAATAGGCCGGCTCCAGTTCCATAATTAGTCCTACAGCCGTCCATCTATCAGACTGAAGTACCTTCCCCAAAATCTGGCACCCCAGTTTGCCATGATGCACAATCTTCCAGAGTTACCATATACGGCTACTCAAAATCTCTCGGCTAAGTCCTTCTGCTTAAATTCATTTAGAATGTCAAGATGACTGACAAGTTGTCTGCCTTGAATTAAGTGTACTGCTGGTGGCTTATAGCCTCTAGTAGAGCCTTCTCCTTTATCTCTACGAGTACTGGGACCATTTTTGTCATGGCTTCCATTGCAGCAGTGGGATATGTTATATAGTATTTCCCCACTAATACTTTGACGAGCACGCCTCTCGAGTTATTGCAGACCCTCTGCGCTGTCATTTCTTCAATCTTTGGCCACGGCATGTGATCATTGGTTTTATAATAGACTTGTAGGTCTAGTATACCATTTTTGGTCTATGACCCAAAGTGTTGGAACAGAGCCTTCGACCCGCCATGAAAGACAAGGTTTCTCGTATTACAACATAACTCGCAGTTCAGAATTTCATCTAGAGTATCATGCAATTGTCTTGCAGCCTATCGCGACTGCGGTTTGTTTAAAATTTCCATTAGACCTCAAAAATTTTCTTTTATAGAAATTTAATTACTAATTTATTCTAATTTCTATCTACTAAATCTTTAATTTGTTTAACAGGAGTAATCATAGCGGACAAAATGGCACATTAGCTTCATCAGCTGGCGCATCTGTGACTTCAGAGGAAATTGATAATAGTGATCACTTATTAAATAATAACACAGTCGACAACGGAATTTCAGAAATATGTGATGTACCTGATCATGTGGCAAATCAAAAAAGACATGTAAGCATTTTACCAATTTTTTGTTATTTCGAGAGCGCTTTAAAAATCTGCCAATAGTCGGAACGGAACTGTACTATTTTTCGGAACACACTGGTTAATAACAAGGTCCGAGACGAGGTCGGAGGTCCTTAACGTACTAATTACGATTTTGGGTCATAGTCCGGTCCGGGAAGCGGTCATAGTCCGGGAAGCGATTCTTTCGAGACATGGATATTTTGTCACTAGAATAGCTCCTTATAGGAAACAACTTTCAACATTCATTTACTCATGTAAAAGTCCTTGAAACAACAAGGACAATTTAACTTTAACTTAAGATCCACATATTTGATGGAAACTTAATATTTTATGGAGCCTGCCTAGGAACAACCATTATAACATCGACTTTTACCTCGTGTCAAACTATAGCCCAAAAAGGTAATTGGTATTGTTGCAAGCTAGGGGTTCGTCGGGATTTTAAGAAAAACTCAATTCGTTTAAAATAAATAGAAATAGTAGTTATCGCACTCTTGCCCAACACTGCCCGATTTTATGTGCAAATTGATCACTAAATCGCTTGACACCTACTTGATCGTCTCTCGTTGTGTAGAAACTGTAGTGTGTCGCCTCGTTATCCCGGAGTCCAAAACTGTGCCATATGAAAGCTCTGAGACACTTATATACTGCTTATTCTTCGTCGAGAGCCATTTCGAATATTCGGTGGTATGTGGAATGTTCGTGAGGCCCGGAGAATATGCGAGGAAGAGCGAGAAGTATCGAGATAATGGGAGACGTGGATATATTGAATACTAGGCGCGTGCCGAGGCTAAGCTCACGTTTGTATGGTGTTATACTATCGAAACTGCAAAGCTAGCGGTTTCTAGTCTTGCTTCCCGTTGCTCCATCGCTCCTGTTACACCCGTTGCTCCCGTTTCTTCCATTGATCCATTGCTCCTGTTTCTCCCGTTACTCCCGTTACTCTCGTTGCTGCCGTTGCTCCGTTGCTCCCGTTACTCCGTTGCTCCCGTTGCTCCCATTTCTCCCGTTGCTTCGTTGCTTCCGTTACTCCATCCTCTATCCATCATCCTCCATCCTCCATCCTCCATCCTCCATCCTGCATCGTCCATCGTCCATTGTCCATCGTCCATCGTCCATCGTCCATCCTCCATCCTCCATCGTCCAATATTTTGAAAGCTGTGATAGGAAATGTCCTGCAACAAAAATATAAAACGCCACAAAGCATCTAGATTGATTTGATGTCTTTGCTGGATATTCCACTTTCTGCCATAATCATGACCAGCCACATCATGGAAATCAATTAAGGATTACATGTATGAGAAGGCTGATTGTGGCAGCACAATGCCCCCTTCAAATTAAAGGCTCTTACTCGTTAGTTTCCGAGACATTAATATTCTCGTAATTTGGTTTTTCCCCTTAGAATTTTCAGCCACACTTTTACCACTTTCTCCCATTGGACCATGACCGAAATCAATAAACTCGTTTTTAAGCTTCCCATCTTTCACTCGCCGACCCATCCACCTTTTCTCATTAGTATATTTATACGTTACTGGTTACAGACTCAGGTACTCCACACACCTTTTGCATCCTTTCTGAATGTAGTGTTGAACAGAAACCATCCCTAAATTTAGTATTTCAACTTTTTTGGTTGATTTTCTTGTTGATTTTCTTAATGTGTTTCTTTTTGCAGGTTCGCATAATTAAATCTGATAACAACGGCCTTGGCATTTCAATCAAAGGTGGACGTGAGAATCGTATGCCCATTCTTATATCAAAGATTTTCCGAGGGATGGCTGCCGACCAGGCAAAAGGATTATACGTAGGAGATGCCATCCTTTCGGTTAATGGAGAGGAATTGAGAGATGCCACACATGATGAAGCTGTAAGAGCATTGAAGCGTGCCGGACGCGTGGTAGATTTAGAAGGTAAGTTCTTGGATGAAATTTAATTAGTAGACGAGTAATTTTTAATCGCACTAATAATAATTAGACTACCGGCAAGGCCGATCGATTTTATATTCAAATTGATCATTACGATCGCTTTATCCAATCAAAATCGCTTTACCCAATCAATTTCGCTCTACTAATACTTTCGCGTAATGATTCCGTTCCGACATCCGTCAAAGTGACACTATCGAGGTGTCAACTTGATTTTCAGTTAAACGAAAGAGGTGGAGAATTCAATAATTTACCTCTTAGTGTCGGAACGGATAGAAGTTGAAATTTGTTCAAGTTTACCCCTCCTTTTTATGTCTCGGCTAATCAACGGAACGATTGTGACTAGTCGTTCCGAAATTCCCTTTAGATGTGTGTCGGATGGAGAAACTCAACACTGTCCATTTTCCAGATCGGATCGGAGCCATTGTAACTGAGGCTTAACACTATCGTGTGTCGTGTCCCTTCAACGTAGTAGAAACTACCGTGTCGTATGCCCGCTCTGAGGACCTTATATACTCTATTTGTTGAGTCAAGAGCGTTCCACAATATTCAGTATGTGGAGTGGAAAGTGCCAGAAGGTCATGCGACAAGAATCGAGAGACTTCCACACTGCTCTGGGGTATTTGTATGTGGAATGGAGGAACATTCGATAAGGGGAAAAGTGATTCTTCTCGAACACTATCGAACTTTGCCGATGATTTTACCACGCCTTCTTTTAAGTTCTTTGTGTATTGCAATTTTAATAATAAAAATATTTTCAACTGTAACTGGATACAACTAAACCAAATAACTGTCTAAAAGAATGAAATATTGGAAATAATTGTCCATTGCCTCGAAATGAAAAGGATATCCTACACAATACCCTCCACATACATAGGCCATTAAAGCATTCTTCTACGTATCCCATGAAAACCGAACCCGAAAGCAAAGTTCACAGGTCTACATAACTCTATCAAAGGCAAATGAAAATTTATTGTATCTGACTTTAATCTTCTAAAGCATGTGGGCTGGGATATAATGCAAAAAAAAGTAAAGAAAGTAGAGAAAGGAAAATCACTGCACAGGCTAAATCCTCTTTTGGATGAAACAATCCGCAATAAACAAAACCGTTCTTACCATATACTGAAACTGTTTGAAAGGAAAAATGAATGAAAAACAGAAGTATCATGAGAAAGGACGGTTTTTGCTTAGCTCTTTTCACACATGTACCAATACGTTTGGCTGTAAAAAAGTCCCAACTTTTCGGCACGAAAAAGAAAGAATATTCGCATCACAAACACGCATAAGTCTAGTTCAAATTGCCACGTAAATCATGTGTGCTAGAGTTGGTACCACCGCAGTAGAAAGTACTATCGTCGACCACCAGTAGAACGTGGCCTCGCCAACAATTTTGGTACGTAGAAGCTTGAAACGTTTATTCCCTATTCATAAGCATTCCTATACTCGATTCAGCGATGTCCAAAAGTGTTTAAAGCTAAATCAAGGACAAGTATCTGCAATGCAAGTAAAATAATTTGAACTATATGGCACTACTAACAAATTAGTCACTTATTAAATAGAGACGGATCGCTTGTTCGATAGTGGACCACCGAACAGACAACATTATTCCTACTTCCAAACCTAGTCAGTCGTTATGTTAATGGCGACGTAGATAAATTTTAGGTACACCTACATTCATCAATAGGCTTTAAATTGAATTGCAAATTGTTACGATCTACGCCCGGGATTTCAAGTAAAACACAACTCGTTCAAAATCAATAAAAAAAATCTGCCAATGGTCTGGGCGAAACTTTATTATTTTTCGGGTCAAAGTTCGGGAGCGGTCAAAGTATATCATCAGTTGTTTCGAAATTATGAGGTTTCTTGGATAGTTAGTTTTGTTCTTAAAAAAAAATATTTAAAATAGAGATTTTTAGCCAATTAAACATTGTTAAAGCCTGTGTATCGTAGACTATTCGAATTTCGGTATATTATGTACACTAAAAGCCCATAGAAGTAAATACGAATTTGCTGCCTTATCAGAATTAAGAGATATGATGAATTGTAAAAACCTATACAAAGCGTGGGATTTGAATTTCGAAAAAATTGTGAAACAGGTTTTTAAACGATTTCATAAGAAGCAACTTGATAACTCCTGAGACACGAGGGATTTTGAAAAATTTGTGAAAACGTAAGCAAACCCTTCACACCCCCTTGGTTCTTGAAATTCGAAAAATAGTGAAATTGGTTTTTAGGTCATTGCATCAAATGCCGTAATAACCAATTTTATATCTCATCAGAACCTTAGTTCATCCCTTAGGATGGCAAAAATTGTGAAAACATATACAAACCCTTAGGAGTTGAATATCCAAAAATTGAGAAATGGGTTTGTAGGCGATTATATAAAAGGTCTGTGGAAGTGAAAGGCAATCTAATATTTCATCAAACCTAAGAAATATGTCGAAGCTTTGAAAAGCATACAACCAACCCCCTTATATCCCTTAGGATTGAATATCTAAAAATACGGAAATTTACTTTTTGGCGCTTATATAGGAAACCTTAGGAAGTAAAAATGAATTCGATACACCATCAGATATGCAACCTTCTTACACCCACATGGGGGTTGAATATCCAAAAATCCTGAAAGAAGTTAGATAAACATAAAGACAACATGGGAAAGTAAAAACCAATTCAATTTCTTATCACTTCTAAAAGATATGAAGGAATTTGTGAAAACTTGTTCAACCCTTTCATACCCTCTTACGGGTTGAAAAAGGAAAAAACTTAAAAACAGGTTTTAGGCGATTATTAGGCTAGCCCCTGAAAGTGAAAAGATATGCGATATCTGATCAGACCCGAGGGATATGGCAGAATTCGTGAAAAAGTATAAAACCCCTTTTCCACCCCCTTAGGGGTCGAATTTCAAAAAATCCTGAAAACACTTTCTATGTATTTATATGAACAATCCGTGGAATAAAAATGAATTTAATATTTGAAAAGACCTAATAGATATGACGAAAACCGTGAAAATATGCGCCCTCCATTTTTTTTGCCCCCCTTTCGAACACCAATACTTATCTAGTTGATTTTCATATAATTACCAAGTTTCAACTTTGTAGCATAAGCCGTTCTATAGATAGGAAAAACACCCCCATCCCCGTACCATACTACCCCTATAAACAATTATATTTTTCCAACATGCTACTACTATAGCTCTATCTAAATACCAAGTTTCAGCTTTATATCATTATAGGTTCTTAAGATATTAAAATCGGAACTTTTTCCTGTTAACCCTCCCCCACCCTTACCCTCTACACCCATACCCTCAACATTTTTTTTCTGCTAGGAGTCTATTAGGTCTACTTGTGGTAAAAATTTTAAGCATCTATCTGATACGGTTCTTGAGATATGTGACGGGATTTTTTAGAAAAATTCGTATCCCCTCCACTTTTATGCTCCACCACCCCCTTAAAAAAATTTTACTTACATCAAACTCCATTTGTCAACCTTTATACAGAAACCAAATTTTATTTGTCTAGTGCAATTGGTTCGTGAGATATCATAATCTGAAGTTTTTCACCCCCACCCCCGTACGCCACTGCCTCCACTCAAGAATTTATTTCCGATCTATTCTCCTAGTATACCTACAGATATCCATTAAGTTTCAATTTTGTGACGTTAACCGTTTAGGAGATATGGATTTTAGAATGTGTCGATCTCGGCTTTCTTGCGTTTTGGACGCATTATTTTCCCCCCCACTCCCACACCCCTTCACCCATATCAGCAATTTTTTTGCAAATGGGTCCACTATTGAAGCTCTATATAAATTCCAAGTTTCAGCCTCCTAGCATAAGCGGTTGCTGAGATCTAGAAACCAAAATTTTTCGTCTAAAACACTTTCCCCTCCTCCTCCCTTACACCCCCATCCCACAGAATTTGGTCACTTTAGGGGGCCTACGCACTCTACCCACGAAAAAAAATTCAACTAAATAGCTCATAGGGTTTGGGTGCTACGAGCCTTCAAACAATTTTGCGTACACCGGTAGATGTTCGGCGTACGGCGTACGGCGGACAGACGGACTGAAATTTTTTTTTGCTTTTTTCGTGTCTACTAGTCATGAAACGTGAAAAAAACATTTTTCAGGGCAGCAATTTTTTTTTTTTTTAAAATCGATCACAATACTGTATTATTGAAATAATAAAGTAATAATGTTTTATTATTCGCATTCAGTAATCCCACCAGTCCGTCAGTCCGTCTGTCCGCCGTACCGCGCCCGCCGTACGCAAAATCGTTTGAAAGTTCGTAGCTCCCAAACCCTTTGAGCTATTAAATTTCAATTTTTTTTAATGAATGGACTGGGTGAATCTCTTAATGTGGTCACCTTTATAGGGTTGGTAGTGGGAGGGAGGAGGTTTTGAGGTACTGTCTGGCTGGAACTGCCGACCATCGAGGTCAGCAGTATCTGCCGGCAGTAGACTACTGCTTCAGACAAAAACAAGATGTCCTATCTGTTTGCGACTGCTCGGCAGTTGACGGTCGTGACATCATAGACTTGGCCGCGCGACTGCTGGCTGATACTTGACTGCTCCGTGACCAGTGAAGCAGTCGCGTCCAGTACAAGTAAAAACTTTGGATTACAATATCTTCCGAACCAATTGTACAAGGAAGATAAAATTTGGTTTCTGTATATAGAATTACAAGTAGAGTGTATTGAATGTAATATTTTTGAGGGTGGTGAGTGGAGCACGGAAGTATGGAGATAGCCATTTTTCACAAAATTGAATTTTTATATCTCAAGAACCGTACCAGATATGATCTTACAAATTTTACAGGAGTTAGGCCTAGTAGATTTCTAGCCGGGAAAACAATTTTGGGGTCATGGTGAAGTGGGTGACCGTGGGAGTGGGTGGAACGAAAAGATTTCTGATTTTTATTTTTTGAAAACCGCAAAGCATAGACAGCTAAAAATTATGAAATTTGTTACACTGAAAATATGTAAAAAAGTCTTAACTTTTGCTTGCAGTGCAGGATTTAATACAAAAGTTGAGTTAAATCCCCACACTGAAATGGAGTTTACTTCCAACTATTCGGAAATTGTAACTTTACTCCAAAAGTAATGGATGTTATACTATAGAACTCCGTTTCTGAGCCAAAATAACTCCATTTTTCTTAGAGTGTAGAGCTATTGTAGAGGTATCCTAGAAAAATAAAATTTGTGATAGGGGCAGCAAGGTACGGGGTGGGGGTGGTTTTTTATATCTCAAAAACGGCTTACACAAGAGAGTTGAAACTTTGTACGTATATGTAGAAGTACTACAGGAGTAATTAAAAAGTTCATAATTATACTGGCGTACAGAGCTAGATTAAAAAAAATTCCGTGAAAAGGGTTTTTTCACACATTTTCATGAATTTCATTATAATATTCTAGACATGTCGAGTTATCAAATTAGTTTTACTTCTGTGCGCTCCTTACATAAGCATTTAGATACGTTTTTTAAAATTTGTCGATATCCAAGCCCTAAGGGGATGAAAAGTAGTTGTGTACATTTTCACCAATTCCGATATATTTCTCATTAGGTCTCATTAGACGATATATCGAATATCGAATTAATTTTCAATTAAAAAGGCTTTAAATATAAACGGAAAAAACCGATTTAAGTATTTTTCGATATTAAACCCCCTGGGGTGTAAGGTATTGTTCAAGTTTTTACGAATTCCGAAAATCTTTTAAGTTTAATGGGATCGAATTCGCTTTTACTTCTATTGAGAACAAATACGTAAATAAATAAATAAAATCTTCCGGCAGTCTGGGCACAACTTTATTATTTTTGGGTAGAAGTCCGAAACGTGTTTAATACTTAGATCCGGTGAATGTATATATGGGACTGAAAACCTAAAAAGTAACGTTCCAAATGGCCTCCTGGTTATTCTTTAGGTTATCAGCCGCATAGTAAACCTACACCGCATATCAGCATTAAACGCGTTTCGGACTTCTACCCAAAAAATAAATAAATAAAGACCCAGACTATTGGCAGATTTTAAAATCAAACTAAGCTGTGTTAAGTCGAAAAAATTTTCTAAGCTTCTCTTAATCATTCCGCAAGTGACCGTTTATTAAGCTTTCAAAAAATCCTTCACTAAGTAGTTCGAGTTTGGAATATACTAATCCACTCATATCTTTTTAGCAACATCATAATTTCCTCCTCCTATTGTTCCTCTTCAAACAAAAAGCCAAAATGGTATCGTTATCCATTCTCCGACCTCGCAGCGCGTGAATTTAAGACTAAACATACTGCAGTCACGATCGGCTGCAAGCCAATCGTATAATACTCTAGATGAATACTGAACTCCGATTTATATTGTAGTTGGGGATAAAGTAGAACTACGTGTGTGCATGTTGTATGTCCTTTATCAAGGATTGCCATTAGATTGCTACTCAAAACTAAAAGACAATATTCAGTGTTTAATTTCTTATCTTGAACTGGGTAAGTCATCGAAAAAAAAAATTTCTTTTTGATGGACTTTCACATGGGAGGTGCAGGAAGGACTCACTCGATTTCTTACATATTTATCCTTTTCCTTGGAACCATTCAAAAATTAATGTGTACAAAATTTCAAATTCGTAGCTTAAATGGTTGTAAAGCCATCGACAAATTTTATAGAACACGTCTTTTTAAGGATTTTTTGTATGGAAGCTACTCGAAGGAGAAAAGAAATTTCACTGGCAAACGAAGTCTAACTTCAGTTTCGCTCAAATCTTATTTGTACAGAATTTAAACTTCGTGGCTAAACGACTTCTTGAATTGAAGGAGGATTTTTTAACAGGATATTGGTATGGCAGCTACACGAAGGACTAATAGGATTTTCTTCATAATCATACATTTAGCTCCAACTATTGAAAAACCAACGTATACAAAATTACAAAGTCGTAGCTTTAGGTGTTCCGACGTTATTGGTCAATACGATTTTACCCGTTAACGAACTTAGCCTTAAGCCAGAAATACATGTGCATATATCTGCACGCAGCGCGACAAAACGAACTTAGAATGCTTGAGTTTAAATGCGACGAAACACACGCTTATTCTGCATGCAGCGGAGCGCTGCAACATGTCTCTTCTTCTACTTTTGCTGCGCAGCGGCAGTATTACAGTACAGTGGAGTGCAGTAGCACATTGGCGGATACAGGGGGGGGGGGGCGGAGGGGGCGGCCGCCCCCCCCCCCCAAGAGCAATTCCGAATTTTCTAAACATACATACCTACTTCAACCGTTCTCCGATTTTTTTTACTCCACTGCAATGTGGACTGTAATTAGCATTTACTGCAGTTCTGCGGAGCAATGCAAAGCACAGAACAGAACCATGATGGTGGATTTACCATACACTCAACGTTTTGAGGTGCGCCTCTATTCCCACCATAAAATCAACCAATCAGCTGGCTCGTGCAGTCGCAAGAGTCTAACATTCTTCAACTTTTTCTCCGACGCACGCTTCTATATGTGTACACACATACAATGAACTGTGGTACCACACAATTCGCAGCTCATCGTATTTCTGTCGTTTCGCACTTATAGGCAAGTTGCGCCGCAAAGGCATGTTGAGTGCAACTTGCTTTCAACACAGCAAAGAACATAGCCGACGAAAACCGTTTTGCAATGGCCTGATGGGGGTAGAAGCTCGCCTCGAGGCGATATATATGATAAAAAGACTACAAGACAACATATTGCGTAGGTAATAGGGTCATTCCATCAAGAACCGCCAAGAATGACGAAATTTGTGACCTTACCATCTCCGATTCTTTTGAAAAGTTTTGTACTTTGAGAACTATTGAAAAAAATAATTGAAATTCAATTTTTAGTTTCTATCTCTTTTTTTTTGTTAGTTGTAGTATGTTAAAGTTTTCGCAAAAATGGTGTCCGAGTCCTCTTTGAAAATGAATATCTCTGGTAATTTTTATCCTGGAATAATAAAATATGGCTTATTTTAAAGAGGAAGGTTGTCGCAATAAAAACTATCCTTGAAATTTTTTTCATGGATAATGATTTTGTCCTTTATCCCTGAATATCTCAAAACGGTTTTTTTTAGGCTATTTTTTCAAAACGTACCAAAAAATTAACTTGGGATCTCAATGGGATCGGGGTCAAAAAAATCGAAGAACATTATAGTGGCTCTCAATTATTTTATAGAAAAAGGGTCATTTAATCAAGAATCGCTAAAAGTGTGACATTATCATCGCCGATTCTTTTGAAAATTTGTGTACTCGAAGAATTAGTGAAAAAAAATATGATTTCAAGTTTTTGTTTCCATCTCATTTTTTTTTTAATTATAGTATGTTAAAGATTTCCCAAAATGTCCGAGTCCTCTTTGAAAATTCATATCTCAGGTAATTTTTATCCTTGAATAATAAAGTAGGGCTTATTTTAAAAGATTGTTGTTGTTTTTGTTAGTTAAAAAAAGAGATAGAAATAAAAACTTGAATTTCCATTAATTTTTTCACTAGTTCTTCAAGTACAAACATTTTCAAAAGAATCGGAAATGGTAAGGTCACAACTTTGGCGATTCATGATGGAATGACCCATAATAAGATGAAAACAATATGATCCCGTTTTTGCTAAGTGCAGTCTTTGTAAATTCACACAGAACTTGATCAAACAAAATAGCCAAATCAAAAAAATTTCCGCCC
Organism: Beris morrisii; assembly: GCA_951812415.1. Lineage (NCBI taxonomy): Eukaryota > Metazoa > Arthropoda > Insecta > Diptera > Stratiomyidae > Beris > Beris morrisii. The sequence goes on from OX638310.1 coordinate 103,220,908, forward strand.
CCCCCCAACAGCAAAGTCTAGATCCGCCACTGGAGTAGCAATGGAGGAGCGTTTCATAGAACTTAGAAAAAATAACCAAATTGTATTCGATAAAACCAGTCGAAATAACAAAAATATATTTTTGCGGGATCAAAACTAAGATCATTTTTTGTCTATTAAAATAAACTGAAACTGAAACTCAAACTGACTATCAGAAAATGCGGTGATTTATGACAAATGCAACTAAGAGATCTGTCTATAACTCTGCACGTCTGTTTCACATGCAGAGATGCATGCACCGCTGCGTGCATATATTCTGCACTTGTATTTCTGGCTTTACAAATTGAACCAAAAACCAAGATTCAAAATTTCAAGATCCTAGTTCAAGGCGTTCTTGAGTTATCGTGCTAACGAACAGACAGACGGACGGACGTCAAGCGGATTTGGAGTTTTTGGCAACAAATAAACACAAAATAATATAAAACATTTTTTCGTCCGAGGCTCGGTTCTATGCGTTACAAATTTTTGGGCTGGATTAAACTTTAATACTCTATATGATTTCATCTACACCTTTTCAACATGTATTTCAGACTATATAATATTAATTTCAGATTAAGTAAATTGTATTTCAGAATAGTGAATTGTATTTCAGAATACGTAAAATGTATTTCAGAATAGTTAATTGTATTTCAGAATTGGTAAAATGTATTTCAGAATAGTGAATTGTATTTCAGAATCTGTAAGTTTGAATTCAGAAAACGTAAATTGTATGTATTTCAGATACCATTGAAGTCGGTACATTACGAGCCCGTTTCAATGAACAATGAGAGAAGAAGGGGTTCATTTACTTCGCAGCTGGCAAATGAATGGTTGAAAACCATTCTACACCGGTGGCAAGGAATGGGGTTTTGTAGGTAAGGTAATGCGCCGGGTATGAAATATGCGTATTTAGTAAAATGACAGCGTTTCCTTTAACAAAAATATAAGTTTATTTGACAGGTTAACGATTTAGTAGAAAAAAATGATTTATTTAATCAGTGAAATAGATTACTATCCTCATGTGAGGTTCAGGCTCAACTGACTCTTAGAATCATCGTCTATTTGCAAATCAAAATTAATGCTGACGATGTTTTAGAGTCTCAGATAACGATTCGCATATTTTCTCACATTCGGATTTGCGTATTCAGCGAAACGGATGTGAGCAAATCTGCGTTACAATTTTAAAGTATCCAATTCTTTAATTCGTTATCTTGATAATTAAAATTTGTGCTTATGCAAAAGGCATATGTAACAAAGTAATGATATGGAACATGATATATAGAAAAAATTTGAGCATAGTCAGAAAGTTTAAGCATTTTAAAATGTGAAACATTGTTGTAAGTGTACAACAGTGTTGTGTATATGTTGTGCATATACAACAGGGGAATCAATTACAAGATTTGATTATTGTTTGTGACAATGCCCCATGCCATGCGATAGAGGTGGCCATCAGAGAGGTGAATGAGCATGGTACTGCAAACTTGCTACGTCTTTCGCCATATTCTCCAATGCTTAATCCTGTTGAGCATATTTGATCGAAAATCAAGAGCTATGTGAAAGGACACTTGCAGCTACCGAATGCCACTGGCCCAGGCATTGGTGAACAACGTTTGGTGTACCTAGAGCAGATCATCGATCAAGCAAAAGAAACAATAGCTGGTGGTGAATGTGCTCGGGCGGCGCAGCATACTACCACTTTTCATGCCAAAGCTTTGGCATTGGATGATATGCAAGTTGGAAATTAAGTCTTATTATTTCGTTTATCAATTTAAATGTTACGTTATATGTGTTCTGAAATTTAATTCATATACTCTGAAATACAATTTACGTTTTCTGAATTCAAACTTACGTATTCTGAAATACAATTCACTATTCTGAAATACATCTTACCAAATCTGAAATACAATTCACTATTCTGAAATACAATTTACATAATCTGAAATACATGTTGAAAAGGTGTAGAGTATAAAAACAATCTGGTCGCTGCAGTTGGCCGTTACGGTGAGCAGTTTCAGCGAGAATGCAAAGCAGTCGCGGTTTGCACTTTGGCAGTTACGGTTGGCAGTTACTGCTGACCGCGACGGTTGGCAGTTCCAGTCAGACAGTACCTTTAGACTGAACATTTTGGTTTGTAGATCTCAGCAACCGCTTAAGCTAAAATTATAGATTACGATATCTCATGATCCAATTGCACTACAAAATTTAAATTCGAATTTTTACGGGAAGTAGGTCTAATGGACTCCACGACGCAGGGAAAATATTTGTTGGGGTGTGGAAGTAGGGGGGGAGGGTGAAAAAGAAAATGTTTCGATTTTTATATCTCGGCCAAAAACCCCAAATTTGCTTGCTGTCCGTCAGTCCGTCTGTCTGCCCGTGCACATTGTAACTTGAGAACGCCTCGACCTAGGATTTTGAAATTTCAAATCTGGATGTTTGGTCAAATTTTTAAAGCTAAGTTCGTTAACGAACCAAATCGTCCTTCTCCTAGCTGACATACAAAAAGTCCTTTAAACACGTGATAAAGATAACTTTAGAACGCCTTTAGCTACAACTTTTAAATTTTGTATACGTTAGTTTTCCAATAGTTGTAAAGAAAAGGTATGAATATGGAAAAAAATCACCTGAGTCCTTCCAGTAGCTGCCATACAAAAATCATGTAAAAATATCTTCAATAAATTTACGGGACTCACTAGAACTCGAGAAATCGTTTAGCCACGAAGTAGAAATTTCGTACAAATTAGTTGTGAGGGAAAATGAAGTTCGAATTCATTAATCAGTAAAATTCCTTTACTCCTTCGGGTAGCTCCCATATAAAAAGTCCTTAAAACACGTCTTCAATAATATTGGCCGATAACTTCAGAAAAGTAAAAACTACGGCTTTGAAATTTTGTATGTGTTGATTATGAAGAAAATCCCGTTAGTACTTTGCGTAGCTGCCATACAATTGTTCTGGAAAAATGTTTTCACTCAATTTACGGAACTTACTACAACTCTAGCCATCTTTCAGCCACGAATTAAGAATCTTGTATACAAATTAGTTTTGAGTGAAAACAAAGTTCGAGTTTACTAATCAACAAAATCCTTTCAGTAGCTCCCATACAAAAAATCCTTAAGACACGTATTCAAAAACATTTTCCGATAACTTTTGAACGCTTCAAGCTTTTTAAATGGTTTTAGATAAAAGGGTAAATGAGCCAGAAATCGAGTGAGTCCTTCCTGCACCACCCATGTGAAGTCCTCGCAATAGGAAAATTTTATTTTCGGTAACTCACCTAGTTTTAACCAATGCGGCTGATTGTTCTCTTCTTCAGAGTGACTTGCAACGGTTTTATGACTGGTGTACACTAAATTGTATGCCTTTGAATATTAGTAAGTGTATCACTTTATCGTTCTCTAGAAAGAAAACTCCAGTTATATTTGATTATAGTTTAGAAGGAAATCCATTACGTAGAACTGACAAAGTGAACGATTTAGGTGTATATTTTAATAACGAAGTTACTTTTAATGACCATTTTGATTATGTTGTCGGTAAGGCTAACTCCGTCTGGGGCTTTGTGCGAAGATGGTGCAAGGATTTCAATGATCCGCATATTACAACAATGTTGTACTGCACTTTTGTCCGTTCTATTTTGGAATATGCTTGCCCGGTATGGGCTCCATGATGTTCATAAAAATAGAATTGAGTCGGTTCAGCGCTGTCGTGTAGCGCTATCAGACTCAAGGAATATGGGTGCTGGTATGGCAAACCTTACGGTCACAGTAACATTCTAGAAACCTTACCAGCGGAAATAATTAAATCGCCGACCGACTGCATTATCCCGAGACTGACCTTCAAGAATGATTTCGCTGTGGGTTTTCCAACCAGGGCGGAATGGAAGAATGGTTCAGTTATAAGTGAATTCGACACAGTTATATACACTGACGGTTCAAAGATGAACTGTGGTGTCGGAGCGGGAGTTTTCTCAAACACACACTATATCGCAAGGTCTTACCACTTACCGGACTACGCCAGCGTCTTCCAGGCAGAGATACTGGGGATCCGGGAGGCCTGTCGGACTTTGCAGCAAGACGCTACGTCAAAGAATGTTGAATGTTGTAATCCTCTCTGACAGCCAAGCCGCAATCAAGGCCTTACATTCGGCTACCACCTCCTCTAAACTCGTCGAACAGTGTCGAGAAGAGCTAGCCAACTTAGGAAGTCAAGCCAAAGTTACTCTGCTATGGGTCCCAGGCCACAACAAGATAGAGGGTAACGAGCGGGCAGACGAATTAGCTAGGCAAGGTTCTGCTCTTCAGGGCCCTCTCGTAGAATCCGTTCAGGTCCCACTAGTGACTGTTAAGCGCCAAATATCCACCCACTTTCTCACAAACGCGAACTCCAGATGGAGAGGACTGACCAACTGCGTCATATCTAGGAAGATATGGCCATCCTACTCCCGGAGCAGAACAGACGAACTCCTGAGCAGGAGCCGCGTGGGCGTCTCCAGAGTCACGTCAGTCAGCACGGGTCACTGGCCGATCGGCGACCACGCGGCCAGACTGGGTATTCCGTTTAACGTCAATTGCCGCAGTTGTGGGGACGCAAATAAGAGGGAAACTGTCATTCACCTTCTTTGCGAGTGTCCCGCCCTAGCTAGAGCCAGACTTCGCGCACTAGGCAAACCCTTCTTCAATAACCTCGATGAGATCTCGAAAAACAAGATAGGAGAACTGATTACCTTCTTGAACAGCTCCGGATGGATATGATAATACATTCAAACCCTAGGTCCCTGTAAAACTATACATATACCTCATCAGCCTTCAACGACCAGGTTAAACGAGTTGTGGTATCAAAACGGCGCTTCCTGTGCTAATTGGGCCCTGTTTTCGGCAGACGGGCCACCACGTAAACCAACCAACCAACCGGTTCAGAGAAGATTCCTGCGATTCGCACATAAAGGTCTTCCTTGGCATGATCCACTGCATCTGCCTCCTTACCATGAGCGTCTTAAGCTCCTACCGATGGACTCGTTGGTTGATAGACGAGATGTCCTTAGAGCTGTTTTTGCTTTCAAGGTAATTTCTGGTGATATTAACTCCCCGTCATTGCTGGAAGCCGTTACTTTCAAAGTTCCATTTTGATCCTTGAGAGACTATGTGTTGCTGGATATTCCTCACCATCGGGCAAATTACGGTCAACATGAGCCAATCACATCTCTTTCACGCATTTTTAATTATAATTACAGTCAAATTGACTTTAACATTTCTGTTCAACAGTTAAAATCGGCTTTATCAAATAAATAATGTAATAGTATACTTAGGCATTTATGAATGTACGGATATAATGATGTATTTTTGTACTTATTTTTTATTTTTCTAATTATTTTATATTTTGTATTTTTGTTATAAGTAATCAGTATTTGATGAATTTGAATAATAAATAAATAAATAAGTCCTTTAGTTTCGAGTAGTAACCAAATGGGAGTCCTTAATAACGGACAAACTACATGCGCACTCCTTATTATACATTATCTCCAACTACAATATAAATCGAAGTTCAGTATTTCATTTAGAGTATCATACGATTGGCTTGTAGCCGAAGAAAAGTAATTGTGTAGTTAAATTAACGAAATAATTGCGTCATTAGAATAACTAATTTGCAATAGATGTCTTGACTAAATGAAGTAGGAGATTCGGAGGTTCATTGTTTTTAGATGGAACATCCATTTCTTAGATAGCAATTCAATTAATTTTTTCTGTGTACTTTTAACACTGATATATGAGTTCGGATATTTAGTTCTCGGGATAGTATATTCATTACTATCTTCTTGGATAGATTCAGCACACTCAGAGACCTACCAAGCAATATCCTAATCCAACATACAGTTGGATATACATAGAAGGCCTGACTCATCGTCTATTATTTGCGTACCTACGGTATCAGTTCCCAAAACGTTAGATTCCACACGAATTAAGACAACTCCTTCATAAATTTCATTCCAATACCAACCTCCTGATGGCAACAGGTGTGACATGCACTGCTCTGCACGAGCTACACTTGTTCTCCAATGATAGCACAGCATAGGTACACAACGAATGAGGTGTATTATTGATGATACCCAGGAACCGTTGCTTGTTAGCTGTCGTCCTTCCCACATAACAATAACAACAACGTAATTCAGCAAAACTCTTGTCTATTTCTCTGGTCCACATTATTCTTCCCATATTATACGGATAGTTAGTATTAAGACGCCACAGCCACGTTCCATATCCTTCATCAATCACAGCCTGCTATATGTTTGCTATATTACATCCAGTCAACGAATCCTTGCTGAACTTTATTCTTGTTTTTACGGTTCTGCTGAAGATTGTGTCTATGGTAAAACAAAATACGCATTATCCACGGTGATGTATAAGAAACATTTTTTCACTTGATAAGACAAACATGGCCGATAATAAGATTCTAAGAATGCTTCGTCCTTGACTCTTCCGAAACAATAGCTAGCAATGAACTTTTCGATGATAAATTTTATTGGTAAATGGATGGAAGGAGACTACCTCACCGATAATGCTGCCCTAGTCTACTTTATCATTTTTGAGTTAGCCAGTCTTCAGTGATGGTACTTTTCGAAAGTGAAAGTCATTTCGGAGAAATTATCCTGGTTAGTCTTAGATTTTCTTTTCACATTGTGAATTAAGTACCTAATTTTCGACTTTATTAGCTGACGTTCTTTTTGGCAATGATCGGCGGAAAGAACAAAGGAAGTAAATATTCAATGAATAGGGCGATATCAGAAAATAAATGAGAGAAATGTGTTAGCGGCTAGTACCGACGATTGAAAGATGCCAGTTCCTTATGTTTTGAGGAAACATTTTATTCACATTTAAGATTAAAGGCCGTGACACAATAATAATTTATTTAAATTCATTAAGCAGAGCAAAAGGCAGCACGCTGCTGTCGCTGCCGCTGCTTTCTGCTTTTATTGTGTCACGGCCTTAACTCAAAAGAATACAATAAAATAAACTGTTTGTCCGTCTGACCACCGTCTGCTGTATGGAAACTTCTTTGAAGCTCCTAAACGCTTTCAGATATTAAGTTTAAATTAGTTTAGTGATTAGACTGGGTGGACCCGTTTAAGTGGACTTTTTGGTTTCATCACGCTTATTACATTCTGGAAAACGGCAGTTTTTCTATTCCCGCCACATTCGATTCACATGCGCGGCACATGCGATCATTCAAAACGTTCGGAAACTGTTTTATCGATAAACTTTAAAGACGTTTTTTCCATGTGTTTAAAACCATATTTTAAGACAGAAAAATGTACAAAATTATAATACTGTAAATGTGAGAGATGGACCATCTCAAATTTCTCTTTATTTATTGCCAATTATTTTATGACAAAACTTAAAAAACGTGACTATTTCATAGCGGATTTCAACTGTCAAATTTTCGAGAAAGTGAATCACGCGTTTTCAATAATCTAAAATTGAAGAAATCGCAGTTCACTTTCCCGCCGGCGGGTTCCAGAATAAAGGTATGATTTTCTTTCCCACCAACTATCCGGTTCACATTCGATTCCCATACAATCAAACCTTCTTTATATAACATTAGTTAATACGCATTCAACTGTTCTCGGTATTAAGTTAATACGATTGCCGTTTACATCGACTGAGGCTACTAAGCTAATTCACTTTGCTTTAAACGTCATAAGTGAAGTTGACATGCAGGTGAAATGTCACATGTCAAAGAGATATTCTAATTGAAACATACATTTTTGTCGTCTCCATAAACAAAACTGATTTTAAAAAAAATGGTAAATTGCAGACAATAAATTTTTCTCCATAACTTTTTATCAAAAATTACTGCTGCCAACAAAAAGTTGTCACAGTTCATGGTTTAATTTACTGTAGTTCTGATCCATGTACCGAACTAGACTAAGTTAGTCTCCTGTGTTTATATCGCTTGTTAATTCGAACTAAATCTTAATACGGACTATGTTAATACCGGTGTATAGAAGGCCATTGAAAACGTTCGGAAACTGTTTTATCGATATACTTTAAGGACGTGTCTTCCGGGCGTTTGAAACTATATTCTTGAGCAGAATAATGTTCAAAAGTGTAAGACTGTAAAAGTGAGATATATGTACCATCTCAAATTTCAGTTTATTCAATGCCACGCTTTCTGGAAAAAACTATAAAAACGCAACTATTTCATTGCGAAATTTAACTGTTAAATTTTGTAGAAAGTGAGTCGTTCACCCGTTTTAATTAATTTAAAATTGGTTAAATAGCAGTTCACTTTTGCGCCGGCGGGTTCCAGAATAAGGGTGAATTACCTCCCCGGCTTACACCCAGCATTTCGGATGCGGCCTATACCTCAAATTCGACCTAAATTATTTAGGACGCCTAGGGACGCCTGCTTCATAGGCGACTTGACTTAGCGTCAGATCGGGACTTGTTCATTTGTTACCTGACCTAAAATAAGTCGTTCGATTTTTGGGTATAAACGCGTGATTCGCCCTAAATGTTTTTTTTGCATTTTAATACATCAGTGATATGCAAAAGATACAACAATTTGTCAAGGCATGTGTGGAATGCATTCTGAGATAAGATACCACTGCAGATATTTAGCAATTTTTTTTTTTTTATTTAACTGGTAGAGCCTATAGAAGCCTCACTACTTTTCGAACTACGACCTAAGAGGTCTTTTGTTCCTGGCTCTTAACCACTCCCTAGGCCATATCGATTCCTTTGAGAAAGGAGATGATTTTACTCAGGGGAGTCTTCGACAGGTCTTCATAGGTGAGAGTAAATAAAGAGAATCTGCCTTCTTGATCTGGACACTGCATCACAATCACACAGAATGTGTGCCGTGGTTTCAGATGTGATATCACAGAATCGACATGTATCTAGTGATACTTTACCGATGATCTTAAGGTGATAATTAAGGAAATAATGTCCGGAAAAATATCCCATTATAACCCGTGCGTTATACCTGCTTAAGGAAAGGAATTCCAACGCTCTCCTTCTTGAGAAAGTCAGGAATTTCTTTGACTGTCTAAGTCCTGAAAGTGAGTTCCAATAATCTTCCACCTGAAGATTTACCCACTTTAAAATACCATCCTTAATGAAGCCTTTACCTACTCCACAGAATGGTTCCGGGCCAATCATTGGTGAGTTGGCTCCTCGCTTAGCTAGCTGGTCAGCCGATTCATTACCCGGAATACCCTCATGTACTGGCACCCACATCAGGGTTAGATTATTATGATGTGCCAGCTCTTTAAGAAGAGTATGACAGTCCCATACAAGCCTAGAACGGAAACAATAAGATTTCAGCGCTAGCAGTTCCGCTTGGCTGTCAGATAGGATAATAACTGTAGCGCCTTTTGGTTTATTCAGTAAAAGTTTACCTGCGCACAGCTCTATGGCATGTTCTATATTTTACAATTGGGTCCAAATACGCCCGCGCCAGTTCCACTAAGGTCTTAGAGCCGTCCGTGTACGAGACTGAAGCACCTTCCCCAAAATCTGGTAGACCAGATTGCCATGATACACGATCTTCCATAGTCACCATATATGGTTTCTCAAAATCATATACCTTTGGCATGTTATCGTTTACTGAGTCGGTTAGATTCTTCTGATTAAATTCCTGTAGAATTTTAAGGTGACCGACAAGGTCTCCTGCCTTGAATTTATTGTACTGCTGTAGCCTTATGGCCTCCTTCTTTATCTCTAAGTGTAATGGGCCAAGTCTATCATGGCTTCCATTGCAGCAGTGGGACATGATTTAAGTCCCCCGGTAATGCTAAGAACGGCACGCCTCTGAATTTTTTGCAGGGCTTTCTGTGCTGTGATTTGTACAACCTTTGGCCACCACACCATTGCGGCATATGTGCGGCATTGGCATTATAATAGACTTGTAGGTTCAGTATACCATATTTGGTCTGAGACCACAGAACCTTCGACACGCCATAAAAGACAATGTTACTCGTGTGGAGATGTTTTTAAGATGTAAATTCCAAGTCAGACACTTGTCCAAGGTAATTCCCAAGTATTTGACATCGGACGAGAATTCAATTGTAGTTCCTCTCACAGTCGGGGGCCTTAAGTTTACCTTCCGTCTTCTAATGAATGGCACTATAATTGTTTTACTTGGATTTATACTTAATCCCTGTTGGATGCACCAGTGATCTACTATCTCTAGGGCCCCTTGCATGCGGTCCGAAATGACACAGTCATGTTTACCTCTTACAGTGATCACCAGGTCATCAGCGTATGCTTGAGTCTCAAAACCCTTGATGCTCAGATCCTTAAGGAGATCATCTACAACAATGCACCACAATAGTGGGGAGAGTACACCTCCCTGAGGGCATCCCTTCACCGCTCGTACAGTGAGACTTTTACCTCCGATCTGAGCCGAGATTCTACGAGAGTCAAACATCGCTACTATCCATCTCGTTACCGTTTGTTCTACTCCTATTTTACGAGTAAGTAATTCAATGGATTTGTAGGAAGTGTTGTTAAAAGCACCTTCAACGTCAAGAAAAGAGCACAAGGCTATTTCCTTGGCTGTCAACGTCTTCTCAATTTTTTGCACTAAATTATGAAGAGCGCTAACAGTCGATTTGACTTGATAAGCGAATTGATATTTGTTGAGCCGGCTGAAAGCAGCAGAGCTCCTTATATCTGTCTAACACCTTTTCCATAGATTTAAGTAAGAAAGGTTAGACTGATTGGGCGATATGACTTTGCGTGAGTCCAACATCTATTCCCCACTTTTGGAATAAAAGTCACATTTACGTCTCTCCATGCCAGTGGCACGTAAGCGTATTCAAAACTGGCTCTAAATAATTTGACCAGTATGGGAAGAAGCACATCGAATCCTTGTTGCAGTAATGCAGGAAAGATGCCATCAGCTCCTGGGGATTTATATGGGAGAAATGACATTACCGCCCATTCTATTGTATTAGGAGTAAAGATTCTGCCAGATAAAGCCCTAGTTCTGTTATTTGGCATAATCCCATAGGGCTTAATTTCATCCGTATGACACCCTATCTCCTCTGAGCCAGGAAAATGTGTTTGCATCAGAACTTGCACAGTTTCCTCGATACTAACGGTGTTACTTCCATCTTGCTTTTGCAAGAGTCCAATACCGTTATTGTGAACTCTAGCGAGTATCTTTTATCTATCAATACCCTCGCAAAAGTTGCGCCAGGTGCTTCTCTTTGAGTCCCTAATTACTTTATTATATACTGTTAGAGCCCTTTTCCAAGGTCCAATTATTGGACCTTTTAGCTCTATAGAACAGTTTCCTAACTCTTGTACGGAGTTTTTGAAGTTCTCCATTCCACCATGGCACATCTCTTTTGGATATTTAGCAATAGTCCCTGAATTTACTGATGAAATATTTTGACAAATTTTAGGCACACAGTTGGCGATTTGACCTGCTTTAGGCAGAGGCGTTCTGGGTGGAGTGGTGAAAATTGTTAGACTACGATATCCCACGAATCAGTTACGCAGAGAAGCTGAAATGTGTTAGGCAAATTCGCTGAATGTAAAATTATTGGGAGGGGCGGGAGTACGAGGTAGATGGGGGGATGATATTTTTTCTATCTCTATTGATACTAAGAAAATTAAATAAAATAAAATTTAAGATTTGCATTGTTTTACGGAGGTCTGGCTTTATATCTCTTAGGGTGATTAGATATCGAATTGATATTTACTTTCACTTGCTTTTTACATAATCACTAGGATTTGATATTAAGCCCGTTAGGAGGGTGCAGGAATTGTATACATTTCGCGACTTAATCTATGTCTCTTAGATCCGATGAGATGTCGAAGGGGTTTTTACTTCCACGAGCTCTTTATAAAATCACTTCATGGTCACATTCATGATTTTTTTGATATTCAACCCTTCAGGGAGTGTAAAGGGTTTGCATACGTTGACACGAATTCCACCATATTTCGAGTTTGATGTGATATCGAACTGGTTTTTACTTCCACTAGTATGTTATATAATTGGTTTAGAATCAATTTCAGGAGTCTTCGATATTCATCTTTTAAGGAGTCCATAAATCTGTCTATTATTACCTCGTTCACGTGGTCAACGACGTACCGCTACGTAGCACTTCGTAGTACCACGTGAACACACGAAATTTTGCTACGGAGCGGTTTTTCTACAACGTAGCAAAACCGTGTAGTGTAGTGTAGTGGATTTGCTAATCCTTCCCACGAGAACACTTGCCGTTGCGCTCCGTATTACTTTTCAAGTGAATTGTCAAAAAACTGTGTTGACAGACAACTTTATTTGTTTGGATTTTCTCAACGATTCTAATACCAGTGCCTTTAATGACTCCATTTCGCTGAAAAATAAAAGAAGAAAGGTTATTTAAGAAATAAAACGACGAATGTAATTTTTTTTTAATAAAATAAATACCAGTTATGACAGCTGTCAATTAATAATCAAGATTGCGAAACGTCAATTCACTTCACGTGAACACCCATATATCAACCGGATTTCATAATACGCTACACTACACTACGCTACCACGTGAAAGAGGTATATGTTTTCACCAATTTTGAGATATGTTTTAGGTCTAATACTCGTAGGTTGCATCTGCTTAATGTCAATAACAGTGTATAAACAGACAGCGGAAAGTAAATGTCTTGTGTCAGTTGGTTTCTTTTTAAAGCCTAGTACTGTGTTCCGAGCGAAACGAAATGAACTGTCAAAGTCCATATAAAAAAAAGGAAATTTTCGCTGATATTTCACGACGAAATATTTCGCTCGTTTTTGAGTACTGTGTTCACGGACGGAATGGACATTTGCCGTAGTCACTAAGAGATGGCGCTCGGTTCCGTGACAGTTTCGATTTATTCGGTGCGGTAGGCTTTTTTGACCAGCGAAATATTTGACAAATTGAAATTTTCAACAGTTTGCGGTCAGCTGATTTTGTTTGTGCTCTCGATTTTTTTCAGTTCGTGTTTTTTTAAATTTTCTGTGTGAATTCATTCGAAATTATGAATTATAATAAAAGTGAAAAGGTACGTGTGTGCGGGATACCACAGAAAATTTAATTTCCGGTTCTCACGACGAACTTAAGTTGAAGTCGGCGTTGACAGTAGTCAGAAAAGATAATTACGAAACCGGGTATTTGTTTATTTTAAATAGTGTTAATTAGTACACTTTACTCCGGATACCAAAGCATTTGCCAGCTCGTTTCCGTTTTAAGTTTTATGTAGCATTACTTGAAAATTGACATAAATAAATCGAACATTCAAAAATCGCACGCTTTTCTTTCACTGACATCTAGTAGTCAAAAGTAGGATTTATTTCACTTTATTTCCAAGGTGCCTTTTGCGTTCGATTTCGTTTAGCGGAACACAGTACTAGGCTTAAGTGCTGAACATTCCTACTACTTCATTATTTCAACATTTCGGTTTGTGATCGACTTTAAAAAAAATTGTTAGCCTGAAATTTTTTTTATTACGTACTAGACCTTAATACTAGAAAAAGTTCAGTCCGTCTGTCTGCCGTATGCACACGCATTAGAAGTTTTATATCTCCCAAACCCTTAGAGCTATTATATTATATTGCGAGTGGACTAGATGGCCCCCTTTGAGTGGACCTTGGAAAAGGAAAGTTTTACTTTGTGTGATTTACCTAAAATTATAGATACGTAATTGAAACGGAAAATATTGACTCTCTTTTTCGAGTAGCAACCAAACGGTAGTCTTTTAAAAAGGGAAATCGACATCCACACTTATTACTCTGCTTCAATATATATCAAAGTGCAGTAGGTACTCATACACTTGGCTTGTTGCTATCGTGACTTTTTGGCTGAATTTGATCTCGAACTTAGTGTGAGAGTTTATGTACCATAGTGAACAACCAAATTGAACTAAATTGGTTGAAATATAAGATGAACTTCAGTGCACACACCTACCTAAATCATAAATTCCCTTTTTTTAATTTTACTAACTTATAATTCGTGGCAATGAATTTCGGTTTTATATCGCACGTATGGAGAAATCTTCGGTAATACTACCAACAGTAAGGGTGTTTCGGATAGTAGACATGATACACTCTCCGATGGGTCAATGCAAACAGATCCTTTGGACCTAGTCAAACACAGTTTTAAAAACTGGCTTCTCCAGTGACGGGTTTTCAACTGTCATGTCCTCAATGGCAGTAGCCGGAACAGCGATCGATTCCGGTCACGCTATCGTCTCGTATCGCACCACAAACTCCTTTGATACCGAAAAGATCCAAGAGAAATTTAAAAAAAAAATCGTTTAGTTTAGTAAATGTTTATGGTAGTGTTTCCAGCTCCCACATAGATAGATACTCGTATTTGTTCCGTAGCTTGTAAAATAATTTGATTCATTCCAGTATTAACAAAGTGTTTTATGACTTTTTCTTGCAGTAAAATTTTTACGAGAAGTTACACCATATTTTCGGAAAGCTAGCATTATATCTGAAGTTGGCTGGGAACTGCAAAGAGCTTTTTTATGTCCGCTAGGCCCGGGGGCGCCTTCCTCACCACCTGCACCAAGAAGCTCACCGAGAGCTGACACACGCTATATTCCTTTGCAGCTTACCCATTTGGCGCGAAATTTGAAATACATTGATCCAGGTGAGTGAATTTATAAATCGAATGTCATCACTTGTTTATTATTGAAATTCGTTATTTGTTTCTTAAGTTAGTAAAATTTATTTTAGAAACGAAGTTATATTAAAATAAAACATTTACTTAATGGAAACTTTATTATTACAATTATTATTATTACAACTGTTGGCCCAATTTGTCGTTGTATGCGACGATTGTATCGTGTATGCGCTTATAAACAACGGTTGGGCAGATATCGCACGGTTGTATGCTCTCAACCGAAAACCGGCGGTCCCATGCGACAGGTTGTATGTACGAGTATATTGTATAGTGTATTATCATGAATACAACTGTTGTAGCGATTTCATTCGTAAACTTTTGGTGGTTTTGTGTTAGCAAAAACTGTATTGGGAATAACTATGAAATCTTGTTGGAAGAAAATTGTAAGCAAATCACATCGTGTGTACCGTGCATACAACCGTTGGACAGATATCGCAACAACACACGTCGGTACAACGGTTGTGTAATGGATTCAGTTTCAAATTCCACTACACGCAGGAAAAACAAAAATGTCTTGCAAAAGAAAAACGATTTATTTTCGAGGAAAAACTTGCAGCCCACTGATATATAATATATGGATACCTCATCGGCTCATTTCCCTATACGATATGACCACTGATATATAATATATGGATACATCATCGGCTCATTTCCCTATACGATATGACATATTAAAATAGCCGACGAAATCGTACCCTCTCGCTCCTTCTTAAAAATTTGGACTTCGAAAAACATGGGCAACAACTTAAAGAAAATTAAAAACTTTTCAATTTGAATTATCAGTTCTGACAATTCAAATTGTTCGATTTGATGGTAAGAAGTTGTGTTTTGCGCTCGAAATTCATAACACAACTCACAGTTTACTTCAATTTTTTTATTAACAAATTTCTTGGGAAATAAAAGCTTCAGGAATGTTTATAACGGTTGAGCATGTAATACGTTATTTTTGAATTTGGCGCCATACCGATAAGTACATGGTATTATATTCGTACTGCAGTAGCCAATATTACCTGTACAATTTACACAGCTTAGTTGCAATTTTATGAACTCATTTTCTTTCAATACCTTGCATTGTTTATCCAAAAAAGTATTTATCAAATTCAAATTATTTGATAATTTTTCAATTCGAAATTACACCTAAAAATTCGGATTTCATTTTTCATGTTGGCTAATCTGATAGTTCTGTCATTGTTTTCCTTCTCGCCTTAATACATGCATACCGTGCTACTAACTCTTTCCTTCTTAAGATTCAGGTCATCCGTGGCTCAATCCTAATTTGTACCTCGGATAACTTTCGAAGTTTCTCTAAACTTAAAATGAATTGAATTTGTGAAAGAAACATAAAGAAATGTTTCAATCAAAAATTATTTTATTTGCATTACCAATTTTAAATCTAATGAATGTTTAAAATCATCAAAATTTTGTTCAATAATGCAGAACCTCGGGTTATCATGGACACCTTTTTCGGATATTGACATTTTAAAAACGTCGGCCATGTGAGATAGCAAATCAAGGCCTCCATTTGATATATCTCAGTGGATATGACATATTGAAATAGCCGACGAAATCGTACCCTCTCGCTCCTTCTTAAAAATTCGAACTTCGAAAAACATGGGCAACAACTTAAAGAAAATTAAAAACTTTTCAATTTGAATTATCAGTTCTGACAATTCAAATTGTTCGATTTGATGGTGAGAAGTTGTGTTTTGCGCTCGAAATTCATAACACAACTCACAGTTTACTTCAATTTTTTTATTAATAAATTTCTTGGGAAATAAAAGCTTCAGGAATATTTATAACGGTTGAGCATGTAATACGTTATTTTTGAATTTGGCGCCATACCGATAAGTACATGGTATTATATTCGTACTGCAGTAGCCAATATTACCTGTACAATTTACACAGCTTAGTTGCAATTTTATGAACTCATTTTCTTTCAATACCTTGCATTGTTTATCCAAAAAAGTATTTATCAAATTCAAATTATTTGGTAATTTTTCAATTCGAAATTACACCTAAAAATTCGGATTTCATTTTTCATGTTGGCTAATCTGATAGTTCTGTCATTGTTTTCCTTCTCGCCTTAATACATGCATACCGTGCTACTAACTCTTTCCTTCTTAAGATTCAGGTCATCCGTGGCTCAATCCTAATTTGTACCCCGGATAACTTTCGAAGTTTCTCTAAACTTAAAATGAATTGAATTTGTTTTTTATTATTTTATTTGCATTACCAATTTTAAATCTAATGAATGTTTAAAATCATCAAAATTTTGTTCAATAATGCAGAACCTCGGGTTATCATGGACACCTTTTTCGGATATTGACATTTTAAAAACGTCGGCCATGTGAGATAGCAAATCAAGGCCTCCATTTGATATATCTCAGTGTTGCAGCCACAACTGAACATTCGCATTCAAAAAACAAAAAGTGAATAGATAACAAAAAACGGCTTTCGACCAAAAAATGAAAACAGTGCTGTCGTGTTATGAAAAAGTTTCGATGGTTACGGTGCTGTCGTGACCACTGGATCTTGAACAGGTTGTATCGTGTATTCCCTGCTTAACACCCCACAGCAGTACATCTCTTTTCTTCGTATTTCCTCACCCACAAACCAACTGAACAATAGACTGACTGAACTAAATTTCATAAGAGAAGAGAATAGAGTAAATGAATAGTTCAATTGAAGTACTTCACTGAACTAACTCTTTCAAGTGAACGACTAATTCGGAAGTACTTCACCAAAATGAACTGATTTGTCCATCTCTTCCTCAAACGCATTTTGCGTACGGCGTCTACAGCGGACAAACGAACATTTTTCTTTTGCTTTTTTGGAGTCCTTTCCAGTCCTGAAACATAAAAATACAAAATTTCAGGGTACCAAATTTTTTCCACGTTTCGTGTCGATCACAACACTTTATTATTAAAAATAATATAGAAAAGCCTGTAAAAAGATCTGCATTAAATTCACGGAAGACACTTTAAATCGTTAAGCCACGAAGACGAAATTTTCGAGTTACAGGAAATTCCTCTACTTTTCTCGGTAGCTCCCATACAAACTGGACGCAACTATATTATTTTTTGGGTAGAA
Source organism: Beris morrisii (assembly GCA_951812415.1). Taxonomy (NCBI): domain Eukaryota; kingdom Metazoa; phylum Arthropoda; class Insecta; order Diptera; family Stratiomyidae; genus Beris; species Beris morrisii. Next base: position 103,238,664 of record OX638310.1, read on the forward strand.
GTCCGGAAAAGATTACTATGCGATTGACAACTTAAAAAATAACGTTCCAAAAAGCCTCCTGGTTTTTCGGGTTGATTTTTAATGAATTCAAAAAAAAGTCTACATCTCTAGCTCATTTCTTTCACTGTATTCAGATGAGAGAAAATTCAGTTCTACACCGACCTTCTCCTAAGTCCGAAGATGACAACGGGAAGGCTGACTTCGAAGTACCTCATGGCGAAAATGGATAAATTGGCGAGCAAAATGCAAATTAATGCACAGAAATTAAGTCCACATGACTGACTATATTAACAGACCGTTCTTTAGCAGGACCAACTTGATTACAATAATTACATCGTGGAATAGGACTTTTGCGTCAATGGAGAAACTCAGTTGTCGGCTGTGTAATAGAAGAAGTACTTCCTACGAATAAAATGACACCCCGTACGCTCTAGCTCTGGCCTCATATTTCACATTAAGAATTATGCAAATAATTACATTTTTTTGTTCATAACATCTCAGTGTTGTCTACCCTTAGATATTTTATTCTCCTTCATTCTGTTGTACACAAAACCATTGTCTCGAATCCGAACTGCGACGCTTATAGACGGTGTCACAAATTCACGCAAGATTTGAAACGAAAAAAAATACATTGTACAAGCTTCATGGTGGATTTACACTGAACTCATTGAGGCGCGCCTCTACCCCCGGTTTTCGTCTGCTGCAGTCTTTGCGGTGTTGATAGCGATTTATAGCGAACATGCCTCTGCGGCGCGACTTACCTATAAGTGCAAAACAACAGAAATAGGATGAGCTGCGAATTGTGTGCTGCCACAGTTCATTGTGTTTTCATGGAAGCCTGCGTCCGTAAAAAGTCGAGAACTGTTGAACTTTTGCGACTCCACGAGCCATCTGATTGGTTGATTTTATGGTGGGGTTAGAGGCGCGCCTACAAAGGTTAATCCACCATCAGAGTTGATAAAAATGGAGTGTTTTCACGGTTGGACAAAATTCACAATTAAAAACCTGTATTTTCTATCAAAATTACTTCTTGCGTGAATTTTGGGACACCCTGTATAATTTGTATTGGAGATACCAGTAAACAGACATTAGAAAGAAAAACTTTTTCGAACGTGGTTGAAAAAACCTTCGAACCCCTTCCAGAGACGATAAATCTTTTTGCCGAGTCATTTCTTCAGAAACGTAATTAAATTGGTTCGTTGTATTGTTGCTGCGAGGAATGGGTCGTACATAATCTGCCCCGTAAGAAAAGAAACCGATTCACAGATCCCAAAAATGATAACACGGGTACACGGCATCGAATAATATTTCCTTAGTTAAGCAAGGTTCTAATGCCTTTTGGGCACCATCCGGAATGAATTATTGGGGCCGTTAGCAAGTTTGAAAATGACTAAAGACGATAAAAGCCGATTTGGAAAATGTGATTGGCGCGGAGTGTTCGTATCCGTTATTAAATAATGCGTATTATGTACAAATAAAGGGTTTTCCAATAAGGACTTGACAACTTTTTTTCAAAATAAAATGCAAACCATTTGAGATATTTCAAAAACTTTATTATCGGGTTGAAGTACAATCAAAACATTTATGAATGGAACTCGACTTCGTTCATATGGCCACCGCGGGCACGTTTGCAGCGGTCGATTCGTTGGACCCAATTTTCGATGACTCGGCCACACATTTCGGCCGAAATGGCTGCTATTTCGTGTTCAATGTTGGCTCTGAGCTCTTCCAACGTCGTCGGCTTGTTGGCATAGACCAACGACTTGACGTGGCCCCAAAGAAAAAAGTCCAGAGGCGTTAAATCGCACGAACGAGGCGGCCAATCGACTGGTCCATTTCTTGAGATAACACGCTCATCAAACTTACTCTTCAATAAATCGATTGTAACGTGTGCTGTGTGGCTTGTGGCACCGTCCTGTTGAAACCACATGTTGTCCAAGTCCATATCTTCCAATTCGGGCCAAAAATAATCGGTAATCATGGCGCGATAACGATTACCATTCACAGTAACGTGACGATCATTATCGTCGACGAAAAAATATGGCCCTATGACGCCGCCAGCATGCAAACCGCACCAAACAGTTATTTTTTGTGGATGAAGTGGTCTTTCATGAAGCACATGTGGATTTTCACCGGACCAATAACGCATATTTTGCTTATTGACGAACCCACTGAGCCAAAAATGAGCTTCGTCACTGAAGATGATTTTGCGATGAAATTGATCATCTTGGCGCATCTTTTCCAGAGCCCAATCGGAGAACGTACGTCGCTTCAAATGGTCTATCGGCTTCAATTCTTGAGTCAGCTTGATCTTGTATGGGTGTAAACCAAGATCCTTACGCAAAATTCGCCATAACGTGGTCTGGGCGATGCCCAACACTTGAGAACGCCGTGGAATTGACTGATTTGGATCATTTGCTACGGACGTTTCAACGGCAGCGATATTTTCGACACTTCGACCAACCCGTTGTCTCACTGGCACGGCAACATCACACAACGAATATGTAGACTCAAATTTTTGCACTAAACTTGTTACTGCCTGTCTACTAGGGCGAGAATTACGACCGAAAATCGGAGTTAACGCTCTTAAAGTAGCGGTCACCGACTCCGAATTTCTGTAGTAAATTTTTATAATTTGCAGACGTTGTTCCTTCGTGTACTTTACCATGATAAAAATGTTAAGTTTACTGAATAAATTGACAGTGACAGTTCGATGATTAGTGAAAGGGTGCGTTCACAAATTGAATTCAAAGTTGTCAAGTCCCTATTGGAAAACCCTTTATTAATAATAAATGAAGTGCTCGCTTATCGTTTGTCAATTAACAGTCTTGAGACTAGTTTGGCATCAATCTACGCTCCCGGAACAGTAGACTTCCCGCAGATTTTCAAAATGACTTGGAATTTTGTTCGATTAAGCCTTATCAAACCCTCCCCCGCCTCATTGGTCTATTTGTATTGCATATTTTCGAGAAGGATATTAATACGCAACTTTTGGCCCAGTCCCTTTCTTCCTGAAAACCGGTAAATGTTACATTCAAACGCAAACATGTACCGTGACCATTCCCCAATGACACTTTCTATAGAAAGTATGAGTTTTCGTTTGACCTTGGTCACAGAAGAACATACTTATATCAAAATGTGTACCACGTATGTATCATGTGTTTCGGTGTTACCATCCAAAAGGACCAAAACTGTCCAATGGAGTCCGCTGCGATTTTTCGTAATAAAGGTCTAATTGAGTCTTGCAATACTGTTCGAATATGTTTATTAGCTGATGATGTGAGGCACAGTGAAGAAACCATTAACGTCAATAAGACACGTAGTGAAAAGAATCGATTGAATCGGAAGAACGAAAACTTTTTAACTGAAGATTCTTTTCTGTGAATTCTTTCTAACTCGCTTATACCAACACAACAAGACTCATCCAGCGTACTGCTAAAGATCCGGATATGGACCAGTTTTGAGGCTGATCCGCTAAATAGAAATTAATCTCTTTGTACATTTTCACAGACAATTTGAACGCTTCCAAAATGGTCAAAATACATCAGAAGGCTTTGCTAACATCTGCCCATAGATGGTTTATAAGAAAAAATTGAAAGTCGATACTACAAGAGGACAACGATCCAATACATCGAAGTCGTATTTGTACTGCGTAAAAACAAGCAAGAATTTTTGCAGTTTGCTTCTTGGTAGCTCTGTAGTATCAATCACGGTTAATCTTGCAGTTAAAGCATCACTTCCAAGACAAAGTTCACTTTTATACTTCGTATCGGTGAGTCTCTACCTCGTTCTTTCAATATTGCCGTTTTTCATTCCTCGTTAACGATACGATAGTTGACTACTTAATTACTTGGAAAACTACCAGTGAATATACCGGTTATGACTACTAAATTATACACGCTGCATCTTACGACGCAGAATACCAACTAAAACTTTTCCGAAGCTAGATGGCGCGTGTAGTGTGTAGGATAGGATAGTGAATTAAGGTAGCGCGTTCCTGCAAGGATGGTTACATACTGTTTTGACCGTCGCATTCATCAGATTCAAATCACCTAAAAAAATGTTGTTGTTGAAGATCAAGCTGTGAACTTATGTGAAGTTATATCGACATATTTGTAAACCCCCTTCTTGACGACATCCTGCGCACGGCCATGGGATTCATCAGATTCAAATCTCGTAGAAAATCGTTGAGCATTGATCAAGTTCAAGCTGTGAATGTTATTATTTCGACATATTTGAAACGCCTCTCTTAACGAAATTCTGCTCACGGGCCTGGACAACAGCAAGTATACGCACAACTTCTAACAACTGTAAAATGCATACAGGAAAAATTTTGACACCAGGCGGGAAAAAAACTAAAAACAACAATGTTACCTTATTAGCACAACCCTATTCTCATCTGAATACTTTTAAAAAGATACATAATATTATTTAACAATCTGTCAACGATTTGGGACCAGCTTTATTATTTTCCGATGCAAAGTGCCGAAGCTTTTTAGTCATAAGCCAGGACGATATCGAAGACATAGATGCAGGGGCGGAGGTTCCATAGGAGCAAGTGGAGCAACTGCGCCAGACGCCAAATCCACCCACCTACACAATTGTTCAGTCATGTATTATACAATCATGCAATTATCACTAAATTCACCGATTGATAATTTTGCAATTCTAAAACACGGCATCCTACCTATATATATTATACTTATCCATCCAAATACAATTTAACAACACGTCGTACACCCAAACATTTGTTGCGGTTTGATCCTATTATATAAATATACACGTTCATATCACCCTCATCAAACAAGTTTACACAGTTTTGTATGATTAACATGATTTTCCTACACTGATCCGACACGTCTCATCGTATTGTTCGATCATACATGTGCGAATCTAATGACTTACTCATTGGCGCAAACATTTAATCCGCACCATTGTTCGACATACAACACACACGGTACAGTGAACGTTCAACGTTTTTATGCGCGACGGCATGCGTTGTATTCCACTGAGTGCATATTGTTGCGAGCTAGGGATTCGCCGGGATTTCAAGTAAAACACAATTCGCTTAAAATCAAAATCAGTGTTTATTAGTTATTCGCACTTTAATTCTATTCGCACAATAATTCTCACTGTATGGCAACACTGCCCGCTTATCTATATCGCTTGATTCGATCACACGCAATCGATCGCTTTCCACAAATACGGTCGCGTAAACACGCTGGCTGTCACAGTCGACGTAATAAAAATTACTATGTCCCTCGCTGAAAGCTTCACCTGCTTATATACTAGCCGGTTGCAGTCTAGGATGTACTTGAATGTTCGCTCGGTGATGTGTGTGGACGATTCTCGAAAGCTTTAGAGCTTTCGATTTTAATCTTCTATACTGTTCTAGTACATTCGATTAGAAGGGAGGCAAACTCGTGTTACTCCGCCACCTTATATACTTCAACTATAGGTTTCTGATTGGGTAACTTTGCAACTAGGTATTCGGTTGTTGCGGTTTCCCTTATTCGTAATCGATCGAGTTGCGTAGTTGCCAGGTTTACATGTAACAATATGAATTCATGGTATCTGGCGCAGTTTATGAAAGTGCGCCATATGAATGAAATGGGACCTCAGAGCCCCAGGCGCATGCGCTGTGCCAATGCTTCAGTTCTTTATGCACATTATTTTTTCATATCAATTCCGATGGGCTTTTTAATTTTCTCTAGGTATGTTTTTTTTAAATATATAGGGAATTAAACTCACATGACGTGATCACCACTACCATATTCGAATGCAATTAAGAAGTGTTATCTAATAATTTAACAAAAATACCGATACATTTGCTCTAATGTTATCGAGAAAATTGAAATATTTCGAATTTTCACGAGTTGGAAGTACTGTTTGACAACCAAAGAAAATGTGATGTTTTTCTTGCTAGGTTTTAATGTGGAAAAAAAGTGATAATATCTAATACGTTTCAAAGGCTTCTTTAAAATGTTTCGTTATGTCGATTCAACCTTCAAACTTAATTACTTAAAATACATTTAAAATAGGATTAAAGTCTCACAGTTTCTAAAAAATTATTTAAATTCAAAAATTCTTGCATACAGCTATCATTAAAAATGTGTGGATAATATAGCACCGGAGAGCCAAATTAAATGTGTGCATAAGACTATAGGGAAAATAGCTAAAAAATTCAACATTATTGGCAAAAATCGCATTTAATTATCGCCTTCTACTCCAGGACATTCATTGTGCTCCAAAAAATCACAATTGAATGCATATTTTACTTCTTTCATCACTAGGAAAGAATCCTTAACAATTTCTGTCTTCAATATCAGATGCCGAATAAAGGGACGTAATTTGGGGTGTGGGGTCAATTCCAGAATTGAAGGGAACCGTGAATTTTTGAATTTTTCAATGACGTCCCTGGTCGAATTGTATTCAATCGAAGAAGCCTCATTTTCGCCACTTTCAGTACTGATCTTTTCATCATCCTGTATCACATCCACAGTCTTGACCGCGTTTCGTTCATTGAGATTTTTTGATATCTTTCATTGATTCTTATAGAATGCACCTTTGAAGACAATCACAGATGTTGATGGAATAAATTTTGCATATAATGCGGAAGCAAGGCGATCCATCGTACGAATAAGCAATCCACTTTGGCTTTGTTCTTTGGTGTTTATCTGTTACATATTAAAAAGCCCGATCTGTAACACAAAACATAAATGGTATTATGAATCGTTAGTAATAATTAGGGTGCCAAATTAACAGCAGGGGACACTTCACCACCTTCTATTCTATTTATATCATGCAAAATCTTGAAAATCACTTATGATTTTTCGAAAACAAAATATAAAATTTTGGGCACCAAAACATAGAAAGTGCGCCGGTCACCAAAACTATCAGCACCGCCACTGCATAGATGTCAATTAAAAAATTATTTCTGTCAACTTTCAGCATTCACCAGTAGTTCCTCATACAAAAATATACTTTTTTATTAAAAAATAATAAAGTAAAATACCATGAAAGTTGAAAACCAATTCGATATCTCATCAGAACTACGAGATATGGAAGAATTCGTTAAAACGTATACTATACACGACCGTGAAACTAAATATTATTTCGATATCTAACTTAATATAGATATGTCGGAATTCATGGAAATGTATGCCACTCCATTTTTATTTTTCGATATGAGATTTTGATTTTTATTAGATCTCGTAGAAAGCCTACGGAAGCAAAAACCAATCCGTGAAAATGTAAAGAACCTCATAACAACCTTGAAGGTTCAATATTCAAAATTTGCCAAATCGTTTTATGCTGAGATGGATGTGGTGTAGGTTACTATGCGACTGACAACCTTAAATACTAACGTTCCAAATAGCCTCGTCTTTAGGTTGCCAGTCGCATAGTAACCTATACCGCATTTCAGTATAAAACGCATACCGCACTTTTACCTAAAAAATAAGAAAGTTGCACCCATACTGTTGACAGATTTTTATTTTTTTTTTTTTATTTTTTTTTCTAGTTTCAAAAACCACAGAGGATAAAATATCGACATAACTCGATAACTCGTTAGGGGTTGAATTTAAAAAATTCTGAAACCGACATTCATGGTGCATTTACACTCAACGTTTGAGGCGCGCCTCTATCCCCACCATAAAATCAACCAATCAGATGGCTCGTGGAGTCGCAAGAGTCGAAAATTCTTCAACTTTTCTCCGACGCACGCTTCCATATGTATACACACATACAATGAACTGTAGCAGTACACAATTCGTAGCTCATCGTATTTCTGTCGTTTCGCACTTAAAGGCAAGTTGCGCCGCAAAGGCATTTTCACTGTAAATCGCTATTAACACAGCAAAGGTTACAGCCGACGAAAACCTGTTTGCAATGGCCTGATGGGGGTAGAGGCTCGCCTCGAGGGTGAGTGTAAACGCACCATCAAGCGATTATAAAGAAAGCCCTGCAAACTAAAAAAATCTGCCAACAGTCTGGGCGCAACTTTATTATTTTTTCGGTAGAAGTTCGGAACGAGTTTAATTCTGAGATGCGGTGTAGGTTACTATATGACTGAAAACCTAAAAAAAAATTCGGGAAGCGGTTAAAATGGGGTCGCGCTAGAATACTTACGCCGCTGCCTCATATAACATATGAATTACATAATTGGGTCATACACCGGGATGAAATCTAGTCCTAGTATAATATCAGTTGTTACGCCATTAGAAGGATTTTCGTGATTTGGTTTCGGGCCATTACATGAAATCGGAAATGCGTTTGAAGACGATTATATAAAAAGTCTGTGGAAGTGCAAACCAATCTAATATTTCATCAATCCTGAGAAATATGTCGAAATCAACGTTTTGACGATTATGTAAGAAGCCTTAGGAAGTAAAAATGAATTCGATATCTCATTAGAACTAGAAATATGTAAGAATTTGTGAAATCATATGCAACCCCCTTGCACCCACTTTGGGGTTGAATATCCAAAAATCCTGAAATGAGTTTTTAGATATATATAAAGAAAGCCCGAGGAAGTGAAAACCAATCCGATGTCTTATCACTCCTAAGAGATATGACGGAATTCGTGAAAACGTGTTCAACCCGTTTTTACACTCTTAGGGGTTGAAAAAGGAAAAACCTTGAAAACAAGTTTTAGGTGATTATTAAATAAGCCCGTGGAAGTGAAAAGTTATTCGATATCTAATCAGACCTGAGGGATACGGCTGAATTCGTGAAAATGTATAATCCCCTTTACACCACCTTGGGGGTCCAATTTTGAAAAATCCTGAAAACACTTTCTAGGTATTTCTATGAAGAACCCGTAGAAAAAAAATGAATTCAATATTTCGAAAGACCTAATAGATATGACGAAAATCGTGAAAATATATGCATTCCATTTTCACTGATCATTTTTTTTGTCCCACTGGCGTTCCAATGGATATTTGAATTTTTTTTTAATCAAAATTACTTTTCTAGTTGATTTACATTTGTTCATTAAGTTCTAATTTCGTGACATTAACCGATTAGGAGATATGGATTTTAGAATGTCTCGATCTCGGCTTTCGAGCGTTTCGGACGCATTATTATTCCCCCCACTCCCACACCCCTTTACCCATATTATAATTTTTTTTTGCAAATGGCTCCATTATCGATGTTCTATATAAATTCCAAGTTTCAGCCTCCTAGCCTATGCGGTTACTGAGATCTAGATACCAAAATTTTTCGTTTAAAATGCTTTCCCCACCTCTCCCCTCACACCCACTCAAAAGGTGGCCACTTGAAGGAGTCTGCTCGGTCTACCAACAAAAAAAATTCAACTTAATAGCTCAAAGAGTTTGAGAGCTAAAAGCTTTCAAACGTTTTGCGTACGGCGGACGGCGTACGGCTCACAGACGGACTGCAATTTTTTTATGCTTTTTTGGTGTCTATTAGTCATGAAACGTAGAAAAAAAAATTTTCAGGGTAGCAAATTTTTTTTTTTTAAAAATCGATAACAATACTTTATTATTAAAATAATAAAGTAAAAGAATTCGAAATCTCATCAGACCTAAGTGATATGTCGAAATTCATAACGAAGTGTACAATCATTTTAAACCCGCTTAATGGTTGAAGTAAAAGCGAATTAGAAGTCATTGAACCTAAAAGATTTGTTGGAATTCGTGAAAAATTTTACAACAGCTTACACCCTAGGAGGTTGAATATCGAAAAATTCTTAAATCAGTTCTTTCTCGCTTTTAGAAGTGAAAGTAAATTCGATATCTCATTAGACCTAGGAAATGTATCGGAATTCGTCAAAACTTTATACCCCCTTATGGGTTTAATATCGAAAAATTTGGAAAACAGTTTGTAGCTAGTAAAAGTAAAGTAAAATTAACATGCCTAAAAGATATGACGAAATTCTTGAAAATTTGGATTTCAGCTAGATTATAATTAACTGTTCAAATACTTGATCCTTACACACAATACCGTATACCGAAATACAAGGAAGTATGTCCAGATTTCAATGTTTCACAGCTAGAGGTTCGCCGGGATTTCAAGTAAGATACAATTCGATTAAAATCTATTGGAATAACCACACTTTATTAATTCGATTTCAATAATCACAAATAACCGCACAAGCGGCAACGCCTTTCGATTGCATATCCTACTCGATCATTGCTCGCTTTACAAACACTTTCACGTAGAACTGACCGTAGTAAAAATGATTTGTATGCAAGCTCTGCGCTGCTTATATAAAGCATGTGTTGAGACTAGTCATTTCCAGCATATTCGGTTGTGTGAGTGGAATATTCGAGAAGTGTATGGATGTATGTAGAGACACGCAGAGATTTCAACGATTTCTGTTTGGATATTGCAAGGTGGTTAACCAGATGTTTTTCTCTGAAAACCGATGTCATGATGTGTTAACTGATGTGGGTTTCTACTATGTAACATTATATAATTGTCATTGTACGAAATCATTAAAGAATTCAATTATCAAAGAAGCGCCTTGACCATTTCTTAATTGTACTCAAATCTGAAGTAGCTCGCTGTAAAAGACGTAGGTGAACCGATATGGCCGAGAAATAACTGCTGCTGGTAACCTGGGACAGCCGAAGCATTGTTGCTTTTTCTAGTATATTTTAAGTCTTTTTTTAAATTGAGGTGTTTTTTAAATTGAGGTGTTACGCTAATTGAGATGTGTATCCTACAAAAAAACACAGATACATATAGCACACCTTTAAGTCGTCTTTTTAATTTTTAGAAAATCGATGCATTGAATTGCATTCACCAGATGGAATCCATTCATGCATTTTACGCTCCTCTGATTCTCAAGAGGCTTTGGTGTGGTTTAATGCCCTGCATTCGGCGATGGCATCCAGCACCCAACGAGCCCTTAACGATGCAAACCGTGCACTTATCAATGCAATTGGCGAATTGAAGCACATCGGATGGCTAAGTCGTCGAGTTGGTGGAAGTGATCAAGTAAGTCCGAAATTATATCTTCTACTTCCGGCTATATGGAGGTGTGAATATTAACCTTTTTTTTTCCTGTAGAGTGGCCGGTCGAGTTCCGAGAGCTCGGAAGAGAATGATAAGTGGCAACCCGTTTTTGTGGCAGTCACTGAAAGGGAATTTAGGTAAGAAATATTTTCATGAAAAAAACGATTTAATTTTAAATTTATTTTTCTACAGAATATATGAAAGTGCACCTTGGTCTGTTGAAGCATGGGGACGTCCGGTAGAAAGCTGTCCACTAGCATCGACGCGACTGGCTGGTGCCGGCAACAATTCATCCCTTAATGTAAGATTTAAATTTGAATAATTCGTTTCCATTTGATCAGCTTTATGCAGATTATTTTGGTATAATTGCACAAAATCAACATAACGTGACTGCCTGCGGAAGTCTAGACCAAATACTGAACTTCCTTCATATTGCATTTAAGAATACAAAAATGTAAGAGTGCACGGTGTATCCTTTTACTTTATTCACGCTTATTCTGGAAAACGGCGGATTTTTTATTCCCGCCGACTATGCGGTTCACATTCGATTCCCATTCACGGCACATGCGATTATTGAAAACGTTCGGAAACTGCTTTATCGATATACTTTAAAGACCTCTTTTCTGGGTATTTGAAACTATATTTTAAGGCAGAAAAATTACCAAAATTATAATAATGTAAATGTGAGAGATGGACCATCTCAAATTTCTGTTTATTTATTGTCAACTACTTTCTGAAAAAAGTTTAAAATCGCGACTATTTCATTGCGGATTTCAACTGTCAAATTTTCGAGAAAGTGAATCGTTCACGCGTTTTCACTAATTTTAGTAAAGTATTGTGATCGGCTTAAAAAAAATTGCTACCGTGCTCCAATACTGACACATAAATGCAGTGTCGTCAGCATAAAATGCAGAGACTGTGTGATCCATGCCTCTGGTGCGTCTGCCGTACACCAGCTGCAATGGCCTTTAGTATCGATCTCTTCCCGTTCAACAATCTTTGAACGACCTTTCGTTCCAGTAGAAGCTGTCTGGAAACTGAAGTTCAATAAGTTTAAGCAGTAGCCCCTTCTGCCAGACTTTGGCGCAGACAAGAAATATTGCCCCGTGTAGAACTTGTTGTTAAATTCCTCCGTGATGTGTTCGACAACACGGACCAATTGAGCATGATCGGCAAATTTGGACTACGATATCTCGAACCAATTACGCCAGAAAGATAATACTTTATTATTAAAAAATAATAAAGTAAAATTTGTATTGAACACTGACTGACTTCATTTTCACATGTCTCCAACTATGTGTAGAAATTATTGTGACATTTCTTGTGACTGCAGCGCCAGAATGCGGAAAAATTATTCGATCACAAGCGCAGTCACATCAGGTTGTGACCTGTGATAGATCACAATTTCAAAATAGAGCTTTTTATAGAACTTTTTTTAATTTATAATAAAATTTCTTTAATTTCCAGGGTCAACAGACAACAATCTTCTGCGTTCGATGCGGAACAACACGTGGTGTTCTAGTTTACTGGTTACGTTCTGAAACGCATCGTGATATGGCCACTTGGGCTCGATTTTTAGTTCAGGGCAGTCACAATGCCATCAACTATCAGCGTGAATTCTTATTTCGCTGTCAGTATCAGGGAAGACCGTGTCAATTAATCGTGCATTTGAATCGAGGATTTTCGCTTATGGAAAGCTGTTTTAATGCGCCTGCCAAAGCTCTATTGACATATTCCTTTGAGAAATTAAAAGGATCAGCGGACGACGGCAACCGGATGCTGTACTTGGATTTCGGCGATGAAGGAGAAATTGTAAGAAAATTTAGACATACTATTTTACTTTATTATTTTATTTCATTATTTTTTAATAATCAAGTATTCTGATCGACTTGAAGTTTCCAAAAAATGTCTACCCTCAATTTTAGTATTTTCACGTTTCAAGGCCAGATTCAACTTTTAACTCAGTTTTAATTCCTATAAAATTCCGACTTCCTAGCTCAATGAGTAAAATTTTCCTTTTTAAAAGACTTTCATATGTGGGCTAGAGAAAGGACTCATTCGATTCTTAGCATATTTATCTCTTTAACTGGAACCATTTAAAAACTAATGAGTACAACATTTCAAATTCTTTATCGGCCAAAACTCCCGGACACGTGTTTTAAGGACTTTTAAGTGGGAGCTACTCGAATAAGTGAGGGGATTTCGCTCAATAGTAAAACTGATCAGCTATGTTCTTCAGCTCCTCAAATCACGCGCCTTTGTACTTGTGGTCAAGGGCGCCCTTAGAGGTGGCCAAGAAGAGGCACTTACCCCCACCTGTATTACACTTCGAAAAATAAAAAATATAAAATTCGAAAAAGTATAATTTTCTTATCAAATGTTTCTGTCACAACTAGTTTACAATTCAAGTTAACTGTAAAGCTATTGCTGAGGTTCGAAACCGGCTCGACGGACCAGAAAATATTCGATTCTTCAGAGATTTTTTTAAATTATGAAATTTGATTTGAAGATTTTCTGGAATCATTCCAAATGTGAAGCTTTGGCAGTTGCGTAGTGAAGTTGGACCCGTTTAACATTATTTTTTTAATTCAATTGTAAACAGATCAGTACAATCAATTTCCATGACAATCTATAGTTAGCTCTGGGCATTCAGTGTTCGAACAAATACGAACATTTTTCGGAGGAAGTGGTACAAATTATAAGAAATTACAGAATCCATTTCTTTCCACACGACCTCATCTTCTAAGCCATAGTTTTACCCCTCACTGCAAAATATTGTAAAGGGTGTTTTTTTAAGTGCATGAGAACTATCGATATCGATAACTGTGGTTTGACAGTTGAGAATGTCAAACTGTGTTGACATTTCTGTTCAGTAAGGTTTGGCAAGTCATCATGAATCGTTAACCGCCAGAACAATGCTTCCAAATTGTGGAAATTTACTTTGAAAAAAATAAATCTGTTCGCGAAGTTCATAAAGCACTTCGTCCATTTTACGGTCAACATAATCGGCCTAGTGAGCAAGCAATTCGTGCAGTTGACTGAATTTTTGTTTCCAAAAATTAATCAGCTAAACATCGCCGAAATTTGGTTCCAACAAGACGGCGCAACTTGCCATACAGCGCGCTTAACAATCGATTTATTGCAAAATCAATTTGGTGACAGCTTGATTTCCAGAAGTGGTTCTGTTAACTAGCCCCCTCGTTCGTGCGATTTAACGCCTCTGGATTACTTTTTATGGGGCTATATTAAGTCATGCGTTTATACCGGCAAACTAGCAACTCTTGAAGCATTGGAAGCCAATATTCAAGCTACTATTGACGCCATACGGCCAGATTTATTGGAAAAAGTAGTCAAAAATTGGACTGATCGAATGGACCATGCAACTCGTAGCCGCGGCGGACATATGACGGAAATCATATTTAAAAAATAAATGCCATGAAATTATCTACCAGAATATAATAAAAAAAATTTCATTCCACCAATATTTCTGTCTTGTATTATAATTTTAAGTTCTCATGCACCTAAAAAAAAACACCTTTTATAAGCTCCGTTCTTTCTATTAAAAAGTGCAATTTTTTTTTATTTTATAAAATTAACGGGTGCGAGACCCTTCAATAAATTAAATTTTAAATTGAAATTGATATGGAAAAGTCCATAATGTCATAGAATTTATTACCAGTTTCCATTAATGGAGTGGCTGTGCAGTGTTTACCATATGAAGTCCTATGAAAAGTGGTATAAAATAGATCATTAGATCGTGATGAGCGGTTTGGTACACGGAAATTAATGTATTCCAGAAATTGTGGAGCATCTAACTAGCTGTTTAGGATCCGGAACAATGCCAAAATAAGTTAAAAATCTTGTTACAACAGTCAGGTACCAATTTTCAAACAAATTTCTTCCGAGCAAGGCCAACCTTACTCGGGAAATTATCCAAAAAAATAATAAACTTTTCCAGAGCACGAAGTTTTGCAAAAATCGCAAGCAGCTTGCCTTTTACAGATCTGGTCCTGACTCAATAAATCGCAGGCATCTAATTTTTTAAAGACTTTTGTATGGTGCTTACAGGAAAGACTACTTTGATTTCACCCTATTTTCAAATTTTATTTCAAGTGTAACTTTTACTTTGTCACCAAATAAATTTTTGCGCAATTCGTTCGTGAGTTATAGCTTGTTCGGAAAAAAATGAATTCTTTTTAAGGACTGTCATATGGCAGATATTCGAATTAGTTAATGTTCTTTTGTTCCCGTATTTAATAGCATGATTATGGTTTTCTTAAAATTAGGGTAACATAAATTTTTAAGTACTTTTGTGTAGCATCCACTTGAAGGTTTGGGTGCTTTCACTCGCTTAAAAGTCTACTTCTCTGTATTTTTCAACCACGTAAATGTTTATCGAAAGTTCCGCATTTCTTATTCTTTATCATCAGGAACGCTGTTATTGTTGAAAAGTGCACAGATTCTTGGTTGGCTTTGTCTGCCCGATCTTTTCGTTTGATTTTTTAACATTCAAATTAAAGCAGACGATTGGTGTTGGCTTGGTGTTTCTCTTCATACCAATGGCGGTCATAGAGTGATTTAACAAAATGTAGAAATTTCGATAAGATTCTACTGAATTCCCATATTTGAATGAATTCGAAATCTAATCAGGTAAAAAGGGTAGTTCAAAACCTAATCAAAGCATCCTGAATAGTAGGGTAGGACATTTTTTTCAGAATCTAATGAAATTTTTATTATTCACTGCGTCTACACTAGCAATTTATCTGGCAATGGCAATGGCAACGGTAATATTGCCATACACAAATTGACAGAGTAGACGCATCAAACGCATAGGACAATATTGCTCTCAACATTGCCATTGTAATTCTGTCCGCCGTACGCCGTACGCCGCACGTCGACCGCTGTATGCAAAATCGTTTGAAGGCTCGTAGCTCCCAAACCCTTTGAGCTATTAAATTGAAATAGAATGGATAGGCCCCTTGAAGTGGCCAAATTTGGAGTGGTGTGGGTGTGAAGGGGGAGGAGGGGGAAGTGTTTTAGACGGAAAATTTTGGTTTCCAGATCTCAGCAACCGCTTATGCTAGGAGGCTGAAATTTAGAACTTATATAGAGCTTCAATAGTGGACCCATTTGCAAAAAAATTGCCGATATAGATGAAGGGGTTTGGGAGTGGGGGGAAAAATAATGCGTCCGAAACTCAAAAAAGGTGAAATCGACACTTTCTAAAATCCATATCTCCTAAACGGTCAATGCCATAAAATTGAAACTTAATGAATATCTGTAGGTATACTAGGAGAATAGATCGGAAACAAAAATTTGAGTGGGGGCAGTGGCGTACGGGGGTGGAGGGTGAAAAACTTTAGATTACGATATCTCACGAACCAATTGCACTAGACAAATAAAATTTGGTTTGTGTATAAATGTTGACAAATGAAGTTTGCTGAAATTTTTTAAGGGGGCATAAAAGTGGAGGGGTTAAGAATTTTTCTAAAAAATCACATCTCATATCTCAAGAACAGTGTAAGATAGATGCTTAAAATTTTTACTAGAAGTAGGCCTAATAGACCCCTAGCAGAAAACAAAATTTTGGAAGTGTGGGTATAGAGGGTGGGGGTTGGGGAGGGTGAAAAGGTAAAAGTTTCGTTTTTAATATCTCGACAACCTATAATGATATAAAACTGAAACTTGGTATTTAGATAGAACTATATTAGTAGCATCTTGGAAAAATATAATTTTTTATAGGGGTAGTATGGTACGGGGGTGAGGGGTGTTTTTCCTATCTATAGAACGGCTTATGCTACAAAGTTGAAACTCGGTACGGAAGGAGGTTGCATATTTGATGATATATCGAATTCATTTTTACTTCCTAAGGTTTCCTATATAAAAAAGCCAAAAAGTCAATTTCAGTATTTTAGATATTCAATCCTAATGGGTGTAAGGGGTTGTATGATTTTCAAAGTTTCGACATATTTCTTAGGTTCGATGAGATATCAGATCGCTT
Source organism: Beris morrisii (assembly GCA_951812415.1). Taxonomy (NCBI): domain Eukaryota; kingdom Metazoa; phylum Arthropoda; class Insecta; order Diptera; family Stratiomyidae; genus Beris; species Beris morrisii. The sequence goes on from OX638310.1 coordinate 103,255,648, forward strand.
TTCATTTCCACAGACTTTTTATATAATCGCCTACAAACCCATTTCTCAATTTTTCGATATTCAACCCCCAAGGGTTTGTATATATTTTCACAATTTTTGCCATTCCTTAGTTCTGATGAGATATAAAATTGATTATTACGGCAAACCAATTCATGATTTTTCGAATTTCCAGAACCAAGGAGGTGTGAAGGGTTTGCTTACGTTTTCACAAATTTTTCAAAATCCCTCGTGTCTCATGAGATATCAAGTTGGTTCTTATGAAATCGTCTAAAAACCTGTTTCACAATTTTTTCGAAATTCAAACCCCAAGTGGAAGTAATGGGTTTGTATACGTTTTAACAATTCGTCATATCTCTTAATTCTGATAAGGCAACAAATTCGTTTTTGCTTCTATGGGCTTTTAGTGTACACAATATACTGAAATTCGAATAGTCTACACGGACTTTTTCAATGTTTAATCGGCTAAAAATCTCTATTTTAAATATTTTTATATTAAGAACAAAAATAATTTTCCAAGAAATCTAATAATCTCGAAGCAACTCATGATACACTCCGACTTTGACCGCTCCCGAACTTTGACCCGAAAAATAATAAAGTTTCGCCCAGACCATTGGCAGATTTTTTTAATGCAATGTCCGACATTTTGCATTGCTTCAACACTCGACTCTTGGAATTGACACGCTCAAATTGTCTGGCAATCAAATGCCCACTCATTGCGAAATATTGCCATTGTCATACCAGGTAAATTGCCAGTGTAGCAGGGTTAGTGAATATGTATGAGTATATCGTCGGTTTAAAAGCAAAACACACTAAGTTATTCAAAATAAACGCGATTCCCATGAGTTAAAGATTACGCTTTTAAGATTTAGGCATTGGACGCAGTGGAAAAGACTAAATGGATTTTACCTTTAGATAGAATGAAGAAAACTCTGTTAGATAGTGTAAAAAAGTATGTCTTTCGTAGATTTTAGGTATTGTAGGTTAATTTAATTACTGGGATGATATCTTCTTCGTATTTGGCCTGAAGGTTTTGGACTTTGCGATACAGGCAATCTTGGGTTTCATCAAATATGTATCTATTAAAAATTGAATACACTACTTTCCTAGTGGTCTTAAAAAACAGTTGATATACATCGATTACATATAGATTTCAAACAGGATTTGACGAAATCACGATATTTACCATAAAACTATCAAAATCTACTAGATTCCTCAAATATTTCGAAGTATTTTTGGGCTTCTAAATTTTGTCGAAATTGAGATCGAACAGCCTAAAATTTTGTTCACCAAGCTTTGGAATCAAATAATTTTATTTTTTAGTTCCTTCTCATGCTATTAAATTTTCCATTGCTTAAAGACTTTCAATCATACTATACAGATTCAAATGTTTGGCACCATATAGTCATCTAATAAATTAAAAAATATCAAATGTCTTCACAGCGATATTAATGCATTTTCAGATTCTGAAATCTAGTTGCCTAAATCTGGCAATATAAATTAGCTAATAAAGGGTTATTCAATAGGTAAATAACAATTTTGTATTTTAATACAAACGCACCCTTAAACTTTTTTGCTGGTCTGTCAATATCAAAACGTCAGTCAAGGTTTATTTTTATCATGGTGAAGTTCACGAACGTGCAACGTTTGGAAATTATCTCAATTATTCTGTGTTTTATTTAAATACAAAATTGTTATGTCTCTTCCCTATTGAATAGTCCTAGGGTTATTCAGTACAACCGGATCGACCATAGTAACAACCGGATCGACCATAGCATTTATATAATTTCCATCCTCGCTGTATAAGCGGCTTACCACCACACCTACTCTCTCTTCAGTACCTACTGAACGTCAGTGGTCCTCTCTTGGAAAAGCAATATGACCACCACTGCTTCATACCTTCTTCTGTTGTCTTCAATTCTGTCGCTAATAATTAACATAAAAACTCTTTAAACTTAGATAATTTTTTACCTGTTCTTGTCACGTCGGATGATCGAATAGAACTCTACAGGGTGGGCCAAATACAAGTTTCTTTTTAAAAATGCAATAAAATGAACAACATTAAATTTTTTCCATGTATTATGGCTTTATTAGTAAGAGTAAACATTCCCATTAATGATGGAACGCAACTTCGTTCAAGTGGCTGCCTCGGCTGGCTGCGCAGTAGCGCATTCTGTCACTCCAATTTTTCAAGACCTTGTTGATGGTGTCGGGCTGTAGCTCACGGATTGCTTGGATGATATAGGCCTTAAGTGCTTGAATCGTTCCTGGATTGTTGGCATAACATCGGTCCTTCATGGTTCCCCACAAAAAAATCCAAAGGGGTCAAATCGCAGCTCCGGCCAATTGACTTCGCCAAGACGGCTGATAACACGATTTGGGAATTTGGTGCATAAAAGATCGATTGTGGCATGGACTGTGTGGCATGGCGCGCCATCCTGCATGAACCAGAGGTCGTCCAAATCCATGTCTTCAATTTCAGTAAAAAAAAAAGTCGGATAACATAGCTCTGTAACGTTTACCGTTGACCGAAACGTTGTTCCCAGCCTCATTTTTGAAGAAAAATCGTCCAATGATGCCACCACTCCACAATCCGCACCAAACTGTCACTCTCTGTGGATGCATTGGCTTCTCGACAATAACGTGCGGGTTTTCCGAGCACCAGATGCGGCAATTTTGTTTGTTAACGTATCCGCCGAGATGAAAATGCGCCTCGACAGAAAAGATGATTTTTCGCCCAAAATCGTTGTCCAATTCATGCTGCTCTAAGGCCCAAATTGCGAAGCGATAACGAAGCGGATGGTCTTGCGCCTTCAATTGCTGAGTCAATTGGACCTTGTAAGCGAATAATCCGAGATCTTTGTGCAGAATTCTCCTCAGGCTAGTGCGTGAAATGTTGAGCTGTTGAGATCGACGGCGAGTTGATGTTCGTGAAGTGAGTCTCACACTCTCGGCTATAGCAGCCACATTCTCGTCTGTGCGCACCGTACGACGACGGGGGCCATGAGTGTTGTCCACTAGCATGCCAGTCTCACGAACTTTTTGCACAAACTTGCGTAGAGCAACCGCGGTGGGTGCTTCATTTCGGCCAAAACTTCTTTTCAAAAAACGCACTGTTTGGGCTACACAGCACTCACTTTGGAAATAAGTTTTCAATATTTCCCAACGTTGTTCAAGCGTAAAGCGACTCATTTCGTTCTGCGGAGGTATGATACTGACTTTCTGTCAAGATTTCGAGCGGGAAACAGCTTTCAGTGTCAAAATAACCTATGATTTAAAAAGAAACCACTAGATGGCCCACCCTGTATATGTCCGTGTTGATGTTCTGAAATTTATTATAACTAATTTGAAATTTTTTTTTTCTTACAGGAGCTAGACATGGAGTGCTGTCCGAAACCGGTCGTTTTCGTCTTACACAATTGCCTATCAGCAAAAGTTCATTCTATAGCATAAATCTAGAAAATCCAATCTAAACTCGTGTAAGAAATTCTCATATCTTATCTTATTAGTTATTTTTACTAACAATATAATTTATTAATTCTATACCTTTATTATTTTCTTACTAACGAATAAGTAAATTAATTGGCTAAAATTAATGTTAAGTCAGAAAAGAATAAATTCATATTATAGCAATTGAATGAAAAACTAAAAATTTCCAGAAAACATAAATCAAAAAAGGATAAAAAATCAATTAAAATATCGAGAATAAAATCATATGAAATGTGAAACTTTTTTAAAAAGTACTAGAATATTAGACCGTAAGAAATTCCAATAAGAGTAAAGTTCATATCAAATAATAAAAAATTACAAACAAACATACATAACAGTGTTTTTATTTCTAATTACAATAATTTGTAGACCTGAAAATGTCATGTAAGCAGATGGCATACATTACATTACTTAGTCCAAAATCTTGTAATGAAAATCTCAATTAGTCTGTCCGCGCAACGCTGTGCGCAAACATATTTACTCTCTATGAAATTTTAACCATTCATACTTTGTGATATACTCCAAGCACAATATTTCCCTGAAAGACCTAGCATTAGGGAAGTTACAGGTCCTTAAAGATTTCCACTACATGCAAACAACGAGCTACTTACAAATTCCCAGAAAAGTAGGATCTTCATCTATGGCTTATTTTAAAGGTTCAGTTTAAAATAACTAAAGGAAATATTTAAAAAAAAAGGACGAAAAATTTTGCTATCCCGAAATTTTTTTTAGGCATCAAAAAAACCAAAAAAGAATTTTGTCGGTAAGTAGGCCTTGTAGATTCCTAGCAGAGACCAATTTTTGGGAGATGTGGGTGTCGGAGGAGAGGATGAGAGAGGGTGTAAAAGAAAAGTTTCGGTAAGTAGACCTTATAGACTCCTGCCAGAGAAATTTCTTTTTGGAGTGGTGAGGTGAGAAAGCGCGAGAAAGGGTGTAAAAGAATAAGTTCCGAATTTTATATCTCGAGAACCCAAGATGATGGATTGCTGAAACTTGGTATTTAGATAGAGCGTTAGTAGAAGCATGTTGAAAAAAATCGGCCAACAATCTGGGCGCAACTTTATTATTTTATGGGTAGAGGTCCGAAACGTGTTTAATGCTGATTTTTTTGTAAATGGGTCCACTATCATAGTACTACATAAGTTTCAGCCTCCTAGTATAAGCGGTTCCTGAGATCTAGAAACCAAAATTTTTCATCTGAAACACTCCCCCCTCCTCCCCCTCCTCCCCCCTCCTCCCCCCTCACACTCCCACCCCTCCAAAAGATACCACTCGTAGAGGTTCATCCATTCTACCTACCATAAAAATTTCAATTTAATATCTCAAGAGGTTTGTGAGCTACGCACCTTCAAACGGTTTTGCGTACGGCGTACGAACATTTTTTTTTTTGCTTTTTTGGGGTTTACTAGTCCTAAAACGTGAAAATACAAAATTCCAGGGTAGCAAATTTTTTTTAAATTTCAGGTTGATTGCAATACTTTATTATTAAAAAATAATAAAGTAAAATATTATATAATTTTTTTATGGGGATAGTTTTGTTTTTTCCAGTCTATAGAACGGCTTATGCTAGACCGTTGAAACTTGGTGAGTATAAGTAGATCTACTAGAAAAGTAATATAAGATGAACAAATTTTGAAATATCCACTGGCATACGGAAGGGGGCAAGAAAACTGATCACTGAAAACGGAATGCATATATTTTCACGAATTTCGTCATATCTCATTCTACGGATTCCTTTCATAAATGCCTAGAGAGTGTATGCAAGATTTTTTGAAATTTGACCTATGTGGGGCAGTATGTAAAGGGGTTGTATACATTTTCACGAATTCAGACAAGCCCCTCAGGTCTGATTAAATATCGAATAACTTTTCACTTCTACGGGCCTTGTCCGTTTTCCCAATTTTTTTTCAACCCCTTAGAGGGTATAAAAGAGTTGAACACGTTTTACGAATTCTATCACATCTCTTAGGAGTGATAAGACATCGAATTAGTTTTTACATCCTCGGGTTTTCTTTATATTTATCTAAAAACTAGGATTTTCGGATATTCAACCCCCAAGTGGTTGTAAGGGGGTTGCATACATTTTCACGAATTCCTAAATATTTCTTACATCTATAGAGATATCGAATTCATTTTTAATTCAAAAAGCTCATACACAATCGTCAAAAAGTTGATTTCAAGATTTTTAAATATTCAACTCTAAGGTGGTGTAAGGGGGTTGCATTCTTTTCATAGCTTTCGACATATTTTTTAGGTTTGATGAGATATCAGATTGGTTTCCACTTCACCAGACTTCTTATATATAATCGCCAACAAACCCATTTCACGATTTTTTGATATTCAACCGCCAAGTGGTGCAAAGGGGTGGTATATGTTTTTACGATTTTTTACCATTTCTCAGCTCTTTAAAATTGGTTATTACTTCTATTTTATGTAATGGTCTAAAAACCAATTTCACGATTTTTCGAAATTCAACCCCCAAGTGGATGTAATGGATTTGCATACGTTTTCACAATTCGTCACATCTCTTAAGTCTGATGAGGCAAATTGGTTTCTACTTCTATGCGCTTTTAGTGTAAATAATATACCGAAATTCGTCCTTTGTATTGTTTCTTAGGAACTTTTTCTTGTAGTGTGCCGAAGAAAATGCTTAGGACATGAATTTTTTCACGTCTGTTTTCGCCATTTAGAAAAAATGCATTTTAGATATTTTTCAATCAAATGTAAGGGAAGCAATGCTTCCCTTTTTTCCATGAACGCCACGCCACACAAGGCGTTCTTGAGTTATCGTGGGTTCGGGCAGACGGACGAAGCAAATTTCTCAAGATCGGATACAGCTACAATATCGACGCTTACATCAAAAAGGCAATTCGATTCCCTCAAAGAAGTTATAAGATGTTAAATTGAAGATTAATGGTTTTGAAGATATAAGTGAGTGAGGGTAATGTCCCAAAGACTTTTCTTTACTACCCTGTATCTCCGCGGATAATGAAAACTGACCCACCCTGTCCAACTTTTTTTTCCTCAAAATATAACAAGGAATCACCGCTGCAAAAATTTCCGACCAACTATCTTTGTTTTTGGTCTGAGGCTCGGTTCTACGCGTTACGAACTTTTGGGCTGGATTCAACTTAAAACACTCTCAGATTTCATCAAGAGTATAAAAACAACTATTGTTTCCATTTTTATTGAATGTCGTACAGACCTTGGCATCATCCATAAAAAGCAATTGTGTCCATATTGTCCTTATAACATGCTATGAGAATTGATGATCTGAACCAGAACTTTCTTACCGACTATTTCACATAAGCACTAACTCCTGATCCAGAAACTCCGAGTATGCATGAAGTTCCTTCACAATTCGCTTTTATTGTTCCCGAATTTATGACCCATCAACCGCCAAACAACACACAGCACAATGAAATCCATTTGAACTTGAGCTTTATTACACGGTATTGTGTCATACACTCGTATATCGCGAGTGAATTTCGTGTAGAGCTACCACCATCGAGTCAACCCAATCCAGCCCAATCCAATTGTATTCTGCAGTGCGATATACATATCGGTGCCTTTACACAATACAATTTTCCACTATGTGGCAACGGGTACATGTTACCTTCATTCACCATCTCTACATCGTGCCTAGGACTATATCAGCATCCACCAGCTATGACCCGAGGAGATAGACTATTGCCTGCAATTCAGTTTCTGACTGATGCTTCTGTTATCCTTATATCATTATCCCTGGGACACTCATTCTCACTTCTGCGTTAGTGTCACTGAAAACTATTGGCCAATTTCAATTCTGCATTTTGTGTTCGAGGCAACTACTAAAACGCTATTTCATGAATATACCGATAGTCAAAGATAATCCTAGCCAGGACTCTTCTCTGGTCTCGTTTACAGCGATCCGAAATAGGAAATCATACAGGCTTTTTTTGGTACAATGCATTGTTTTGTCCAGACGGTTCTCTGTGTTCTTGCGCCTTCGTCGTTTGCTGACTCCTCTATTCAAAAAGCATTGTCAGCAGTTCGCTATTTGGTCGCATTCTTCCCCAGTGAATTCGTTTTTCAATGATGCGGAAATCCCTTTGAGGACGAAACTGATGGCAACAGATTTTATTCAATATAATTGCGGAGTTAGAAGTCGTTGTATGGACTGTAAAAGTGTTTTACGGTCCTGAAAGAATGTCCTTTTTTCAAAACCGATCAATATGCATCACACACACATGGTGCATATGGTATGGTATGTGGCAGAGGCCATTCGATTTCAGTTTCTAAAGACGGAAGAACATTACTTTTAGAGTCTTCGTAACACTACAACGAGACTCTTATCGATGGTGGTAATACCCAATGGCTGGCTATTAACAGCATTCCTTAGAAAATTGCTTCACTTCTTATTGGATGAAAATATGTTCCTTGTGAAAACCTATGAAATTAATTCGGAAAGAATATTCCAAATTATTGCATTTTTTGCACCCTATGCAATTTCTTTAAAAATTAAAGAAATAATCTGCCTAATTGCGATCTTCTTCTAGGCTAGATAGTCTCCAACTAATTATAAATATACATATAGCAAAAAATCCGAATCGGTGTCGAATAGGGTCCATCCTTTCGGATTAATATTCTTACGAGCTAGGGGTTTGCCGGGATTTCAAGTAAAAACACAATTCGTTTAAAATCAAAAGAAGTGATAATTTATTTAATCGCACTCTCATTTTATTGGTACTATTGTTCGCATTGTATGGAAATACCGCCCGCTTTTATATCACTTTACTCGATCACACGCTATCGACCGCTTTTCACCAAGACGTTCGCATACTAGCTGACTGTCACAGTCCACGTAATAAAAATTATTATGTCCCTCGCTAAAAGCTTAGCCTGCTTATATACTACTTGGCTGTAGTCGAGAGTGTTCTTGCATGTTCGCTCGGTGGTGTGTGTGGACGGTTCTAGTCAGCTTGAGAGCTTTCTAGAGTGTTGATCTTCCACGCTGCTCTGGTGCATACGAGAACATTCGGTTAGAAGGTGTGAATTTGGGCGGCACCCTTATATACTTCAACTAGGCTTTTGATTGGGTTACCTTGCAGCTAGGTATTCGGTTGTTGCTGTTATGCGAAACCGATCGAGTTGCGCGGTTGCCAGGCTTACATGTAACAATATTTATCATTTCGGGTATAAACGATTGGTGTTTTGTATCGTATTGAAACTGTGCTTAAAAAAATATGCCAACAGTATGGGCGAAACTTTGTTATTTTTCGAGTCAAAGTTTGGGAAGCGGTTAAAATGGGTGCGCGCTAAAATGCTTACGCCACTGACACATATAAGACATGAATTTCGTAATTGGGTCACACTCCGAAACGCGGTCAAACCCGGAGTATAACATCAGTTGTTTACAGAGTAGGAGGTTTTTGGAAAGGTAATTTTATCCCTACACTAAAATAATTGTGTATAAAATTTAAAAATTTCTAGATTGAAGCGTTCATAAGCTATCGGGAAATTTTCTAGAACACGTGTTTTAAGGACTTTTTGTATGGGAGCTACAGGAAGAAGGTAACAAATTTTGCTGACTAGTAAAATCGAACTTTGTTTTTACTCAAAACCAATTTGTACAAAATTATGAATTCGCGGTTGAACGATTACTTGAGTTTTAGTGAGTTCCGTAAATTGAGACAAGACATTTTTACATGATATTTGTATGGCAGCTACACGAAGGACTAATGAAATTTTGTTCATAACCATACTATTAGCTCCAACTACAAAACAACACATAACAATTTTCAAAGTCGTAGGTTAATGTATTCCGAAGTTATTGGCCAATATTCTTGAACACGTATTTTAAGGACTTATGAACCCCTTTGGACCCCGAAGAAGTAGGACGATTTTGCTTGTTAACGAACTTAGCCTTAAAAATTCAACCAAACATCCAGATTCTAAATTTAAAGATCATAGGTCTAAGGGTTCTTAAGTTATCGTGCGCACGAACAGACTGACGTACAGACGGATGGACAAACGGACAGACGGACAGACGGATGGACAGACGGACGGACGTCAAGCGGATTTGGAGTTTCTGGCCACAAATAAACAAAAACTAATGTATAACTTTTTTTCGTCCAAGGCTCCGTTCTATGCGTTACAAACTTTTGGGCTGGATTAAAGAAATGAATAACTTAAATCTGAAATTTACAAGCTGCTGCTGTAAAAGCAAAAATAAGATGCTCGATTTCTTCTGATTAGATACCGAAACCTTATAAGCAACAAGAAACTAATTTTAATATTTATAGAAACATGTAATATACTGGCTTGTGTAGTTAACAAATAATAAAGTAAAATTGATGAAATCGGTGCGGTTGATAATAATGTATACATTTCCGGTTTTACATTCCGAAAATCTTAGGCTCAAACCCTCATAACTAACTCAAAAAATTGATACTTTTTCTTTATGAATGAGCGGTTTAAGCTTCGAATTAATTTCAAAATCATTTAATATTCCGAGGAAAAGAAATATGGCAAAATTATTAAATTATTTAAGAGAACACACACACGGTTTAAACTTTTTCGGGTCAAAGTTCGGGAGCGGTCAAAGTCGGAGTGTATCATGAGTTGCTTCGAGATTATTAGATTTCTTGGAAAATTAATTTTGTTCTTAAAATAATAATATTTAAAATAGAGATTTTTAGCCGATTAAACATTGAAAAAGTTCGTGTAGACTATTCGAATTTCGGTATATTATGTACACTAAAAGCCCATAGAAGCAAAAACAAATTCGTTGCCTTATCAGAATTAAGAGATATGACGAATTGTTAAAACGTTTACAAACCCATTACTTCCACTGGGGTTTGAATTTCGAAAAAATTGTGAAACAGGTTTTTAGACGATTTCATAAGAAGCAACTTGATATCTCATGAGACAAGACGGATTTTCAAGAATTTGTGAAAACGTAAGCAAACCCTTCACACCTCCTTGGTTCTGAAAATTCGAAAAATCGTAAATTGGTTTGCCGTAATAATCAATTTTATATCTCATCAGAACTAAGGGATGGCAAAAATTGTGAAAACATAGACAAACCCTTGGGGGTTGAATATCGAAAAATTGAGAAATGGGTTTGTAGGCGATTATATAAAAATTTTGTGGAAATGAAAAGCGATCTAATATCTCATCAAACCTAAGAAATATGTCGAAGCTTTGAAAAGCATACAACCCCCTTACACCCCTTAGGATTGAATATCTAAAATACTGAAATTGACTTTTTGGCTTTTTTATATAGGAAACCTTAGGAAGTAAAAATGAATTCGATATATCATCAGATATGCAACCTCCTTACACCCACTTGGGGGTTGCATATCCAAAAATCCTGAAAGGAGTTAATAAATAAATATGAAGACAGCAAAGACAGCAAAAACCAACCACTTATCACTTCTAATGGATATGACGGAATTCGTGAAAACGTGTTCAATCCTTTTATATCCTCTTAGGGGCTGAAAAAGGAAAAAACTTAAAAACAAGTTTCAGGCGATTATTACGCAAGCCCTTGAAAGTGAAAAGATATTCGATATCTGATAAGACCTGTGGATATAGTAGAATTCATGAAAAAGTTTACAACCCCCTTTGCACCCCCTTAGGGGTCGAATTTTAAAAAATCCTGAAAACACTTTCTAAGTATTTATATGAAGAAGCCGTAGAATACAAATGAATTCAATATTTGGGAAGAATAGATATGACGAAAACCGTGAAAATATATGCATTCCATTTTCACTGATAATTTTTTTTGCCCCCCCTCCGAACGCCAATATATATTTGAAATTTTTTTTTATCTAAATTAGTTTTTTAGTTTATTTACATAAACATGCCGAGTTTCAACTTTGTAGCATAAGCCGTAATATAGATAGGAAAAAAACCCCACCCCGTACCATACTGCCCCTATAAAAAATTATATTTTTCCAACATGCTACTACTATAGTTCTATCTTAATACCAAGTTTCAGCTTTATATCATTATAGGTTGTCGAGATATAAAAATCGAAACTTTTTCCTTTTCACCCTTCCCCACCCTCACCCTCTATACCCACACCAACAAAATTTTGTTTTCTGCAAGGGGTCTATTAGGCCTACTTCTGGTAAAAATTTTAAGCATCTATCTTACACTGTTCTTGAGATATGAGACGTGATTTTTTAGAAAAATGCTTATCCCCTCCACTTTCATGCTCCACCGCCCTCTTGAAAAATTTTGCTTTCATCAAACTTCATTTGTCAACCTTTATACACAAACCAAATTTTATTTATCTAGTGCAATCGGTTCGTGAGATATCGTAATCAAAAGTTTGTCACGCCCACCCCGGACGCTACTGCCCCCACTCAAAAATTTGTTTCGGATCTATTGTCCTAGTATACCTACAGATATTCATAAAGTTTCAATTTTGTGACATTGACCGTTTACAAGATATGGAATTTAGAACGTGTCGATCTCGCCTTTTTCGCATTTCGGACGCATTATTATTCCCCCCACTCCCAAACCCCTTCACCTATATCGGTAATTTTTTTGCAAATGGGTCCACTACCGCAGCTCTATATAAATTTCAAATCTCAGGCTCCTAGCATAAGCGGTTGCTGAAATCTAGAAACCAAAATTTTTTGTCTAAAACACTTCCCCCTCCTCCGGGGGGTTACACACCAACCTCCAAATTTGGTCCCTTCAAGGGGCCTACCCACTCTATTCATAAAAAAAATTTAAATTTAATAGCTCAAAGGGTTTGGGAGCTACGAGCCTTCAAACGATTTTGCATACAGCGGTCGACGTACGGCGTACGGTTTTACATTCCGAAAATCTTAGGCTCAAACTGTTTGGTGACAAACTTTGGATTACAATATCTTCCGAACCAATTGCACCAGGAAGATAAAATTTAGTTTCTGTATATGGGATCATAAGAGGAGTCTACTGAAACTAAATTTTTTGAGGGGGGAGGTGAAACACGAAAGTGGGGGGACTGCAATTTTTCAAAAAATGTAATTTTTATATCTCAGAAACCGTATCAGATATGATCTTCAAAATTTTACAGGATTTGGGGTCTGTAAACTTCTAGTAGGGATAACAATTTTGGTGGTGTGGGTGTTGGGGGTAATGGTGAAAGGGGATAGAAAGAAAAACATTCTGATTTTTATTTCTCGAAAACCATAATGAATAGAAAGTTAAAAATTTAGAATTATATGGAGCCACTATGGAGACATCCTAGAAGGGGTATCAAGGTACGGGGGAGAGGGGTGGTTTTCTATATCTCAGAAATGGCTTGTGCTAGAAAGTTGAAACTTAGTACGTATATGTAGATGTACTATTAGAGTAATTAAAGCAAAAAAAAAGTTCAGATTTTTATTGGCGTTCAGAGGTTGAGTAAAAAAAATTTCCGTGAATCCACATTTTCACAAACTTCGTTAAAACTGTTAGACATGTCGAGCTATCAAAGCAATTTTACTTCTGCGGGCTATTTATATAAGCGCCTAGTAACGATCTTAAAAATTTTTCGATATCCAACCCTTAAGGAGGTGTAAAGTGGTTGTGTACTTATTCACGAATTCTGATGTATTTGTAAGGTATATTGAGATTTGGAATTCACTTTTACTTCTATAAGCTTTAAACGTAGTCGGGGAAAAACCGATTTAAGTATTTTTCTCTATTAAAACCGCTGGGGGTGTTGTTCAAGTTTTCACTGATTCCGAAAATCTCTTAGGTTTAATGTGATCGAATTCGCTTTTACTACTATGAATTATTCTATTGATGAAAAAAATACGTAAGTAAATAAAAAAAATCTGCCAACAGTCTGGGCGCAACTCTATTATTTTATGGGTAGAAGTCCGAAACGTGTTTAATGATGAGATGCGGTGTAGGTTACTATGCGACAGACAACCTAAGAAATAACCAGGAGGCTATTTGGAACGTTATTTTTTAGGTTGTCTGTCCCATAGTAACCTACACAGCATCTCATCATTAAACACGTTTCAGGCTTATACCCATAAAATAATAAAGTTGCGCCCAGGCTGTTGGCAGATTTTTTCTTTTGTGTAGCTTAAGCGGTTCCTGATATATAGAAATAAAAATTTGACGTCTCTAATGCTCCCCCCACCCCCCCTCACTCCCACGAATTAGCATCAATCCAAAATCAATTAACAGTTCTATCTTTTTCTATCTCATTCTCTCATCAACGTAATTACCTTCTAACTATAACGAAATAACTTGATCTTCTAACATTTAAATCTTCAGTCCAAATTTCGGAGCACCCACGAACTCTATAGACTCCCTATAGAATACTTTCATTCTTCCTGCAAAGTAGTGGGCTAGGTACGAGTATAATATTCAGAACCATTCAGGAATTCACCGCATTGAAATAGTTGGCCAGTTTAAGTATTACTAGGTCTTTACCGGAATCGTCTAGGAACATAGACGTTCCTCGAGTACCTGTATCTTTGTCCCTTGAGCGAGAAGTCTCTGCATGACAAAAGGTCCTGGCCTAGATGTACCAGCCAGAGAACTAGAACTATAAATCTTACTGAAGATAATAGCATTGGATGAGAATCTGTTGGCAAAGAAACCAAAGGTAGGTAAAATGTAAATTACCAGTTGGCTCTAAAATAAATGGATTTCGGTGTGAAAAGGATCTTCGAATAATAAGGATTCGTGTGTTCCGTGGAAGAAGGACTTAGTTCAACCGGGGGTAGAATAGGTGCAAATTCAATTCACTTCAGTTTTCCGACGCTGTACTAATTACCGGAGAGTAACACTAACTTAAAGATATCATCGAGGTAGATTTGGCGCCAATACTCCCAACATGAAAGGTTATTCCGGTTAAGGACGATGATTTGGGTTGTGGTTTTATTTCGATATCATTTCGGCCAAGTCTTGCTTTATAAGTAGTCTATGCGTCCATTTCACAACGATGTATCTAATCTCCTACGACTTTTCAGAGGGATTTAAGTTGATATCTTGTCAGGTTGATTGCATTTCAACTATATTTCCACAGAACTCGCCAAGAATTGCAATGATATTTAAAGGAAATAGAACGCTGGTATTAAATGTACGAGTATACTTACCTTCTGTAAACTGCACATTCGAAAGGAAGATTTTATTAAAGATAAGATCCAACTTGCTGACTGAAAGAACACGAACCAGGCATAGAAAAAGGCATACTATTTAATTTATCGGCGATATACTTTTCAAATCATCGTGAATGAAATCCGAAATGCAGTTTTGCGCAGTTCCTTTTCAGATTTATAGAAGCTCTGCGTCTTATGGCATGTATGTAGCTATCTTGAAAGTTCTAATAGGAGAACGTCTTGTATCGTATAGGATATATTCTTGGAGGAAATGCACAATGTAGGAAATATTATTTGATTCATATCGAAAATTGAATAAATCAATTCAAGAAGATTTGAATATCGGGAAGAATGGCATAGCGGGAAGGCTTGTCATAGGGTAGTAGAAGCGACTAGATTATTTCTTCAAAGGAAACATATCAATTGTAAAGATTATGCTGAGAGATATTAATCCAAGTAAACCGTACTACGTATAGAAATTGAATTAGTCTGTCTAGAATGAGTTAAACCGAATGTATGGTGTGGAAACAATGCGTCCGAAACGCTCGATAGCTTAGATTCAGACATTCTAAAATCCAGATCTCCTAAACGGTTAATATCACAAAATTGAAACTTAATGATTGTCTGCAGGGTGAAAACGAAAAACTTTCGATTTTACTTTATTATTTTTTAATAATAAAGTATTGTGATCGACCTGAAATTTCAAAAAAATTTGCTACCCTGAAATTTTGTATTTACACGTTTTAGGACTAGTAAACACCAAAAAATCAAGAAAAAAAATGTCCGTCTGTCCGCCGTATACGCCGTACGCCGTCCGCCGTACGCAAAATCGTTTGAAGGCGCGTATCTCCCAAACCCGCTGAGGTATTAAGGGGTTATGCCACTCTAGAGTTTTCGAAAAATCGATTTTTTTTTTTTTTAAATTGTTCCTTGGGACCTTAGAAATGCTGTCCCAAAAGATTATGGCCGAAAAAAGTCTCTAAAGACTTTGTTTTCGAATTTTAGTACAAGGCCGCCAGCAAAATTATTCATGATTTTCAACTACTCAAAACTTCAAACGCGTTTATCTCAGAACTACATTTTTCAAGCTGGCCAGAAACATAACTCGGACAATTTTCAACCGATTCACTTGAAATTTTGAATATATCTTTAAAACTATATTGTCCATGGAAGTACGTAGGATTTTTTTTTTATATTGCATAGTTCATTTGTTATTAACAATTTTCTGACGATTTTTTAGGCAAATTTCACACTTTTCACTTTAGAAGTGCGCCATTTGGCTAAAAATCAAAATATCGAAAAAATCCTACGTACTTCTCTGGCTGTTATATGTAATCGAAATAAATTTATTAGCTTGTCATAATTCAAAAATTACAGGCACTAGGTGTCCGGCCATGGGCCCTGGAAAAACGGAGACGTCACCGCAAAAACGCTGCACAGCCGCCATTTTGAATTAAATTACTTAAAAAAAATTCCTGTACATAGTCAATAACATGTATTATAAATATCCATTTTTGTAAGCTCAATTTATTTTGTAGTTCTTCTGACAAAAAATCCCGAAAAAGACCTATTTTTTCAGCCTCTAGAGTGGCATAACCCCTTAAGTTGAAATTTTTATGTTGGGTAGATTGGGTGAACCCCTACGGATGGTATCTTTTAAGGGGGTGGGGGTGTAAGGGGGGATGAGGGGAGAGCGTTTTAGACGAAAAATTTTGGTTTCCAGATATCAGGAACCACTTATGCTAGGAGGCTGAAACTTGGAACTTATATAGTATTATGACAGTGGACTCATTTGCAAAAAAATGATCGATAAGAGTTGAGGGGTGTGGAAGTGGGGGGGAAAACAATGTGCCCATTTTTGACATTTGACATTTTTTTTACTCAACCTCTGAACGCCAATAAAAATCTGAACTTTTTTTTTGCTTGAATTACTCTAATAGTACATCTACATATACGTACTAAGTTTCAACTTTCTAGCACAAGCCATTTCTGAGATATAGAAAACCACCCCTCTCCCCCGTACCTTGATACCCCTATCAAAAATTTTTTAGGATGTCTCCATAGAGGATCTATATAATCCTAAATTGTTAGCTTTCTATTCATTACGGTTTTCGAGAAATAAAAATCAGAATGTTTTCCTTTCTACCCCCTTTCACCATCACCCCCTACACCCACACTACCAAAATTTTTTCCCTACTAGAAGTTTACCGACCCCAACTCCTGTAAAATTTTGAAGATCATATCTGATACGGTTTCTGAGATATAAAAATTACATTTTTTGAAAAATTGCTGTCCTCCCACTTTCATGCTCCACCTTCCCCCTCAAAAAATTTAGTTTCGGTAGACTCCTCTTGCGATCCCATATACAGAAACTAAGTTTTATCTTCCTGGTGTAATTGGTTCGGAAGATATTGTAATCCAAAGTTTTTCACCAACCACCCCCCACCCCACCCCCCTCCTTAAAATTGTTAGCCCTTGTCTAATCTTGAAGTATCCCTAAGGACAACAACAAAGTTTCAATCTTCTGGCATCAATTGTTCAGGAGATATCGATTTTAGAATATTTCAATCCCGTCTTTCATGCGTTAAAGACTCATTGTTTTCCCCCCCACTTCCACACCCCTTAACCAATATCGACCATTTTTTTGCAATTGAGTCCATTATCATAGTACTACATAAGTTCCAAGTTTCAGCCTCTTAGCATAAGTGGTTCCTGAGATCTAGAACCCAAAATTTTTCGTCTAAAACGCTCCCCTCTCCTCTCCCCTTGTACCCCCACCCCTCGAAAATATACCAGTCGTAGGGGTTCACCCAATCTACCCACCATAAAAATTTCAATTTAATATCTCAACGGGCTTGGGAGCTACGCGCCTTCAAACGTACGGCGGACGGCGTACGGCGTCTACGGCGGACAGACAGACATTTTTTTTTTTGCTTTTTTGGGGCTTACTAGTCCTAAAACGTGAAAATACAAAATTTCAGGGTAGCAAATTTTTTTGAAATTTCAGGTCGATCACAATACTTTATTATTAAAAAATAATAAAGTAAAATTATCAATTTTTTCACTCAGCTGTGGAGGTTTGAGTCCAACATTTTCGAAATGCAGAAATTGAAATAAATACATTGCTATCAACCGCACCGATTGCCATCAATTCTGTTTCTGTGCATCACAGACAAATTTACATTGAATCGAAAACTTGCCGAGCGCCGAATCATAAAATTACACCGGAACCGCAATACATCAGTCAGCTGCGGACAATTTTTCTATCTTGGAGATTTTCTTATATTTCCAACAGGTGGCGATTTCCAACTTTACCATTTGTCAATAAATTTCAGTTCAGCGCCTGTTTTTCTTCGCTTAGGGAATAGAGATATATATTTACTGGAGATGACAGGCAGCGATTGAGTTGAAGGCGGACGTCGTCATTCACTTACACGCAAAACAACAACAATTGACATAGGGCCCCCTTTTTCTCACTCACATTTATATTATGTCCCGCTCTTGAAACACGCTAAACAACAACAATTTGATGTAACGACCCTGTTTTGTCTCACTTCTCTTGCTTCAAAGCGCTTTATACAAAACCGGTGGCTTATCGTCTCCTGTATCTCTATGGCTTGGGGATTACGTAACCTGGGGAAGGAGTAGAAAGCAACTCATTTTCAATGTAATTTCGTTATACAGCTCAATTTTTGTAATTTTTCGTCTCCCTTTACGAAACTTACTTTTTTTCAACAATTATAATATTCCTGCCGAAACAAATATTTGACGGACACATAGTTCTGACACAAGTAACGTCGCAATTCTAAACGGTTATCACACAAAATTGTCGTATATGGAAATCCAGCATCAGTGTAGTATTTCTTTGAAATTTTCAGTTTATGGTGATTTATTAATCGATTTAAGGCCGTGACACATTAAAAGCAGAAAGCAGCGTCGTCAGTGCTGCTTTTTGCTGTGCTTTAAGAATTTAAATAAAAGCAGAGGCAGAGAAGAAGGTGTCCATGCTAACTACCACCAAAGGTAGAAGCACGGAATAATATGTCCATGCTAACTAACGAAAATATTTTGTTTCCGTTGATTTTTCTGAGCTTTTCGCTTAAAATGATCATTAAATACGAATATATGGAAACAATTTTGACACATTTAACATTTCCATTGCTGACAACATTCACATTTCTTAAAAGATTTACGTTGGCAGTACTGAAGCAGAAACAAACAGAATTTTAGAATTTAGAACGAAAAAGCAGTACTGTTTTCGTCTCTGCTTCTGCCGCTGCTTTCATTTAAACAGGCGCCATATGATCCTGTGCTTTCTAATCCAATTCTGCTTCTGCCGCTGCTTTTAATATGTTAAGGCCTTTATTTCAAATGCATTCACATGAAAATTATCCAAGCCACTGCAACATCAGTCGATTGAATTGGCAGGTTCAGAATCATATGTTTCCAATTTCTGCAGCTTTGACAAGTGCCGCCAGCAATATAGTTTATTCCTTTTTCAGAACGCACCCTCAAGCACACCAATAAACCCAATTGGAACCGTACCAAATCTGTTCAAAATTTTTATTATCACCTCTCCGTTCCTGGTTTTCTCTGCGTAATTTCTTGGCTTTTCCTCTCCGGTTAACTCATACTACAACGCCATTTTTGTAAACATTCCTGTTTCTATACGAAGTTGCGCCAGTGTGCACAGTATCTCCCGTTGTGTGCGTTTGTGTATGGATCGCGCGCAATTGTGTGCAGTTGTCAATTTCGAATTTAGAGACGAGAGACGACGTTTACAGTTAACAGCTTATGCCAGAGAACAGAGCGACCAGAGCCAACAGCAGCGTCAGAACAGAAGCAAGAAAGCAGAGAAGATTGCAAATGGCGAATAATCGGGCGGACATAACTTTTTTCGAGTTTTATAAAATCGCGAAAACCACGCTTGGCGCAATGTTTTTATTGATAATTTCAATAAGAAACTAAAAAAAATGTTCGATGTGATTGTTTGACATTGAAGTTTTGAGAGTTTAGGTGAGTTTTAGCTGTTTAATTGAATGTGGCATCATTTTTTTCTGGTCCCGGGAACGACGACGATGAAAAATTGTTGGGTGTCGAGTCCGTCGCTGGAAAACGAGTGAAACGATTTGTTTTTTACTGCGTGATTCGTTGCGTGTTCACGCAAACCGTAAACAATTCTGTGCCAATGTGGAGAAAAATTAGATTTTTTGACGTGATTATTTTATGCGGGCGGGAAAATACTTGCCGCCCTTTGCGCGCGCGATTTTCGTCTTGAAAGTTGCAAAAAAAAAAAGTTCCATCAGGTCGTGATGGCAGCCAGCACCAGTAAGAGCAAGTTTTATTCCGTCCTCTGTGCGACTTGTGCCGCCGAAACCCGCTCGGTACTGTTCAGTCGGATTATTGCGAGATTTCCATATGCTTGCTTTGCTTGACCGGCCCCGGCATTCTAAACATCCGAGGATCTAGTTTTTGCGTCGTTTTTCACGCATTGGCGAAAGATTACTTTGCTCTCGAATTTGGTTGCGAACGTACAACAGCACGAACAGCTTGTAATGTCGGGTTTTTGTTTATGTTATGATCAGAACGAACTGCCGTTCCCGTGAACTTGTGGATGCGGAATAATAAGTGAAGTGAGCACCCAACGTTGTCCAACTCCATCGATGCGATGGTCTGTAGCAAAAGTTTTCCCGCGTAGCTCAAACTCGGTCCGAATGTGAACTTGCTTTCAAGATGAGTGGTGAACTGGACTGGAACGTTGAAACATTTCACTTCACTTACATCCCCATCCAATTTCTTGTAATTCAAAATAATTTAGTGCCATAAATCACACGTTATGCCAAATGCTAAGTTCAAGCGAAATGGAACTTTTCTCTAGCTTGCGTTACTGCGCTGACAAATCATGTCTTCTGATGGGCAGCTGTTATTATTTTATAAGGGTCCTGCCATAGAGATATATGTACAGTGGCCGACAAAAGTCTACATACGGCCCCTATTTTCGCTGCTTGACGAGCCACATGGCACTAATTGAAAAAGTAATGATGTAGTCTTGTTTATAATCTATTTTTATTGACATGTAACAAAAAAGTCTTTCCTCCAATATAAACTTAACAATCTATTCATTAAAAAACTAAAAAATAGCATTGACAAAAGTCTACGTACGATCATGAGATCCACCAAAAACTTCATTAAGGAATTTACATTTCATTTCAAAACTTAATATTAATATTTTGTTGGCCCACCATGGGCATATATAACTGCCTGTAAGCGTCTTGGCATTGATGCGACCAAATTTTTTAATTCGTTAGGCGTTATTTGACCCCATTCCTCAATGAGCTTCTCTTTTAGCATTGTAGCACTTCTAATGTCGTGTTTTCTTATTCTTCGATCCAGAAGCTCCCAAACGTGCTCCATGACATTCAAGTCCGGACTTTGTGGGGGTGTATTGAGCTGTCTTGGAGCATAATATAGTAGCCAGTCCTTCACGATCTGAGCAGTGTGCTTGGGATCATTGTCCTGTTGGAATATCCAGCTCTCACCAAGGTGCAACTTATCGACCGATTACCTTAGATTGTGTTGCAAGATGGTAGAGATGGCGATCCATGACACCAACAATGAACACCAAATTTCTTACACCCGACGTTGCGACAGCACCCCAAACCATCACATTGCCACCGCCATGTTTGACTGTAGGAATTAAGTGTTTCGGGTCCATTCCCGTGTTTTCCTTTCTCCAAACTTTAGCTCTACCGTCACTTCCAAATATGCTATACTTCGATTCATCGGTGAATAAAACCTTCTTCCAAAAATCGAGATGCTTTTTGGCAAATTCTAAGCGAAGTTTGCGATTTTTTTCGCTTATAAGGGGTTTTTTGCGTGGTGTTCTGCTGTGATAGCCATTATTATTTAATGTTCTTTGAACTGTTCTTGGATGCACCGTGGTTCCTGTTCGTTTTGCTATGTCCTCCGCCAATTTTGTGACATGCGCCTTTGGGTTTTGGTTCACTTCTTTCAAAATAAAGGAGACATCTCTGTGAACCAGCTTCTTCGGTCGACCACTGCGCGGCTTGTTTTCAACAGAGAACCTGCTTTTGTAGTTGTTGAATATGGTTTGAACTGTCGATTTACTTAAATTCAACAATTTGGCTATTTCTCCGAAAGATTTTCTTTCATTTCGATGTTTTACCACCAAGTTCCGTACTGCTGATGAGATTTCCTTCCGAGAAGCCATCGTCACAGCTGCGGCCTTATCGAAACTGACCTAACTGTAGCCTAACGCGAAGCGCAAATGCCAAAACTTGATAAACGGTGCTTCCCGTTATAAAACAGAACCGCACAGTATCATAAAGAATGATTTACCTAGCCGTATGTAGACTTTTGTCAATGCATTTTTTTTATTTATGTATGAATAACTTGTAAAGTTTATATTGGAGAAAAGATGTTTTTTTTACATGTCAATAAAAATAGATTATAAACAAGATTACATCATTACTTTTTTAATTAGTGCCATGGGGCTCGTCAAGTGGCGAAAATAGGGGTCGTATGTAGACTTTTGTCGGCCACTGTATATACTGAGATGAGAAAAACCAAATGAGTTGAAGTCGGACGACTCGCATTTACTCACACGCAAAACTACAACAATTTGACACTATAACAATGTTTTATCTCACTCTCCTTTTATTATGACTCGCTCTTCAGCACACAAAACAATAACAATTTGACACTAGTACAATGTTTTATCTCACTTCCACCTGTGTTCATTGGTCGGATTTACGTGCCGACCAGACCAGTCTAAATAGACCAAAAAAAAACAGTTTGGTCGTACGCATAAGCCCAAACCGAACCAGTCGATTTTGACTTGGTTTGGTCTTGATTTTGGTACGAACCAAATGAAACCACACCAGGCTAGTACCAAAGACTATCCACAACTAGACTGGACACTTAATACACATGGATTTTATGTTTAAAAAAACCATTGTATAAGCTGAACGAATTCACATGAGAAGAAAGGAGCACACTAATGTCGAAAAATGAATGATTCATATCTGTTTGCATCGTTTTTTCACAATGCACTTCCCAGTAGAAAAAACAGGTCTAAGAAGCAATGCTTGAAGTACTTCTAAAGGCAGGAGAATACCTTACCGTCTCAATTGTTTCTTTTCTTCTTTTTAGCCCAAAACGAGATTGGAAGCAATGCCTTCTCTTCTCGCTTGCTTAGACGGAGTGTTAGAACAGAAGTACTTATTCAACAAGTCTGAGAAGTAGTGATAGAAATGATTTTTTAATAGGTCTAACAAGCAGTAACAGAAGCACTTGTCGTTTTCATTCTTTCTGTTCTTTTTAACTTTAAACGTGCTTTCTCTAGCAGAGAAAACGATTTTGAGGCTGCAATTGTAGTGATGGTGGGAGGGGGTGAAAAGGAAAAAATTCTGATTTTTATATATCGAAAACTTCAAAGGATAGAAAGCTAAAAATTTACTACTATATATAGCTACGTAGCTTGCTACTTAAGTTTTGAGATAGACAAATAAAAACAAATATTTATAATCAAAAATGGCTTTATTGTTTTTCAAAATATTCTCCATGAAGATCAACACTTTGGAATTTTTTCAACATTTCTTTGCACCAATCGACACGAGCTTCTTTTTTGAGCGATTGTCAAATTATGCGGTATCCAACGCGAACAAATCTTTTTGACAGCCAAATGTTCATGCAATATTTAATGTATGCGAGTGGAACTAATACCCAGGAATGCCTCAATCTCACCGTATGTCACATGACGAACTTGCAATATCAGTTCACGCACAGCATCGATGTTTTTTGACACAACTGCCGATTTTGGACGACCTTCACGAAATTCGTCCTGTAGCGAAGTGCGACCACGATTGAATTCATAAAACCAGCGAAACACGGTGGCTCGAGATGGTGCTTCATCACCAAAAGTCGAAGCGAGTTGATCGGCACACTGTTGTTGATTTAATCCACGTCGAAAGTCATAGAAAATCATCGCACGAAAATGTTCACGATTTAATTCCATTTTTCGACCAAGATGAATATTTAAAGTATCTGTAAATAACATAAATAGCACTCGAATGACAACACGTTCTGAGTACGTTCACCACTAAAAATGTCAAACTTTACGACGACAATGTCAGATTATACGTATTCACATCAGTGCTGCCATATCTCAAAACTTAAGTAGCAACCTACGTACTATAGAGACACCCAGGTTGTATGGTACGGGGATGGGGTGTGGTTTTAAATATCTCAGAAACAGTTTTTGCTAGAAAGTTGAAACTTAGTACATGTACCATATCGCCGTGTCGGAAGAACAGTGACGCAACTGCAATTTTGAAAATTTTTTGTTATCACATTTCAATATTTTGTGGTTTTGCTATTCTTGCATAAAATCTTTCCCCGTTGTTTTAAACGAACGTGCTCTTGATCTAAGCTGTCTATAGTAACTATTAATAAGCTCGTATGGCTTGTGGGCAATTGTCAAAAATGATTTTGTTTCTCCGAAAAAAATTTGAATTTTTTGCAGTTGCGTCACTGTTCTTCCGACACGGCGATATGTAGATGTGATATTAGAGTAATAAAAACAAAAAAAGTTCAGATTTTTACTCCACCTCTGGTTTTTTTCCACATTTTCACGAATTTCGTGACATGTCGAGTTATCAAATTAATTTTGCTTCTATGGGTCTTCTAAATGAAAAAAATTTATTTAAACACTTTTCGATATTAAACCCCTTGGAGTGTAAGGCATTGTTCAAGTTTTCACGAATTCCGAAAATCTTTTAGGTTTATTGAGATCAAATTCGCGTTAACTTCTATTGAATCTTCTATTAAAAGAAAATACGTAAATAAATAAAAAAAAATCTGCCAACAGCCTGGGCACAACTTTATTGTTTTTGAGTAGTAGTCCGAAACGCGTATAATGCTGAGATGCGGTATAGGTTACTATTTGGAACGTTATTTTTTAGGTTGCCAGTCGCATAGTACCCTACTCCGCATCCCAGCATTAAACGCGTTCCAGACTTGTACTCAAAAAATAAAGAAGTTGCGCCCAGACTGTTGGCAGATTTTTTACTTACATTTGATATTTGAAACAACAAAAATAAAATCATTCGTTATACACTTTTAATTTTCCACTTGACACTGCACGTTCACGTTCGAAAAACAAAAACTGAATGACTAATTGTAAGAACG
This sequence comes from Beris morrisii, assembly GCA_951812415.1. NCBI lineage: Eukaryota > Metazoa > Arthropoda > Insecta > Diptera > Stratiomyidae > Beris > Beris morrisii. The sequence continues at coordinate 103,280,424 of OX638310.1, forward strand.
TATACGCATGGTATGAGCACCATATGTTCTCTTCAACGTACGGTGAAGAGGCCCGCCTCTAGTGGACGCCTGCCTTTAGGCGACCTGGAACGATGTCATTGAATTGGCGAATGCGACTCGTTATCAGTTTGTGTTCCGTTCTCCGTTATATTCTGTCTCTTTTTTCATCATGCAACATTTGTTGCAATCTACTTCCCTCATCGAATTAAATAAAGAAATTGAGGTCAAATTTTGATAAAAATACTGCGTAGTATCCAGTCTTGTTGTATATAGTCTTTGCTAGTACAATGTTTTATCTCACTTCCACCTGGTTTCATTGGTCGCACTTACTTGCGGATCAGACCAGTCTAAATAAACCAAAAAAAAAATGTTTGGTTGTACGCATAAACCCAAACCGAACCAGTCCATTTGGACTTGTTTTGGTCTTGATTTTGGTACGAACCAAACCAGTCTAGTACTGTGAAAAGCGCACATAAATGCAAGACCGAAAAATACCAAACCGCTCTAGACTGATCTGGTCTGCACGTAAACGCGACCAATAAGATATATGTCGTCTCCAGAACATATCTCTATGGGTCCTATATACACGACAGTTGAATCGTTCAGTTCTACTCTACCTGATACCAGGGCCGGCTCTGTAGTGTACACTGCATACACTGGCACACATAAAAAAGAAAAGAACTATCTAACTATAGATACTTTGAATACTATGTCCTCTACTGATTATTTAGATATCATTCTTAAAATTAGAAAACTCACTTGATACGACCCGGGATGTGTTCAAGATGTCAGCTGTAGCTCCTTCGAAAGCATAGCAAAGCAAGACTGGCAACTGTCAAATTCAGCCATAGCAAGAAATAGCTTCTTCGGGTTTTGGACAGCCAAAAGCAGCTTTTATAGCTTACAAAAACTGATCGACCCATACATACGCAAGTTGGCGTAACACATGACATATATTTGGGGTTTTACGATCAAAAAAGGACAATAAAAATAAAGTGAAATTGCATTTTCGCTAATTTCTATTATTAAAACATCGTTTTCCATATTAAACACTGAAAAAGACGTTCCAACAAAAGTAACAGCTACACATACATATGAATATTGCAATACCCACCCAGCTAACGCGAGTTCAGCACTTTGCACACTAGTGCAATGCATTTGTCTATGTATTTGATGCGTTTTAGGTATGTTTGTGCATTCCACTTCTCCAACCAAATTTACAGAATAATCTCAAAGGCCAACAAACTTATAGGTTTTATTAAAAGAAGGGCTAAAGAGTTCAAAAATGTATGGGTCACTAAATCATTATTATGTTCCCTTGTTCGCCCTCTTCTGGAATATGCATGTCCCATTTGGGATCCCTTTTTCGAAATATACAGCAACAGAATAGAGTCAATCCAGAAGCAATTTCTTCTTTTTGCTCTCTTAGGGACTTGTATGACCCTAGAGACTTTGATGACCTTCCACACTACACAGTTAGGCTTCGATTGTTAAATCTTGTACCGCTCAGCTCTAGAAGAACTATGCTCACATCCTGCTTTACCTTAGATGTCTTGAATGGTGATATTAAGGTTGACCGCCTTACAAATAAAATCAGACTTAACGACACTGTCAGGCTGACGAGACATTCAAAACCTCTTAAGGAATATCCCCATCGTACTGATTACGGTCAAAATGAACCCATTAACAGATGCTGTAGAACATTTAACAATTTTAGCGAACATTTCACACCTCCAACAAGTAAGCTAACATACAAACTGAAACTGTGTTCGATCTGATACTTCACATCCCGTTTAACCAACCTTTTACAGTTCTTATAATTTTATACTAATTAAAGTAAATTAAATTAAATTAAATTAAATTAAGTCAAATTGTATTAAATTAGAATAATCTGAATTAATGTTGAATTTGTAAATATTTTGTTTGGTGAATAAATAAATAAAAAGTACTGCTATACTACTGCCAAACTCCTGATCAGATATTCATGCATGTTTATTTACTTTTTCGAGTCAATGTACATACTTTTTTAGTTGATTTATTAGTTTTTCGAGTATTTCCGAATCGGTTAGTCAAAGCGCGGACTCGAAGGAGCATCATCAAGTGAAGAAAAAAAAATAAAATCTAATATTTCAAATAAAATGTCTAAAAGAACGATCTCTAATATGATACGGAATCAGTTATTCGAATTTGAGCGTGACAAACATCGTTACTTTATGGTGCATTCAGAAGTACTGCTATGCTCCTCTTAAATTTATGCACGCGCAGTCAATGTATAGTACTGCTATACTATTTCCGAAGCTACTTTTAGCAGTAGTACGAAAGCACTTCTTATAATGCGCAATCATGCCTTTGGCAGTACTATAGCACTACTGTTGCATCTAGTCTTTGTCTTTTTTCTGTCCTGCTCTCGCATATGGATAATAGGTTTATTCATGAAACAAAACACATGACACACACGTTTCTATACAAGAAATTAATAGATGAAGTTTTGGGCAAAGCCGCTATCATTTGCAGCGAAAGCATTCAGGCGGGTGTTCATTACTTTAGCAGTACTATGGAAGTAGTACTGTGTTTAGATACTTACAGTCGGGAGTATGAACAGCAAAAAGCAGCTATGGAAGCACCTTTTTAAAAATTTTGGACAGATCTAGTGTCAACTAGCAAGCACGAGAAAGCAGCTTTTTGGTTGCTCTGGACACACAAAAGCAGCTATAACAGAAATCATGAACACATCCCTGGTCAAGACGAATTTATTAGCCTTCATTTCTGTCCTTATGTTATCTTTTTTTCTGTTTGCGCCAATCGAAAAATTTTCTAAACAGTATATTTTTTTACATTCGAATAACTATTCATTAATGTATTCTGTATGTTTCGAGTATACATATATTTTGTCGTATCCACGATTTTTGTGGACAAATAATAATTAATATTTTACACGTCACGTTAACAACCCACGATAATGCATATACGAATATTTCGCCAGTCACTATGACAAATTTATAAATCCATGCAACTACGACAACTACAATGGATAGCTGTAGATAAATTTTACATAGGATTTATCTTTTGCTGGCGAATTCCGCTTCCTTCTTCGGGTACATATCCTTATGTACTTGATACGAGTATCCAGCGTTTTAAACGAAAAAAGTGTGTTTCTTTACCCGAAACCCTTATGCTAGGAGGCTGAAACTTTTAATTCATATAGAGCTTTTATAGTGGGGCCAAAAGTTACAAAATAAATACAAGAGCGAGTGACGAAGGACGACGATGAGCCAGATAAGCTCACAAGAGCAGAGAGGTGATCAGTCACACGAAGAGGATCGCTTCGACTGATCGAGGCAACCACAGACAACATCGGCCAGTTCATACCATACACAGAACATCTGACTAAAGCGCAGGGGAAACTAGAGGATAACGAAACAATAAGTGCACGACAAATAAAAAGTTGAGTCACTTAGACGTTAGTGCTTGTTCGTTGTACTCCCCGTTTGAGTAGTCATAGAGCGTATTTTGCGGATTTTATAAAATTTGCTGTCACATAGATTTCCTTTCCTTTTTTTTGCCAGAAGGGGGTCGGAGATGACCATAGAGTATTCTATGTCCCATCGAACGTGTAAAGGGAATGATTGACATAGCATCGCTCAGACAGACTGTGGGGGCTTGGGTGAATCTCTCGGATTTCCAGCACGCAAGAATGTGCTGGCCGAAACTTGATAATAGGAACTCTAGCTTCATTTTGTCTGTGGGTAGGAACTCATGCAGATAACTTATAGGGGTCTTAACGGGACATTGTCCTTTTGAGAGACGTGGAGAAAGGCTGACATGAAAAATTGAATCTTACACTTCTGGGTTACCGCAATTACGACTAAGATCATATGCCTCGGCACCCAGTCGTTGGGCTTCCGGTCAAGCAGAGCCCTGTGAGCACTCCAATTAGTAGGCTAGCATCTATCCCGCTCAACGAACGCGAGAACTAACATTACACAGAATTTTACAGTTTTTAGTCATGGTAAGAACTCCGATTTCCAATTTCTCCGGATATCACAAATAACGTCAATTCTAGGGGCTTAAGCGCAAATGTTAATTTAATGGATAATTATTTGTTTCATTATTGTTGACCTTATGATCTCTTTAATTGTTTATTTCTAGGATAAAGAACTATCACAGAAACTACCTAGCTACAGGGTAACAAAATAACGAAAGGCTCTTGCAATAGTATCGAGCTCAAAGCTCATTTTAAGTTTTATCATTATGAACGACACGGCCAGCACTTCCAAGGATATAGGAGCATCGTCGCCTCCCGGCCCGACTGCTTGGGAACAGCTAACTGCACCACAGAATCAAAATGATGCGGGTGCAGCAAACAGTAGTATTGCATTAGCTTCGTCGAGTCCGCTTCCACCAACGACACCGATCAAATCGATGGCATCACCGGAACCAATAGCACATACACCGCAGGGTCCACCGACATCACAAGGTCCAGTTTACGGCGAAGAACTGACAACAGAACTCGTGAATCAAGGATGGCGAAAGTTCTGGTCGAAACGTGAAAATCGGCCGTACTATTGGAATAAACTCACTGGCGAATCATTATGGGAAATGCCCGGACAGCAAAACAGACCATTCGATCCATTGACCGATCCGCTTGGAATTTGTAGTCCTGGTCAACCTGGACCAAGCCCGAATAGTCCGCAATCAAGTACACATGGTAATCTGAAACGGCGACCGTCAGAAGATACACAACACGGTAATCAAAGCCATAGTGGCGCCCCACCTCCAATGAAAAAGTTCATTCTATCTGGTCCATGGGATCTGGAAGTCTTTACAAATGCTGTGATTGTTGAACGACCGCCAACGCTGTTACCACATCCGCATCCCGAAATTGAAGCGATGCGTGCAGCCCTGACAATGAAATTAGTGCGAACCTATGAGGACCTGTGTTTGCGGCGAGAAAGTATCAAGGCACCAAGAGATTCATTTAATCGGTGGATAATAGAACGTAAAATAATTGATCGAGGCTGTGATCCCCTACTTCCAAGTTTATGTTCGCCGGAAATTTCGCCTTCGATGTATCGTGAAATCATGAATGATATACCGATAAAAATAGTGAAACCAAAGTTCACGGGCGACGCCCGCAAACAATTGTCAAAGTACGCAGAAGCTGCTAAGCATATTATAGAGTCACGATCGGCACCGCCCGAAAGTAAAAAAGTCGTCAAATGGAATGTGGAGGACACGTTTCAATGGCTACGACGAACGGTCGGAGCAAGTTACGAAGATTTCCAGGATCGATTGGCTCATTTAAAGAGACAATGCGAACCACATCTAGTTGAAACGGTTAAGGGTAGTGTTGAAACGCTTTGCACAAAAATTTTTCACTTATCCGCGGAACATGCAAAGAAAATTCGCGAAAAACATTTGCTTTTACTGAAGGATCATGGGATAGGTGAGCCGACGCCACCGCCTCCACCACCCGTTCTAAAAAAAGTTTGGTGCTATCCAATACAATTTGCAGTACCATCGCCGCGAATGCCTGTCGTCGAATACATTCAGGATCGTGATCATATGGTGATAAAGTACACGCCGTCATCAATAACGCTGGCAGATGCACAATACATAAATATTTCACATTTACAGAAGTTGGTAAGTGAAGCAGGCGGTTCTTTTTCTATTCGTGTAAATTATTAAAATATTTTAAATTGTAATCCAATAGGAACAACTTTATCGCTATAATTGTTTCGATGATAAAAAATTCGATTTGTTTATCGGTCGAGTTTGGTGCTTGATGAAGCGATATCAAACGTTTTTGGGTAATGCTTTGAATTCTTCGCAAGAGGCTGAAGTTACGCAAGCATCATTGCCTGTGGCCGTTTTCGAAAGTTTACATCGACATTTCGGAGTCACATTCGAATGTTTTGCCTCGCCGCTAAATTGTTACTTTCGGCAATATTGTTCGGCATTTGCCGATACAGATGCTTATTTTGGTTCGAGAGGGTACGTTTTGATTTTTAATTACATATATTTATTGTATATATATATATATATGTATGTATATACAGGCCCTTTTTGGATTTTAAACCAGTTTCGGGATCGTTCCAAGTAAATCCGCCATCCTGCAACGAATTGATGGATGCAACACTAGTACATATCGATAAGCTGTTAAATGATTCTATTGAACCCCTAAGGTAAGTACAGTTTTTGATCTTAAGACCATATTGTTAGCACATACAAAAATTTGTTTATTCGTTGTTAAATTGTTATCCGTATGAAATTAGAACATGGTTTCTTACTTTGTGAACTCTTACGAAATTGTAAGCACTGTAATTACTTACTAAATTATATTACTTCATCAGTGTAATGAGTACTAGTTAAGGTCCATAATAAAGCGAAGACCACTCGTCATCAAAGCAAACCAACAAATAGATTAGTATTACTTTCTGTCTATCTGTTCCACCATAACTTCTAAGTCCCATTCACTACCGATTTGAATGAAACACCACATGTCAAAGAATAAGCTTCTTTCCATCTAGCTTCGCTAGAAAGTGAACCTTCGCTAGGAAGTGGAATAGATTGATGTAAACAGGTTTTGATTAGTTAGTTCAGATATACATATATGTACGAGTATAAGCAGACCCAATATGTTGTATTTCCATTAGAGATGGGTCGTTCACGAGTGAGCTGCTCTAACAGAAAACTTCTTTGAAGTGGAGTGAGTGAAATACTCACTCATTTTGATGAACTGCAGTTCAATTCGATAAGGAGAATGAAAATGAAGTAAGAAATAACAGAGTAAACTGTTCGAACACGGTGAGAGAAACAACCAACCAATCTTCTCGTTTCGTCCACAAGCCATCATCTGAAACCCGCAGTGAAGACTGAAGACAACTCAATTCTACTCGAAGCAAATCTTTTTTCATCATATTGGATACGGCATATGTTTGTGGGTTTTGTTTGCTATAGCTTAGGAAGGTATATATGCAACTGAACTGGCCATATTTTATGTTGTGCGGAAGCAATTTTATATTGAACTCGCGTCACAATTGTAATATTCACAATATTGAGTGAGAACAACGATAGTAACAATCAGAGTTCATGTTAATAGTAATTGAACCGTTTATTCTTCTTCTTCAGTAATGCTTAACATTAGTTTTGCCAGAACAACTAGCTGGAATTGACATTTACGCGACTTGTAATTGTTTAAATTTATATTTGACCGAATTTCAGAAAAGTACTAACTGCATTTGCTCCGAATTGTCTGATAATTAATTTAATACATAGAAAACGCAGTGCGAGAATACCATTCCATTATAAAAGAGAGCAGCTGTGCATTGCAATTCTGCCTATTTCCCAACCCAAACACAAGAAAACTGAACTAGTGAGTGACTTCTGAACCGCTGGTTAGAGAAGTCAACCCTGATGGTGGATTTATAGTGCATTTACACTCAACGTTTGAGGCGAGCCTCAATCCCCACCAAAAAATCACCCAATCAGATGGCTTGTGGAGTCGCAAGAGTCTAACATTCTTCAACTTTTTCTCCGACGCACGCTTCCATATGTGTACACACATACAATGAACTGTGGTACCACACAATTCGCAGCTAATCGTATTTCTGTCGTTTCGCACTTATAGGCAAGTTGCGCCGCAGAGGCATGTTGAGTGTAAATTGCTTTCAACACAGCAAAGAAACTAGCCGACGAAACCCGGTTTGCAATGGCCTGATGGGGTAGAGGGTCGCCTCGAGGCGAGCCTCAAGGATGAGTGTAAACGCAGCATGGCACTCATCCTTGAGGCGATCCTCTACCAACATGAGGCCATCCAAACCGGTTTTCGTCGGCTGTATTCTTTGCTGTGTTAATAGCGATTTACAGTCAACATGCCTCAGCGGCGCAACTTGCCTATAAGCGCGAAACGACAGAATACTATGAGCTGCGAATTGTGTGCTGCCGCAGTTCATTGTATGTGTGTATACTCCACGAGCCATCTGATTGGTTTATTTTATGGTGGGGATAGGGGCCCGCCTCAAACGTTGAATGTAAATCGACCATCAAGCACAACTGAACGACTGACTAGTGAGTGGGCACTGTACGGCTGGTTAGAAAAGAGAATAGAGTAACTGAACAATTGCACACAAATTAACGGTTTTGACCATCTCTAATTTCCATACCTGTCCTGGTGACATTTTTACTTATAGTTTAACTTTATTGTAGGGAAACCTAAAGTTAAATCATATTTCAATCATTCAGTTTTGTGTCCCTCTTCTGAACCCGACCATCTATTAAGAGAGTTGGAAGGGATGGTGACCGAAGAGCCATGCTAGCGGAACGAGCACCCATTGTTTTTTTTTCATGCCTAATTTTTTGATATGCTCGGGGTTTTTAAGGAAAGCATTGGATGCCTTTTTAAGACATAATACCACTCTTCTCGTGGTGTACCATCTTTAAGAGGAGTTTTCAAATCCGAACTTTTTACATAATTTCCGACTAACTTTTTTAACTCATCTCTATACAACGATAGCTCTTTCGATTAGGCATCTGGAGATCTCTTTCTTAATATTGGCGGGAAAGACATTTAAACGTTCTTGTTTTATTTAATCCAAGGATTTTTTTCTGCCCTAATTATATGACAGCAATTGGTACTCCATAAATTTCAGATGCTTGTCGGTATGTACATCTTAGATTTTCAATATGTATGACGGCGTTTTTGAGATCTTCTAGGCTGTAACCTCGTTCAGGTCTTTTTTTTACATAATATCTGTTGTAAATCCGTGCTGAAATATTGATAAATCAACGTTTGAAATTATTTTTTCAATTACCCAATGTGTCAGTGTACATTTGCCTGTTTAGTAAATTTTATCGGGGTAAATGTAAACAACATAAGTAAATGCAGATGAAATTAGTGCATTTCAAACAACTGCAACTTTTATAAAACTTAATTTTATTAATCAAAATAGGACCCAGCACATGCAATACACTTCTCCCAACGAGATACAAGTGCATATATGCCAGTTTCGTAGAAGTACGACTTTCTAGAGCGAAGAAATTCCTCTAAGTCATTTTTGATGGCTGCTTCATTATTAAATTGTTTGTTCGCCAAAAAATAATCAAAATGTTTAAAAAAGTGGTAGTCGGTTGGCGAGAGGTCTGGTGAGTATGGTGGATGAGGAAGAGTCTCATACTGCAACTCGTTTAATTTGTTGACCGTTCTTGAAACATGAGGCCGTGCGTTATCATGGAGCAGTAAAACTCCATCTCTGTTGACCAATATAGGCCGTTGAACACGCAATTTCTGATGCATTTCATCGAGTTGGGCACAATACTTCTCTGCATTAATGGTTTCACCACGCTTCAAAAATGAATAGTGAATAACTCCAGCTGCAGGCCACCAAACAATCACCATTATCTTCTTCGGATGGAAGCCTGGTTTCGGCATGTGTTTTGGGGTCTCATCACCATCCAACCATTGTGCCGATCGGCGACGATTGTCGTACAGTATCCACTTTTCATCACATGTCACTATTCTGTCCAGAAATGGATCGTTTCTGTTCCGGGAGAGCAGGGAACTGCAAATTTCCAGTCGACGCGTCATGTTTTGCTCAGGAAGTTCATGCGGAACCCACTTATCAAGCTTTTTGACTTTTTCAACTGTCGAATGGTGTACGCCCAATTTCTTGCAATGTCCCTTACAATTTGGCGTGAGTCAGATTCCACTAATGAATTTAGTTCGTCCTTGTCGATCGGAGGTTCTGGGTTACCACGTGGCTCACTTTGAAGGTCATATCTCCTGATCGGAATTTTTCGAACCATCGCTGTATGGTTCGTTTGTTTACCGTGTCAGCTCCAAATGCCCTGTTGATGTTTTCGGTTGCATCTTGCGATGTGGCGAAGTTTAAAATCGTAAAGGAAAAATACCCTTTTTTGACTCGAATCCATTTTTTTCTCTGTCCAATCACAATGAAGTCCAAAACTGAAATGATTCCATTAGTAAACGTAGGGGTATTTATACTTCAATATCCAATACCAGTGGTGCCACCTGGTGGCAGTTTGAGACATGAAAATCGCAACTAACTTCACTTCATAGCGAAAAACGACATTTCATCTGCAACAACCTAATACTTTTTAAATATGACCGTAGCACATAATTACGAAGTCAGTACTTATATATTTTATGAAATTATAATCGATAACCACCAGCTTCTAGTAAAAAACCCAAGTTCACACAGTAAAAAATGATGAGATCACTTCAAGATCTTTTTTTCAACTGACGAGCGCGGCTCCCGGGCAAAACACTTGACAATCTTTGAAGCAGATATAGTGGTGTTCAGGCACCTCTTTTTGTCCAAACATGCAACTGGTAACTCAGCTGCAGGGGTTCTTCTCAATTAATCCTGTTTACATTAACTCGGTCTGACCGTACCTAACTTTCCATCTACTCTGTATTATCAGGGAAGGAAACTTTCTCCGCGTTCGGAACATCTTCATTGCTCGTCAATACGATGCTAAGACTATTTTGATCATTACCATCGCTGGGCTGTACGAACTCTTGTGATTTTGAATTACGAGTCTTGATTTACGTTTTTTTAGAATTATACTGTTTGGTTTGGTTGTTGGTACTAAAACTTTTTTAATACGAGAGCAACTAGATTTGATTTTATGACGCAACTATAATGTGTTCTCTAATTCATTCTTCGCAGCTTTATAGTGTTTCTTCCGGAATGGAAATGTTTAGCCAAATTAGAAGAAAATATATACAAACGACGATCGGTGGTTGTTCTCGGAATGGCTCACGAATATCGACATGGATATCAGCATATAATACCGAAGTATGTACTAATTTAAATTTTAATCTTTCAACTCTAAATTGTTACTTTTTATTTTTCAACAATTAAAAAAAAAATAAAACAGACACGAAGTAACGGTGAAAAGCATGCACGGCACTGTTGTAGTTTGGCTGCAAAATAACGCCGGTTTCGCACGATGGGGACCAAATGAGGGTCGGGTCGAAGCATTGCGTGAAGCTTTTCGTCCGGCACGCGATAAAGAACGTGATAAATTACAGCAAACACCATCAGCTGTGAGTAATGATAATAATACGGACGCTGTTGCTGCGGCAACTACTAATTCAACAAATCCTGTTTAGTTTATAGATGTATATACAATATAAGTATATGCATGGATATATATGTATATCTATGTATATATATATATTAATATTAAGAGAAATATGTTGTCGATTTTATTTTAAGGGTTTTAATACCAGATTTAAGAAATTTCAAATCAAGTAAGAAAATGGTGAAAATATTTATTAAAAATTTATCTCGTTTATGTTAATATTCGCAACACTTTCAAACATATGTCTAAAAGAAGTATATGTATAATGCCATAAAAACTATCATTTAAATTATAAAAATTGTATCTAATGGCAAATTTTTATGAAAACAGGACAGAATTGAAATAGAAGTATATATATAGATAATTCTTACAGTGTAATCGCCTTAGCTGGCTGGCAAACCTATTTATGTAAATTATTGTAAAAAGAACCCATTGCGAAAATATGTCGTAGGAATGGATGTTATTGTATACCATGCTTGACACTGCGAACATAGTGCATCTAACTCACTTCCATATTAGGTCCTGAATAGGCAAAACGATAATTTGACACTACTAAGTCAGGGCATTTCACTTACACCTAGCTTCAGAGGACTCCAACTCAACGTATAGCACGGGAGTAACCCATGTCTAAAAAGATCGCAAAGACCGAAGACTATCGTTGTCGTCTATACAATTCCATTCTTTCTTTATACATCCGATCAGCGGCTCTAGATTCGTCGGTCTTGCTTCTTTGAATAAGCCACTTTTAATCGTGCCCATGTATTTTCAATGGAATTTAGATCGGACGAATTTCAGAGCCAATCTGTCCACACGGTTGGAAAATAGTGTTTTGCTCTCTTAATTATGTTGGCACTGGGTTAATTGTTCTGTCGGTTCGGCTTTGGGTAAAGTTTGTCGATCAGCCTTTTGCAGAAATTCGTTCTATCACGAATATACAACTCTCTCAAAAGATGTTTCGGATGTCTGTCGTAAGCATGTTTACTACAAGGGCGACTTCTAGTGTAATCCTTCACCGTTGTCCTACTGACGGCTCTTGACAGTATTCAGGTGACTGACTTATAACTTTAGTCATAGTTCAGGTTCCTATACCAAGTTTGCCCTTAATGAGTTTTTTTCGCATCGCTCATACTGTTAGCACAGTTGGCCTACTCCTTTTTTTCTGGTTTTCAAGTTGTCCTCTTGGCCTATCTAATTAAAATCGAACAGCCTTCCTTGAAAAACCAAACTGCCTGCTTATTAAAGTGATGCTGCATCCTTCAACCTTCAGATATTAAATTCGTCTTCTCACTTCTGTTCCTAAAGTCATTGGCCAGTAACATAAGTACCCAGCTTTGAAAAGTTTTCAAGGTTTCGAAAGATAAGAATAAAACTTGAAGCCAATATTTAAGTATGAAGAGGTCATTAACTACCGTATCATAAAACTTAGTTAACTACCTAGGCATATATCGCTTAACCGAGATATATTTAAATTTTATCATTTTCTTTACTTTTACTTTCCGTCCACCCTGTATATATATGTGGGAATTAAAAGACTACTTTATTTTTAATTCTCACTTTTATTTATTTCAAATTTCTATGTTGCCGGTTTCGCTTCTCAGTCTCGACTGACTGGTTCATCCCGTTCCATCGCTCGTGCCATGGGTAGGCAACCTTTTGTATTCCACACTTCATGGGTAGGCAACCTTTTATATTCCACACTCGGCCGTCCTGATCCCTCTAGCGTCCTCGGTAGAATCGTCGTGAATTTCATAAGCTGATCGTCGTATTTATTCGTCGTTGGTTTAATCATCGTGGATTTCATTAGTTGATCGTCGTATTCATTCGTCCCTCTAGCGTCCTCGGTAGAATCGTCGTGAATTTCATAAGCTGATCGTCGTATTTATTCGTCGTTGGTTTAATCATCGTGGATTTCATTAGTTGATCGTCGTATTCATTCGTCGTTGGTTTAATCATAGTGGATTTCATTAGTTGATCGTCGTTTTCATTCGTCGTTGGTTTAATCATCGTGGATTTCGTTAGCTGATCGTCGTATTCATTCGTCGTTGCTGTATTTTACCATTTTATTATTTGCGCGCGATAGTTTAAGTGGTTCTTCTGTTTACTTTACATTATATTTTTTTTTTTTTTTAATTTCAGCGGAATCAGTTGAATTAATTTTGTTTGTCGTCGTTATCTTCGTCATCAGACTCGAATGTTACAAAGTATTTCATATGATCCACAGCTGTTGATGTTTTTTGTGGACCCTCATGATGCCCGACCTTCTCGACATCATACCTGTCGTTTGATTTAGCTTTTATAACACGGTATGGTCCTAAGTACTTAGGACTTATTTTCAATCCGGCTCCAAATTGAGTTCGTTGAATTGCCACTAAATCCCCAACGTTGTATATTGTAGGTAGTTTTCGGCGTTTATTGTAACTTTTGCAATTCTCCTGTTGCACCTCAAGGATTTGTTTACCTGCAAGGCTTCTTAGTTGCTCTCGTTCTTCATGAAATAAGATTGCTATTTCTTCATTGATACTGTCATTTAAGTTCAAGTCCTCTACTGACTTCATTCTCGTTCCAATAAGCAATTCAAAAGGTGTAGTTCCTATACTTCGATTGTATGTGCTATTAATCCATTTTTGCAACTGCGGGATGTGTTTAAACCAATTTTCCTCTGATGTAACTGATAACTTTGTCAAAACTGCAATAGTTACTCTATGGATTCTTTCCACTTGTCCATTTCCACGAGGGACCCCTGTGGTGATTTTCACATGTTCAATACTTTCTTCTCTGCAATAATCTTCAAACGCATTGGATGTGAAAGCGGTACCTCTATCTGTGACAATACGGCTAGGATTTCCAAATACACTCTGTTGGATGTTTAATTTTTGTATTACTTCCAGTGTGGTTGTGCTTTTTGTAGGGTAGAGCCAAACAAACTTGGTGAAAGCGTCTATCACGGCCAAAATATAGCTACATCCTTTTTTAGTTGCAGTCATCGGTCCTAAATGATCAATGTGATATGTCTCCAACGGAGTAGATTCCTTTGGTATGGGATGGAGCAATCCTTCTTTCCGTTTTTTCTTCGATGCCAAAATGCATGGCACACAACTTGATATGCAATCTTCCATTTTTTTCTTTAATCCAGTAATATAGTAGTCTCTCGTCAGTACAGTTTCCATTTTTTTTGTACCGAAATGACCGTTTTCATGTGTCTTTCGTATTACGTCCGCTTGCATTGATTTTGGTAAAACTAGCAGTTTCAGACCGTCTTTGTATTTGAATAGCACGTCTTTTTCGAGATGGTAGTCATCAAATTCATCATTCTCTAGAATTTTCTTTATAGCTTTTAATCCGTCGTCTCGCTCCTGTGCTGCTCGAATCTTCGGTAGTAAGCTATCTTCTTCAACCATCAGGATAACCGGTTGGCGGCTTAAAGCATCTACGTGTTGCATCTTTCGACCACTTCGGTGTTCTATTTGAAAATCAAATTCGGCTAGAACTAGAGCCCATCTCGCAATTTTTGGATGTATATCCTTCTTAGCCATCGTACACGTAAATGCTGCACAGTCAGTAACTAACTTAAACTTATATCCGTGCAGGTACACTCTAAACTTTTTCAAAGCTACTACCACAGCTAAAATTTCCAGCTCATAGCTTCCGTAATTCTCTTCGGTAGGCGTAGTTTTTTTGCTGAGATAATAGATCGGGTGCCAATTACCCGTTTCCGACTGCTTTTGACATAAAATGGCTCCATAGCCATGCTTACTCGCATCAGTGTGGACTTCGGTTTCAGCTCCAGGATGATAAAGCGCCAATACTGGATTTGTAGTCAGAGCTGACTTCAGCATGATAAATGAATGCATCTGCTCTGGACCAAATTCAAATTTCGCCTTGCCTCTAAGAAGATCGCTTAATGGTTTTGCTATTATTGCGAAATTTCTAATGAACTTCCTATAGAATCCTGCGAGGCCAAGGAAGGATTGCATCTGCTTAGCAGTACGTGGCGTTGGAAATGCCGATACCGCCTTTGTCTTGCATTCTGACGGTTTAACGAAACCGTTTTCCACGACATACCCCAAATACTCGATTCTATGTTTTAGGAAGTGACATTTCGACCACTTCATCTCTAAACCGTTTTCTTCAGCTACTCTTAACACTTCCTGCATAGCCTCTAATCCTTGTTCGATGTTTTCCGTAGGGATAATTAAGTCGTCAATGTAGACTAACAGTACTCCATCGCGTATAAGTCTACTAAATATCTTGTTTATAAATTTTTGAAACGTACCCGGTGAGGTGCTTAGTCCAAACGGTGCTCTAGTAAACTCGAACTGACCCATAGGTGTCACGAAGGAAGTATATTTGCGAGAATCGCTCGCGACTGGTACATGAAAGAACCCATTTCGAAGATCCAGCGTCGTAAATATTTTGGCTTTGCTTAATTTACTCAGTTGATCCTCGATGTGAGGTAGAGGCTGATTATCCCTTATGATAACTCGGTTAAGTTGCCGATAATCGATGCATAATCTTGTTGACCCATCCTTCTTCTTCACCAGGACTACTGGACTTGAGAATTCTGACTCACTTTCGGTGATTATTCCTTCATCCAACCATTGTTGTGTCTGCTTGGAAACTATTTCATATTCAATGTGAGTCAAACGTCGTGGTTGTTGCCTGATAGGTTTCTCATCTTTCAACAAAATCTTCATTTCGAATCCAGATGACTTCGCAGATTTATTTGGTGTATAGTTCCTCACTAATGTCTCTACTCGTTGTTTCGTTGATAATGCAACTGACTCCTCTACGTTCAGCTCTTCCGTATCTACTGCTAATAGAGAAATCATCTTGTTCTGTAATGGGACTATAGTAATTGCATCTGGTCTAATTGAAACCTCTACTAAACTTAAAAATGATTTTCCTAATACGACGGATTTCGGCAAAATTTTTTCGGATACTACGTGGAAAGTTTCAGCGTAATTATTTCCATCTACCGTTATATCTGCACAAAATGATCCAATAGTGAACAAAACGTCTGACCCAACTCCACGGAAAGTGATAGGTTCACCTGTCAAATTCGGAGCGCCAATATTTTGGTGGCAATCTTGTCTTATAAAACTCCGATCGCTTCCAGTATCTAGTAAAGCTTTGACACTGAGCCCACACAGGTTTATTTCCTTAAGCATATCATGCTCACTTACTCTAGCAGTTTCCTGAACGAAGGCCACGTTGCTGTTGCTACCATCTGCTTTCTTCGGGCAATCTTTGCTTTTATGACCAAAGCCATTACAAGAAAAACACTTAATACCCAATTTTTTCTTGGTACAGTTCGCAGAAATATGACCTGGCATCCCACAATTATAACAACGATTTTGTTTCGTTTTATTTCCGTCGGTTTTAGCTGATTCTCCTCCCGATGATTTGGGTGTTGAAGTTTCGCATATCTTCGCGTATATTTCCAGATTTCGTCTAAACTCCACCAAGTCCCTCGACGCAAGTAAAATAAATTTGTTCCTATCGTCACCTTCTATGCCGTCACATACGAATTTCATTATTGCGTCATCTTCAAGTTTTGCCCTTCTAGCTAGCTCTCTTATTATCAGAAAGTACTCGTAATGTGATTCTGTACGCCGTTTCTTACGATTTCGGATTAATTCGTATATTTCGGCACTATTTTCTTTTACTTTGAACTCCGCTAACAAGAATTCCTTTAAATTGTGCCAAGTATTCAGCCCATCTTTAGCACTTAGCGCCAGCTTGGCGGGTCCTTCGCATAGTCGTTTAGCGAATACCATCTTCTTCATATCACTCCAATTAAAAATTTGGGCCGTGGCCTCGAAATCTTCTATCCACGCCTGAATTTGAATTCCGTCTCTTGTTCCGCAAAATTTTCTACATGAACCCTCTATATCGGTAAATGAGAAACGGTCTGATTGTTCGGTATTACCGCTACTCATCTGCGTCATAGACAGGTTAAGCATATCAATTTTTCTGCTTAGCTCAGACATCCTCTGGTCCCTTTCTGTTTCCCTGAGTGCGCGTATCGTTGCGTCTCGATCATCCAATTCGCGTCTGAGATCGTCGACCATTTCTTCGTACTTGGGCGAATTTGTCGCCGAGCTACTTCGATTTCCACGTTTTTTTCCCATTGGTTGGTTTGAGGCAGCACACGATTATTTGCGTAAGAATGTTTCGGGTTTTCTTTAACCGACCGACACAATCACTTTCAGTTTTTTACTCGCGATTATTATAAATCAAATTATCAATCAAATTATCCCGGACGAGCCCCCAAATGTGGGAATTAAAAGACTACTTTATTTTTAATTCTCACTTTTATTTATTTCAAATTTCTATGTTGCCGGTTTCGCTTCTCAGTCTCGACTGACTGGTTCATCCCGTTCCATCGCTCGTGCCATGGGTAGGCAACCTTTTGTATTCCACACTTCATGGGTAGGCAACCTTTTATATTCCACATATATATAATTATATATACAGTAGACTCCCGTATAACGCTAGTTTCTACAATGCACTAAGAATATTGGGACTACTTTTTCATACAACGCGTAACAACAAAATGTGGGAATTCCCCATTTAATTTAATAGGGCATAGCTCATCACCACAGATTTGTTGGATCTCAATAGAAAAAGTATAAAAGTGAATATGACAATATTCCCGTGTTATACTATTTCCTATAACACAATGTCATACACGCGCAAAATATTAATCGCGTTATACGGGCGTCTGCTGTATATGGATATATAAAAGTTAGTGTTCAAAGATGAATGAAAGTTCTGCCTCACAACTGTTCAAGATAGAGAACGTGGCCTATGCATTGCGTTTGTCATATCTAGTTTAACGTGTGATTCATAAAACTAATGAATGAAATTACTTATAAGATAAGTTTTTTTTATTATGAGTAAATTTTGACGCTAACATAACATGAACGAAGTTGAGCGTTGTGGCAAGCTGGGCACTCACACAATTGGATTTTCCGTCTCACTCATGTCGCGAGATTAAACAGCGTTGTCCCGAAATAGGTATTTAAGCTTTTAAGAGACCTTTGTTTGATTATTTCCAGAAAATGTTGGGCTCTGTAAAACGTGTGGTTGGTACAAAAACGGGGAAGCAGAACAATCAAGTCTAAAACATTTCAATTTTTAGAGGATTAAGGACTCAAAACCGTTCGATCGCGGCGCTAGAGGCCTATCGCAGGAGGCCTCTATATGCGCAGCGACCTATGGAGATGCACACGCATCAAATTAAAAATCTCATACAACCGGTTTTCTCTCTGCATTTGGTCGTGTCTTGTGTGTAACATGTAAATAGATCTGTCTGGTATGATCATTTTCTGCCAGCGGTGGTGATAGGTTGATACAAGTACCAATTGAATGTAACTATCGGCCTAGTGGTTTGAGCAATGTGCGCATGGACATCGCCCAAACGATTTTTTTTAATCACCACTCAAAATGCTTAATACCTAGCTCAGACCACCCTGTATATACCGGACGTTTGTCATAGAAAATTTGAAAAAAGTTTCGCGATTATTCGATTTCAGTCCTGACTTTCCTAAATGGTAAACGGATAAGGTCAGAAATACTTCTGTCCAAAGTTTGTTTAGGCGTTTTTTTAATGTACTTTCGACCCAAAGCGATTACCGTCTCCATTATGTCGGTGTCTGTCTCGAACTGCCTAGACACTATTCAAAGATCGTCGTCGGATATCGTCATGCCAGTAAACCCATCGTGATCGGGATCATAAATATATATTAGGTTCATCCTTCGCGTAGCACAAATCATATTGCGTCAAAAATACCGAATTTTTATAGATATTTTGTCTAGTATAAATATTGTTTACATCACAAATTCAATCGGTAAAATATTGTATTGGTATAATTCAGTAGAACTTGTAAATATGTAGAAGGAGGTTTATATACATTAAAGTATCAATGTATTATAGAACGTAATGTAAACGACTTTTAGAATTTTAAATTATAACCAAATTTATTTTAAAAATATAAAAATTATGATAGGGTGCATGTAACAAATGACTAATCACATCCATTTATTTTTTACTGTGTCATCCACACATTTAAAGTTAAGACCTCTACAATAATTTGATTCGGTCGCTTTCTAATTATAAAGAACTTGGTTCAATTTTAAATCAGATGTTAGATGATGACAAATAGTTGGTCTCTTACACTAAATTTGCTTTTCGTTACTCTAGATGGTTTTAAGTTGAAATCACTGATCTTGTAACAAATGCATCTTTAGACCTTACTTTGTATTACTTCCGTTTAATTTAAATAACAATTGATTAAATGCGACATTATTTCGCCGGCTTAAAAGCAAAACACACAGAGTTAAAAAAAAGTTGAAGTTTTTGATTGTTAATAACTTCCCTTAAGTTAAAGATTTCTCTCTTAAAATTTATGTATCGGGCGCAGTGGAAGGACTTAATCGATTTTACCTTTAGGTAGAATGAAGAAAACTGTTAGATAGTGTAAAAAAGTCAAAACCCCAAAAATCTTACTTAGTGTGTTTCGCCTTTAAGAAAAAAGAACCAATGGCAATAATATAAAATTTTTTTTTTAAATACTCGAATTTAATAGGATATTTATTGCCTTAAGAACATTCAAGATTTGGATGTTACTGGTGCCAGAAAGTCGTTGATTTGGACATTGGTCTGTACCGAAGTATTGACAAAGAATTCTAAAAATAATTGCTGTTTTTGATTTACACACTTGACTCAGATTTATAAATTTGAAGAACTGGTGAATATATTTAGTCGCAATACTAATTTATATATGCATTATGTTAAGAGCGATTGCCACTTATCATTTATTCAGATAATATCGTAATAACTAACTGCTGATTACATTTTAGTCATGAGGAGCAGCTAGCCGAAATCACTATCAAATTCAAATGTACGTTTAGAAAGCGCCATGAAAATCACATATTCATATTAAAAGTGTTGTATTTTAAAATTGTACGTTATTATTATTATTTTTTTAAGTGAAATGTTCCTGTGAATTATTAAATTATTTTATTTTCATGAATTTTGAAATGTGTAATTATCATATTTTTAATTTTAATTCGGCTGATAAATTTACTTTCCTTTTATTTGTCTGTTAGTAAATTTGCAATGAGATTTATTTACATATGAAACTGTATAAATATACTTGATAATACTATGATAGAAAAACAAAACAATGTAATTGTACTTGTTCAAATGGTGTTAACAAAAATATTTTTATTTAAGAGTTGTTTTTTTTTATTTGTTTGTAAAATGTTTTAACTGTTTTTCTTTTGTTACTTTTTTATATTCAGGATATGAGGATAGCTAATTTGAAATGATCGGCACCGGGCGTTAATCATTTCTCCGTCTTCTGTGATGCTGTAGTCTAAGTCAGGGGCCATTTCTTCATTTATTCCGCCCATTG
This sequence comes from Beris morrisii, assembly GCA_951812415.1. Classification (NCBI taxonomy): domain Eukaryota; kingdom Metazoa; phylum Arthropoda; class Insecta; order Diptera; family Stratiomyidae; genus Beris; species Beris morrisii. The sequence goes on from OX638310.1 coordinate 103,300,955, forward strand.
TTCTTCGGTACACCGTCCTCTTCTGTCGATGATCATCATCATCAATGGCGTGACAGTCCCAAATCGGGCCAGAGCCTGCGGGATACATTGTTTGAAGTCATCTCGGTTTAGCGCCCGAGTCCGCCAATTTGTGTATCTAAGAAGCGATCGGCAATCTGCGTCAATTGAGTCCTGATATCTTTTCCGCGGTTTTCCCACCGATCGTATGCCCTCAGCTCTACCTTTCAGTGTGCGCTAGGGAATTCTTCCGTCGTCCATTCGCTCGACATGGCCTGTCCATACTAGCTTATGAAATTTTACAAGAGTCAATGCGGCTGGGTCGTCATAGATTTTATACAACTCATTATTGAACCGGATACGCCATTCTCTTACTGGTCTCAAAATTCTTCGAAGAATTTGTCGCACAAATGCGTCTATTGATTTTTCAGACCCTTGGATGAAAGTCCACGTTTCGCTTGCATATAGTAGCACAGGTCTTATTAAGGTCTTGTATATGCGAAGTTTGCTCTGTCTGCATTTTTTTCGATTTTAAGATCGGGAGGACCGTGAAATACGTCTTATTTGCTAGTGTGATCCGTTGTTTTACTTCGTCCCGTTCGTTGTCGTCTATAACAAGACGTGATCCCAAGTAATAAATCCTTTAGTAGTGACCCTATTAAACATTTCGCTCTATTCACTATTCATATTAATATAGTGCAAGCATGTTTTCTATCAGCTAGCTTTGAGGAATGCCATGGCATTGATGAAAATAAAAACAAGAGATTTCTAACTAATGGTAATAATTGTGGGAATGATAAATGCAACATACTTCGAAAACGAATTGCATGGCTTTGGCCCGGCAATATAAAAAAAATTTCGACAGTTCTTGCAAAATAAACATATTTGCGCCCCTTGAGTTCTTGAACACCGATATAAAGTACAAGTTAGTTCCAATGACGGACTACGACAAGACTATTTTTATGCCATTTATTTATTTATTTAAGGACTCAATGAACAGAAAGTTTAAAAATTCCAATTATACATGTAACTAAATAATAAAAAAATAAAATAAAAACAAAATAAATGAGATTCATATTAAAATAGAAAAATATAAATGAAGAAAAATGAAAATTAAATAGAATTAAATATAGTTATTTAATAGACAACGTGCATCTTAAATACAACTTGAAAGACTGTAGACTGAAGTCATGAAAACTAAGGCAAGATTGATTGAACGTACGAGGCAGCCTAAGTAAAGGAGAGTGAAAATATACGTTTAGCTGCGAATATGGTACAACGAATAGAGTTTGTGATCTGGTATTACATACATTAGTATGCAATTGAAGTTCACTTTGAAGATTAGTGTTAAAAACGAAATTTACTTTAAATAAAAATACCATGTTCAAATATAGTCTTCTGTCCTTTAAACGTGATAGGCCAAGTAACTCTAATCGACTCTCGTAGCAAATGTCAGATAAATTGAACCTTCGGAAAACAGATTTTGTAAAACGTCGTTGTACTGATTCCAATGCAGTAACAAGATATTGGTAGTGAGGGTTCCACACAACAGAACAATACTCCAGACGAGACCGAACCAGACTATGAAACAAATTCGTATAAACATGTATATTATGGAATGGATGATGGATTAATATAAAATCACATAATCTAAATTCGTGTTTGCAGACTTCGACTATGTGCTGATCAAACTTTAATCTGTTGTCAAACTGATTCTGAACATTTGTTATTCAGTATCGACTCTAGAGGGTTCGTCAATTCCAACGTTTTGTATTTAAACACCGCGCTTTGGGATGATAAAATATTGTTACGAATTCGTTCCAAAAAAGATTGTCCAATGAACTGGTATATTTTCTCGTTTTGATCCGTGACGTCACACAGCACATAAAAAACGAGGCATTTCTCACGACGAACTGTCATATGTGCGCGGACTGATGCTGCTATGACACTGGCTATTTTTGCGGCTTTAAAGCGGCTAGACAATCCAAATGGAGAGGGATAGAGACTTTAACATACAATTTAGACATTGGTGTGAGAGAGACAGTCCGAACAGCAAACTATGGGTAATGCTGTTATGACACTGGCTATTTTTGCGGCTTTAAAGCGGCTAGACAATCCAAATGGAGAGGGATAGAGACTTTTACATACAATTTAGACATTGGTGTGAGAGAGACAATCCGAACAGCAAACTATGGGTAACTGTCAAAAAACAATCCATAACTGTCAAAAAAAAGCGGCAACAAAGCGCATTCGAGCAGTGTTTCGCAACATTCTAGCAGTTAATCCAAGAAAAATCCACTGGCGGCTAGATTTTCCAGCCGCTACAGACTTGTTTTTGACAGTTCGTTATGTATAAATTATGGAAAGTGTCATGTTATGTTATGAAACGCGCTAAGATCAGTATTTTTTATAACAAATCAGTTGTTAATTTCGTCTACTAGATGTCGGTAGCATCAGCAAGGGTATTTTTTAGCGGTAATCTCTTTCTCTCTATATTGGTCGCCTTGTCGCAGGATTGACTTTTATTGCACTTGAAACTAGCGAGGAAATAGCCAGTGTCATAACAGCATGAGTTTAAGTCGGCGGTGGAATCGGTGACGTTGACTTTCCAAACAATATAAAACAGAGCTTTCGGATTCATGTTTAGAGTGGACTACAAATATAAGTATAAAAAGCTCTAATAGCCACCAGAGTTTGGTCGCCAATCGTAAAGCTTTATTGATTGATTTTATATTGGTTGGGACATCTTATATAAAGAGATTCTAATATCTTTGCCCCTAGTGATAGGTTAGGCAAGTGCAGCAACGTCGAGCATGCAGCCATGACAAAAAGAAATGTCTGACAGAAAATTACGAGAGCATGACGAACCTGGTGGTTGATGTAACAGCAACCATATTTGTATTCTCGAAAGGTCTCTACCTCACCGCAAGAAATTGCATTGAGTTTCCAGACCTGTATGTACGACCGTGATCATAACCCATGTCCTTTCTTTTCCTTCTTTTTCATTAGTAAGGTCAACGAAACGTATAACCTTGTAGTTTGTGAACAAACTGAACCCCTGTGAATGTAAGATAAGCCCCATTACCCCTAAGTCACAACGGCAACGCAGTCCGAGGCAGATTAGCTGTCAAAAAGTTGAGCGCGGTGTATTTCCATTGTGGTAGTCACAACGAACGTAGACGAAGGCAGCCTTACGCAGCCATCGAAAAATGTTCGTCAACTCTGAACTTTTCCGTAGCCTGTAGTTAACCTCGAAATCGACAAGTGACTTTTTTATCTTTAAAACATTGAATCGTTACTTGATATGACCGGACTGAATTAAAATTAGCTTAAACATCGTTTTTAATTGTTCGCTGCTTCGTATGCACGAATGCGAACCCTTTTTGGAAAATTTGAAATTTATTCAAAACTCAAACTGACGCAGACAGTGCATAGTTATCTGACTTGCTTATTTATTGGCGGCGTCAAGCTGCGTCGCGCTGCCTCATTCTACTTTGTATGTGACTCAATCATTAAACTACTTTTAAAAACGGAAAGTTAACCTACAATAATAGTTTTCGGTTAATTCTCAAACGAAGCCTCATATTAAACATAAACTCGATTTCCGGTTGGCAGTTGACTCCGACATTAATCGGTTCATTATATTCATGCAGCATTTGCTTGCGGTTCAATCCGTTTCATTGCATTTCGATGCGACGTTTTGACATTCCAGTTCAAGCACGAAGTGTCCATTCCGTTTCGCGCTTAAAGCTTGCGGGGAAGCAATGACTTCAGCAATTTTATTATACACCACCTCCATTCCTACTCTAAGGTGGATACACATCCCTGTCCACAAGAGTTTCAACTTGATGCCAACTTCACTCGGCTGTTATTAAACATTCTTTTCAGCAATTTGGTTGATATGTGTGCGTGTTCGCTGATGACAGATCCCCTGTCGCCACGGACAGCGTGTCGTGCTAGTGTGTGTCGACCAAGGAAAGGTTTTTGAAGTGAAATTTTCTCGAAAGGCGAGTTGGCTGTCAAAAAAAACGAAACCTTTTCTTTTGCAAGTGAATGGTGAAGTGAAACGTCGAAAACTTGAAAATAATTGAAAACAGTGCAGAGTGGGCTACAGATCGCACGAGAATGGCATGTGCAGCAACAGCTGCCGCTAAGGAGCCCCAAGCAACGACGTCGACAGTAGCAGCAGCAACAACCTCAGCCGCAGCAGCAACTGCGCCAGGTGTTGGTGTAGCTCGCCAAGTCCGGTGCACTATGGAAGGCGTAGGAGCCCGCGTTATTCGTGGGCCCGATTGGAAATGGGGAAAGCAGGTAAATCCGTTCATTCGGGAATAGCATTTCGAGGTGTTCCGCAATTTGTCGGCAATCACCAAAATCTATGGCATAGCGTAGCGAGTACAATTCCCCAGTAGCCAGACAACGAATCGTAATTGCCACAGAAAATCCAAAACAGTTTTTTATTTTTTTATTTACTTGGCGGTTCGTAATCGCTGATTTTGTTTATATTTCCGCATATTTGACTTACTAGTGTTAAAAAAATAACGCAATTTATTAATTGCACTTTATGACCTTTTCACCGTATAGTCGCAAAAGTGGTCAGCAAATTTGCGAGAAAGATAAGTAAAGTAGCACAACCTTGACCTACGGTTGACCACGCTGACGGCAGCTCTATAAATGATTCCAGTAATTGTGTGGGGCTCCATTTTAAATCGGAAGATAACTTTTCTTCTGACTGATTTGTTTATATTTTGTCGACTCTTGCCCATCCCATTTTTCATCACGTTACTTTGTGGTGAAAAGAAAGACCTTGCTGATGACCCTCTGATGGTCGGTCGCATTATTATGATTGGTTAATTTAAGAAAAGACTGTGAACTTGTGTCAATTTAATTGACAATTTGGTGAGCTTCTATTTGCCAGAAAAAAATCTCAATGACAAATTCGACCATGTAATTACTGCGGCCATGTAATGACGACGTTCGGTTCTGAAATCCAATGCTTTCAAATACACGAAATTGTGTAGTTATGGCGAGGATCCCGCTCTTGTATTTTTTACAATATTGTACCTACTATCAGAAACTACACAAAATTGACTTTATGATTGTTTTGCCAAGATCTCGGTATGTACAACAATGCAAATTAATTCTGACTGGAACTTTGCATCACAGTCAAATGAGCGAGATGTGGACATTAACGCAAACATTCGAAAAAGCAGTTAACGCATTCGAAAGATCCTCCTCAACTGTGGGGTTGTGGGTTGGCCCTGTAGAGCGAATGGAAGATCGAAGAATCCCCAAACGTGCTCTTAAAGGCAAAGCGAGTGGTAAACCACACAAACGATGGGAAGACACGGTTGATGAAGATAGGAAAGACATCTTAAAAATTAGCAGCTGGAGGACGCGATCTTTGGATCAAGACGATTGGAGCCGACGACTTCATAAGGCCAGTGCCCGATTTGGCCTGTCGCGCCATTGATGATGATGAAATGAGTTACGTTAATCAGTAATGATTCCTCTGGAAGGAGAAGTTAGTCGAAACATCATTTAACTCGCTGGTGCGCACCATTGAGAAACCTCTAAATATTAAAGAACACGCTACGGTCGTCTTTCTTGACATCCAAGCACTCTCTAGCTTGAAGGTAGAGTCTTCCCTTTGCGCATTGATCAATCTGATATTCAGGGCCGGGGTTGTCAATACAAAGCTGGTCGAATCATCTATTCGGGAGGTCTGTCAATAGAGGAACGTCGGTGGCGTACTCTCCCCTATTTTTCTGGAATTTAGTAGCCAACGAACGAACGATTAGGGTGACCGAAAAGTAATCAAAATTTCTTCGATGAGCGCTTTCACAGTTAGTTTGTTTCGAGACCCTACTAACAAAGTACCTTCCATAAGGCCTCACAGAGGCTACGAGGCAGGGAAATAGCTTCGGTAAGGCCTTATGAAAGTTAGTTTGCTAGTACCTAGTAGGGACGGTCCACTAAGCACGTAAGTTTTTTTTATTACGTTGAAGCTATAGTTGTAAACTCTATTTTTACTGTAAAAAATAAATGCAGAAAAGCTTCACAAAGAAGGACCGTCTTTATTGTTAGTATTGGTCGAGTGATCGAAACAGATACTTGTCCGGAAGAAAGCCAATGTTTTTTCCGTACAGGATTATTGTGTAGTACCCACTTATCGTCTCCAGTTACAATTCGTCGCAAAAACGGATCGTCTTCATGTCGAGACAGAAGAGATGCACAGATTGTATGCCTTAAATCGAGCGTCGTCCGCGACAATTCGTGGTGAACCCAAATTCCTTGCTTGTGCAATTTTTCTAAGCGATGAAGATGATCCCTAATTGTAGACCAAGGGACAGCCAACCTTCAACGATAATTCCTCGATTGTTTAACGATAATCTGATTCCACCATCGACTTCAGGATATCATCACCAAATTTGTTGGTCATACTTTTCGAGCGATGTCCTTGAGTTCTCTATGTCCATTTCTGAACTGTTTAAGCAACCGATGACACTTGTTTAGTTTCAGAATATTCCCGTAAGTATCGGTGCTTTTTTTCAGTGCTTCGTTTGCCTTCTTTCCTTGGTCGAACAAAAACAGTATACAAAGGCGCAAGTGCGCTTCTTTAGTTGGTTCGTTTTGACATCTTTCCCCTGATAGAAAAAAAAATTGTTTACAGAAAAAATAAAATTTAAAATTTACGTAGTAACGAAACTTACCGTGTTACTGGATCGTGTCTCGATAGAAACTAACTGTGAAAGAGCTTATCATAGAAATTTTGATTACTTTTCGGTCACCCTAATTTTAAACCTTGGGGGTGGGCTGTAGAGTGATTGCTTATGCGGACAATTTTGCAATTGCTGTCTCGGGGGAAAGTACCTCAACAGGCTGGGTGATTTCACTCTGCTCTCTCTTTACTTTCGAAATAGGCATCTGAAGGTGGATTGGTCAACATACAAAACAAAATTAGTCCTTTCACAAGGAAATACGACGTTGACTCTCCTTTGGATTGTACCAGTCTAGTTTTAACCGACAGTGCAAAATACATACGGCTTATTTTGGATAGGGAGCTACAATGGAAACACAACATCCTGGAAAGAGTAAGGAAAACAACAATTTCGCTTTACTCGTGCAAAAAATGGGATATGTAACGCTAAATAGTACACTGATTCTACGTGTCCGTCATTAGGCCGATACTGGTTGTTTGATGTTATCGTCTGGTGGGCGGCCTTAACCGCACCTCACTAGGTAAAGTAGAGAGATCGGCATGTATATGTATCAGCGGCGCTTTGAGAACAATTCTCTCAATTCTAGACTTGCTATTCGATCGTCCACCCCTATACAATCTTAGCAAACAAATGGCAGCCATTCGACTTAGACCCACTCAGCATTTAGGCCGCGGCCATACCTCAAAATCGACCTAAGTCCTTTAGGACGCCTGCTGTAAACACTTTATAGGTGACCTGACCTTGCGTCAGGTCGAGGATCATTCATTTGTTACCTGACTTAAAATAGGGCGTTTGAGTTTTGGATGTAAACGCGTGATCAGTGATATGCAAAAGATACAACAATTTGTCAAAGCATTGTGAAATGCGTTCTGACGTAAGATACTACTTCAGATATTGAGTAATAGTCCCTGAATTTACTGATGAAATATTTGAAAGGACTAAATACGACCCAACCGAATTTTAGGCCTCTATCGGTGTAAACAATTGGCGATTGGACCTACTTTAGATCAGGTCGCTGGGTGTAAGCTAGCTCTACTCTAGGCAGTGGACCGGCATACTTGCTGGCCACTTCACAATTCTGCAACATTTCAATAATATTCCCGAAAGCACAGACTATGCCTTAAGCCCCGAACACAATGCTCCCGTTCCGTTCAGCTGTCAAAGTAGACCTTATGGGTTGACCATGTAAATGCACACAATGGTCGTAACGGAACGGATCGGAAAAGTTGACCAAAATTCAACTTTTACGGATCATATAACCTCACTTGTCGTGACGGAACGGAACGGAACGGGAGAATTGTGTTTCGGGCTTTAATCAGTTTCGACTTTGATAAACATTTCTTAACAACTATCCCAACCCGTCTAGAATGTGAAAAGGAAACGGTACTGAGGACGAGTCCGACCACATTTAAACTGATGACTCCAAAACTGAAGGAGGGGTGGATAGATATGTTTTCTCTGATATGCTTAATATTAGTATCTCTTTCCGCCTTTCGGAGCATTAGTGTCTATCAGGCGGAGCTTGCGGCGATCGAGGAGGCATTATCCTGGCTGAAATGTAATGTAATGCCTACTAGGGATATTAACATTTTCACAGACGCATTACTACCGCTGTTTACGCTGATAGCTCTGCTTTCCTGTGCAACTCATGGATCCCAGTTAAGATTACCAGATGTTTACAGAACGCTGCAAACGACAGGAAGAACAGATTTAAGCTCTGGAAAATCAACGTCAATCGTGTGTCTACTCTTTGCTAGGGAGGGTGAGCCTCTAAGCGGTTACGTTTCCATCGTCTACCACAATGCACCATAGAAGGGGTGATTATCATTAGACCTAAAAGATTTGTCGGAATTCATGAAAACTTGATTAACGCGGTTACATCCCGTAAGGGTTGAATATCGAAAAAGGCTTAAATCGGTGTTTTTTCCATCACCCCGTACCCTACCCCCCAATTTTTTTCTCTGCTAGAGATCTACTGTGCCTAACTCCTGTAAAATTTTAAGGATCAAATCTGGTACGGTTTTTGAAATATAAATATTAATTTTTTTTTTAATTTAATAGCTGCTATTTTTCCACTTCTGTGCTTCACCTACCCCCTCAATAATTTTGCATGTTAGACTTTAAAGATTTTCAGGTAATACAACCGTTTTGATTGCAGGATGGTGGCGAAGGACACGTCGGCACCGTACGAAATTTCGAATCATCCGAAGAAGTAGTAGTGGTTTGGGACAATGGAACGGCAGCAAACTATAGATGCGCAGGCGCCTATGATTTACGAATATTAGATAGTGCTCCGACCGGCATAAAACATGAAGGAACAATGTGTGATACGTGCAGACAACAACCGATTTTCGGAATCCGTTGGAAGTGTGCTGAGTGTACTAATTACGATTTATGTTCGATATGCTATCACGGCGACAAACATCATCTACGTCATCGATTTTGTCGAATAGCAATGCCAGGTGGTGAACGAATAATGCTGGAACCTCGTAGAAAATCGAAAAAGATTGCAGTTCGTGGTATATTTCCCGGTGCGAGGGTGGTTCGTGGCGTAGACTGGCAGTGGGAAGATCAAGACGGTGGTGTTGGGAGGCGTGGTAAAGTTAATGAAATTCAAGACTGGTCAGCAGCATCACCCCGATCTGCCGCGTATGTTGTTTGGGACAATGGAGCAAAAAACTTATATCGAGTAGGTTTCGAGGGAATGGCCGACTTGAAAGTGGTGAATGATGCTAAAGGCAACACAGTTTATCGCGACCATCTGCCGCTTTTGGGTGAAAATGGCCCGGGGAAAGGTCCGCATGGTTTCCAAATTGGTGATAAGGTTACCGTCGATTTGGATTTGGAAATCGTACAGTCGTTGCAACATGGACATGGCGGTTGGACGGACGGTATGTTTGAGTGTTTGAACAATATGGGAAAGGTGGTCGGAATAGACGAAGATCATGATATTGTGGTTGCATACATCAGCGGTAATCGTTGGACATTTAATCCGGCCGTACTAACAAAGGTTGCTTCACCTTCTGTTAGTGCCCCGGACTTTACAGTCGGGGATATTGTGAAAATTTGCGGTGATTTGGAAAGTATTAAGATATTGCAGCGAGGTCATGGCGAGTGGGCTGATGCCATGTCATTTGTAAGTGGAGCTAAGGAATACTTGTTGCAACTATAGTAATTTGTTCTTTGTTTAGACACTAGGCAAAGTCGGTCGAGTTCAACAAGTCTATCATGACAACGATTTGAAAGTTGAAGTCGGAAATACATCTTGGACATATAATCCGTTGGCTGTAACGAAAGTTGTAAGTGGTTTTTCGTCAATCAGTTAGAAGTTATCAATAGTTTTTGTTTTTGAAAAGGCTTCTGCAACAACTGATGGAAGTTGCGTTCAAATTGCATCGAACGGAGAACGATTGTCGGCAATTCTAAAAAAATTATTTGATACTAACGCATCGGGCGATGCTACCGAGGAGTTTGTTAAGGCTGCTGCCAACGGCTTTGCTGTAAGTAAAACCAAACTACAATGTTAAAAAAAACGTAAGCGTAATAAATTCTTTTTAAACTTTAAACAGCAAAAATGTGAAGAATACTTAACGGGAACATCGCCCAGCACTTCGACCAATAGCATGGCTGATGTAAACGGAGTGTTCGCGGGGCATACAGCACTCCAAGCAGCCAGCCAAAATGGGCACATTGAAGTCATTCAGGTGTTACTCCGTCATAGTGTTGATGTAGAAATTGAAGATAAGGATGGAGATCGTGCCGTGCATCATGCAGCATTTGGTGATGAGGCTGGCGTTATTGAGATCTTGGCTAAAGCTGGTGCCGATTTAAATGCACGAAACAAGAGGCGGCAAACTGCGCTGCATATTGCCGTAAATAAAGGTCATCTGAATGTAGTAAAAACATTGCTGACGTTGGCATGCCATACGAGCCTGCAAGATTCGGAAGGTGATACGCCACTACACGATGCCATCTCCAAAGAACATGACGAAATGTTGTCATTTCTGTTAGACTTTGCGGCGGATATAACACTGACAAATAATAATGGATTCAATGCTTTACATCATGCCGCGTTGAAGGGTAATCCAAGGTATGTTGGGAAGCATTACACCAGTTTTTCAATTGGATGATAAAAATTTTAATTTTGATTTTTTAGTGCAATGAAAATTCTCTTGACAAAAACTAACCGTCCATGGATCGTTGAGGAAAAGAAAGATGACGGCTACACTGCATTGCATTTAGCTGCACTTAATAATCACGTTGAAATCGCAGAGCTTCTAGTTCACATGGGTAAAGCGAACATGGATCGACAAAATGTTAATTTGCAAACCGCACTACATTTAGCTGTGGAGCGCCAACACGTTCAAATTGTAAAGCTCCTTGTTCTCGAAGGAGCGAATCTCAACATTCCAGATAAGGACGGCGATACTCCGTTACATGAAGCTCTACGTCATCACACCCTATCACAACTGAAGCAATTGCAAGATGTTGAAGGATTCGGTAAGCTTCTAATGGGCCTACGAAACGCTACCGACAAGAAAGCATCCGCTTCGATTGCATGCTTTTTGGCAGCAAACGGAGCTGATTTAACCATAAAGAATCGCAAACTACAAACACCGCTCGATTTGTGCCCAGATCCGACTTTATGTAAAACCTTAGTAAAATGTTATAACGAACGAGAAACCGATGATTTAGAGTTGCCGGGCAACGTAGCTGGTAGTAGAACAAATTTAAATCCAAGTTTAGTAGCGGCGCGTCCTAATGTCGAGCAGATTCCATCAAATGTGCCTTCGACGAATGTTGCAGCTCTTACGAACACTGTAAATTCGATTAACCTTAATGAGGTGACGACGAATGAAATATCAAAATCGAATTCCTTGGACGAATGCTTGGTGTGTTCGGATCACAAACGTGATACTGTTTTCAAAGTAAGTAGATTTCCGATTATAAAAATTTAATTAATAATATAATAAAATTCATTAATAATATAATAAAATTCAGGATGGTCAAACCCCATCTGTTTATCTGTCTGCTTGGCGCAGCCGGAATTTTTTCTTCCTTTATTCTGGGAAAAGGGGTAAATGAAAATATTAGACAAACATCTAATTTTAACAATGGTCTGCGGTCTATCGTGACTGCGTTGTAGATTGTAGATGGTGGAGGGATTCCATGCGGCCTCAGTGGGCCTATTGTGATTTTTTCGTGACTGCGTTATATTCTTAGGGATCGTTGGGTGGTAGCTACTTTGATTTTACCCTTACAAATTCGGTCAAACATCTGGATTCTAATTACTTAACTGAAGGTGTTCTCGAGTTACTGTTTTTCTTAAAGTGAATGCATAAATTTTTTAGTGTGGAGACAGTACGAAGGACAAGCTCAATTTTCTTCATGCCCATGCTTTTCCCTGCAAATTTTTTGAAAATGATGCCTAATTTTAAATTGCCAGCTTGAAGCGTTGGACTGGTCTTGTTTGCTTTTCTTTATGTGGTGAAACGCCTCGAAGTATTTTTGTGACATAAGATATGGCAATTTCGATCATTTCCATACAACTTCTTATTTCTAAATTTTAATTTCTTATTAGGGTTCAATTCCCAACACCCCTCTGTCCTCGCTGTGCCACTTTGTTTGGGCGTGAAAAAAACGCTAAGTTCGTCCTAGAGCCAACACTTCTGGGGGGCCATACAGAAGTGTTAAAAATATCCAAATCCACTTACTGTCCACCCATCTGCAGAACGCACAATAACTCAAGAAAGCCTTGACCTAGGATGTTGAAATTTAGAATCCAGATGTTTGGTCGAATTTGTGAAAATAAAGGTCGGTTTTATTAGTCAGTGAAATTACTCCACACCTTCGGAAAGCTCCCACAGAAAAAGTCAGACTTCAGAAGCTAAAAATTTGGAGTTTTGCCCAATTTAATATTTCAATGGTTGCAGATAGACAAATTACTATGAAATAAATCGAGTAAGTCCTTCGAGTAACTGCCATACAAACTTCCTTCAAAAGTACGCAACCATCGGCATTCCTCACTTGCGCTTTGAAATACTAAGCTCCATTGAAAGCGGTGGGATGGAAGAGGAATCATAGATAATCCAGGGGGACGTCACAATAGACAGCCACATGTAAAAGTCCTTGAAACAGGAATTTTTTACATACGGCGATTTATCAAAAGTTCCAGATACCGAATTAAAAACAGGAGATTTGTTTTTCTCCTTCGAGTGTCAACCAAACGATAGTCCTTAAAAAACGCAAACAAAATACAATGTAAATCGGAGATCAGTATTTAATCTGCAGTATCATACGATTGTTTTGGTGCTTATCATGACTGCGGTATGTTTTCATAAATAAGTTTAATTCTTTAATTTTTTTATAAAGTGATAAATTAGTATGCCGCTTTGGACCTCCGAACTTTTGATTACATAGCCCAAAAACCTCATGGATGTATGATTAGAGTTTGCATAACTAAACCAAGATCTGCATCCTAGAATCTTATAAATCATCAAAGGTCACGTTGTGATAGCAAAAGAAAACACACACACACAATAAATGCATTCGAAGAGAGCTAAAAAAGTGAAAATAATTAGCACTGATCTGACCGGGATTTTGTACAGGGCGAGTTGCTCGAAATATCGTCCAAAACGAACGAGTCGCAAAGATTAGCGATTTTCTGCTTCTCGCCTATTAATATGTCGCCTACTGCCACTCAGCTACAAAATTGAGCAACTGGCGAGAAAAAAGCGATTTATATAAAGCTAAAATTGGACGAACTCCTTTGAGGATCATATTTGTGATTGCAATGTGAGTAGTTTTCAAAGAGAAAAACATGATTATTCTCACACTCTGGATAATATAAGTGTTTACAAGAATACGCCTATCGCATACATAAACAAGAAAAGGAAAAAAATATTTCTCAAGAGATACGAGCCAGTGACAAGCTGTTACAATGCCAACGCTTTCGCGACACGACCACCGCTTCTTGATTTCTTAATATTCTTGCTGCCAATTTCTCTTGCGCTGGCCACGCTCAGCCGCAGATGGGTATGTTGATTGAAAGTTGCTCAAACTTACTCGTCTCGTCACTTACTTTTGGCTATACGCACAAAATCAATATAAGCGACAAGGGCCAAAACGATATGGGCGAGAAAATTATGAGAAGCGAAGCAAAGTTGACTGGCCTTTGCACAAGATTCCGGTACTGGCCGAACAAATCTACGTCTGTTTTTTACTTTTGTTAGAACGATTCCGCTCTGGGTTTATCGCCTAAGCAAGCCATTTAACGCCCGGATAATGCTAATGGCACAATGCACTGGCTGTATCATTGGTTGGTTGGTTTAAGTGGCAGCCCTGTCCTCTAGACAGAGCTCAATTAGCTCAATGGCCGTTTTGGAACCACAACTCGTATTAAACCCGGATGTCAGGGGTTGTTGCGACTGGGGAATTTAAAAGATATGGGCGGTATCATTGACAAAAAAAAATAAAAATTGATTTCTGATCTTTGATAGAGTAGAGTACGAAGGAGAGTAACTCTGCAGGCTTCGTCGTTCGGGAATCATCAAATCTCATCCGAAGCATCAAGGGATCAGTATTTTCGATTTTCGGGTTTACTCTAATTCAAACATGCTAGTCAACTTTGAAGGCAACTCTACGCAAGCTCATTTCCCGATGCCCAAAATGTGAAGTCAAAGAAATTATGCTGTAAATTTTACAGTGGACAATAATTTAATTTGAGTATTAAGTAATAAGGGTAATTAAATTACATTTGCGTCTGATAACGCAACATTGAGGATGATAGCAGCGTGATTCTTACGTACATGACGAGTCCATCACATTCGTAACAATTGTTTTTTTTTCTAGCGTTATTTTATTTTTAGTCCCGCCTGTCTGTAAATTTCATCGACTGTATCTAATAATAATTGACAACAGATCTGTTGTGACTACTGTATGTTTTTCTTTAACTCTTTTTCTTTTTATTGCAGCCTTGCGGACATGTTTGTTGTTGCGATACGTGCGCACCGCGAGTAAGAAAATGCTTGCTTTGTCGCGAAACTGTTTCATCACGAGAAAAAATCGACGAATGCCTGGTCTGTTCAGATAAACGAGCATCGGTCTTTTTCAAACCATGCGGTCATATGGTTGCATGCGTAAATTGTTCGAGTATTATGAAGAAATGTGTTCAATGTCGAACTCAAATCGAAGAGATAGTCCCGTTTACATTGTGCTGCGGTGGTACGGGCACTATTGAAAAGGTAAATAAGTTCGTAACATACGAACGATCTTTCTCATTTAATTTTGCCATTTAATTTCTCAGGTATCGTCTGCGTGTATTGATGAGAGAAAAGACACAAACATTGTTGCTGGCGTGAGTAAATGCGGCACTGGTGTTGCAATGAATAATACATTAAACTCGGTTGGGACACCAGCATGCACAGCAGCAACAATTATATCAAATTCTGCACCAATAACAAATGTTAAAAATTTCCAATTGGACGATGTTCAAAAATTGAAACAACAATTGCAAGATATTAAGGAGCAGGTTAGTCAAAATTATTTGCATTGTACATTTTATAAAGAATCAAATTAACTTTTCACACAGACAATGTGCCCGGTTTGTTTTGATCGTATTAAAAATATGGTTTTCTTGTGTGGCCATGGAACGTGCCAAATGTGCGGTGATCAAATTGAAGGATGTCCAATATGCCGAAAGACTGTTGAAAAACGAATCTTATTATTCTGAAGCTGAAATAAAGGCGTCACTAAACTTTAATATTCAATTATTTTTTACACACTCTCTATAGAATATTTTGTTGTTGAATTTCCCATAACTAATATTGCGTCTTCGAATTGTCCCACTGCAAGATGGGCTCGTTAATGTCGAGTGGTAAAAACCAAAAAAAAACAACTTAAACATGTTTTCTATTTTAAAAATTAATTTTACGCCTCTTTTACATATTACATTTGATTATTTCAGATTTATTCCTAATTTCTTGTTCCCTTTGTATTATTATTAGAGATGCAAGAAAATCTGTTATTTCTACATAAAGAATTTTTTGTTAAATTAAAATTGTTAAGACTTATTTAATTTTAATTTTTTTTATTATATTATCCTCATTAAATCTTATTATATTCTATACTTACTCGATTTATTATTGTTTCTCATTCGCTTTTTGCTAGATAATAAGTTTGAAATTATAATTTTGAAGGTCATATTTCACTGAATAAACTCGATTCATAAATTATTTTTTTCTTTTGTTTTTCTGTGCCGCCAGAGCAGTCAGTCCATGAAAGATCACTTTTTTAAATTACATCATATCAACTGATTTCGTGAATACAAATGCTCATACAAAGGTGTTCGGCAAGGTTTAAGCTCTTTCCATTAGATGTACATATATCTGGTGATTTATTGTAGGCTAGGTTAGGTTAGGTGGGTGGCCGGAAGCAGCCAAATGCATACCGCCAAAGGGTCCGTTGTTTATGCGAAGAAAGAACCGTGTAACCAGCGCACATTCCAGCCTCCGAGCCAGACCATGGTATTCGTAAAGCATGTGGAAGATACTTTCTTTGGCATTGGGATCACTGCAACTGCGGCACAGATCTGACACGTTCGGTATACCCAGTCTTCTGGCGTGCCGGCCGATCAATACATCAATGAGGATACGTCGAGTATTCCTATCTTTGAGAACGAATTTCATCCCGCAATCAGGGCAGGCCAAAGCGGCCTACCAACGAGATATGATGTAAGGCCCGACCACCTCGTGTTAGCCCATGATATGGCCATCACGTTAATAGCTTGGGTTATGTCTTCACTCGGCGTCCTCGGTGTCTCATCCAGCGCAAAGGCTCTCCTTGCGAGTTCATCCGCAGCCTTGTTGCCCGGCATCACACTGTGACACGGAACCGAACATATCGGTATATTAAAATGCTAGTCTTATCCCTCATGACTTCAGACTTCATCAAGTAAGAGTCGACCGCATTAATCACTACCTGACTATCTATTAGGATAACGACGAATTATTTCCGCAGCGCACAACCTTCCAGCAGTGTGCCTGAACGATGTTCGTCATTTCCACCTGAAATACACTGCAACAGTCCGGTAATCTGAATGCCTCGCTATGAGTCAGGTCCGCGGAAAAAATTCCCGTACCCGCGTCCGTGCAGGTATGATAGTCCCCCCTACATGGGGCTGATCTGCATTCCATTCTGCTCTGCTCCTCTTTGAGAATTTTCTAGAGAATTCGAGCTGCAAAATTAAGTAGTCAGATTCCTCCAGCGGGTCACATTCCCATTATGCAGCCGTGTCCCACTGGTCTGGAGTCTGGACACCCAATTTCTTGACTCTTTCAGTCTCACGGCATTTCGCATAAATATACAGCAGATGCAGTATCATCTCTATCACCGCTGTAGGCGTAGTGCTAAGTGCGCCTGTTGCTCCTATGGAAGCTAGGACGTTGAACTTTGGTGAGTTCTTTTTAGGTGAGTGGCTTTTTCCAGCGCTCCCCACCACAATAAAATTCTGTAGGTTAAGATGGGCCTGACTATGGCCGTATACATCCGATGAGCCATGCTTGGCTAAATTCCCCAATTTGTCCTGAACCTCTTTTTGCAAGCGTACAGAGCCCTTCTTTATTCGCTCGTCGATATTCTTATTCCGTGTTAGTTAATACATACACAAGGATTTAGTGTCATCTTTAAGCTGTAGGGCTAGACCCCCAGTTTAGGGAGTGTAAACTTGTCCTACGGAGGAAGAGAACCCATTCTACTTTTGAGTCATTGATTCCCAGTCCACAGCTCCTTACCCACGAGATCACTAGAGAGAGTGCTCTTTCCGGCAGATATTAGAATCACTAAGTCGTCCGCGTATGCGACTACCTTCACGCCCTAGCGGGGTAGAGTTGAGAATCATGTTGACTATCTTCTGACTCCGCTTGTTACGGCGATAGCCACCACCTGGAAAGGGACAGGAGGTAAGATCGGAGTTCCATCTAGATATTGAACTTTGCTTATGGAAACTGTTAGCTCCGAATTGAGTAGGCTGCCTCTATGACATTATATTTACAAAATATTTTACTACTACTTAATGTATTTTTGACCGTTTTCATTACAATGAATTTATCTGGTGATAAGAAAAGTGGACTCCTTAAACTGCCCGACATTGATCTTATACTAACCAAACACAAATTCAAAGAGTTAATGGTCCAAAATGGTTCGAAATCTCAACCAATTGCTGCCGAAGTACGTAAGCGATCGGGATGTATTAAAAGCCTATCAACAGCTGTACGTTCACGGGACAGTATCAGATTTAAAGAAGCGATACCTTCAGGTATTAATCTTATTCATGCTCGTAGCCTCTCTTCTAAGAAATTTGAAGGAGGGATTCAAAAGCCCAGAATGACGTATTCCAGGACTAAGTCGGCTGTAGAAGATTCCGCATATAAAATTTCTGATCCATTGAAATGTCGTGCGGTTCCGGGTGAGCGATCATATGAGAAATTGTTTAGGGAAAATGTTTGTGAAAAAGAAAAGGATTCGAACAGTATTGACGATGAACTGCAGCCAGAATCATATTTATTCGTGACACCGGTTGCAACATCGATATCGCAAAATTTAAGTGACACTCAGCACAGGCCTTCGACGAAAACCGATGAACTGATGTCGGACACTAGCTTGCGCAAAGCCGAAAAGAAAGACTTTTGTTTGGGTTGTGTAAAGCCTGAAAATGAGATGAATTTCTTAGGAGGATTGGGACCGTGCGTTGGAAACAAACGATCTGCACGACATCCACGGCGTCCTACGAATATTCAAAAAATATTTCGAATGCGAACCGGAAATTATCCTGTGTTCTCGCTGACTGAGAATCCACGAAAAACACATTGTCCAGTTCCACGAATCAAAAAGGCTGACTTAAAACTGCCGCAAATTTTAGAAAAGGTTGAACTTGCCGATAATGTCGATACGCCGACTCCGTCTCAATCGTCGATTGTTAGCTGTGAAGTTTTTGATTTCGAGAATCCAATGGGACTCGACCTGCAAGGCCTTGATTACAAAGAGACCTACGAAAGGGATGAGCAGGAAATAGAAAATCAACGAGAGTATAACAATCAGTTACTTCACATGAAGCGACGATTGATGAAGCTTGAAATCGAACGGATGAGTGAGGAGAAGGAGCGCAAAACCAAATATGCTGTGCCACAAATTTTTGATATTAATACTGATTTCGATATAAAGTCTGACGAAGCTTCAGGATCATCTGGCAAATCAAAAGAAGATCAAAAGAAACAAATAAAAATAATCCCAAGTCATGAACTGCCAACATATCGTAAAGAAACCCCAGAAGTAATCCCCGTGAATCTCGAGCCGCAAACTCTAGCTCAATTGTATCGAACCGTTACAAAAAAACCGAATCAATCTGTTATAGAAAAGGAATTTAGAAGACGAGTGGACCGATACTACAGCCTTTGGGCAACTAGAAAACAAAAGGAACGTTTAGTTGCCGAGGCAAAGGAAGAACAAAACAAAATTGATCAGGACAATTTAGTTATGAATTTGGGTGAACAATTTTTCGAAGATCTGCTCAAGGATAAATACCAAGAGTTTTTGGAAATGTATGAAAGCCTACCTGCGATTCATGTGAAGCGACGATATCCACATACACTGCGCGAAACGAGGAGACTACAGCTTAAATTGAATGAAACAAAACGGATAATACGAGATAAGGCAATAATAAAGTCAAGGGTATTTGAAAGTAAGGGTGTAACTAAAATATATAAAGAAGCCAATCTTACGGTTGTAGAAAATAGCCCGGAGGATGGCAATCAAACGTCACTTAGTGAACAGTCTACAGATGATGAAGATGACTTATTTGTGGGACAAACTGGAAAAGATTCTTACCAGTTGCGTGGTTTTAAATTTAAATTGGGCACTGAACCGCGTGGATTAAAAGATCGAATGCATAAAACAAAATCAGATTGGCCCTTGCACACATGCCAAACACGGTCGTCGTGGTGTCAAAAGCTCGTCCCCGATATAAGTCCTCCAGTTTTCTTTCAATACAATCCATCGTCATTAAAGAGGAAGTACTTACCAAACGATCCTAACATTGAACTATTTCCCGTTCAATCGCATCCTGTCAGAGAGATATCAATAGCTCCAATCAAACAATATCTAGCTAATCTACCGCCTCAAGCATACGCTCCACAAGAACAGGTGCGCTTAAAGATTAAGAAACCAAAATACATGAAGGTAAAAAAGTTTAATCTAACCGGTTTTATGTATGGAGCCAGAAAGCAGAAAAAAGTTCGCACAAAATTCCATCGGAATTCCGAATTACAAAAAAAAGTTGCATTTGAAAAGTTTTTCAAACAAATTGCAGAATACTCTGACTCGGAGCGAGCTCGACGACAAGAACGGCGACATAAGAGGATGCGCTATATGGGTATACCGTTCCAGCAGAATGAAACGAATAAAGGTACGAACAATTGCAATGATTCGACTACGGAAAGTTCAGATTGGATACCCGACGACCAGGAAGAGCAAAAATCTCTCGCGGTAGAAAGCCACAAAGCTTCGCTATTATCAATGGGACGATCAGCCTATTATCGAGTGCGGGGACAGCATCAGGGCACTGTAGCGAATATGCAAGCACCGAAATTTCGCGAACCCACCTTACGCAATCATCCGCGACGGCCAAGAATCAAAGAAAATAATCCGGTAGTTTCACAAGGGTTCAGTGATAATTCGGTTAGTATAATAGCAAATCTTGAAGTGTTGGAGAAAGCGAAGATATCTGAAACAACGGTATCTAGTCGAGCTCCGTACGATGTTCCACGACTAGCCCCTATAAAACCGAATGCAATAATGCCAGCAAACTTGGCAATTAAAAAAACTGCTTTTACAAAATTGTTTGATACACGACATCACCACGATCATGCCGATCCAACTGCTCACAAAATTATCCGTGTTCGCTATAAAAATAAGCTGCCGGAATTGAATACAGCTGATAAGATCCCTACTGAAAAAGTTTCGAAAAAGAAACGACCTTTCGAGAAGGCACTTCCTTACGGTAAAGACTATAGAGAGCGCGATTTATCTGTACCACAAGTACACTATGAAGAAAAGCTAACCGATTTTCAACAGCGGAAAGTTCTCAATTCTACCGGTCATGTGAAAAAGGATGATACCAATCTATATCATGTCAATGAAAAAAACTACCGCAGTCGAACGGAGTACGAGAATAATTTGCCGGAAAAAAGCGATTACATCGAAGCCATTAAAAGAATGGCAGTGGAATTGAGGCGTGAATTGGAAAATATTAAAGAAGGCGGTAATGAATTTGCTATCAATGAGCAAAAATATGCAGCCGAAGTTCAGAAAGAAATCGAAAGCATCGACTCGTGTGTTACGTCTTTAGAAAGTTCTATTTGTACCAACTTTACAAACGACAGTGGTAGTTACATTATGATACAAGATAAGAAAGTTCCGTGCGAGTATATTACTAAATCTTTTGTACCGTTCGAAGAGATCGATCGAGTTCGAATCAAGGCATCTCGAGCTGACGCTATGGATGAATATAATGCGCCATACTATACCGTTCCATTTGCAGGGCAGAAACTCGATCAAATCAACCTTTTGAAACCTTCGGACAAGTTTTTCACATACAACGAACGGTCGCGAGTCGGTATACGAAATCGGCTGGAAGTAAAAATACCGAATTTCCGCAGTGAACTCATTGGAACCGAGAAATTTAAAGCTCCATCTAAACTCGCAACCGAATGGGATGCAAATTACCAACACGATTGCCCACCGATTCGACAATTCAAGCGTAAAACTACAATTAACCTTCTGCGTGAAGGGATGCGAAAGAAGTTCGAAACGTTGCACATCTTAGGCCAGATCGCCGAACAACAGATCGTGCAAAAGAAAGAGGTTGAATATGTCGAAAAGATTGTGCGATTGCGCGACATGTGCCAGGAACTATTCCAAAAGTGGCAGGAGCGACATTATCATACTTCGATGAAAATGATCGAAAGCATAAAGCCATACTATACCCGATCGGATGAGCTGAAGAAGAGCTACAGCGAGCTCCAACGAAAAATGACCATACTGAATATGAGGATCGTATTTCTTGAAGGCGATTGGATCCGCAGAATTATATTGCAAAATTTTCACTACCTTATCATGGAAGAAAATTGGCGGGCAAAGTACGATTGGATTCATATGCAGGAGGACGGAACCCTAGAAAACTACCGGACATCGATCGACAATCGCCGGATCGTAAATATACGAAAACGAGATCGTGACGATGCCTGGGCCATTAAGGAGTTCTATAAAAACGTCTACCTGCCGAATAAACATCCAATCGAAATTGTATTCCCGGATGCTCAGACTTTCAATAACGGCACCATCAAATTGAAGATTCGAACGTTTATATGTTTGTTAGAATTGCATTTATCCATGTCGGTTCTTGGCAATTTACAGCACGAATACAATCAATTTACAATGCAATCGAATAAATTTATCGAGCAGACGACCAAGTTTACTCAGAATCGTGGAGGAAATAAGTATTTTATGAAAGCTCGCGTCACGAAGTTGGAACAAAATACTAGAGAATTGATGGGCGAGCCGTTGTATTTAAGTGTAGGATCACCTCGTTTACGAACAATTGAGCCGCTATGTGATGTGATCTATGTAAATATCATTCCGCAAAATATCAGAAATGATGTAAAGGAAGATTGTAGTGCGCTCGATAAGCTCGAGATGATATTTAACTTTCTCATGGATATAATCGGTGATTTGATTAAATTTCTGAGTTGACTCCTTTTAACAATCTTTTCACTTCTAGGCCAGCTCGATGTAATACCGCTTAAAAAGCGCCAAGCAGTCGAAAGAAAATACCGCAAAAACCTTCAGTACAAAAAGGGTCAATCTCAACAGGCATTTTTAATCGAACAGCATATCCATCTAGCACTTGGCGAGATCAAACGCAATATGTTACCACCCTACAAGAAACCGAAACAAACCGGTAAGCTTCCACGTATCTTCTTCAAGAAAAAGCACGTAGTAAAAACTGAAGTGAAACGCATAATATCTGAAAAGAATAGACTCTTCTATCAGGCGTTCACTGAGAGCGATGGCGAAGAGGTTCAATTTGAAGATTCCGAAAACTCGGACATATTGAATTCCCTGCAGGACAATTGTATACCGTTCTACTACGATCATTTCTTACGATTGCACGATAACGAACCAAACTATGACTTTAAGACGCAAATTGAAATAAATGAAGGGCCGGAAGAGAAGCGACTACTGTACAAGGATGTCCTTCCAGAAGTGATGAAGCACTTGGAAATGTGGAAGACGGCAAAAACGAAGAAAATGGAAGCCGATATACAGAAAACTTTATATTTGTATGTGGGCGATGGATTCTAATATGAATAAAGAAATATTTTGCATTTGTGAGAACTAAATTGAATTAAACATATTAAGTAGAGGTCACTTGATCGCTTATTACTTGAAAAATCAACGACATTTTCTGAATTATTGTCAGCAAGAAAACAAATTCCTGTTTCTTTGGAGTGCCTTTTTCAACAAAATGATATCACGATAAATTGCAAAAATCGCTACATCAAATATACAGAACTGAATTGCCAAGAACTGCCTTAAAGCCATACAACTTCAGTAAATGGTGTTGTACGAGAAAATACTGTGCTACACGTCCAAATTTTTTAAGGATGGCTTAAGAAAGCTGCAATATAACTTGATCAATCAGACCTTCACACGCAACATGAAGCATCTATCGATTATTGTGTGGATCCAGAAGAAGGATGACGGAGGTCATGTGTGCTCGTAGGACGTAGAGATATAATCTGAATAAAAACAGACAGAAATTGATGCACGGTTTATAGGACATCGGAACAACGCAATTTTCTCCCAGTCCGCAAACAATCTACGAATGAGAATCACGTACCTCGAAAATCGATCAATGGGATCGTAAAAATTCCTGCACCGGATCATCCACAGTCATTTCCCAAGCTACGACTAACAAATCCAATTAAAAAAGGGTCTGCTTCTGTACGAAAAAGCGGCTATGTATGAAGTGGTTCTTGAATCAAGAAAATGACTATCAACACGTAGTAATTACATTGCAGAAAGGCTAAGAAAAAATGAATTTCGTGAAAACTGTTGTAACGTATTATATAATTATATGAACAAGAGTTAACTGAATGACTTACTGCTTGAGAACTTAAAACTGTCCCCTTTTTAAATTACTGGTTCAATTATTCTCCAGTCGCAATTTACAATAGCCTGTGAGAAGGTGCCTGATAGACGCGAAAGGAGAGGCCACAGATTATAAGCTGGATAAGAGCTACTTTGCATTATACAGTATATAAGTAGAAATTCATAATATTGGTTTGTTTTATTTAAATTTATCTACAAAGCAAAAAACTAATTTGATACCTTCTCCACGCCTGTGGCTGTGATATCTTTCTGTTGCGCAATTACCTCACTTAGAATGTCCTTTTTCTTTTCGAAATAGTCTCGATACCATAAAATGTGTTCTTTCTTTTCGTTTGCCGTAATGTACGGATTTTTCGACAAGCCGGTGCAAACCAGTTCCATAAAATGTCGAATAGGTCCCTTAACAGGACACCACTGCTCCAAATGCTGTTCGAGAAAAACGTGCTCGCTAAAATCGACTTTCGATTCGTTTTCCAATCCTTGCTCGTTATCGATTGGAAATCTCCAAATCTTGCCCTGCTCCGTCCAAACAATAATTTTCTCGAAGTAGTTCGTGGGCGGATGAACAACGGCCATTTCTAATTCGTGATTATACAGATGTGCCCATGTTCGAAGAATGTCTGGACTACCTTTTAGTGCTGCGGGGTTTTTAAAGATGTCGAGCTTCTCGCCGAAAAGATTAACACTACCGGTAGAAGTTTCTGTTTGTCTAGCTAAACGTCTGCGTTGACGATCCCGGTTATCGTCACGCGAACGGAATTTCATACCATCTTTTTTATCATGACGCGATGCGATTGTATTTCGAACGAATTCACTGCGAGTTGCCGTTTCTCTTGGTTTATTGGATCGGTCGATTTTCATTCCAACAATAAGCTCGCTGCGAATGGATAAATTTGTTAGGTTCATGAATAAGTTGGTTAAATCATACTGAAAATGGTTCTCAATGTATTGAAAAACAACCTCTATGTTATAATTAATATTTCAGAACTGTAAATATATGCGTAGTTTCTGCCGCAAATTGCAATTAACCAAAACACGCAACGTTTTTTTCATATGATACATGATCTGGAAAATATTTGGCTTTTAAGAGTACCCGCAAACTAGCGATTTTTTAATCGGGCGATAGTTCAGTTGAATGGACGCGCAACCGGCCGATTCGATTCGTCCAAACTAAAAAGATGAATATGCAAGATACCATTTCGATCGAAATCCGACTAAACTATCGGACGAGACCTTTATATGCACAGCAGCTTATGGACATTTTTCCACGAGATATTTGACGAGTTTCAAGGAAAAGTATATCTGTGGATCACCAAAATTAGTCCTGTTCCTTTCATTATTAATTGTGGCGCAATATTCTTTAATATTATTGTATTTTGAAGGAAACAGGTTTAACATGTACACCGCTATGAAATATAAAAATGAAATTCATCTCGACATGTATATGTTTTAACTGAAAGATTAACGGTGATTGATACTACATTTCTTGCTTGTTTCTACGGAGTACGTTGTCCTCTTGTAGTATCCAATTTTAAAGCATATTTGAGCAGATGGTAATTAAGTTTTTTGACGTATTCAGACCATTTTGGGAGAGTTTAAACTATCTGCAAAAATGTATAAATTGCCAAGTCTCTGTTTTGAGAAACAGCACCAAACGCGCACCATTACCGGATGTTTAGCAGTCCGCTGAATGAGTCTTATTATATTCTCGCCAGGTACAAAAAGGTCACAGAAAAATAAGTTTCGACTGAAAAAATACGTTCATACAATCGCGAATCAAATTTTCTTTTGTCCAAGCGAGTCTTTTTTTCCGCTAATTGAAACCATTCTGGGAGTGCCGCGCAAGAATTAACAAAATTTTAAATAAGAGCACTCTGTATGCTCACATTGGGCTCAGCTCATCTCTACGTGTGAGAGTTGCTTCTCAGTTAGTAAGAGTATTGTTAATGGCAGTTATAAAGATTTTACAAAAAAGTGCAAGGCGCTTGTAACAAACGTAGAAAAGTTAAAATTGAAAAATTTTTATGAAGTTTGGGAAGAAATTGCTGTAAGCGAAAAACCAATGAAAGGTCTTCTTTTATATTTTACATTTACGTTTTAAACGAAACTTTGCTGTTTTAGGATGTGGTGAAATAAAATGTTTGACATTCGGTACGTACTAGTATAAAAAAACCGATTTCAAATTTTTGATTTTACTCACTCAGTACAATTCGAGGTCCATTATGTCATGTTTAGCAAATGCGTGCTACGCTCCAACTACCTTTTACGCGGCCCTGTGTGGCTAAAGGGATTTAAACTCCATTTTCGAGGTCATGTTTAGCTGCTGTGCGCTACGCTCCAACTATCTTTGGTGCGTCTACCGGGGTTAAAGGGATTAAAACTTCATTTTTCGTGTTGAAGAGAAACATCAAACGGAACCGTCATGGCGGTTCAAATTTTAATGCAAAATCAAAAAATGAGAAATGCCAAAAATTTTGGTTGACTATATAAACATTAGAAATACTGAAAGAAACAAGGATCACTACATACAAACTTTTGAGCTCGGAGGACAAGTCAGGGCGTAAAACAGCTTCCCCAACTCTTTCCGAGGAACTCAACAAGGACCCCATACTAGCGATACCTCTTCCTGATTCAATGGTACCGAAGTTTCAATTCAAAAACCAATTTGTCCTACCTGAGAGGGAGGGACGATTGGGCGACAAGCAAACCCACTCCAAAGCCGGGATCCAGAATCGGGTACACAGAGGGATCAAAAACAGATTAAGGTGTAGGAGCAGGAGTTTATGGAGTTCGCCCAAATGTTAAATTCCACTGTAGCATGCACATAACACCTACTGTCTTCTAGGCGGAGACCCATGCTATTGAACTCTGCATTAGAGAAAATATCAGACGGGGATACATGGATTCATGGGACCACATAAATTCTGCAGATGCCGTCAAACACAGCAAAAATAAGCCTCCGAATGTGGCAAAAATCGCAAAGTGCTGTCCACTGGGACTTGACACCGGGCAACAGACTTTCAAAGCTTTGTATTGCAAAACATTCGGAAAACAGAACGTCTTATTATCTGAAATTAAGCAGATATCAGACCCGAACCCTAGCGGACGCTCTGACTGGACATTATTACAAAGGAAAGCAGATCCATAGGATTTGTCTCTCTGAGACCAAATTATGCAGGATTCCCGATGACGAAGACGAAACACCAGAGTGCATACTCGGTGAATGGCACAGACTTGTTCACAAAAGACTTCGTCACTTTGGTTACGGCTTCATGGAGCCATCGGCATTCCTAACTATTCCTCTTCGAAAAATATTAAGCTTTATTGAAAGCGCAGGGATCGATGAGAAATTATAGATAACTCTTGGGGACGTCCCTGCAGGCGAAAGCAAATTAAGTACCACAGCAATAATGACAAGATACAAAAAATTGACGACTATATGAGACAAAATAAAACGCGGGACGCATACGCGATAGTAAAATACCTAGAAAAGGGATATAAGCCCAAAACCAGTCTCAGCAAAGAGGCAGAAAGCAACATCATCAGCGACACACAAGAAATTAAAAGGAGATGGGCTTCCTACATCGAACATCTTCTCAATCTCACTCCATTAGCACCGATCACGACAGACAACATCTTAATTGAGGTTTCAACTGACAAAGAAGAACGATCATCGGCACTACCCACACTAGACGAAATCAAAGCAGCCCTAAGTGACCAGAAACTAAACAAAGCACCGGGAATTGACGAAATACCAGTTGAACTTCGGGGAAACGGGGGAAATTGCTGGATTCAGATCCAGACGATCTACAACAGACCAAATATTCTCAGAAATAATGGGGATATAACACAGACGTGAATTAAATCTTAGTAGATTTTAAAAAAGCATACGACAGTAGGATACTGTACCAAATCATGCTTGATTATGGAATTTCACCAAAACTAGTCTGACAATTGGAGGCAGACTTCAGGAGGCCAGAGCCCGATTTGGACTGTCGCGCCATTGATGATGACGGCGGGACGTCACAATAGGCCCAAATGAGACTTCAGTGACAGAGTTGACCAAACCAACCCTAATTCGAAATCTAATCTACTTAAACATATCAAAATTTAATTTATAAAGTAAATTAAAAATATGTAGCTCTCTGTGGTCCTATATAACACACACGTTGATATAATCTTCCACAACTGCCTATGCTCACAATATTTTTCTTGTCGCATCTGGCCAACGGGAAGACGTATATGCCATCCTGGAAATGACAAAAAAAACTTTATGAGTGGGAACAGGCTGTGGAAGCTAAAATTCCTATCACAAAAATTGACGCGCTTCACGTCTGCCGAAAAATGAAATGTATGTCGAAACACCTTCAACTGCGTGATCATACAGTTCCGCTTCAAAGAGACAAAGATTCTCGGCATTATCTTCGCAGGACCCCTCGCGTGGAATAAGCAAATTGGATGTAGTCGCTCCAATATCCAAAAGAAGAACGACGTACTTAAAATGCTTTGCTCTCGTAAGAAAGGACCACATATATACACGGCCATCAGAATAGCAAAAACCATTGTTTTTGGTGCATTGCAGAATGGTGTTAAACTCTATGCATTTACAACGGAAACAAATAGGAAAAAAAATCTACGTAGCTTTCAATAGCTGTGTTGTGCCCAGCCAAATGGCAGCATCCGACGTTATGAATTTCCTCTCGGCATTATTAGTCGTTCTTTTCCTGGCGCGTCCAAACTACTCGCTAAAATAATAACAATTTAGCAACTCAACCATAAACCGATCAAATTACAATGCTCGGCCTGAACCATGGTATTGCGACGTCACAGCAGGGGGATTCCACTGGTTTCGCCTTTAGTGCTGTGGCGTAACATATGCCGCGCGCCACAGGTACTGGGAATGGTTGAGTAGTTGCTTTGTTTGTGTTTTTTTTCCTCGTGATCAAATTGCAATAATTTAAAAATTGTCGCGTACCACAAATAGGCGTATTGCACTCTTACGAGGTTGGACCATTTATGGGGCACCAAAAACTGCCGATTCTCTTGATCGGCAATTTTCTACTTCTTGTACTGTGTTGAACGACTGGACTGTTTACAATTGAGTGGTTGAGTGGAAGAGTTGCCTAAGCCACATTGAATTTTTTGATGCTTAGGCTTTATCAGTTTGACCACAATAACCTTATCTTTGTGTTCCAAACTTATTTATTCACCATAGTATTACTATACATTGCTTGACAGTATAACAAAATAGAAATTATTTCTCTTTGAGAGTATCAAATTACATCTACGTTTAGAGTCCGATATCTCATTTCGCAGTAATTGTGGGTTAGGCAACTCTTCCACTGAACCACTCAATTACTATAGTTATTTAAGATATAGTAAGTTATGATTAAGTGCCAGTTATTTTTATAATCCAACGAGGAACGTCTGTTCGAATTACAGTATTTTTAAAAGCAGCAGAAACTCGATCTTTTGTTTCAGTAAAGGTAAATCCCACTTAATCACCAAAAATTAACCCTTGTTTTTTCCAGCTTACTTCAAACTCTGGGTAAATCTGCCTCCTTTTTTGTTGGCGATTCAATTTGTGGATTTCTTTCGAAGGCCGAAACCAAACTTTCATGTATTCGTAAATTTCAAGACTCATCGGCTGTAATATCCCGGGGATATTACAGACTAGAACAGCTGCTTTCGGTCTGCTTCTGCAGCACTAAGTCCAACGCTAGTTGAAGCACTACGCGTTGAGGCAGCCTACTCATCTTTGGAGGACTACGTAACTTTAAGAGGAATTAAGCTAGCCAGCAGAGCACTATCCGAAAAATCCAACCCACTGCACCTTATTATAGGGAGTGAAATATACAAACCCATTAGCAGTAGCCAGACACCCACTTCCTCTTCTAAATACTATAGACATTGCGAATGAAGTGTATCTCGACAATGCGATCCCGCCCTGGAAAATCGCCAAGGTCATCGAATTACGTTTAGCCAATTTTCCTAAAAATGCAACCCCGCCTGAGATATATCAATTCACACCTTGCCTCCAACAATGAGTTAAACCATACATACAATATGTATACGGATGGATCCTACGCGAATGAATCTACACACGCTGTGGTTGGTTGTTCTCCGGACACCCACTTGGAAGTTCTCCACCAAGGCCTACTTCCCGAAGTTCAGGTAGCTACTTTGGAGAAATAGCTGCTATTTATCATGCCCTATCGATCGCAAAGACCAATAATCATATTACAAAGATATGGACGGACAATCTAAGAGTCCTTTAGGCAATAGGAGACTCATCTAATAAATGCCCTGCAGTGAAAACTCTGAGTAACATGCTCTATGCGACCGAAAACACCTTCCTTGCATGGGTACCAGGCCACGTTGGTATTAGGGGTAATGAAGCTGCGGATCTTTTCTTTGAGTCGTGAAGCCCAAACAATAGCCTGGAATAGTAGTCGATCACATAATACAAACATTTCAAGATTACCATACAACAGCCAGCTGACTAGGGCTGAATGCATATCTATCCTCAGAATAAGGCTGGGCAAACCTCTCTTCGCTATACTACACTTTTTTGAACAGGGACAACCAGTAGATTGCTCAACATGCAGAATACAGCTCACAATCAAAAATATTCTTGTAGAATGTCCAATATCTAAGCTGGTCCCATTGGGACCAACGGAAGATCCATCGGCAACACTGCGTGATACCCTAGATCCCACAAACCGAGCAACACTAAAAAGCTTCGTGCGGCCTTTAAGCTCACAGAATATGGGATAAAATCTAGCTATTAAAGCATTAGTAATTTCGACTAATACATATAAAAAATACGGCATCATATAGCCGAGTGATTGCCTATGCAGATGATGTTGCAATTGCTGTCTCGGGAAAGCACCTCAACACGCTTAGTGAGATATTGCAAAATGCTCTCTCTATCCTCTCCAAATGGGCAGCTGAATGCGGGTTGGGTGTGAACCCACGCAAAACAGAATTAGTCCTCTTCACCAGGAAATATAAAATTCCTCACGTAGACCCTCCTTCTCTGAATGGTACTAGTCTAGTTTTCACTGATAGTGCAAAATATTTGGGTCTTATTTTGGACAGGAAACTTGACTGGAAACCTAACATTCAGGAACGGGTAAAGAAAGCAACAGTTGCGCTTTACTCGTGCAAAAAGGCCATTGGCAAAAAATGGGGTATGCAACCCCGGATAGTTCATTGGCTCTACGTGTCCGTCATCAGACCGATACTTATGTATGGTGTTATTGTCTGGTGGACGGCCTTAAACAAAGCAGTTAACTGCACCACCCTAGGGAAGGTACAGAGATCAGCATGCATATGCATCAGTGGAGCCCTGAGAACAACTCCCTCTGCAGCACTAGACATGCTATTCAGTCTGCTACCTCTAGACATTTTTGGCAAGCAAATGGCAGCCAATGCAGCCATTCGACTTAGGGCCTCTACGCAGTGGACTGGCATATATGCAGGTCACTCAACAATCTTGAATCACTTCAATAACATTCCTGAAAACACCGACTACACCCCTCCCAGTTATGATTTTGAGAAAAATTTCCTCACAGCCATCCCAACCCGTCTAGAATGGGAAAGGGATTCGGTACGGACGGAAGAGTCCGCC
Organism: Beris morrisii; assembly: GCA_951812415.1. Lineage (NCBI taxonomy): Eukaryota > Metazoa > Arthropoda > Insecta > Diptera > Stratiomyidae > Beris > Beris morrisii. The sequence goes on from OX638310.1 coordinate 103,332,533, forward strand.
CACATACATATATACGGACGGCTCCAAAACTGAAGGCGGGGTAGGTGGAGGTGTTTTCTCTGATATGCTTAACATTAGCAGCTCCTTCCGCCTTCCGGAAGACTGTAGTGTCTTTCAGGCGGAGCTTATGGCGACCAAGGAGGCCTTGTCCTTGCTGAGGTGTAATGTAATATCTACTAGGGATATTAGCATTCTCACAGACAGCCAAGCGGCAATAAAATCCTTGGAATCGGCCTCGACAATATCAAAGGTCGCCGCAGAATGTCGATCATCTCTTAAGGAGATGGCTGAACAGTTCAATATTCTTCTGTGCTGGGTGCCAGGACACAGGGATATTCCAGGGAACTGCATGGCTGACGAACTCGCTCGACGCGGTACTACCCTTCAGATTATGCCGGAACATCGGAATCTGGGTGTGCCTCTCTCTACATGTAAACTGCTACTGCGATTGGACTCAATTGAGAAAACCAACTCAAGATGGGCGGACGGTGTTACATGTCACACTGCCAGACAGATCTGGCCGGAGCTGGATCTAAAACGCTCCAAAAAGCTGACTTTGCTCAAAAGGGCGAATATCAGCACCACAGTCTGTGTCCTGACCGGACACTGTCTTATATGTCGACATGCTAAAAGACTCGGTCTCTTCTCAAACGACTTCTGTAGAAGCTGCCTGGATGAGGAGGAGGAGGAGACAGTCCTTCACCTCCTCTGTACCTGTCCAGCTCTATCAGCCAGAAGGAAAGCTCATCTTGGAGCTTACTTCTTCAACTGTCTCGGTGACCTTGCTTCAATGGAGGTCGCGAGAATCCGACGCTTCATCGCAAGCTCTAAATGGTTCGACGATGACCTTTTAGGTCTAAGTGTGTCCGTGTTCTCACGGGCAGCCACGCGTACCTACCTACCTACCTAGCCCCGTAGCTAAGATGCCTCCAGACTTGTTACCTGTGAAATTTATTTCCAGGCAACAATAACAATAATAAAAATATCTAAAATTCTCTTCATTTAGTTTTCGCTTAGTAGCTCCACAGTAATTTTACCGAAGTTTGTTTTTCCGTACTTCGAAAATCGTTTTCTTAAATCCATCCGACATACCTCAGATTTGGCGAGCTTCCAACATTCTGCGCGCTATCCTTCTCCTTACCAGCTCCTCCTCCGACATTATTTAAAAGCTTTGATAGGAGTTCGGACTCAGTTTGCTTGGTAGTGTCGCCAATTAAATCTGCAACGTCCTTCGCCGCCTGGACGATATTTTGGGATTTACTCTTATCGGACGATTCTTTTTTCCCGGCGCGATTAAGCTTCTTAGCTCCAGCCTTGGGAACTTTAACAGTTTTTACAAGGGTTACGTTATCGTCGGTGTTCATACTGGCCAGGAGGCGATTCAGACGATCGGAGGCTGAAGTCTTCTCGGCTTTTTTCCGAGTCGTAGTATCTTTCTGCCCGTCTTTCGCCGTCTGAGCTTCATTTTTATCATCCGGAGGCGAATTTTTCTCGTTCGAAAAATTAGCAACTGCTGGAGTGCGGAACATCAGCCTGAAACGAACGAATTGATTGGATACTGCAGTGCAATTGGTTGGATGGGATTCCAGAACCTACCGAAAGACGACTGGACGATTGACTCTAGTAACTAACATTTTGTTCCTTTAATTGTACTAATGCCGCCAGCACCGGTTAGGAAGGAACTCACACAAATCTGCTCCAATGACGGCACTGACAGCCACCCATGGTTTATAGGTTAGACTTTGAGGTTTAAGTCTGTGGAGGGAAATGTCAAAACAACAAAAGCTACCCAGCAGGCAAAGATTCGTGTACTATACGCCGAAAAACTTTCGACGCGTTATTTTTGTCAGGGCAAAATTAGTCTACATGTGTACAACACAAGAAATGTAGTGTACAAAAAAGTGTATAAAACACGTGGAAAAAAGAGCAAAACCTATTTCACAGGGACGTCATTTGTGGGGGAAGCAGGGGGGTATTTGCCCCCCCCTGAATTATGTATTTTTATAGATTATATATAACATATGTATATTTATATATAAAAATATATACAAACATAACATCTTGCCCCCCCCTAGAAAAACTGAAGTGACGTCCCTGCTATTTCAGTTAAGAGATGGCGGCTTCTTCGGGGAATGCGGCAGACCAGAAACCTTGTTGAGGGACCAAGTGGACGAACCGCTGCGTTTCTTCTCAAATTGAGCAGAAAAGAATGTGGTAGTATAGTTTGTGTCCTCACAGGACATAACTCGTGTGGCCTACACATGGTCAGATTGAGACTCATTGACGACCCCATGTGAACTGCTTGCGACGACAGGACCATTTCCTTCTCGAGTGTCCAGCTTACTCTTTTGCAAGAATGCACGTATACGGCGTTGATGTTATGAGGATGGAAGAACTCCGTTCTCGCTCCCTACCTGAGCCTTTGAAGTTCGTGAGGAGGACGAAAAAGTTCGAGTAGAGACTGGGGGATTCGAGTATAATGGGCAATGTTTGCCTGAATGCTCAAGATGCGCTGCTTTGCTGCGTGTCTTCCCACACATCAAACAACAACAATAGGTTTTTTCTTTTTGGCTACACCTTATATAATATAATAAGTGACTTTATCCCTCCATGGGTACACTTCCGCAGCCCAAAGTACTGGAGACTAAATACTCTCTCAGCTCAATGAACTGGAAAAAATTCACCATATCAACATACTCATGCTGTATGTTGACATTGGGCTCAGATTATTCTGGTGTGTCCGATGTGCTCCCCAAACAGTACCGAGTACTGGTATTAGTGGAACACAAATGAAGCAAACCAAAAAAGGCATGCAAAAGTAATAAAAATAGTAAATAAAAATAAATAAAAAATTAGATTAAAAAATAGTACTAAAATAAAAAATTAAAAAGTTAATTAAAGTGAAGATAGAAAAAAAAAATAAATAAATAAATAAATAAAAATAAAAATAGGAAAAAAGCGATAAAAATAAATAAATAAATAAATCGTAAATCGTAAAGAAGAAGAAGAAGAAAGTAAGCAAGCAGCATACAAAATAAAGATAGCAAAAGTAAAAATAATTATTATTGTAGCGTAAATAAGAAATAGGAGTTCGGAAAATAGAAGTGTGTATGGCAAGGTGATTGTTTCGAAGTCCATTTAGGTTTAACTTAAACTTGTACTTCTCATCTCCCTCATATGTTTTTTGAGTAGCACTTTAAATCGATCGTATTCAGCATTTTTTAAAATTTGTGGCAGCTGGTTGTACAGAGCAATTGCAACCGTTATTGGGTCCTTCCTTATTCTCTCCGTCCGCGCGTGTGGGACTCTTATGTGTTCCACTGCTCGTGTATTATAGTGGTGAATTTCGCTGCTGGTTACCTTCTACACTTTTCTACACTAACTTTTGAGTGAGTGCAGTGTTTCATTCATCCTCTTCACCTCTCTGCATACGCTCAAGAGTTAGTGCAGAAAAGTGTAGAAGGTGTAGCCAAAAAGAACAAACCTAATTTCAAATAATGCGATTTCGACTTTATTTTTCTTGCAGAAATTTCACCATTTCGTTCCACAAAAATAATCCACAGACTGCTGCTATCGCAGTAGTTGTCCAACCTGACTGTCAACTTCATTCTGACAATTTTTGTATCTGTACGCGTTGCACACTACCAAATCAGTGACAAGTGTGCGTGCGACTTGTTTATCTCTGCTGCGCTTGGAGCAAAAGTGAAAGGCGGTGACGAGCTGACGACTAGTTTGTGGATCGGAATTCGGAATGTCGTCAAACTAAAACGAAACGGCCATTTTAGTCGGAGTAAATATTTCGAGTGTCGCGGGGTTCATCGTGAGGTTTTCTAGCGTATCGCATTTTTTTTAAGTCGGTGGGAACATAGTTTCAAACGGGAAACCGAACAAGAATAATTAAATTGTGTTCGATGTGCGGTTTCGACAAATCTTTTACGCGGAGGAAGGTGTGTAGAAAATGTTGATTTGTGCCATCGGAAATTCCATTTCAGCTTTCAGTTCGTGTGAGTAGTGCGTTTCCGTCTCGTGTAACAACAATACATCGACGGCCTTAAAAATTTGCTGCAACGGCGACAATTAAACCGACGGTCTGTCCGCCCAGCGCTCAAAAAACCCGAAAATAGACTCGTCCGGATAAGGTGCACGCGATCTAAATTGTGAAAAAGGCTTAAAATATTCGTAAAAAGTCGGTGATTTTAAATTTCGTTCGTTGCGCGAATTCTGAAAAAAGTCGCTCCCTTCCAATAACAAAAAAAAAAAAATATTTTCCGAATACGTCTTCGTCTTCGCCCAACTTCTCGTTCTGTTTTCATTACAAAGTAGTGTGCAATAAGTTCGTAAAAAATTAAACAAATTCCACTCCTCCGCAACTGGAAGAGGCAGAAATTGTGTAAGAATTTTCCGCGTGTGTACCGTGTTTGTGGAAAACTTGCGACTTGTTGGATATTTGCTTGCAAATTTTCGTCCAGCGTGCAACGTTTCGTTCCACCTGCTCGTGTCGTGACTTTTTGTCGCTGCTCGCTTCGGTTTCCAGTAAATTTCTGGATTTTTACGAATTTGCTTGAAGAAAACCGCGCTCTCGTCAATATCAAAAATAGAAAAAACGATCTACCGCAGCACGACGGAAGAATTGTTGGGTCAACATCGACGTCGGCGAATCCAGAACAGAGGCTTTTGCTGCTGCAGCAACCACAAATGCTTAAATGGACGCAACGTCAATAATTACGCAAGTATCGCGCGATGACGAGCAATTAAACGTCTACGCAACTGATAAAGGTAATTAAAATTTCGATAGCATACTGTTCCCCTTCGCTCTAAACTAAACCACTTGACTAACTTTTCATCCATTGAATTTTCCGATTGGAGCGGTCTCTCGTTGACAATTTGACCGATTTTCATCTGATCAATTGCATTTAAGGAATACCACGGAACGGGCAAATGATACCGAACCTGCCAGCGTTTCATTCTGTTTACTGTTACTCTGCAAGTGTCACAACTCGTCCCATCAGTTTTGTTGGTTTTGTGGTGCTGACTGTCAAAAAATGGGGCGGTGTGTGTCTGGCTGCTGCTGAAGTGCTGATTCACAGCAGCCAGCCAGCAGCAGCCTCGCCTCGCCTCATGTGTATCACTTCCCTTCTTGCTTCGCGTCATCTTATTTAATGGAGAGAATCGGATAAAACCAGTATCGTTGTATGAAGTATGAGGCAATCGGAGGTGGTGGGCGAAAAGCGTTGATTTTGGAGGTCGAGCTCATATTGTGACACGGTTTTTTTTCTTTCTACCTGTCTGACATTTTTAGTTAGTTGATCAAATTAGTTTGCAGTTGATAAGAATAGTTTGCAGCGAACAGCTTGTCGTAAAGAGCAGCTTCTTTAATCCTTTCAAGCAATTTGTCTTCCGACTTATTACTTGAGAGCCGCACTTTGGTGCTGTATTCCATCCATTCCCAGATCTGCAAGATGCTAGGTCCTCAGACATCTCGTGCTAATTAAAATACATTGCAATCGCCAACTCTGTTTTGTATTAAGATTGCACGAGGAGACGAGGACCTACTTGTTGACTAACCGTGTTTGTACTACTGGCAGCGTTATTCCCCGACTAAAATTGTACATTCTCTGTTCAACGAATTGGGACCATTAAGGTTTTTTTTTCAGATTTTTTATTCATTTAATAATGATAAATAGGTATATTACAAATTTTATTTAGTGTCAATATTGTGTAGGGCCACCCTTAGCTTTGTTGTGAACGGAGGCCTTGGAGTGAATATTTTGTCTTGAAAAAGTCAAAATATTCGAAGGGAAAGGTAAGGTACGGGAAACAGTGGGCCAATTCCAATAACGTCCGAATTGGTGGCTGAAGCTCAAGCTGGAGCGACGCGCTTGCTGGCGTCCGGGCTAGCTGCGACTGTTGGAGGTATGTTGCTCGAAAAATCAGACCATAAACCCTAGGCCTTTACTACAAAAATTATTCGCGCCGACTTACCCAAGGAATTAACAAAAAAAAATTTACCCTTTTTTTTATTACCACTTTTTCTGTTTATTATTAGGTTTGTTCTTTTTGGCTACACTTTCTACACTTTTCTGCTCTAACTCTTGAGCGAGTGCAGAAAGGTGTAGAGGGTGAATGAAAAAAGAACAAACCTATTAGGTTTGTTCTTTTGTCATTCACAGCCAAAAAGAACAAACCTATTATCTTAGATTATATATCTAAAAGGATTGGCTATGCCACAATAAAAAAGAGCCAAGTTGTGTTATGCGCATGTCAAAGTAAAAAGTGCATGGGCGTACAAAACTGATTAAGGTAAGTGTACCTATAATGGGCCACTTAAGGACTTAATCCAACTTTTCTCAGTTTTAAAAAAAAGGTAGACATACATTTTATTTTAAACACAGACCCTAACCCCGCTTTAAAATAATCACTGGTTATATTTGATCTAAAAAGTGTTCTTATCATTAAAAAAAACTATTTATTTTTCTTAGTCAGTGTACCTATATTGGACCACCTTGTGGCATGGTGTGCTTTAATTGGGCCGCCCTATATTGGACCGCTCATCAGGTAGCAACTAAGCAGGTAATATGTTAAATATTAACATTCCCGCATCCAATTGTCATGGAGGGTTAAATTGAAAGGGTTGAAGAGTTTAAAAATTACTTATAATGTACTTAATAAAAGAAAAAACATACAGCAGACACGATCGGCTGCAAGCCAATCGTATGATACTCTAGATGAATACTGAACTACGATTTATAGTGTAGTTGGAAATAAAGTAGAATTACGTGTGTGCATGCTGTATGTCCTTTATTAAGGACTCCAATTTGATTGCTACTCAAACCTAAAAGACAATACTCAGTGTTAAATTTCATATCTTGAACTGGGTGAGTTACCGAAATAAAATTTCCTTTTTGAAGGACTTTCACATGGAATGTGCAAAAAGGACTCACTCGATTTCTTACATATTTATCCTTTTCTTTGGAACCATTCAAAAATTAATGTGTACAAAATTTCAAATTCGTAGCTTGAAGCGTTCAAAAGTTATCGGAAAATATTGTTGAACACGTGTCTTAAGGATTTTTTGTATGGAAGATACCAGAAGGAGTAAAAGGATTTCGCTGACTAGACTAAACTCGAACTTCGTTTTCACTCAAAACTAATTTGTACAATTCATAGCTAAAAGATTACTTGAGTTATTGTGAGTTTCGTAAATTAAGTGAAGACATTTTGACAGGATATTTGTATGGCAGCTACACGAAGGACTAATAGGATTTTCTTCATAATCATACATTTAGCTCTAACTATTGGAAAAATAACACATACAAAATTTCAAAGACGTAGCTTAAACCCTTCTGAAGTTATCGACCAATATTCTTGAACACGTGTTTTAAGGACATTTTGTATGGCAGCTACCCGAAGGAGTAGGACGTTAGCCTTACAAATTCAACCAAACATCCAGATTCAAAATTTCAAGATCCTAGGTGAAGGCGTTCTTGAGTTATCGTGTTCACGGACAGACGGACGGACGTCAAGCGGATTTGAGGTTTTTGGCCACAAATAAACAAAAAATAATATATAACTTTTTATCGTCCGGGTCCGAGGCTTGGTTCTATGCGTTACAAACTTTTGGGCTGGATTAAACTTATAATACTCTATATGATTTCATCTAGAGTATAAAAACAAATAAGTATATTGGTACATTTTTTAAACATAATTTCATTTTTCTTTAATATTTAATTGTGTTTAAAGTGTATAATATAGAATTATGTACTTTATTTCAAAAAATATTTTTATACACTTAATACTTAATTTTAAAAAAAATAAACAAATGAAGGACAGCACTACATCGACCATATGTTGGGGCAGGGCTTATTTTATATGAGTACGGGAGTGACCCAATTTAGGGACACAAATTTGCCAAGTGGGCCGGGGAGGCCCAATATAGGGCCGGGTATCGAACAATAGCGGTTAAGTATATCGATGGGTTTGGATTGATCTTGGCTTTCCATTGAAAGCATCAGCCGGACTTAGGGCCCATGGACCTAAGTTGGGCCGGGTGGCCCATCCGGCCCGGCCCAACTTAGGCCCACTTGGCAAATTTGTGTCCCTAAGTTGGGCCACCCTCGTACTCAGATGAAATTACGTTAAATTACAACTATGAGAGATTTCTGCTCTTTTATGAACAATATACTAATACGAAATCCCCGACTGTTGATTAATCGCTGTCCTTGAGGACATGACAGTTGGAAAACCTTCACTGGATAGGCCAGTTTTTATAAGATTGTGTTGGACTAGGTCCGAAGGAGCTGTTTCGTCAGCGAATGGCATAGACTCGTCAGAGGGTGTATCATGCCTACTATCCGAAACACCCTTACAGCTGGATCTCAAAAAAACAACAAAAATTTCTTCAAATTTGCTTCTATGGTAGCCTACCATGAAAAATTCCATTATTAAATATATACTAATAGTTGTAGTCGTTAAAAACATTAAAAGAACACTAGCACTAAATAATATTTATTAAAAAACAAATAAGTACCCTTAACAAATGCAGTTAGACAGCAGTTCAATTTAGAGAAAATATTCCACTATCACTTCTAAACCACACAGTTCAAAGGAAAAAAAAGAATTAACAATGAGAGGCGTTCGGACGAACTGTTGAAAGGTTTAGTCGTGACGTCATTGCTTTATAAGAATAAGAGATAATTATCCTTGTTTTTTCATGCTTAAGTTGAGTGGCCCAACTTAGGTACATGGCCCAATATATAGGTACACTTACCTTATTTTAGGGGCAAAAATTTTGGCGCGCATTTTAAAAGTTTCTTGCATATATTAAATAATATATTGCATAAACATTATGCAGCCACGATCAGCTGCAAGCCAATCGTATGATACTCTAGATAAAATACTGAACTCCGATTTATATTTATATTTAAAGTAGATTAAAGAACGTGAATGTAGTTTGTCCTGTATTAAAGACTCTCATTTGGTTGCTACTCGAAACTAAAAGACAATATCATCAGTGTTCAATTCATATCTGCCTCTCAATGAGTCACCGAAAGCAAAATTTTCCGTTTTCAAGGACTTTCACATGGGAGGTGGAGCAAGGACTCACTCGATTTCTAGAATATTCATCCTTTTACTTAGAACTATTGTTATAACATACAATGTTGTACAAAACATCATAATCCTAGATTGAATCGTGCAAAGACTATCGGAAAGTAACCTTGAACACGTGTCTTAGGACTTTCTGTGTTGGAGCTACCCGAAGGAGTAGGACGATTTTGCTCGGTAACGAACTTAGCCTTACAAATTCGACCAAACATCCAGATTCAAAATTTCAAGATCATTGGTCAAGGCGTTCTTGAGTTATCATGCTAACGGACAGACGAGAATATCTGGTCCGTGGTCGATCGCCCAGCTCTAAATCCGCCCTGGTATTTATTCACCAATTACTTTATCAGCAAAAGGCTTATTTCTCTTTTCTAGGATTTTCGTCAAGATCTTATATGACGTACACAACAGGGATATTCCTCGGTAGTTTTCACAGCAGAGTTTGTCGCCTTTTTTATAAATTGGATATATGATACTCCTGCGCCAATCTTCAGGAAGTGCTTTTGCGTCCATATGTCCGAGATTAATCTGTGTAGGAGATGTGCTATGCAGGTGTTTAGAAGTTCAGCTGTGATTTGATCAGTGACCGGCGCTTTGTTGTGTGAGCTGTTTTTACTTCTTCGAGTGTGGGAGGAACATTGTTTCACACCTTCTCTTTTGTATATTTCTTGCGAGATCAATTTCTTAAAATTATTTAGTCGTCCTTCATTCTTCGAAAATCAAGTATTTCTTAATTAGTTTAAAATAATTAGTTTAATTGGTTGTGTAGGAGTTTGCGAAGGTTTTACTGTGAGAACATCAATTTTTTGACTATTTTAGCGAATCTCGATAAAAATGTCAAAGCCTATAAAACGTTCACTAAAAATCTAAGTAGTCGAAAAGTTGCAATTAAATTTGGAGTACCTAGATAAATGCTCCAGGACTATCTGCTATGAAAAGTTCCGGAAGGGTACCAAAAAATGGGCCGCGGAACGATATTCGACCCATGCAGAATAAATTCAAATCGTCAATTGGTGCATTTCCCTGGCTAAATTTGGATTTTCAAAACTTGAAAACACTGTGCAAAAAACCATGAAAGAAGATAAACGAGAAAGTCCTTTCAAAGATGATAGACCAGGAACAAAGTGGTCATGAAACGACATCCTCAGGTTTCTTCTCGTATTCCAGAATCAATTTCAAAAAGGCGCGTTGCTGCCACCGAAAAAGGACTACGAGAATGGTTCAAAGATCTAGAAGCATACCTTTCTGAGCACGGACACATGGAAATACTTCTGGATTCATGGCGAGTTTTAAACGGGGTCGAAACTGGGTTTTCAATGTGCCCAAAAACTGGTAAAATTATTGCTCCAAGAGGATGGAGAAACAATTACCAAGTAAATATGGGTAATGAAAAAGAAGCCCTCACCGTGTTGCTAGTTCTCACAGCCAATGGAAATATAGCAACCCCAATGGTAGCTTTTCCGTGTGTTCGTCTACCGGGAGAAGTCGTGAGAAGTATGACAGTAGTAGTTTGGATTCAGAATCGGGATGGAGGAAAAGTGATACTCTCTTCGAGTACGTGGCAAATTCGTTTAACAACTGGTTGGAAAATCAAAAAATTCAGAATTTATACTTAAAATTTTTTGTTCCGGAACTTGAAAAACCGAACGAGATACTAACAGTTCCTTCCAAGAAACGATTCGATCTTGCTGAGTTGGTTTGGATGTATTCAGAGTACATTGCGATAACAAGTAGTATGTGAACAGTAATATTTAATTAGAATTACCACGCCAAAAAAAGGTACCTATACAAACTTGCTCATACAAGAAATACCTACATCGTGGAAAGACTCAATAGTATGGTGATGTGATGATTACAAAATTGTTCATGAGGTTGCAGCTAAAATAAGCAGCGAACTTATATCGAAGGTGTGTACTCGCACGATCACTTAGTGGTTCTTTAGATCAGAGGAAAAATACCGCGTTAAGTCATAGTACGTATTTCAAGGTTGGACACATTTTATGGAAAAACATTTTTTTCTCTTTATTTTTCATCTAATTATTGTTCTATCGAGAACAGTCTATTTTACATTGTAAATTTGTTTTTGTAATTTTTTGCAGACAATCCTCAATTGAAATTCATAAATGAATAACTAGAAAACAACAGTTCACTTATGTTTTTGTATAAATTTACGATAAAAGAAATAGAGATTCTAACGGCTTAAGTACTTTCTTTTTATCGGGTACTAAACGGGGTGAAAGTTGGATGTGATCTTTTGGCCGGGTTTTTAAAAGTTGAACGGCTTTGTCAATAGGTTTTTCTGACGCCCACATTTTATATTATTATTGCAAAGTCATCTCGTACTGATCTTCTTCTTTTATCAGTAGCGAAGCGTGACTTGAAATATGAGGGTAGCGCTACTGACATCTAGGGTAGTGGCATAGTTAGTACGATGTTAAGCCCGAAACACAATGCTCCCGTTCCGTTCCGTTCCGTTCAGCTGTCAAAGTAGACCTTATGGGTTGACCATGTAAATGCACACAATGGTCGTAACGGAACGGATCGGAAAAGTTGACCAAAATTCAACTTTTACGGATCACATAACCTCACTTGTTGTGACGGAACGGAACGGAACGGGAGCATTGTGTTTCGGGCTTAAGGCCAATCATTGAATTCACTAGTGTAAGTTCAATTCTCAACCTTGTTTGTAAATTAGTCGACATTAATTGACTTGGCAAATCGTCTTTTTTATAGGTACATATTATTGATAAATTAAGTCGCCGCTTTTGTCCTTTAGTCGATCTCAAATTTGATCTCCATGGTATTTTATTTAGTACATTCTGTGTCTGAACCCCTGAACCTGTATATGGGGCCACGACAGGTATTTATTCTTTCTTTGGAATGTTGTGGGCAGACAGGGCGCTAAAACATCAGAGCACCCGCGTTGATCCTACTCGAAATTCAGCCACCAATTGGATGTAGGTGGAATTGGTCCACTGTTTCCTCATACATTACCTTTCCTTTGAATATTTTGACTTGAAAAAGTCAAATATTCACTCCAAGGCTTCCGTTTACAACAAAATACGTATGTGTTTTTTTTTTTAAATTTACTAATGATATTTTGGAAACAACGTTATTTCTTAAAACTAATTAAGATGCACTATTTCTCTAAATATCTAATAGTTACGGTGTCCAGCCGCCACAAAGCTTGCCATTTTTTCCTGCAATTTAATTTTAATTGTTTCCAAGTTCGCCTTAAATGCCTCGGGAAGTCTTTTGTTGTTTTTAGGTTTTTTCCTTGTAATGTGTACTTCATGTATGCCCAAACATTTCCAATTTGATGGGCATCTGGAGGCTTGAAGGCCATTCCAATGTAGTGATGGCATTTCCTTTCGTCCACGTTTTACACAAGTTGCTTTGATGTTTCGGATCGTCATCTTCCTGGAACAGCCAGTTTGAGCTGTTGTCTCCAAAGAAATAATGAGCAGATGGCAGCATTCCTTTTCGATAAATCTCAAACATAAATTGAGCGTTTGAATTATTCTGAAATTTGATTAATTTTCCGAGTCCTGTAGAACTGAAGCATCCCCAAACATGGATCTTTCCAGGGTATTTAACGGTGCACTGGATTACTGTTTCGCCTTTTTTGGCCCAAGCACGCTTTGCTGCACTGAATAGTTAAAAAGAAGAATAGTCAAGAAGAAGATTCAGTCCCTATTTAAATTTTCATTCGCCCAAGCCAAACGTTTCTGCACGTATAACTCTTTCAAGTCGAAGACGCCCTTTGTGTTCTCTTTAAGAATAGAGTGAAGGAATAGAGCCTTTTTTCTGCTAACAATATTTTAGTCTTCCTTAACGTTATCTGTGTTTTTTTTCGATAAGACGTACAATATTATTTTCCTTCCTGGTTGTAGTTGTTGTTCGTCTGCCGCTCCGTTTTTCATCAGAAGCAGCAACCGAACCGCACAACTCTGTGGTCAGCCGTCATCGGTATGCACAACTATTGCATGCAGGAACGCGAGTGAAAGTTAAGAAATTCAAGAGAAGGCGGAGGTTAAGAGATGCAAGAGACGGTGGAGGTTAAGAAATGCAAGAGACGATGGAGATTAAGAAATTCAAGAGACGGTGGAGGTTAAGAAATTCAAGAGACGGTGGAGGATAAGAAATTAAAGAGACGGTGGAGGTTAAGAAATTCAAGAGAATGTGGAGATTAAGAAATGCAAGAGACGGTGGAGGTTAGGAAATTCAAGAGACGGCGAAGGTTATGAAATCTAAAAGACGGTGGAATTTAAGAATTTCAAGAGACGGTGGAGGTTAAGACATTCAAGGACGGTGGAGGTTCAAGAGTCTGAAACATCAAACAAAATCTAAATCCGATGAAAAATGAGGGAAGACTAAAATTGTGCAGAGAAATGAAGAAAAAAACGTCAGAATTTGCGACTCTTTTTCTTGCTATCCTGGCCGCAATTTTAAGTTTTTTTTAAATCTGTTTCCGGATTTGGAATTTGGGCAAGGTGCGAGTGGTGCAAATAAAAACACTCTTATTCTGGAACCCGCCGAAAAGTGAACTGCGATTTTCTCAAATTATTTTTTATCATCATTATTACTTTCTCAAAAATTTGACAGTAAAAATCCAAAATGAAATAATCGCGTTTTTAAATTTTTTTTCAAAAAGGATTTGGCATTAAATAAAGGAAAATTTAAGGCTTTGTTTCTCTCGCATTTGCAATGCCAGAGTTATGGACATTGTTCTACTCAACAATGTAGTTTCGCTTACCCGGAAAGGACGGTTTTATAGAAATCGATAAAGCAGTTTCCGAACGCTTTCAACGATTACAAGTGCCGGGAATTTTATAATTTTAGTTCATGCAATTCAGATTCCCGCTTCCTCACGAACTAGTTTGCTCCCTTAGTTCGTTAATTCGCGGGTTGTTGGATTGGAGTGGACTCTGATGCTTGCTCAAGGCTCAGTGATGACATAGAGTTGTATGGTTCGCGAGCGAACTAGTTCGGAAGATTGTTGCTATAAGTGGAATGAGCTGCCGAAAGCTCGTAGTTCGGTTTAATACCAAGAAACTGCTATCTTGGCAACAGCCCAGCAGGTACATCATTTATGTAGAATTCTTAATAACGATGTCCACAATTGCAGTATATGTTAATAGGAATATTTGGTAAAACCACCATTAGTGAAATACGAAGGCGGCTTGATAATGACGTGGAAAAATTGAGAAAACATAATTTTATCCGGAAAAATTTATTTTATTTTTCAACGTAGTCTCCTTTTAGCTCAATACACTTAGTTCAGCATTTTTCCAATTTTTTGATCCCTTCCAAATAATATGATTTGTCCAACCCTTCAAAATAGGCGTTGATTTCATTTATGACGTCAGTATTCGTGGTAAATCTCTTTCCAGCAAGCCATTTTTTCAAGTCTGGAAATAATAAAAAGTCGCAGGGTGCCAAATCTGGAGAATACGGTGGGTGAGGGAACACTTCGTACCGTAATTCAAACAGTTTTGTCGTTGCAACAGCGGACTTGTAAGCCGGAGCGTTGTCGTGATGAAACAACACTTTTTTCTTCGCCAAATGAGGCCGTTTTGCCTTGATTTCAGCATCCTATCGAACCAATAACTCAGAATAATATGCTCCCGTTATTGTTTTTCCTTTCTCCAAGTAGTCGATGAATATTATTCCATTGGAATCCCAAAAAACTGTCGCCATAACCTTCCCAGCTGATGTAACGGTTTTTGCCTTCTTCGGTGCGCTTGAACCGGCTTCCATCCATTGTTTTGACTGTTCTTTGCTTTCTGGAGTTCCATGTTTCATCAACAGTTACGAATCGACGAAGAAATTCATTCGGATTACGTTGAAACAGTTGCAAACTGCGCTGTGAAGTTGTCACATGAGTGCGTTTTTGGTCGATTGTGAGCAAACGCGGCACCCATCTTGCGGATAGCTTTCTCATGTCCAAATGGTTTTTCAAAATATTCCAAACACGTTCAAATGAGATGCTTACTACGTTAACTATCTCACGCACTTTGACTCGACGATCTTCTATCACGATATCATGGATTTTATCGATCATTTCTGGCGTGGTGACCTCATTTGGACGACCTGGACTTGGTAAGGTTTGTGTGCTCGTACGACCACACTTGAATTCAGAAAACCATTTGTAAATCATTTGGATCGATGGTGCAGAGTCCCCATAATGCTTATCCAATTTTTCTTTGGTTACTTTAGCTGTTTTCCCTTTTAAAAAATTGTGTTTAATCAACACACGAAATTCACTTTTATCCATTTTCAACGATTTTTGTAAGTCGACTTGCTTAGATGGCTGCTTCTCGAAAACTAAACGAGGTATCAGGCTTAAACTTTGCAGGTAATCTATTTAAGGATGGTCTAGGTAAAAAAATAACGAATTACTTACCTGCCCACTCCTTTTCCACGTCATTATCAATCCGCCCTCGTATTTACAAGTATATCTAATGATTTCAAGTGGAAGAATTTTACTGAATATTCGCACTTACTCTATTCTCTTCTCTAAAAATCCGTTCAGTAGTCACTCACTAGTCATAGTCAGTCGTTTAATTGTGCCGGTATGTGTGCGTTAGCTTATCTAATCAGCCGTTTACTATAGAGCTAAAGCTGTTACTTTGTGAAGAATTAAGTTGTGTCTTCATTGTATGTGTTTCTGAGCGACACGGAGACGGATAAAAAGAAGATTTTTTGATTGTCTGTCTCTCTTCTAACCGTGGTCGTAAAGTTCACTCTGTTAGAATTCGTTATCCCTTCATTTGTTTTATTTTTTTTTATTCACCTTTCGAATTGAACTGCAGTTCACCAAAATGATTTTACTTACTCACTACAATGAAGTGCTCTTTTTGAGTAGTGAACGGCCCATCTCTAATAGGATCGCTCTTCCGAACTAGTTCGTTCGCGAACTACACAAGCCAAATGTGAACCGCATAGTCGACGTGGGTAAAAAATCTGTCGTTTCCTATAAAAGGGGTGATTGTCAGACCTGCCCGGTCGTGAGGTAAAACGAACCTCAAGGTCGGGATATAAGAGGAGTTTATAAAAGAGGGAGGATTACATTTAGATGACGAACGTTGTTTTATAAATAAGTTGGGGAGACCATTTACATACACTTCTATCTAGTGCTACAAGTAAACTCTCAATACTGGAAGGGAGGCATTGAGAAGGGGAGTACATGAACAAAGTAATCTACCGAAGCCGATTTACTCGATGTTTGCTGGGCGATACTGTTTTATAAGTCTTGGCTAAGGGTACTTACTTCGTATGAATATTTTTAAAATCCTTGTATTCTGGATGGATATTACCACCTCAAATTGTCCCCTACTAACGCTACATTTTTTATACAAAAAAACTAGTTTATATTGAAAGTCGGTTAAATTATGACAGACACACGAAATTTCAAAATCAGGTGGTTGGTATGGTTCAGTAAACCAAAGTCCTTATTTTGTTTGACATGGTTATACACAAAACTATATTCTTAAAGCTCGAAAAACGGCTAATATTATAATTTAAGGTCAGTAGTTTCCTAAACTTGCCTTTACTTCTCGTAACTCGCTGTACAATAGAGATGTGCAAAAAGTAATTATTCGTTATTTAGTATTCGATACTTCAAACGATTACTAGTATCGAATACCACTTTTGAGAAGTAGTCGATATTGCCTCATTTCAAATACCACTCAATAGCACATCTCAAATCAAACCCAACATATTTTACTCAGCTTGGTAAAGTATTAGAAGAAGTATCGAATACCGAAGTAATTGAATACAATACCACGGGATTCAAATGGTTGTGTATAGTCAAATGAATACCTCATGGTTGGTAAAGCATTTGAAGAAGAATCGAATACCAAAGTAATTGAATACTAAAACATGGGATTCAAATAGTTCTGAGTATATTGTCAAATGAATACCCCATGGCTAGTAAAGTATTTGAAATAGTATCGAATACTAAATATCGAATACTGAAGTTGAATTGAATTGCACATCACTACTGTACAATCAAACAATTTCAGTTTAACATTTTCGTCTAGTTCATGAGAAGTACTTAAGAAGTGCATTAAACACAAGCTGTGCCTTCTTTTTCATTCGTAACTACTTCATTCGACTTGTATTATTTAGTCCTTGTTAAATTATAGATTTTCATAAGATAGCAAAAAAATATTCCACCTATAAACTATATCCGAAAGATTCAAGTAGTCACCACTTTACTTTAAACTAAAGGCTTCCGAACGACCCAACTTTCCTTATAATCGCTAGCTATTTTTCTTAGTACGGACATAGGTACCATTGAGACCGTAATACAGGACATGTCTTACAATTATACTATACATGTACATCCGATCCGGTTCTCTTTGTCCTCTAACATTCATTTATTATCGCGGGATCGATACAGAGAAGCAAGGATTATATAGCATACTTCAGCGTAAGTCATGTGGATACGGTGTATTTTATAGTTTTTTTCTTATACAGGTTTAGAATATCCTCGATAACTTCATATTGTGGCGTGGGGTCTTTCTCTTTCTTATAGCATAATGGAAAATCCTTTACTCTATAATGTAACACTACACACTCCTTTTATTTCGCTTCCGGTGACGTGCAAATAACCTCTTCCTTCTTTATTTAAAATGAAGAAGGAAGAGGTTATTCTAGAGTTATGCCACTCGTATAAATGTACAATATTCTAAGGTCAACTCTATTTACGTCTATATCTGCATTATGTCGGGTATTCTCTAGCTGCCGTTTAACTCTATCTTAAACGCATAGAGCGGATATTGCATGTTTTATGCGAAAAATAAATCATTTATAGTCCGAAGAAACACCTGTTGTATTTCGAATTAGCTTCTTTGGCCTTATTCTGTGGTTTATTTATTCAGGATTTTAGAAGTTAACGGGGTCGGTAGAGTAACTTTTTGGGTTGAAGGAAATTCTTTTCTTTTAATAAACTAAATATTCTGCTCATTGAAGGACACTTCGTGATTGTAATTATTCCTATAAAAAATTTAAATAAATTTGTTTGTTTATTTAGGAAAAAAATTGTTCTTTAGGTGTTGAGTGGTTAATTTCATGATGAGTAGTACTTATGAGAATTTTTATACATAGCTTATAGTGACTCATAGACATTTTATTCTGCATGAGATAGACTTCACAGTGAGGTACGGTGTAGTATGGGGAGCAGTGATAGCGTTATTGAGCACAGCTACAGTTTTGTAATATCTTTAGCTTTGTTTGTTTAAGTGAACAGAATAATACGTTGCGATTAAAATATTAGTTTCATCGGAATATTTAGATAGTATGATGAAAAAAAGGAACCAATGTAGACAAATCTGACCAGACGTTGAAACGTAACCCGTTGAAACGTGTATCGCACGTACCAACGATATGGCTTTAAAGGCTTTTTTTAACGCGGGGAAAAGCATCAAATGCCCTGAAGTGCGGGACTTGAAACCGCTAAAAACTCCTCGCCTAAACCCACTACCGCCCGGGACTACCGTTAAGTATTACGTCAGGAGGAGAGGAGCATGAACCTCAAACGTCAGTTTACTGTCACATATAATGTCTTATGACTACATTGTCTTTGTCATCTTGTCTATGTCTGCCTATTTTAATTAACTGTCAATAGTTTCAGTTACTGTAGACACTTCTGTGTCAGATAGTTCCCTTCTTAATCCACGATGAGGACTGTCACGCACATCTCAGTCACTGCGTCCCAGATCTCCTTGCTGTTCAGCATATGTGGGATAGTGTTGTCAGGGCTAATATTCTCTCCCACGATGTCTTCTACTCTTCTTCTCTCCATTTAGTAGATTGGGCAGTGAAAAAAGACATGCTCTGAACTTTCTCTCGTATCTCTACAGGTTCGGAAAGACGCCGAGTGGTCGATCAAATGAGGTGACCACCCCAGAAATAATGAAGAAAATCCACAAAATGGTATTGAATGACCGTCGACTGAAAGTGCGCGTGCTAGCAGACATGTTAGGCATTTCAAAAGTACTCTACATCGCATATTGACTGAAAATTTCGACTTGAGAAAGCTGAGCGTAAGTTGGGTGCCGCGCACACTTCCGTTATCGCGACCAAAATCAATGAGTTAAAAAAGTTTGAATTGCTTCCTCACGCACCCTATTCGCCAGAATTAAAGAAAATGGCTCGATGGTAAAAAATTTGCCAACAGAGAAGAGGTGGATTCTGCGGCTCGGCAGTTATCCACTATAAAGAGGGTATCGAAGCTATCCAACAAGGAGACTATGTTGAGAAATAAAGATTTTTTTCTCAGAATGTTTTGTGTTTCCTTGGTTAGGTCAGGTACTTCTGGAGGAGCTCTCGGAGGTTCCCAAACTATATGGACGGACAGACAGAACAGATTTCCAAAAAACATCAAATATTACACTATGTTGTTTTTCATAGGTATTAAACCCGGACTATACGGTCCGTTTTTTTCCAAAACACTTACTCGATGTTGTTTTGCTATATCTTTAAAATGAAACGACATAATTTCACAATTTTTTTTTTAATGTTTATTTGGATCTTAAAGTTTTTTTCCATTACTTTTTGAAGATGATATCGGTCAAGTAGGCGCCGCCATTGTTGATGACCATTTGGTCTCTTTTTACCGCATTTTCAATCATTTTGGCGATAAGTTCTCACAGTTTTGACGGATATTCCAGCTTCCAGATAGACACGTGACTTCAAAAACTCCAAAGAAAGAAGTTTAAAGCGGTCAAATCGGGCGATCTTGCCGGCCAGTGCAATTCGCCAAAGCGAGACATTAGCTGTGTGTGCGGTTGCACCACATGTCCTCCAGTCTCAATTCATCAATTTTCACCAATAAAAACTCTTTGATCATGGTTCTGTATAGCTCACCAATCACAGTAACCGAGTTACCCACGGTGTCCTCGAAAAAATGAGTCCCGATGACATCTCCGGTATAAATGGCGAACCATGCAGTGACTTTGAGTGGATGTAACGGCTTTTCGTGAGTGACACGTGGATTCTCAGTGTCCCAGAAGCGCAAATGTTGTTTGTTTACGTATCCGTTCAGATGGAAATGGGCTTCGTCGCTCATGATGAATTTCGACCGAAAATCGTACACTTCGTCGTTGAAGTTCAGGAGATCGTGAGCGTAATTTAGACGCGATTGACTGTCTGCAGCGAGTACGAGTATCTAATGGCCTATCTGCACTTTGTAAGGGAACATCTTCAAGTCTTTGACCTAAATGCGCTGCAGAGACGAACGTGTAAGGCCCAATTGCATGGAACGTCGTCTGGTCGACGTTGATGACACATCCGCTACATTTTCAGCCAAAGCGGCGATATTAAAAGATATAGCGACTAAACACCTTAGGGTCAATTTTACGATCTTCAGTTAAACTTTAACTAGAAGTTTTGTATTCAAATCAGTCAGTTAAAGTTCGAGTTAGAACGTAAATGAACATCGTAGGAGCGGGCCTTAGTGTTTTTGAACAGTTGCGTCAAAATCTCTGACGAATTATTCCATAAAAAAGTAGTCACGAGTTCCATGGCTTGTCGACGTGTATTCTGCATCTGTTTACTTGAAAAATAACAAAACAAAACTAACAGTTGCCGCCATTCGCAAAAGTTATAAAATCTTCCAATAGGGTGATTCATTTTGGGCCACTCTGTATTAAGTAGACTCGGTCGATGCCTGTCATCTTATCAAAACTTATTGCGGCATTTCTGTAGAAGTTAGATTTTGCAAATATAGATTATTGTAATATATAGATTATTGTTAGACGCCAGTGTATAAACTATAGACAAGACTGTATCTTATCTGTAGAAATGTGACTCTTTAGTTAGCGCATACGAGCTTCTTAATATTGGGGAATAATTAAATCATTTCCTTTTAATTAAGATCCTTTTTTATACAATGAACCAATTGGTTTATTATTTTTCCTATCGGTTCTATTTGTTTGTCGGGAATTGCGATATGTTTTCAGATGACTGGCGAGAGAATAATGAAGTAGGGAAAAATAAAAATAAACCGATACTATGTATGTACATATAAAGTCGGCTAAGAAATCCAAACAAGCAAAATTTTCAAATTTGAACAACATTGAAAGTGAAGAGTTTTCTCTCGCGATATTTGCGTTATAGCTTAGTCAAGGCACGGAGTTAATGTAAACATAAGTCGCGAAACTGGGTAAACTGGTTCTCCAGCTTGTTGTTTGTTGTATACGTACCTCTGTATTATTTTGTTTAGATCGTAGGAAGTCATCCATATCAGGGGAAGGGGTGGGGGAATGCTATTGCGACTAATATACATTTTGCGATTATATAATTATTATTCTGTTGTCGCAGAGCAAACTGTATAGCACTTTGCTACACTCTACACTCACCAGAATAAAGAAATAAGCACGGCTTCTTGAAGTAAATTTCAAATCATTATTTAAATTTCTCTTCTATGGATTTCCGGCTACAAATATGTGCTTTTCAATAAAAACAACTGTTCACTATATACTTGAACGTATATATGTTATCTAATATTTTGCATTATCAAGGTCACTTCGAATCTTATAAATATGAAAAATAATACCTACAGACATTATACATAATTAACCACCCACTGCAGTATTCTTATACTCTAGATGACATCGGTAGAGTATTATAAGTTTAATCCAGTACAAAAGTTTGTCACGCGTAGAAGTTAGTTACGTATTATTTGTTGTTCATTGATGGCCAAAAATCGGAAATCCGCTTGCAGTCCGTCTGCCTGTCCGAACGCATAACAGCTCAAGAACGCCTAGATCTCGGCAGCTGATATTTGATCACAATTCGTTAAAAGAGATTTTTAAGGCAAAGCTCGTTAACGAGCGAATTCATCTTACTCCTTCTGGTAGCTGCCATACAGAAGTCTTTTCACCCCAGATCTGTGTTATGGGGTGTTGTACTTCCCAACCCGACCCGGTTTCCGTGATCAAATCGGCATCAGTTAACATCAAACATATTTTTTTTCTTATTATTATTTTTTTTTTTCGTTAAATATTTGAGTTGTGTTTTGGCGGTTTTATAACAATCATGACTGAATACTCGCTTGGTAGCTGAGTTGACTAAGCGGAAAAAAACACCATTTATTTGCTGTGAAGGTCTTTGCGAGCGCGTTTTTTACAGCAAATGTATTGGCCTATTGGGGACCATTGGTAATGCTATCACTAACTCCTCCAGTGGTCTTTACTGGTTCTGCAGCACCTCTAGGCCGGCATGC
This sequence comes from Beris morrisii, assembly GCA_951812415.1. NCBI lineage: Eukaryota > Metazoa > Arthropoda > Insecta > Diptera > Stratiomyidae > Beris > Beris morrisii. The sequence continues at coordinate 103,354,869 of OX638310.1, forward strand.
ATCTCTGTCAAGCTGCAATCATTGAAAGCATATGTCAATGCGGTTAACGAGGTGTTCCAAAGGCTGAGTACAAAATTTAGCAGTACACTATGCGATATTACCATTAATAATATTCTTGAGCCGACTTCCGTCAGTACTGTTCATCCAGTATCTTGCCAAAGCTAACTACAACGATCCTGCGCGATCTTCTGCTAGACAATTGCGCTCGAAAACTGCGGCACTTACTACAAGTGCTATCACTATTACCACTCCAACTGTGTCGGCATCAGACTCAGGTCTGCAAAGGGAAGCAAGACCCCAGTGTCTCTAGCTGGTGAGTCACTTCCACTTTCATTTTCATCTCGTTCGATGACGGCCACATCAGAGCTTACTTCAGAACAGTTCCACCGGAAGCATCTAATAGGCTGCAGGTCATTGTGTCTCCAAAAAGTCTATTTATCACGCGCCTTGCATACATGACTACCACCGATGACGTACTCCATCATGTCACATCAAAATCAGGTTTCATTCCTCAGAAGGTCACGTGCAAGAAGCTTACTCCTGATACCCTGGCCAACTGTATCACAGCTTCATTCAAACTGTCATATCCCCCGAATCTGGCCGCCATTGCTAAAATCGTTTGCTGGCCAGAAGGTGTTTTCATCAAGGACTTCATCAGCAAAATTCTTCGACTGTGTCCTTGTAAAAATCAGTGTCCCGATGTCAACAGTCTGTTCGTGGCTTGCGTCTACGTTCCTTGCGCCGGTAAGCCTAACATATATGATAATCTTTTCTCTTTACTCTTAAATTACATGAATATTTTTTATCCCTCATCATCCTTCATCATATGTATGTGGTGATTTTAATTTACCCTCTGTTCTTTGGTCACCTAACTTTGAGTCTATTCTCAATGTTACTTCTAACGCTCTCTTCTCTAAAGTAGCGTCCTTTTGTTACTTTGTTCTCTTAAGCAGATCAATAATGTAGCAAACCACCATATTAGAGTTTTAGATTTGGTGTTATCGAATTTCGCTAGCATTCTCTTACAGTTTTACCTCGTCTTTCCGTAAGTCTGTGCCCAGTGTAAAGAAATTCAACTTCACTAATGCGAACTTAAGCTCCATTGAACTCGCTCTGGGTAACTTCAACTGGAATACTACCTTCGCTCATCACGTTATTGAATCTTCACTTCAGATTTTCTATAAAATTCTCAATGGACTTATTCACCGCTATGTCCCCGTACGAAAGTTCCCTAAAATCAATCCTCCGGTCTGGTTCAACACCGAAGTCGCCAAAGCACTTCATCTAAAAGATTTAAGCCGCTCCCGTTACTTGAGGCCTGGTTCTGAAGAAGATAAATCTATGTTCCATTGCTACCGTTGCCTGGCAAAATCTACATAGTCAAAGTTGAATCATCAGTCAACCGTAGAGAGACTAAACTTTTTTGGTGTTATGTTCGCACTTTGCGGTCTTCCCCTTCTTTCCCCAATGAAGTGAGTTATAATGACTCCACTGCTATTAACTCTCAAGAATCTTGTGAGCTCTTTGCACAATAATTTTCGTCTGTGTTTTCAGCCCCTACATCTTCATTCATTCCTCATAGCCTCGAAATTTCACCAACCCATATTTCTCTTCTCTATATTGCTCTCTACGTTATTGAGCAACTACTTGGAGCACTAGACAGTAGTGTTGTCCCGATGGCCTCCCCAACTTATTCTTAAAGCCACTTTCGTCTTTCCTGTGTATTCCTCTCTCCATTCTCTTTAACAAGAGCCTTTCTGAAGGCATATTCCCATCATTATGGAAGCAAGCCTCTATCATTCCCATCCTTAAGAAGGCGATGCAGTTGTAGACACAAATTATCGCCCTGTTTCCATGTGTCTTGTTTCTGAAAAGCATTCGAGCGCGTCATACACGATCACTTATATGAAAATATAAGTGACCTCATTCTCCAGGAACAGCATGGTTTCTTCAAAGGCTGCTCTACCGCTTCTAATCTTTTACATTTCACAAATACAGTGGCAAAAACGCTTAATTGTAGAATGTAGGTGGATGTTGGCTACACTGATTTCTCCAATACAGTTGACCATAGCATGTTTTTGTCAAAATTGCAAGTCTGCGACATCGGTAATACTTTTTTGGTGTGGTTTGCGTCTTACCTTGCCGAACGCAGTTCTCGTGTTGTTCTTAAGGTACGCGTCCACTAGAGGCGGGCCGCATCGCAACGGTGCGGGACGGATTTTTCTTTCTGCGTCCACTTGGGACGGATCACGTCAGACGGAAAATGCCGACCCCATCTGTTTGGCTGTGTCCACTGTGATGGGAAGAGGTGGGACGAGTCGGGGCGCCATTCTGCTCAAGCAGAAATCCGCTCGCAAAGCGATCCGCAAGCAAAATCCGTCGCGCACCGATGCGGCCCGCCTTTAGTGGACGCACTTCCATAACAATGTATGGCAGGCGGATTTTTGCGATGCGGCCCGGCCCGGCACGTCCGCCCTAGTGGACGCGTACCTTTAATGGATGTTTGTCTACTGTATTCTTCTCGCTCTCTGGTGTTCCTCAGGGCTCAATATTAGACCCACTCCTTTTCACAATCTTTTTTAATTACTTACCTCTAAGCTTTCACTCTTCGTTCCTTCTCTACGCTGATGACCTCAAAATCTCCTGGGAGATATCTTCAAGAAGTGACTGTCTCCTATTACAATCTGATCTTAATGAACTAACCCTATGGTGCTCATATAATCGGCTTCCACTTAATGAAAGCAAATGCCATAAAATGAACCTATACACTTAAATACACAGTTATACCCTTAGCGATCTTGGTGTAACTTTCGACCGAAGACTTAAATTCGACATTCACTTCCAAAACATTATTTGCAGTTGTCTGCTTTTATTTTGAGATCCGCTTATTTCTTTTCCAATATTCAAACGTGCGTCCAGCTCTATCTGACACTTGTTCGCAGCGGATTGGAGTACTGTTCTACAAAAATAGAACTACAAAAATACAACGATTTTTATATTCATTCCTCAAGGGACTCGAGTCAGTGTTTCGGCGAATAACCATCACAAATTTATTACTACGACCATCGTTGAATCCAAGAAGGTCTTCAGAAAAACACCATCAGTTGGTGTTCAACTGCTGTGGAGAGTGTACCCCAATATTGATAGACGCATTTGTACGAAAAATCCTACGAATTTAAGGAAAAATAAGACTAGCGGATCCGGTAGAACAAGGCAGCATTAAGAGGTGGTAGTAGGCTGGAGATTTTTAATCGGGTGATAGTTCAGTTGGCTATGCAGCACACTGCGCACACCGACCGTTTAGTTTTGTCCAAACTAAATAGTTTAATATGTAAGACGAATCCCTTTCGATCGAAGCGCGACTAAACTATCGCAGGATATCGCTTATGGAGATGCGCACACGCACCAAATTAAAAATCTCACACAACCGGTTTTCTCTCTGCATTTCTCATCGTGTGTGTAACATGTACTACGTTTACATGGGAGGATTGAATCCGGATTCAATCCTCTAAAATCGCATGTAGACGCAGATCGGATTGAAATGAGATCGACTCGATCCGAACCAACTTCTCGACCTGGATCGAATCGAAACCGGTTATGTCGTTCGTCATTTCTTCGATCTTCTCATGTTTCGATCTTTCGATCCGGTGTTGTCATATACGCGATCCGAATTTCGATCTTTCAATCTTTCGATCTTTGGATTCTCCATATAAACGTAGTAATGTAAATAGATCTGTCTGGTTTGTGCAAGTACTAATTGACTGTAAATATCGATCGATAGTTTGAGTAATGTGCGCATGGACATCGACTAAATAGTTTATTCGGGCGCAGCTAGATGTGATTAAAAAGTTGCCCAACTGTTCAGTCTCCAGTATCCGCTAGCCCCAAATCTGAAAAAAGGTTTGCAAATTGCCTTGTCAATCGATCAGCGGATAAATTATGTAAACGATGGTAGGTCTCAATTTTAGGCTTCATTAAGTACTGGAGAAGGTATCTTATCGCGTATTGAAAAAAACAATCCGGTGTGCCTTTTTTTCCCGAATAATTTCTGCTGTAACTTAGAGCCTAAAATGATGTTCTTAAAGTCGTCGAACTTATCCCATCCCTCTTTCAACGATTTATTTTTATATCTTCTGATGGGTACCTTAATTCCGAAAAAAGTTGATAAGAGCACGCCGTCACTACAATAACGATTTATCCATCAATTTTACATTTCAATGAATTTTACTTTAATACGGAAATAGAAAGGAGGCGGCCATTCGAAAATATGAAAATTGTCTTCATCGATATTTCCAAGGACGTTTTGTGGGATTATAGTCGGCAAGGAATACAAGGAAAGTAAGGGGTATCCGTACTACGAGGGCGTAGCATAGGTAGCAAAAATGTAAAACAGGACACCGAGACGCCTTCGCCTGAAACAATAAAACTGCCTGTCTCTTGAGAATAGAATACATGCTTGAATATCCAGCTCCCAGCGTAGTATAGTACTCTACTAACTATCTATCAATTAGTGCTAGATATTCTGCTCTGTATAGCTTATGATGGTTTTGAATTTTTGTCTCTCTTTTGAAACTATGGAGCGTGACTCTAAAAATAAACAATGGTATAGCATCCACATATAGGATCTAAATATAATCACTGAACACATTAAATGGCCCAGAGTGCCAAAAATAATTTTACATGCTAGCAGAGACACTAGATACTGATGTGCGACAAGATACTTAGATGTCTGTTTAAGCGAGAAGCGACATATTCCCTTCTATAAAATGCCATGATATGTACGCACTGCGGGTTTCGGGACGGGAAACTGTTGAGTGTTATGGGGATTTACAAATATTATGGGGACTCTCCTACTCTATGAATTTAGTAAGATTTGGGGCTTTGAATTAGATCCTCAGTACCCATTTAATTTTCACGTTTTAGTTACTTTAAATTTTACTTATGAAAGTAAGAGTCATATTTTATTGATTTTGTTTGGATTCATTTTATTACTCTATGGTCTATGCGGAATATTTTCTAAAAGTTTAAGTCAATATTCCCACGAATTTTGAGTAAATTAGGTATTGCAAAAATAGTTGCAACTTTTCTTGTCATAAATACCAAACTTGATTTTAGAAATAGTCTCAAATAAACAGTGTTTGTAAGACTGTGATCTAGAATTGAAGTCACGGTGTAGTTGTCACGACAGTACGTAGTGGGAGGTAGAAATTTATTGAAAGATTAATTTTTATAGGGACTTGGCTAGTTTCTCGCTGTTTCCCGACAGATGGTGTTATGTAATCCTTTTTGCATCGGCCAACTATATCGTGAAGCTCCACCAGTAGGCTTATGTAGCATATGTTATTCCGCCGAAACATGTCGAATTTCGTGCCGAACAGCTGCTCCAACGGCAGAAAAGAAAAGGTTTTTTTCATCGTATCGTGACTGGTGGTGAAAAGTGGATACACTACGATAACCCGAAGCGTAGAAAATCGTGGGGTAAGCCCGGCCATGAATCTCCATCGACGACAAAGCTGAATATCCGTGGTCCCAAACTCATGTTCTGTATTTGGTGGAATCAGCTGGGTGTAGTGTATTATGAGCTCCTCAAACCCAACGAAACCATCACGGTAGATCACTCATCATCAATGGCGCGACAGCCCAAATCGGTTCCTGTCCTCTTGATCACTATCGGCTACAATTGATGCGTTTGAGCAGAGAATTGAAAGAAAAGTGGCCGCAATACGAGGAGAGACACGACAAAATAATTTTACGGCATTACAACGCTCCGCCACATATTGCAAAACTGGTCAAAACCTACTTGGAAACGATCAAATGTGAAGTCCTACCCCACCCGCCGTATTCATCGGACATTGCTCCTTCCGATTATCACTTGTTCCAATCGATGACTCATGGACTGGCTGAGCAGCACTCACATTCTTATGAAGATGCCAAAAAAATAGTTCGATTCGTGGATAACCTGAAAAGATGAATCGTTCTTTCGACATGGTATTCGTATGTTGCCGAAAGATGGAAGAAAGTAGTCACTAGCGATGTACAATACTTTCAATGACATGTTATTCACCTTTTTTTTTTTAAATAAAGCATTGATTTTCACGAAAAAGAACAGCGAAAAATTATTAAAAATTTTAGGGGGTGATGGTGAGAGGGGTGGAAAGAAAAAATTCTGATTTTATATTTATTTAATTTATGGCTATATGGAACCACCAGATAGACATGCTGTTGTAGCTGTATTAGTTCCAAGTAGAGATGGGAAAAGCAGTTCATTTCAGTGAAGTACTTCACAACTAGTCATTCACTTTACAGAATTAGTTCAGTGAAGTACTTCAATTGAACTGTTCACTTCATCTCTTTTCTTCTCTAACCAGTTGTTCAATAGTCACTAGTCACCAAACACTACTCCTTCAATTGAACAGTTCATTTGCTCTATTCTCTTCTCTAACCAGTCGCTCAGTAGTCACTCGTTCAATTGTGTGCTGGTGTGTTAGTTGGCATCTATAAACAGCCGTTCATTAGTCAGACAGTTCAGTTGTGCTTGTGAGTTGGGAAATAGGAAGAAGAGCGATGTAAACATGTACAGCTACTCTGTCATGGTATTATCCTCGCACCGCGTATAAATATACTCAGGCAATGCAAAATACCGCACGCACATGAATATGAATGAAATATATAATAAATCACGGAAAGAGAAGAGCTGTTGTCTTCGCTGTGTGTGTTTCTAAGGGACACGGAGACAGACGAAACGAGAAGATTGGTTGGTTGTCTGTTTCTCTTTCACTTTGTTAGTCTTCGTTCTCCCTTCATTCGTTTTATTTTGTTTTTATTCATCTATCGAATTGAGCTACAGTTCACCAAAATGACTGAGTTACTTCACCTACTCACTTCAATGAAGTGTTTTTTTAGAGTAGTTCACACATGAACGACCTATCTCTAGTTCCAAGTTTAAACTTCCTAGCGTAAATCACAAGATGATGAATTGGCGGTACGCTTATGTCGCGTTCAATTCGGACCGATCGTGTGCACACAGTGCCTATTCTCGAAACCGTGAGCAGTGTAAGCGCTAGAAAATTACCCCTTCATGCAAATTGTATGCGTTGTGAGCGCAATTCGGACCGATTGTAAGAGCGCTAAAAGTGCAGAAAGCGTAATTCGGCTTAAGTGACCTTAATGACTTCTTCATATTTAAATTTTGACAGAATCTAAAAAAAGTCGTATAGCATAAGTCTTAGCAAGAATTTACGCGATTTGAAAACATTGTTGGCTAAGACTTCAACGATCACTTTTATCTTTCAAATCCTTGGGAACTATTCAAATCTGGTTACTTATCTTACAGGGCAATGCCTTTAGGAAAAGAAGTGAAAAGACAACTCATCTTCTTTGTGTTTCATGGAAGGCGGTCCGATCATGGTCAGAGTGGCCAAAAGGGCAACTTGCAAAGACCTCCTGTGCTTACAGTAAGAAAGAAGCGTAAAATAAGAACTCTCGTCGAGGACGAAGTTTATATATGAACCAGAACTGATAAAAAATTAGTCCCCTATATACCGGCAACAACACAAGACACGTCAGTAGAACATCGGTGAAGGATTACATTAAAAGTCTAACTAGAAAGCACAAGACGCCGGAGTTCAGGCTACCAAGCCTTGAAGGAGTCGAACTGCATCTAAAGAAAAAAGCGAAATATCGAGTCCTAATCTTGTATAGGAAGCTAAATTGGAAAATGAATGTTGGCTAAGCGCCTTTTGCGTGTAAACAGGCAGTTGAAACATTGGCTGTACACAGCGGTTGAAGGACCCATTCTGACGTACGGGGCACTAGTATGGTGGAAAGCCGCAGAAAAATGTATCTCCTAAGGGAACTGAGTGGAGGGCTTGTGTAATGATCACAGGGGTCCTGCGCACAACGCCAACAGCGGCACTGGATGTTTGCACGATGCTCCAGGCAGGTAACATCCTGTTGATGGGGGATATGCGGTCAGGATATATCACTCTACATTGAAAGCCAGGCGGCTTTGAATGGATTGGAATCGAAGACTATGAAATCCCAGCTAGTAAAGCGCTGTCGAGAAGTGCTCAAGCCAGAATAGAATACTCGGAATACTGACAGGGCACTGCTTGCTAGGGACTATGTATATGTTGAGTTACCCACATTTTGTGTGAATGCCAGGCAGTTGCAAGGAGTCGAATGAGGTGGTTGGGCAGCCTTTTCTTTGGCAATTTGTAGGATCTGAAGTCGATAGGGTACAAGCTGATCAAGTTTATCAGGGTGTTGGGGATGATTAGTGACCTATGAGGTTCCGAAGCGATCGCTATGGCCCTCTTTTGAAGCCTAGTATGCGCGATGCGCTTTACCCATTCTTAAAACTACATTAAAAGTCGCCCTTGGGCGTCTAAGAAACAGTGTGTGTATCCAGCAGGAGTTTCGCAAATTGTCATGTAGGATGGAACCCGTTGTCGTACAGCAAAGTTAAGCACTCAGAGTGCAAAATACTATTTTTCAGACGTGTGGACAGATTCGCCCGATCTAAATCCTGTCAAAAATGTATGAGCTCGATTAAAAGAGGTTGTATTTAAGGAACCAAGGACAATGAATTATAAGTCGCTGATCGAAAAGGGAGTAAAGAGAGAATGAAATTGTATAATACCTACATATATGAAAAGCGTATTTTCCGATAGGTGGAGAAATTGATCTGAACTCGCTATAAACATTTATGTCATTAATCGAATTTGTGGTATACCTACTACCCTACCCTAATGCTCTTATTTATCTTTATAAGTCCACCAATTATTATATAACCACTCTTACATGCACATTTCTAATGTTATAATTTTTCTTGATTTTCAGGTATGTGCTCAAACAAGATATACAATACATGCATTTATTTTGTCAGTAAGTATGTACGCGACATCAGCGGATACTATTCCAATTGGAAATAAATGTAGTTGAATGTTTGAACAAGTTATTAAAACATAGATATTTTGTTATCGCAAGACTAATCAAATATCACGTTTTACCTATTAAATTAAATGGAGTTGCATTCATCTTATCTTTTACATGGTTGCAGTTTATCTAATCAGCCCCGCAAATAAAATTTCCGCGACAATCTTATGTACGCACATATTTAAAAGTAAACAGAGCTTTAACATTTTGTGGAAATTTCGATTAATAAAATAGTGAAGAATTGATGATTCAGTTAAAAAACGATAGTTGAAAGTATTAAGTTTTGTAGCTGAAGTGTATTAGCGCTATAATTTTAGTCTACAAATGTCTTAATTTGAACGCCTCTGCCGTTGTCTACGTTAGGTTAGGTTATGGTGGTAGCCATCCAAACTATTAATCGACTCACTTAAAAAATTTCTATTTGTATGTGATACAATACTTTAAAGCAATCTCAAAGCCGAACTAGATTCTACTCTGGGAAGTCTGGTCCTTCGCTTAAAACAACAAAAAATTGAGTGGCAGAGTTTAAACGAGGCCGTACGAGCTGTCAAGATGAACAACGCAGTGGTCGAGCAAATGACGTGACCTCGACAGAAATGGTGAAGAAAATCCACAAAATGGAATTGGCTATTGGATGACCGTCGACCGAAAGTGCGCGTGCTAGCAGACATAGTAGCCAGTTCAAAAAGTGCTGTACATCGCATATTGACTGAAAATTTGTACATGAGAAAGCTGTGCACAGCCAAGCAGCCATGAAGGCCCTTAGTTTGAATACAATACGATCAAAACTAGTTCGACGATGTCGTGGAATTCTTAATTCTATCGGGACACGCCACAATATTACCCTCTGCTGGGTGCCAGGCCACTGTGGAATCCAGGGGAATGAGCTAGCTGATGAATTTGCTCGAGCAGGATCCAGCCTAAGATCACTAGTGGAAGACCAGCACGTTGCTATTCCCATCGGATCCATAAAACAGTCTATCGACTCACTATGCTTGCAGTGGGCAGGCAATAGTTGGTCAAACCTAACTACATGCTCAATATCAAGAACTCTTTGGTCTGAATATGATCACGGGAAAAGTAAGTATGTCCTGAGCCTAAGCAGGAAAGATGCTAGCTTACTAATCGGTGCTCCGATCGGTAGACACGCTAGACGACTAGGTGCCGAGGCAAATGATCTCTATCGTAGCAGCGGTAATCCAGAAGTGGAAGAGTCAATCTTCCACGTCGTATGCGAGTGTCCGGCCCTATCGGGAACGAGAAGACGAAACCTGGGCGCTTATTTCCTCGATGACCTTGGTGATATCGATAAGGGGAAACTATGTAACATCGTAAGTTTTATAAAATCCACTAAATGGTTTTAGGTTCCATGAGTAATCACACTCAAACGAAGAGCACAACGGACGAGCACCAACGTCTAAGTGCAGGAGGATGATGGCATATCACACCATACCAAGCTGTGTAAAAGATGGCTGCCGCGTTTGCTCACAATGGAACAAAAACAACGTCGTGAGGATGTTTCAATCGAGTGTTTGGCGATGTTTCACAGTAATAAAACCGAGTTTTTGCGACCATTCAAAACCATGGACGAAACATGGATCCATCACTCCACACCTGAGATGAAGGAACAGTCAAAACAATGGACCAACCGGGGAGAATCGGCTCCATCTGCAGGTTACGGCGTCAGATTTTGAGATGTGCGTGGGATAATTGTCATTGATTATCTTGAAAAGGGAAAAACAATTAACGGCGAGTATTATGCGAACTTACGAGGGCGGATTGATAATGACGTGGAAAAATCAAGGAGTGGGCAGATAAGGAATTCGTTATTTTTTTTTTACCTGGACCATCCTCAAATAGATTACCTGCAAAGTTTAAGCCTGATACCTCGTTTAGTTTTCGAGAAGCCGCCGTCTAAGCAAGTCGACTTACTAGAATTGTTGAAAATGGATAAAAGTGAATTTCGTGTGTTGATTAAACACAATTTTTTAAAAGGGAAAACAGCTAAAGTAACCAAAGAAAAAGTAGATAAGCATTATGGGGACTCTGCACCATCGATCCAAATGATTTACAAATGGTTTTCTGAATTCAAGTGTGGTCGTACGAGCACACAAACCATACCAAGTCCAGGTCGTCCAAATGAGGTCACCACGCCAGAAATGATCGATAAAATCCATGATATCGTGATAGAAGATCGTCGAGTTAAAGTGCGTGAGATAGTTAACGTAGTAAGCATCTCATTTGAACGTGTTTGGAATATTTTGAAAAACCATTTGGACATGAGAAAGCTATCCGCAAGATGGGTGCCGCGTTTGATCACAATCGACTAAAAACGCAATCGTGTGACAACTTCGCAGCACGGTTTGCAATTGTTTTAACGTAATACAAATGAATTTTTTCGTTGATTCGTAACTGTTGATGAAGCATGGATTCACCACTGCACTCCAGAAACCAAGCAACAGTCAAAACAATGGAAGGATGTCGGTTCAAGCGCACCGAAGAAGGCAAAACCGTTCTATCGGCTGGAAAGATTATGGCGACAGTTTTTTGGGATTCCAATGGAATGATATTCACCGACTACTTGGAGAAAGGAAAAACAATGACGGGAGCATATTATTCTGAGTTATTGGTTCCATTGGATGTTGAAATCAAGGCAAAACGGCTTCATTTGGCGAAGAAAAAAGTGTTGTTTCACACGTCCGTTGTTGCAACGGCAAAACTGTTTGAATTACGGTACGAATTGCTCCCTCCCCACCGTATTCTCCAGATTTGGCACCCTGCGACTTTTTATTATTTCCAGACTTGAAAAAATGGCTTGCTGGAAAGAGATTTACCACGAATACTGACGTCATAAGTGAAACCAACGCCTATTTTGAAGGGTTGGACAAATCATATTATTTGGAAGGGATCAAACTACGTTGAAAAATAAAATAAATTTTTCCGGATAAAATTATGTTTTCTCAATTTTTCCACGTCATTATCAATCCGCCCTCGTATTGCACCTTTTGAGTGATGAAATGAAGGAAAAACGGCCGCATTTGTCGAAAAAGAAAGTGTTGTTTCATCCGTTATCGCGGTGGCCAAAATCAATGCGTTGTTCGAATTGCTTCCTCACACACCCTATTCGCTAGATTTAGCACCCTCGGATTATTTTTTCTTCTCAAACTTAAAAAAATGGCTCGGTGGTAAAAAAAATTGCCAACAGAGAAGAGGTGGAGTCTGCGGTTGACGGTTATTTTGAGAATCTTGACAGTTCTCACTATAAACAAGGTTGCGAAGCTATCCAACATCGCTGGGAAGAATGTATCGACCTAAAAGGAGACCGAGTTGAGAAATCAAGATTTTTTTTCTCAAATTTTTTGTGTTTTCTTGGTTTCTTTCAGTAAATAGTTTTGGCTAGCTTAACCAATTTCAATAGCAAAGCAATCATTACTCTTAGTAAACCAAAAAATATGGCAACCATTGTATGACGTAAAGGTCAAAATAGGTTTAGGGCCGTATTATTCACTTCGGGTTATTTTCGCTTTAACCACTGGTTAATTTCTCTGGGTATAAAATTGTATTATTCACCTCTGGTTTGCGATTTAATAGGTCGGGCTATCTTAACGGCTGGTTTTCCAGTTTTCCATTATTTTTCCAGTCAAACGCCAAAATTTTTATTAATTATTCAGAGAATGTGACATTTTTCTTTTTTTGTGTTAAATTGGTATTTTCAGGAAAGATATTGGCTGCAATTTTATCATGGTTGCGAATTTTGGAAACAGTACAAACGATGTGTGGGATGCACAGTCTACACGTTCAACGAGAAACATCCCATTTGATTGCAATAGTTTGTGCCACCGGGTGATTGGATTTTATAGTGCGTTCAACAGTACAGTCTATTATGTATCTCCCAAACCCTTGGAGCTATTAAATTTAAAATTTATTTATTGGGTAGATTGAGTAGACCCCTTCAAGTGGCGACTTTTTGATGGGTGGGAGTGTGAGGAAGAGGTGAGAGGCGTTTTAGACGAAAAATTTTGGTATTTATATTTCACGAATTTCAGAAATTTCGAACTTACATTGATCAATGATATTGTACTCATTTGGAATAAATTTTTTATATGATTGAAGGGGCTTGGGAGTTCAGGAGAAAACAATGCTGCCGAAACGCTCGAAAGCTGAGATTGAAACATTCTAAAATCCATTCCTAAACGGTTAATGTCACAAAGTTGAAACTTAGTGGTTGCTTCTAGACTAGCTACTTGGTGAATAAATCGAAAATAAATTTTTGAGAGTGGTCAGTGTCGTGGGTGGATGGTGAAAAACTTTATTTTGAGATGTCTCACGAACCAATTACACCAGAAAGAAGGAAATTTGGCTTATGTTTAAAGATGGATGGAGGAGTTCGTTGAATATAATTTTTTTAGGGAGGTGGTGGATCATGGAAGTGATAAGAATTTTTATAAACAATCACATCTCATATCTCAAAAGCTGTATAAGACAGAATCTTAGAATTCATACGAAAGCTAGGACTGATACACCCTAGATGAAAACTCGAGGGAGTGGTTGTAAGGAGTGAGGGTGGAGAACGATGAAATGGAAAAAATTTATTTTACTTTGTAATTCGGAATCGGCAGAAACAGTTCTTGTCGTCCCATATGTCAATGTCGATTCGTTGTGCCATTTTGTATTGGCAACGCTCCAGTCGTCTTCTTCGTCAGAATCACTGCAATTATCCCACAAATGAGATCTTGCCATAACTACAATCGTGAATAATACAAAATTTGTCAAATCGCCGGTTAAATCCCTGGGTATCGTAATAAACCGGAACTTTTTCACCGGTTGAACTTTTCCCTGGGTAACTTTAATCACTGCTTACAAAACCAGCGAATCACCGGTTAAAAACGATAACCGGTGGTGAATAATACCAAATCTCTGGGAAAACTGGAATTACCCAGAGGTTATGAAAAACCCGAAGTGAATAATACGGCCCTTAATCTTTTAAGTTTATAACAAAAAATTCAATTCAATTCAATTCAGACGAATTCGATCAAGCGTTCTATTTCGGCGCTATGTCCTAGATACCCACTTATTTTGTTAAGGTCACCAAAGGATAAGAGAAATAGCTCTAACATTACGCTACACACCTTGTTCCTTAATGGACATTTAACACTGTACTTGTTCATTTTCATAATTTGTCATAACGTAAAGTACGCCACGCCCTAAGCGTTAAATTAAAAAATTGCTTAATTCAAGTTTTCATCATAAACGGCTGTAGGTTATAAAAGTTACGGCATGACCGCTATGGGCGTAAGTGATAGGATTGATGTTGTAGAGGATCCACAAATTAGAATGCATGTTAATATGTATAGCGTTCGTCGGATTAGATTTCCTTTTTTAATTACTATCATCTAACCTTGAAGGGTGTATAATAAACAACTTGCATGTAATATCCTTACTATCTCGTTTGCTATTATGTTAAGTTCTTTTACGGTTAATTAAATTAAATTATAGTCTTTAACCTTCTCCATTGCATATGTATATGAGTTACTATTTTCAAGAAAAAACTCATTCATAATAAATTAGAGAACATGTTTATACGAAGCTGGTCCCAGAAATACTTAGCCTAACTAAGAAATCACAACAAATTTGAAAAAAAAAACTTTTTTTCTCCTTTGAGGTCGATACACTTTTCCCAGCGATGTTGAATAGCTTCGATAATCCCTTTGCAGTGAGAACTGCCGAGCTCCTCAAAATAACCGTCAACCGTAGACGTGTATGAACCGGTGCATTGTCTTGATGAAACAAAACTTTTTTTCGCCAAATGCGGAGATTTTTCTTTGATTTTCACTCAAACGGTGCAATAATTTCGCATAATACTCGCCGTTAATTGTTTTTCCCTTTTCAAGATAATCAATGAAAATTATACCACGCGCACCCCAATCTGACGCTATGACCTTACCTTCAGATGGGACCGCCTTCGCCTTCCTTGGAGTCGATTCTCGCCTCTTAGTCCATTGTTTTGACTGTTCCTTCATCTCAGGTGTGAAGTGATGGTGAAGTGCTCCATGTTTCGTCCATGATTTTGGATGGACGCAAAAACTCGGCTTTATTCCTCTGAAACATCGCTAAACACTCGATTGAAACATCCTTACGACGTTGTTTTTGTTCCATTGTGAGCAAACGCGGCACCCATCTTGCGCTCAGCTTTCTCATGTTCAAATTTTCGGTCAATATGCGATGTACAGCACTTTTTGAAATGCCTATTATATCTGCTAGCTCGCACAATTTTAGTCGACGGTCATCCAATACAATTTTGTGGATTTTCTTCACCATTTTTCGTCAAAACTCCGGGGGCTAATACAAAATCTGGCTCAGGAAAGCGCATAACATTACGTTCCGGTTAGTTTGCCAAAATGGAGAAAAGTCTATATGAGTGGTTTTTGGGAAGCAGAGGACGGAATGCTCCAATTAGTAGCAGAATTTTAAAAAGCAATGCAAGATATTTTGAATAGAAAATCTACGATTTTTACGAAAATATAATCTTGACATTTTACTTTATTATATTTTAATAATAAAGCATTGTCATCGACCTGAACTTTCAAAAAAATTTGCTATCCTGAAATTTTGTATTTTCACGTTTTAAGACTAGTAAACGCCAAAAAAGGAAAAAAAAATGTCCGCCGTACGCAAAACTGTTTGAAGGTGCGTAGCTCACAAACCCCTTGAGATATTAAACTAAAATTTTTATGGTGGGTAGAATGGGTAAACCCCTACGAGTGGCATCTTTTGGAGGGGTTGTGGTGGGAGGGGGAGCGTTTTAGAAAAAAAAATGTTGGTTTCTAAATCTCAGGAACCGCGTATGCTAGAAGGTTGAAAGTTGGAACTTATACCAGGTATGCAAGTATGAAACCGGAATTCACTCCTAGATGGCTCTAGCTGTCAAAGTAGTAACTGTCAAACCGAACCATGGACGCCATTTTGTTGTTTGGATATCTGATAGAGATATATAATACCCAGCAATACCGGTTTCATACAACAGTGTAGTTTTGACGAGCGTTGAACATGTCAACTTTTGTGCCTGGGAACGACGATATGCGGACAGCATTGATTTTCTGTTACCATTTAAAAAAAACGTCTGCAGAATCGCATCGAATGCTTGTTGAAGCTTACGGGGATCATGCACTTGGGAAATCACAGTGCTTTGAGTGGTTTAAAAATTTTAAAAGTGGTGATTTCGACATCGGAAACAAGGAACGTGGAAAACCACCGAAAAAGTTTGAAGACAGCGAATTGCAGGCATGGATGCGGATGACACCCAAACGCAACAACAACTCGCAGATGAGTTAAATGTGACCCACCAAGCCGTGTCCATACGTTTGAGAGCCAGGGGTAAGGTCCAGAAGATGGGGAAATGGGTTCCACATAAATTCAATGCAAGACAGCAGGAAAACCGAAAAACCACTTGCGAAATTTTGCTCGCCAGATACCAAAGAAAGTCATTTCTCCATCAAATTGTGTCTGGCGATGAAAAGTGGATTTATTTTGAGAATCCGAAGCGGAAAAACTCGTGGGTATCTCCAGGCGAACCATCGACATCGACTGCAAAACCAAATCGCTATGGACGGAAGACAATGCTCTGTGTTTGGTGGGATCAGAAGGGCGTGATCTATTACGAGCTGCTGAAACCTGGCGAAACCGTTAATACAGAACGCTACCGACAACAAATGCTCGATCTGCAGCAAGCTTTGCTTGAAAAACGGCCAGAATATGGAAAGAGGCAACACAAAGTGATCTTGCTGCATGATAATGCACCATCACACACGGCACGACCGGTGAAGGAAACGATTAAGGCTTGTCAGTGGGAAATACTTCCGCATGCGGCTTACTCACCAGACTTGGCTCCTTCTGATTTTCACTTGTTTGCATCGATGGGACACGCACTTAGTGAGCAGCGCTTCACGTCGTACGAAAATGTCCGAAAACGGCTCGATGACTGGTTTGCCTCAAAAGAACAAATTTTTTTTTGGCGTGGCATACATAACTTGTCAGAGAGATGGGCAAAATATATAGCTAGCGATGGGCAATACTTCGAATGAAATATGTTGTAACACTTTTGTAGAATAAACGTCTATTTTTCATAAAAAAATTCCGGTTTCATACTTGCATACCTGGTATACATAGAACTATGATAGTGGAAACCCTTTGCAAAAAAATTGTCGATAGTGGTTGAGTAGTGTGGGAGTGGAGGGAAAAACAATGCGCCCAACACGCTTAAAAGCTGAGATTGAAACATTCTAAAGCCATATCTCCTGAACGATTCATCTCAGAAGGTTGAAACATTGTGGTTGTCTTAAGAGATACTAGGATATTACAAAAGGGTTAAAAAATTTTAAGTGGGGTGTGGGGGTGTGTGGTGAAAAATTTGAAATACAATATCTTCCGACTCAATTGTGCCAGTGAGATAAAATTTGGTTTATTTATATAGAATTACCAGTGGAGTCTAGTAAATGTGAAATTTTTGAGGGTGGAGGTGAAGCGCGGAAGTGGGGGACAGCCATTTTTCAAAAGATTACATTTTTATATTTCAAGAACCGTACCAGATATGATCTTGAAAATTTTACAAGCGGAGAAAAATTAGAGAAAAAGAATAACCAGGAGGCTATTTGGAACGTTATTTTTTAGGTTGACAATCGCATAGTAACATACACCGCATTTCAGCATTAAAAGCGTTTCGGACTTCTACCCATAAAATAATAAAATTGGGCCCACGCTATTGGCAGATTTTTTATATTGAAATGAAATAAAAATTAATGTATGCATTTATGAATAAATGAATGGTCTTTGTCTGTCAACGGAACAATTTTAAACAGGATATGTTGATGTTCGGGATAATGAACCTCTCGAAATTAGGACCCACTATGAACATTTTAGGGGTCACTATGTCGCCAGTCTATTGTATTGCAATCGACCTAAATTTTAAATAATATTTGCTACTCTGAAATTTTGTATTTTCACGTTTTAGGACTAGTAACCCCAAAAAAAAAAAAATGTCCGTGTGTCCGCCGAACGGAAAACCGTTTGAAGGCGCATAGTTCACAAACCCATTAAGATGTTAACTTGAAATTTTTTGGTAGGTAGATTGAATGAACTCCTACGAGTGGTACATTTTGGGTTGGGGCTGAAAGTGCGAGATGGGGGAGCGTTTTTGACTAAAAATTTTGGTTTCCAGATCTCTGGAACCGCTAATGGGTAAACAACTTTGGATTACAATATCGTTTGAACCAATTTTACAAGAAAAATAAAAATTGGTTTCTGTGGTCGTATTCGAATGCTTTGCTTCGTCTACGTCTAGTTATAACAGTTTATGACGTCAGACATAGCAAAACTATGTCTCAATTCCTTTTCGGTTCGTGTCTTGACTGCTTTTATTGCAGCTGAGCTATCAGTCAATCTTAGCAAATGTAAAAAATTGAAATTTTTCTATTGAATCTAATTTTATTTTTGATTCATGAAGTGTCAAATAAGCAGCTGAGCCATTTTGACGGTTTAACTAAGTTTTTTCTAAACTGTTATAATATCAATGCTATGCTGTGACGTCAACATAGACATAGACGAAGCAAAGTATTCGAATACGTCCTAAGTATAGGATTACAAGTGAAATCTATTGTAAGATTGTTTAGAGTATAGTCACTGGATGAAGAAGAAGGCACTTAGGGATAGTCTGGCCATCGATGACATCCGACGGTTTTTGTATTCGAAGTCGAATTTCGAATTTTAGCCACTCTCAGTTGTGTGCGTGAGAATGTATGAACACTGTTCTGATGACAATTCTAAACGTCAAATGTCGATTCCGTTGTTTACTTTTCAGTGAACACAGAAATGAGGTACTTAAACAAGGGCATTGTTGGCTTAATACCCGACGACAAGTCGGCAATTTTCCGCGGCAATAGCTACTGCAGGACAAATATTATCGGCTTGAACTTTCTGTGCTGAAACACGTGAAACGTAAAACACAAAAAACTCAATTTGACGCGTACTTGACAATTGGAGAACTGTTACTTGACATTTCGAATTTTCGGCATTAGATCATCGAAGATGTTCGAAAATCAATCTTTAGATGTATGTGTGCGGTATTTCTCGAATTTATTATTCTGATTAAGAATAATTCTGATAAATATTTGGAGAACAAAATTTTTTTTTCCCAATTTTAAAGCACTATGCACCTATTATACAAACTCTTTAGCTATTTCAGTACCTTATAAAAAAGTCCGACGGTTTTTTAAATTTACCGACATTTGCCGGACATGTTATGGCCAGAAAATCCCTAAGTGCCTTCTTCTTCATCCAGTGACTATAGTTTAGAGGGGAGCACGGAAGTGAGGGGATAGCAATTTTTCAAAATAATAAATTTTTATATCTCAAGAGCTGTACCGTATATGATGTTGAAAGTTTTGCAGCATTTTGATAGAGGTAGCAAGGTACGGCGGTGGGAGTGGTTTTTGTATCAGAATTGGCTAACGCTAGAAAGTTGAACTTACTACATATATGTAGATGTACTACAGGAGTAATTAAAGCAAAACAAATTTCAGATTTTCATTTTCACAAAGGTGGAGTAAAGAAAATTTGTGTGAAAAGGGTTTTTTTTCACAATTTCACGAATTTCGTTATATATTTTAGTCATGGCGCTTTATCAAATTAATTTTACTTCTGCGGGCTCTTCATACGATATAAGCGCCTAGAAACCGTTTTCTAAATTTTTCTATTTAAAACCCCTAAGGTGGTGTAAAGTGGTTGTGACTTGCGAGCATTTTCACGAATTCCGATATATATCTCATTAGACCATGTCGACCATCAAATATTTCTTGACCTACTGTAACTTTTTCTTGTACGAATTAGTGGAAAAATTTCAGACCTTATAACGCAAAAAAAAAAGACAATTTATCGATTTTATCGCTTCACACCCAAGCCACCCTTCAATTATTGTACAAGCTGTTAATATTATATTTTTGATATGCACATATAAATTACTTCCACCCAATAATCACTAACTTGAAAAGATTTTGCTAATTCTACATAACATCAAATGTTAATGCTAGTGTTTGTTCGCGTTAGTGCTAAATATAAACTCGAGGTATTCGACGAATCTAGATAAGAATTTAATCTGGTTTTTTCGTTATCGTATTTATAATGAAATTCGTGGTTTAACATGAGCACGACCTTCTTCAAACATTAATATGAAAATTTGAAACGATTTTAATTTTTCTGGAAAGGAATAAAGTGTCAAATCGAATGTACACAAGAGAAATAAGCAGAAATTTATGCAAAAAATAAAAGGTCTAAAAAGTATTTTTACCACATTCGGTAGTTGATTGGTTTGACCTCTTTAAGTGGTGAATTTTTGTATGGTGAGGATGTGAGGGAAACGTTTGAGGCCAAAGTATGCGCTAGAATCGAGACTAAAGTCTATATCTCCTGAACGGTTCGTGTAACAAGGTTGAAACTTGCTAATTGTTTGTAAATATACTAGGTGAATATAGCGGAAATAAAAGTTTGAAGAAGGTCAATGGCATGTAGTGGGGTGAAAAACTTTGGATTACAATATCTCACGAACCAATTATGCCAGAAAGATGAAATTTGGTTTGTACTGGACAAGGAGAATTCGCTGAATATAAAATTGTTCAGAGGCCGACGCAGCACACCCCGAGCAAACAGACAGTAGTTGATGTGTTTGTTATAGGCAACATTGCTGTTCTGGTAGATCATATCACAGCCAAACAGCACTAAAAATGATTAACACCTACTAGAACACTGCCATACCCGACCCGATTTCCGACCGCCCATCCCTAAGCTGACTGGAATGTACACTACTGTGTATTAAAGGCTAACCACCTAAGTCCAGTTCGGTACCCTTAAAAAAAAATCGGCCGGCACTGAATATTACCGTCGTGATAAAAGAAGACGGCACCAAACATTGCCATCCGACAAAACTTCTTATACGCGAATATCTCTAAGGTCTGATAAGATATCGAATTGGTTTCTACTTCCATGAACTGTTTATATAGTCGCCTACAAACTGATTTCAGAATTTTTTGAGCTATTGCATACGTTTTCACGAACACTGACATACTATCTCTTAGATCTGATGAGATAACGAATTGGTTTTTACTTCTTCGGGCTTTCTATATATTTGCCTAAAAATGAATTTCAGCATTTTTTGATATTCGCAATGGGGTGTAAGAGTTGTCTGATTACGGTAGCATATTATTTTATTACAACCGTTTTTAAATTCGCGAAAATACCTGTTCCTTCGTCATTTGGCGTCAAGCTCAACCAATAAGTTATTAGTTTCTCACTAGCATCAGATGATTTTACACCAGGAAACTACAGATCGTCGATGTGTTAACCAAGGTATCATCAATGTGCTCTAGATAGCTACCTCCTCATTTATTTGCATTCTAGGATTCATCGAACCAAACAGCTCCTTTGCCAAGCTATTTACTAACCTAGACCCCCTTCTTTTTACTTAAATACTGCACAACCTTCCGTCTAGATTCATTTCTATTTTTTTTAATTTTCTTCAGTGCCTTTTCTCAAATCCTTAAATCTAATTTTCATCCCTTTCTCGTTCTAAGCTACATAAATTTGTTTGTGTAGTGGACAGGCAGTAATTTGCTACTTCTGTTATAGGATAGCTGGTACGTTCCAGTCAACTAGCAGGTAGCATCACTCCACGTCGCATTTCACCTTTCCCTAACAGAGTCAGTTTCTGTTTCAAAAGCAACAACTATATTTTATTCTGAAAGCATCCTCCCTCCATCCACATATGTATAGGGTGGGCCAAATACAAGTTTCTTTTTAAAAATGCAATAAAATGAACAAAATTAAATTTTTTTCCATGTATTATGGCTTTATTAGTAAGAGTAAACATTCCCATTAATGATGGAACACAACTTCGTTCAAGTGGCTGCCTCGGCTGGCTGCGCAGTAGCGCATCCTGTCACTCTAATTTTCCAAGACCTTGTTGATGGTTTCGGGCTGTAGCTCACGGATTGCTTGGATGATATTGGTCTTAAGTGCTTGAATCGTTTCTGGATTGTTGGCATAACATCGGTCCTTCACGGTTCCCCATAAAAAAAATCCAAAGGGGTCAAATCGCAGCTCCGAGGCCGCCAATTGACATCGCCAAGACGGCTGATAACACGATTTGGGAATTTGGTGCGTAAAAGATCGATTGTGGCATGGGCTGTGTGGCATGGCGCGCCATCCTGCATGAACCAGAGGTCGTCCAAATCCATGTCTTCAATTTTAGTAAAAAAAAAAAGTCGGATAACATGGCTCTGTAACGTTCACCGTTGACCGAAACGTTGTTCCCAGTCTCATTTTCGAAGAAAAATAGTCCAATGATGCAACCACTCCACAATCCGCACCAAACTCTCACTCTCTGTGGATGCATTGGCTTCTCGACAATAACGTGCGGGTTTTCCGAGCCCCAGATGCGGCAATTTTGTTTGTTAACGTAGCCGCCGAGATGAAAATGCGCCTCGTTAGAAAAGATGATTTTTCGCCCAAAATCGTTGTCCAATACAAGCTGCTCTAAGGCCCAAATTGCGAAGCGATAACGAAGCGGATGGTCGTGCGCCTTCAATTGCTGAGTCAATTGGACCTTGTAAACGAATAATCCGAGATCTTTGTGCAGAATTCTTCTCAGGCTAGTGCGTGAAATGTTGAGCTGTTGAGATCGACGGCGAGTTGATGTTCGTGGAGTGAGTCTCACACTCTCGGCTACAGCAGCCACATTCTCATCTGTGCGCACCATACGACGACGGGGGCCATGAGTGTTGTCCACTAGCATGCCAGTCTCACGAACTTTTTGCACACAGCAGGCGCGGTGGGTGCTTCATTTCGGCCAAAACTTCTTTTCAAAAAACGCACTGTTTGGGCTACACAGGTATGATCTGACTTTCTGTCAAGATTTCGAGCGGGAAACAGCTTTCATTGTCAAAATAACCTATGATTTAAAAAGAAACCACTAGATGGCCCTATATAGCTGATTTCGTCCGTCGAGACATTGCTTAACTTTAGACATTAAATGGTGACCCCGTAATTTAAATTGCGACCACTTAATTAAAATCACCATTGAAAAAGTGATTCTTAAATTTTAAAGGTGGCTCTTTAATTTAAATAGTACCGCGAAAAGTTTATTTTTGTCACTAGAATAGCTTCTCGTAAGATACAACTTTCAACATTCGTAAAGTGGTTATTTATACATACATTGAAATGAAATAGTCGATTATTATACATAAAAAGCCATGTACGAGGGCGGTTTGATAATGACGTGCAAAAATCGAGAAAACATAATTTTTTTACGGGAAATTTTTTTTTTTATTTTTCAACGTAGTCTTCCTTTAGCTCGATACACTTAGTCCAGCATTTTTTCCCATTTTTTGATCCCTTCCAAATAATATGATTTGTCCAACCCTTCAAAATAGGCGTTGGTTTCACTTATGACGTCAGTACTCGTGGTAAATCTCTTTCCAGGAAGCCATTTTTTCAAGTCTGGAAATTATAAAAAGTCGCAGAGTGCCAAATCTGGAGAATACGGTGGGTGAGGGAGCAATTCGTACCGCAATTCAAACAGTTTTGCCGTTGCAACAGAGGACTTGTGAGCCGGAGCGTTGTGATGAAACAACACTTTTTTCTTCGCCAAATGAGGCCGTTTTTCCTTGATTTCAGCATCCAATCGAACCAATAACTCAGAATAATATGCTCCCGTTATTGTTTTTCCTTTCTTCAAGTAGTCGGTGAAAATTATTCCATTGGAATCCCAAAAAACTATCGCCTTAATCTTTCCAGCTGATGTAACGGGTTTTGCCTTCTTCGGTGCGCTTGAACCGGCTTCCATCCATTGTTTTGACTGTTCTTTGGTTTCTGGAGTGTAGTGGTGGATCCATGTTTCATCAACAGTTACGAATCGACAAAGAAATTCATTCGGATTACGTTGAAACAATTGCAAACTGTGCTGTGAAGTTGTCACACGATTGCGTTTTTGGTCGATTGTGAGCAAATGCGGCACTCATCTTGCGGATAGCTTTCTCATGTCCAAATATTTTTTCAAAATATTCCAAACACGTTCAGATGAGATGCTTACTACGTTAGCTATCTCACGCACTTTTACTCGACGATCTTCTATCACGATATCATGGATTTTTTCGATCATTTCTGGTGTGGTGACCTCATTTGGACGACCTGGACTTGGTATGGTTTTCGTGCTCGTACGACCACACTTGAATTCAGAAAACCATTTGTAAATCATTCGGATCGATAATGCAGAGTCCCCATAATGCTTATCTAATTTTTATTTGTTTACTTTAGCTGTTTTCCCTTTTAAAAAATTGTGTTTAATCAACACACGAAAATCATTTTTATCCATTTTTAAAAATTTTTATAAGTCGACTTGCTTAGACGGATGTTTCTCGAAAACTAAACGAGGTATCAGGCTTAAACTTTGCAGGTAATCTATTTAAGGATGGTCTAGGTAAAAAAAAATAACGAATCCCTTACCTGCCCCCTCCTTGATTTTTCCACGTCATTATCAAACCGCCCCCGTAGACGTCTCGAATTTCGTCATATCTTCGTGAAAACATTTGTAACCGCTTTACACTCTCATCGGGGTTGAATATCAAAAAATCCTGAAATCAGTTTTTAGTTGATAACATAAAAAGCCCACAGAAGTTAAAACGAATATGATACATCATCAAAACTAAGAGATATGACCAAATCCTTTTAAGAATGTGCCACAACTTTAGCTCTACTTAAATTTTAAATTTCAGCTTTCGTTCAAAAAGTAGGATTTTATTAACGCTCGATCTCAGCATTTGAGCGTTTCGGACGAATTGTTGTTTCCGCACCACTCCACCCATGTAGACCTTTTTTGCAAATGGTTCTACTATCATAGGTCTATATAAATTACAAGTTTCAACATCCTAGCAGAAGCGGTTTCTGAGATATAGAAATCAAAATTTGTTGCCTCTCTTCCCACCTCTCGCTGACAACCACCTATAAAGCCACTACTTTTGGAAGTCCACCCACCAAAACAATTTCATTAATAGCTGACGGGCTGGAATTTTTTTTCAGTTTAAAGGTCCTAGAATAAATTTGTATCTCAATACTTAAAATTAAATGTTAACAAATTTTTATATTTACGTTTACGTTAAATATGTCTTATGCAATTAACATAATTAATTTAATTTAATACATTTTTACATTGCGTTTGGGATTTAATTGGTTCTATTTGATGCAGCAAATTTATTATATCTTCACATTTATTTATTTTTTGTATGAGTGGCCTCCGAATTGATGTATACGCCAAACAATAACAACTAATTCTCTGTTATCTGCTCAATTAATATTATATTTGTTTTTGGCTAAGATTTATTCTTCCTTAAACATTTTAGAAATCAAATTGCAAAATAGTGTGCTATTCGGAAAATTATTAATTTATTTTTATTTGCCATCATATTTAGCCATTGCATCAAAATGTAACATTTACAATCTTTTGGTCACTTAAAATCACAACTTTCCAAAAAAGAAATAAACTCACTATGATACTATTTTATTTTTTCCAGAAGCAGCATATCTAAGAAGTGAAATGCCAAAATTTTATGAAAAAATATTGACCATTGACGAAGCTATAATTTTTTTTAGCAAAAAAGTGTCTTTTACGTTTTCACCTCTTGATGAAATTTGTTTAACATGTCGCCATTTTATTTCTTATAAATAAATTTTTGGTACTTCATCTAGAACGTTCAGAGCATGTTTCGTAATTGTTTTAACCACTTCGGACGAATAGTTTGGTCACAATACGGTTTTGAACTTTTTGACAGGGTAGAATCAATCCAGTGTGACCACGAAGGGTTAAAATAATAAAGTTAAACAGTTTCCTCAGTTCACATGTGCGAATTTCAATTTGAATATCTAGAAAGGTCACGAAAAAATTCGCCAACAGCCTTGCCTCATGAAATCGACAAATTTCCCTGTTTGCGGCCCTAAGAAAATCAAAAAGCCATATTTTCAAATTCGACCTCTGCTACCACTTTTTTAAATCTCTTCAAATCTGCCATTGATGTTCTGCATATTTTATGTAGAACATCAATGGCAAATTTTCATACGATTCCTTCAAATGCACTGCATGACCAATCGGAACTGAAGGTAAGGTGCAAAAGAAGTTCTTTCAAACTCAATGTAGAGCCGTCTATGAAGAATCTCCATTCATCTGGTTTGAGAGCATTCAGATTGTTACAAAATACCAAACTACTGTCCATTTCAAAAAATGGTAGTAGATCTTTGTGGCGTGTACGGAAAGTAGTTATGGCAACATCATCTTCCAAAAGGTTCCACTACTGCTCGATTCAAATCCAAGAAGTTCTGCTTTATCTTCGGTAGCTCTAGGTCTTTCACCAGATCATTCAATTCTTCTTGGCTTATCATATGTTGTTGACGTTGTGGACCACTAGGTGGAAAGTGAGGGTCTGTTGATGTCGATGGAATAGGCTCTTCATCATTAAACTACTCGTGGGGTCCGAATGATAACAATAACTTGCTATTTGATCATCAACGCCAATTGTCATTAATTTAAATATAAAATCAATGTCGATGCTTTTAAGACGGATAACGTATTGCAAGATATATATGTTTGTTCAAACTTAACTTAATAGACATGAATATTTCGTGCTGTCGATTATTGGAATATTTGTCTTAGTAGATTTTCATTACCACATAACGTAAGACATAACAAATCCTTAGTTAAACCTTTTGTAGCGTATTTAGTATCTTACCTTTTTTTTCTTTACTTTCAGAAGATGTAGATAGGCTGAAGCCACCTAAGCGCGGCTTTTTTCAATCGATACTTTGCTGCTGGCGACGAACCCGAACAAAAACAAATCAAAATGGTACGCCAATTGATGGCTCGACAACTCCACCGCCACTTCCCGATCAGCAAAGGTATCTGCTGCCACAGGTCCGGCATTCCGATATGCACAAAAAGTGTATGGTCATCGATTTGGACGAGACTTTAGTGCACAGTAGTTTTAAGGTACGTATTTCAGTTTCATTAATAATATATAGTTCAATATATAATCCGAATTCCTTTAATAGAACGCTGCAACCTGCAACATAGGTTAATTATCACTGGTTGGGTTTATGGTAATCAATTAAAATTTCTAACACGACCGGATGTACGTTTTTAGATAGCGCGTCCAAATTCAATCTGCAGCTCTATCCACCAGAAGTTTTGATTTATTTTCTATCATATTTCAGTATTCGAGCAGCGTACAAATCGAATGAATGCCATTAATATAAAACTGAATAAGAAAAATGCGGAATAGCTATTCTCCAACCAAGTTTGTGGAGCGAAGTGTTAGTGTATGCCCATGTGGAATTCAGGACAGAAACGTATTTTACAAAAAGAAAAACAGTGGAAATTACAGAAGACCATAATCATGATGAGGGATTATTGAGATATAATAATTTAAATTTAACGAATAGATGGGGCAGAAATTGCAGAAAACAAACTTAGTCGAAACGTGTTTGTATGTCCATTGGATTGATTATATTTAAATAAAGCATTTTGTGCTCTACTACGTTTTAGGCCCGGACTACATGGTCAGGTTTTTTTTCCGGTCCGGAGAAACCTGTGCCATGCTCTTGTTTTTTCCGGATGACCATTTTTCCGGAGTCATGTAGTCGACGATCTAAAGTCTCATACATTTCTCTGGTACGTGGTTTTCATTCTTTCCGAAAGGCGGGGCCTATTCCCTCCCGACCGGAAAGGAAGCGGACCATGTAGTCCGGGCCTTACACGTATTATATAATATATAATTCTGCTCTAAATATGACGACCGATTTAGTATTACTTTATTATTTTTTAATTTGCTTGTCTGTATTTCCGGGTACGTTTGAAAAATGATGAGAGGAAATACAAATAGGTAATAGTATCTTGCACAAGCTGACTCAATATTGATCTTCTATCCATTGATAAATTTGCTTCAATTTATAATTGACGCGGTCAAAGTCGAAATGTAACATCGGTTATTCCGAGACACGGAGGTTTTTTGGAAAGTTAATTTTGTCAGTAGAATAGCTCCTTGTACAACTTTCCATCAGCTTTCATAATTCATGTTTGTTTACATTGAAAAGAATATACTGCCTTTATATATGTAAAAAATAAATCAAATATCAAAAATATTGATTTTTAGTCGATTATACATTTAAAAAGTTCATGTAGACACCTCAACTTCCGCCATATCTTCGTGAAATCGCATGGAATCCATTTACACTCCCTTGGACGGTAGGAGGGTCCAAACTGTTCTTGGAAGGTCGCTCCAAGAAACGAACCTCCAATTTGCTCAAATTGAGCCGGGATCAGGTTCGGCGTTTGATCGCGCTGATTACAGGACACTGTAAGCTTAAAAAGCATCTGGATACGATTGGACTGGTTTCAGACGATTTTTGCAGATTCTGCAGAACACGTTCTATGCCATTGCGAAAAATTCGCATTCGAAAATGGGCAATTCCTTCCCAACTCAAAGTTGGTGAGAAATTCCCCATTTGGGCACACTTTCTCAGCTTAAAGAACTGGTGACCATACCGTCTCCTTGTTCAATGAGCTGGAAACTGCAGCAGCTTGTCTAGCTTAATCTTTGCGAATTCACCCAGGTCCATGGCGAAGCGCGTACCTAAAGTACGTTCCCACCTCAAAGCCAGACCAGGGCATTCGCAAAGGATATGGAAAATACTGTCCTTGACATTGGGTTTACTACAGCTGCGGCACAGATCTGCAACGTCCGCAACACCTAGTCTTCTGGCGTGCTTGCCGGTAAGTAAATGGCCCGTCAGTACACCAATTAGGATACGAAGAGTATTCCTAACTCCGAGTAGGACAAACTTTGTTCTGCTCGCACTCAGGGTCGGCCAGAGTTGCCTGGCCACGAGACACGATGTGAGGCCCGACCACCTCGCTTTAGGCCCCGCACAGAAGACTCAGACTTCTTGGACATTACTTCCTAACACCATTGGAACTCATGTCTAATACCTTGGATGCACTGCTCGTATGCAAATCATAATATCGTCAATATCACCAGTGTATCACCCAATAATACGCATATAGTACGTCAACGAGCTGATATCTACATAATATCCAACTTGTTTCCTTGTATACAAATTCGATGATTTTAGCTGATATAGTCTTCTTTTAACTGCCATCAGCACCATCTGTTACTGAAATCAACTGAAATTCCAATGAATGACACTTGTGTATTTTTATATTCTTCCGTCAGTTAAAACTCTTTGAGCGTGTTTCCATTTTTGTGTGTGATATGATGGTCCGCTTTGTACATTTCTTTATTAGCAATGAAAGTGCTATTCACCGGAACATCATACTGCAACATTTGGCACGAAGAAATTTTGTCTTTGATAGCTAAATGTCAAAGTATAACATGTATGGGCTGTGTATCATGCTATCTTGTATCGCATATCATGATTTGAATAACGTAATTTGTATACAAGCAGTGTATCCATGGTATAACTCACTCAAGAGCATATTACAATTTATTGATATAACCGTCCTGAGTGAGCTATTATAAGGGAGGACAATCACAATAGGCACACTAATGCCGCTGTGAATCGGGATTTTAGACTGTTCTCCACCATCTAGAATCTAATCTAATCTACACTCCCTTCGGGATTGAACAACAAAAAATCTCGAAATTAGTTTTTAGACGATTCCATTCTAGAAAAATCGTGTCGAAGTCCCTTCTGAAGACAAAGCAGGATTGTAAGTTTAGAATTGAACACTTGCAGTCTGGTGAGCTAGGTCCTCACTTCTGCAATATCTTAAATGAGTAAATAAGGTTATAACGACTTGGTCCGTATTGTCTGCAAGTAATTTGACGGATTTTAATTCTTCATGGATAACGTCCAATTTACGAAAAAATACATCTCTCGCCGAAGTTAAAGCAACGTCAGCATTTGGTGATAAAGATGTTCAGTCAATATCGGACAAATTGTTCAGAATTGTGGTTAATTTTTAATCAGATTAGACACATTTATTCGTCAGATTAGTCATGTCGAGCTGGATTATGCTGCAATTTGTCAAAATTATCACGACATCGATATTGTTATTTAAAGCCGCAAATGAATCGAATATTTTCGTTCTGTCCTCCAAAGCTATGTTCGATTGATCAATCTGCCTAAGCGTAAAATGTGACACGGCTGTATAGCAGTGCAGTTTAAACAAGCTTTGGCGCAATCAATGTGCCATCAATTCCTGCATTTTGCATTGTCCAATGTTGGTGTCAAAACGAATTCGATCCCCATTGATTCGGTGGAACATACGACTGACGACCTCCATAGATCCCTATAATTTTTTATGCACTAATTCTTAAACGCAGTTACATTTAATTTTTTTACTGTTTCTGTGCTACTCGTAAACATACGTCTAAGTGTACCTTATATCAATTAAAAATTTTTTTCCCATTTTTAGCCAATTCCAAATGCGGATTTTATAGTACCCGTAGAAATCGATGGAACAATTCATCAAGTTTACGTTTTAAAACGGCCACACGTTGATGAATTCTTGAAAAAAATGGGTGAACTTTATGAGTGCGTATTATTTACAGCATCACTAGCCAAATATGCAGATCCCGTAGCCGATCTGTTAGATCAGTAAGTGCACGCTTGATATTATAATTAATTTAATTTATTAATTTAAAATTTTTTTTTCTTTTAGATGGAATGTATTTCGTGCAAGACTGTTTAGGGAATCATGTGTTTATTACAGGGGTAATTATATTAAAGATTTAAATCGATTGGGACGTGATTTACAAAAAATTGTAATTGTTGATAATTCGCCGGCGAGTTATATATTTCATCCAGATAATGCGGTAAGTAGAAAAGTCCGTACGTATGATGTAATATGTACATATGTAATTTTTTAATAAATTCTTTTCCTTTGTCAATCGAACTAATCTTTTTGCGATCTCCAACGTAATAGAAAAAATAGAAAAATCAGTAAACGAGTGGATTAAGTTGTTTAATGGTATTTCGTATTTAACAGATTGCGATTTGAGTAATTGCATTAAGAGTTGAATGTTAAAGGGTTCATATATTGTGCTACACTTTAAACGACGTAGAAATTTTATAACTTAATCTTCAGAGAGTATTAGGCTTATGAGAGTAGTTAATTTGAGTCATTGTGTTCAGTCGCACTAGGATTTAGTTGAGGATCTGAATAGATAAATCATATAAAATCTGCCAACAGTCTGAGATGACAACCTAAAAAAACTGCTTCCTGTTTTGTATATAGATCCTCACGGAAGAGATTTTATAAAGTTTTAATCCCGTGATAGATTTTTAGCGATTAAATAAGTGAAAACCAATTTAATATCTCATCAAACCCAGTGAATGAGGAGCACCAGAAGATACAAGACAGTACTTATTATCTTGTGTCTTCGCCGTATGAGGTTCTCAAACAAGAAAGGGCCCTGGCGTTAATGTGGTTAAATCGTTAGGCTTGGCTGACATAGGAGTATTGGGCTGCGAATTCCAAATTGCTTCAATCTGCTTTGCCAATTTTACCACTTTTCAGAGTCCTCCGGAATGGGGAGTTTAAGGTGGAATGGAATTAAATTTACCTCCCTTTGAACTGCTAACGAAATTGATGGTATCTTGAGATTGTTCAGAATGGATGATCGGAAGTAGCTCTTGCAACTTGGTTTTGGCTCCCACGAAGTTTGTTGCGTTGTCACAGTGAAACTCCTTACACATTTCCCATCTGGCCATAAAACGTTTGAGCGCTCCTATGAAGGCAAAACACTTCTAAGTAGAATTTTTGCGACCTTTATACTTAGAGGAAGTATATAGTGAATCATGGCGGACTGCAATAATCGTCTCCGGAGTTCCCCATAATCTACTGTGTAATTTTCCGTTTGGTCTCAGCACTTCGAACGCAATGATAAACATGATCTGCTGGAGATTTCACAATCTTTTTGCTGGGATATCCGGAGGGACTTCGGTTTGAACCAATGTTGAATTCGAACTATTCGCAGGAGTATTCACAAACCGCATACGCACACCTAAACGATATAGCTTAAGGAAAAATCTACATCCTTTCCTTTAACGTCTGTCTTGTTTCGTTTTTGTAAACGACCGCCATAAAAAGGTTAACGGTATTTACACCGTCCAGCTGCTTTGTGTGATAGGCTGTCACTTCGATTTCTCGTCCTTTTAAATAAACCGAAAGTGATATGGTTGTCATCCTTGGATCAGAATTCAGTTTTGTATGGAGTATTTACGACCTGATTGACTTGGCCAATCCGCACAATAGTGAACATTTCCTACACGATAAAACGAGATAAAAATTCCAACAATAAGTTATAACTTTTTTAAAACAATAACTTCTGAAATGTGGCACCACGTATATTGCACTCTAGCTCTGAAGCTCTTTTTGGTCTATTGTTTGCAGGTAGCGGACTTAATACGTGTCGGAATAGAATTTAAAACGAGTGGTTCGATGTCTGGTTGTAGTTCAATTGATCGAGTCTATCAAATTTTAGGACATAAAAAATTCATTTGGTAAAAATTACCAATCACAAAAAAAAATTAAAAATTAAATTTAAAGAGTTGCCGCTATAGAAATAATTTCCGTTTGAAAATGTGAAGAAACATATTCATGCTCTCGGCTCTTGATTCGTTTGAATTTCAGCCAATCAGAGTCTTTCTTTTAACAATTATTTTTTAGAATCGAAAGACTATGTTTGAATAAAATTAAAATAAAAATTTCCAGACATCCTGTAAAACGTTGAATCCGCAATGTGCATAAGAAAAAAGTTCAACTCCCTATACAGTGAATTCGAAGATCGAAAACTCTCCTTTGATTTTAATCGAACTGTATTTAATGTAAGTATGGGTTTACATATTACCACAACGACGATGTATGATACATTTTAGTTTTAGAAAGAAGGGGGGGGGGGGGGCTAAACTGCCAAACCGCAATCAAGGCCCACACCAAGGCAACCGCAATCTAGTCCCACTTGGGACTGTTAAGCGCCAAATATCCTCCCACTTTTTTACAAGTGCGAACTCCAGGTGGAGAGGATTTGGCCATCCTACTGCCGGATCAGAACAGACGAATTCTTGAACAGGAGCCGTGTAGACGTCTCCAGAGTCACGGCGGTCAGCACGAGTCACTGGCCGCGACCACGCGGCCAGACTGGGTATTCCCTTTAACGTCAATTGCCGCAGGTGTGAGGATGCAAATGAGAGGGAGACTGTTATCTTTGCGGGTGTCCGGATCTAGCTAGAACCTTTCTTCGATAACCTTTATGAGATCTCGAAAAATAAGATTGGAGAACTGATTATCTTTTTAAATAGCTCCGGATGGATATGATAATCCATTCCAGCTCCAGGTCTATGTAAAACTCTGTATCCACTTCATCAGCTCTCAACGACCAGGTTAAGCGAGTTGTAGTACCAAAACGACGCTTCTGTGCTAATTGAGCCCTGCCTGTTTTGACTGAAGGGCCAGCACGTAAACCAACCAACTAAACTATTACTCACACCAAAAAGGACCCATAGCGATCAGTTCGAAACCTTGTGGGTAACTAATTACTCTCTAAAACAGTCCATATCCCTGCAAAACTTGACAAGTTTATCAATCCCTAACGTTCTGCGATGTTGTCAAAAAACCTCCCCAACTACTTCATGCGCCTCCTCCCAACTTCTTGACATTCACACAAAATGTGTTTAATGCCCTCCACAGTATAATTATCATGGCAGTATCTGCACACGTCCGTCTCAGCAATCCCATATGCATCGCATGCTAACCTAGCCTACAGTGAACAGTCTGTACTCCGATGAGTAACCAAGTCTGTCTCTACTCCACGTCAATATTTTCCTAGTCTTCTGTTTGCCACGCTTAAACCACATAGTCCCAGAAATCTTGCCGCTTGTCAACTCATTCAAACTTGGGTTGGCTGCCTCCGTATCACGTTCTCTGATGTGCGCTTTGATAACGCATACCGGTGGACTATTCTACCTATATCGTTCAGGCCAGATGCCAATTCTGCTTTCACCAGATCAATAGCCCGCTCGTTCCTTCCCTGGTATGTCATTGTGTCGCGACATCCTGCATATCTCTGTTCTGACTGGAAAACACCGTAAGTATAGAAACGTTCAGTTTTCAAATGTAAATAAAACACGTTGTGTGTGAGATCCACCCAATTCTTTTTTATTTGAAAGAATATTTTATGGCATTAAGTATGGAATATAACGTCGTTCAAATGTCCCCTGGCTTTGCTTGGTGGCACGTATTCGAGAGGTCCAATTTTCGACGACTTTGTCGCATAAATCTGGCTGAATTTGCTGAATGGTGTTCGTTATGTTGACTTGAATGTCCTCAATTGTTTGCGGATTATACGCATCGACCTGAGATTTAAGATAGACCCAAAGGAATAAGTATAAAGGCGTTAAATCACACGATGGCCAGTTCACGTCGCCGCCACGCGAGATAACGATACCCTCAAATCGCTCGTGCAGAATGTCCATCGCGACATGCGCTGTGTGGCACGTAGCGCCGTCCTGCTGTAACCAAATGTCGTCGGTATCCATATCATTCAGCATAGGCCACAAGAAGTTGATTATCATCAATCGTTTGACGGTTATGGCAATGCGTTTCGTTTTAGAACGGACTGATGATTTCGCCAGACCAAAATCAGCAGCAAATCAGTGAATTTCTCGGGATGCATTTGGTGCTGGTGTATCTCGTGTGGATTGGTATCGTCCCAAATCCGACAATTTGCATTCATCAAGAAATGGGTCTTGTCGTTAAAAATCAAGCAATGCGCGGAACGTTTTTCAAACGTAGCTCTGATTTTGAAAATAAAATTTGATGATTTGCTCACGTTTTTCAACGCTATAACCTTCCATGGTGATTTGCCATTCACTACTGAGCAATTCACAACAAATTCGACGGAAGTTGCTTCTAAAAATGGTGTATAAAACCATTTAAGTCTTATGATAATTCCAATCTTAATGACAATCCCATGCCTACTCTACATTTTTTTCACTTCCACTATTTTCTTTAATTTTCAGGTTCCAGTGAAATCTTGGTTCGATGATGTTACTGACTGTGAACTGCTCGAATTAATACCATTATTCGAAAAGCTTAGTAAAGTCGATTCAGTGTATAGCGTTTTATGTAATTCAAATCAGCCATCAAATATGCAACATCAACAGCAGCAATCTTCACCACAACAAAAACCATCACCGACACAGCTACAAATATCGCAGCCGCAGCAGTCATTAACACAATCACTATCCCAGCCATTGACACAATTACAAAGTTCTATTAATCATCAGCCACAAATTGGAAGTCCGACCAGTTTAAATGATATTAGCACCAAAACGTAACAGTGGGATATTGGTGGGATAATATTTATTCATTAATATTTAAGTTGTAATAAATATCGTAACAAAACGGAATTCGTAATATTTATAAATACAAAAATATCATGAAACGTTTATAGTTTCACGGAGAACTGTGTAAAACAAACCCGATATATACCATAATTAACAAAAATTATTTCAAACAAACCAATTGTAAATAAATTATGAAAATATATATACATATATATAAAATATAAAGAAAAAAATGAAATAAAATATTTTTAAGGCGATCATTTTGTACGAATAAAGTAACCTACTATATAAATAATATTGCATTAACAAAAAGAAATATACAATTAAATCAAGCAAAAGAAAAACCACACCGAACGCCGCAAAACTTTACACCAATTGAAAATTGAAATTGCAAACGGTCTGAGTCTGAAATATTTTTTTAGTCATAGTTTCCATGCAACAATTCTATTTCAAGTGCTTGCAATTAGCAATCGAACATTTCGAATATAACTATCAAAAAAATAGACTACCTATGTACATAGCGAGAAATTATTTTTACACGAATAGAAAAGAAAAAAGTCCGATCCGATAATTAAGTGTAGGTTGGATGGGAAAAAAATTTAAATTTAGAGAAAAAAAAGGTGTAAGTTAAGGGAACATTAAAAAATCATAAGGTATTCAAACATTTCCTACTCTTCAGCCTTCGAGAGAGTCAGACAAAAAAAAATTATTGTTTTATATCAAATTCTGTTTAATTTGAAAAATGTTTCTTGTTTTATGATTCCTTCGTCTTTTTAATTTTAAACAAACAAAACACTTAAATAATTAATTTAAATAAAACAATCTATTATAATTTATATTATTGTATGCATAATAAATAATATATTACATAATTTCTTATTTTTAAAACAAAACAAAAATAACAATAAAATAATTAGATCTATTACAAACAATTTTCTTTTATGTTATTTTTATTTTCATTGTTATTAGTTGCTAATTAATCACACAATACACTTGTAGCAAGTATAAAAACTGTTTAATTTTAAGTTGAAACAAAAATAAAATTTAAAACGCGAAAAAAGTGAGCAAATATAATTTTCTTATTATTAATTTGATCGCCAACCAATCGTGTAATCTTTTAGATGGGGAGTTATATGATAATAAATTTCAACATCGTCCTTTACGTCATTTTCTGACGTTTAGTTCTGCAGGCAACTTCATCGTTTCGGAAATCATTCCAAATAACAATATCAAAAACCTGTTGGCCCGGATGTGATTTCCCTCAATACCTCGGAACGTGATTCTTATCTTTGGTAAACTTTTTCATTTTAACATCGCTTTTGAATGTTTTCTAGTTTTTGCGTGGAATCTTTAACTTATGCGAAGAAACGATCACGCTAAATACAGACGTTTAGTAGTCTCTTCCGTACTTTCAATCACTAAGCAGTGTAATATTTGGCAAGCAATCGTCTTATTGAAAATCGCTACCATAGGTTACCGTCATTAAATCGACATTCGCATAATGAACGCCTTTTACCCTATATTTTAAGCTGCATGCATTTGGCATTTATGTTTCTCTTGTAGTCCTCCAAACAGTTTTATCCAGGGTGCTATGATTTGTTCACTCCATGATGCATGCGTGTTTTTTTAACGGAACCACAGCTAGATATTTCGTAAGCCGTCATAGCATTATTGGTAAGACCGTCAGTTGCTGCTCCACTCCTCCGCTTAATCGGAAGAAGTGCCGACATAATCTTCGCTCCTCCGTTGTTCACCATGACGAATAAGAGTGCACCGTTCATCTTTGAAACTTTTTTACTGGTTGCCGAAAGGTGGTCCTGAAGGACATGCGAGTATCGATCAGCACCCCAAGATATCGCACATTTGTCAGGGTCCATGTCATGATCGGCAATCGACAGAAGCAAATTCGGTTCGTTGTACAAACATCAACCGAACGTTTTTGGGAATCGATTATCTGGAAAAGTCGGGACTCTGATACAACGTCAACGTACACGACACTTTATAGGCAAACAATTTGCATAGTACTCTACCAGATATCTAACTATCGTTTAAAGAAATTCGAAAGGAAATGCAAGCGGATAGTTCCCTAAAGACTAGTTTAGTTTAGGGAAGTGGCGCAACGCTGAACCACCGCGCACACTAGGTGCCAAAAGAGGACCTACAGCGATCACTTCGAAACCTCGTAATAACCCCCAAAACCTCTAGGTTCCCGATAAACTTGACGAGCTTGTCATGCCCTATCTACCTGAGATCCTCTTTGTCAAAGAGACAAGACTGCCTAACAACCACTTCATTCGCCTCATAGCAATCCCCTGATATTCACACAAAATGTGGGTAATGTCCTCAGCATACAGGTCTTGGCAGTACCTGCACACGTCCGAGCTAGCAATCCCCACACGCACAGGGTGCTTCTATAGCATACAAGTCAGTCAGTATTTCAACGAGTAACCGCATTCCATGATTATATTTCCCTAGAAATCCCACAGCTTGTCAACCCCTCCCGCCTATCTAACTAACTAACTATATATCATCGATATGAAGAACGCCATTGCCCGCAATGGGCCAATGATTGAGCCTAATATCAAAGACTATCTATAACAAGACTGGACACTTAATACACATGCATTTTTTGTGTAAAAAAAACAAAAAATCATTGCATAAGCGGAACAAAGAAATCCGATTGAACAATTCCAATTCCATATTCTTATGGAAATTCACATGCGAAGAAAAGAGTACGCTAATATGCAAAAATGAATGATTACACATTCGCATCTGTGTGCATCGTTTTTCTCAAAGCACGTAACAGAACGCATTTTTTGCGGCTGTTCTATTCTCAAGTGTTTCAGCATACAAATTTATAGGAACAATATGAGAAATGAAATCACACAATCACAGCTGAGCTGTGTCTGCACATGATTTGATGTAATTTTTTTTATAGGCGTTCTGTGAGGCTGTCATTATATTGGTGAATGCGACTCGTTATCAGTTTTTGTCTCTTTTCTAATCATGCATCATGCTATTGCTATCTACTTCCCTCATCTCATTAAATAAAGAAACCAAGGTCAAATTTTTATAAGAATAATACTGCGTAGTGTCCTGTCTTGTTGTAGATAGTCTTTGCTAATATGTTGCGCCGATTTAATAGCTCTGTTCTATTTGAATACACTATTGCACTAAGTGTAGAAAGAGAGACACTTATCTGTTCTTTTTAAGGGAGTGACGTAAGGGGCCGTTGTTTTTTTTTGTCGAGTTTAGGTAGAAAGGTATAGAACGTGTAAATTGTTTTCCAGCCGCTCGAGAGCAAGGGTATACACTCGCATCTGTCCAACTTGATGGCCATATGAAGGGTAAGTCGACACAGGCACTCATTGAATTATTATAGCAATATACGTACATTGTCTAAATTTCAAAAATCAAGTAAATACCATTTTTCGCCATTTTATTTTTTGCTGTCTATGTCCGGTTTGTAGTTTTTTAACACCCAAAGTGTACATTAAATATATATCGATAATCTCCCAATAATCGTAATTTTGATGGAAGCAACTATAGTTACCTATTTTCAACAATAATAAAATATAAGCGGAGTGGACTAATTCGCCAAGAGAAGCACAAAGTATCGGGTGCG
The DNA here is from genome assembly GCA_951812415.1 of Beris morrisii. NCBI lineage: Eukaryota > Metazoa > Arthropoda > Insecta > Diptera > Stratiomyidae > Beris > Beris morrisii. Next base: position 103,393,888 of record OX638310.1, read on the forward strand.
AATCATATTTAATCGTATTAAAAATTCAGTTGATATATTCACGGGAGTAGTTCTGTAAGTAATTTCTATGAAACTATCAATTCAAGTCTACTGCACTATACTACCCTGTTTTGCACTAAAGTAGAAGCAAGTTTTCATGTGTTCATCTGTGACTACGTAGTGCTACGTAACACTGTGTAGTTGACGACGTGAAGTATATGCTCGTAAATTGAGTTAAAGTTACTGTGGTCAAAACTAATAACATTTTTGTGACGAAAACAAGAAATTAAAATACGTGGAGGTTTTTAAGCGAAATTCGCATACGTATGGAATGTAATATGAATCTTGATTATTGTAGACCTACAGTGTGCTGCACTTCCCTATTAATACTGCGTCTACAAATATTTTTCTCTACAAAAACCACGTCAAATGTGGATAGAGTCAAACAGAGTGAAATTTACGGGCCTATTATGATACTCGACTCGACCGAATGACTTAACATTCTGGGCGCGACAGCCCAAATTGATCCCTGACCTCCTGAAGTCTTCGCCTCCAATCGTCTCGATCCAAAGACCGCGTCCTCCAGCTTCTAATTTTTAAGATGGCTTTACTATCTTCATCAACCGAGTCTTCCCATCGTTTGCGTGGTTTGCTTACTGGCCTGTTTCTACTGGCTTTGCCTTTAAGAGCACGTTTGGGTATTTTTCTGTCTGTTTCCACCGTTTTTCAGAAATTCAACTGGTATTTTGTCAATCCCCGGCGCTTTGTTTAGTTTTTGGTCACATATTGCTTGTTCTGTCTGTTTCCACCGTTTTTCAGAAATTCAACTGGTATTTCGTCAATTCCCGGCGCTTTGTTTAGTCTCTGGTCACATAGGGCTGCTTTGATTTCGTCTAGTGTGGGTAGTGTCGATGATGGTTCTTCTTCGTCAGTTGAAACCTCAATTGAGATGCTCTCTCTCTCTCTTAATCTGTGCTAATAGAGTAGGATTGAGAAGATCTTCGAAATAGGAAGCCCATCTGCTTTTAATTTCTTGTGTGTCGCTGATGATGTTGCCTTCTGCGTCTTTGCAGAGATTGGTTTTGGGCTTATATCCGCTTTTCAGGTCTTTTACTATTGCGTATGCGTCCCGCGTTTTATTTTGTCTCATATTGTCATCCATTTTTACTTTATTATTTTTTAATAATAACGTTTTTTTGTATCTTGTCGTTATGGTACTTTCGCTGTTTTCGCCTGCAGGTCTTTTTGGCATATCGCCTAAGCTCGTCTGAAAACACAGCAATCGTAAATTTTTGAAGCTAAATATTTGACACAATGGCATAGATAGTAATACTAGTTTTACACTAGAAATACCCATGGCATTTATCAAAGTTGACCACAACTATTGTCCACGATAGGATTGTATTAAAATAAATAATTTATATTTTTGAAAAACCTTCACTGGAGAAGACAGTCTTAAAACTGTGTTGGACTAGGTCCGAAGAAGCTGTTTCATTGAATTGATTCATCAGAGGGTGTATGTATCATGCTTACTATCCGAAACACCCCCTTACAGCTGCTGATATTACTGAGAATGTTCTCCATATTTTAGATTTTTATTATTTTTTTAGATTTATTTTGATGTTTACAAAAATTACAAAATAATAGCTTTTATATATTTCTTTCAATTCCGAATTATTTTGGTAAATTTCAAAATTTATGCACTGCCATTTTACTAACCTTTCGTAGAATTATTGAAAGAGAATTATCGTAAACTTTAAGGATATGTACATTTAATGCTTGATAATTCCTAAATGTTTCCAATAAGTAGTTAAAGCTCGGGTTTCAAGAATGAAAATTGCAAACCTCCTACACTTAAATACAATTTTAAGCCTACCATTGACTATTTTAACATATCGATGATAAAAGATCAATCATTTTGTATAACAATATAATCAAAAAGAAAATTATGTATTAAGCTAAAATCAAAACATATTTAGAAACGCGAATGAAAATAACAAATAAAAAGGCATTCAAGAGAAGTACAATTAAAAGAAAGCTTAAGAAACTGTATTTTTTGCAGAGAAAGAGAAAACCAAACAGTACATCATCCATTATACCTACAGAAAACAATATTTAGTGCCTGAATAAACAAATTTTTAGTGTGCTTCTTAGAACATATTCGTTATTCATTTTCAATTCCATTAAGTTAATCCAATGTAAATATATTAAATTCATTATGATATTGTGTAGTAGGAGTATGATTTATAAGAAAGAATCAATTGTACGATAATTAAGTAAAAATAAAGGATTTTTGTTTCAATTATCTGAAGGGTTAAGTGTGGTATGAAAAATGAAAATGCGATATATTTTTTTTATATGAAGAAATCACAATAATGTAAATTGGCGTCGATTTGAAAAGGACTACAACTGTATTTTATTTTTAGTAGCTTTTGCAATAAATTAGATCTATTCGAGAGGGTTTATTTTTATTTTAATCGTCATCAATGGCGCGACAGCCCAAATCGGGCCAGGGCCTGCAGGATAGGGTAGAATGGGTAGCACTGCACCATAGGTAGAAATGCACCACTGGCCATTGGCGCGCCCCCGTACGTAAACTCTACAAAGCAGAGGTAGTATTCTCTTTCTCTTTCCTAACCGTACAATCGCGTCCAGTAGTCGTTGAAATACCAAGTAATCCTAAACAGTTATTCGGAGAAAAGGAAAAGCGCACAGTGTAACAAAATTTTATTGTTTACGCTACATTTTTTTTTAAGAACAACTTATCGATTGTAAAGCTCTGTAGGTAAGCATATATATAGCGTGTAGTCCAACGTGCGTTTTAGTAAAGTACTAGTTTATTATTTGTTTCTATTTTTTACAAAAAAAAAAAAAATATCCCTCTAGTCGGAATGGGTAGAATTGCACCACGAACATATAGGGAGATATGCACCAGTGGTGCTCATAAAATCCAGCCATTGGATGTTGGTGTTTTTAAGCCTTTCAAATCCGCTTACAACTCCGCTATGAATTCCTGGCATCTTGCGAATCCAGGAATTCGTGTAACGATTTATAATGTTGCATCATACGTCGGATTAGCATACAGTAAAGCTGTAACTGCGTCTAACGTTGTGGCATCTTTTAAAAAAACTGGAATCTTTCCCTTCGATAGGCAGGTTTTTTTCCCCAGTAGATTTCTTACCCAGCGTTGTTACTGAGGGAACTGCCACATCAAATAGGAACGAAGATCAGGTGTCTAAAGTTGAAGATTCACAGAACAGAGTATCATCAAAGCCTACAAGAAGTGAAAATAATAGTAATACTCCCACTGTCCAGTTTAGTCCTCCAGAAGTGTTTAAGAGGTATCCAAAAGTTGATTCCACAAAAAGGAAAATTTCTTCAAGAAAACGTGCGAAATCAATAATTGCTACAGATTCCTCAGAGATGGAAAATCTCCACGATAGCAAAAAGAGGAAAACCCATGGAAAAAAAGTTAAACGAAATATAACTGCTTTTAACGAAGTAAACGAATTACAGTTACCACCATTCAAATCAAATGAAAATACAATAAGAGAGGAAGAACTGCAAAATTTGAAAAGCACTCTTAAATTAAACGACTACGTTTTAGTTCAATTTCAAGACTATAAAAAGTTAAAAATTTATTACGTCGGGAAGGTCATTGGAAACATAAATGGACGAAATCGTCTTGATGTGAGCTTCTTTCGAAAGAACAACGAATATTTTGTTATGCCTCCTTTGCCTGATCACATGGCCACAAATCTTGATGACATAAAAATGATTTTACCGCCACCAGAACGGATTGGTGCTACAAGCAGACAGCAGTCACATCTGAAATTTTCGACCGATTTATCAAATTTAAATATCCGTTGAGTTATCAAGACATACAATCTTTGAATTATTATTATTTATTATTACCTATTATTATCTACTATTTTTTATTAGGTTAAAAATCGAAAAATGTTCAATTTATTTACTATTTAGTTTGTTATTGTATGTGAATATATTTTATTTTTTATTTCAACTAATTTAGTTTGGATTTGCTACATATTTAGAATGTGGTGCATTTATACCTTACAAGTGGTTCATTTCTCCCGTACGATGGGAGAAATGCACCATTTGGACTGACTGTGTTCTTCTGCATTTCGCTCAAGATTTATTTATATTTTGCTATTCGTTATGAATACAATATTTGCGCAAGATATTTAATTAAATAAAGAAAAAAAAATTAATCAAGTTCTGCTTTTTTCTACGGAACTTTAGAGTAATTCGTGAAAAATGGTGCATTTCTACCTAGTCTACCCTACATATATTTTACCAATCATTAAAATTTGTCATCAAAGCCATTTTATATTAAATTTCGTTATCATTCTGGCACTTTGGCGATTCCAGCTTTAAGATCTTTGTGTGTAACGAATGGGAACCTTCAAGCTGACCTCCACTGGACTGGGACGGTGGGGTGCAGACAGTCGAAACTGTTCTTTAAGAAACGAACCTTCGAATTGTTCAAATTGCCGGAATCAGGTTCGGCGCTTGATCGCGCTAATTTCAGGACACTGTAAGCTTAAAAAGCATCTGCATATGATTGGACTGGTTTCAGACGATATTTGCAGATTGTGTTAAGAAGAGGAAACAACAGAGCATGTTCTATACCATTGCGAAGAACTCGCACACAGAAGACTCAGACTCCCAGGACATTATATCCTAATACCATGTCTAATTCAATCAAGAGCATATTAAAATTTATTGATACAACCGTCCTGAGTGAGTTATAATAAGGGAGGACTATCACAATAGGCGCACTGAGGCCGCAGTGAATCGGGATTTTTAGACCGTCCTCCACCTTCTACAATCTACAGCGTATGGGACTTTCACAACATGAAAGTGACTGGAGTCATCAATCCAGTTGCTTTCACGTTATCAAATTCATTTTGAAGACGTTCAACTTCCTCCACAATCCCAAATGTCTTTTCCGCCATTTATTCTTCGAAAGTTCGGAGTTTCTTCTCCACATTTTCTTCAATTTTCTTACCCAAATTTTCGATTTTATTATTCTGCTGCTCCAACTTTTGGTCATGATCTATTGACTGCTGGTCTACTTTCTGGTTGAGGTCCTTCAAAGTCTGGTCTAGCTTCTGGTTGAGGTGTATGAATGATTGATTGTGTTGATGACTTCGGTGGTTCAGTTTCTGATTGAGGTCTTTTGCAGTCTGATCTAGCTTTTGGTTATGGGTTGCTAAGAGCTGACTTTGTTGGTCGATATTGTTGTTGAGCTGACTTTGTTGGCTCAACATTTGCTCCATTAAATTGACCAGCGTATTGCAGGTTGCAGTACTTTCGTCATTAGTTGTTCCAGAAGCTTCTTCCATTTTAGCTCGAAATTATGTGCATCTTTACCCTCAGGTTCCAGAACTTCGATCATACGGTTGACAACCTTGGATTTGTTTCTGGTCGTAGATAATTCACGCCTACGAAGCTCTTCTTTTAGCCCCATTAGTTTTAAATCTTTAAGATAACACGGCGTTTTACTATCGAATTATCACTTTTTGGAGTTTCTCTTTCTCTTAACTTCACTCTAGGTACAACTTCACTCTAGAGAAGAGTGTTTTTTTCCGCATGCCAGTTGGATATTGAACGGCATAGCTGTCTCACTGATGCTGTTTTCAGGGTACATGAAACAATCTCTACAAGACAAATATGATATTTCCGAAATTCATGGCCATGGCCAAAGAAAGCAAACTAACTAGTTGCGGATTTTTATATTCTTCCGTCAGTTAAAATTGTTTGAGCGTGTTTTCATTTTTGTGTGTGATGTGATGGTCCACTTTGTACATTTCTTTATTAGCAATGAAGGTGCTTTTCGCGGGAACATCATAATGCGACGTTTGACACGAAAAGCCTTTTTTGCTTCACTGCTAAAATTTCGGAATGCACTAAATGTCAAAGTATAACATGTACGGGCTGTGTATCATGCCATCTTGTATCGCATATCATGATTTGAATAAAGTAATTTGTATACAAGCAGTATATCCATGGTATAATACCATAGAGCAGCGCGAAAGGCTAAGAAACTTAACATCTTCTTCGCCTTCACGAATATTTGAGCTTAAGGAACTAAGAGGAACTATGAACAAACAAACGGAAAAGGAAGTAAAAGAATATAATGATAAAACTCTAATTAATTTCTTGGAATCTTCAAAATCCATAAAAAAGGTAAACATTAGTCCAGCTCCTGATAAAATAATTACGCCGAGCTTGTCCAGGAATGGAAAAATCAGCAGCAATCGATACGAAATTAATAAAATTGCTTTTGCTTTATATAAAACATTGTACATCCCGCGGTCAAACAAACATGTATTCACACTTAACAAATGTTTCACCTGATACACATTACTCCTAAAGGCTGAAATCAAGAAAGCCATCGAAGATCTGAAATGCGAATAGAGTGCCGGAAATGATAACAAATTTCCCGAAATTTTAAAGATCGCTGAAGATCACGTAGCGGGCGTACTTGAGTTCTTGATATTGAGCATGTGGTTAGGTTTGACCACGTAATGCCTGCCTACTGTAAGCATAGTGAATAGATAGACTGTTTATGGACCCGATGGGAACAGCAACATGCTGCTCTTCCATTAGAGAGCTTAGGCTAGAGCCTGCTCGAGCAAGTTCATCAGCTAGCTTGTTCCCCTGGATTCAGTGGCATGGCACTTAGCAGAGGGTAATATTTTGCCGTGTGTCGATACAGTTAAGAACGCCGAGACATTATCTAACTGTCTATAAAGTCTTTGCTAAATGCGTTCAACAAATAATATCTAAAACACTCGATGAAAATCGACCGAAGGAACAAGCGGGCTTTAGATAAGGTCATTCTACCACAGACCACCTACATACAACCAACCAAATAATTGAAATGTGTCAAGAATATCAATTAAAGCTTTATCTTGTCTTTGTCTGGGTGGCTTAGTGGCTAGAGCACTTGCCTTCGGTGCACCTGGTACCAGGTTCGAATCTGCTTGGCGACAAGTAATTTTCGAGAATGGGATTGGGTGCCGGACTACTCAGCTGTAAATGAGTACCTGAGTTAAAATCGGGGTAATAATCACGGACGAGCGTGTGGCTGACCACTTCACCTCCTAGTGTTCCGTTGGTCTAGTAATGAAGTAACTCTAGCGAAGTTCCACCGCAGTTAGTACGGCAGCTAGCAGGGAGCAGCAGATGGGACCTGGTCATCGGATGTGATGCGAACGCGCATCATTCACAATGGGGAAGCACCGCCACCAACGAAAGGGGTAAGTCTCTTTTTGATTTTATACTGGGATCTAATTTAAGGATATGCAATGTGGGCTCAGATCCTACATTCATAGTGCGGAACAGACAGGAGGTTCTGGATATTACGCTTGCCACCAATTCCAGAACGCTGAAGGTTAATAATTGGAAGGTTTCAGATAAACCGTCATTCTCGGATCACTGTTGGATCCTATTTCAAATAAATTTTGAGCGGGAGAAAAGGCAGTTCCTACGGAACCCCAGAAGGGCGGATTGGGATAGGTTCAATAGAATCACAGAGCGGCAATTCTCAACGATCCCGCGGGATCTGGCAAGTAGGGATGCGATTGAAGCAAGTGTGGGGACTTTCAATACCTTTCTGGTAACGGCCTTCGAGAAATCCTGCCCGCTACCTAGGGCTCCAAAGAAAGTTAATCCACCTTGGTGGAATAGCGAACTAAGGGAACTCAGGGAATCTTCGAGGAAGCTTTTTAATAGGGCGAAGCGTGATAGGAAGACGGAAGATTGGGACAATTATAAAGCCAGTGTCAGGGTCTTCAAATACAAGATCAGGAAGTTCAAAAGGGAGTCGTGGAAGAACTTCTGCGCATCAATAGGTGAATGTAATGAGGCGTCCAGGCTCCGGAAAATACTTTCGCAGGAGCCGTGCTCACCTAGCTACATAAAGAGGAGTGACGGGTTGTGGGTGGAGACTAGTCAGGAGGCTCTGGAGCTCTTGTTGTCCACTCACTTCCCTGGTAGTACACTGGTGGACCCCTATTCTATGGATAATAGGGGCTTTTCTGGAACCAATTTGGTTATACCAAATGGAATGGAAGAGCTCCTGGCTGAAGACACGATCAAATGGGTCATAAGCTCTTTTGCTCCCTTCAAATCACCGGGACCAGACGGCATTAGGCCAATCATGCTGCAGAGAGCCTCCGGGTCAATCCTCGGCTGGTTGAGTACGATTTTCAGGAGCTGCTTACGGGCAGGGTATGTTCCATGGGCCTGGCGAGAGGCACGTGTAGTTTTCATTCCCAAGGCGGGAAGACCCAGTCACACGACAACGAAGGACTTTCGACCTATCAGTCTATCGTCATTCGTTCTTAAGGTGCTGGAGAGGCTTATAGAAACATACATTCGGAGATTATGCGATAACAGGCTGCTGTCTAACGCTCAGCACGCGTACATCAAAGGAAAATCCGTAGACACAGCCCTACATGAAGTAGTGGGGTCTATAGAGTTTAGTTTGGAAAGTAAGGAATTCATGCTGGCGGCATTTCTTGACGTTGAGGGGGCTTTCAACAACGTAACAGTGGAAGCAATTAGGGAGGCTTTAAATGGCATAGGCTTAGAGGAGGGACTGACGGGCTGGTTGACGACCTTGTTGGAAACCAGGATTGTGAGTTCGGAAAGGGGGCAAGGGAAGGTAACAAGGCAAGCCTCGAGGGGTACTCCACAGGGTGGGGTGATATCGCCCCTTCTGTGGCTCCTTGTAGTGAACGAGGTTCTGATGGAAATCGAAAGGAAAGGAATCAAGGTTGTGGCCTACGCGGATGACATAGTCATACTAGTTCAGGGAAAATTTTTGGACACTATCACTGACATCTTGGAGTCGGCACTCCGTACACTGAGCAGGTGGGCCAAAAGATGTGGCTTGGGGGTTAACGGCTCAAAAACTGAGTTGGTTTTATTTACTAGGAAGCACAAGATCCCGGAATTCAGGCTGCCAAGGCTTGAAGGGGTCGAGCTGCAACTCTCGGAAAAAGCGAAATATCTGGGCCTGATCTTGGATAGGAAGCTGAATTGGAAAGAAAATGTTGGAGAGCGTATTAAAAAGGCAAACAACGCGCTTTTTGCGTGTAGACAGGCCGTTGGAAAGAGCTAGGGTTTGAAACCGAATATGGTACATTGGCTGTACACGGCGGTTGCAAGACCCATTCTGACGTACGGGGCACTGGTATGGTGGAAAGCCACAGACAAAAAGTATATCCAAAGGGAACTGAGCGGAGTGCTTGTGTAATGATCACAGGGGCCCTGCGCACAACGCCAACAGCGGCACTGGAAGTTTGCATGCACCTTTTACCGCTTGATATTTTCATTAAGCAGGTTGCGTCAAACACAGCGGTAAAACTATTGAGCTGTTGTCTCTTTAGGGAGAGATCCATAGGACACAGCTCCATTCTTAGGGAATTTCTTGAGGGTCCGGTCAACTTTTGCACGGATTATATGATCCCGGTGAATGATTTTATATCATCGTTCAGGGTTGTATACCCAAGCAGAGCGGACTGGGAAAGCAACAGGGTAGTAAATGAGGGAGAACTCTCCGTGTATACGGACGGTTCCAAAATGGAGTGCGGCACTGGCGCTGGAGTCTTCTCTGAGCAGGTGAGTGCAAGGGAGTCTTTTAAGCTGCCGGATGCTTGTAGCGTATTCCAAGCGGAGATTCTGGCAGTGCTTCAGGCAGGTAACATCATGTTGATGGAGGGGGTATCTGGTCGGGATATTTCACTTTACATTGACAGCCAGGCGGCTTTGAATGCATTGGAATCGGCGACTATTAAATCCCAGCTAGTAAAGCGCTGTCGAGAAGTGCTTAAGGTACTTTGTAGTCAGAATAGAGTACGACTATGTTGGGTACCAGGGCATAGTGACGTACCAGGCAACGAACAGGCCGATGAGCTGGCGAGACTAGGATCGGCGTCGGAAGGGATGGTAGAGGAGGTGGTTAATCCGCCATTAAACGGAATTAAAGCACGTATCAGGGATTGTGCAGCGGACGCAGTGAACTCTAGATGGGAGGCGCTAACGAGCTGCAGGACTTCTAGGGCACTCTGGCCAAGGTTGGACAGGCGAAAGACTAGGGAGATATTGACATGGAGTAGGGGAAGTCTGCGGCTACTTGTCGGAATACTGACAGGGCACTGCCTGCTAGGGAAGCATGCTATGCGTATGGGGATCGCTGACTCTGACGTGTGCAGGTACTGCCTTGACCTATATGCTGAGGAGGACATCACCCACATTTTGTGTGAGTGTCAGGCGGTTGCAAGGAGGCGACTGAGGTGGCTGGGCAGTCTTTTCTTTGAGAATTTGGAAGACCTGAGGTCAATAGGGCATGATAAGCTAGTCAAGTTCGTTAGGGATCTGGGTTGTTTAGGGGATGTTTAGTGACCTACGAGGTTCTGAAGGGATCGCTATGGGCCCATTTGGTGCCTAGTGTGCGCGGTGGCGGAGCGCTTCGCCCCTTCTTAAAACTAACTAAAACTAAAACTCTAGCTAGCATTACTTCAAGGCCTAGGCCCAATTTGGGCTGTTGTGCCATTGGTTATTATTTATCTTGTCTTTATCGACTTCTTAAAAGCGTTCGAGTTCATAGAGCATGTTTTTATTAGGAACGCGTTGTAGTGTAAGGAACGCTTTGTAGTGTAAGGAATCGATTTAAAATGGATAAGAATTATCCAATTGTTGTTATGCTAAAAGCAAAGCTCGTATTATCATGGACAAGAAAAGCGAATACTTTTCAGTGAAAAGAGGCGTCTGACAGAGTGACCCATTACGTACTTGAAGAATATTCAGGAACTTTATATGAATTGAGTTTGTAATCCGCATAAATTCTTACTTAAATAATTTGAAGTTCGCAGAAACAACAACAAAGGAAGCAAACGTACCGGACTCGGTAATGAATAGAACCAAAAAAAAACTTGCTTAATGCTACCAACAGTTTTCAAACCCCAATAAAATTCGATGCGAAAAGCTATCGATTACGTTGACAACTAAACTTATCTTGGCCAAATTTTATCTTTCGATAATTGAGTAATAAAAGAAACAGAGCAAAGAATGGTTGATTTAAGTAGCAGCCCTGTCGACAGACAGAGCTCAATGGCCGTTTTGGAACCACAAACTCGGATTAAAACCCGGATGTTAGGAGTTGTTGTGACTGGGTGAATTTTGAAGATGTGTGTGATAAAAATTGGTCCGTTATATCCACCCTGTACTATTTAGGAAGAGTAACAACTCTCCAATTTTCTTCCTCGAAATCTCCCTCAGGTCGTCGTAGAAGGGTTTACCTAGTGCTCGCTCTCGGGCTCTAGCTAAAGCCGGACGCAAAGGAAATGAACGAGCAACTCTCGCTCGTTCGTGTCCTGGCAGCTGCGGCAGTGTACATTGAACGGGATGCCCAATTTGACTGCATGGTCCCCAATTGGCCAGAATGACCTGTACTGATCGCCGTGTTTCGTGTGACTTGGCTCGGTTGTAAGATGGCCACATCTTCCTAGATATGGCGCAGGTGGTTAGGCTTTTCCATATGAAGTTAGCAGCTGATTGGAAGTGGGCGAGTATGTCCCGAGCAAAGAATATTCAGTGGATGAAGACAATTTTAGAATCTAAAAGAGCTGTTTAATATTAACATATCACCTAATATCGGAAAGTACATTTTCGACTCATCAATTTTACCAGTTCCTACATATGGGACACAAACATGATTCAAAAGGCTTGAGCAAAACTTCGGTTGCACAAATATCAATGAAGCGTGCATTTTTCAAGGTGAAGCGATCGCATAAAATGAGAAACACTACCATAAGATCGAAAATTGACATCACCGATGTAATTAAACGGGCGAAGCAACTAATATGGAATTGGACAGGCTACTTCGTAATGCTTAACAACCAGCGATGGAAAAAACGACAACAAAGTGGATACCTTTAGAAGGAAGCAGGAGAGGAGGACGCCAAAATAAGAGATGGAGCGACGATATAGTAACAATTACTAAGAACTGAAATACAGTTGCTAGGACAGAGGAGAATGGTCATCATTGGGGAGGCTTACACCCATAACTGATACGTGTAAATACAGAATAACTTTGAATGTAATGTCATAATAGATTTTAAAGCTTGTAATAATAATTAATCTAGATACGAAATTTAAAACGGAAAGGGATATTGCATTTTTCCTTCAAGTAGCCACCAAACGATAATCAATAAACATGCACGCTCCTTAGTCTGCTTCATCACCAACTACAATATAAATCGAACTTCAGAATTTCATCTAGAGAATCCTACGATTGGCTTAAGCAGAATCCAATCAATTTAAATTCCTATTTTCTTTGGAGAAAATCTTATGCCGCATTTCCACTATCGCCTTCATGTGCATTGGATGCCGCAAACTAGCGCGTATGCGTAAGTCGAAACGGCACATTCGCGTTAGTTTCCAACTCAACTCGAGAAACGCGTACATTTGCGTCGATGGCGGTGTTTGGACGCACATCAAAGGGATTCGCACTGAACACGAACACAGCGGGAAAAAAGAATGCTGAAGTATGCATTCCGATTCAATGGATGGAAGCATAACCATACAATTCATATTTAATTTTTTCTGGAATGCGAAAAAGACACATTCAAATAATCTTGCATAAACTATATTATTACATACAGAACATAATACATTACTCGTATTGCACAAGTCAAGGGATGGAAACAACGTGCCTTCGACGCAGAAGTTTTTGAGTTGGTGTGGGACGAGGCGCAAACAATGGACGACGAAGCCACCAATATGGCGACAAATATCAAGCAGCGATTGAGCGTGGCATACGACGCAGCAATACCAAGAAGGTCGGGTGCACCAACAAGAACCCCAGTCTACTGGTGGAATGAGAACATTGCCGAATGCAGAAGGCGATGCAACCATGCGCGCAGGAAACCGCAGCGTGCGCGAAATCGTACCACGTGGCAATCATTGCATTCTAGCTACAAAGTATGCCGACTACAGCTTAAGAAAGCGATTCAAGACGCCAAGAACTCCGCATTCCAAGACCTGCGCGATAACTCGGATATCGACCCCTGGGGCAAGGCGTACAAGGTAGTGATGAAAAGAGTAAGAGGACCCAGAGCGCCGCAACCCTCGGATCCTGCGCTTATGGACAGCGTAGTGGCGGCACTCTTTCCACCACAGAGTGAACGGACGCAAATATATCATCTACCCGCAGATATGGGTAATATTATTCCCGTGACAGCTGAAGAGGTTCTACTGACACTACGAAAAGTGACCGACAACAAAGCACCTGGTCTGGACGGCATCCCTAACGTAGCGATGAAAACGGCCATCCGGAAGGATCCCGAGACGTTCGCTAGGATGTACACAGCATGTCTCAATGAAGGAGTGTTCCCCGCTTTTTGGAAGCTGCAAAGACTGGTGCTGCTATTGAAGCCCGGGAAGCAACCTGAACAACCATCAGCATACCGGCCACTATGTATGCTGGACTCATTGGGAAAAGTACTGGAGAGCATTATCAGTAACCGACTGCAGGAGTCGCTCGAGAGACCTGGAGGTCTATCTGAGCAACAATTTGGATTTCGCCGAGGGAGATCCACCATCGACGCCATCCATGCTGTTATGAGAATTGCGCGTGATGCGACATCCGGTGAAAGATGGAAAAACGACAACAAAAAGTACTGCGCAGTGGTAACACTTGACGTCAAGAATGCCTTCAACTCAGCGAGCTGGTTGCGAATAATGCAAGCAGTAAATAGTTTCAACGTACCGGGATACCTACAGCGAATCATAGCTAACTACTTCGAAGGAAGAGTTCTTCTGTATGACACCGAGGACGGCGTCAAGCGCTACGACGTTTCATGGGGAGTCCCACAGGGCTTAGTGCTTGGCCCCACATTATGGAACATCATGTATAATGACGTTTTTTGCATCGAGCTTCCAACGGACACCACATTGGTTGGCTACGCGGATGATATCGCACTAGTGGTAGTAGCGAAACATATCCACACCTTGGAAGTTCTGTGCAGTGAGGCGATCGATAGAATTATGCACTGGTTAAGTAGTGCGGACCTAGAGTTGGCTTCGCATAAAACGGAGGCGGTTGTTTTGAGCTCTCGAAAAGTGCGCGAAGTTTTTACATTCAGAGCCGGAGAGCACGAGGTCATCTCGCAGCCAAATCTGCGATATCTTGGGGTGTTAATTGACACCCGGATGTCCTTCAAGGACCATCTTCTGGCGATCAGCGAAACGGCTTCAAAGGTGAATGGTGCAATCTCACGCATCATGTCAAACATTGAAGGACCACGCTCCAGCAGGCGAAAACTATTAGCAACGGTCACGAGTTCCGTAATGCTATACGCTGCGCCGATCTGGGCAGATGCAACGAAGAAGAAATCGTATATAGCCGGAGTCCGATCAATCTATCGTCTTAGCGCACTAAGGATTGCTAGTGCCTTTCGAACAGTGTCCGATGAAGCAATCGGAGTAATATCGGCAATGTTACCAATTGACATAATAGCGTGTGAACTTAAGCGACTCTACGTAGAAGCAGATGAAGCATCGAAAGTGGACGAGCGACGGCGCAGTATCCAGGAATGGCAAGGACGCTGGGAAAGCGCGAACAAAGGGAGATGGTATATGTACATTCACATTGATCCCAAACATAGACAGCTGGATAAGCCGCAAACACGGAGAAATGGACTTTTATGTGACCCAGCTGCTCAGCGGACACGGTTGTTTTAAGCAGTATCTTCACCGCTTTAAGCATGAGGAAGACCCGTTCTGTCCCAACTGCCCCCACAAGATTGAGGACGCGCGGCATATCTTACTGCACTGTCCGCGCTTCGACGTCGACCGAGCCGAGGTTGCGGAGGCCTTCGGAGAAGATCCGACCGTAGAAAACTTCGTTAGACACATTTGTGACACAGCCCTTAAGTGGCAAGTTTTCCAGACTGCAGCAGCACGGATTATGTCGACACTTCGCCGCTTTGAGCGAATAAGAAACATCCAACGCGACGCACCACAGGAGACGACTGACTAGACTAGACAGACAATAACTGACGATTTTAGCAATATTGCTATGACGGCCTCCCGAAGCAATACCTAACGGTGGTTCCGGGAGGATCCATCCGTACGACTGAGGAGATGTTTAGCGGGTTAAATTCCCGCACTGACTTAGGCTTTCGATGCTTTTACTCCTCGTTATAAAAAAAAAAAAAAACATTACTCGTATTTCCGCTGGGACTGAACTGAACACTAACTAGCCCCCACCAGTGCCACTAGCATACGCATTGACATTCGCGTCGATGGCGGTTTTTGACGCACATCAAAGGGATGTGAATTGAGCACGAATGTACTGTTTCCACTATCGCCTAGACATTCGCGTTCATCGCACATGTCCAATGCACATGAAGGCGATAGTGGAAACGCGGCATTATGTTTCATAGAATCTAAAACGTATTTATTATTATTATTATTTAAACTGGTAGAGCCTAAAGAAGCCTCACTACATCTCGAACTATGACCTAAGAGGTCTTTTGTTCCTGGCTCTTAACCACTCCCTAGGCCATATCGATTCCTTTGAGCTCGACATTATGCCGAATGATAAATACCATAATGAAGCTATTAGAATTTTAAAGTACTCGTACATTGTTTTCGAGTAAAGGCTGGTTTTCATTACGCCGACATTCTGCAGATGTCTGCCGGAACAAGATGAAAATATAAACTGTACATGCGTGCGAAAGAGAGGAAATATCATCTGCAACAGATCTGTAAAAAAAAGTGTCTCGTCTGCACCTTCAGATCTGTGATCTGTAACCATAAAGTAAGGATGTACATTATAGCAAAAAGACTTGCGTGCACATCTTTTTCCTATAATTTGCTTCCGACAAACCTACACAATAGACATCCGCACGCATACTATTGTGCCAAATTATGTCAATTATGACTTTGACATTTGTCGAGCCGGTAATTCTTTTCTTAACAATTTTGCAATGTGAGATGAATATCAAAAAAGGAGATAAATATGCTTAGAATTTCATTAGAGGTGCATACATAGATCATTCTGCTGTCTATTCGCTCGACATGAGAGATACGTTGCAATTGAGAAGCCGCAAATCGGTTTTACCTTACAATAGTTGTCGTGAAAATTCACATATTGAACTTTTTCTCAACTGAAAGCGTACAAACAGTAAAAAACACAAGAAATTTTAGGTTAGAAATTTCTGTCTGTCAAGAACTATTGCTATAAAGTCGAAAATTTTCCTTCTTAAAACCGATTTGCTGTCTCTTTTTAGTTTTCTGCTACAGATCTTTAATGTCGGAGTAATGAAAACTATGTCTCAGTAATGAAAACCAGCCTTAAAAGTATCATCATTTCTGTCATTTGTTCTATTTCTTTAGTAACATTTTATATTATTCTGATTTTCGTAAATATATTTTATTCTATCACTTCGTTAGGTTTTAAATGGTTCTAACAACAACAATAATAACAATGAATATTTATAAATAAAAAAAACGGCTATAAAATAAAATAAATGATAAAATACCTTACGTTATTTACAATTCTTTGTTTTTCTTTTCTTCTTAAGCTAAACTTAACGATGCCGAACTGGTTGCGAATCATCTTACGTAATGGCTGGCTGGAATGTTACAGTATTTAGATTACATTTTGCTTACGATCACTTCAGATAGAACTTTTCGCTGATTATGTGCTCGTAGGTGGCCTTAAATTTAACGATAATAATAAATTGAGTAGCATAAACAAATTTTATTCATTACCTTAATTGTTGTGTAACAATAACCCGCAAATCCAAGCATAACGGTTTCGAAATCTTTTCCCAGTAAATCTTCCAGTAGTGCTAGTTCAGCTCCCAAGTGAGGAACGTCAGCACGTATTACTAAAATTATGGAAAGGGGCATGATGTTGTCAGCAGCGAGAGCTACGGCTTTTTCTGGAAATAAAATATACAACGTTAAGAGAAGTAATTAGCTCGAGAGCGCTTATTTTATACCAGTTGAATTTTGATATGCTTGCTCAATTAGCTGTATGGACTTTTTGATCATATCGAGCATACCGTGCGGACAGTATTTCTCCTTGACTTGTTTCAGAGTCGCTATGGCATCATCAAACGACGGATTGTTCACCGTGGTTTCGAGTGAGCTATTGAAAAAATTTTATGAAAAAAAAATTAATAATAACAGAAAACTACCATACTTTTCGAAACTTAAGAATCTAAGAAGATCGCCGTTTGTCTTCTTCTCACAGGAGACAAGTCGTTGACGATACAGCTCATCGCGATGACTATATTTGTTCGCATATAACACAAATAACGTTGAATAGATCCCTTCGGAAAGGACAATTGGATACAACAGGCTGATATGCGATATCAGCGTACTGTCCCGATCGTTTTGTACTTGAGTTAAGGCCGGAAACATTTTCTGTATGATATGAAACACCCGCAACGATATCGACTCCCATTCACACATCGCTTGACTAGACAGCACCGGCGTTGGCTTGACTTTCCAACAGCCGTACGAAAGGTAAAAACAATTCGAAATTTTCTGATTCAGAACGTACAGTGGATGACGGTGATCTTTAAAGGCCTAAAAAGCAACCAGAATCGAACTGATTTTCTGCAGTGAAAAATCAAAAGTAAACAAACCTGCGCTAAGTAGTCCTTAATCGAATCAACATCCTCATCGCTTAATGTTTTTATCCCGAAATTTGGAATATATTCTAATTGTGGTAAACTACTCTCCACCATACTGCCACTGCCATTTCTCATTTCGCCTATCACATTGTGTTCTGCCGCAAAGCTTGTATCGTATAAAATCTTCCAGTTCATTGCAGCCGCACTATAATTTGCCGGTGTAGTTGTTGTATTTTTCGGTGAATTCCTATATCTTCGACTTCCTGTTCGGGCCCGATCAAATAAAATTTCATTACTATACGATTTCCGACGATTATTTAATTTCAATGTTGAGCCTCTTTGCATCATATTTAAACTGTTCGTGGACCGAAGACTGATCTTATCGAGACTCGAAGAATTTTTAACCATAAGTGCAGAATTGGCCATCTGCATTGTAATATTTTTTGCGAAATAATTGCCTGCTTTCGTTGAGTCGTGATCGCGAATTTTCTCCTTTTCTTCGAGATTTTTCATGTAGATTGCAATTTTGCTCCAAATAAGATTTGTGTCGACCATATGAAGACCACCAAAGACTTCTTCTTCCCAGTTCTCAAGTAGTGTGTTCCATTTTCGATTGTTGCTGATTATTCGATCACCGATAGCGCTATTAAGTTAAAATTTTTTTTATGTTATTGTTTGGAAGGAGAACAGATCAGAAAGAAATTTACCTCGGATATTTTAGAAAAGCTTGATTTAGTAACACGACGCCATTAATGACCTTAACATCATCCCAACTTCCGCCTAAATTTCCTGAAATTATGCTACCCTTCATATGCACGGAATTCTCGTTAAAATCACTTCCCTGTGAAAAAAATATCAATCACGCAATAAAACCATCAAACCTTTTCCCCACTTACATTTTTAACTTCTGTCTGAGGAATAAAATACTTTCCTTGACCGCTAGGTCCGGTCATATTTAATTCGCCTTGATAGTAACACCCGTTCTCGAAAATAGCCAATCCTTCACCGGTAAGCGTATCATTTTTGTAAAAACCTTCAAAGTAGTCACCGTTCATCGTGATACAGATTCCCGGTCCGCTTCGTTTGTTTTCATAAAACATGCCCATGTATTTGTCACCGCTAAATGCATCGTCCAATATACCATAACCATGTTTGACATTCTTGACGAATTGACCAACATATGTGTACGCTTTTCCTCGTAAAGTTCCGTGACCATCAAATAAACCATCGCGAAAATTGCCCTCGTAAATTTCATTATCCCGCATCTCGTAGATTCCAAAGCCATGGAACTTACTTCCCCGAAAGGATCCTTCGTACATACCGACGGACGGAAGAAGCATTTTACCGAAACCTGAAAAAGTAAGTTATTGTTGAACCATGAATTACTGAGAGCTATTCGCCTTAATAAAGGGTTTTCCAATAAGGACTTGACAACTTTTTTTCAAAATAAAATGCAAACCATTTGAGATATTTCAAAAACTTTATTATCGGGTTGAAGTACAATCAAAACATTTATGAATGGAACTCGACTTCGTTCATATGGCCACCGCGGGCACGTTTGCAGCGGTCGATTCGTTGGACCCAATTTTCGATGACTCGGCCACACATTTCGGCCGAAATGGCTGCTATTTCGTGTTCAATGTTGGCTCTGAGCTCTTCCAACGTCGTCGGCTTGTTGGCATAGACCAACGACTTGACGTGGCCCCAAAGAAAAAAGTCCAGAGGCGTTAAATCGCACGAACGAGGCGGCCAATCGACTGGTCCATTTCTTGAGATAACACGCTCATCAAACTTACTCTTCAATAAATCGATTGTAACGTGTGCTGTGTGGCTTGTGGCACCGTCCTGTTGAAACCACATGTTGTCCAAGTCCATATCTTCCAATTCGGGCCAAAAATAATCGGTAATCATGGCGCGATAACGATTACCATTCACAGTAACGTGACGATCATTATCGTCGACGAAAAAATATGGCCCTATGACGCCGCCAGCATGCAAACCGCACCAAACAGTTATTTTTTGTGGATGAAGTGGTCTTTCATGAAGCACATGTGGATTTTCACCGGACCAATAACGCATATTTTGCTTATTGACGAACCCACTGAGCCAAAAATGAGCTTCGTCACTGAAGATGATTTTGCGATGAAATTGATCATCTTGGCGCATCTTTTCCAGAGCCCAATCGGAGAACGTACGTCGCTTCAAATGGTCCATCGGCTTCAATTCTTGAGTCAGCTTGATCTTGTATGGGTGTAAACCAAGATCCTTACGCAAAATTCGCCATAACGTGGTCTGGGCGATGCCCAACACTTGAGAACGCCGTGGAATTGACTGATTTGGATCATTTGCTACGGACGTTTCAACGGCAGCGATATTTTCGACACTTCGACCAACCCGTTGTCTCACTGGCACGGCAACATCACACAACGAATATGTAGACTCAAATTTTTGCACTAAACTTGTTACTGCCTGTCTACTAGGGCGAGAATTACGACCGAAAATCGGAGTTAACGCTCTTAAAGTAGCGGTCACCGACTCCGAATTTCTGTAGTAAATTTTTATAATTTGCAGACGTTGTTCCTTCGTGTACTTTACCATGATAAAAATGTTAAGTTTACTGAATAAATTGACAGTGACAGTTCGATGATTAGTGAAAGGGTGCGTTCACAAATTGAATTCAAAGTTGTCAAGTCCCTATTGGAAAACCCTTTATATGCAGTCTTCAAACTCAAAACAAAAACAAGATACTTGCCTTCAATATCATCATGTCGCATCTCCCCAAAATACACCTTTCCGTCGGGATACTCTAAATGGCATACGCCATGCATTTCGCCCAGCTTCCATCTTCCGTAGCACCAAACATCTGCGAATTTCCCATGTTTCTCGCCATACTTGTATCCAGCACATCGCAACTTCGGCATTTTATCCGACACTGGCTTTTCCAAAATCGCATTTATACTTTTCTCGAACTGATCAAACCACAGCATCTTATCTTCGTGACTTCTTGTCATCAATGTAAATCGTTTTTCCGGTGTAATTAACTTTATGGATGTCTCGTTCTCGATTTGCGTCCACATGGTACTTAACGGATAAATGTTTAAAACGCTACCGTACTGACAGAAAAAATCCGAAAACAGAATAAACGAATTGTTCGAAAATTTTCCGCCATTTGAAAGTCTGAGAGGAACGCGATTCGAGTCAAGTATGATACGTCGATGCGATTTTTTGAATTGAATTAATTGCGCATTTTTTGCTTTTTGCCAAAATTCGTTGCTGTTCTCGGCCAATTCAATTTCGATTTGATTTCGATTAAAAAAAGCGCGCCATTCCTGTAATTTTTCAATTAGGAGCTTGTCCGCGCTGTTGTTCTTTACCAAATTCTCGAAAAATTTTAATATATTCGAGATCTGAACGAACGGTTGATAGAAAGCATCTTCACACTCCGGATACAGTCCGATATCGACGCAATTAATCGTCTTTTTTATTTCCTGAAATCCATTTATGGACTTTATATCACAGTACAGTTCGGAGTATTCCGAAAACGCTTGTATTAGCTCTTTCGAACATTCGACAAATACCAACTGGTGATAGCCGGATTGTTCGTTACGATAGAAACTATCGACCGATTGCAAACACAAAGCCAGTAGATAGGTCAGCTTAAGATAGCGCTGATAAAGCTCGAAGGCTTCGTCCAATAACTCCTGGCTGTTGTGGTTTGTGTTCGGAATATATTTGAGAAATTGGAGTTGACATCTATTTTGAATAAGACTTTTAACGGTCAATTGCATAGACATTAGAAAGATTTCGTATTCTTTAGCAACAGTTTTGTGATTTTGCAGAACGAAATTGTTAGAGGACAGAATAAATGGGAATATTCCGTGGACATTTTTCAGTACAAAATCGCGTTTTATGGGACTACGACCGTTCTCAATCAAACTGAGCTCGGAATTTAGGAGCAATGTGCTCAAATCACCACAGCATGCTTCCAGAATTGAACATTCTGTAGATTTTGTATTGTTATCGTGCTTGAGCTCCTTCGGAGCACTGATGTCGACTATCTTTCCGTTGGGTTGTATCTGCTGATTGTGATTCATTCCCCACTGAAATAAGCGGCCGTCAATTGTTCGTGCGATCGAATGTTCACGACCGCATGACACGGAACACACACCGATCCCACGCAAACTTAAAACCGAGTTTAAGCCAGTTCGCTTGATGTGATCACCAGTGCCCAGAATTCCACCGTTACGACTCCCTAATGAATGTACTGATGTGTTCAAAATACAGTAACCTTTTCGTAATAGAGCTTTAGTATTTCGGCGTACCTCGTCGCTGCATTGAGTTGTCTTACTAATATCTGAATGTAGGGATTCTTCTTCATCGCTCAAATTGACTTCCACTTCAAACGTGTTCGTGCTGGTATGTGAAATTGCCACAAAGTTGTTACTTTTGTTTCGTGTGGGTAATTTATTCAGTCCCAACAAATCAAAAGAAGCGTTACTCGCGCTTTCTTCTTCGTCGTCTTCATCCATTTCGCCATAAATCAAGAAAATAAAAAAATCTATACCTGCGTTAATATCACAAATTCGCTTCTTTCTTAGACATTCCAGTTGAACAGGTCTTTCAGAATTTAGTATTTCGCTATAGGTACCGCATCCATATGCTTCAAGATCCGACGATATGTAAATGGTTCCGATTGAGTTCGACTTCACTCGACATATTTGCAACCTCTCATTGTCCCCTGTTTTGGTAAATTCGATTTCGTCCCAATTATCGGCCGAAATTGCTGTAATCTCAGTTTTATAAACCGATCCATTCTCTTTAACAATATACAAGATCTCGTTGAATAAATCAACGTCGATGATGCACTTCTCGAGAAGTTCCAATGTGATACAGTCGTTGAATCCGTCGTACGAGCCGGTGTACAAGTTGTGACTTTTGTTCAAAACGAAGAGTACATCGTCGTTAGAACAGAGCCGTAAAATTGGTCCGATTGGAGATGCAGAGTGAACTGTTACAACACGATTTCCGTAGTAGAGAGTGAAGGGATGCGTTATCTAAGAGAAACAAAAAAACTGTTACTTGATTTAATTGGAATAAATGGATTCAAAAGAGATAAAGTATCAAACAAGAAAAGGATTTTGCTTAATCTCTTGTAACTTCCGAGTGAAAACTGTGAAACTCTTTCAAAATTAAATACATTAGCATACATTGGTCTTGAGTGGTGATATCAACTAATTTAGGGTCCCTCTTCTCCATATTGTCAGGTTGCTAACAATTCCTAATTTTAGTAAAAAAAAATTGTTCGACGCTTAAAATAGTACTTCGCTTGCTGTGTTGACTACGTGCAGAGGCTTTTCGTTTGCGTCCGGATTATAAACGTGAATTGAGGACCGGATTGAGATGTTGAGCCCATCGTCAGTTAATTTTGTTGACAAGCACCCCTTGCACAGCAGCAAACACTTTTTATCGCAAGTCCAGCGAAGTCAATCTGGCTCCACCTTTTTTCTGACTCTTCTGAATCCCACTCCATTAGCACCGATCACGACAGACATTATCTCAATTGAGGTTTCAACTGACGAAGAAAAACCAGCATTGACACTATCCACACTAGCCGAAATTGAAGATGCCCCACGTGACCAAAAACTAAACAAAGCGCCGGGGATTGACGAAATACCAGTTGAACTTCTGACAAACACGGTGGAAACTGTGTCGCGGAAATACTACACAAGATGATGAGCAACATTTGGACAGAGGAAAATATTCCCGACGATTGGCGAAAAAACCATCATATGTACACTTTACAAGAAAGGAGACAAAATCTGCTGTGCGAATTACAGAGGAATATCATTGTTGTGTACGTCCTACAAAATACTGAGAAAAATAATTGAACGTCGTCATAAGCTAACGAAATATTTGGTGAATACCAAGGTCGATTCAGAACCAGACGATCTACAACAGAATAAATATTCTCGAAAATGCTGGGGACATAACAAAGACGTGCACCCAATCTTCGTAGAGTTTAAAAAAGCATACGACAGGAGGGTACTGTACCGAATCATGCTTGATTTTTGAATTCCACCAAAACTAGTCCGACTAACGAGACTCACAATGACGAATACTGAATCACAAGTAAGATAACAAACCGATTCCACAACCAGCTTTCGAACGGAATGTGGTTTAAAGCAGGGAACTAGTCTTTTCCCCATGCTTTTCAACTTGGCACTAGAGTATGTCATCCGAAAAACCAATGGGACACTAATATTGAAGTCCATCAAACTAGTAACATACGCTGACAATATAAACATCCTCGCAAGATCCTTCCCTATTGCTAAGGAGATATTTGTCAATCTTGACTCCGCCGCAAAAGAAGTCGAGTTGCACATTAACGAAAGCAAAATAAAAGTAAATGACGCAAACATGAAAGAGAAAGCCAATTGCGGAGTATAATTTGGAGAATGTGGACAACTTCATATATCTTGGGGCCAATCTAGCAAAAGACGGCAATGAAACGGACGAAATCAATCGACGGATCATGCTAGCAAACAAAACGTTTTTCTTCGATACTTCCAATAATGAAATCCAAGAAAGTGCACAGTGGCAATAAGCTTCAGGATGGCAGCGATAGGTGGACATTAACGCGAACTTTCGAAAAAGCAGTTAACGCATTCGAAAAAAAGTTTCTCCGAAGAATTTTGGCACCTGTGAAGGAAGGAACGGAATGGTGAACAAATTAAAACCATGACTTGTATCAACTCTATGATGAGCCAGAAGTTTCAACGTTCATCAAGGTACGTAAACTGCAGTAGGCTGGCCATGTATAGCGAATGGAAGATAGAAGAATCCCCAAACGTGCTCTTAAAGGCAAAGCGAGTGGTAACAGGCCAGTATGTAAACTACGCAAGCGATGGAAAGACTCGGTTGATGAAGATAGCTAAGCCAACTTAAAAAACATACTACAATCACGATCGTCTGCAAGCCAATCGTATGATACTCTAGATGAAATACTGAACTCCGACTTATATTGTTGTTAGAGCTAGAGTAAAACAAGGAGGGCGCTTGTAGTTGGTCCTTTAGTAGATTAATTTCATATATAAAACTAGGTGAGTCACCGAAAACAAAAATTTTCCCTTTTCAAGGACTTTCATATAAGGGAGGAGCAAGAAGGACTCACTCGATTTCTAGCATATTTATCCTTTTACCGGAAACCATTTAAAAATCAATGTGTACAAAATTAGAAATTCCCGGTATGGACCATTCAAAAGTTATCTGAAAATATTGTTGAACACGTGTCTTATGGATTTTTCATATGGAAGCTACCGGAAGGAGTAAAGGGATTTCGCTGAACTTGAACTTTGTTTTCACTCAAAACTAATTTGTACAAAATTCCGAATTCGAAACGCTAAACAATTACTTGATTTATAGTGAGTACCGTAAATTAAGTGACAGGATATTTGTATGGCAGCTATACGAAGGACTAATAGGATTTTCTTCATAATTATACCTTCGACTCCAATTGCTGGAAAATCATTACATTCAAAATTTCAAAGTCGTAGCTTAAACCGTTCTGAAGTTATCTGAATAATCTTGAACATGTGTTTAAAGGACTTTTCGTATGGGAGCTACCCGAAGGAGTAAAGGAATTCTACTGATAAATGAACTCGTAGTACCGACTACGACAAATGACGGATTATGCTACCTACTCTGACTTGCGTGAGTTGTTTGTTAGTTGGAAATTCTCCACAATTAGACCACTTTGGAAGAAGGGCAATAGGACAGATATACAGAATTATCGACCTATTGCCAACCTAGCCTGCATATCTAAACTTTTTGAATCGATTGTCTGTGAAGTTTTGAAATTTCATAGCAAATCTATTATTGTACCTTACCAAAGGCAGATTTACAACGACAAAATTCATGGAATTATCAAATTTCTCCATTCCAGTAATCAAAGCGTGTCATCAAGTAGATTGTATATATACCGACTTTAGTAAGGCCTTTGATAAGATCAATCATAACATTTTGATTTGCAAACTTAAGCATTTTCAAATATGTTTACATATTGGATATCATCTTATTTATGCAACCGGCTTCAAAGAGTTTTATTTCGTGGGGTATTGTCCTCGGAAATTTCTAATATGTCGGGAGTTCCACAAGGTAGCTTAGGTCCTTTATTATTTATAAAGGACTTGAGTTCAATGATTTTAAGCTCTAGAATTCTTTTTTACGCTCATGATGCAAAGCTTTTGCAATATTACGGATATGGATTCTCTTGCAAAAGGACCTTAGCCATTTATCTGATTGGTGTACTTTTACTTTCGACGATCATATGAATTATATTGTGAATAAAGCGAACTCCATCTGGGGCTTTGTGCGAAGATGGTGTAAGCATTTCAATGATCCTTCCGTCACAAAGGCGTTATATTGAGCTTTTGCTCGATCAATCCTGGAATATGCGTGCCAGGTATGGACTTCATTTTATGAGGTCGATAAGAACAGAATTGAATCTGTGCAGAAAAGGTTTTTTGACTCTCAAAATCTTCCTCCCTATTCTGAACGAGTTAATCTTCTCTGTCTTGAATCGCTTGATAACAGAAAGAAAGTTCTCGGGGCTGTTTTCGCATTTAACATTATCACTGGAGGAATTGATGCCCCGATGCCAAGAAATTTCTTTCCGTATTCCGGGTCGTACTTTGAGAGACGCTACTAATAATTTCATATTATCGGACTAATTATGGGCAACATGAACCGATCACATCCATTTCACGTCTTGTTAAGGCTGGTTTTCATTACGCCTACATTCCGCAGATGGCTGCCAGAACAAGATGAAAATAAAAACTGAACATGCGTGCGAAAGAGAGGAAATATCGTCTGCAACAGATCTGTGAAAAAAGTGTCTCGTCTGCAACTTCAGATCTGTGATCTGTAGCCAATAAGGATGTACATTATAGCAAAAAGACTTGCGTGCACATTTTTTTCCTATAATTTGCTTCCGACAAACCTACACAATAGACATCCACACGCACACTATTGTGCCAAATTATGTCAATTATGACTTTGACATTTGTCGAGCCGGTAATTGTTTTCTTAACGATTTTGCAATGTGAGATGAATATCAAAAAAGGAGATAAATATGCTTAGAATTTCATTAGAAGTGCATGCATAGATCATTCTGCTGTCTATTCGCCCGACATGAGAGATACGTTGCAATTGACAAGCCGCAGATCGGTTTTACCTTACAATAGTTGTCGAGAAAATTCACATATTGTTCTTTTTCTCAACTGAAAGCGTACAAACAGCAAAAAACACAAAAAGTTTTAGGTTAGAAATTTCTGTCTGTCAAAAACAATTGCTATAATTTTGCTATAAAGTCGGAAATTTTGTCCCTATCTTTCTTCTTAAAACCGATTTGCTGTCTCTTTTTAGTTTTCTGCTACAGATCTGTAATGTCGGAGTAATGAAAACGATGTCTTAGTAATGAAAACCAGTCTTTAATCGTTTTGACCATGTTATTGATTTTGATTTGAGCGCGACACAGCTGAAGTCAGCTTTAAATAAAATATTAAATAATTGGTTTAAATATTTTATGTCATTGTTCTATTTATTTTCTATTTATTTGTTATAAAAACTGTAATACACTGTAAGTAATCAGCTCTTGATGAAACTGAAATAAATTAAATAATAACTAATTGCCACTGCAATTCCATGCGGAGCGTAGACAAATGTCGTTGCATTCACAAAAGTCTTCCATGGACGCTTATTCGACTTTTTAAACTGATTTACGGCTCTTCCCGTCTATCAGTTACACACTTGGAACACCAGTCTCTTTATCACCACATTTTTCCCCCTTTTCAGGTATATATTTAGGCAACGAGGCGTGACACATCTTTACGTAGACTGAGTCCTTCGTGCTCAGCCTTCAGTATTTGATGAGAAGATTATCTTAAGTGCTTTCAGATCATTTGTTGTAATGCCATCGATACCGGGAGGCGTATTTACAAACCCTATACCATTTGAGTCAGAACCAGGACTGTCTTCGATTAGGTTTTGTTTGCTTAAAAACCTTACAAACCATTTGAGTACAAAAAATTACCGAAATAGCATAGGCTTTGTGAACGAAATTGTACTGCACTAGACCTTACAAACCCTATATCATTTAAGTCACAGACGACATCAAGTGTGGTGTGACTGTCTTCGATTAAGTTTTGTTGGTACGTAAATGTGTTTACAAAACGTAATCGAATAGTCTAATCGACTTCGCAACCAGCAAAAACTTAGTTGTAAGCTCAACATGCTTCCCCCATCGCAACATTCATAAAAGAACGTGGTCATCTCCGGATGGCCGCACTTTCAACCAAATTGACCACGTTCTGATCGAGAAAAGGGCTGCGACCAGCATTCTAGACGTACGATCTTTTCGCGGAGCAAACTGCGACTCCGACCACTACCTCGTAAAAGTGAAATATCGATGTCGAGTGGCATTATGTGGGTATTCGAAAAAGGGCAGGACACCCAAATTTGATATCGATAAACTAAAGGACGAGGCTGTCGCGTTAGCTTATAAGTCAGCGCTACAAACACGCTTTGAAGCGTTACTAACTGACGAAATGACAACCATCGATCAAGAGTGGACACAGTTGAGAGATGGTATCAGAACGACAGCAGAAGAGATCATAGGAATAAAATCCCAACAGAAACGTAATGACTGGTTCGATAATGATTGTAGTGACGCAATAACGAAAAAGAATGAAGCTTACAAGGAATACATTGAAAGACCGACGAGAGCCAAAAAGGAAAGATACGACGAGCTTAGGCGATTATCAAATAAAATCTGCAGACGAAAGAAACGTAAACACAACAATGACATAATTATAAGACTAAATACCGACATGAACTCACATAATCTACGATCCGCATATACTGCCGTCAAACAAATAAGACAAGGCTATAAGCCACGAACAAACCTCTGTAAAGACAAGGAAGGACGTATCCTTAGTGACGCAGAACAAATTAAACAAAGATGGGTTGAGTACTTTAAAAAGCTGCTAAACACGAACAGAGTGACGGCCGCCGACCCAATTATTACACCAAGTGCACCATCTGATGAGCAAGCATCAACTACAGTACCCACTGTCGGAGAAGTGGAAGCAGCCTTGCGCGACCAAAAAATACATAAATCACCTGGAGTTGATGCAAGTGGAGCTTCTAAAGGGAGGTGGTCCATACCTCGCCAATCTCCTACACAAAATCATGGAAAAAATTTGGATTGAAGAAAAAATACCCGACGACTGGCGCCAGAGCATTATATGTCCAATATATAAGAAAGGAGATAAACTGCAATGTGAAAATTACAGAGGCATATCATTGTTGTCTACGTCTTACAAAATACTAGCGAAAGTAATTCAGAATCGATTAAAGCCTTATACAGAAAGTATTATCGGCGAATACCAAGGTGGTTTCAGAACCGTACGATCGACTATTGACCAGATATTCTCAGTCAAACAAGTGCTAGAAAAATGCTGGGAGTATAACATCGACGTGCACCAGATCTTCGTGGACTTCCAACAGGCATACGATAGTATAGATCGTAATGTACTATATAAAATAATGCTTGACTTCGGAATCCCATCAAAACTCGTCCGATTAACAAAAATGACCATGACTGACACTGAATCTCAAGTAAGGATACAAAACGAGCTTACCCAAAGCTTCCGAACAGAATCCGGCCTGAAGCAGGGAGATGGACTCGCTCCCATGCTCTTCAATCTCGCCCTAGAATATGTCATCAGAAAGGTACCCGTTGATACCAGAAGTACCCTACTAATCAAGTCCACCCAACTAGTGGTGTACGCGGATGACATAAACATCATGGCCAGGTCTGTTCCAGACGCGAAAGAAGTCTTCCATTGTCTAGACTCAGCGGCAAAGGATGTCGGGTTAAGGGTCAATGAGAATAAGACCAAGTTCATGACCCAAACAAGAAGAAACGTGCCAACTAGACAAAATATGACCGTGGGAGACTACAACCTGGAGAATGTGGATCATTTCTCATACTTGGGATCACACCTTGTAATAGACGGCAACGAACGGGACGAAGTAAAACAACGGATCACACTAGCAAATAAGGCGTATTTCACGGTCCTCCCGATCTTAAAATCGAAAAAAGTGCACAGGCTGAGCAAACTACGCATATACAAGACCATAATAAGACCTGTGCTACTATATGCAAGCGAAACGTGGACTCTCACCCAAGCGTCTGAAAAATCAATAGACGCTTTTGAACGACGAATTCTTCGAAGAATTTTGGGACCAGTAAGAGAAGGTACTGAATGGCGTATCCGGTACAACAACGAGTTGTATAACATCTACGACGACCCATCCGCATCGACTCTTATAAAATTTCGTAAGCTACAATGGGCAGGCCATGTGGAGCGAATGGACGACGGAAGAATTCCCAAACGCACACTGAAAGGTAGAGCTCATGGCAAACGACCGGTGGGAAAACCGCGGAAAAGATACGAGGACTCAATTGACGCAGATTGCAGATCGCTTTTTAGATGCACAAATTGGAGGACTCGGGCGCTGAACCGAGATGACTTCAGACAATGTATCCTGCAGGCCCTGGCCCGATTTGGGCTGTCGCGCCATTGATGATGATGATGAATCGAAGTCTCAGAAAAAGTGCGTAAGTTCCGGTTTGTTGATGGTAGTTTGAAAACCCTATACCATTTGGGTCAAGGTCATGAAAATCTTCGATTCGATTTGTATGCACGAAAACTGTAGTACATTTAGATACAAAAAATCACCGAAATAGAACAGTACTACAGTTTTTGTGCATACAAAACCGAATGGAAGATTTTCATGACCTTGACTCAAATGGTATAGGGTTTTCAAACGACGATCAACAAACCGGCAATTGCGTACGTTGGCAAAACCTCCATATTTCGATAATTTTTTGTATCTAAATGTACTAGTTTTCGTGCATACAAAACCGAATAGAAGATTTCCATGACCTTGACTCTAATGGTATAGGGTTTTCAAACTACCATCAACAAACCGGAACTTACGCACTTTTTCTGAGACTATTCGATTACGTTTTGTAAACACATTTATGTACCAACAAAACCTTATCGGAGACAGTCACACCAGGCTTGATGTCGTTTGTGACTTAAATGGTATAGGGTTTGTAAGGTCTAGTGCAGTTCAATTTCGTTCACAAAGCCTATGCTATTTCGGTCACTTTTTGTATTCAAATGGTATAGGGTTTGTATTTTGTAAGGTTTTGTAAGCAAACAAAACCTAATCGAAGACGGTCCTGTCCGTGACTCAAATGGTATAGGGTTTGTAAATACGCTACCTGGAGCTATGATGGATTTGCGTTTTTCTATAATGTTTTCCATTTCATTGGAATCTGTTGGAAAAAGAAAGATAGCATCTGATACTGCAGGACAGCAGAACCTTCGAAAATGCTTCGCATCACTACGACTTTTAAGATTTGTTTAGTTCTAGCTGTTGAGTTTGGCCTTTTCATGCAGATTGTACGTTCAAAGGAATAATTTGATCTGAAAGTGCACTGAAAAATGATCGGCATATTTATCTGGCAGGTAAAACAGAACGATCAACGCTGTCCTGTTAACGATACAGCTAACTGCATCATATCAGACAAACAAACGACTCTGTATATTTCTTATCAGTTGGCAATGGGCAGGCAATGATTATTCCGATAGATGCCATAAAAATCGTTTTCCAATTGCCACCTTATCAACTAATTGGAGCCGTAACACCAGTAGAACTTTTTGCTATCTTTGCCATAACTCCGAACTGACTATTTTTCTGACCGGCGCAAAAAACTCAAGTTACAGCAATGTTTTACAGATTTTGTTATTTAAGCCTGCAGCACAGTCAATGCATAAGATTTGGAGTCAGTTTAAAGTTAATACGAGTCTAAAGAAAATCGCCTAGAGCTAAATATCACCTTCATAAAAAAAATACAATTTACGCCTTGACGTACCTCAATACCTGCCGTGCTTTTCTCAGGGTTTTTATCGTTTTCCATCCTCCCGCGGGTACACCGGTAGCCTTAAATGCTAACAAACGATTCCCAATAACTTGGAAACATTCTGCACAAATATTTAATCACAATCCAATTATTAGTTCTTCACTTAAATTGAGAAATGGAGCTGCTGCTAATCACAACGAAGGAAAATGTCATTATGGCAGTTGACGTGTTTGTGTTTACCATGTTTTTCAAGGTTGGTAGCAGCGTTCCGATTTCTGCTACAACCATGAAGCTATAAGTGTGACAGGAGAGGAATTAGAAAAATTTTACAGAAATAATTCTGCTTGGACTGTTCACTGTTCAGTACGGTGGCACTTTTTTAAAGCTTTTCAATTTCTTTCGCGGCTCCTCTAGAACGTGTGCAATTCAATTTCATTCTAATCAGATAAAGGCAACACGTGCCTCAAGGCAGTTAAAAATATAGAAATGGTTATGACCCCCAAATACATATTGATGTAAATGTAGGTGAGTGCGAGGTCTGATCGGACAAATGTAGGTCAACGCCAATGTGCACGAGTTCTGCCAGGTGCCGTCCACACGTTGGTAAAAATAGCGCCAAAAAGTGATCGCTAATAGACGCAAGTGAACTGTCCACATGTTGGCGCTTGTCTCCGGTTTTGTGGCTTTCCGGAATAAGCTAATCAATCTACATTTAAGAAAATAAAAACTCTGTGAAGAATTATACTAATTGAATGTTAATAGTTAAAGCATTGGAAAATCAGATTGCATCTGATGTAATGCACCTAGAATAAGTAAAATATTTGTAACCAACTTAAATATTGTTTCTATGCCAATAAATCTATTTGAATTTGAATTTTGGCGCTTGTCTGCCTTTGCTTTGGTTGGACCAATGGTGCATTCAGATTCAGAAAAATAAGTTCCCAATTATTGACAAACAATATTGACAAATATTATTCGGACTCGCAATGTATAGGTTTTGTACCATCGTAAATGCCATCTAGTGGCCATAAACAGCAGCTCGAGTTTTCTTATCAAATTGATTTTTCAGAATATCTTAAAGACGGCTAGTGATACGAAACTAAAACAACCGGGAAAATATGTGTTTTTAATGATCAATATTATAGAAAAAAGAACGGCTCAAAAAGTGCTTCATCAAGAACAAAAACGGTAATTTATGATTTTTTTATATTGACTCACTTATCCGTCATATCGTTGTATGTATATAGTAGTATCACGAATAACTTCACCTGAGCTCAAAAGATGGCGTTGTATGTTCCGATTGGCAAGCTTTGTGCTATTACTTTCCACACACCATTCTTTTCTCGTCTCCCTTTTATTTCTTTGCGGGGTCTGTAAAGGGAAGTAGCGAGTGAGCTTTGAATGGTGTTTGATGCGGGGGAAGGCACGCAGCAAAGAAGCGCATCTTGAGCACTCAGTCAAAGATGGCCTATTGTACTCAAGTCTCTACCCGAACTTTTTCGTCCTCCTCATGAATCGGTACAGCTCAGGTCGGGAGCGAGAACGGAGTTCTTCTATCCTCATAACGTCAACGCCGGATACGTGTATTCTAGCAAAAGAGTAAGCTAGACACTCCAGAAGAAAATGTTCCGTGGTGTCGTCACTCTCGCGCAAGGAGTGCACGTGGGATCGTCAATGATTCTCATTCTGACCAAATGTAGGCCACATTCTCTTTCTGGTCAGATTGAAAAGAAAAGCAGCGGTTCGTCCACTTGGTCCCTCAACAAGGTTTCTAGTCTGCCGCATTCCCGGAAGAAGCCGCCATCTCTCAATGTGTGATTTACTCAACCATTCAGCAATGGTAGCCCTAACAGAGGCAACAGGTAGGCCGAAAACCGGTTCTGGTCCGACCAAAGCTGACTTCGACCCAGTCTTTGCTAATGTATCAGCTATTTCATTGCCATTTATACTCTGGTGGCCTGGAACCCATATGAGCTTTAAGTATACTCTAAGGCTTTAAATCGTTCAGTCTGCCAACAGAATTCAATCGATCTTTACACTCACGTACCATCTTCGAAAAGACGATTGGATTATCTAGGGACTGTAAAGCGGCCTAACTGTCGCTGCAAATGCAGATTCGCCTGACTCTCCACTAGAATTCATTCTGCTGCCTTAAGGATCGCATATACTTCAGCTTGAAAGACTGAAGTATGTTTTCCTAGTGGGAAAAGGCTATGAATGAGTTTCTTGCGTTTTTAATTTTCTTTGTGAGGTGGAGAGCGGAGTGAGCTGTAACTGATTTTCTTGCGTCTTCCATCATTCTTCTCCATCGAATCCGCATGAATGGATTGCAAAACACTTTCATTCTATAGTTTAGCTTCTGCAAGAACGGATATCATTTTCCTGAAAATTTCTTGTTCGACTTGTCACTAGCCCGACTTCGTTGCAAAGTCAAAAAAGATGTGTTTCATGGATCAAATTAATGCCAATGAAGGGGACGGGCTAAAATACCGTTACAAAATCTCATTTTCTTATCAAAATTAAAAAAATTCGATTAAAACGGCGCAGAGTATCTTAATTAATGGGTTGTGTATTTGGGTCGTGTATAACTGATCCAAATTTCATTCATTTATTCGTTCGTAGTTTGTAAGGAACCAGATATTATTCGAGTGGTCCCGTTTTTTAACACGTTGACTGCCGACTACGAGATAACTCGTAGATTGCGTTCTTTTCTAGGACGCCAACTACGAGTTATCTCGTCCTTGTTTACTTGTCATTTTTGTGCAGCTAAACTCTGAATATATCAGAGGGGAAAAGAACAAAAAATCAATGCTGGCTTGCATGAACAGAAAATTTATTAAAAAACGAACAAAAAATATAATTATAAAAATTAATTCAAATTCAAGAAATAAAATAATATTTTATTGTTTGTGGAACTTTTTAAAACAATCTTCCACACAAAGGGCTGGCTTCTCTTTACAGGCTGGACAGAAATAACGCGTTTCTCGGCGTTTTTTTGCTTGGGTACATATACGACATGGCTTTGTCGGACGCTGTTTTTTTTCGGTAGGTGGTAGACTCTCTGAATAATGGAGGTCTTGCAATCTAATTTTTTTCGAAACTGGTTGAATCTCTTCTCGAATCAACGCGACGACGAATTCTTCTCTGAACTTTATCAGTTTTATTTTAGAAGAAGTTACTTTCTGAAAAATTTTGTGAGCATTGTGTATTATTATTAATTAAATTAATTAACTCGTAGTTGGCTTCCGCGAAGAAATTTCTGTTACAGAAGCCAACTACGAGATAATTAATAAAACTTTTTGATGATAACTATGCACTAGAATTAGAGTTTTTAATAATATAATGTGATTAAATCAAATGGTCATTTTAGGCCAGATTTCTGAAAATTGCAGTGGCAGTCAACGTGTTAAGACCTCCGATTCCAAAAATTCCGTTTTGCCATGAAATGGGAAAAAAACGGTTTACCCCAACCGTTTACATGGGCCGCACTGACTTTCTCTGGTAAG
Organism: Beris morrisii; assembly: GCA_951812415.1. NCBI lineage: Eukaryota > Metazoa > Arthropoda > Insecta > Diptera > Stratiomyidae > Beris > Beris morrisii. Next base: position 103,429,056 of record OX638310.1, read on the forward strand.
TCGATATTTTAGAAAATGGGATTTTGAACCGATCCCGTCCCAATTCACGACTTCATGCCAAAGTTTTACAAATTTTCCGAAAATTCCAAGGGAATCAGGGTGTTGTGAAAATGTAACCAAATATCGTCACATTACATCCGTGCCAAAGTCGAGAAATTGCGCTACTTTACAAGTTGAACAAAACGCTAGTCGTATCGAAAATTTCCGAAAAACGCAACGCAAACATATTCGGCCAAGCGATGGGAAAAAAATATAAAAGCGAGACATGAGCCGCCACTCTCCTCTCTCCGCCCACTCAACACAACTAATAGCTAGCATTCGTTATAGCCTAAGCCGTAAAACACAATTTATCCGCGCGACGCCAAAACCGCTTAGATAGTAGAATGAGCTTATGAATGAATTGATGAAACGAATGCGTAGGATAAGAGAGAATTGACAAAACATATGCAGCGCCTCTAGTGTAAGCCGATAAAAACATCGAAGTAAGCTCGGTGCTACTACCATAAGATATAAATACAATGCGTTGAGTAAACACTCAAATTCAAATCATTCACTTTAGGTGACAAAACATTGCAAAACTGCATCATAACGCTCCAGGATTATATGCCCGATATTTTAGTGCAGATGTAGCTTCTGAAAGCTTTTTTGCTAGCGCGTCACTCCGTAGACCCCTACTTCTACAGCCTTGTTCTTTTCAGATCCGTTGGTGTACAAGATTGCGGTTCTATTCATACATAAGAATTGAAAGTATAGGTTCCTAACTAGCCCTTCTCAAGATCAGCCGAGTTGGGTAAATATTTTAACGTTAGTGTTGTCTCTGAAGTGGCATTACGATTATATATCAAGAAAACGACAATGGTCGCGTTTACGTGCGGACCAGACCAGTCTGACCAGTCCATTTGCAATGATTTTGGTACGGACTAAATGAAACCAGTACTGTGAAAATGCGCACATAAATGCAAGACCGAAAAATACCAAACCGGTCTATGTGGACTGGTCTGGTCCGCATGTAAACGCGACCATTGTTTTTATTTCCCTGTCAAATTACCATTTAATATTAATTACATTAATCAATCTCTAATCTAATCTGTCTTCTTTCAATATATATTACTAATACTCATTCATAAAACAATTTTGCTCAAATTCACATAAATTTTCCTAATTAGTACTCTGCAACTTTAAACAGTAGTCCAAGCTAATATTCAGGTCGGGCTTGAAACGATTCACGAGCCTTAATAAATTCAATTTCTTGTTTCTCGAACTGCTCGATTCTAGTTCGTAAAGTGTCGATAAATTGATAAGAAGACTTTCGCTTAGTGATCTCTGCGGGCTTATGTCGATTGCCTTTTCAAAAAGTGCAATTGCTTCCTTCAACTTACCAGAGTATAGCAAGCAAACGCCCATGTTATTCAAAAGCTTGAAAGAATTCGTTTTGATTGAAGATTGTTATAATATATTATCGTATTACTAACCATTGTGTTGGCCGGATCCATGTTGAGAGCTCGCTGAAAATTATTGTGAGCCTCGGTGAAATCATTCTGCGCCACAGCAATTAAACCTTTGTCGACTAAATCACGAAGATCAGGAGTAGAATTCCTTGGGAATGAACCATTTCAAAAATTTTACAAAAAAATTTCAAAACAATATTTTACGTACATTTCTTTCAATCGTCTTGCCTCTGCAAATTTATGCTCGGCCCCAAAAACATCACCAATTTGTAGATAAACACGACCCCATGCTGAAAACATGAAACGTTTCTCTTCCTTCGTTAGCTCAGGTTGACTAAACAACACCTTCATTATGTCATCGACTAGACTGTAATCTCGCACCTGAAACAAACGTTCGGTAATTCTGCTTCCATACTGTAGTCATTAAACACCAAAAACGCGTTTAGTGCAAATAAAAATGAAAGGCTCAAGTTTTGGACTTGTAAGAATTGTTTGTAGTTTCACTTCCAGAAAGTCTTTGGGGAAATACCTGTGTAAGCTACAGGGTGCTCTTTGAAGTTAATTTTGTCACTAATAAAAGCTCCTTACCCAAATTTGAACATTCGTCTGTAGCAATGAATGCAACTAGAAGATAAGGCAGATTTTACGAGTCAACCCTTTTCATCCACTTGAAGTATTCTTCAATTCTGAATTGGTGACTTGAAGTGTAACAAGGTATTTTCCGCGGATTGCGGCGGAATTCGGACCGATCGCGAAAAACCAAAAAAGTACATTTGAGCAAATTTAATTGCTCGTTGAATGGCGTTCGGTCAAGAGTTGACCAGTGGGCAGCAGGTTACGTGGAAATGTGCAAAAATGAGTTGCGTCATGATCTTGAAAAGTCATGTGCGCGGCAAAAAAAATCTTACTTAACCAACGCCTTCCTCAAATTCTTGCTCAAACAAATTCCGTCGCAATTCGCGAAAAATACCTTGTTCCACTTCGATCGCAGCTGTATTAAAAAACCGTATATGGAAAAATTCGTGATAAAGTATGGACTCATTACAACCCGTTAAGAGATCAGAGAGTTGAACATCAAAAGATCCTAAAATCACTTTTAGGCGAATATATAAAAAGCCCGTGACAGTAAAAACCTATTCGATATCTAATCAGACCTAAGCGATATGCCGGAAAGAAGCATTTACAACCCCGTTCGCCTCTAAGGGTTAAATATCAAACAATACTAAAATTAATTTCTAGCTGAAAGCCGATGGAAGTAAAAACAAATTCGATATCTAATTAGACCTAAAAGGAACTTGTAAAAACGTATACAACTCCATTCCACCCTCATAACGGTTGAATACAAAAAAACTGAAATCTATTTCTAGGTGTTTATTTGACGAGCTCGTGGAAGTAAAATTAATTCGATAGCTCAGGAGACCAAGTCATATGATTAAAATAAATGCACCCCCTGCCGCCGAATATGTTTTTTTTGCTCACCTCCCCTTCCACCCGCCTCTTCTTATCCTTAAAAAATGGTAAACTACATGCTCGCTCCTTATTCTAATTTATTCCTAACTACGATATAAATCGGAGTTCTGTATGTCATCTAGAGTATGTCGTGGCAGAGGTAGGGTGGGTAGACAGGGCGCTACAACACCAGAACGCCCTGACACGTCGCGAAGTCTATTGGGAAAGATATCCCAAATTTTATTTCCCAATTTTTGTTGTAGAGTTTATGATCTGACTTTCGAGCACAGCTAGCCCGAACGCCAGAAAGCGCGTCGCTCCAGCTCGAACTTCAGCCACCAATTAAATTGGCCCACTGTTTCCTCGTACCTTACCTTTCCTTCGAATATTTTGACTTTTCCAAGTCAAAATATTCGCTCCAAGGCCTCCGTTCACAATATAGTATAATGCGATTGGCTGCGACTTATCATAACTGCGCTAGGGTTTTATAATACATCGAACAGCGTTAAAATTATTGAGATCCTAAAAGTAACCTTCGAGATTTTTGTAATTTAGTGCGAACAGAACCCAACGAAAAGAATACGAATTTCGACTTTTTAAAACACCCTGTAGCTAGCACGCGGTATATCACTAGAGACTTTCTGGAGGTGAAACTTGACAGAATTCTCTAGTCTATAATTTGAGCATTTATTTTTCATTTCAAGTTAAATCGGAAAATGATTAAAATATAATATACCAACCAAAATTGCACAATTAATAATCGAATGTAAAACCCGAACTTCCCGTCGTCGCCAAAACTCATAATTTACCCCATCACTTTTGAAATACGTTTTAATTTCATTGCAAATAGTTGCCATTTCAGTAAGGCGATCCATTGCCGTTTTCGGCATCCCCGTATACATCGGCACTTCGGCCAATAATAAACGGAATGCAAAGCATGCCATTGACCCTTTCTTGCCGCCGTACATTTCGTGATAGAACTAAAGTAGGAAAAGATTTATTTCATTTTAAATCGGAAGGAAATTATCATGTTTACGTCATAATAAACATCGGCGCTAATTAATTGACCAAAGGGTTCAGCTTCGGATTGAAGCAATTCATTTTGACCGAGTTTTACATGAAGAGCTAATCGCGTGAACCACAGTTGTAATGAATGCGGACTATGCTTTGCTGGTTGACCGGCCCGTCCATATCCTGAAATGTTACAAAAAGTTGTACTTAAATACATAGCCTTAATTAATACAAATTTGAAACACAATGTGCATTTCTCTAAACTTTGAAAGAAAAATTTATTATTTTTTAAAGTGGTGTGATAGAAGGTAACCGTCTGAGGAAGAGGAGGACGTTGTTCTTTAACTGATGCAGATAATAATTCGCTGTAAATGTAAATGAGAGGAGCCGTCTACTGGTGTGTTTAAGGATTGGCAAGTTCTTGCTGCATTTACCACGCACGAAAGTAATTCACTGTATTTACTTTCAAAATTGCCGGGAAGTTATAGAAAGTTTATAGAGACTGGAGAGACGAGAGGGCCTCTTTTAAATATGGCAAAAATCAGGAATTTTTTTCGATAGGGTAGAGATAAGTCGTCATAACCCGTTCAAAAAAAAGGATCACTTAACTGAACAGATCAACCCATGTAACCATTTCATGGAACGGCCGTTCAAAAACCAATTTGTTGTGTAGCTGAACGATTTTTCTATTTACTTCGGATATTCATACAAACATAAAGCAAATAACCCGGGGTTCACTTTAAGTACCTACGAATCGAATAAAGAAAAATGGTTCAACTACACAACAAGCCCATTTCTTGAGTAGGTGAACGATTTTTTTACTCTCTTCACAATGAACTCGGGTTACAATTTGACCGACTGAAATCCTATAAAACGATGGAAACCTGCGAACGAACGAACGATAGAATGTGAGATTGTTGGATAGGTGAACGATTTCTCTGTTCGCAATAAAAGCGATTGCTGCAACCCTTATTACAATTTCGGGTTTGCTTCTTCTTCGGATCAATTTGCCAAGGCAGCATCATCCGAAACCGCGACTGCGGATGGTGGACAAGTACTACCCAATGTCATCTACATTACGACAAGTTTGGATAGAGGGCCCTCATGTTGCCAACCTAATGTACAAGTCTACTACCCTAACAGCGGAAGAAGTGCGAATCCCGTTAACCACGATTTATAACCTTAGAGCTATTTCCTGGTTCCTGGAACGAAAAACCATCGGTGTCAAAGATTTGGCCACTCACAAAAAGGGTGTCGTTCAGAACCCATATGGATCAAATGATTGCGGACTGTCTAAAAGGCACACCGACACGGCAAGTCGAGTAAACTGGGTGATCACACTACCAACTTTAACGGATGCCATAAGCAAGGCTCAAATACGCGTCGAACGGAAGGATATCGTCGATGACATTGATAAGAGTATGTAGAAACCGACAGCATTGCGAAGTAAATTAAGTCGATTACTAGTCAGTGAGAGTGAGTCCTCTCCATGGCCCCCTACAGCATAGTTTAATCAGATTCAGAAACAAATTGGCAAAATTGGCAAGACCAAAATGCTCACCAAATTTGCGAAAATAATACGCTGGTGTGTTCCCATATTCAAGCATTAAACTATCTTATACCAGTACACTGTACTGACTGGGAAGCACTTCCGACACATCGAGATTAAGTTGAAGTAATTAAAGTGTAGCAAGCAATATGAGAATTAAAAGTATTAAAAGAAACCTATATAAGAATTTGAATTTTCGATAGTTACATATGTATACACAAAAAGAGAAACAACAAAAAAGTGAAGCCTCAGTCCAATCTCGCAAAATGCTCAAAATAATGCTCACAGAAATTGGCGTACGCAGTAATACACCTAAGAGAGGACGGAAGCGAATTCCATAGCGAAACTATCCTGACGAAGAATGACAGATGACGAAGTCTACCACAGTGTCGGGGTACAACTAACGAGAACTCATGATGATTTGCAAAGTACAATTTTTTCGAACAGATATCGCGGACAGCCAGTGAACATTAACTTCCATAAAAAGGAAATATGACTAAATTTCATGAAGTTCCGGAAGGTGCAGTTTATAGGATGGATTTATTTATGTCACGGATACTATCAAACTTACGGCGATTGAATACGTATCGAGTACAGATATTGAAAATAACATTAAGTTTGTTTTCCTCACATACGCTCATTGACGAGTAAACTGCACTGCAATATAGGAAATGAGGAAAAATCAAAGAATTGACTAGTTTTATTTTTTATTGAATTGACGTCTCCGCAGATAGTTTCCAAAGCTTACACAGAATAATATACACCTTCTTGGCAATGAGATTGATGTGGTCAGACCAATTGAAATATTTAAATATTAAAGATCATTCCTAGATTCTTCACCGAACTTAGGTAGGCGATCGCTTCACCATCTAGACGCAATTTTGGAAGATTTCGGGTATCAATTTCTTTCGAATAAATTACAATGGCTTGAGTTTTACTACAATTATGTTTTATACCATTTATATTCGCCCAATGGGAAACTGCATCAAGCTCGTCATTCATTTTACATATAGATTCAGTTAATTTCGAAATAGGGCAGTTTAAAAAGATCTGGGCATCATCCGCACATAGGCGACAGTTTGCTTCAGCGAAACATTCAGGCAGGTCGTTAATGAAAAGAAAAAACAGTAGAGGACCCAGAAAGGTGGTCTAACTGTGATCCATTTAAAAAGACAAATTGAGATCGATCAGTTAAGTAATTCCTGATAAGGTTAATAGCACACTGCTCGAGATGAAAACAATGCTTCAGCCTTTCACAAAGCAGATTGTGATCAATAGAATCAAATGCTTTGCTAAAGTCAAGTAGTAATAGGATAGTGATCATCTTTTTATCGATACTGCAATGAATGTTATCAGAAATTTCGAGTAACGCTGTGTTAGTACTATGGCCAGTTCGGAAACCAGATTGAAATTGATTTAGCAATTTATTGTCATTCAAAAAAATACCTAATTGCGAGTGTAAAATATATTCAAAAGCATAGGCTAGAGAGAATACTGATGGGTCGGAAATCATTTATATCAGGATTACCGACTTTGGGAAAGGGAATAATTTTAGCCACTTGTCAAGCCGAATGATAGACCAACGAGGTTAATATGGAATTAAATATACACGTAACGTAGGGGAGAATGATGGGGAGCAAGAATTTAACAAATTTTAAGGACACGTGATCAGGACCAATTGAATTGGATTTTACATGGGATATATGTAGCTTTCAGAACTTCATCATGGGTAACATTACGAAAAGAAAAGCTAGCAGAGGGATCACACCCAAGGTACGTGAGATTTGAAGATAATACACTGTTCGCAGTAGTACTGGGAGAAATTATGAATTTTTTGTTTAATTCATTAACATCAAAACCGTTTTGCACTGTATACGAGGCCGGTCCGATAAGTACTTAGCCTCACCGCCCGATGGCGCCACTATCGCAAGAGAAATTTACTATCGTGTAGTACAACCGCTACTGTCAAAATTCCAGCCGAATCGGACTCGTAGTTTTGTCTTGCCCGCGTGTGGAAGCGGGCGTGTCCGCGGATTTTAGAAAAATGGAAAAAGAGCAATATCGGTCGGTGATTCGATTCTTGTTTTTGGAAGGGAAATCGCGCAGCGAAATCAAAGAGCGCTTGGATGCTGTGTACGGTGACTCTTCTCCTTCGATGGCGACCGTCAAAAATTGGTTAAACGAGTTTCAATGTGGTCGCACGTCGGTTTTTGATGAGCCACGCCCAGGTGTCCCGAAAACGGCTACCACGGAGGATAACGTGACAAAAATCCACGATCTCGTATTGGAAGACCGCCGATTGAAGGTGCGCGAGATAGCTGATACAGTAGGCATGTCAAAAGACCGCGTGGGTCATATCCTGCATGAAATTTTGGGCATGAGAAAGCAGTCGGCGCGATGGGTGCCGCGTTTGCTCACTCCGGACAACAAGCGCAACCGTGAGACCACTTCAGAGCAGTGTTTGACGCTGTTTAAGCGCAATCCGAAGGAGTTTCTGCGTCGTTTCGTGACCGTCGACGAAACATGGATCCACCAAATCCAAGCAACAGTCGAAACAGTGGACTTCACCCAGCGAACGTGCTCCGAAGAAGGCGAAGACAGTACTATCGGCCGGAAAGGTGATGGCCACCGTTTTCTGGGATTCACAAGGTGTAATCTACATCGACTACCTGTAGAAGGGCAAAACGGTCACAGGGCTCTACTATGCCGAATTATTGGACTGATTCGACGCCGAATTGCAGAAAAAACGACCCCATTTGGCGAAGAAAAAAGTGCTCTTTCACCATGAAAACGCACCGGCTCACACCTCCGCCGTCGCCACGGCCAAATTGGTCGAATTGGGCTACGAACTGCTGCCCCATCCACCGTATTCTTCTGATTTGGCCCCGTGCGACTTCTTTTTGTTTCCAAACTTGAAAAAGTCACTCGCCGGGCAGAAATTTGAGTCGAATGAGGAGGTCATCGCCGCCACGGAGGCCTACTTTGCAGACCTCGAGAAAACGTATTTTTCAGACGGGTTAAAGAAGTTGGAGCATCGCTGGGTCAAGTGTATCGAGCTAAAAGTAGACTATGTTGAGAAATAAATCGCCACTTTTCCAACATTTTCGTTATTCTTTTGTAGGCTAAGTACTTATCGGACCACCCTCGTACTTAGCAACTCCATGTAAACCAAGCTTTGCAACATTAGACCGAAAAAGGTCAAAGGGCAAGCAGGGAGTAAGCATTTGATTGACATATTTTTTATGGGCCTGCTTGCACAATAGACTTACCGGATTTCGCAACCTAGTAAATTTTAGCCTCGACTCAAAAGTTTTAAGTGTCTTCCATTGCCCAGAAGCAAAAAAAATCGATTTTTTGAACCAGTCTTAAGCACAAATTTCAGTTTATATTGAATGAAATGCAAGTAGTCGTTAAGAACACGCTGACATGAGCGTTCATAGTTCTTATTAAAAGTTGCCTCTCAACCACGCTAAACGCTCATACCATAAAGAGAAATGTATCAACTACCTCAAAGGATTCTCAACCACAGAACCAGGCAATGAAAAACGGTATACTGTCCCAAAGACGATAGACTGGAAAAACTCAAAAACTTAGCCAAGATCTTAATTGCCCACAAGGTTAAATGGTCTAGTTTTAAACCATTTAAATCACCTGGAGAAGACAGGATATTTCACGCATTACCGCAAAGAGGAATGGACCAGCTTCTACCTACACGCCTTACAAAACCTGGTCAAATCGAGAAAAAGGTAACGGACAAGGAATTTTGATAACACTGCCTACGAAAGTATCTACTCTGCTGCACAAAAGCGTGGCATTGATCCAAAAACCTAGTTGGAACAAAACCATGCTAGAACGCAGAAAAATAACTTCCGACACTAGCCGACTCAACAGTCACAATCACAGCTGCAGAAGGTAGTCCACAGGGCGGGGTACTATCACCCATCCTCTAGTGCTTAGTAGTGGACAACCTTCTTCAGGATCTAACAAAATCCAGAATTAGAGTACAACGTTACGCTAACGAACTTGCCATCCTTGTTAGAGGCAAATTTGAAGAAACGGTGACAGAGCTAGTTCAAAGTACCCTAAACCAGGTAGCAACCTGGTGTATTAAAGCTGGTTTGGGTATCAATCCAAAGAAAAGCACAATTGTTGCATTCACCAAAAGGAGGTGTAAGGGCAAGTTATCTAGGCCTACTCTTTTTAGAGAATCTCTAAGGTATACTAGAGAGGTGAAATTCCTGCGATGCGCACCACTTCCAGGGCTGCCCTAGAGGTGCTTCTCAACCTAGCACCTCTACACTTAGAAATACAGAAAGAAACATGGATCACTACTTACAAATTTTTGAGCTCGGAGGACGATTCAGAGCGCAAAACAGCTCGCCAAAATCTTTCCGCGGAGCTCAACAAGGACTCCGTACTAGTGATACCTTTCTTATTCAATGATACCGAAATTTCATTTCACAAGGCCATTCAAAGTTTTCCTACTTGAGAGGGAGGATTGGGCTACAAACAAACCCACTCCAAAACCGGGATCCATTATCTGGGCCACAGACGGATCAAGGTGTAGCTCCAACTTTATGGAGTTTATAACTGTTCGTTTACTTTTTGTTTAAATTAAATCACATGCAGTTTTTGTTCGTTAGATAAAACATTTATTTTATTGCGACAATTATAATTCATTACGTGCTGTTACAAGTTTGCCCAAACGTTAAGTTCTAGGTCGCGAATCATAATGATAATGTCGAGAAAGTGACTTGTAATCACCGGGTATTTAGTGATATTTTTAACCAGTAGCGAAATAGTTGGATACTGCTCCAGAATTCGACGCAGTAAATTTTCCTTGGTCATTTTTAGATAGGAACAAAAAGGAAAGCATAAGGGTGTTAAGGAACTTTATAAACATGGAGTACAAAATATAAATAAAATAGTCTATGCAATCAGCTGTATTGACCGCTTTTGGGTAATAACATATCCACGTACCTTGTCCATAAATTGTTAGCAGTCTACCGGTTAAGTTTACCGCTGATCGAAAACAACCGGCCGATATGAGCCGCCTTAAACCTCGTTCGTCCTGAGTCACATCATCAACCGTCAAGACCTTACGCTGTGCCAATTCTGCTGCGCCTAAATGCACAACAACTGCATCACCAACGGGATCAGGCTACAAAACTCTGTTATCAAATCCTCTCTGGCAACCTACTTCAATTTATCTTACTAAATCACTGGATGAAAGAACCCCCGGCATTGTAAGCGTTGGGGGAATGCCAGGTTCTGTGTGCGGCGGCTCCCAGAAATTTCTTACATCGTCCGATACTTTGAGGTCCTCTTCCAGTTCGGGATTTTCGAAGTAGTCGGGCGCTTTGAAGCCTCCGTTAAAACTAGCGCTGGATAAAGTGCTTTCTGAATCGATAAAAATGTAGTTGGTGAGCTCGATTGAAATTAAATAATTGCACAGATTTTACCATTCATTGTTTTGGAAATTTCATCGAAAAAACTAGGCGGATCGTTAGCGAAATATTGACTCAAACTGGGACTAGCAATCAAATTATTTGAGACGTCCATTGCGAAGTTGAAGGGAAAAATGAAAATTTGTTTACGCTACGCTATGACATGACAGTAGATCTGTCTAGTGTCTGGTTTGAAGCATACTAATACAGTTTACAGCGCTCATATTCAAAGGTATACCAGCAGGCAAAATTTCGTAGTCTATACGTCGAAACGACTTTATTATTTTAATGTTTATTATTTTAATAATAAAGTATTCTTATAGATTCAAAAAAATTGCTGCCACCAAAAAAGCAAAAAAAAATTTCAGTCTATCTGTAAATTCGTTTGAAGGGTCGTAGCTCCCAAACTTTTGGCGCTACTTAGTTGAATTTTTTTTTTGTGGGGGGACAGAGTGAACTTCTGTAAGTGGTCCCTTTTACGGGTGGTAGTGTGAGAGGGAGGTGGAGGTGCGGGAGCGTTTAAGGTCCGGCCTGGTCGCGGACTACATTGTCCGCTTTTTCTAGTGCAGAAAAAAGCCGATTCCGGAGTCCGGAGTCGAACAGCTTCGACTACACGGCGTGACGTGACGCGTGACGCCGTCCGGAATGAAATACGCTTTCAATTTGCTGCGAGCAAGCGTGGTGCGTGGGGTGATTACTGTGTCGCAGAGTATGAGGTGTGAGTTCTATTATGGATATGTTAAGCTAGGAAGAAAACAACTGATATGTTTGGCGGTCGTTATGAATAACAATAAACAAAAGCAAAGAAATGAAGGAAGGAAACTATTGAAAAGGAAACGGTCATACGTGAATCCATCGGTGCAGAAGAAGGACTCACAGTGTCACTTTGGTAAGTTTTTTATTTATACAGTATACTTGACTTGAATTTATAAAAACCAGGCAAGTTAAAGTTGTCGAGTGGTTCAAATATTTGCACATGTTTAACAAAGATTTTATAAGAAATATGTACACCTCCTTTAGTCAATGATATTAACAGGCTAAAAACATTGGTCATTTGCGTCTGCTTACTCCGCGTGGTGTTATTAATAACAGCCCTTTCCCTGAGTTTTTATAGAGTACTGATTTCGGATTACCCAATTCCTTTTTGTTCTGTCCAGTGCAACAACCGATTGCACAACTGTATAGCCTCTATGTCGTTAATTTGGGGAATTACCGAAAAAAATCATTTCATGGTCGGAGTTGTCGTGATTATAGTCACTGGATGAAGAAGAAGGCACTTAGTGCCTTCTTCTTCATCCAGTGACTATAGTCGTGATTATCTTCTTAATCCGTTTGAATATCAGTCCCCAATCTTTCGATATCAACACTTGTGTATGTCTAAGGTAGGATCTCAGCAAACCAAAATGTTTGCTTGCCGTTGAAGTGGTCAACGCATGCTCGTGGTCTCTTCCAGCGATCAGCGCCTGTTCTCTCTAAAAAAAAAAGATTAAATTTTCACTCATGGTACATGTGTGTGCCGATGTGTGGAGTGCTCCTGGCTAGAACTATGGCACCTATGGATGCCGCAGTGTGACTACTAGCCAGGGATGTTTTTTACTATCCTGAAAAGTGAGAATGGTGTCGTTAGCTGAAATAATTTTACCTTGAAAAAAGAAAAGACTCTTAATACGACAAAGTTTAATGGATGTTGAAAATAAAATTAAGCCTTTAATCATTAGTTTACAATAACTTATAGGGTAAAGTACCCATTCCTGAGCCCCCTTAAGAAAAATTTTTAGTTTGAGTCTTCCGCATCTTGACATAACAAAATATTTTGGTTACCTGTTTTTTTTGTTCTAAGGACTATGTTAGCAGCTATTAAACTAAATAATTAGTTTGACGTTTGCAAAGAACATTATTTAAAAAATTTAATAATAGTGAAAAAAGACCAGTGTGCCCAGTAATGAGCCCTTTTTTTTTCCAATACTGAGCCATGGCCGACCCAATACTGAGCCCCCCCAAAGAAGGTGCGAATTTCTCTAGAATACAATTTTTAACGATGATATATACATGGTGTCCGGTACTCCATGCACAACCTTGTAAGTTTTTATTCCTTGATAGGTATACAAAATTTATGCTAGCTATAGTATTATTATTTGGGCCAGTCGTTCAACCATTGGCAGACATAAATATTTGCTAACAAGCAATCGGCATTTTTGGCGACCAACAAATAGTGCAACTCGTTTAGGTGCAATCATAGAGCTACTGGAAACGACAAGCCACCGGTTTTGTATAAAGCGCTTTGAAGCCAAAAACACGATGAGAAGTGAGACAAAACAGGGTCGTTGTTGTTGTTTTAGCGTGAGAGCGAGTGAGACAAAACAAGTTCGTTATGTCAATTTTTGTTGTTTTGCGTGCAAGTGAATGCGACGACCATAGAGCTAATGGAGACGACAAGCCACCGGTTTTGTATAAAGCGCTTTGAAGCCAAAACCACGATGAGAAGTGAGACAAAACAGGGTCGTTGTTGTTGTTTTAGCGTGGGAGTGAGTGAGACAGAACAGGTTCGTTATGTCAATTATTGTTTTTGCGTGCAAGTGAATGCGACGACGTCCGCCTTCAACTCAATCGCTGCCTGTCATCTCCAGTATAGTCACTGGATGAAGAAGAAGGCACTTAGGGATAGTCTGGCCATCAAAGACATCCGACGGTTTTTGCATTCGAAGTAAAATTTCGAACTTTAGCCGCTCTCAGTTGTGTGCGTGAGAATGTGTGAACACAGTGCTGATGACAATTCAAAACGTCAAATGTCAATTCTGTTGTTTACTTATGGTGAACTTAAACAAGATCTATTGAAACATAAATTCTGTGTTAAAAGTGAATTAAAGTGTCCAAAACTTGGATTGTGTTGCAGTTCTGTGTATTGAACCGTTGATGTGAATGCTTCCTTTCGTTGTTTAGAAAAATATCAGATGCAATAATAGTTCAACTTTCTTTTCAGAGAAGTGGAACTATAACAAAGTTCAAGAGGAGTGGTGCTAGCCCTAATTCCGCCCTAGTCGGTCCCAAGCCCGATTGCAAAAGGAAGAGGGGGGCTTGCAACCATCCCTTCTTATTCGTTGTTATTTCTGGCTTGTAACCTTTTGTCATTGCACTTATCGTTCGATAATCCGAAGGGGGTTTTACCTCTTTTCATTCGATTTGAAATTTGCTACAAGTATGGCACTTCATTTTCTCACTCATGATACCGACGTAGAACGAGCATTAAAGTTTCAACGTAATCTGCAGGTTTGTACCGCTGGGTACCAAGAACTGTATAAGCAACTTGAAAAACCAAAAAAAGGAATCTGATAACAGATTTCTTATTAAAAAGTAAGCTAACATCGGAGGACGTATTCTAGTGAAATTTTCCGTTCGTCTAGGCTGCAATTTTCAGATATGAACTCTACAGTTCCGGTAGTTGTTTCGCTTTAAACTTACCAATTGTTCAGGATGACAGACAATATGTCTCTTCAGTCCTTCACAATTCTTTTTGAAATTACAATAATCGTAGCACCAGGTCATGCGGCAGTTGAACAAAACACAAGAGAAAAGTAGAACCAAAATATTGTTTAACATATTGCTTAAATAATGGAACCCATGCCCATACCCATAACAAAATACACGTGAAAAAATGACGCCCCTGACAACATTCACTAGGACTTCTGCGATTTATTTCGTAGCCTAGATTATACCGGAACAGTGGAAGCTATCCTATCTCTAGTCTTGTTTCATGGATTGACTAAGAACTACGACAAAATTAAATTGAGCTGCTGCGCTAGGCACTAAATGCGCAGCCAGTGATCCGATTGAAGCATCATATTGGCACACGTAAAACAGGATCCGAGTAAGGCCGTTAGACTGAAAGAAACCAAATGATAAGATCAGCTCAAGACTAAACTACAAGTTTTGCATAGAAGAACGGTTTGGTAATTGTGGATTTCGAGACAGTTATACTTATTGAGGGTTGAAAAATAGACTGCGACGTCGAAGCATCAAGAGCCACCTCATACTGGACTGTGATAACGTTTTCCTGAAAGGACTGTCAGACATTAAAGTGTGTCCCGTGTGTTTCATTTGCCTCAGGGTCTGACTACAGCAGATTCGACCGACTTTACCTGTGGATTAATTGCTTGGATTAAAAATTGCTAACAGGTTCTAAAATTGATAATAAATCTTGTATATTTACAAGAATAAAAAAATACACTTTAAAACTTTTAAATGCAATAGCAATAACAATACAAAATTGAACTAAAGTCCCTCAATCTCAAGAAAATGCTGCAATTCCAGTTATAGCACGTCCCAATATTAATGCATGAATATCATGCGTTCCCTCGTACGTATTGACCGCTTCTAAATTCATTACATGCCGGATAACATGATATTCGTCGCATCATGATTACATATAACATGATTTGCGTGCTTGGTATTTAGTGTTTCCGGTCTCGCCAGTCGATTTTCGAGGTTTAGTAGGTTTATCACTGTTGTTTCTGGAGTGACAAGAATAATAGTGTGATCAAATTGCTACTTATTGCTCTGGAATAAACTTACCCCTTATTGCTTTCTACGCGTTTCTTGTCATCAAGTTTTATACGTTTCTTGTAGTCTGTTCGATCCTTAATAGGTAGTGCTCGTTTTAATAGTTTTTCCTTACTTATGGCGTCAAATTCATAGACTATTTTATCACCATGGACGATTTTTTCAATTAAGGAAATATCATAATCGGATTTACTTAGATCATCTTCGTCCGATGAAATTAGACAGTCTTGAATTGGCAGCGATAAACTATCAGGCGGTAGTGGCGATAGAACCGGTGGACGTGGCAGTTTCTGATATTGTTGAGGTTTTCCTATGCTAGTACAATTCGATGTGCATGACTTTTTGGCCGGCACGGTTTTTTGATTTTCGAAACGAAGGAAGCGCTTCGAAAATCGAAAACTACTAAACTACTTCCGAACTCTTGGTTAGGGCGAAGCCGGCCAAACCTTTTCCGTTTCCGGTTACGGATAGACAGGAAAATCGTCGCCGTCGACCCAAATTTCCTTTCATAATGAAAACGGTCTTCAATTCGAGTACTTTTGTATCGAATCCATCGAAGATTTCATCGCCCACGGGATCCGGTTGTCCGATACTGCGGCCGGGCATTCGACTGCCCGACCAGCCCCGATCGATCGGATTGATTCGTAAAACGCGAAAGTTGCCCATTGAGTCGCGCAATTTTATGAGTTTCTGTTCGAGTTCGGTGTCCTCGGGAAGTTTTTGTTGCCGAACGAGTTCCTTGCCGTTGAGACCCGGCCAGAGCATGTTTTCTTTGCCGACTCCAATGACTTGGCCGCGATTCAAATCTTTGGCGATTTTCCGGCCCACACCTTTGCCACGACCTCGTTTCTTGCCGGCATTACTTACGGACGTGACGCCTTTCCACAGGTGATCCGCCGGAACTGAAATTGGTCGGTTTTTATTGAAAGTTACGCACGAAATATTTCACTACAACTAATATCCGAATCACTATCCGTTCCATTCGAATCTCCACTCGACAGGCTTGCACCACTCGCAGTTGCTGTTTGTTTACTTGTTCCCGGCTTCGGTTCAATTACAGTTGGTGTCGTTGTCGTTTCTGTTGTGTTTGTTGTTTCTGTTGCAACTGCATCATTCATTAATGGAAGAATTTTGATAGGCGGCTCCCATTGTGAAACACAAAAAACTCAATTTGACGCGTACTTGACAATTCGAGAACTGTCACTTGACATTTCGAATTTTCGGAATTAGATCATCGAAAATGTTCGAAAATCAATCTTTAGATGTATGTGTGCGGTTTTTCTCGAATTTATTATTCTGATTATGAAAAATTGTGAATAGTATTTGGAGAACAAAATTTTTTTTCCCTAATTTTAAAACACTATGCACCTATTATACAAACTCTTTAGCTATTTCAGTACCTTATAAAAAAGTCCGACGGTTTTTTAAATGTACCGACATTTGCCGGACATGTTATGGCCAGACTATCCCTAAGTGCCTTCTTCTTCATCCAGTGACTATAATCTCCAGTATATATATCTCTATGGCGACGACGTCCGCCTTCAACTCAATCGCTGCTTGTCATCTCCAGTATATATATAGGGTGACCCAGCTATCGGTGTGTTTTTAAATTACCGTTTTTTTGCACCTGGCAACACTAATGTCATTCTAACTTTGACAGAAATTCAGTATATCTCCGCTGAACGAAATGAGTCGATTTACGCTTGAACAACGCTGGGAAAAATTGAAAATTTATTTCCAAAACGAAGACAATTTTGCTCAAAAAATTATCTTTTCGGACGAAGCTCATTTCCATCTCGGCGGGTACGTAAACAAGCAAAATTGTCGCATTTGGGGATCTGAAAATCCTCAGGCATATGAAGAGAAGCCAATGCATCCATTGCGTGTGGATTGTGGCGCGGCGGCATCATTGGCCCGTATTTTTTCGAAAATGAGTCCGGCGCGACCGTTACGGTCAATGGCGAGCGTTACCGCCACATGTTAACATCTTTTTTGTATCCATATCTTGAAGATATTGATTTGGAAGATCTTTGGTTCCAACAAAACGGTGCTCCGTGCCACACAGCGGGCCAAACAATAGCCGAAGTGCGTGAAAAATTCGATGGTCGCATTATCAGTCGAAATGGCGATGTCAATTGGCTGCCAAGGAGCTGCGATTTGACACCTTTGGATTTTTATTTGTGGGGAGCCGTGAAGGACAAGTGTTATGCGGACAATCCACAAACAATTAAGCATTTGAAGGCCAATATTGAAGCAGCCATTGCCGATATAGAGCCGCAAACAATCCAAAATGTGCTTCGAAATTGGACCGACAGAATGGCCTACTGTGGCCAGCCGCGGCAGCCATTTCAATGAAATAATTTTCCATAATTAACCGGAAGGATTGTACTTTCAAATAAAAAAAAAATTTGGAAAAATATTAAACGGTTTTTTTTTTATTTAATTTTTAAATCGACACTTTTAGTTGGGTCACACTGTACATATATATCTCTATGGGTGCAATCACTGCCAACCTCAACAGTTTTAGTCAAAAACGGTATTGACTAAACATGACTATGTCGCTGCTTAGATTATATACAAAAGGATTGGACATGCCACAATAAAAAAGAGTCAAGTTGTTTTATGCGCATGTCGATAATTTTAGGTGCAAAGATTTTGGCTCGCATTTTAAAAGTTTTTTCCATATATTAAATATATTGCATAAGCACACTGCAGTCACGATCAGCTAGATGAGGACGATTTTGCCCCTTAATGAACTTAGCCTTACAAATTCGTCCAAACATTCAGATTCAAAATTTCAAGATCATAGATCAAGGCGTTTTTGAGTTATCATGCTAACGGAGAGACGAACGAGTGGACGGACGTTTTGGCCCCAAATAAGCACTAAATAATATTTAACTTTTTTGTGTTCTGAGGCTTCGTTCTAAGCGTTACAAACTTTTGGGCTGGATTAAACTTATAATACTTTCTGATTTCATCTAGAGTATAAAGCTATCTATCTCTTTGTAATATATGTATATATGCTTTACAGATGTATGTTATTTTATTATATATGTACATATTTACTTATGATCTTGTACGATTCTGTAACTGAAATCTCGGCGAAATACCAGAAACGACTAGCTTTTTCAAATGTTTACTTTTTTGATAAACACCAAATTTCGATATTTCGTCAGACTTATTTTTAACAATAATGCAACAGTTTTTCTATTACTAATTTAATATGAAGGTTATATTGTTGTAAACTCAAGGGAGATTTTCATCATCGAAAAGATTTCTTTCGATGCAAAGCATTTGTACAGAGATAGATATTTTAATAAATTTTAATTTTCTAAGTACAGTTGCATGTTTGAAATATTCACCTTGGTAACGTTTTGGATGGCCCCGTTATTCTGCTACACCATTGGGTACAAGATCCAAGCCGTTCAGGTTACCATGTCAACCAATAAAAACAAACAACAAAATATTCCTTCATTTTACGTGTGTTTTTGACAAGCAAGATCCCTTGGCATCCTTGGATCTCATGGTGCTGTCAAAATAATTTTGGTCTCTATTTTTTTCGTGCTTTTACACTGGGGTGTCCTATCCTTAGTTACCTTATCTAAGATGTCGCTGTTTCTATAGCAATTCAATGATCAGAGCACACTGATTAGTCGCGTGCCTTGAAGTGAGCTCGACTAATCAGTCTGAAACAACGACATAAGGTCTGTTCTTTTTGGCTACACCTTCTACACTTTTTTACACTGACTTTTGAGTGAGTGCAGAGATAGGTTTGTTCTTTTTTCATTCATCCTCTTCACCTCTCTGCACTCGCTCAAGAGTTAGTGCAGAAAAGTGTATTCTAGTGTAGAAAGTGTATGCAAAAAGAACAGACCTATAGTCATGTTTAGTCAAAAACGTTTTTGACTAAAACTGTTTTTGCTCTTTCAGTGTGCGGCCAGCCTTAGTCGCGTGCCTTGAAGCTTGTTTAGATGCGTTTAGTCGCAATTAGGGTCGTTTTCGAATACCTTGCTTCGTCTACGTCTATGTTGACGTCACAGCATAGCATTGCTATTATAACAGTTTAGAAAAAGCTTAGCTAAACCGTCAAAATGGCTCAGCTGATGCTTATATGACATTTCGTAAATCAAAAATCAGCAGCTTTGAACGTTAAAAAGTGGTATTTTAAGGAAATTTTTTAGAGGTTGCGAGAATAAATATTGATGTAATTCTTTTTGGGCTTAATAAATATCTAAAAGTAACAGCATTTTTTTTTAAATAACTTTTTACAGTTTTGTTGTTAAAAAGTAAAAAGTAGGTAGGTGACTGACGGGATGATTTCGTTCAGCAAATTCATCTTAAACAAAAAAAATCAAAAAGTTTTGGATTCAGTACCACTGTGATTATGTCCAGAACTAGAAATTTAAATATTCATGCATAAATAACAAAATGGCGGACTTTTTTCGAAAAGACACCAAAAAATGTTACTTTTTTCACTGTTTTGCAACAAATAAATAGTAAACATACTGCAGTCACAATCGGCTGCAAGCCAATTGTATATAATTGCGACGGATCACGAGTAACGGAAAAATTTCGAGCCCGTCTGCTTCGCAGTGTCCACTGTGGTGGGACGAGCAGAAAATCGCCAGTAAATCCGCACCGATGCGGCCCACCTTCAATGGACGCACTTCCATAATAATGTATGGCAGGCGGATTTTGGCGATGCCTAGTAGACGCGTATCTTAAGAAGTTGCGGCCAACTTTGTGTGAAATGTTGGCAGTGCTCCATGCACAACCAAAGAAAAAAGAACAGTCTTCTTGATCGAGCACTGGCAGAGTGTGGACGTGCGCACAGGTTTATGAAAACCTATAATTTTTATATTTTATATTTGTATACACCACTGAAAGGTATAAATCACTTTTGAAATTTATTTAACTGAATTACTATTATTATTATTATTAATAGGTTAAGAGCAAACAATTTGTAGAAACTTTTAATAAATCAAACAACGGTGAACGAGTTTCTGTCAAATTAAACCCAACAGATATTTCAGCTTCAAGTTACGCGACTAATCAGTGCGCGTCTCAAAATTAAATTTGCATTTAAACAGAAACGAAAAATATGTTTAGACAAAAACGTTTTTGACTAAAACAGGTTTGCTCTTTCAGTGTGCCTCCAGCCTGAGGAGGCAGCAAATTGGTTCTTACTTCTAGGGGCTTTTAGTGTAAATAATAAATTCGAGTCGTATACTCGGGCTTTTTATATTAAAAAAGAAAAATTATATTTTAGAGATTTTTATTTCTATTCTAAGGACAAAATTAACTTTCCAAAAAACCTCCTAATCTCGAAACATCTGACGTTATACTCTGACCATACTGTAGCAGTGGCGTAGGCATTCTAGTGCGACCCCATTCGCCAAGACTGTTGGGAGATTGTTTTAGTTAATTGCCACTGTAATTTTTCGGTCTTGCATTTATGTGCGCATTTTCACAGTACGAGACTGGTTTGGTTTCAAAATCAAAACCAAAATCAGTCCAAATGGACTGGTTTGGTTTGTGTTTATGCGTACGACCAGACTGGTTTTTTTGGTCTATTCAGACTGGTCTGGTCTGCACGTAAACGCGACCTATGACGACCCAGCCGCATCGACTCTTATAAAATTTTGTAAGATAGCATGGGCAGGCCATGTCGAGCGAATGGACAACGGAAGAATTCCCAAACCCACACTGAAAGGTAGAGCTCACGGCAAACGACCGGTGGAAAAACCGCGGAAAAGATACGAGGACTCAGTTGATTGGAGATCGCTTCTTAGATTCACGAATTGGAGGACGTGGGATAGAGCCGAGATGACTTCAGACAATGTATCCTGCAGGCCCTGGCTCGATTTGGGCTGTCGCGCCATTGATGATGATGAAACTAAAGACAATAAAATACAATACATATTTGGTTTGTGTTTTATATTTCTCTCTCAAATTTTTCATTTTACAATTCATTTCATTTTTTTTATTTTCATATCCATTCATTGTTCCTGTTTGATTGGTTACAAAAAAAAGACAGACACAAATTAAAGTAACATTAAGCGTCTTCACTCCTGTTCTTTACATTCTAATTTTGCCTAGGTATAAAAGAACTAGACAACCATTTTTTTAATATTCGCTTCATTTAACTATGTTATTATTTTTCAATTAAAATCATTTATCTATGTATTTTAAAATGGACTCGTATTTTTTCGATATTATTTCAATAGTTTTATTGTAAATATATAGTATAAAAAGTATAGAATATATTTTGCTGCCTTTAAAAGTATCAATACAACTAAATATATATATTATATGATTTAACAATCAAATAAAGTTTTACATTTGCATAACAAACAAAAGGAAAAAACACGTCGATAAAATATCTTTTCGCATCATGTTTTATTTAACTTTCTTTTGATTTTTTTATTATTTTTTGTTAAACATTTTCTTCTCTAGAAAAAGAAAAGAACAAATTATTTTTATTTTGCATCAGTACAAATATAATAAATTAAGTTTGATCTTTTGATTTAATGTTATTATCTTTGACAATGTATAGAGTAATAAGTCTAATGTTTTTAGTTCATTCTTATTTTCTTGGTAAATATTTTATGTAGTATGTAATTGTCTATAGTGTTCATAAAGAAATTATGTGACATGCTTGATTAAAACGCAAATAAAATTACAAGTACTTCGGATAAAGGCTATATTACAAAATAAATGACTACAAATTAATAAATTGTGCTGAGCATTTTTATAAAACGGGCTCGCAATATTAACAAAATTAAATGCCTCTTTTCTCAATATTACATTATCAATTAGTTCTCAACATTCTTGGAGTTTTCGTTTTCAATCCATTGGTCTGAAATTTTAGAAGATTCTAGTGATATTTTTGGAACGAATATTTTTTTTTCGCTCTTTTATGTAGTATAATTTTAAAACTATTAAGCATTATAAAAGCGAAATATTTAAAAAAAAACTTATTCTTTCTTTCATTCTACTCAGAGCTGAATAAAATTGTTAATATATTATTTTCATTAAACAAATAATTATCATTACAATTACATAGTTTTCTTAAAATATATTTTTAATTTGTAGGTTTGAATGTTTTTTTTTGGCGTCAAAAGAGCTGCTTAGGACCTAGTCCAAAAAAGTTTTCAAACTATTTTTTTTTTAAAACTGTCACGCCCTCAATGGCAACAGCCAAGGCATCCATCAATCCCAGTCAGTCTCTTCTGACGCGGAAAAAAAAACCAAACTATACTTAGGAATAAAATATTTGGAAGATAACATTTTATATTTTAAAAATGCTTAGGCCTAATTTTAATTTATATTGTTGTAAACTATTTAAAATTCTTATGAAATAGAAGAAAATGTTGTTTTGTATTATTAAAAGCTTAACATAAAACTAAAAATTATTAAAAAAAGCATAATAATGATAAAAAACAGTATCAATGTTAAAAATTGATAAAAATTAATAACAGTATTTTATTTAAGTATGTCAATATTTCTAATGGAAAATTTTATCGTACATGTGTACGTTTAAAACGGATGCGATAGTATATAATAAGATCTCTTAATTTTTGTAATTTAATAAAGCACGAATTGCTTCGGAAAAGATCGGTACCTCAAAAACATAGTACCATTACAAAATAAAGAAATCTTTATTTAACCAATTAAATTAGTGTTGAAGATGTTTTCCGTAAGAGAAATTCAGTAGATATACGGATAGCAAAATGGGTTGATCCTTCGGTATTTTCTTAGCTATCTGGAGAATCTATTATATCACCCTTCGCAAAAAACTTGGAGTGTTCATTTGTATTTCGAGTGACGAGAAAATTGAAAACTTTCTTCAGCCAATGTATTCGATGCATCCAGGCGAATTTCTGCCCAGACGTTTACCATTACTACGTATACATGGAGGATTGAATTCGGATTGAATTCAGATTCAATTCTTTAAAATTGCATGTAGAGACAGATCTGATTGAAATGAGATCGACTCAATCCGATCCAACTTCTCGACCTGGATCGAGTGGAAATAGGATCGAAATTATTCATGTAAGCGTGGATGGAAAGATGGAACGCAGCGCCGTTTGAAGTTTTCTATTGATCAAGAGTTGTTCTGTTGGAAAATATAGCCAAGAGAAGGAAGTAATTTCGATCTTTCAATCTTGAGATTCTCCATGTATACGTAGTACATGTTTCCATGGTGGTTGAATCCGGATTGAACCTGCGTTTTAGTGACATACCGAGTTGACTTTCGTTAAACACAAGTTTACTCAACGAAAAAGGTTGGGTTGAGTTGAGTCAGAAATGTTAAATCGCATTTGTTTACTTAAAATGGGTGCTGATCGAGTTTCGATGAGTAGTTCCGCTTTTTTAGTTACGTCCATGTTCATTTCGAATAAATTCTACTACTTTTGATACCTAAATAAACAACTGCCAACTAAACTCAGCTCATATTCATCGAAACGCCGCGGGTTGAACTGTCACCTTATAAACTCGACGAAAATTGAACTCTGCAACATGAAAACATGGTAGTTATCCCCAACAACGATCTTTGGAAGATGAAGCGGAAAGTAGAGACGAACAATCGAGAAAAAAATTCTTTAATTAAGTCGTGGCGAGTGGTGAAAACTATCGCCACGTGACATCATCGTGACATATGAACAGGGACGTCATTTGTGGGGGGGGGGCAGGGGGTCATTTGCCCCCCCCCCCCCTGAATTATGTATTTTTATAGATTATATATCAAATATGTATATTTATATATAAAAATATATTTAAATATAAAAATATATTTTTTCGAAAATGTGTCCGGCGCGACCGTTACGGTCAATGGCGAGCGTTACCGCCACATGTTAACATCTTTTTTGTATCCATATCTTGAAGATATTGATTTGGAAGATCTTTGGTTCCAACAAAACGGTGCTCCGTGCCACACAGCGGGCCAAACAATAGCCGAAGTGCGTGAAAAATTCGATGGTCGCATTATCAGTCGAAATGGCGATGTCAATTGGCTGCCAAGGAGCTGCGATTTGACACCTTTGGATTTTTATTTGTGGGGAGCCGTGAAGGACAAGTGTTATGCGGACAATCCACAAACAATTAAGCATTTGAAGGCCAATATTGAAGCAGCCATTGCCGATATAGAGCCGCAAACAATCCAAAATGTGCTTCGAAATTGGACCGACAGAATGGCCTACTGTGGCCAGCCGCGGCAGCCATTTCAATGAAATAATTTTCCATAATTAACCGGAAGGATTGTACTTTCAAATAAAAAAAAAATTTGGAAAAATATTAAACGGTTTTTTTTTTATTTAATTTTTAAATCGACACTTTTAGTTGGGTCACACTGTACATATATATCTCTATGGGTGCAATCACTGCCAACCTCAACAGTTTTAGTCAAAAACGGTATTGACTAAACATGACTATGTCGCTGCTTAGATTATATACAAAAGGATTGGACATGCCACAATAAAAAAGAGTCAAGTTGTTTTATGCGCATGTCGATAATTTTAGGTGCAAAGATTTTGGCTCGCATTTTAAAAGTTTTTTCCATATATTAAATATATTGCATAAGCACACTGCAGTCACGATCAGCTAGATGAGGACGATTTTGCCCCTTAATGAACTTAGCCTTACAAATTCGTCCAAACATTCAGATTCAAAATTTCAAGATCATAGATCAAGGCGTTTTTGAGTTATCATGCTAACGGAGAGACGAACGAGTGGACGGACGTTTTGGCCCCAAATAAGCACTAAATAATATTTAACTTTTTTGTGTTCTGAGGCTTCGTTCTAAGCGTTACAAACTTTTGGGCTGGATTAAACTTATAATACTTTCTGATTTCATCTAGAGTATAAAGCTATCTATCTCTTTGTAATATATGTATATATGCTTTACAGATGTATGTTATTTTATTATATATGTACATATTTACTTATGATCTTGTACGATTCTGTAACTGAAATCTCGGCGAAATACCAGAAACGACTAGCTTTTTCAAATGTTTACTTTTTTGATAAACACCAAATTTCGATATTTCGTCAGACTTATTTTTAACAATAATGCAACAGTTTTTCTATTACTAATTTAATATGAAGGTTATATTGTTGTAAACTCAAGGGAGATTTTCATCATCGAAAAGATTTCTTTCGATGCAAAGCATTTGTACAGAGATAGATATTTTAATAAATTTTAATTTTCTAAGTACAGTTGCATGTTTGAAATATTCACCTTGGTAACGTTTTGGATGGCCCCGTTATTCTGCTACACCATTGGGTACAAGATCCAAGCCGTTCAGGTTACCATGTCAACCAATAAAAACAAACAACAAAATATTCCTTCATTTTACGTGTGTTTTTGACAAGCAAGATCCCTTGGCATCCTTGGATCTCATGGTGCTGTCAAAATAATTTTGGTCTCTATTTTTTTCGTGCTTTTACACTGGGGTGTCCTATCCTTAGTTACCTTATCTAAGATGTCGCTGTTTCTATAGCAATTCAATGATCAGAGCACACTGATTAGTCGCGTGCCTTGAAGTGAGCTCGACTAATCAGTCTGAAACAACGACATAAGGTCTGTTCTTTTTGGCTACACCTTCTACACTTTTTTACACTGACTTTTGAGTGAGTGCAGAGATAGGTTTGTTCTTTTTTCATTCATCCTCTTCACCTCTCTGCACTCGCTCAAGAGTTAGTGCAGAAAAGTGTATTCTAGTGTAGAAAGTGTATGCAAAAAGAACAGACCTATAGTCATGTTTAGTCAAAAACGTTTTTGACTAAAACTGTTTTTGCTCTTTCAGTGTGCGGCCAGCCTTAGTCGCGTGCCTTGAAGCTTGTTTAGATGCGTTTAGTCGCAATTAGGGTCGTTTTCGAATACCTTGCTTCGTCTACGTCTATGTTGACGTCACAGCATAGCATTGCTATTATAACAGTTTAGAAAAAGCTTAGCTAAACCGTCAAAATGGCTCAGCTGATGCTTATATGACATTTCGTAAATCAAAAATCAGCAGCTTTGAACGTTAAAAAGTGGTATTTTAAGGAAATTTTTTAGAGGTTGCGAGAATAAATATTGATGTAATTCTTTTTGGGCTTAATAAATATCTAAAAGTAACAGCATTTTTTTTTAAATAACTTTTTACAGTTTTGTTGTTAAAAAGTAAAAAGTAGGTAGGTGACTGACGGGATGATTTCGTTCAGCAAATTCATCTTAAACAAAAAAAATCAAAAAGTTTTGGATTCAGTACCACTGTGATTATGTCCAGAACTAGAAATTTAAATATTCATGCATAAATAACAAAATGGCGGACTTTTTTCGAAAAGACACCAAAAAGTGTTACTTTTTTCACTGTTTTGCAACAAATAAATAGTAAACATACTGCAGTCACAATCGGCTGCAAGCCAATTGTATATAATTGCGACGGATCACGAGTAACGGAAAAATTTCGAGCCCGTCTGCTTCGCAGTGTCCACTGTGGTGGGACGAGCAGAAAATCGCCAGTAAATCCGCACCGATGCGGCCCACCTTCAATGGACGCACTTCCATAATAATGTATGGCAGGCGGATTTTGGCGATGCCTAGTAGACGCGTATCTTAAGAAGTTGCGGCCAACTTTGTGTGAAATGTTGGCAGTGCTCCATGCACAACCAAAGAAAAAAGAACAGTCTTCTTGATCGAGCACTGGCAGAGTGTGGACGTGCGCACAGGTTTATGAAAACCTATAATTTTTATATTTTATATTTGTATACACCACTGAAAGGTATAAATCACTTTTGAAATTTATTTAACTGAATTACTATTATTATTATTATTAATAGGTTAAGAGCAAACAATTTGTAGAAACTTTTAATAAATCAAACAACGGTGAACGAGTTTCTGTCAAATTAAACCCAACAGATATTTCAGCTTCAAGTTACGCGACTAATCAGTGCGCGTCTCAAAATTAAATTTGCATTTAAACAGAAACGAAAAATATGTTTAGACAAAAACGTTTTTGACTAAAACAGGTTTGCTCTTTCAGTGTGCCTCCAGCCTGAGGAGGCAGCAAATTGGTTCTTACTTCTAGGGGCTTTTAGTGTAAATAATAAATTCGAGTCGTATACTCGGGCTTTTTATATTAAAAAAGAAAAATTATATTTTAGAGATTTTTATTTCTATTCTAAGGACAAAATTAACTTTCCAAAAAACCTCCTAATCTCGAAACATCTGACGTTATACTCTGACCATACTGTAGCAGTGGCGTAGGCATTCTAGTGCGACCCCATTCGCCAAGACTGTTGGGAGATTGTTTTAGTTAATTGCCACTGTAATTTTTCGGTCTTGCATTTATGTGCGCATTTTCACAGTACGAGACTGGTTTGGTTTCAAAATCAAAACCAAAATCAGTCCAAATGGACTGGTTTGGTTTGTGTTTATGCGTACGACCAGACTGGTTTTTTTGGTCTATTCAGACTGGTCTGGTCTGCACGTAAACGCGACCTATGACGACCCAGCCGCATCGACTCTTATAAAATTTTGTAAGATAGCATGGGCAGGCCATGTCGAGCGAATGGACAACGGAAGAATTCCCAAACCCACACTGAAAGGTAGAGCTCACGGCAAACGACCGGTGGAAAAACCGCGGAAAAGATACGAGGACTCAGTTGATTGGAGATCGCTTCTTAGATTCACGAATTGGAGGACGTGGGATAGAGCCGAGATGACTTCAGACAATGTATCCTGCAGGCCCTGGCTCGATTTGGGCTGTCGCGCCATTGATGATGATGAAACTAAAGACAATAAAATACAATACATATTTGGTTTGTGTTTTATATTTCTCTCTCAAATTTTTCATTTTACAATTCATTTCATTTTTTTTATTTTCATATCCATTCATTGTTCCTGTTTGATTGGTTACAAAAAAAAGACAGACACAAATTAAAGTAACATTAAGCGTCTTCACTCCTGTTCTTTACATTCTAATTTTGCCTAGGTATAAAAGAACTAGACAACCATTTTTTTAATATTCGCTTCATTTAACTATGTTATTATTTTTCAATTAAAATCATTTATCTATGTATTTTAAAATGGACTCGTATTTTTTCGATATTATTTCAATAGTTTTATTGTAAATATATAGTATAAAAAGTATAGAATATATTTTGCTGCCTTTAAAAGTATCAATACAACTAAATATATATATTATATGATTTAACAATCAAATAAAGTTTTACATTTGCATAACAAACAAAAGGAAAAAACACGTCGATAAAATATCTTTTCGCATCATGTTTTATTTAACTTTCTTTTGATTTTTTTATTATTTTTTGTTAAACATTTTCTTCTCTAGAAAAAGAAAAGAACAAATTATTTTTATTTTGCATCAGTACAAATATAATAAATTAAGTTTGATCTTTTGATTTAATGTTATTATCTTTGACAATGTATAGAGTAATAAGTCTAATGTTTTTAGTTCATTCTTATTTTCTTGGTAAATATTTTATGTAGTATGTAATTGTCTATAGTGTTCATAAAGAAATTATGTGACATGCTTGATTAAAACGCAAATAAAATTACAAGTACTTCGGATAAAGGCTATATTACAAAATAAATGACTACAAATTAATAAATTGTGCTGAGCATTTTTATAAAACGGGCTCGCAATATTAACAAAATTAAATGCCTCTTTTCTCAATATTACATTATCAATTAGTTCTCAACATTCTTGGAGTTTTCATTTTCAATCCATTGGTCTGAAATTTTAGAAGATTCTAGTGATATTTTTGGAACGAATATTTTTTTTTCGCTCTTTTATGTAGTATAATTTTAAAACTATTAAGCATTATAAAAGCGAAATATTTAAAAAAAAACTTATTCTTTCTTTCATTCTACTCAGAGCTGAATAAAATTGTTAATATATTATTTTCATTAAACAAATAATTATCATTACAATTACATAGTTTTCTTAAAATATATTTTTAATTTGTAGGTTTGAATGTTTTTTTTTGGCGTCAAAAGAGCTGCTTAGGACCTAGTCCAAAAAAGTTTTCAAACTATTTTTTTTTTAAAACTGTCACGCCCTCAATGGCAACAGCCAAGGCATCCATCAATCCCAGTCAGTCTCTTCTGACGCGGAAAAAAAAACCAAACTATACTTAGGAATAAAATATTTGGAAGATAACATTTTATATTTTAAAAATGCTTAGGCCTAATTTTAATTTATATTGTTGTAAACTATTTAAAATTCTTATGAAATAGAAGAAAATGTTGTTTTGTATTATTAAAAGCTTAACATAAAACTAAAAATTATTAAAAAAAGCATAATAATGATAAAAAACAGTATCAATGTTAAAAATTGATAAAAATTAATAACAGTATTTTATTTAAGTATGTCAATATTTCTAATGGAAAATTTTATCGTACATGTGTACGTTTAAAACGGATGCGATAGTATATAATAAGATCTCTTAATTTTTGTAATTTAATAAAGCACGAATTGCTTCGGAAAAGATCGGTACCTCAAAAACATAGTACCATTACAAAATAAAGAAATCTTTATTTAACCAATTAAATTAGTGTTGAAGATGTTTTCCGTAAGAGAAATTCAGTAGATATACGGATAGCAAAATGGGTTGATCCTTCGGTATTTTCTTAGCTATCTGGAGAATCTATTATATCACCCTTCGCAAAAAACTTGGAGTGTTCATTTGTATTTCGAGTGACGAGAAAATTGAAAACTTTCTTCAGCCAATGTATTCGATGCATCCAGGCGAATTTCTGCCCAGACGTTTACCATTACTACGTATACATGGAGGATTGAATTCGGATTGAATTCAGATTCAATTCTTTAAAATTGCATGTAGAGACAGATCTGATTGAAATGAGATCGACTCAATCCGATCCAACTTCTCGACCTGGATCGAGTGGAAATAGGATCGAAATTATTCATGTAAGCGTGGATGGAAAGATGGAACGCAGCGCCGTTTGAAGTTTTCTATTGATCAAGAGTTGTTCTGTTGGAAAATATAGCCAAGAGAAGGAAGTAATTTCGATCTTTCAATCTTGAGATTCTCCATGTATACGTAGTACATGTTTCCATGGTGGTTGAATCCGGATTGAACCTGCGTTTTAGTGACATACCGAGTTGACTTTCGTTAAACACAAGTTTACTCAACGAAAAAGGTTGGGTTGAGTTGAGTCAGAAATGTTAAATCGCATTTGTTTACTTAAAATGGGTGCTGATCGAGTTTCGATGAGTAGTTCCGCTTTTTTAGTTACGTCCATGTTCATTTCGAATAAATTCTACTACTTTTGATACCTAAATAAACAACTGCCAACTAAACTCAGCTCATATTCATCGAAACGCCGCGGGTTGAACTGTCACCTTATAAACTCGACGAAAATTGAACTCTGCAACATGAAAACATGGTAGTTATCCCCAACAACGATCTTTGGAAGATGAAGCGGAAAGTAGAGACGAACAATCGAGAAAAAAATTCTTTAATTAAGTCGTGGCGAGTGGTGAAAACTATCGCCACGTGACATCATCGTGACATATGAACAGGGACGTCATTTGTGGGGGGGGGCAGGGGGTCATTTGCCCCCCCCCCCCCTGAATTATGTATTTTTATAGATTATATATCAAATATGTATATTTATATATAAAAATATATTTAAATATAAAAATATATTTTTTCGAAAATGTGTCCGGCGCGACCGTTACGGTCAATGGCGAGCGTTACCGCCACATGTTAACATCTTTTTTGTATCCATATCTTGAAGATATTGATTTGGAAGATCTTTGGTTCCAACAAAACGGTGCTCCGTGCCACACAGCGGGCCAAACAATAGCCGAAGTGCGTGAAAAATTCGATGGTCGCATTATCAGTCGAAATGGCGATGTCAATTGGCTGCCAAGGAGCTGCGATTTGACACCTTTGGATTTTTATTTGTGGGGAGCCGTGAAGGACAAGTGTTATGCGGACAATCCACAAACAATTAAGCATTTGAAGGCCAATATTGAAGCAGCCATTGCCGATATAGAGCCGCAAACAATCCAAAATGTGCTTCGAAATTGGACCGACAGAATGGCCTACTGTGGCCAGCCGCGGCAGCCATTTCAATGAAATAATTTTCCATAATTAACCGGAAGGATTGTACTTTCAAATAAAAAAAAAATTTGGAAAAATATTAAACGGTTTTTTTTTTATTTAATTTTTAAATCGACACTTTTAGTTGGGTCACACTGTACATATATATCTCTATGGGTGCAATCACTGCCAACCTCAACAGTTTTAGTCAAAAACGGTATTGACTAAACATGACTATGTCGCTGCTTAGATTATATACAAAAGGATTGGACATGCCACAATAAAAAAGAGTCAAGTTGTTTTATGCGCATGTCGATAATTTTAGGTGCAAAGATTTTGGCTCGCATTTTAAAAGTTTTTTCCATATATTAAATATATTGCATAAGCACACTGCAGTCACGATCAGCTAGATGAGGACGATTTTGCCCCTTAATGAACTTAGCCTTACAAATTCGTCCAAACATTCAGATTCAAAATTTCAAGATCATAGATCAAGGCGTTTTTGAGTTATCATGCTAACGGAGAGACGAACGAGTGGACGGACGTTTTGGCCCCAAATAAGCACTAAATAATATTTAACTTTTTTGTGTTCTGAGGCTTCGTTCTAAGCGTTACAAACTTTTGGGCTGGATTAAACTTATAATACTTTCTGATTTCATCTAGAGTATAAAGCTATCTATCTCTTTGTAATATATGTATATATGCTTTACAGATGTATGTTATTTTATTATATATGTACATATTTACTTATGATCTTGTACGATTCTGTAACTGAAATCTCGGCGAAATACCAGAAACGACTAGCTTTTTCAAATGTTTACTTTTTTGATAAACACCAAATTTCGATATTTCGTCAGACTTATTTTTAACAATAATGCAACAGTTTTTCTATTACTAATTTAATATGAAGGTTATATTGTTGTAAACTCAAGGGAGATTTTCATCATCGAAAAGATTTCTTTCGATGCAAAGCATTTGTACAGAGATAGATATTTTAATAAATTTTAATTTTCTAAGTACAGTTGCATGTTTGAAATATTCACCTTGGTAACGTTTTGGATGGCCCCGTTATTCTGCTACACCATTGGGTACAAGATCCAAGCCGTTCAGGTTACCATGTCAACCAATAAAAACAAACAACAAAATATTCCTTCATTTTACGTGTGTTTTTGACAAGCAAGATCCCTTGGCATCCTTGGATCTCATGGTGCTGTCAAAATAATTTTGGTCTCTATTTTTTTCGTGCTTTTACACTGGGGTGTCCTATCCTTAGTTACCTTATCTAAGATGTCGCTGTTTCTATAGCAATTCAATGATCAGAGCACACTGATTAGTCGCGTGCCTTGAAGTGAGCTCGACTAATCAGTCTGAAACAACGACATAAGGTCTGTTCTTTTTGGCTACACCTTCTACACTTTTTTACACTGACTTTTGAGTGAGTGCAGAGATAGGTTTGTTCTTTTTTCATTCATCCTCTTCACCTCTCTGCACTCGCTCAAGAGTTAGTGCAGAAAAGTGTATTCTAGTGTAGAAAGTGTATGCAAAAAGAACAGACCTATAGTCATGTTTAGTCAAAAACGTTTTTGACTAAAACTGTTTTTGCTCTTTCAGTGTGCGGCCAGCCTTAGTCGCGTGCCTTGAAGCTTGTTTAGATGCGTTTAGTCGCAATTAGGGTCGTTTTCGAATACCTTGCTTCGTCTACGTCTATGTTGACGTCACAGCATAGCATTGCTATTATAACAGTTTAGAAAAAGCTTAGCTAAACCGTCAAAATGGCTCAGCTGATGCTTATATGACATTTCGTAAATCAAAAATCAGCAGCTTTGAACGTTAAAAAGTGGTATTTTAAGGAAATTTTTTAGAGGTTGCGAGAATAAATATTGATGTAATTCTTTTTGGGCTTAATAAATATCTAAAAGTAACAGCATTTTTTTTTAAATAACTTTTTACAGTTTTGTTGTTAAAAAGTAAAAAGTAGGTAGGTGACTGACGGGATGATTTCGTTCAGCAAATTCATCTTAAACAAAAAAAATCAAAAAGTTTTGGATTCAGTACCACTGTGATTATGTCCAGAACTAGAAATTTAAATATTCATGCATAAATAACAAAATGGCGGACTTTTTTCGAAAAGACACCAAAAAATGTTACTTTTTTCACTGTTTTGCAACAAATAAATAGTAAACATACTGCAGTCACAATCGGCTGCAAGCCAATTGTATATAATTGCGACGGATCACGAGTAACGGAAAAATTTCGAGCCCGTCTGCTTCGCAGTGTCCACTGTGGTGGGACGAGCAGAAAATCGCCAGTAAATCCGCACCGATGCGGCCCACCTTCAATGGACGCACTTCCATAATAATGTATGGCAGGCGGATTTTGGCGATGCCTAGTAGACGCGTATCTTAAGAAGTTGCGGCCAACTTTGTGTGAAATGTTGGCAGTGCTCCATGCACAACCAAAGAAAAAAGAACAGTCTTCTTGATCGAGCACTGGCAGAGTGTGGACGTGCGCACAGGTTTATGAAAACCTATAATTTTTATATTTTATATTTGTATACACCACTGAAAGGTATAAATCACTTTTGAAATTTATTTAACTGAATTACTATTATTATTATTATTAATAGGTTAAGAGCAAACAATTTGTAGAAACTTTTAATAAATCAAACAACGGTGAACGAGTTTCTGTCAAATTAAACCCAACAGATATTTCAGCTTCAAGTTACGCGACTAATCAGTGCGCGTCTCAAAATTAAATTTGCATTTAAACAGAAACGAAAAATATGTTTAGACAAAAACGTTTTTGACTAAAACAGGTTTGCTCTTTCAGTGTGCCTCCAGCCTGAGGAGGCAGCAAATTGGTTCTTACTTCTAGGGGCTTTTAGTGTAAATAATAAATTCGAGTCGTATACTCGGGCTTTTTATATTAAAAAAGAAAAATTATATTTTAGAGATTTTTATTTCTATTCTAAGGACAAAATTAACTTTCCAAAAAACCTCCTAATCTCGAAACATCTGACGTTATACTCTGACCATACTGTAGCAGTGGCGTAGGCATTCTAGTGCGACCCCATTCGCCAAGACTGTTGGGAGATTGTTTTAGTTAATTGCCACTGTAATTTTTCGGTCTTGCATTTATGTGCGCATTTTCACAGTACGAGACTGGTTTGGTTTCAAAATCAAAACCAAAATCAGTCCAAATGGACTGGTTTGGTTTGTGTTTATGCGTACGACCAGACTGGTTTTTTTGGTCTATTCAGACTGGTCTGGTCTGCACGTAAACGCGACCTATGACGACCCAGCCGCATCGACTCTTATAAAATTTTGTAAGATAGCATGGGCAGGCCATGTCGAGCGAATGGACAACGGAAGAATTCCCAAACCCACACTGAAAGGTAGAGCTCACGGCAAACGACCGGTGGAAAAACCGCGGAAAAGATACGAGGACTCAGTTGATTGGAGATCGCTTCTTAGATTCACGAATTGGAGGACGTGGGATAGAGCCGAGATGACTTCAGACAATGTATCCTGCAGGCCCTGGCTCGATTTGGGCTGTCGCGCCATTGATGATGATGAAACTAAAGACAATAAAATACAATACATATTTGGTTTGTGTTTTATATTTCTCTCTCAAATTTTTCATTTTACAATTCATTTCATTTTTTTTATTTTCATATCCATTCATTGTTCCTGTTTGATTGGTTACAAAAAAAAGACAGACACAAATTAAAGTAACATTAAGCGTCTTCACTCCTGTTCTTTACATTCTAATTTTGCCTAGGTATAAAAGAACTAGACAACCATTTTTTTAATATTCGCTTCATTTAACTATGTTATTATTTTTCAATTAAAATCATTTATCTATGTATTTTAAAATGGACTCGTATTTTTTCGATATTATTTCAATAGTTTTATTGTAAATATATAGTATAAAAAGTATAGAATATATTTTGCTGCCTTTAAAAGTATCAATACAACTAAATATATATATTATATGATTTAACAATCAAATAAAGTTTTACATTTGCATAACAAACAAAAGGAAAAAACACGTCGATAAAATATCTTTTCGCATCATGTTTTATTTAACTTTCTTTTGATTTTTTTATTATTTTTTGTTAAACATTTTCTTCTCTAGAAAAAGAAAAGAACAAATTATTTTTATTTTGCATCAGTACAAATATAATAAATTAAGTTTGATCTTTTGATTTAATGTTATTATCTTTGACAATGTATAGAGTAATAAGTCTAATGTTTTTAGTTCATTCTTATTTTCTTGGTAAATATTTTATGTAGTATGTAATTGTCTATAGTGTTCATAAAGAAATTATGTGACATGCTTGATTAAAACGCAAATAAAATTACAAGTACTTCGGATAAAGGCTATATTACAAAATAAATGACTACAAATTAATAAATTGTGCTGAGCATTTTTATAAAACGGGCTCGCAATATTAACAAAATTAAATGCCTCTTTTCTCAATATTACATTATCAATTAGTTCTCAACATTCTTGGAGTTTTCGTTTTCAATCCATTGGTCTGAAATTTTAGAAGATTCTAGTGATATTTTTGGAACGAATATTTTTTTTTCGCTCTTTTATGTAGTATAATTTTAAAACTATTAAGCATTATAAAAGCGAAATATTTAAAAAAAAACTTATTCTTTCTTTCATTCTACTCAGAGCTGAATAAAATTGTTAATATATTATTTTCATTAAACAAATAATTATCATTACAATTACATAGTTTTCTTAAAATATATTTTTAATTTGTAGGTTTGAATGTTTTTTTTTGGCGTCAAAAGAGCTGCTTAGGACCTAGTCCAAAAAAGTTTTCAAACTATTTTTTTTTTAAAACTGTCACGCCCTCAATGGCAACAGCCAAGGCATCCATCAATCCCAGTCAGTCTCTTCTGACGCGGAAAAAAAAACCAAACTATACTTAGGAATAAAATATTTGGAAGATAACATTTTATATTTTAAAAATGCTTAGGCCTAATTTTAATTTATATTGTTGTAAACTATTTAAAATTCTTATGAAATAGAAGAAAATGTTGTTTTGTATTATTAAAAGCTTAACATAAAACTAAAAATTATTAAAAAAAGCATAATAATGATAAAAAACAGTATCAATGTTAAAAATTGATAAAAATTAATAACAGTATTTTATTTAAGTATGTCAATATTTCTAATGGAAAATTTTATCGTACATGTGTACGTTTAAAACGGATGCGATAGTATATAATAAGATCTCTTAATTTTTGTAATTTAATAAAGCACGAATTGCTTCGGAAAAGATCGGTACCTCAAAAACATAGTACCATTACAAAATAAAGAAATCTTTATTTAACCAATTAAATTAGTGTTGAAGATGTTTTCCGTAAGAGAAATTCAGTAGATATACGGATAGCAAAATGGGTTGATCCTTCGGTATTTTCTTAGCTATCTGGAGAATCTATTATATCACCCTTCGCAAAAAACTTGGAGTGTTCATTTGTATTTCGAGTGACGAGAAAATTGA
Source organism: Beris morrisii (assembly GCA_951812415.1). Classification (NCBI taxonomy): domain Eukaryota; kingdom Metazoa; phylum Arthropoda; class Insecta; order Diptera; family Stratiomyidae; genus Beris; species Beris morrisii. The sequence continues at coordinate 103,466,112 of OX638310.1, forward strand.
AAACTTTCTTCAGCCAATGTATTCGATGCATCCAGGCGAATTTCTGCCCAGACGTTTACCATTACTACGTATACATGGAGGATTGAATTCGGATTGAATTCAGATTCAATTCTTTAAAATTGCATGTAGAGACAGATCTGATTGAAATGAGATCGACTCAATCCGATCCAACTTCTCGACCTGGATCGAGTGGAAATAGGATCGAAATTATTCATGTAAGCGTGGATGGAAAGATGGAACGCAGCGCCGTTTGAAGTTTTCTATTGATCAAGAGTTGTTCTGTTGGAAAATATAGCCAAGAGAAGGAAGTAATTTCGATCTTTCAATCTTGAGATTCTCCATGTATACGTAGTACATGTTTCCATGGTGGTTGAATCCGGATTGAACCTGCGTTTTAGTGACATACCGAGTTGACTTTCGTTAAACACAAGTTTACTCAACGAAAAAGGTTGGGTTGAGTTGAGTCAGAAATGTTAAATCGCATTTGTTTACTTAAAATGGGTGCTGATCGAGTTTCGATGAGTAGTTCCGCTTTTTTAGTTACGTCCATGTTCATTTCGAATAAATTCTACTACTTTTGATACCTAAATAAACAACTGCCAACTAAACTCAGCTCATATTCATCGAAACGCCGCGGGTTGAACTGTCACCTTATAAACTCGACGAAAATTGAACTCTGCAACATGAAAACATGGTAGTTATCCCCAACAACGATCTTTGGAAGATGAAGCGGAAAGTAGAGACGAACAATTGAGAAAAAAATTCTTTAATTAAGTCGTGGCGAGTGGTGAAAACTATCGCCACGTGACATCATCGTGACATATGAACAGGGACGTCATTTGTGGGGGGGGCAGGGGGTCATTTGCCCCCCCCCCCCCCCTGAATTATGTATTTTTATAGATTATATATAAAATATGTATATTTATATATAAAAATATATACAAAAATAACATCTTGCCCCCCCCCCCCTAGAAAAAACTGAAATGACGTCACTGCATATGAACCACTGTTGCTAGGCTATGTGACCCCCAAAGGAACTGAAGATGCACGATTTTACGATTTGTATGATGAATAAGGGCATGCGTATTTTTTTCTATTAGAATATCTAATATAGTTTTTTGTGAACAAATTTAGATAGGATATTTTGTATGATGCAAAGGTTTCAGATAAGAAATTTCACTATAAAAGATTTGCTTTTGTTCGGCGAATTTATTGTTGATAATAAAGACACTGACTTGGTTTACACCCAGCATTTAGGTCGCCGCCCATACCTTAAATTCTTCATTGTAAGTTCTAAATGGTTTACCGAGTTGGACCAATTTTAATGATCCTGTGGTAACACAACGGACCTTTTTAGGTCTAAGTGTGTCCGTGTTCTCATGGGCAGTCACGCGTACCTACCTACCTATCTATATCTATATATCTTAAATTCGGCTTGAATTACGTCTTCTGTGAAGACTTTGTACGTGACCCGACCTAACTTCAGGTCGGGTCTCGTTCTTTTGTCACCTGACTTAAAATAGGTCGTTTGATTTTTGGGTGTAAACGCGTGACTTGCCCTAAATGATTTTTTTCGTATTTTAATACTTCGTACGTGAAATACCACTGCAGATATTTAGTAATAGTTCCTGAATTTACTGATGAAGTATTTTGATGGACTAAACAAGACCCAGCCAAATTTTAGGCCTCTGACGGTGTAAACAATTTGACCTACGTTAGGTCATGGCATTGGTTACGTCGCGATCGGGTCGCTGGGTGTAAACTAGCTCAGTTGGTGATTGGACCTACTTTAGGTCATGAGATAGGTCAAGCCGCGATCAGGTCGCTGGATGTAAACTATCGCACTGTGATACTGGGAAGATCGCCGGCTATTGAAAAAAGCTTTCGCGAACTTCTTAGGTACCACTGGTACTAAGGTAGAAATTATTGTATCAGAATTCGAAAAAAATATCAATACTTTGAAAAAATGTATCATTTTTCGATATGGTCCAAAATCGCTCATTGTGCTGCCAGTGGCCTTTACGTTTAAGATTACAATCTTTAGCAGTGATACCATAATCTGAATCTAGTGACTTTGAAAGTTTTGCTACAGATTCACCAACGTATTTGCATTCTTGCCTTTCCCCACAGACTTTCACTTTGATTTGCTCATTTTGATTATATTGCCGTTGAAAATTTTCCGTCCGGGCTCTGTTCATGATTTCTGCTATAGCTGTTTTGTATGCTTTTTTGTGTCCAAAGCAACCAAAAAGCGGCTTTCTCGTCCTTGCTATTTGACACTAGATCTGTCCAAGATTTTTAAAAAGCTGCTTCCATAGCTGCTTTTTGTTGTTCATACTCCGGACTGTAGCAAGAAAGCAGCTATTGCAATATTCATTTGTGTGTAGCTATTAGTTTCGTCTCAACGTCATTTGGAATGTTTAAAATGGAAAATGAAGTTTTATTAACAATGGAAATAAGCGAAAAATTTAAGGACACAACTAGTAGTGCTCATTTTCACTTTATTTTATTATAATATATGTCATATGTTACGCCAATGTATGTGTCGAACAGCTGTTGTAAGCTATACAAGCTGCTTTTGGCTGTTCAAAACCCGAAGAAGCTATTTCTTGCTATGGCAGAATTTGACAGTTGCTACAGTCTTGCTATGCTATGCTTTCGGAGCAGCTATAGCTGGCATCTTGAACACACCCCCGGTAAAGTTAAGTATTTTTAGAGATTTAATAAAGCCTCGAACCGAAATGAGAAGTTCTTGAAAAAACCCGAATATTTTAATGGAAACAAATGGAAAATCTCGAAAGTCAAATCCCGAAAATTGTAAAAGAGCAAGGCGAAATCTCGAGAAATAAAAAAATAAAAAATTTCATAAAAATAAATCTAGGAAAACTTTCAAAATACGGTATGCCAAAAAAATAGAATTAGGAGTCTTTATCCAGAGTTAATTCAAAACTAATAATATAATTTAATTTAATACAAATACTCGTAATGCTATTTAAGTGAAAAATAATAACAGAACCTAAATTCAAGCTACGTATATTATAAGCAAAATTCAATAAAATAAAAAAATACGCAAAAACCGGAACTTTAAAAGAGTTTAAGAATAAATATTACGTTATTCTAGAGCTGTATTTTTCGGCAAATTTGTCAAAAACTTTTGTAATATCGAGCTATTTACTTTCATTTTTTTATATGGGGACATCAGACTAGAGTATCTTACCGTCACATGATAAGGACTGTGATCAGTGACTGGACTGTTAACTCCCATAACTTAAGGAGGCAGCACTTCATACCTACTCACTTCATTTTTTCGGTCAAACCAATTAAATTTGAACACTATCCGCTTAACCATATGAGCAGATATCGATATTTTCATTAACACTTGGGACACTTCCAGGTAGCATATGGAGCTCTATGTAAATAATTTTGAAATTGACGGAGTATTGGAAATTAAAAAAAAAGATATAGTTTTTTTTAAGGATACCGAACTGGACTTAGGATGTTAGCCTTTAATTCTCAGTAGCGTCCAGTCAGTTTTAGAGATGGGAAGGTTACAAATCGGGCTGGATATGTCAGTGTACTAGCAGCTGTTAATAATTTTAGGGCTCTTGGCTGTTACACGATCTACCAGAACAGCAAAGTTTCCTATAATAAATGAACTACTGTCTGGTGGCTCTAATGGTGTTTGTGAATCTGATAAGAATGTAAACAGAACTCATCTGCTCAGTGTTGAATCCCTTGGTAGTGACCCCTATTAAACATTCCGCACTGTTCACTATTTTTATTAATATTTTGAAGCCAATAGCCACCATGCGTTGAGAGGGAATTGAACTGACGACCGAAGCAATATTTTCAAGACCTAGAACTCTACCTTCGGAGATACCCTACAATTTTATACTGTTCTAAGTAACTTGGTTTCTAAACAAAAATTTGCGAACAAATTGAGTGCTTTTTTTTATTTGGGACATAGTTCAAGTTCTAACGCCACTGCTATCCTTAAAATTCCAATTACGTTGTTGGTGTTAGTCCGGGACGCAGTCAAGGTTGAACTGTACTGGTTGTTTCGAGGCAGGCACCATAAAAAAATTTAATTTCAAATAGCCTCGGGGTTAATTTTAATAGGATGTCTGCCTCCTTACAAAGTTTCGCTGCCTTAAGATAAGCCGTTTCCGTGACAAAAAAAAACAAATTTTCGCTATAACTGATCCCATGACTCCACCTCTAGGTTGCGGGTATGCAACCAAAAAGTATACCATTACTGGCTATCTGTGTACATAATATGCCAATAGTGAGAGGAAATAGATGTAAGGCTTCCTACCACCTCCGCGATAAATTTTCAAAATTTTTTTATTCGAAAAATTTCACATTTTGAGCGTAAAGCTTGTATTACACTGTATGCCACTATGTCAAATATTTGACTATTCTGGCTGAAAAATGAAGTCAGATTGTGTAATCATAAAATTTTTATTTGCCATATTATTATTTTTTTTTGCTGTATTTTGACAGAAAAATTTTTACTGAATTTTTTGTCAAATTTTTTTAGTCAAATATTTGACAGTATGTCATATGGTGTAATACTAGCTAAGTAGTTTCTGACATATACTTAAACACTATATACACTATATACTGCGGAGACCGGACATTTTGTATTTGCTTTTTTTGGGGTCTAAGTCCTAAAGCGTGAAAACATTAAGTTCCAGGGAAATACATTTTTTTGAAATTTCAGGTCGATCATAATACTTAATTATTAAAAAACAATAAAGTAAAAAATCATACCGATGAACTCCGATTTATAGTGTAGTTGGAGATAAAGAAGAATAAGGAGTGCGCCTTTTTAAGGACTATTATTAGGTTTCAACTCGAACGAGAAGAGTAGAGTAGATACCCGTTTTCAATTACGTTCCAGGAACTTTGGGTAAATCACATTTGGAACAATTTTTCTTTTTAAAGGACTTTTTTATGGCTCTGCAGAAAGAATTTATACCACTTTCTGGAACAATTAAAAAAGAAATATGTACAAAATTTCAAATTCCTTGCTTGCAGCGTTCTAAAGTTATCGGGTAAAACTCGTGAACATCTGTTATGAGTCGCTACCGAAGGACGAGTAACGGGATTTCGTTCAATAGGAAACTCAACCTTACTTCAACTCAAAACTAACTCCCTCAAGTAAAAAATTTAAACTTTCCGACTCAATGATATAAAGAGTTACTATAACTACCCAATAGAAAGAAGTGTAAGAAAATATATTACCCTTTGCAGAAAACATGAGACAGTGGCAATGGATTGGATATATTTATGTTAAGAAAACCAACAAATAGTCTATGCTGCAATTTTGACAATCGCTGACGGAAACATGAAAACAAAAATGGAACAATCGAGAAGGAATTCTGTTCAATAGAGAACAAGTCCCGATGGTCGATAAACTTTGAATCACAAGAACATGTCGTGGGTGACAAAGAATGCCATGTTTCCAAGGCTTAACTTGATTTTTTGGAATGTCGTTGATAGCAATTAGCTTATTTATGTATGTATTTGTATGACATGCTAATATAATGTATGCCATGCTGTCTAATATTTAACGAAAAGTTCTGTCAAATTTTTTCCGTCAAAATAGACTTTGTGTAGAGCAAATAAAAGAATGTGGCAAACAAAAATTTGACGATTATACCATATGACAGCATTTGCCAATGAGAATAGTCAAATATTTGTCAGCGTGGCATACGGTGTAATACTCGCTTTAGCAACCTGCCGTCGTTCAACTGCTCATCCTCTATAATACTCTTCTGACTTCAAAGAAGTTCTAAAATTTCGGAATTATATTTGCAAGATGTGCACTATTTAAGCTTGTAAAATCAAGCTCACGAGGTATATATATAAAAAAAATTGCAAGAGCGGTATATTCATTAATTAAACAATTGCAATATTGAATAAAAATAGATTAAAACTATCCAGTACTCAAAAGAGATGTACTGATATACCATATATTGGAGATGGCAGGAAGCGAATGAGCTGAAACTACATGTAAACAACAACAATGTGACACTTGGCCACTATTCTATGTCACTCATATTTATATTATATCTCGCTCTTCAACACACAAAACAAGAACAATTTGACACTTGGCTGCCATTGCGTCTCACAACTTCATATGAAAACTGTGTTTTTTGTCTCCAGTAGGGTCACTAGATACGTACTCACAAAACACTGTCTACTTAGGGTTGGACGGATATCTATTTTGGTCGTTTCTGTACTAGAAATTTTAATTTAACCTCAAAAAAATCACCCGTTATTGTACTAGTTCGCCTGTTTTTTTGCAAGTTGCATTTTTAAAGTGTACTAGTGCGAATATGTAAAGAAGACCGAAAAAAATTTTCGTTTCTCTTCCACAACTCTAGTACTTTGTTTTTCTTTGGTATGCCAGGGTGTGCGCGCGAACTTGTGGTTTGCTATGGTAATTTCCGCATTTCTTTTGTGGAAATTTACAATTTGGCAGCGAAAAGTCAATTATTTCGAAAGTTTATAGAGCGAAATCCCAGAAATATGAAAAAAATTTAAATTTACTGGGTTTCATCATGGTACGCATCCGCCAAACTCCTTTTTAGAGGCTGTATTGGTGTGAATGCGTATATAGTAGATTTGTGCTTTTTGCCACTTCACTTTTCGTGTACTGCACTTAGGGTAGGTGTAGCAGTTTTAACCTGGCAAAAAGAACGCGTTAGTGCAGAAACATGACAGAAACAATTGTTAACTTTTCTATTTACTTGATTATTTAAATTCTGAAAATATAAATGCGTTTCCATACAACCTTCATGTAAGTGTTCAAACAAAACAATAATTCCCTAAACGCTTCTTTCATACAGTCACCAAGTTTCATTGCTGGCCTGGTAGTGTACAATTACAAAATACGTGCGCCGGCTAACAGGTAAATTTCGCCTATTTCAAAAAGTTAATTTCAAGAAAATTTACATTTTAGGAGAACACTCTACTTGTTTTATATGTAAGAAGTTTTTATGAAGAAAATCGCTTTTACGCCAACAACTACGTATAGTGCAACGTATTCCTCGGAGAACATACGAAAAGTTGCTACGTAGTGGATGTTCTGCTACGTAGCAAAACAGCGTAGTTTATCCTAGTAGAGTTGAATTGTAAATTTCATGGAGATTGCTTCATGTGAACAGTTATACAGCATTCCAAGCATTGCGATCTTAATCTTATATTAGGGAATCAGGAATTTTACCAGATGAGCAGAGAGCATATAATTGATAAAAGAAACTAAAAACCGCCAGATGTATCATATGCAAGGAGATGACAAGACACCGTCAGGTGGATGTAAGATGCCTAGTGTCACATTGTTATTGTTTGGCATGTGAGTAAATGCAAGTCTTCCGGCTTCAACTCCTTCATCTCAAGTAAATATCTCAATGATCGTATGTAACTGGATTCACTGTGGCTGCGTTCCAATTTACGCTTACAGCACTATTAGCGCGTGCAAAGTTTTTTTTCCGAATTGCGCTTACGACTGCTCAACATAAGCAGTCGTATGAACGATGACGTCATATGTACCATGTAAGCCGAAAACCCGAAAAATTCATGGGCTCATCAAACTACTACTATTTTAGCTCACGGATTGGATTGGTGCCGGTATTGAGAGTTAAAACGCAAAGCAAATATTTCCCTATCTTCACCTCAAGAATGGTAAACATGCAGACCTGTTCCGCCTTTAGGGAGAGAACAAGACTAAAGTATCATCGCCAAATGCTTATACGTCCGGCCAGCAAGATTAAATTAGATTTTCGTGTTGGGGTTTGTTTAGTCACCTCTGTCACTGCAGCCTCAATTGGGCCCATTGTGACGTCACCCTGAATTATCTATGATTTCTCTTCGATCCCTGCAAAGTATAGTATTTTTCGAGGAGGAATAGTTAGGAATTTCGATGGGTCCATGAAGCCCTGACCGAAGTAAACAAGTCCCTCACATTCACAGATGATGTGCTCTGGTGTTTCGTCTTCGTCATCGAAAAATTTTGCTCTCAGAGAGAACAATTCTATGGAGATGCTTCCTCATGTAACAATGTCCAGTCAGAGCTCCCACTAGGGTTCGGGTCTGATGTGTGCTTAATTTCAGATATTCAGACGTTCTATTCTCCGAATGCTTCAGTGTCTGTTGTTCGGTTTCAAGTCCCAGTGAATGGCACTTTGCGATTTTTGCCGACCAGCAAATGCCATAATCAACTTCAACGATCAACTGTGCAGAGTGCTACAATTTTCCCTGCGCAAACCTGATTCCGGAATGAAAGTTGTCTTTTGATTGCACTAGTCGACGACCACTAGAACTCCATTCCAATATGACCGACCCCGGCGATCAATGCAGTGTCGGCCAGTAAGGCACAATTCACATGGAAGTCAGGCATATCCCTTATCGATTTGTTATTGGCAAGGTCTAGTTCATACTCACTAAGTGAACTTATTGCCATCTCCTTCTTGCTTATTCGAATTTTACAATGCGCGATAGGAGATCTCTCATCAGAACTACGTTTACATGGAGGATTGAATCCGGATTCAATCCTCTAAAATCGCATGCAGACGCAGATCGGATTGAAATGAGATCGACTCGATCCGAACCAACTTCTCGACCTGGATCGAATCGAAACCGGTTATGTCATTCGTCATTTCTTCGATTTGCCCATGTTTCGATCTTTCGATTCGGTGTTGTCATAAACGCGATCCAAATTTCGATCTTTCGATCTTTGGATTCTCCATGTAAACGTAGTAATTGTTGAATCCGGATGAGATGGTCGGATACATTTCAGTACGAGAAATATGAATATCTCATCTGACACGTATTCACACAGCTGAACTTGTTCCCAAGTGGTAATCTTCTTTCAGCGATAACTTTCGAAAGTGTTCGATGTCGCTTCATTGCCGATTCATCGATCCACATTTATATTGCACCACGCATATTAGGCTTTTTTACGCCTCCACTGTTTAGTGGAGCAATGGAAGTTGTGAATGGAATTTTTCTAAGAGCCATGGCACATATGACTGCTCTGTGAGAGGGAATCGGAACACAGCCAACTTAGTTCCAATATTTAAATGTACACTGCAAAAAATGCTAAGTTTAAATTACTTACATAAAGTTCTCGGCATTGGTACGGTTTATAGCAATACAAAAACCGATTTAACTATCATAAATTATGCCCTGCTTTTCATCGTTAGTCAATTTTTAGTTAATTATTCTAACAAATATATTAAAATATTGCACAGCGATTTGAATATAAAACAAAAATTTCGCTACAATATTAAATATAAAATAAAGAATGTAGATACTAAACTTTTTCATCCGTTTTCTCTAATTAATCGTATTGCACTTTAAATGTGGCCATCCAATTTTTCTAACCTTAACCTTAACCAGATGATTAAAGACATACAACAGTTAAAAAAACAAAATTAACTAAGAAGTTTGTGTAGTCAGGATATTGCACATGACGTCATTACACAAATAATAAAAGAAATAAAATTTACATTAAACGGACAAGATTTAAATAAGTAACAAAATATCAGTTCTGTAGTAATTTCACTTAAACTAAAGGCTCGGAATAATAATTATGTCTTATATTTAAAAGATAATTCTTGATGTTGCAACCAGGCATTTAAAAACTATTTGCTTTCTTGTAAATACTTAGCAAAGAAAGAATATTAATTAATTATATTTTTGTTAAATAACTAAAACATAAAGTCACACTAACCGGGATTTCTGTGCGATATTTTTATGCTTATATAAATATATATCAATGTTCATTTTTTTTAAATTAAACAGAAAACAAAATTTAAAATTTAACAAAGAATAAAATACATAAAACTCAACAATATACAAATAAAATAAATGCTAGAAAAACAAATTAAATATAAAATGGAAAAAGAAACGAGGAATTCTTTATTTAATGGAATAAATTTATTTTATTTTATTATTGTAATAATCAAGCATTTAGTTTTAGCATTCTTCGTTTCTTAGGTTCACTTTTTTCTATAGTGTGGGTGTACGAGTTTAATAAAAGTTATATCGCTCTACTCTAAGTATGTATATTGTGTCTAATCTAATCAACATATATTTATTTTGTATATTTTTATTGTATATTGGAATGATGTATATATTATATATATATAATTTAAATTTGTACAATTTATTTAACTAACTAAAAAAAATCTGATTCACAAGTATATTTGCAACTATTTCATAAAAAATTAATCGTGCATCCTATCTAATCTAATCTGCACATTAGTTAAGGCATCGTTCATTGTGATTTATATATTTGACTTAAAAAACATTTTTTATTTAAAATATTTACTGATTTTCTTTTTCCTTTACACTCGAAAGAAAAGTTTGATTTCTTAAAATATGTTAGTCACAATTCTAGTCAGAATTTTCGTATTCGTGTTTTAAGGCAACGACGAGCTGAGTTCTTTTATTTACTTGTTGTTTACTTTTTTGAATTTTCCTAGCTTTTTCTCTTTTTTTCTTTTGTTTGTATTTTTTTTTACATTATTTTGAGCGTAGTTTCGGACGAATATCACCCTGTAATTCTTATTTACATTTTCTTTGAGGTTTGGCGACTCAGGAGCGCTTGAAGCTTACCTAATTGATTCATTAGATTAGAGTTTGAATCTTCCAACGACTCGACTCGCTTGCGATAGTCGGTATTTTCGGAAACCAACAGTTCGACCTTTCGTTCGAGCTGGTCCATGTATTCTTTCTTTTTTCGTCGACTCTCTTGCGCGGAGATCTGAAATTAGAGAACTAATTTGAGTATAATTCGTATAAACAAAGGAAAATAGAGGTGAGTCGTTCACGAGAGAACTGCTCTAAAAGAATACTTCTTTGAAGTGAGTGAGTGAAGTAACTCACTTATTTTGGTGAAGTGTAGTTCAATTCGAAAATGAAGGAAGAACTTACACACTGAACTGAACGAACACGGTGAGAAGAAAGACGAAGTGAAGATAAAACTCAATTCATCTCAAATCAAAGTTCTTCTCTTTCAGCGATTTGCGGTTCATCATATAACATATACGTGAGGGTTTTGCATGAATATTATAAAGCTACTGAACTGTTCATTTTCAGGAACGAGTAAGGAAAGCAACAGTTGCGCTTTACTCGTGCAAAAAGGACATTGGAAAAAAAATGGGGTATGCAATCCCGAATAGTTGGCTCTACCGTCATCAGACCGTTACTTATGTATGGTGTTATTGTCTGGTGGACGGCCTTAGACAAAGCGATTAACCGAACCCTATGGAAGGTACAGAGATCAGCATGCATATGCATCAGCGAAGCTCTGAGAAAAACTCCCTCTGCAGCACTAGACATGCTATTCAATCTACCACCCCTAGACATTTTTGGCAAACAAATGACAGCCAGTACAGCCATTCGACTTAGTGTCTCTACTCAGTGGGCTGGCATATATGCATATCACTCAACAATCTTGAATCACTTCAACAACATACCTGAAAACACCGACTACACCCCTCCCAGTTATGAATTTGACAAAAACGTCCTAACAACCATTCCAACCCGTCTAGAATGGGAAAGGGATTCGGTACGGATGGAGGAGTCCGTCCACATATATACGGACGGCTTCAAAACTGAAGGCGGGGTAGGTGGAGGTGTTTTCTCTGATATGCTTAACATTAGCAGCTCCTTTCGCCTTCCGGACTACTGTAGTGTCTATCAGGCGGAGCTTATGGCGATCAAGGAGGCCCTTTCCTAGCTGAGGTGTAATGTAATATCTACTAGGGATATTAGCATTTTCAGAGACAACCAACCGTCAATAAAATCCTTGGAATCGGCCTCGACAACACCAAAGGTCGCCGTAGAATGTTGATCATCTCTTAAGAAGATGGCAGAACAGTTCAATGTTCTTCTGAGCTGGATGCTAGGGCACAGGGATATTGCCGGGAACTGTATGGCTGACGAACTCGCTCGGCGCGGTACAACCCTTCAGATTATGCCGAAACATCGGAATCAGGGTGTGCCTCTCTCTACATGTAAACTGCTACTGGGATTGGACTCAGTTGAGAAAACCTACTCAAGATGGGCAGACGGTATTACATGTCACACTATGAGACAGATCTGGCCGAAGCTGGATCCAACAGGGTATAAAAGGCTGAATTTGCTCAAAAGAGCACCACAGTCGGTGTCCTGACCGGACACTGTATTATAGGTTGGCATGCTAAAAGACTCGACCTCTTTTCAAACGACTTCTGTTGAAGCTGCCTGCATGAGGAGGAGGAGGAGACAGTCCTTCATCTTTTCTGTACCTGTCCAGCTCTATTCGCTAGAAGGAAAGCTCATCTTGGAACTTACTTCTTCAACAGTCTTAATGACCTTGCTGCAACGGAGGTCGCGAGATTCTAACGCTTCATTGGAAGCTCTAAATGGTTTGACGAGTAGGACCGGATTCGATGATCCTGTGGTAGCACAACGGACCTATTTAGGTTTAAGTGTGTCCGTGTTCTCACGGGCAGTAACCTAACCGGATAGTTTTGGTCCTTGCAGATGCTATCACCGAAACAAGGCTTCGTAGCATGATGCTTACTTGGTACACATTTAGAAATGTGTTGTTCTGTGACCAAGATCGAGCGAAAATTGATACTTTCTGTACAAACCGTCATTGACAAAGGGTCACGCTACCTACACGCGTTTGAATCTAACATCTACCGGTTTTCCAGAAGGAAGAGAGTTGGACCAAAAGTGGCGCATGAATGTCCTCCTCGAGAATATGCAATAATTTTTTTTCAATTATACTAAGGGCGAGGGGGTGGGGTTTAATCCCTCTTCTCCGTCCGCATGGTCCTGCTTGGAGTATTATTTTTAATTGGTAGGAGGCGAATGAGATGGCTGGTTAGTCTTTTTTTCGACAACATCGAGGATTTGAGGTCGCTAGGGCGTGACAAACTGGTCAGGTTCTGCATGGATTTAGAGTGTTTTTAAGAGGAATGAGCGACCCACAAGGTTTTGAAGGGATCGCTATGGGCCCGTATGATGCCTCCTCCCGTATGATGCTCCACACCACTTCAAAAATGCGATGGCGTCGCGTCGCATTTTGTCAAGAAGTTTTGGAGCTCTGCAGCGACAACAAGGATGGTTATTTTCGAAAAAATAAATCCGGCAACATTATGAAGTTAGTAGCATAAAAAGGACGGCCCTCGCGAAGAAGAAAGGTTCGATAGTGGGCCGAAAAGATCATGGTAAGAGTTTGTTGGGAGAAGGAGGGTATCCTGTTAAACGATTTCAAGGAAATCCTGGATGTGTGAAAGCAAGTTATCCAGCAGTTTTTAAACAACGATCAATCTTACCTTATTCTTGATTTTCCGCCTGATTTTCTTCAGAGATTTCTCTTCAGCTTTAGTGAGTGGTAATCTCGTTGGAATTGGATAGCCTTCAGCCAATAATGTGCGTTTTTCTTCTTCTGTAAGTACCAACGTACCAGTAGATCCTTTCTGTTTATTTTATTTGTTTTAAATTTTAAACAAAATTAGAATAATAAACTTCTGCGAAAAATTACTTTTCTGTTAATTACCGGTTGACTACTAATTAATGGAGTGTGAATTGGTTGGCGGGTAGATGAGCCATTGTAACCGACACTACGCCCGCTCGAACTTAGGTGCATTCCGGATGATGATGTCGGGCTACTCGATATCGATGAGGTAGACGAGGATCCGCCTATATGATGCGATCGCCGTGATGGCGTCGAACTCATTGCGGACGATGACGATAGTAATTGTTGCTGCTGGTGGACACTTGGTGGAGACATTGGTGATGCCAAGTGACGTTCAGGACTTTGATTACCTTCCGATTCGTCACTGGTTAATGACGATGGTGGAGTCGGAGGTAAATTGAAAACATGTTGTGCAGATGTAGATGATTGCTGATGTTCCATTTTAATGTTAAGCTTTGGCATAACTATTCTTTGCTGTTGTTGCTGAAGGTTGGGTGTCCCACTTAAAATTATCTGTTGGTTCTTTAGAAGACTTTGTGAGGCGGATGATAGCTGAAAGGAACCATTCTGAAATTAGAGGTACGTCATGAAAGGTTTAAGGCTAGAAACGCATGTAAGGAAGTGTACCTTGTGCTCAAAAACTAGATCAGTGTTCGTGAAAGCGGCTACATTAGCCATGTTCAAGCTGATACCGTAGGCCGGTGAAGTTGGACTAGGCGGACAACTTGACGACGGTGACATTGGTTCGTCTTTTATACACGAATCATCGATATCAATATCGGAACTTGATATTGATGCGTTGTCGCATATTGTCGCATGATGCTGCTGCTGTATTTCGTGTTGCTTATCAGCACCCTGTTGTTGTTTATTACTCTGACGATGACTGCTCGATTGAGTTGAGCTAGTACTGCAATTAGTCGATGTCGATGTTGATGACGAACTGCTGTTTTGACTGGACGGATGCGATACTGATTGTGTACCGCTCTCGATAAGTCGCCGGGTATTACTTGTTGCTGTGTTCATTGAAATCGCAGGATAGCATTCGTCATCCATGTCTATAAAAGAAGATTTGAAAATAAAATGATCGAAAATCTGCAAAGTTAAATTCTAAATCAAAGACTAGTAGCATCACGTGGCTATGCACCTCTGCTACTGTACAGAAAAAGTGCCGTCTACAGTAACCATAATCGCCCTAACATAGATCATCCTTTCAGTCGTACAGTCAAATTAAATTGGTTAATTTCTCAATTATCCATGTAGCTACGTCGAGGATCACGGTACCTATAAAGAGGCCGCACAACATCAGTTGGATTCCTGGTCACAGTGACTTCCCTGAAAATGAAAAGGCAGACGAGCTCACTAGAAGGGGGTCGGAGATGAGCATAGAGTTGGCCGATGAGTCGGTTCTATGTCCCATTGAACGTGTAAAGGGAATGATTGATATATAAGCGCTCAGACAGACTGAGGGGGCCTGGGTAAATCTCTCGGGTTGACGGCAAGCAATAATATGCTGGCCGAAACTTGATAAGAGGAACTCTAGCTTCATTTTGTCTTTTGGCAGGAACATAATATGCAGACAACTTATAGGGGTCTTAACAGGACACTCGCAAATCTTGGACAAGTCTCGCGTAGCAGCATGCAGAGCCTGCTAAACTTTGCTACGGCAACAGGGACCTTTGATTTGAACGAGGAACTCTCAACACAGATCGATACGCAAGCGCACCTACCTTAGGCACATTGGGTCTCCTTTTTATGTGGTATCGCTATGGACCCTCGAGGGTCTATGCGAGGTTTTTAAGCCGCCACTGATACCTAACCTAACAGGACACTGTCCTTTTGGGAGACATAGAGAAAGACTGGGAATACCCATGGCTGATCTGTGTCGCTGTGATGACGAGAATGTTGAACCGACACTGGAGCATCTAGTGTGTGAATGTGAAAGTCTGGCACGTACCAGATATCGGTACTTGGGGAAATTCTCCTTGACCGATCTATCAGAACTTGCGATGATAGAGAACTACTTTCTTCATAAAGAAGAGCAATATTTGGAATCAATAGTATAGAGCCCGGTTTATACGACGGGTCCACAATGTATCCACAGTGATCTCTTGTGATGGGTTGTGCTACAGTCCACCCTTCTAAACCTAACCTAACCTAGAGGCCGCACCAGCAATAATGTCGTAACTACCATTAGACAGTTTTGATCTAAGACTAATTTTTTACATAACGAATTATTCGTAGAACGTCGTAGTACTAGTAGTTACTGGTTCTCGAACCACGATTTGGGTGGTCTTTTTTTTCTGACTCTTAACCACTCCCTTTCCTTAAGAAAGGAGACGATTTTGCTAAGGGAAGTCTTCGACAGGTGAGAGGGAATCCATCGAGAATCTCCTTCTAGATCTGGCTACTGCGTCACAATCACACAGAATATGTGCAGTGGTTTCACAGAATCAACATGCATCTAATGATGCAGATGATTTTATGGTGATAATTGAGGAATGGACCCTCTCTTACTTTCTTGGAGAAAGTCAGAAATTTCTTTGACTGTCTAAGTCCATAGAGTGAGTTCCAATGGTCTTCCATATGAAAATTTACCCACTTTAAAATACCATCCTTAATGAAGCCTTTACATACTCCACAGAATGGTTCCAGTCCAACCAATGATGAGTTGGCTCCTCGCTTAGACAGCTGGTCGTCCAATTCGTTTTCCGGAATATCGTCATGTCCTGGCACCCACATGAGGGTTATGCTGTTATGATGTGCCAGCTCTTTAAGAAGAGAACGACAGTCCCGCACAAGCCTGAAGCTAAAACAATATGATTTCAGCGCTAACAGTGACGCTTCGCTGGTTTGGATTTATTCGATAGAAGCTTACTTGCGCACAGTTCTATAGCATGTACTTCAGCCTGAAACTTGATGCCTTTCATATTTTACAATTGTGTCCAAATACACCAGCTCCAGTGCCATTATTATCTTAGCGCCATCCGTGTACCAGACTGTCTACTTTCCGCAAAACTTGGTAGACCAGATTGCGCAAATGCACGATTTCCTTGAGTTACCAGATGAGGTTTCTTAAAATCATACACCTTTGGCATGTTGTCTTTTACAGATTAAGTCCTTCTGCTTAAATTCATTTAGAATTTTAAGGTGACCGAAATGATCGCCTACCTTGAATTTAGTGTCCTGCTGTAGCCTTATGCTTTATTTCTACTTGTAATGGGGCCATGTTTGACATAGCTTCCTAGCAGTAGTGGGACATGATTGAAGTCCCCCAGTAATGCTAACAACAGTACGACTCTGGATTTTTTGCAGGACTTTCTGTGCTGTGATTTGTTCAACCTTTGGCCACTTTTCTGAATTTTCTTCAACTTCTGTGTAACCCCCAATAAACGCATAGGGCAGCAACATAGCTCGATTCTGGGAGATAGCCTTCACATGTCGCCAGGTTTTATAAGCCAATCCGTCGATAGCCAGAAATCTTTGTCGTTCAATTCGTATCCGGGGTACTGTTGCTGTTTCTACTACTGTTTGGTTGTTTATTCCCGGGTGATGGACCCATGACTAGTTGCGATTTTTAGGGCAGGTAGGACAGGTTGTGAAAGTATTCTTCAGTCCAATATCACACAGAGTTTTCTGAATCATTCTCTTGAAAAAATAAAAACAATTTAAATAAAAACTAAATTATTCAAGTCACGATTTTCCATAATCGCGATGTAGTTTTTAATGTATTGTACTGCGTTTTTGTTTGTTTCTTATCTGTCCGTCATTTGCCAGCAATTATACACTACAGTAAGTAAGTACACTTTACATATCCGCGATATATTGAGCTCGGTTTTTGGTACGTGTTTTTAAAAGAATTGGATATTTCTATTCGAAACAGTAGACGAATATACAGAACTGTTTACTGTAAATTGATAGTTCGCAGACAGTATTTTAACCATTCCAAACGAAACGTAGATGTAATACTGATTTCCATAAAATACTTGCAGCAGAGGCGCGGTAGCCGAAAGTTGAGGCTGTCGGTTCGATTTCGAGTTTCGAATCTTAGCTGTGCTCAAGAAACACTTGTGGTCTAAAAGTGCGTATATATTTGAGCACGAGTGCCGGCACTGTAAAGTCTAGTTCGGACCTTCTTGGGCAGAATTCTGCCACGCCCTTTTACTAAAGGGTTATTCAATAGGTACATAACAGTTTTGTACTTTAATACAAACGCACCCTTAAACTTTTTTGCTGGTCTGTCAATGGCAAAACGTCAGTCAAAGTTTACATTTATATCATGGTGAAGTTGGTACGTACTACGCGCCAACGAACGTAACGTCGCGAACCATCCGTAAATCTGTTTGCTGGCATTTCAAATGTGTTATTGCAGTTAAGGCCCCGCCCCGTGAGTTTCAATCCAAAATCGAAAATTTCACCTATTACGTAACCCTATATGCGATTTAAATAGGAGTTCAGTATTTCATCTGGAGTAGTATACGATTGACGGTCACCTATCGGTATGTTCTATTTCTCAGAACCATAAAATATCTTATAATTAGAAATAAGAAAAACAAATATTCTAAGAAATTCTTTTCGCTCAATTATTCAAAAGTAATGTTTACTGCTTTCGTAAACTAGAGAACTGTTGTGTAACACATTCAGATATGTTTCACATGACATTATAATGAGAATGGCTTAAAATAAACCTGTAATATATACGAAACTATTGTTTCACTATTTTGTTTTTCCTGGCTGGCAAACACTGGAAGTAGATCAGCAGCAACAATTGTATCAATATCGTTTCATTACGTTATCTATGTAATATCGAATATTGTTCGGGAAGCACCCAACCAAACTTCGAATAAGTACAATATAGGTGTATTGCAAGATATTTCCAAGTAAACTCGATTAACACACCTCAGTTCTATTAATTTTTTTGCTCTTGTGTTCTTTTCAAAAAATTTTCATCGAACAAATATCTTGTGTATTTGATCAGGTTGTGATAATGTCTTTTTTTTTATCATAGTGAGCTCCATTTCATATGAGTTAATTTTCTGTGTATATTTAAATGTTTTTTTCGTTTCTTTTTTTGTTGCGTTTTTCCTTTACTGATTGGTGCCGACGCCATCTTGTTTAGTGCAAGACCTCATTTTTAAATACTTGCGCTCCCATTCTAATAACGATCTATTTCAGTTTATTTTTATTTGACTCGGTTATTGGAAAACAGTAAAAAAATACAAGGTAGAGTCAGATAAAAGCTGCAGCATAGAATCTAGTCCGGCTGAGAAATACAGTTGCTAGGACCAACTTTATTACTTTGAAGGTCTGATTCTAGGGATTTCACCCCACATTCCCTAGAAATTTGCCTTTAAAGTATGTACGAAGGCTGTCTGATTTTTCTTTGAGAGAAAATACTATAGTAGAAAGCACCACCCCTATAAGGCTTAAATTTGAAGTTTGAAGACGCTAGTTTGTTTGGTCTCTACGTGGCAGACATCATTACCGAACGCTCTCACCTCAGAGAATTTTTAAACATGAAAAAAATTGGTATTCGTTTGTGATACAATACTTTCATTTAAAAGGTCTCAGTCCAACCAATATCAAAGCCGAGCTAGATTCTACTCTGGGGGAATCTGCTCCTTCGCTTACAACAATAAAATTTTGGGTGGCAGAGTTTAAACGAGGCCATACGAGCTGTCAAGACGAACAACGCAGGGGTCGACCAAATGAGGTGACCACGCCAGAAATGATGAAGAAAATCTACAAAATTGTATTGGATGACCGTCGCCTGAAACTGCGCGAGCTAGCAGACATAATAGGCATTTCAAAAAGTGCTGTACATCGCATATTTACTGAAAATTTGGACAAGAGAAAGCTGTGCGGAATGGCTGCCGCGTTTGTTCACAATGGAACAAAAACAGTTTCATGAGGATGTTTAAAACAAGTGTTTGGCGATGTTTCACAGCAATAAAGCCGAGTTTTTGCGTCGATTCATAATGGGACCATCACTCCACACCTGAGATGAAGGAACAGTCTAAACAATGGACTAACAGGGGAGAATCGGCTCCAAACAAAGGCGAAGGTAGTCCAATCTGCAGGCAAGATTATAGCGTCAGCGTGGGATAATTTTCATTGATTATTTTGAAAAAGGAAAAAGAATTAACAGCGCGTATTATGTGAACTTATTGCAGCGTTTGAGTGATGAAATCAAGGAAAAACGGCCGCATTTGGAGAAAAAGAAAGTGTTGTTTCATCAAGACAATGCCCCGGTTCACATATCCGTTTTCGCGGTGGCCGAAATCAATGAGTTAAAGTTGGAATTGCTTCCGCTCGCACTCTATTCGCCAGATTTAGCCCACTCGGATTATTTTCTTAAAAAAATGGCTCGGTAGTAGAAGATTGTATTTTATTTAAGCGGAAGACCCAAAACCAAGCAGAAGGTGCTTCATTATCCAGATGACAGATGAATTGCTCACTCCACTGGAATAAGTCAAATACAGCCTTAACTGCTGGTAACGGTAATGGTGTACCGAACGTGGGTTTTTTTAAAGGGGGGTCCGAAATCTCCTCAGGCACCTGGTGTCAACGTGATTGCATCGATGATCGTCTCACGATGGAAGGTGAACACAAAAGTGACAGTGTCAGAATTGTCGGCTACCGAGCAAATTGAGGTAGCTAAAGTTACTAGGACTGAGGTGTTCCTAGTGTCAATCTTGTTGACGAGCAAATTGAGTCACAGGTGACCACAGCAGAATGAATGGCTCCCGCCAAAGAAACGGTAAAACCAGGTATGGATGGTTAATACTTGGGTTTCTAGACGTCTTTTTCGGTTGGCGATGAGGACTAGAGGAAGTGTAACCTCCAATACGTCACTCTCCAAGAAGAGTATCAGTAGCAAAACAAGTAGAAGTCAATTCAATGACGAAATCCATGGAGCACTAAGGAATCTTGGAAGAGTCAAAAAGTCCGCCGGTGGTACTGTTTAAGAAAATGGTTGGTAGTAGGTGTCCGTTATTGTGAATGCTGTTACGAAAAGGGGTAGCTATAGACTACCTTGAATTGACAATAATATGAACACCCGAACAGACTCGAGATGGTTCTCAACGCGTGACTTAAAAATTGGTTATCGACAAGTCAAAATAGAGGGGAAGGATAGAGAGAAAACAACATTCTCTATCGGTAACGGACTATATCAATTCATCATCGTGCCGTTTAACCTTTGCAATATTGAAAAATATGTGTACGTAAAATTGGAAGTTCCTAACTGGAACCATTCCGCCAATAATTGTGATATTTTTTTGTAAGGATACCAAACTGGACTTAGGAGAAAATAACTCTTCCGCTTAGTAGTGACCCTATTAAACATTCCGCACTGCTCACTGTTTATATTAATATTTCGAAGTCAATAGCAACTGAAAAATTCTTATAAATAAGTTATGCATTGAGTGGGAATTGAACCCTTGACATCGTCGAAGCAATGTTTTCAAGAGCTAGTACAGACAAGTGAATCGGGATTTTTAGATCGTCCTCCACCATCTACAATCTACAGTACAGACCTAGTTTTCCTAGTTGTTGGAAAACTTCTTTACCAGAACATCCACAGGCTGGAAAGAGGCGCTGCTGGCATGGTATACAAGATAAGATTATCGCATTTGAATACTACGAAGTGACGTCAAAACTACACTGCCACTAGGTCATCTATCTCGTACAAGCGTGATATTGTGTAATACAGTTATGGTATTCATGATACCATGATACGTATATGAGCAATGTATCAATGGTATTAGCCTTACGAACTCTATTTGACGAGAGTTTATAAAATTTCAACTTCCTTGGTCTACGTATTCTTGAGTTGTCGTGCGAATGGACGGATGGTAAGCGGATTTGAAATTTTTGAACACAATTAAACAGAAAAATATATACATTTTTTTTTCGTTTGAAGCTTCGTTCCAATCGTTACAATCTTTACAGGTTATATTAAACTTATAATACTTTATGATTTTATCCAGAGCAAAAAAATAGGAAAAAATATAATAGTTGAGACAACTTACCGTCCATTTTAGCCTGTAAACTGCCTGGTGAATCAGGCATTGAATCTCCATCCGAATTCAGACTGTATGAATGTTCTGTTTTAATTGGTAATGTACCTAGCAGGGCGTCCGATATTAGTTTATCGTGTAATATAACCTGTGGTATTTTAACATCACGTTCTAGAAACCAATCTTGCATGTCTGCATCCGATGATAATTTTAGAGCATCCGACTGAAAATTAAAATTCAATAAATTAGATTTCTTTCAATATAATAATATTATATCATATTATATTAATATTTTAATTTATTTCTTTTATTTTATTATTAATAATAGAATATTATATTTTAAGACATTTAAAACACATTTAAAAATAGTATACCGTTTATATTGTAGCCAAACAAATTTGAGAACTAGTAGCTTAAACACTTAAGTAACATTTTAGTAACCCAGAAAAAAGTGGTAGGTCACCTGTGGTTACAACAAGAGAGAAGTGACAAATAAGAACTCTCGTCAGGGACCATGTTCGGATAGAACTTAACCAAAGTTATAAATCAGCCACCTGAATACCGCCAACAACAGAAGATCGTCAGTAGAACAAGGATGAAGGACTACATTAGAAGTCACCCATAGGGCAAACATACATACGTCAGCCCTACGAACCTCCATTTGACAGAAAAATATTCGTGACAGGACGAATTTTTTCAAATGGCTGATCGTCCAGGGATTCACTTTTGACCTTTGGCAATACAAGGTCCGTTTATACAGCTTGCGTCAAAAATTATGAATAAAATTACCTAAAGGTCTTGAATTTATTTTTATTCAGTTTATCCACTTAGCGAATTTATAGCTTCATTTTGCGGATTCGTAGTTGCGGAACCTTTCAGTACGTACAGTGATACGCAAGTGAACAGAAGGCGAATACGTTGCTTGATGGTGGATTTACACTTAACCCATTGAGGCGAGCCTCTACCCCCAAGAGGCCATTGCAAACCGGTTTTCGTCGGTTGTAGTCTTTGCTGTGTTGATAGCAATTTACAGTGAACATGCCTTTGCGGCGTGACTTGCCTATAAGTGCGAAACGACAGAAATACGATGAGCTGCGAATTGTGTGCGGCCACAGTTGTGTGCATACATGGAAGCTTTGCGTCGGAGAAGAAGTTGAGAGCTGTTAGACTTTTGCGACTCCACGAGCCATCTGATTGGTTGATTTTATGGTGGGGATAGAGGCGTGCCTCAAAAGATGAGTGTAAATCCACCATGATGATTTCGATATGAACTCGTTGAGTGACTTCGATACGACCTCGCTTTGCGAATTCATAGTGCAAAATCTTTGTTGTAAGTTGGGGGTTGTTCGCAAGTGAACGGAATGCGATTCATTGCGAATTCGCGGTCTTCCTTCGTTTGCGGTTCGCAAGTGAATGATTTGGTTCACTGCGTTGGTATAATACCTAATTCATGAACTTGTTCTGATTCCACATTTAAAATTTGTTCGCCCTTGCTTGCCGACTATCAACGTGGAACCATCGCTTTGATTGAGCCGATAATAACATGTATTTTTATAAATCCTTGAACATCGCCACCGATTACTTAATTCAAAAGCTAAAAGTAATCTCAGATTTTTTTTTCTTCAGGTAGTAGCCTTTGCAGGTGTTAGATAGATGCTAATACGCTCATTGATTACAAATTTCATTTCAATTCTAGATTAACTGATGTTATTTGTGTTGTTGATTTTTTGATTGATTATAAAGTAATTAAAATTTGAGGATCAAAAGATATAATTAGCTTCGATCGTGCGCAGTCTCTTCAAATAGCTTATCTTCAATACACAATCGAGCAATTTTTAAGTAAAAAAAAAATCCAACGACAACAGAACGTTTTATTTTAATACATTCGTATTTTTCAGATTAAACTTATATTCTGTTCATTTTGATTGAGTCCTTTATCTCAAATGGCGTTTATCGAGCATAAAATTTGTTTATAATTTTTTTAATTGCATTATCTAATGTATACGCTCTTTAGAAGTGATAAAAAATTTTCAAGAGCACTGTTAAGTTTGGTATGACGCAGTTTTAAATTTTTTTTGACACTGCTTCGATTGATTAAAGATATTATCAAAATCGAATTGCCGTGAAAAAAAAGTTTCTCACTGGAGAGATTTGGCTGTGATAACTAGTAAATTTATAGAGAAATTAAATGCCCACTTTTGCATATTTTAATATTTCTTAGTTTGCGAGAGTGAAATTTATTGTTAATATAGCAATTTATGCAAAATGCTAATGCAATGACGCGTTTTAGTTAGTAAAACTAAGTCACATTACATCCAAATGATAGATTCAAATTGAGAAGCGTAAACTCTGTATTTCCCGTCGCTATAAGTAAGTTAATTGATTTGATGACACTTTTAACCCATTAATGATTATTAAAAATCATGATTTTCACAAAGTAAAAATCGGACGATAATTTCATGCATCGCGTGTTGCATGACAAAAAGCCAATCACAAAAAAGTTGAAATATATAGAGCAAACTAATTCATAGAAAAAGCTTACAGTCGTAGTTATGCGACAAATTTGTGTTTTTAACACACCACGAAATCCGAAGCGCAAGGTATTCTGAGCCTAAGTTTTCATGTGTGACACAAGTAGTGTCCGACGCGAATCCGTCGCATTTTCGGGCTAACCGTTTGCATTTGCGACCTTGATTGATGCACACAACTACACTGTTCTTAAAAAAATTCAATTTTCAATCCAATTTTTACTTGAAATTTCCAATATATTTGATATTTTCAAGTAAAAGTACACATTTCAATCACTTTTACACGAAATTATTGGTATTAGTAAATTATTCATGTACTTTTCAACTGAACCGTACAATTTACATGAAATGGCTCACAAAATTACGCATGATTTCGTGTAAAATTAACTATATTTATATACGAATTGAAAATTACGTTCTTTTTGGTGTAATTCTACTTATCTATTTGAATTTTACGACGGAAAACAAGTAATATATGAAAACACGAAGTTGGACGTTTCGTTCGATTTTGTTTTCAACTAAAAGGAAAATAAAACGCCTTCTATGAATGAGCCGGGTGTAGTCCAGTGGTAGTGTACTAGCTCTTGAAAACATTGCTACCGGGGTTCAATTCCCACTCAATGCATAATTTATTTATATGAATTTTTCAGTTGTTATTGGTTTCAGAATATTAATATAAATCGTGAACTGTGCGGAATGCTTAATAGGGTCACTTGTAAAGGATTTAAACCTGAGCAAATGAGTTCTGTGTACACTCTTATCAGATTCACAAATACCATCAGAGCTGGCAGACAGTAGTTGATTTGCTATAGGCAACTTTGCTGTTCTGGTAGATCGTATCACAGCCAATATTACTGAAAAATTATGATCATTAACACCTGCTAGTACACTGCCATTCATAAAACTGAATAAGTTCGGTATCCCATTTCTTCTCCACAATTCCTTCCGAATCTCCTCTCCTTCGCACCAAGAAACACGGAAAAATATTTGATAGAACAATACCGCTGGGCTCAGTTTGTTCTTGAAAATTAGCCAAAAACAGCCATCAGCCGTAGGCGCCGTGCCGTGGTGCAGTGAGATCACAACGGACCCATCTAGCGGTCTATGTGTTAGATATCTCTGTCAATAGCTACCTACCTAACCTAATCTAACCTAACCATAGCGCAGTGGCAACACGCGTCAAACCTACGCGGCAAAAACAAGAATTGTTAGCGGGTTTGATTCCTACCTACAGCCAAGGGTTTTATTAAGTAAGAGTAAGTAAGTAGGAAATAATACTTGAAGTAGGTGTAATCTAATTATATGTACACACCAAAAGTCTAATTTTTGTTTGCAGTGTAGAATTTAACACAAAAGTTGAGTTAAATCCCCACACCGAGAAAGGAGAAGTGTAACTTTACACCGAAAAGTGATAGATGGTATAGAACTGCGTTTCGGAGCCCAAATACTCGTATCTCAACTTTTCTTAGAGTATCAATTCAAGAGTATCCAGTAAATTTGGTGATTGCAAATTAAAACTTGCTGACCGAAAGTTTAAAATTACATTCAAATTGACTATTACATCCCAATGTACAATAAATTTACTTGAAAAGGTGTGGCTTATTTGCACTATCCAAAACATGTAAATTTAAAAAAAAAATTTTACTTTGTATGTGTCTGTCAAACATTTGTTTGGCAGAAAAATATTATCATAACCTGAGATAATACCTTGCGAAATTAGTAAATTTCGTTAAAAGAGACGGAAAAATTACTACAAATGCTCTTAGTTACGAAATGACATGAAAATTTGTTGCTTTCTATATGTTCTCTAGGTTTATGCGATCTCATAAGCGAAGAAAAAGAAGCGGTGAACTAAAGTTTATTGTTACATAAAAAAAAATAACCTTCTTCGACTTGCAACAAAGTGTATCACAGACTTTGTAACTGATTGGTTAATTATTTTGCCACACATAATATCACAGAAAATTCTCGCGTATGGAAACCCAGCCTGAATTTCATATCCAAATCTAAAGATCACATAGGAAAATATTCTAATTCCAAAATTATAATAAAGATATTGTTACATGTACCCTGGCAACCCGCTCAACGCAATGTCATCACGCCTTCCAATATCCAATGGGGAAATGCAATGACAACACACTTCCAGTAAGAAATCCACTCCTCACAATATCCGAACGGGGAAATTCTGTAGATTTCTCGAAAACTCTTCTTCTCGCATGAGAAAATACTTCTGGTAAGTTCCACATACACCTCCGAATATTCGGGAGGCCTCTCGACTTAGCTCATGTGCATAAGTATCTTAAGCCAAAAATACATGTGCAGAATATATGCACGCAGCGGTGCATGCATCTCTGCATGTGAAACAGACGTGCAAAGTTTTTGACAGATCTCTTAGTTGTTTTTGTCATAAATCACCACATTTTCTGATAGTCAGTTTGAGTTTCAGTTTCAGTTTATTTGAATAGACAAAAAATGATCTTAGTTTTGATCCCGCAAAAATATATTTTTGGAATTTCGACTGGTTTTATCGAATACGAATTGGTTATTTTTTCTAAGTTCTATGAAACGCTCCTCCATTGCTACTCCACTCCACAGGTTCAAAATTTCAACTAAAAAATTAACTGTCAAACCACTTTTTTCTTTTTCTGTGTTGGTAAATTTCAATCTCAAGTTGTGCTGCTGCGCAGCAAAAGTAGAAGTAGAGACATCTTGCAGTGCTGCGCTGCATGCAGAAAGCGTGTGTTTCACCGCATTTAAACTCAAGCATTCTAAATCCGTTTGCCGCGCTGCATGCATATATATGTACGCACATGTATTTCTGGCTTTAGAGTTTGCATACGACACAGTATTGTACTATAGGATAGCGAGACCTTGTCAGTCTCCACTGGATTGTTCTTATTGCATATTATCGTATTCCGCAGATATCTCTGGAAATTTCTACGGTGTGGTCCTGTTTTGCGATTAAAACCGCCAGGGTATGCATGTAACAATATGAATAGAGTTGTGTGGTTTGGTGTGAGGGAAGACACGCAGCAAAGCAGCGCATCTTGAGCAGTCAGGCAAAAGATGGCACATTGTACTCGAATCCCCCAGTCTCTACCCGAACTTTTTCGTCCTCCTTACGAATTACAAGAGCTCAAGTAGAGAGCGAGAACAGAGTTCCTCCATCCGCATAACATCAACGCCCGATACGTGCAAAAGAGTAAGCTGGACACTCTAGGAGAAAATGTTCCGTTGTGTCGTCCCTCTCGCCGCAAGCAGTGCACATGTGATCGTCAATGATTCTCATTCTGACCAAATGTAGGTCACAAGAGTTATGCCCTGTGAGGACACCAAACAGACTAAATTCAATTCTGGTCAGTTTGAGAAGAAAAGCAGCGGTTCGTCCCCTTGGTCCCTCAACAAGGTTTCTAGTCTGCCGCATTCCCGGAAGAAGTCGCCATCTCGCAATGTGTGATTTACTCACTCATTCAGTAATGGTAGCCCTAACGGAGGCAACAGGCAGACCGAAAACCGATTCTGGTCCGATCAAGGCTGACTCCGATCCAGCCTTCGCCAATGCATCAGTTATTTCATTGCCATTTATACACTAGTGGCCTGGAACCCATATGAGCTCTAAGTCAATCGTTCTTTACACTGACGTACCATTCTCGAAAAGACGATTGGATTATCTAGTGACTGTAAAGCGGCCTGACTGTCACTGCAAATACAGATTCACTTGCCTCTCCATCTGTCCTGTATAATCCATCCTGCCTTAATCGCATATACTTCAGCTTGAACGACTGCAAAATTTTTTCCTAGGGCGAAAGAGTACTTGAGACCGTCTGCAAGTACAATAGAGCCGTTGAGCCGTCATTGAGCCGTTCGTATAGAATACATCAGTTGATTCACTAAGCAATGCAGACTGGTTTTCCCACTCCTCCCTACTCGAGATAGAGAATAGAGTTAGTAAGTACTCATTTCATGCGTTGACCATTCTTGCGACAGGCTGACTTAGCGTCAATATTTTATAGCCATAGTTGGCCCGATGGTGTGGAATACTGAGAACCTCATATTCTCTCAAAGATTGACAAGGAATATAGATCGATAAAGTTCCCAAATATAATAAACAATATCTCGGAAAAAATAGTTATTAGAAATCTGGAAGAACTTATATTGTGCGTGAATAATTTCTATGTAATTTTGTTCAAAATGTGATATGAGACCAAAAGTGGTCCTCCAAAGCACATAATCCTGAATGACACTCCTTACGGTTTTCAGTTCAGATAATGTTGAGCGATTTTTTTGCAATAGCTTCCTCAGTAATGCTACTTTCGTCTCAGAACTGAGGTTCTATTTTGAACTGTTCAACTGGGTAGACCTTCAAATATCGTCGTTGGAGATAACGCCAGAACACCACCATGGCGTCGAGGTTCACGGGATTTTGTAATTTTCTGACAAGCTAATCTGGCACCTCGGGCTTCTTGAGTAGATGATGTAAGATTGATGCTTCTTGAATTTTGCAGTGCTAGTTCATCCTGAGTTTCATTTGTATTATGCAATTTGCATCGGTACTAATGTGATGATTGCAACTGACTATGGAAAATTTAGCTGATTCCTAGAAAAATCACAGACTGAAAGAATTAGTAACTAGGTTAGGTTAGGTTCGGTTAGGTGGGTAGCTATAGATAGAGATAGCTAACACATAGACCGCTAGACGGGTCCGTTAATTAGTAACTAAATTTCAAATCTTATCATTTTCAAAATGGTGCCGAATAAACTACAAAGTCAACCCGCAATAAAATCTCAAAATCTCTGTTCAATGAACTAATTAAACTGGGTATTTTTATCTGTCGTTTTCAGTTGAGAAAATACTAACAATTTTTAATTGCTTATCAAAACGAAGCAGACCGGGATTAAGATTGGAAGCTTTTCAACAGGATTTTTGTCCAGAGCAACACAATCACGTAAGTGATCCTATTGATCGTTATAACGTTAAAATTGTTAACATACGTGGCAAATTCTTATCATAAGTTCTTTTTGCGGAACGTTGTTTGTGTTACTTTACGAATAGTAGAAGTTTATCAGAAAATGACAATGTGTGTTTTTTTTTCGTTGATTTTGTAATTTCGGTCACACAAAAATAAAGTAAAAGATAACCATTGTGTCAAATTTCAATTAAAATTGGAAGAAGTGAAAATATGGCGGAAGTTACCTTACCTAAGCGGCACGAAATTTATCGCGATAATTGCCTCTTGATATCTTTTAACATTTTTATACATTTTGCGCTCAATTACGTGTTTCCGTCATTTTGGTTCAATTATATGGTCTTAACTTTTTTGTTTAATTAGAAACTATTTTTTATTTCACGTAAAATAAGATTTTAGGGGTCTGGATAAAAATTTGAAGAGCAAATATGCAAAGCTAATCATGTCTAATCAAAATCAGAAATTGATAAGAATATGTAGGCTGTAGGTACATGAGCAACCTAAATGACTAGAGAACTTTTTTTTTTTTAAAAAATAGTTGATATTCCCCCAAAATATTTATATATTGTTTTTGGTGTCAAAAATCTTCAAAAGTATTGATTTCATTGTTGCAAGTCCCGGAAGCGGTAAAAGTTGAGTTAGGGAATAGAAAAGCCGACGCTATACCATTAAAACACCGACTTCAATTTTGTGTCACAGTCCAATATTACGGTAAAAGTCTAAAATAATGCATCGAGTAAAATTTGTATCGCGATTGGAAGAAAGTAGTTTTTCAGTGGGTTTTTTTCTAAAGAAGCGGACTGACAAACAATCGGTAATGGTACACGTTTGGGGCAGTTTCTCAAAACAAAGATTTGACACTTTGTACATTTTTACAAAAAATGTTTCCAAAATGGTCAAAATATATCAAAAGAATTACCATCTTCCCAAAGCTGGTTGATAAGCAAAAAATTGAAATTGAATACTACCAGAGGACAATGATCAAAAAACATCGAACTCGTCTTTGTACTCTGTGGAAACAAGCAAGAATTTTACCAGTTAGCTCCGTGGTAGCTCTGTAGTATTAATCACGGTTAATCTTTCAGCCAAAACGTATTCACTTTTATACTTTGTATCATTATATACATGCGTGTGATTCAACCTCTTTCCTTCAATATTTTTCACTCCTCGGTAACGATACCTGACAGTTGACTACTAAATTATCTGGAATGCTACCAGTGAATACACCCGATATAACTACCAAATTAACCTTATGACGCAGAACACCAGCTAAAACTTTTCTGAAGCTGAATGGCGCGTGTAGGGTACAGGATAGTGCCTTCTTGCAGGGACGGTGACCCACTGGATTGACCGTCAAATTCATCAGATTGAGCATTGATGAAGTTCGAGCTAATTTTATTTAAAATTTAATTATTTCATCATCAAAAGCGCGACAGTCTAAACCGCCTCCAGTCATCTCCAACTAGTGACCATGCATTCCAGTTACTTTTGTAGGGATTTGTTACTTGTGATAATTTGTATGTGAGAAAAAGAATGATAAAATCATATAAATAAATACATAGGTATGTGTTAATTATTTATTATTATCACTTTGTTTTTTAGATTGCAACATTTTTTTCTTGGAACAAACGGCATTAAAAATGTTTTCACATATAAGTCAAATTAGGGTAAACAAATGGCTTATCAGATTCTTGTACGGTAAGAAACTCCAGATATCATTCAGTTGTACTAAAGGCACGTGAAATTGTGGCAATCCAAATTTGGCGACAGTTCTGTTCCACAGATAAACCATTCTATTGTAGTCTGTATAAAGGTTTTTCGGACGATCAGTTCAGTTATCAGTTCAGTTCCCCTTTCAGTTGAGCTATCAGTTCAACTGACATGTAAACGGCAAAACTGAAGCATTTAACTGAAACGGAAACTCGATAAAATATTTTGAAGTTTTTAGTTTCGTTACTAAAGCCGACGTAAACCGGTTTGTAATGGCCACTCGGGGGTAGAGGCTCGCCTCAATGGGTTAAAGTCTCAGTAAGGCCTCAGTTATAATGGTTGCGATCCGATCCGATTCGGAAAACGGACAGTGTTGAGTTTCTCCATCCGACACACATCTAAAGGGAATTTCGGAACGACTAGTCACAATCGTTCCGTTGATTAGCCGAGACACAAAACGAAGGGGTAAAGTTGACAAACTTTCAACTTCTATCCGTTCCGACGCTAAGAGGTGAATTATTGAATTTCGCCACCTCTTTCGCCTAACTGAAAATAAAAATTACACCTCGATAGTGTCACTTTGACGGATGTCGGAACGGAATCATTGTGCCTAGAAAATTTTCTCCTCCGATGTTGCCGGATTGGATCGGAGCCATTGTATAATAACTGAGACTTAAGTGTAAATCCACCGTGACCCGTTTCCAATGACGCTTTGTATCGAAAGTGTCAGTGTTCGTTCATTTTCACACAACATTTTCACTGAAAAACATACACATATTTCAAAATGTGTACTACGTATGCATCAACGTACGAAGCCGTGTTTCAGTGTTAGCATCCGCAAGGACCAAAAACGTCATATGGAGCCTGCTGCTACGTGTGTACATGAAAAAGTCGAAGGCTTTGATAAGTAAATGGGTGGAATTTTTTTCGTAAAAAATGACTATTTTGTTTTGCTGTTCGTATACGTTTATTTGCTCATGATGCGAACTTTTTTGGTTCAAAGCACATTGAAGACGTCGTAAAAATACTCGCTTGAACGAAATCCAATTTGAATCGCGATTGAAAGAACGTTATTTTTTTCTGTCGAAGCTTCTTCTACCTGGTGCTCCAACACAACAAGACTCATCCAGCAGACTGCTAAACATCCGATATATTGCACGTTTGGGGCTGTTTTTCAAAACAAAGATTTGACACTTTGTACATTTCTCCAGACAATTTGAACGCTTTCAAAATGGTCAAAATACATCAGAAGGCTTTATTTCCATCTGGCCAAAGATGGTTTGTCAGGAAAAACTGAACACTACAAGAGAACGACGATCCAAAACATCCAAGTTGTCTTTGTACTTCGGGGAAAATAAGCAAGAATTTTACCAGTTAACTCAGCGGAAGCTCTGTAGTATCAATCACGGTTAACACATTGATTGCCAAGGCTATCATTTTTTGTATTTGTCACTCTCTGTAAATGGCCGCAACTGCAATCCCGGGTGCATTCAGTGGAGTGAATTTTAATATTCATACTATCTGGCTGTCCTTTCTGTGCAAGGGAAAATGTCATGTAACCGGTTTTATTAGAGTTTAGGGTCGGATAGTTGAGATTTAGCCAATCTTTCATTTCGCATAAACCATGATTTGCTTTAACTTCCACATCTCTCCAGGATTCATTTTCGAAGTATAGTACTGTGTCGTTTGCGTAAATAGGTAGATTAAAAATATCATTGCTATACAATAAGAATATAACTGGTCCCAAGACAGTTCCTTGTGGCACTCCGAAACAGAAAATTTCACGGATTGTACCGAGAGTGTTATTGATTTAAACATCCCATGTACGAAAAGCAGAACGGCACAGCACAGGCTTAGTACTGGTGCCAGAGTTGCTAGTACTGGCTAATGTTTCGGGCCCAGTATGTGGCCTAGACCAAATCATTGCCGAGCCAATGTCGATTAGATCACACCGGTCCTACTCTTGGTGAAACTCTGGCCCGATACAGGGCCTCAGTAAAGAAAAGAAACACAAATAAAATTAAAATTATTATTTTTTTAAACTACGGATTTATTTTGCTATTATTTTTTTGTTGAAAAATGCGAATTTATTTTACTTACACAACTTGCACACTCTCGGATTCGAACCATGGTCCCGTCACACATAAGTCCGCTACGCTACCCACTAGACCAATCTGACACATTATCGTAATAGGGTTGAAACCGAATCAATTCATTTGTTGAGAAACAAAAAATTATTTCTACCAAGATGTGCCCAATACAGAGCCGACCGTCGAGCTTAGACACCAATAAGAAGCCAATTCTAGGCCCGACATAGTCCCAGCAACTTGGACCAAAGTCGGCTCAGATCAAGTGGGAGTACTGATCACCAGGATTGGCCCGACACTGGTCTGGTGGTTTGTCAGTACCAAAACAATACCGATCGACAAGTCTTGGCGGACAAAGCCATGCCAATTCTGGGCAGTGTACGGGACTCTGGTTGGACTCCGGCATTTCGCACATGGGATACTGTGCTCTGTCTTTTAGGTAACTAGAGATCCAGTTATACCAGAATTTCCTTATACCAGTCGCAATAAATTTTTTTTTCGTGTGGCATCGCGTCAAATACCTTACCCCCAAGTCACAACGGCAGCGCAATCCGTCGCAGCCTAGCTGTCAAAAAGTTGAGCACAGTGTATTTCTGTTGTGGTAGTCACAACGAAAGCAGCTTAACGCAGTCATCAAGAAATGTTCGCCAACTCTTAACTTTTCCGTAGCCCGTAGTTAACCTCAAAATCAATATGTGACTTTGTTATGTTTAACACATTAAATCTGTACTTTATATGTCCCGGACTGAATTAAAATTAGCTCAAAAATCGTTTTTAGTTAGTTCGCTGCTTCGTATGTACGAATACGACCACCTTCGTGAAAATTTCAAATTAATTTAAAACTCAAACTGACGTAGACAGTGAACTGTTATCTGACTTGATGCTTTATTGGCGGCGTCGAGCTGCGCTGTGCTGCCTCGTTCTACTTTGTATCTGACTCAAGCATTAGCACAGTCTAGGAAAACGGCACATGCTTGTTTTCCTTTATCCAGGGAGAAACGTATTAGGCTGGTTAGTAGGGCTATAGCGTCATGTGTGCTGCGTCCAGCTCGAAATACAAATTGGCTATCAAGGAAGTATCCTTAGTGATACAGATTAAACAAAGATGGGTTGAGTACTTTAAAAAGCTGTCAAATCCAAATAGAGTGTCGGCCTTCGACCCAATTATCATACCAAGGGTTTTATCTGATGAGCAGGCATCAACAACGGTATCCACTGTCGGAGAAGTGGAAGCAGCCCTGCGCGACCAAAAAGTACGCAAAGCACCTGGAGTTGATACAATACCAGTGGAGCTCCTAAAGGGAAGTGGGTCATACTTCAGCAATCTCCTACACAAAATCATGACAAAAACTGACACTGATACAAAACGAGCTCACCCGAAAGCTTCCGAATAGAATCTGGCCTGAAGCAGGGAGATGTTCTCGCTCCCATGCTTTTCAATCTCGCCCTAGAATATGTCGTCAGAAAGGTACCCTTTGATACCAAAAGGACCCTACTAATCAAGTCCACTCATTTAGTAGCGTCCGCGGATGACATAAACATCATGGCCAGATCTATCCCAGACGCGAAGAAAGTCTTCCACTGTCTGGACTCAATGACAAAGGATGTCGGGTTAAGGGACAATGAAAATAATACCAAGTTCATGACCCAAACAAGAAGAAATGCGCCAACGAGACAAAATGTGACCATGGGAGACTACAACCTGGAGCCAAGCCGCAATCAAAGAACTAGACTCGGCTACCACCTCCTCTAAACTAGTTCAGCAATGCCGTAACGAACTAGCCGGTCTGGCGGAACGGCTCAAAGTCACTGTGCTCTGGGTCCCGGGGCATAGAGACATAATGGGAAATGAGCGGGCTGATGAACTGGCCAGGGAGGGCTCCGCTCTTCCCGGCTCTCTTGCGGAACTAGTTCATGTTCCTTTAGGAGTCGTAAAGAGGGTCATACTCTCACACTTCCAGACAGTGGCTAATTCCAGATGGAAAAGCCTAACTACCTGCGCCATATCTAGGAAGATGTGGCCATCTTACAACCGAGCCAAGTCAGACGAACTTCTATACAAGACCCGGGCAGACGTCTCCAGAATCACGGCGATCAGTACAGGTCACTGGCCGATTGGGGATCATGCGGCCAAACTGGGCATTCCATTCAATGTACACTGCCGCAGCTGCCAGGACACTAATGAGCGAGAGTCGCTTGTTCATTTCCTTTGCAAGTGTCCGGCTCTAGCTAGAGCCCGAGAGCGAGCGCTAGGCAAGCCATTCTACGGGGACCTGATGGAGATTTCGGGGAAGAGGATTGGAGAGTTATTACTTTTCCTGAACAGCACAGGGTGGCTATAGCGATCCAATTCAATCAACCTTTCTCACATTCATCTTCTGTATTCCCCAGTATCAACAACCCTTAACAGCCGAGTTTAACACGAGTTTGTGGTTTCAAAACGGCCTCTGAGCTAATTGAGCCCTGTCTGGGTGACAGGGCTGCCACTTAAACCAACCAACCAACAACCTGGAGAATGTGGACCATTTTTCATACTTGGGATCACACTTTGTAATAGACGGCAACGAACGGGACTAAGTAAAACAACTGATCACACTAGCAAATAAGACGTATTTCACGGTCCTCCCGATCTTAAAATCGAAAAAACTCAGGCAGAGCAAACTTCGTATATACAAGACCATAACAAGACCTGTGCAACTATATGCAAACGATACGTGGACTCTCACCCAAGCGTCTGAAAAATCAATAGACGCTTTTAAACGACGAATTCTTCGAAGAATTTTGGGACCGGTAAGAGAAGGCACTGAATGGCGTATCCGGTACAACAATTTTAGTTGTACAA
Organism: Beris morrisii; assembly: GCA_951812415.1. Taxonomy (NCBI): domain Eukaryota; kingdom Metazoa; phylum Arthropoda; class Insecta; order Diptera; family Stratiomyidae; genus Beris; species Beris morrisii. The sequence goes on from OX638310.1 coordinate 103,501,750, forward strand.
CATGTATGACGACCCGGCCTCTTATAAAATTTCGTAAGCTACAATGGGCAGGGCATGTGGAGCGAATGGACGACGGAAGAATTCCCAAACGCACACTGAAAGGTAGAGCTCAGGGCAAACGACCGGTGGGAAAACCGCGGAAAAGATACGAGTACTCAGTTAACGCAGATTTCTCAGATGCACAAATTGGAGGACGAGATGACTTCAGACAATATATCCTGCAGGCCCTCGCCCGATTTGTGCTGTCGCGCCATTGATGATGATGATGCCATTTGATAGGCTAAGATTAATCATGTGCGTGAGAGGCTTAGATATAGACTCTCTTATACATTTTAAACTTGTAATTGAAACACCATCCAAACCAGGACTGAAGCAGAATCTCCTTTATAAATTCCTAACAACTTTCAGTTTTTCTAAGCCCTTCAGCAAAGTATTGTAATTATGGCCAGCTATCATCTGCGCTTACTAATAGCGCCCTGTCGTTCTCATGGAATTCCTTCCAAAAATGGCCAAAATCAAATTTTTATTTCGAAAAAGCGAGACAGATTGACATTACCTGTTTTGATTTCCGCTTCAAATCGAATCTAGCATCTTTTAAATTCCTTCTGTATCACTCTATCATCATGTATGTCTTCAAACCGAAGTTTGTCGAATGAAATGTCTTTAAGAAACAACACTATTGGCTAAAAAATGTCGCCTCCTTAGAATAACTAAAATACAAAGCGTACAAATTAACATATCATTAAAAAGATGCATTAAATTGTTATTACTGTCGTCGGCGAAGAATTATTTTGCGATTCCACCTATTTCCACCTTTCTTAACATTCTGTAACAAATTTTGTACCAAACACACGCTAAGAGGGGAAAATAAATGTACTACGAAATACTCGTATAGTTAAAAGTTAAAGTGGTTGCCACTGTTTTTGCATAGTACAGGTATTGTACTATCTCGGACAAAAAGGTAGCTGAAGTGTACCCACATACAAAAAAAGTGAGAGGTGTATGGAGTCTAGGTATCTTAACGACGCCAATGACCGATGACCATGTTGGAATTCATAAAAAAGGAGTACAACACTAGAAAAAAAAGAGTTGATATATAAGAAGTTTAAGAAGAAGTTTAAAACGAAAAGTCTTACAGGTAGTATAAAAAATTCTTATAACGGTAAGATTGGAAAGAATTCTTCCGAGTCCCAGGTGAAGGGGAAGCATGTTTTGGAATTTATAATATTTCGTATGTTTCGAAGTATAGGCGGATCGGATCGTGCTGATCAAGCTGGTAAAGATCGGCAACATGAAGGAGGAAAAGACGAAGAAAAATGGAAAGTGCCAAGCTAAGAATTTTCAGCATATGTGTAGCATGCGATTGTAATTTTATTTAATTTTTTTTTTAAAAAAAACTTCAACACTAAATTTGATTAACGTGTAAGTGTAGATAAAACCTGTAATTCGGTCAAGATCTCTTTTTTCTACAGCGTTCGGGAAAGCACCGATATGATTGGAAAGAATTCTTCTGATTTCGAAAACTATCTTGTCAAATTTTTAACAATTTTGAAAATATGATTTTTTTTCCTCGAGTTTCTACCAATGCAATGCCTTCTTCGAATTTCCTTCCAGTTATCTCCCGGTTATTTACCTAGATACTTTTTGATTCGAGTTCTTACTACGCATTTAATATCTAGTGACAAAGTAGATACAGACGGCCAATGAACTTACAAAAAATAAATAAAAAAAGCCTACGATCATCATCGCGTAGAAAAAATTAGCGAAATAGTTTTGTTATGAATTTCGTACGCGTTATTCTGTCATCATTTTAAGTTCGATCCCCCTCAATTCCTTGTCGGTCAAATTGTAAAGCTTTTTACTGAAGACGCGTGCAAGCTTCTGAAAACAGCAGAAACGCTCGAAAATCACAGGTGGAGTAGGTAAGTAGTTGGAGCCCAATACTTTTTGAGAAGCGGTCAGGTAGCGTAGACTAGTGTGCGTAGTCTTCTTTGGCATTAGCGCAATCTTTATGGCGCCCCGGCTCCAAAAATTATTCTGTTGCTTTAATCAAAACAGCGTTTGGGTTCAAAGCACTCAAGCTCGCAGGCTTTAGCATCACAATATTTTTTTTTTTTTAAGATTTCAACGCGCTTTCTATTTTAATGTTATTTTTAATTAGTCGCACTTGTGTAATAATGTTCTTCGGATTTGTTTGATTTGCTTTGATCAATTCAATCAGATGCAATTAAGACTGCGATTGTGCCCTTGTTATGACAGAGCACCAAGTGACATATAAGTAAAAAGTCAAATGTGATACAGACTTGATCCAGTGAGGACACCCCCCGACCTGTTCTTCCCCATTTCTGTATCTTCTGTCAAATACAGTGTTGCTGACTAAAAACACCCATACATTTGCCCATTTTCGTGACATATGACGTTGTTAAGTATTGTTGCAGTTTCTTTTATTAATATCAATGACTTGTGAACCGTTATGTTATGACACTGGATATTTTTGGCGCTAAAAAGTGGCCAGAAAATACGAATGAAGAAAGATAGACGGCCCTATTCTGAAATTGTGACCTATCACAGGTCACAACCTGCTGTGACTAAAATTTTATGACTGCGCTTGTTATTGAATAGTTTTTCGCATTCTGGCGCTGCAGTCACAAGAAAGGTCACAATAATTTCTGAACAAAGTTGGAGACATGTGAAAATGGTGATGTGCTTTCAGTGTCAGTGATCAATTCGGCTTTTGCAGGTGTATAATGCAAAGTTCTGTTCCGTAGCAAACATTGAAAACGTGGAAGTCTGAAGAAACTCTGAAATGTATTGTCGATCCTCAACTTTCGGAGTGTCGAGTGTGGCTTTTCTTAGCGCCCTTCAATTACACAAAATGTAAAACAGTCATCTAAATTCACATTAAATTACTTTTGTTCAGCTTCTTCCAGTAATTACAGCAGCAAATATAACAAACGTTCCATTGTTTTTTCAATATTAAATATTGAAACTTCACAAAACGTTAAATTTGTTTGCCTGGTTAGCCGTTCTAATCACCTACTCGTATTTTGACAGTCACAATTTTTTGATGCTTTTTGCAACGTCAAAATTGTGGCTTATCCTAGAATATGGAAAATCATAGATTTTCTAAAATTGTGACTCCGCTAAAATTGTGACTTGTACACAGAATAGACCAGATAGAGTTTAACATACAATTTAGACAGTGGTGTGAGAGAGACTGGTAAAATCTGCCAAACTGTCAATTAAAATAGTGCGAAACATACACAGTGCGACAAATAAGTTTCGAGACTGGTCATGGAAACATCATTAAAAGAAAAAATCTGGATATTTTTAATTTTTTTTATTCAAAATATTCTCCTCCAGTTTCAATACACTTGTTACAGCGATTCAACAGTGATTCAAATGCGTATTCTAGCTCATTTTGTGGAATTGCCTCTAGTGCTCGTGTTGAAGCTGTTTTGATGGTCGAAATGTCATTAAAAAACATCCTTTCAACTTCAATTTCAATTTTGGGAATAGAGAGAAATCGCATGTGGCCAAATCAGGTGAATACGGTGGATGATTCAAAACACAGACTTGATTCTGAGCCAAAAATTGACGAACAATGAGTGAGGTGTGACTCGGTGCATTATCCAGTTCTCTGGATCACGATATTCGGGTCGAATACGACGGATTCTGGCCATCACACGCTTCAAAACTTCGAGATAAAATGCGCCAGTAATTGTTTGGCCAGTTGGAACGAATTCCCTGTGGACAATTCCTTTACTATCAAAGAATGTAACGAGCATTGTTTGAGCAACACTTTAATATTTCAACATCGACAAAAAAGTTGTTTTGGGAGAACTGTCATAACTTTGCTATTTATCAACCGATTTAAACAAAATTGGTATTACCGGGAAGAGGAGTGTCACAGCTTTCAAACGCCGTTCTGTACACATAGATGGTCCTATTAGTTACTCAGCTATGGTTCGTGTCTCGGAACTTATTTGTCGCACTGTGTATACTGAACTTGATTGCAGCGGGCTAAAGAGACGGTGTTGCTTCATACCCAAAACAGGTAACACCTCTAATATTTGCCCAAAAGACCTCTAACCTATCAATCCTGTATTTTGAAAATATTGGACTAATGGACATTTTTATCTTCAGCAACATTGACAAGTGTATGCTGTTGGTTTAAACGCACCAGCTAGTGCGCACTATTAAGAACTCTAAGTATCAAAAAGTACACCATTGCCGCCTTCCTCGATGCCGCAGGACCCTTTAACACCCATTGGGATTACTGACTCACTTCCGAGCCTGAGAGTGGAATCTTTTTCGCACTGATCAATCTAATGCTCACATCAAGGATTGTTCGAAGGTTTGTCAGTAGAGGTACACCACAGAGGTTGAATCATTCTTGGAATTAAGTGGCTGACAAACTGTTATTGGAACTGGCAAGGGCGGGCTGTATAGTGATTGCTTATGAAGATAACATTTCTATTGCTGTCTCAGGAAATTACCTCAATTTGCTGAGTGAGATAATGCAGATCAATGCAGTTCTTTCTATACTTCACAAATGGGCAGCTAAATATGAGTTTAACCTGAATGGCGAGTAACACCAGTGCGTCTCAGGAAGTAGGCAAAAATTATGACATAGTTGAACTCGCAGCATAGCTGGGAGAACTCCAACATATCATTATTAGCTGAAAACTACCACCCCTTTTCTACCGGGGTGTAATAAATAAGTGGGACTGGGCCTCCAAGTCGGTTGGGGTTGGGCGAGGCTCTGACAACGCATCACCGGAAAAAAGACCACTGTTCAGAAACCTGAACAGGCGGTCAGGTCCCGATTTGGGCTGTAGCGTCATTGATGATGAAATATGGGCTAGATGTACTCCAGAGTTAGTCCAGCTACCAGGTATGGTAGGAGTTGCGACTGGGACTGAATAATGAATCATTAGCGATTCAATATATCTTTGATGGATGAATTGGTAATATCATGTGTATGTTGATGATGATCAACTTTTTATAAATCTATGAAATGAATAAAACTGCGACAACAATTAGCTTGATGCTTATAAGTGCACATTGTTTTTATTCGAAACTATGAACCGCAAATTTTTCAATAACTATTCCAAAGACAAAAATATGTAAAAGTTATATCGCAGCCTTTTTAATAAACGAAAAAGTTATTCGTATATGTTATTTTATTATCTATGCAAATAACCTGCATTAATGCAAATTTTTAAACTATTTCTTTATTGTTTCATTTCACTATTCTGTTAAAAGCCCTTCAATTGTTATCTACTTGTGTACCGCCCGTTCTGCACTGTTCAAAACTACGATTGGGGTGCAGTCAATCGTGTCTTTCTCAAAATACTAAATTTTTGTTTAAGTTGCAGTTTTTCATAGTAAAACGACGGGGAGTTTATTGTATACAGGGTGTAACTAGTACTGAGGTTCAAACGAAAATGGGAGATAGAGGAACTTGTCCTGAGTAGAAAATCGTTCTACACATACTCCCGTTTTTGCACCGTTAAGGAGATAGCGCGATTTTAAGGACGAAGGATTTTCATCGTACCTGTGATCACTGTTTGATCTCTAACTTCTGCTGTACTTAGCGTAACGTAATAATTCTGGGCTCGTTGGAAAGGACACAAATTCTTCTTTTAATTGCTATCAACTGCGTCAATCAGTGTTATACTTTTTTAGAAAAATTCATTTAAATGACACAAAAATAATAAAAAATTAAAAAAAAATACAAAAAAGTCCTGTTTTCTCCAAGAAGGACCTGATTAAACACCAAATTTTATTACATTTTCGGAAAGCCCATAAAATTTCACAACAGAATTTTTTCATATTTGCAACAACAAGTGAGTTCCCTGCACATGTTGGAAATACTGCTAAACATAGAATTTACAGGCAAAACAGATGCAGTAATGAGCAACCATGTTAACAACACACGTATTGCTCTTATGTGTGGAAATTATGTTACAGGTAAGTAAAAATATGACAACTAATTAGATAGCGTCCATTTAAGTAAGTTAACTAACATCCATTTAAGTTAATTAATTAATATCCATTTAAGTAGGGTGTGGAGTTTACCTGCTTCCTTAAGGAACAGGAATGACTTCGCCCTACGTAGATTTTTCTGCGATAAAAGCATCGGGAGGAAGCAGCAGCAAACAGAATGTCATAGACATCATTACGAGCAACATGGCAAGCAATAGGAAGAAATGGCAGACATGCACTTCGTGTATGGGTTGTGCGACGGGAATGCTAGGCGAGCCGAAAGAGTTTACCGGGAACGGTATCCGGACAGATCTCGGTACCCCCATTATCGGATGTTCATCAGCATTCATCGGAACCTTCGTGAATGAGGTACACTGCAGCCGTGGCGGGAGACACAACATCCAGGACGGCGACACTCGGTACCTGTGGCCCCGGAGGAGCGCATACTGCGCATCGCGGTTAGGGACCCCACGGTAAGCACCCGGCGCATCGGCCATCGATTAGGCATCAACCACATGCAAGTGTTCCGAATTCTGCAAGGAGAAGGACTGTATCCCTATCACGATACACCGGTGCAACAACTGTTGCCCGTGATCGTGAACATCGGCGAGACTTTTGTCGTACCATGTTACTGCGAGCAGACGAACATCCAGCGTTTTTCGGAAGAATTCTCTGGACCGACGAATCGCAATTCACCCGCGATGGCATACAAAATTTCCACAATATGCATGTGTGGGCACGTGAAAATCCCCATACCAGCCGAAATACGTCCCATCAACATCGCTTCAGTGTGAATGTTTGGGCTGGCATCATCGGCAGAACTTTCATCGGTTCGGTATTTCTTCCCCCAATTCTCAATTCCACCAATTATGCCGAATTTTTGGAGGAAACTTTACCAGACCTCATAGAGGATATACCACTCCGTGTACTGGTCAGGTTTTGGTACCAGCACGATGGAGCGCAAGCGCATTATGGTGCTAATGTCCGTCGGTGGCTCGACGCAAATTTTCGGGATCGATGGATTGGTCGTGGCGGTCCCATTGCATGGCCTCCACGATCTCCCGACTTAACTCCCATGGACTTTTATGTCTGGGGGTATTTGAAAAGCATCGTCTACGAAGAGGAAATTCATACACGAGAACAGCTCATTTCCCGTATCACCGAAGCATGCGATCAGTTACGAGCCCAACTACTGCGTGTGAACCCCACCAATGCCATTCGTCGGCGATACCACTTCTGCTTGCTCCACAACGGCGAACATGTTGAAAATTATTTGTAAACGTAATAAACTAAATAAACGTAATAAACTATACTTTAACTCTTTTATTTCGTCCTCACTATTATTAATCATACTCCTTCGGCGAATGACGGGTGTCACACCAGATTTACTTGAAGGGAACGTGCTTGATAACTGTTAGCCCCGCTCCTTTACAATTCAACCTATGAAGAAATTCTGTTATCAAACGTATAGTGAAATTTTATGGGCTTTCCGAAAATGTAATAAAATTTGGTGGTTAATCAGGTCCTTCTTGGAGAAAACAGAACTTTTTTGTATTTTTTTTTAATTTTTTATTATTTTTGTGTCATTTAAATGAATTTTTCTCAAAAAGTATAACACTGATTGACACAGTTGATAGCAATTAGAAAGAAGAATTTGTGTCCTTTCCAACAAGCCCAAAATTATTACGTTACGCTAAGTACAGCAGAAGTTAGAGATCAAACAGTGATCACAGGTACGATGAAAATCCTTCGTCCTTAAAATCGCGCTATCTCATTAACGGTGCAAAAACGGGAGTATGTGTAGAACGATTTTCTACTCAGGACAAGTTCCTCTATCTCCCATTTTCGTTTGAACCTCAGTACTAGTTACACCCTGTAGACGATGAAATTGATACTAAAAGGAATGGTGAACGTGGAGTATGTGCAGATATTACAAAACACAATAAAACTTTAAGATCTGCAGCTCCATTGAAATCGGGAAAATGTACTTGACCTGATTTTTTATGGACATTTGTATGGAGGCCATTAGAAAGAGTGTAGCTAGCTGTTGCCAGCTTGGGTTAAACGAAACTATTCATTGTAACACAATTTCTTTCAGCTCCTTTATAACCGCCTCTTGCGTGGCATAGATTTGTAGACTACCATACTTGGCACTAGGTTAATGAGTTGTCACTTAATTATTATATCTTCATTTTTTCACATCTCAAAACATAACGCTTATTTCATATCTCGCATATCTCTTCTTATTGGTAAAATCGAATTTATCATTTACTGCATCTTGCAATTGGTGCTGTTTTCTCAGTTGTTGTTGTTGTTGTACAACACAATCAAATGTAGGGATATGTCTGGTATGATTTGACTGTATTTATAACCGAGTTGTTAGAATGGTGTGCGCATTCACACCGCCTAAGTTGTTCAATCGGACAGAAAAGGGTGCGGAACTTGATTCAATAATAAAGTTGTACGACTGAATAGGTCGTAGTCGGTGCTACATTTTGTTGACAATTGCTTGGAAAATGCACCCAAACACAGCAGTTTTTTGTTGCTCATACTCCGGACTGTAAACTGTGTGTGTAGCTGGTACTTTCATCTCAACGATGTTTTATTAACACCTATTCACTTTATTTTTATTCTCTTTTTTTGATCGCAAAACCTCAAATAGGTGTCATATATTACGCCAACTTGCGTGTGTGTAAGATGATCAATTGTTGTAAGCTATAAAAGCTGTTTTTGGCTGTCCAAAACCCGAAGAAGCTATTTCTTGCTATGACTGAATTTGACAGATACCACAGTCTTGCTCTACCATGCTTTCGAAGCAGCTATAGCTGACATCTTGAACACACCCCGGGGGGGGAGTAGATTTAATTTTGTGGAATATATGAAAACAGAGAGGAAGGTATTTATGGGCTATATTTAAAGCAACGCAACAGTATTTACTTGTTCACAGTTACGCTAGTATTTCATGCTGTCAAATAGTTGATTATTTTCCCTGGCAAATGCTGTCAGATAGTGTAATGGTCAAATTTATGTTTGCCACATTATTATCTTTTTGGGGTTTATTTTGGCAGAAAAAATTTAACTGAACTTTTCGTCAAATTTTTTTAGTCAAATATTTGACAGCATAACATACAATGTAATACTGTATTGAACACAAGACGCTGTTGTGCGAAGAAAAATGTAATTAACGTTCATCTCAAATAGAAGAAAAAGGATGCACTTACTAGGTTTTGAAATGGGACAGCCGAACTGTTACCAACATTTTAGATAAGAACAAAAATTGCTAGGATTTAGGATACCGACCTTAAGGTTGGTTCCGCGTCGATTCTGGATGATTTCAGACTGTACTTCAATCATCTACCTGAGGCGCTGTCATCTATAAAGGGACACCAGCTGCTTCTTCTTATTTCAGCAACGCCATTACTAAGGCGGTTATAATTTTGAATTTGTCAATAATTAACTATTACATAATATACATATGTCATATGTGTGGAGAATACAAGAATCAAAATTACATTGCAAATCGTATTTTGATTTCTTTTGCTTCAATTGAATGCTACGATAAAAAGATATAAAAATATAAATCTATTAATTCGGTATTCACGCTGGATTGATTTTACATGCAGAACCTCTTTTTATTCAAATTAGGCGGACTTTTACAACAAACCGCACATAAATTCGTGATCTTCCAAAATATCAGGGTTTAAATTGATATTGCAGCAAATCCAGTTTGGTTACTGTGCGATCGATGCTGATTTAAAATATAGTATCTATAGTGTGAATGATACAATGAAAAATAATAAAAGGCTGTTCGAAAGTCCGGTTTATTATGCTCTGTTACGTTTTAAATTAAATTTGTGACACATACGACAGTTTTTTTAAAGGTACCTAAACAAAAATGTCAATCGTATTCTTTTCTGGATAAAGATAAACTGATTCTGATCCCTTTCACTTTATTGTATCAATACTGAAGTATTGTAATAGACTTTATAAAAAATTGCTACCCAGATATTATGTTTTTTCACGTCTTAGGGGTGTAAAGGGATTTCATACTTTTTCCCCGAATTCCGTCATAAATATCATGTCCGACGAGGTAGCAAATTCATTTTTACTTCTACGTGATTTCAATATAGTCGCGAAAAAATTAATGTCAGTATTTCTACGTATTCACTTCTTCAAGTGATAATAAAATGGTTGAATACGTTTTCACGAATTTTGGCATATCTCTTAGGCGATAAGATGTTGGATTTGTTTTACTTTATTATTTTTTAATAATTGTTTGTTCGCCGTTTATGCCGTACGTAAAAGCGTTTGAAAGCACGTAGCTCACAAACCGGTAGGGGTATTAAGTTCAAATTTTTTTGGTATTAGTGGAGTCTTTTGGTGGAGGTGGTTGATCGTTTTAAAAAAATAAATTGGTTTCTAGATCTCAGGAACCGCCTATGCTAGGGGGCTGAAACTTGGAACTTATGTAGAACTATGATAGTGGACCAATTTGCATAGAATAACCATGCCGCTTTTTCGAACATTATTTTTTAGGATGTTAGCGCCATAGTAACCTACACCGCATCTCAGCATTATTCGCGTACCGGATTTCTACCGAAAAAATAATAAATCAGCGCCCAGACTGTTGGCAGAGTGAGTTTTATATAGTCTTAATATTTTTCAATGTTTAACCCTCAAAGGGACCTAAACAAAAATTTTTCGAAAAACAACCCCAAGGAGTTGCATATGTTTTCATAGATTTTGCTATGTCTTTTAAGTCTGATAAGATATTAAATTGGTTGTTACCACTTCGGACTATTTATGTAATCGCCTATAAACTGATACTCTGATTTTCCGAGATTCAACCCCAAGTTGGTGTACAGGAGTTGTATACGTTTTAACAAATATATATATATATATATCATATCTCTTAGGTCTGATGAAGTATAAACTTCTACGGGATTTCCACATAGTCCCAAAAAACTAATTTCAGTATTTTTTGATATAGACCCCAGGAGGTGTAAGAGAGTTGAATATGTTTCACGAATGCCGACATATCTTTTAGATCTGATGAGATATGAAATATGAATTTTTTTAATTACAAAAATTTTTATAAGAAGAACCACTAGTAAGTTGATTAGGAATGTTAAAGATTATATTGCATAAGTCAATTTTATTTCAATAATCATTTATCAAAATTTATTTTTCGTGAACAAATTTTTTAGTCCCATGGTTTGAGTGTTCCTTCCTTTTTTTATATTTTATTACATTTTTACTAGCTCACCTTCTTGTATGTTTATTTGTTCAGTGCAAATTTTGCAAATGATTTTAAACTAACTTCCCGATGAGCTACAGACTTGAAACTTTGAACATAGCTTAGAACTGGATGACAATGCAATATTAACTCGAAATTCGTGGGGTGGGTGTGAGGGGGAAGGTGGAGGAGGGTTTTAAACGAAAAATGTTGATTTCTATATCTCAGGAACCGCTTACGCTAGGAAGCTTTAATTTGGAATTTATGTAGATCTTTGGTAATGGACCCCATGGAATGTGAGGGGAAGGTGGGGGAGAATTTCAGACCAAAAATTTTTAATTTCTAAGGAACCGCTTATGTTAGGAGGTTTAAATTTGGAATTTATTTAAAACTAGAAAGGGGCCGTATACATACTACGTCACTCGAATTTTGACTATTTTTGAACCCCCCCTCCCCCATTGTCACAATTTGTCGCAAAATGTCATCCTCCCCCCCTCCGTTGTAACGTCACAAGGTTTAGTATATTTCAAAAATAAACGCACGAAATAGAGCTATAATTCATCTGTTTTGTTAAAAATAAATGAAAAATAAAATATTCATATATAATAGGTGAGTGTTTTTGCGCACTTATCCAGATCAGAGCAGGTTACAAAATTTATATACAAAATAACAACATTGCTGTTTTTATGACTTTTTTTATAATTTTTTCCATAGATAGTAGACTAGATTAGAGAATTAAACGCAAATAGCTCACAAGGGTTTAGTTAACTGCAAAAGCATAAAACAAAAGAATATTGGTTTGTCGTTACTCGCGATTGCGACTTTGTGGACATATTGCAGGGTTGCCAGTAAATTATTATGATATTAATTTGAAAGAAAAGTTTCGTTCCGATTTTGTTACGTCACATCTATCATATGCCCCATTCCCCTATGTCACACTTTGTCACATTTTTGCAACCACCCCCCTACCCCTTTTCGCGTGACGTAGTATGTGCACGGTCCCAAAGCACAAAATAATTACTTAAAAAAAAAAATTTTATTAGACCCATACAGATTCCTAACCCAATAGTCCTGAAAAATGTGGGGCGCAAGATTATAGTAAGGAGTGTGTCGCACCACGTATTTGTTCGTGAAAAATAAATGATTATTAGAATAAAATTGATGATTTTGTATACGCTATAATATTTTTGACATTTCTAATCCAGGTACGATTCACGAATGTTTTTTGTTGGAATATCTTTATAAATAAATTTTTTTGAGAAAAATTGATGAATCATTCTTTATAGAAAATTCAATTTCCTATAAAATTATTTATATGGATTTTTTGTCAAATTTGTATATTTCCGTAAAACTTAAAACTTCAGATTTATCAAAAAAAAAAAACTTTGTTCGTCTTGCGCCACGTGTTATTTTAATTTTGTGTCACAAAAAAAAAATTTCCGTCCATATTTTTATAATACATGAAATATAAATTATTTAGGGGGCGGCCCAAAAAATTTAATTTGTAACGACCACCGCAGCGCTTAAATAAATCTGTTATTTGAAGTACTACTGCCAAATACAATAATTTAAAATTACTGAAAAAAGAATTACCAACACGCCAAACTCAACAAATACGATTAAACAATTCGCCAAGAAAGTGAAAGGTGAATTTGTTTAGTACACTACTATTTCATAATTTATAATTATGTACATATATTTGAAGCAATTAAGGCCTTAGATATTTGTCAATTTTGACTGAACTGGAACTTTTCAAAGCATCGACTACAAGCCCTACTATGGCAACCCTCCTTTTGTCATCAAAGAAAATTTTAGCAATATACAGCTAGGTATGTAATTAATTGTTGTATGTTATAAATGAGACCACTAAAATTAATTTAAAAATAAAATTTTTTCCTAGTTACATCAAACTCATCATAACTGCTTCGATATTATCATTCGATCAAAATCTATTTTTCTTTTTAATGTTACCCCAATACATTTTAATGCACCTAAATTTTGCACTTAGTACACAGCCATCTTTTTTCAAATATCCATTAGACGGTGAAGTTTGAAATACGTCCAAAATTGGTTTAATATGAGTATATGCAATTACTACATACTTAAAAAAAACTTGTACTGTCTGCGCGAACTGTTCAAATTTTTTTTGCTCTTCATTTTACAGCGCATACTTAGCCTGTAGCGAATAACGGTTATAATTTTAAGATTTATTTGTGTAAGAGATCGTTGATCTTGGCAAATTTTTTTTTCATCATCATAGTTGAATATTTTTTTTTTTTTTTAATATGAGTTTTTGAATGGAAACTTAACTTGTACCGAAATTTTCACTACACAAATAGTGCGCATAGGTACACACATCCTCATCGATGTTGCATAGCGGAAAGAGTAGCAGGCACGTACAAATTTATCCCAATCGACAAGAAAGTTTGAAGTGAATATATCCAAATTAAAAATCTTTGAAGATCACCTTTCGAGCAATGACCGACCTCGAAGAAAAAGTCAAGAGAAAGATTTATCTTTTTCACACAGATGCCAGCAAATTTAATTCAGCAAAGCAATGTGAAAAAAAAACTAGTTACTACCACGATCATTACCACTCTAATACACTTCTACCGGAGGATTGGTGGATAAATGTGGAGCGATGGTCGAAGCGCATTTCGCTTGGAGCGCATGAAGCCGGCATTTCTTCAATCTTCAGATTCCTATTTCTTAGCAGACCAGTTTTATTGCATGAGAGAGGAAAGGTGGTAGTCTCCCAGTGATCGAGATAAGATCGTGTTTTCGTAAAGAAGCCATAGTCGGGGTACCCCCAATCGCAATGCTTAATTTCAAATATAACTTTTGTTTCGAGTTTAAATTCCGGAAAAAAGAGAAAGGAACCGCCACCCGATTTCGAAATTTTTTGATCATTTTTATATTATCATATTTATAAATGCAGAGTCCCCTACTACAAAGTAATACTGAAGTTGGTATCCACCACACCGATAGTAACACAATCATGATCGAATTTGGATTAAATTTGTTTTTTTTTTTTATTTTAGAGAGCGGTATTATTCGATTCTACACGTGTTTATACCGCATGTCCGGTTAAACTGGTTGACGGTAAGTGAAGATTTTTACGCTGTAGATGAAATCTTTAAGTTTAATTTATTTATCTCAAGAACCGTTTCAAATATGATCGTGATATTTTCACAGAAGTTAGGTCCAGTAGACCTCTAACGGAGAGTGTGTGGAGGGGGTGAGGGTCTGAAAGGGCAGGGGAAAAAAATAGAAAGCTGTTGATGTCTGTATAGAGCCAGGGGCATCCGGGAAAAAATAAATACGTTTTTTCATAGGGGTAGCAAGGAACGAGAGTGGAGGGAGGCTTTAGCATCTCAGAATTGCTGTTCTGGTAGATCGTATCACCGCCAATAGCACTAAAAATTATTATTAACACCTGCTAGTACATTGCTTCACCCATCCTGATTCCTGATCTTCTCATCCTAAAGCTGATACAGTTCGATATCCCTTTCATATCCCCACAATTCCTTCCTACTCTCCTTTCTTTCGCACCAATCATGGAAACATATTGGACAGAACAATAGCGCGGAAATGGACTTAGTTTGTTCAGAGAAATTAGCCAAACAGGCGCCATGGGCTTAAAAATGTAGTTCAGATTGCCATGGTGCAGTGAGATCACAACGGACCCAGATAGCGGTCTACGTGCTAGCTATCTTTGCATAATACCCACCCACCTAACCTAACCTAGTATATCAGAAACGGCTACTTCTACAAAGTTGAAACTTTATATCGATGTGTATATATGTTCTAGGAACTCAAAAAGCTAGCGAACTCAAGCACAGTTATACTGATACGGGGTCCTGGATACAGTGATATTGTAGGCAACGAGTCAGACCAGTTAGCGAAAAAGTTCACAGAACCAGCCTTTCTGTGGAATGCCAACAGCTGCGGCAAAAGAAAGGCAGTTGGATAGGATTAACATCCAAGTTGATCTCCACTGGATAGGAACAGTGAGGCGTAGACAGTCCAAACTGTTCTTGGAAGGTTGGAAGCCGGAATCAGGTTTGGCGCTTGACCGCGCTATTTACAGGACACTGTAGGCTCAAAAAGCATCTGCATACAATTGGACTGATTTCAAACGATATTTGCAGTTTGTGTGAAGAAGAAGAAACTGGCGAGCACGTTCTATGCCACTGCGAAGAACTCGAACACAGAAGACTCAGACTCCTTAGACATTACTTCCTTACACCATTGAAACCCATGTCTAACTCACCCAAGAGCATGTTACAATTTATTGATATAAGCATCCTGAGTGAGTTATAACAAGGGAGGACAAACCCAATAGGCCACTGAGGCCGTAGTTGATCGGGATTTCTTACATCCTCCTCCACCATATTTAATCTAATCTTAAGCTAATGTTCTAGGAAAGTTATTTATGGAAATTTGCACTGGCGTACGGAGGTGGGCTCAAAAAATTGCCCGTGAAAAGGTGTTGTGTACATTTTCACGAATTTCGCTACGTCTTACAGGCGATATTTAGGCCACTGAGGCCGTAGTTGATCGGGATTTCTTACATCCTCCTCCACCATATTTAATCTAATCTTAAGCTAATGTTCTAGGAAAGTTATTTATGGAAATTTGCACTGGCGTACGGAGGTGGGCTCAAAAAATTGCCCGTGAAAAGGTGTTGTGTACATTTTCACGAATTTCGCTACGTCTTACAGGCGATATTTAACAACTAATTAGGGATGTGTAGTTAGGAACGGTTTCACGAATTCAGACATATTTCGTAGGTCTAATGATATATCGGATTCGCCTTTACTTCTAAGAGCTTTAAATATAATCGCCTTAAAGTAATTTAATAATTTTTGATATTCAACCACAAGGGGGTGTATGGTGGTGGTGTAAGTTTTCACAAATTCCGACGTATCAGTGAGGTCTGATGAAATATCTTATTCGCTTTTAATTTTTCTTTATAATAGCCTAAAAAGGAATTTTCATATTGAGCGGTTTTTAACTTCTAAGTGATTATGAATTCCGACATATCTATTAGGTTTGTTGAGATATCGAATTGTTTTTTACTTTAACGTTCTTTCTATGTACATAGAAATGCCTCGGTTAGGTTAGGTTATAATCAACCATTTTGTTTCTTTAGATACAACAACAGTTCGGAAAGTCATAGGTTATTTAAGTTACGTTAATCGTTGCGAAGTTATTGATGTTGTTATATGTACCCTGTCAACCTGCTCAACACAATGACATCAGTTTCAGTGAGAACACCACCACTCCCAATATTCGACGCGGAAACGCAATGATATCAGTTCTAGTAAGAAGGCTACGCCTCCCAATATCCAACAAGAAAGCTTCTGTATACTTCTTGAAAACTCTTATTCTCGCTTTTCCTTGCATATTCTCACCGAATGTTCGAGAGGGCCACCGAGTTGTATATAAAATCGGGCAGTTTTGCCATTTAGTGCGATTATAATTACTGCGAATAACAAATAATTGTTTCCATTGATTTTAAACGCATTACGATTTACTTGAAATACCGGCGAAACTCTAGCTCGCAACAATATTGGTAGCAGAAACAGCGAGAAAGCTTAAAAGCGACTTTCAGTACCCCCAGACCTTCGATGTTTAATCGGCCGATAGTTTAGTGGAATTGCAAATGTCTATGCAGCCACATAGAAGCGCGCACACACCGATTGGTTTGATTCTTCCAAACTAAAAAGTTGAATATGCAAAATGACTTTCTTTCGATCGAACCCCAACTAAACTATCGGGCTAGACCTCTATCTCTACATCAACTAATGAGATCCACATACGCACCAGACTAAAAATTTGGTCGTGTCTTGTGTGTTATATGCATCATTAATACTCTGTCAGCGGTGGTAATAGGTTGATACGAGTACCATTTGACTGTAACGGCCAGTGGTTTGAGTTTGAGGAATGTGCGCATGAACTTCGACTAAATATAATTCAGCCGGACAGGTAAGAGTGTGCGCAGCTCGATACAATTAAAAAGTTGCACAACTAAATAGTCTCCGGTGTGTTTTTAATATTGAAATCAGGCATGTGAATATTTGTTTGCGTGGTGCGCTAAGTTTTTCAAGCGAGATAAATATACGAGGAGACGTACATACATATATGTACTTGTCACCAAGTACATTAAACAACAAAATCATAAGTACAATATGAATTAAAGCAAAAATCTAAAACTTTCGACGAAATTGAAAAAATCCCAACAGAAAGCAATTTTTACCTTGGATTTGTTTAATTTTACTTTTTTATTTTTATTCTCCTCAGTCTAAGTACACCATGAAATTTCCGGTCGGCTTATTTTCTTTCACTTATATAACACATACAGTAGTAGAAGATTGTTACCGTCGAATTCTTGACTCTGGTACCTAAAATGGAATTCACATTTTTTTTTTTATAAAACTTTTTTTTTTTCATCAAGTTCTGTGCGCTGCTCGTTTTTCAGACGACTGTGACCGTCGTCTTAAAGTCGGTTCGGAACGATTCAAATTATTCACCTAAACCGTAGCACGTAATTAGCTTGAACTCAGCTGCGACGAAATGTGAGATTTTTATGAATGAAGCAGGTAATCCATACAATGGCTATTGGCTACTATGCAGTAACGGAAAACTTATACGTACTATACACTTTTCTTTATAGCATCTATTAATATAAAGTTTTCCACTTGAGTAAGAGCACCGGTAGGTAGACGAAGATAGGTAGGTATACTACCTCCAGCTCGGCTGGGTGTAGTTACATTTATTATTCGTGATTTAATAGAATGTCTGTAGCTGCTATTAGCTAGAGCTAGATCGGAATTCCATCCAAGACAGAGACCTTGTGGTTTATTAGTCTGATCAGATCGGATTTTCTATTGCAATTTTGGGTTACAGTTTCTGTTTCCGATTCTATCTACCCGGAGATGAACAAAGGTTTTTATTTATTACTCTAAGGGCCATAAGTACGATCTTCAGTCAAACTCTGGAACTTGAACCGGTAGTTTTGTATAAAAATCTGTCAGTTAAAATTCCAGTTAGAACATAGCTGAACGTCGTAACGAAATGTCGTTCAGCGTGCTGCTGAATGGGGAAGATTGTCACTAAAGGCCATTCAAAGTGATATGCCTCAGAGCTCGACTCTGTGACCCCTGCTCTTCTCGTGTTTGTGGCAAACGCACCCGGTACGGACCGCACGGTTTCCGCATATTATGCGGACGACACTGCTTTTATGTGTCAACCTTGGAGCGCTACTGTAATTATTAGGGAATTACAAACGGCGGCCACGAAACTTGGAGATTGGTTCGAACTATGAAGGATTAACGGGAAGGAAAACGCTTGAAACACTCTCATGGGCATGTTTTTATCTTCGGGGATAGTTACTTTTAGTTTTGAGAAGGGACGAAGCGCTGAGCCACCGCGTAAACTAGGCACCAAAAGAAGGCACATAGCGATCCCTTCGGAGCCGCGTAGGTCACTAATCATCCCCAAAACAACCCAGATCCCTGATGAACTTGACCAGCTTGTCATGCCCTATCGACCTTAGATCCAACAAATTGTCAAAGAAAAGACTGCCCAACAACCTCAGTCGCCTTCTTGCAACCTTCTGACATTCACACAAAATGTGGCTAATATCCTCCTCAGCATATAGGTCGAGGCAGTATCTGCACACAGTAGAGTCAGCGATCCCTTTACGCATAGCATGCTTCCCTAGCAAGCAGTGCCCTGTCAGTATTTCGACGAGTAACCGCAAACTTCCCCTATTCCATGCCAATATCTCCCTAGTCCTCCGTCTACCCAACCTTGGCCTTGGCCAGTCCTACAGCTCGTCACCCCCCCATCTTTAGTTCGCTGTGTCCGTGGCACGATTCCTGATACGCGCTTTGATGCTGTTTAACGGTGGACTAACCCCCTCCTCTACCATTCCGGCTGACGCCATTCCGATCCTCTTGGGGTATAACATCCACTGACAGCCAATATCATCTTCGGGGATAACATCCACTTTAAGCCAGTAGTTAAGCATGCTAGTGTCAAGTTAGACAAGAAACTAAATTTTAGCCAGCACAATCAAACGATCTTAGGCAAATCAAACATGGCCACAAGACTTTTCTGTACCCAATGAATAATGTTCGCAGCAAGCTCTCCTCTCGCAGAAAACTGCTTCTCTATAAGGCAATCATCAGGTTGACTCTATGTTATGCCTTGGGGTCACGCCGCTAAACGCCATATTTGTAAATGACAGGTGAAGCAAAACCGTTGTCTCAAATCGATTCTGAGTGCGGTTATCTTTACAAGGCTCATTCAATTGCACAGGGAAGCTTGAGTACGCTCTATCCTGAAATTCTTCAAAGAAAGTGCTTTGAAGTTTTACTCTGCGTAAACCGAGCACTCAAATCCGCTAATACGCCTTATGGCAGAATATGACGAGACTTTTCGCAGGAAACACAATTGCCCTAAGATGGCACTTGGTGATACTGACATAACCCTAAATGGATGCGATGGACGGGTAGTTCGTTCTGGTGGGCTCTTCATGTGCTGGCGTTAATCAGTATTTCCGAAGGCTCTTATGACGACTGCACCGGTTGCCTTGATCGGGCACCCAATTCCCCAGGGTTTTCCATGGTTTCGGAACTGGGAAAACCACCAAAATTTAAAATTTTCCTTTTTCAAGGACTTTCATACGGGAGGTACAGGAAGGACTCACTCGATTTCTAGCATATTTATCCTTTTACCTGCAATCATTTAAATATTAATGTGTACAAAATTACAAATTCCCAGGTTTAAGCGCTCAAAAGTTGAACAGGTGTCTTAAGGAATTTTTTGTATGGGAGCTACCGGAAAGAGTAGAAGGATTTCGCTGACTAGTAAACTCAAACTTGTTTTTCAGTCAAAAATAATTTGTTCAAAATTCCGATCTCGTGACTGAACGATACCTTGAGTTATAGTGAGTTCCATAAATTAAGTGAAAACATTTCTACAGAATATTTCTGTGGTAAAAAGCGATAACAGCTTATGTCGAGATAAGAAAAAATCATTTTTAAAGTTTTCAGTTGCATTTTTTAAAAAAATTTCCATTGTTTGATAGATTTTTATCTCATATAATTATTATTATGTTGTATTATTAAATTTTATAAAATAAGATCTCCTAACATATTTTTTATTACTTTATTTATCAATTTTGATACACGTACGAGGGCGGATTGATAATGACGTGGAAAAATCAAGAAGGAGTGGGCAGGTAAGGAATTCGTTATTTTTTTTTACCTGGACCATCCTTAAATAGATTACCTGCAAAGTTTAAGCCTGATACCTCGTTTAGTTTTCGAGAAGCAGCCGTTTAAGCAAGTCGACTTATAAAAATTTTTCAAAATGGATAAAAATGAATTTCGTGTGTTGATTAAACACAATTTTTTAAAAGGGAAAACAGCTAAAGTAACCAAAGAAAAATTGGGTAAGCGTTATGGGGACTCTGCACCATCGATCCGAATGATTTACAAATGGTTTTCTGAATTCAAGTGTGGTCGTACGAGCACACAAACCATACCAAGTCCAGGTCGTCCAAATGAGGTCACCACGCCAGAAATGATCGATAAAATCCATGATATCGTGATAGAAGATCGTCGAGTAAAAGTGCGTGAGATAGTTAACGTAGTAAGCATCTCATTTGAACGTGTTTGGAATATTTTGAAAAACCATTTGGACATGAGAAAGCTATCCGCAAGATGGCTGCCGCGTTTGCTCCCAATCGACTAAAAACGCAATCGTGTGACAACTTCGCAGCACGGTTTGCAACTGTTTTAACGTAATACAACTGAATTTTTTCGTTGATTCGTAACTGTTGATGAAGCATGGATTCACCACTACACTCTAGAAACCAAACAACAGTCAAAACAATGGAAGGATGTCGGTTCAAGCGCACCGAAGAAGGCAAAACCGTTCTATCGGCTGGAAAGGTTATGGCGACAGTTTTTTGGGATTCCAATGGAATGATATTCACCGACTACTTGGAGAAAGGAAAAACAATGACGGGAGCATATTATTCTGAGTTATTGGTTCCATTGGATGTTGAAATCAAGGCAAAACGGCTTCATTTGGCGAAGAAAAAAGTGTTGTTTCATCACGACAACGCTCCAGCTCACACGTCCGTTGTTGCAACGGCAAAACTGTATGAATTACGGTACGAATTGCTCCCTTACCCACCGTATTCTCCAGATTTGGCACCCTGCGACTTTTTATTATTTCCAGACTTGAAAAAATGGCTTGCTGGAAAGAGATTTACCACGAATACTGACGTCATAAGTGAAACCAACGCCTATTTTGAAGGGTTGGACAAATCATATTATTTGGAAGGGATCAAAAAATTGGAAAAACGCTGGACTAAGTGTATCGAGCTAAAAGGAGACTACGTTGAAAAATAAAATAAATTTTTCCGGATAAAATTATGTTTTCTCAATTTTTCCACGTCATTATCAATTCGCCCTCGTAACTGCCTAATTAGTTTTTTTACTTAAGCTGTTATCGCTTTTAGCCACAGATTTGTATGGCAGCTACACACAGGAGTAATGGAATCCGTACCTACGAGTATAGCTCCTACTATTGAAAAATCAACACATACAAGCGTTCTGAAGTTATCAGCCAATATTCTTCAACACGTCTTTTAAAAACATTTGTATGGCAGCTACCTGAAGAAGGAGGATGATTTTGGCCGTTAATATATTTAGCCTTACAAATCGTTTTGAATGATTGCACTTCAAATTTGAGTTTACTAGGTGAACGGAAAAACCCCAAAACCGCTTGCTGTCCGAATGTTTGTCCGTCTGAACGCGCGATAAAGCAGAGAGACGAACGGACAGACAGACTAATTAGCAAGTGGATTTGGGGTTTGTGGCCACAACTGAACATAAAATAAAAACATAACTTTTTTTCGTCTGAGGCTTCGTTCTGCGCGTTATACGTAAACATTTGGGCTGGATTAAACTTATAATACTCTACAGATTTCATCTCGTGTATAAATGCAATGCATGGCGCTACGATGAATTCTAAGAATTTAATAAAATCTGAAATATCTAAATAAAATTAAATTTGTAATGCATAATCGTAATCTCTTATTCGGCTTAGTTAGCACACCACGACGATAACCTTCTAAGGAAAATTTTATTTTTGGACTAGATGTTGACCTTTAACTTCAAAATCATTTTGATTCATTCATAAATAAGCTGAGAAGACGCACAATAATTTAATTCATTTCGAACTTGAAATCTAGCAAGGCTCCTAGATTTGATGGTATCTCATCGATTATTCTCAAATGCGTTGCATCACATTTTGAACGACATCTTTTATTTCACTACGTCTTGTTTCCCGATATTTTAGAACATGCGGTAACTATACCACTCCATAAAGGTACAATAGGTATGTTCTTTTTGCATACACTTTCTACACTAGGTTACACTTTCTACCCTAATGCTGTTCTTTTTGACGGTGTGACGTCAGAGGTGGCTGTTCTTTTAGTCGAGTGTAGTGTACTCAGTGTACACTTTTCTACACTGGGTCGGGAGCAGGTGTAAGTTCTTCTTCTTTACCATCTGTCAAAATTGATGGCTGTATGCAGATAAAATTGACTTTTGGAATTTGTGAAACTACTGTTTTGAATGATTACATGCAAGAATATTGAATGGCAATAAATTTGCATTGATAGAATTGAAAGAATAAAGCAAATAAAAAAGTTCGGAATTTTAGCTGTCACTTTTCTACACTAACCCGTTCTTTTTGCGCGATCTACACCCTACACTAGTGTAAGGTGTATTACACTGAAAGTGTAAGCTACACTAAAGTGTTAACTTAACCTGGCAAAAAGAACAAACCTAATGGCTTCGATCCGATCCGGCAACCTCGGAGGAGAAAATTTTCTATTCCGTTCCGACATTTGTCAAAGTGACACTATCGAGGTGTAATATTGACTTTCAGTTAGGTCAAAGAGGTGGTGAAATTCAATAATTCACCTCTCAGCGTCGGAACGGATAGAAGTTGAAAGTTGATCAACTTTACCCCTCTGTTTTGTGTCTCGGCCATTCGTTCCGTTGATTGTGACTAGTCTAGTCGTTCCGAAATTCCCTTTAGATGTGTGTCGGATGGAGAAACTCAAAACTGTCCGTTTTCCAGATAGAATCGGAACGGAGCCATTGTAAGTAGACTTAAGGATGGCGATTCTTCAGATCTAAGTAATTATCGTCCATGAATATTTGTGGTATTAGGATTAGATTAATGAATTATATCGAAGAACACATGATCTCCAAAGTCCAAACCAATATGGATTCAGAAACGTAATCACTGACAATGCATTGTGTGATGTACCCTCATTTATAAACTCCACCATTTAATAACGGTAAAAATAGCTGTAGCCGTTTTCCTAGATCTGAAAAAAGCTTTCGACACACTGGATTATAAAATTTACTACTCTCTAAAGTGGGAATAAAGGATCAAGCCTTGTCTGTTTTTTATTAGTCTGAGTTAAGCCAACAATTACCTATTTGTTGTGGGATTCCACAGGGAACCGTCTTGGGACCCATATTATTCCTCGTTTATATTAAGGGGGGCGATACATGTAAAATTTTCAAAAATTCGAGTTTATTTTTTTTGCATAAATAGTTAAATTAACATCTAAAAAATATGTTTGTAAAGTTTTAGAATGAAATTCGTATTATTTATCGATTAAAAACTCATTTAAGTGCTCCGCCTCAACTTGACGCTCGAGCGCTATTGAGTCCGTATCGATGACCCGAGAGTGAGTCGAGAAAATCGCCGCAGCTCTTCGACAACTAAAAAAGCTCGTGAAGCATGTCAAGAAGAGCTGAGAAAAAAAAACGAGTACAATGAACGTACTGAAGGACTTCTGTATGGGCCTGGAATCGCTGATTAGTTGGTAAGTCGCTGTAATCATAGAGTTTCTGTGTGTCAAAACTTTAAACGCGTTTTTCTTTTTTTAAATTGGCGGGCAAGATAACTCAAAAAGTTCTCAACCGATTCTTATGAAACTTGGCACACGTTTTCTCTATAGTATAAGCTTCTAGTTGAACCTCAAAAATGCCAAAAAAAATTTTAAAATTTAGCGTTTTTGACCCAAAAACTGTCGAAAAAAAGGGTCAAAAATCGTACTTTTTTTTATGAGGCGTGCTAATTCACGATTATTTGACTTTTTTTTTTCTTGGTTCAACTAGAAGATACATGTTTAATAAACACACTCCAACCCATTTTTTTGATTTCAGATTGCTGTAACTGATGCTAAAAATCCCGCCGATTGATGCCTTTCGCCGCGAGGGTCTCAGGAGATTGGTTACTACGGCGGCCATTTTGAAAAAAAAAATTAAATAAAATCAGATTATTGTATTTTAATATGTAATGAATAAACATGATCACTTTCAAAACGATTCATTTATTCCTTCTATTTTGAATAAGCCTCTGAAAAATGGTCTAAATTCAGGCGTATACATGTATCGCCGGCCTTAACCAGTTATGCGGTTACTCAAGGCCGTATACGTATAATTAAAGGACATCTAATTGTATTCGCTGACGATACTGTACTGATGTTTAAAGATAAGACCGTTTCCTCAGCCTTAGAAAAAGCCAAGCAGGTCTTATCTTTAATATATGCATGGATTACGAAGCATAAGCTAGTCTTAGATTGATTAACGCATGAATTTGAAATTATAACAATATGTAAATGAATCGCGTGTTGTATAATTTAAGGAGTATCAACTGTGGAGCATCTAATCTTTCTTAAAAAATCTAATTTAAATTTTTGTCTGAAAGAGGTTTGCATATAATTTGCATATAATTTTTAAGTGAATTTAGAAATCATTATTTGTATGTTTTTGAAGTACATGAATCTTATTACTAAAGTGTACACTGTATGTACTTTTAAATTATGTTGGAATCTAAGCACTCACGCACAAACTTTTGCTTTTGTGATTGCATTGTTAATATAATAAAATTTATGAAATTAAAAAATGAAACTCCTACCGCTACCACTTAAACTCTAGGGCGTCGTTGGTATTGTTTTCAACAATCGTTCCCGGGATGTAAATTGTTCGGTATTCGGTCGTCTCATTCTCCTTTGTAGTTTTTCCGCTGTTGTTTTCTTCGGCGTCTCTTAGCTTTCGTATCACCAACTTGTGACTCTGCTCCTTACGAAGACTATCCCAGAAGTACCCGCCCTGACGTATAGATGGCGGTTTTTTCTAAGTTTGAAGTTTGAAGACGCTAAGTTGTTTAGTCTTTATTTGGCAGCCATCAATAGTAAACAGTCTCAGTGAATTTTTAAACATGGAAAAAATTGGTCATCGTTATTTGATACAATACTTTGTGTAGTGTATTATGAGCTCCTCAAACACAACGAAACCATCACGACAGATCGGTATTGACTACAATTGATGCGTTTGAGCATTGACGGAAAAAATGGCCGCAATACCAGGACAGACATGACAAAGTAATTTGGCAGCATGACAACGCTCGGCCACATGTTGCAAAACTGGTCAAAACCATCATGAAAACTCTCTGCTCGCCGTATTCACCGGATATTGCTCCTTCCGATTACCACTTGTTTCGCGACGAACTCTTAGAGCGATTACCTCTACCACGCGGTTGGTCACGATTGTTCCGCTCAAAGTCTTTACCTTGAATCTGTCGAGGGAACATGAATATGTCGCCAAAATAGCATAAGTATGCGATGGCAACCGCTGGAGCCAAAATTTCGTTGCTAGGATTTGATCCACTCAACAACTGTAATAAGCTCTGATCTCCAGATCCAACCCCCCTCTATTTTTGGAGCTTTCCTCAGACTAGGTACCTAGAATGCCTGATCATTACGTCTTTGAAACTTGAGTATGCTGTAGCCGGTGAAGTATTCTCTGTGATATCCTTGTTTGCATTCCGATGCCGACAGCATGCGAAACCAGTCTTTTTGTCCAAAATGGTAGTTTTTAAATCGCCACTGGTGGCGCATCAGGGTTAATTGAATTGCTAGCAGGGGAACCACCTGCCAAATTCGTACTTTTGGCGCCGGTCATTTTCGAATCAAAACGAAAATGATAATTGAATAAAACGCATAAAAATTGTCTGCAGCGAAAGCCCAAAAACTTATAATTAAAAAAAAAATTATTAAATGGCCCAATACTGAAGCGTAATCCTGTGACGATATTTTGAGAGTTGCAGTGACGTGCCACGATCACTTCGGGGTCACCAACTAAGATGTCGCTATGGTAAAACCTCTAGCATCAGGTGCGGTTTACTTGATGTCGGAATGACGAATCTTCAGTTTCTGGCTTGTAGAGATTCGGATTTGAATCCACCAAAATATCTTTGACTTGTAAAGATTCGTTTTTGAAGTCATCAAAATATCTGGCAATATAAATTCAGCAATAAACTCAATTAGATTCGCTTCAAAGCTCCTAGTAATATTGGATAACTATAAATGGAATTATTTGGCTAGTTAAATTAATTTCTTTCTCATTGTGTGTGTGAGGCTTTAAGGCCCGTGGACACTAGCAAGTAAAACTTGCTAAATTCACTCTCAGGCATTTATTGCTCTGTGTGTAACATACACGGTTCCGAGAGCGCGTTTGCCCAAGTTTTAACTCTAGCCAGCAAATGCTTGCCTTTTCAAGGAAGTTGTAAATGTACACGTATACTTGCGAGAGTTGAAATTGCGTAAGAAAGATCTTCATCGGTTCCGACATTTTTCTGCAAGTGAGTTGCATTGGAAGTACCACGCGACATTTTTGTATTGAGAGTAGACACACGAGAAACGTATGTACACGGATAAGCAAGTTATGCTTGCAAGATTTTTGTCGAGCTGCTTGCTATAGTAAAATTGGCAGTTAGTGTAAACATCGCAGTAAATTACTCTAGCAAGAAATGTCGCAAGTTACTTGATAGTGTCACCGGGCCTTTACTACAGAAAATTTTCTAATTTTTATTTTTATTCTGAATTCGTTGGGGAAATTATAGTAATGGCCTCAACTACTGGGTGCACGTGAGCCAAGTTGACGTGATTCTTTCAACGGTTATCTCTAGAAAGAGGACGAATATTATGTGGTCATTCGGTGTATACACTCTCTAAAAGAATGGGACCCTTTCAAAACCACGTAACTATTAAAAAAATGGCACAAGAAATAAGAAGAATTGTATCCGCATTCTAATCTTTTACTTTTTATAACTATGTACATTATTAAAGTATAAGTTCTGACCTAGATATTCCGCACCCACAAGATGTCTATACAGCTACAAAGGTATAACTAAGCCTTCGGGGCTCATGAGGTCTTAACATGAACTCGTCTCGAAAAGCACATTCTCTTGGCGGAGTGGTTCAGGGCTCTAACTCGTTTTGTTTCCTCATCCATCTATGGCTTTCAATAAATTAAAAATAAAAATTTATAATTTTTTTCCTTTCGTATTGCCAAGCGATATTATACACTCGCTTGGCAATACGAAAGAGAGATCTCTATCACAGTCCCATCTACTGGAAGATCCAAGATTTTTGTGCTTAAAACTAACCATTGATCTTGAAGACAATATTCGAATAAGAGATAATTTCGTTTTGCAATATTTCGACATTGTAAGTACCTACCTAACTACGATCTTTTATTTTCTCTCATTTCTCAAAGTTAAAGTTTTTGAAAGTCTATGAACTAAAAAATATATATATATGTACTGATATAAAAAAAATGATCGGCAGAGATGTAGAATGCTTACCATTGCGAGTAGGTTGAATATGGATCTACCTATATTTTTCGAGTGCTATACTAATCATCCTACGCTCATCTTAAGACATGATCTCATTTTCTTGTTTTAAACCCGTTATATCGGGAGAATTTGCATTGCTAAATTGATTTTTCTGTTCTTTTTATATTATAGTTGGAGTGATCTTGATATGAACCCGACAGATTCGACATATTATGGAAATTAGATTTATCGAAAACACCGAGAGTAAAAAACAACACTAAAAGTAGCAGAATAAAAAAAACTTTTATGTTATTTATTCACAGATTAATACGATGAGTCGAACGTTTTTGGTACAGTCGATCTAGTTCCGTTTTTGATTCTACGATCGATTTGGGGCCTTGACATTGTCATCAACGTATTTCTATTTAATAAGTTGACAACAGTAACGAGTGGAATTAAGAAGATCTTAAGTTATTATAATCGATTTATCGAGACTTTAATTCAGATGTAGATAAGGAAGTGGAATACAAAAGGTCCTGGTCAAATATTCGTACGTAACAAGTTGCTTGGAGCATACTCCAGGCAGAGGTTAGAGTCGGGGTGCGGCAAAAGTGCTTGCGCCACTACAAAGCGTATAATATCAATTTCGTTTTTATTTCATGGTTGAGAACGTGGTGAAAGTCGATATGTAATATTGGTTATGTCGATGGAGGCACTCTAAACAATTTACCCTCTAAATACCCTTCTTGTTAACTTTTAAAGATACTTCTACTAGATGCCTACGGGCCCTAGTTCAGTTTCAGTTCAGTTCAAGAAGGGATGCAGCGCTAACAATAGCCACGCTCACTAGGCACCATACGGGCACCTTCAAAACCTCATGGATCGCTCATCCACCTCCAAAACACTCTATATCCCTGCAGAACCTGACCAGTTTCTCATGCCCCCACGACCTCAAATCCTCGATGTTGTCGAAGAAAAGCCTACGAGCCATCTTATTCGCCTTCTAGCAACCCCTGGCCATTCACACACCCAACCTAGTTCCCTCAGATTGTACTTTTTGTCCATGGGTTTCCACCACAGCACTGCCTCATAAGTCAGGATAGGTGTCACAACTGTCGTGTACAACCAGTGTACTATATTCGGTTTGAGACCCCAACTTTTGCCCACGGTCTGCTTGCCCGCGAAAAGCGCGTTGTTTGCCTAATACGTTCCTGAAAATTCAATTTCCAGATGTGCTTCCTATCTAGAATTAAACCCAGATATTTGGCTTGTTCCGATAGTCCAAGCTCCAAGCTCCACGTCTTCAAGCGTAGGCAGCCTAAATGCCGGCATCCTGTGCTTCCTTGTGAATAGCATCAATTCGGGTTTAGAAGCGTTCACCGCCAAGACGTACCTTCCAGCATACTGGTTGAGTGTACGGAGTGCTGATTCCTTGACGAGTACCGATACGGGTTCTAACTTTTGCAAAAATTGCAATGACATATCTTGTACGGTTCCAGAGATAAATAAATTGATTTTTGTCTCCCACTTTCGTGCTCCACTTCCTGCCTTAAAAAATTTACATTTAGCGTACTCCACTTAGGGCCGGTTTCACAGTGGTTGTTTAAAGCTAAGATTTTGCTTAAGCTCCGGTTTAATTGTGTAAAGGCCGTGACACTGTTGTGAGCGGAGGCTTTGGTGAGGTTGTTTTGACTTAAAAAAGTCAAAATAACCGAAGGAAAGGTGAAGATTCGGGAAACAATGGGCCAATTCCGCCTATATCCGAATTGGTGGCTGAAATATGAACTGGAGCGACGTGCTTCCTGGCTTCCGGTCCAGCTGCGGGTGGTACGTTTTTCAGATCCCTTGGCCTATACAACAAAAATTGCACGCCCAGGTTGATAAAATTTAAATAAGATTCACAGTCAGTCATGAGAGTCCGAGAATACTTCCCCTCAACTCGACTGGCGCTGTTGTTGTGCTTCGTATAACCCACCCTACCTAAGCCATAGTCGTCCTCTCAAAAGTTTAAATGTATGCCCCCTAAAGAGAGGAATGAGGAGGTTGGAAGGTCTTCAAGCGAAACGATCCATCCTACTGGTAATTGATTTTCTTACCATATTTTAAATTTAAAAAATATTTTTCAATTCAAAGAAAACCAACAAAAAACTTAGAAGGAAAAAAACAGAAGAAAAACCATAACTATAAAATAAAATCCCTTTTTTTCTCCTGGAAAATTTCTTTTTTTATATATTTTATGTTACTTAACTTTATTCTACATTTTTATTTATTGATCTTTTTTTACTTTATGTCTGTTCAAGTCTGTTTCTGTCCTGTTGTGTAATTTTTCGTTGTTTTAAATTTTATTTTTATTTGTTTACATTTATTGGTTTGTTGTTGTTTTGTTTTTATAATTTTAATTATTTAAATTTATTTTCCATTCTTTTTCTTTCGATATTTTCTATATTTAATTTCACTTATTTTATTCTATTTTCTTATTGCTTTGAAGGAGGTGGTACATTTTTACATTACTTTTTGTAATCCATTGAAGGCAGTGGTGGAAGCAGCGGCGAAAGCAGTGCTGTTTCTTCGCTGTAAATTCTAAAATTCTGCTTCTGCATCAGTAGCTACTGCCAATATAAAACCCTCAAGAATTGGGAATGTTTACAGCAATGGAAATGTTGAAGGTCATTTTAAACTAAAAACTCACGGAACTCAATTGCAACAAAATATTTTCGTCCCCTCAAACAAGTGTCCAAAATACGTTGACAGTGGACATGTCAACATTTTTCTCTGATTCTGCCTGCCACCGCTGCTGTCGCTGCTTTCTGCCGGTAATGTGTCACGGCCTTAACATGTTTCACAATGGCAATCAATCTCAAGTTTTGCTATAAACTTCGGATTAAGCAAAGCGATGATTGTTTTTCGGATTAAACTTGAGATTTAATTAATGTATGAATATGCCATAAAATATCATATTGAATAAGGTTTTTAAGGCTGCTGTGAAAGCGGAAACATAGACCATAATTTCAGATGTTAAATCTTCATTGAGATGTAAAAAGACAAAAAGTTAAAATTATTTTCAATTAGCTTCACATCGGAAGATTTTATTATTTTTATTAATAGAAGGACTCCCATTGATTCGATAATCGGGCAAAAACTTGCCTGATTAAAGCCACACAAAAATCCAATAAAAACAACAAAAATCTTAATGTTCCTCCTGAGTCTTTCGATTTGTCTCTTATGCTGTTATGACACTGGCCATTTTTCAAGTGTAATAAAAGGCGACCAATATTGAGAGCAAGCGATTACCGATATAAATTTGCTAGCGGCATCTAGTAGACGAAATTAACAACTGATTTGTTATGAAAAATACTGGTTTTTGCGCATTTCATAACATAACATGAGACTTTCCATAATTTATACATCACGAACTGTCAAAAAAAAAGGTTGTATCGGCTGTAAAATTTAACCGCCACTGGATTTTTCTTGGATTGAACTAGAATATTGCGATACACTGTTGTGGATTGTTTTGACAGTTTCTCATACTTTAGATTTCTGTCTCACACCAATGTCTTAATTGTATGTGAAAGTCACTATCTCTCTTCATTTGGATTTTCTAGCCGCTTTTAAGCCGCGAAAATAGCCAGTGTCATAACAGCATAAGGCATATTAGAGACGTTCTTGTCGTTTATGAAGCTCACGCTTTGAATTTTTCCGATTTAGTTCAATTTTTTGTTGCTTTATTTAGGCCGCGGTCCGAATTACGCTCACGATGCTTACACCACTAATAGTGCTTACTTTCGGTCCGAATTGTCGGTACGCTTAAGTTACTTTCAATTCGGACCGATCGTGTGCACACGGTGTACTTACAGTGCCTATCCTCGAAACCGTGAGCAGTGTAAAGGCCTAAGCAGAACTCGGACTTCGACCGCGACTGCGCAGTCCCATTCTTTAGAATACACAGGATTGTATGCCGATGCACTCTAATTCTGAGACTACGGTTGCTCGCACATGTTTGGCAATTGCAATCTCGGATTGATTTGTATGTATATGATTTGTACGTAAGTGATTTCATTTTTGATAGCCAGAGCCTGCCATAACGTGGCAATCATATTTGACAGCCAAAGCTTAAGCAGTCTACCTATTAAACAAGCTGTCTACCTATTAAACAAATTGAACTTGATATCTCAACGGGTTTGTAAGCTACGGGGCTTTAAAGAGGTTTGCGTACGGCGGACAGACGGACCTTTTTTGTGCGCCTAAAACGCGAAAAAACAACAAGAACAATTTTTTTTTTAATTTCAGGTCGATCACAATAATTCAAAAGTAAAACAATTGATTTCGCATATTTTTCGACTACAAAAAAAAAAATTAACTAATTACAGTCACTACACTATATACCATAATATCTCTGCAAATTTGCTTGTTTTATCTGCTTGCGACATACAGCGTTCTTTATTTTGTTATCTTCAGTATACCCACAGTATATAAATTCACGTCTCTCAATTTTTTATTACTAAAATTATCAACAGTAAAAATTTACCAGCCCTAAGTGTCGTTGACTTTTTTTTTTAATGAGGTGCTGATTTATTTCAGATTATATTTTCGCTGACTTAAAAAAAAAGAAATACTAGCTTGTTAGCATTTTTCATTATTTTTCTAGTGTGAAAGAAGTCCATAATGAAAATTTGGAAATTTAAATTCTATAATTTCTTTAGAGGACAGAACATTTTCCTGAACGATTCAATTCAAGGTTTTAATAACAGCGACATTAGATACATGTGAAGAAAAATTAAGAAATATTTATAAATTAAGTACTTCTTAATGACGAATTGTAACGAAAAAGAAATGCTGTTCTAATTTATTTATTTTCTTATTACGATACTCGTATAATGTGTTAATACTAGCTATACACCGGCTTTTGAAATTGCGCGGCAGTGTACAAAACTGTTTTGTGGTATATTTTAAGTCGTGTGACAATTACATTAGACCCATTGTCATAAACAATGGCCTCAATATTGCAAAATATTAAATTCTTGATGAAGTGACAACAATAACCATGGGTGGTCTTAGTTTTACTTGAAATAAAAACTAAACTGCATTATTTGTTTAAGAGACATTAGTTTCTTCCATTTGTTTGAAACGCCTAATTTTTTCTCCAAAGGAGTTATAAAAGTTGTACAATTGCTTTTTTCTTAATAATTACCGATACAAACGGATAATATCTCTCCAGTCCTTATATTTTGACCATTAGCCCTTCTTTGACAAGATCTGTTTTTCTAAAATACGGCATTACAAGGATGTGTTCAAATAATAGTACAAGCAGATGGGCCCTTTCCTCAAGAAATCAGAGCCCCTTCCTCAAGGAATCAGATCACAAGTTTCTAGCAGCCTCTACTTTTTCCTGACTTCTACATAAGTTATGTCAAACTCACAGGCCTATGCGCACGGGGGGTAGAAAAGGGGATTCAACTCTCTCCCATTGGTACATTTCGAAAAAAAATGTATAGCATATTTTCGGTCGAACTT
The DNA here is from genome assembly GCA_951812415.1 of Beris morrisii. Lineage (NCBI taxonomy): Eukaryota > Metazoa > Arthropoda > Insecta > Diptera > Stratiomyidae > Beris > Beris morrisii. Next base: position 103,535,219 of record OX638310.1, read on the forward strand.
CCTTCCTTCCTGAAAACCGGTAGATGTTAGATTCAAACGCAAGAAGGTAGTGTGACGGTTCTCCACTTACTCCTAGTATAGAGAGTGCCAGTTTTCATTCGACCTGGAGTTTGTTCAAGAAGTCAGCTATAGCAGAAAGCATAGCAGAGCAACCCAGTATGGTCCCGTTTGCGAGAATCTCGCACATTTGACCATAGCTGGTTTCTTGTTTACAGTCTGGAGTGCGAGCAAGAAAAAGCAGTTTCTTAAAAAACTTGGACAGATAGCAATCATAAGAAAGTAACTTTTCAGTTGCTTTTGACACACAAAAACAGCTATCGCGAACATACCCCTGGTCACAAAAGAACGGTCAACGATCCAAAATATCGGAGTCGTATTTGTACTGCGTGGAAACTAAAAAAAAAATTTTACCAGTTAGCTACGTGGTAGCTCTGCCACTCGGTTAATCTTTCAGTTAAAACATATTCACATGGCGATACTTCGTATCGGTGTACATGCGTGGGATTCTCCACCTCTTTCCTTCTATATTGCTGTCTTCTTCACTCATCGTTAACGATACCCGATAGTTGACTAATAAATTACCTGGAATACTACCAGTGAATATACCTGTTACCTAAGCACGCTGCAGGGACGTTCACGTACTAGATTGATCGTCACATTTATCAAATTCAAATCTCGTGGAAAATGTTTGAGCATTCATAAAGTTCAAGCTGTGAACGTCAGTCGTTGTTTCGACATTTCGAAACCTAGTACACTTGATCGACTTTCTTCATATTCAGTTTTTTAGCTGAACCGTTTGATGTAACATACAATAAAATGAACTAAATTTCAAATTTCGAACTTGAAGTATTCAGAAGTCATCAGTCATTATTCATGAACACGTGTTTTAAGGACATTTATGTCACTCACTAATGGACTTAATCTTCTTCTGTCACTCATTCAATAATGAACTTAACTTTGTTTGTTTTGGTGAATGTTTTTACAGTACATGTTGAAATGAAAATACAAGTTTTCCGGGTTCAATATTGAACCCGGAAAACTTGTATTTTCATTTCAACATGTACTGTGAAAACGTTCACCAAAACATTAGAGAGCTCTACGGGGAGAATTATCTCAAGGAAGCGAGGAAGTTAGAGAGAACAAAACAAAAAATCGACAATATTATTAGAACAGTATTGAACCCGGAAAACTTGTATTTTCATTAACTTTGTTTCTCATTTATAAAAAATATCAGTAAATCTTGTACTTCATGTTAAAAAGTTCTTAAGTCAAAGAGGTTTCCGGGAGTTGCCGCAGTTTTTGTAGTACTTTTGCATGGTGGTTACTAAGGTTGCCAGATAGTTGGCTGCAGAACCCGCCGAGTGAACTGATGAAATAGACCAAAACCCGCACGAAGACTTGTAGCCCAAACACCGCGCTCAACTTGAAACTTATCAGACCTACTTAAATGTGTTGAACATAATTGCGATTCCTACGACAGACTGTGCTCCAGAATTCTTAAGAAACACTGTAATGAAAATATGTGTGTGAATATATAAATTCGCATTTATCACAATTTTAAAAGTCTTCTTTAAAAATATTAGGTGCAATAATCAAATTATTCACGAAAAATAATTTATAATTTTCATAATTCAATGGGATCAAAATCTTCAGTGAATTATCCTACATGTAAAGGCCGGTTTACATGGCGGTTGCAAACAATTTTTACTGAGATTGTGAGGGAGTTAGCTTATCGAATTTTCAATGGAATAGAAGCAACCACTGCAAAACATGTTGGCACAAACACATTCACAGAAATATCGTCAATATTTTTTGCTGGATATAATATCTGTTCGTTCTCCCTCACAATCTCAGTAAAAATTATTCGCAATCGTCACGTAAACCGGCCTTAAGTTATCAGGCAAAATAAAATATGGCTTTTTGCTTTTATGAATAATAATTTATACGAGTATTAGTTTATGTTACAAGATGCACATCAATATATAATCATGTAAGTATCTCATAATCACCTTCGCCTAAGCGATCAGATCCTGAGTCTGAAGAAGATCAAGCTGCCTCCCGATTAGCGTCATACAATGTTGCAAGCTTGATGTTCGCCGGGATTTCAAGTAAAACACAGTTCGATTTCAATTACTACTTGATCGCTGTTATCGATGAAAATCACTTTAAAAATACACTTTCGCGTAGAACTGATCGTCGTTTCATTCTCGTAGCAGAAAAACATATCCCCGGGCTCTTCAGCGCTTATATAGGTACTGCATGTGGTGAGTCAAGAGATTTCCTGCATATTCGGTTGTTTGTGTGAAATGCGCATGAAGTAACTATTACATGCGAGAAATGTCTAGAATATGCGAGAAGTACATGGATCTATCTACGATATTACAAGGTTGTTGTTTTTCTCTGGAAACTTTAATACCAATAATAAGTAAGTTGTTCGCATTGCCAGAGTACACATGTAACAATAACTTTAATGTATGCAACACATGTCTGTAACCCACCAATCAAGCAAAAATAATGTTTAATAAATTATGAAAAAATGGAACTCTACGACAGTCATCAATATTGGTAAATCTATTATCTCTTGTATGTTATATTTCGATGGGTGTCCTTAACTTGAAAGAAAGTGGTTCATTTGTAGAAAGTCAACAAGTAATGAACCGATTCTAAATGAATTTTAGTTTGCAAACACCAGATAGATATCGTGTGAAGTATTATTTTTTATTAGAGAGAACCGATAGCCGAACATTTAGTGGCAACAGGATTTGTGATGTGACATAGTTTGCCAACGTTGTATTTGAGCCGGTAACACTAGCAGATTTAACCCAAGAGACGACTAAAATTCAGTTTTCTAATTTTTATGTTTCTATTTTTTCCTGGTAAATCGGCTCTGTTGTAAACTATCACTAAACTAACTAACACAATTTGCGTTGGCAGAATAGCCCAAAAAGCTATAAGTAGCTTTTTGAAATTTGTACCCGCGAATAGAATATTTAAATAGCCCAAATCGCGGTAAATAGCCCAATCTGGCGACCTTAGTGGTTACACGAAGGATCTTCTTGACGTTCAGGTTTATTAAATAATGATTAATATTCCCAAAATTTAAACTTATTAACTTGAAGCGTTCAGAAGTTATCAACACTATTACTGTTTTTTCATGTAATCTGTTTTGCTATCAAAAATGACAGCCGCTGCTCCCAATGAAATTTAGATCAAATTTTTTCATAATCAGTCAGTCATATCCGAGAATCAGCTGAATTTATTATTTATAACTAAACAAATACATTTATTTAATTGTTGATAGCCAGAGCCTGCCATGTGAATATAACGAGGCTATCACAATTGATAGCCAAAGCCACTATGGAAACATGACTGACTATCCAAAATGATAGCCATGGAAGTCAATGTGTTGAACAGGAGCAGAAATTTCTTGGCTGTAGCCGGTCTTAAATACGAAATTGAAATTTTATTATAAAAAGTTTTTCACCCCCCACCACCACACTTCGCCATCCCCTTAAAAGTTTTAAACCTTTTTTAATCTCCTAGTATCTCGTAAGATAACTACAAAGTTTCAACCGTCTGACATTAATCGTTCAGGAGATATGAATTTTAGAATGTTTCAATCCCAGCTTTCAAGCGTTTTGGACGCGTTGTTATTCACCCCCTTTCGCACACCCCTCAACCCCTATCGACAATTTTTTGCAAATGTGTCCACTGTCATAGTTCTACATAAGTTCCAACTTTTAGCCTCCTAGCATATGCGGTTCCTGAGATCTATGTAGAAACCAAAATTTTTCATCTAAAATGCTCCCCTCTCCTCCCCCAACCCCCTCACACTCCAACCCCTCAAAAGATACCACTCGTAGGGGTTCACTCATTCTACCCACCATTAAAATTTCAACTCAAGGGGTTTGTGAGCTACGCTCCTTTCAACGGGTTTGCGGACGGCGTCTACGGCAGACAGACGAAATATATTTTGTTTTGTTGGGGCTTACTAGTCCTAAAACGTGAAAATACAAAATTTGAGGGTAGCAAATTTTTTCCAAATTTCCGATCGATCATAACATTTTATTATTAACAAATAATAAAGTAAAAGACCTGGCTGTTTTTCAACATTGAGATCAGAAAGTTGTCAAATTTGACGTAAAGTTTACTGCATTCATTGTGTTATCGACTTCAGTTATTTGAAATTGAACGAAACAATCTGGCGGCAAGGAAAACGCTGGCAAATCGATTGTAGAATGGGCTTCATGTTTAAAGAGGCCTGCCAAGATCATCGCCATTACATTCGTCTCGGTCGGTCGGACTTGTTTTGAACCGAACAACTGCTATCTATGGTGGACCATGCGTAGAATACACACTATAAGACCTGAAGATCACGAATGTATAGTTGCTTACTGCTTGCATGCGAACTTACGTTAAGTTAATAATACAGACGCCGTGTCTCAAAACGATGACCGCGGACGATATCCGCATAAAATATGTTTTGTATATTTGTACACACATGGTCAATATTGAAATTTATGGTTTGCGAAGATCAGTACCAGTCAGTTACCAACGCTAATGGTCAGTCAGTACTGATCTGCTAATTACATAACACAAGTTCTCATCCAGTTATCCAGTACACAGTTTAGATTTCTTGTAAGAACCTTCTGCTTATTTTATTAACCTTTGCGTTTTCTTTTCATTCGTAATATCGCATAAATGATCGTCACAAACCTTTAACAACTTTTTACATCAGTTAAGGGGCGCTTAAGCCAGGTTATGGTATAAAAGGTTTTCTAAGCTACGAAAGTTACATACTAAAGTTGAGTTAAGTACTTGCATTCTTCATCACCATACTCGGCTGTGAATGACCGAGCTATCACAAAATATGCAAAAATTATTCAACATTTTTGTGACGTGTTAGCATTTTACTAAAAAGGGTAAAAAAAATCTGCAAGTTCTTAATAAAATGTTGGGCTGAACAATCATATTATACGTGAATGGACTGTGCACAGAATATTTTGCTTATTCTTCGTTTCCACCGCATTGTTAGTTTTTTAAGCTCGTATTAGACTGAATGCCAGTTTGCCAAAAATTTTACTATTTTCGCTAGCCAATGCAGTCAGGTAGCGAAATCATCAAATTTTTTTTAGGTCGATACACTTTTCTGAGCGATGTAGGATATCTTCGATACCCTCTTTATAGTGAGAGCTGTCTAGCTCCTCAAAATAACCGTCAACCGCAGACTCCATCTCTTCTCTGTTGGTAAATCTTTTACACCCAAGCCATTTTTTTAAGGTTAGAAAGAGACAATAATCAGTGGGGCTAATAGAATAGGGTGCGTGAGGAAGCAATTCGAACTTTAACTCATTGATTTTGACCATCGTGAACCCGTGCATTGTCTTGATGAAACAAAAATTTCTTTTTCGCCCAATGGCAGCCGTTTTTCCTTGATTTCATCACTCAAACACTGCAATAAGTTCGCTTAATACGTGCCGTTAATTTTTTTTCCTTTTACAAGATAATCAACGAAAATTATCCCACGCGCATCCCAAAAAAACTGACGCCATAACCTTGCCTGCAGATGACACCGCCTAAAAGTTAGCAAACTGCGAGCGCCATTTGTATCGAGTGTGACGTTTTTGACAATTCAGCACTAACAAGCCTGCTTAACTAACAAAATGGTGTCGAGTATATGGCCCTGTATTCTACAGAGAAGTATTTTTATGGGCGACGATTTACATGCACCCATTTCACTATAGTGCTTTTACACACTCGTATTTACAGCTTACTTCAGTTCGGAAGTTTTTGTGCTCACATAATGACATTTCTGCAACAATAAGGTGTCCATAGGTTAGAATCCGATTTTTAATCAAATTTGCTATTTACAGTGCTCATCATTATGGTAAAGTCATATCAAAGTGAGTCTTGCTCAAACTTAAGAGCCGATACTTTTAAAAGTCGTGGCAATCAAATTAATATTGTACTGACACTCATGAGTCACAATAACGTAGACACCTATTGACTATTATATGAAAGTGAGCAGAGTTAAGCTGCTGACGACTGTCAGCGGTTCAAGTGGCTGTGGCGATAATTATTGCGGTGCGCGTTTTGAATAAAATCCATGCAGGGTGATTTTTGTAATTGACCTAAGTGTTGTAAATAGACCACAGAAACTATTAGTGCAAATTACGACTACAAAAATATTGATATGTCATTTTTGGCGCAAGTTAGATCTAGTGGTTGAAATCGGCAACAAAATTTGTTTCACAAATCTAGATAAACCCCAGCAGGCAGACCATAGCCATCGAATAGTCGTGAAATTTCTACACATTTTCAACGGACATTTAAGTCCATAGAGATATTCTCAGCTCCGTATAAAAGTAAGGAAAATTCAAGACATTTTCTACACACATCTATAGCAATTTGTAAGAAAGGGAAATCACTGTACGTAGCCACTCACCTGCAAGAAAACTTTCACACAGTCAAATGAAATTTTGATTGCTACGCATTCCGTGTTTGAGGTCCAATAACGCGACGCATGTTTCGAGTAAGGATCGTATTTTTTAAGTCACGTTCCAGGTGCATTATTCATTGACATTTTGTTTTCTCTTTCATTTAGAAGGATTCGAAATTTGGCAGCTGGTTCAACGTCAGGACTTCATAAGTCAAATTTCGAATCCTTCATATCCATGTAAAAGGCGGTAATGAAAAAAATATGCGAGCAAATACGTTGCACCACTCGTAGAAGTGAAGTGAATTCGGTATGTACAAAGGGCGTACCTATGTTACGTGTAAACAACGAAAATATTATACGTAGAATCTCCGTAAATAAATCGCAGACGTCGTACACGAAAAGTGAAAGTGGTAATTATTTAAAAGTACAGCGACGGAATTTTCATTTGCTATTTTGATAATGGAACTTTAATCTGTTTAAAGTATTTGAAATGGAAAGTTACTGACGAAATACTGAAACGGTACCGAAAAGTGACCGAAAAACGTTTAACGTACAATAGACATTAAATTGTAATTACATTTTTCTGTTTTCACCATTAGTTGAATAGTAATTATAAGATATCTTTATAACAAGTGATGTTTACGAAATCTATTTAGATATTTGTCTGTAATGCATACAATCGATCTTCAGCCGAAAAAAATTTGTATATTTTTTTTTTGTTCAGCTGTGACCTAAAACGCCAAATTACCCTGTTGTCTGACGGTCCATCTGTCCTTCTGTTCGAACGCACGATAATTCAAGAACACCTTGACCTAGGATGTTGAAATTTTGAATTTGAATGTTTAGTTGAATTTGCAAGGCTAAGTGTATATTAGCGAGCAAAGTCGTCCTACCTCTGCTTCGGGTAGCTGTCATTCAAAAGTCCCTGTTCAAGAATAATGGCTAATAACTTCGGAACGCTTTTAGCAACGACTTTGAAATTGTATATGTTGAAAACTCCAATTTCCTACCTCAACGACTAAAAAACACTTTTCTACGTTTAACACATCGGTACTCCAGCGAAAATCGAGTGGAACTCTTATCCTTGTCATTACTGATATACACAGCTCCAATGGAATTGTTTGTGTATTGACTGAGTTCCGGTATTAGAATGTGAAATTTGAAACTGAAAAAAAATCTTGTGATTCCTATACAGTACTAAATCTGTTTTACAAATTAGAATATTATACCAATACATTAAAAAAAAAACAAGAAAGTCAAAAAAATTTGCTCATTCAGTCTATAAAAAGTTGTATAGGCTGAAGACCGACGAAAACATCGGTACTCCAGCGCAATTTGAACAGAGCTCTTTTTATTTTACAATACTGAAACAACCAGAGCATTTTGAGTACTGACTGAAATGTTGGTCTCTTGTATAGTACTGAATATTTTTACAATAATGAAGTGGAAGAGAATATACTTCTTTTTCGTAATTATTATTTCCTTTTATTGTATATCTGCTATTTTTGCGAATAGCTTGTCAATTAATAAATTGTAGCTATCTACTTTGGGTGAGAACTTCGTAGTTTCGAGGATTCAAATTCGGGACCATATAGGCAACAACGAGTATTTTACGGGATAACACTTACTCTTATTAGAGCATAGTTTCAATATATTGTTAGATGTAAACTTGGCAACCGCGCAACTCTATCAGTTTCGCATAATAGACACAGCAACAACCGAATACCTAGCTGCAAAGTAATCCAATCAAAAGTCAGTTGAGTATATAAGGGGGCGGAACAAATTTTGAAGGGGAACACCTTCTAATCGAATGTTCTCGTGTGCACCAGAACAGCGTAGAAGATCAAAATCGAAAGCTCTCAAGCCTTCTAGAAAATTCCACACACACCACCGAATGAAGATTCAAGAACAGTCTCGACTAAAACAAAATAGTATAAAAGCAGGCGAAGCTTTCAGCGAGGGATATAGTAATTTTTATTACGTGGACTGTGACAGTCAGCTAGTATGCGAACGATAGCGTGTTATCGAGACAAGTGCTATATTGTGGTGGTACGTCACGTCGTACGTAAGTAATTCTATTTAACTGAGTTTAATTCACTGAAGTTTTGAATGATTGCCAACTTCATACATTGTATTGAATTCAAATTAAAGTTGGCGTATTTTATTAAAAAATTAAATTTCGGAAATATTTTTTTAGTCTTTTCAAAATCCTTGCTGAGAAACATTTACAACGATTAATTTGATGTAAATCGTTAAATATAAAATAATTAATTTTATGTAAATAACAAATAATTAATCTGATCTATTGTTTTAAATTAAAATAAAAACTGTTACGAAAACTGCTGTGATGAATAATATAATTTTTAATAATCATAATTTTTAATTTAATAAAAATTGTACACAGCAGAAATACAATCTTATTATTTTCTAATCCATTGGATTGGAAAAAGGCAGAGGATAAATAATTCATTAATCTTCTACAATATAAAAGCGGGCGGTATTGCCATACAGTGCGAATAATTGTGAGAATAGAATTAAAGTGCGAAGTAATAAATTATCACTTATTTTGATCTTAAACGAATTGTGTTTTACTTGAAATCCCGGCGAACCCCTAGCTCGCAACAATATTCTTACTAGTGCTGATACCGTACCGTCCTTCGGGAAACTACTGCTCCTTCTTGCAGGCCGCATGTAAATGTCGTCGAAAAAGGATAATTCAATTTCATACGGCAGTACCTAAAAATTCGGGCCCCTACGAGTGGTAACCAAATGGAAGTCCTTGAAAAAACCAACCTACATGCACACTTCTTCCTTATTCTGCTTTATCTCAACTCGGAGTTCAGTATTTCATATGACGTATCAAATTGACTTGTTGCCTATCGTGACTGCGGTATATTTACCTGTCGGTTTATACTGATTGATCTAGCAAGTTTTTAAAACAAATTTCATATCTTAAAATACTTCGGCTATTGATACTACTGCGACTAGGCATTCCCAGTTTCTTCAAAAATCCAAGAATATTTGATTAAAAAAGAGAATTTAATTTACTTCAATTTCATTATCAACAAAAAAGTCCTGTACCAAGGTGAAAAAAAGCTAAATATGTAGGTAATGAGGTTCGAAGAAATTACGGGTCATTCTTTGGCGTATTATAGAAACTCTATTCTATTTAAAATGTTATCTAGTCACGATATAGCAGCGTTGTAAAACTATAAAACCGAAGTGCAGGTAATGACAATTTATTATTAAGACTATCTTACACAATTATATTTCTATTTCTTTTTATTGTAGGTTTTTTTTAAGTTTTTACATCGCCGAGATACTACCTGCATATTTTCAGAGCAGTTTTCTGTTCTAATATATTGTGCACACATGTGTCTGGTATGATATAATTCGCTGTAAAGTTTACAGTGTAAATTTTAGGCATTTTTGTGGGTAGTGCGGATAGGAAACCAAATTTCACCAGACAGTCATTTGTGGAATCATCATTTGATATTTTTCATATGTTATTTATCTATCACTTTGCAATACCGCCGAACTCTACATGATTTTGGCTAATTTTTAACACAAAACTCAAATGTCAAAATCGAACGTGACGTTTCTCATCTACAGGGCCGTCCTAAAATATTCGGCGCCCGTGGGTTAGGTTCAAATCCAAAACGAACTAACTGACTCTTTCCCCACACGAGGTGGGTTGAAGCAGGGTGATGGTCCCACTAGGGGGACGCTGCTATTTAAGTCAATGCAAATAGTAGCTTATGATCAATATTATGTCTAGATCTTTTAATGACGCCAAGGAGATATTCCTAAACTTAGACGAAGAGGCCAACGAGTTGGACTAAAAATCAACGTAGACAAAACAAAAATAATGACCCAAACTGGAAAGAGGACGCCGATAAGACAAAATATAACCCTGGAGGATTACAATTTAGTAAAATGTGGCACCTACTTGGGTGCTATCCTATTAACACACGGAAGCGAACAAGACGAAATCAAAAGGCGAATTGAATTAGCCAATAGGACATATTATTCTATACTGCGTGCACAGGAAAACGAAGCTCCGCATTTAAAAGACAATTGTCAGACCTGTGCTATGCTATGCTACTGAGGGGAAACTTGGAGGTTGACGCAAGCGTCAGAAAAAGATTCTTTCGAAAGGAAAGTACTACAAAGAATCCTCGGCAGGCGTCAAAAAAAGATACTTTTGAAAGGAATGTACTACAAAGAATCATCTGACCTGTACGGGAAGAAGACGGATGGTGAACACAATATATCCATCAAGCGGATATTCAAAGAACAAAGAGACGGACCTAGGCCCGTTGAAAAACCACGGAAGCGGTGGGCAGATTCCATTGACGTGGACAGCAGATCCCTTCTGGGAATATCGAACTGGAGTCGCGGTCACTGAAGTGAGATGACTATAGAAGAACCGTATTAAGGAGGCCAAAGCTCGTCATATCCAGCGAATTAAGGACAACAGGAACCCAAGCGGGTATTTAAAGGACAAGCAAACGGAGCTAGGTCAGTTGGGAAACCACAGAAGCGGTGGGCGGAGACCATTGACTTGGACACTTCTGGAGTTATCGAACTGGAGGACGCGGTTATTGAATCGAGATGACAGGAGGCACCGTATTAAGGAGGCCAAGGCTCGATACGGGCTGTAGCGCCGATATGATGATGATGATGGGAACGAATATCGAATTCAAAATTAACCTTCAATTTGACAGGTCGCACCGTTGTGCCTATTCTCTAAATCCTGAACTGTGTAATGCTGTTATGAAACCGGCTATTTTCAAGAATGAAACAAATGCAGGAAAATCCAACTGTGCGACAAGGCGACCGATAAGATATTGCCGATAAAAATCGCCTTTACGACGCTAGCGGTGTTCAGTAGACGTAATTAACAACTGATTTTTTATGAAAAATACTGGTTTTTGCGCGTTTCATAAATAGCATGACACTTTCTATAATTTATACATAACGAACTGTCAAAAATAAGTCTGTAGCGGCTGAAAAATTGAGTCCGCACTGGATTTTTCTTGGATTGAACTGCTAGAATGTTGCGAAACACTGCACGAATACGCAATGTTGCGGATTTTTTTTGACAGTCTGGCCGATATTTGCTGTTCGGACTGTCTCTCTCAAACCACTGTCTAAATCGTATGTTAAACTCTCTATCTCTCTTCATTTGAATTTACTAGCCGCTTTTCTAAATTGTATGTTAAACTCTCTATTGCTGTTATGACACTGGCTATTTTCTCGCTAGAAAAAAGTACAATAATAGCCAATCGTGCGACAAGGCGAACAACAATAAAAAGACAGAGATACCGCTCTTTCCGACGCTAGCGGCATCTAGTAAACGAAATTAACAACTGGTATGTTAAGAAAAATACCGGTTCTGGCGCGTTTCAGAACAGAACATGGCACTTTCCATAATATATACGTACCGAACTGTCAAAAGCTAGTCGGTAGCGGCTGGAAAATCTAGCCGCCAGCGGATTTTTCTTGGATTAACTGCTAGAATGTTGCGAAACACTGCTCGAATGCTCTTTGTTGCAGCTTTTTTTTTGACAGTTATGGATTGTTTTTTGACAGTTACCCATAGATTGCTGTTCGGACTGTCTCTCTCACACCAATGTCTAAATTGTATGTTAAAGCCTCTATCCCTCTCCATTTGGATTGTCTAGCCGCTTTAAAGCCGCAAAAATAGCCAGTGTGATAACAGCATAACTCTCTTCATTTGGATTTTCTAGCCGGTTTTCAGCCGCAAAAATAGCCATTGTCATAACAGGATTAGCGCCTGAAAATGTCATTTTCATGACATCATTCATCGATGCAAATTGTATGCGTTGTGAGCGCAATTCGGGCCTCTTGTTAGTACGCTAAAAGTGCAGAGAGCGTAATTCGGTCTGCGTTCCTATTGTCAACCAATTACTAATTTTCAAAAAAAAATGAAATTAACACGACCATAATATGTGTACTGTGCCTATCTAAGTAATATATTACGTGCTTAAATAGCAGAGCACGTGTCTAGTCCAGCATTAGATTGTATTATTAACGCTTGTTTACTTACTGATCGCGAGATCATGATCTTGAAAAATATAACACAATGTGCTATTAATGCGAGTAACATAAAAACGTAAAAGTTCCTTTACCTTTTTGAGGACGCCTATTTTTTTTTTTTTCTCATACGTTCATACGCATATAATTTTAGGCATTGCGACATTTTTCAAAAGGAATGCTAAGTTACTCTACTACAAAGCTGCACCTGATCACCCGAAAAATCGATCCGATCGTTGACCACACGACAACCTTACCGGACCAAGCTCAAAACACAAATAAAAAAAAATTTTTTTTTCTTATTTCAGTCAAGAAAAAAGAAGAAGGAACTCCAAAAGAAGACAACACTAAGTTAAGAATTCACGACCATTGCCACAAGCTTTGGAATATGTATTAAGAAAAAAGAACGAAAAAAAAGACACTGCCAAACATTGTCCATTTTGGTTTCTTGGCCCGTGCTACCTGTGCCTGTCAGGTGTAGATGATGATTTTTCCTATATATACCCAACACAATCATTCGTAAGGTTATTCACCTGTTGTGTATTATGTAGAAGATCATAATAATTTTCTTCGGCTTTTTTCTTCTTAAAAATTTTAATTGTGAGCAAAAAATTTTTTCTGATCTTGGAATGAGTTTAGAATTTTATAAAAAAAAAAATTTATATCGGGATTTGTAACTTTAACTTAGCCCGAGATAATTTATGTGTATACTCGTATATAAGATCATTTAACCTGGCGGGCAAAAAATACACCACTCTAGGGGCTTACTGACAAAATTCGTAAAGTGGCTGCTAAGCAGTTTCGTTTTCAAATTAAAATTAAAGTAAATAGAGATTTACAGACTTCAAAAGAATGTTATAAGAGATTGCCTCAATCTAAACCCATTACAATAAATGGATTCTGCTTAAGTTTTTTAAATTTTTGGAAAATAAGTCTACCGGACCTTACCAGTTTTGTAAACATCTACATGTCAGTGCCCTGACTCGTTTAATTCAAATTCACCAACGTAGAAAAGATATTTCTCTCGTAGTTTCTGATATGTAACAAAATTGCCAAAATTTTCAAATGTTATAATTATGTAAAATACCAAACAGTTCACGACGAAAAATTTATTTAAATTCTTTCGTTATCAGTTTGAAAACAAGGTGTGTATTTTTAGTCCGTTGAACTTTTGTTATAATTCGTGAGCTTTTTTAAATTATCGCGCTACCTACTAACAATTACATTTTTTTTATCGTTTCCTAAGTGAGACATTTCTCGATTCAAAAAACTTCTTCGCGAATCAATTATTGAAGTCTGGAATCGAAAAGTGGGAAAAAAAATTTGCAGGTATCTGTCCAAACCGAAAGTTCATTGAACACTTAAACCGTTTTATACCTGACCGATGCCGTAATTCAATTTCTGTTGAATGAAAGCCGCATGATCCGGCAGCAACATTCGAAAAATACGTAAAATGTACGCCTACTTGAGGAGACTTCCCCTTTAAAAATTTTCAAGTTGCATATATAAAGAATCACCTTCATATCATTCGAGTAGTAAGAGTTGGTGCCAGCCACTTTTTAACTGGTTGTTTACCTTAAAACTTACAGAATACAAGCCAAATATAATTCCGTAGTTACGAGTATTTGCCAAAAAGTGACGTCTAGTTTTGACGATTTTTACTTTTCTCGTTCTTTTACGTTTTAGAATGTGCTTTTTTTGGCTGATTCCGATATGATTAAGCGAAGCTTTGACCTCAAAAGAGCATATTGACATTATGTGAATATATGTAAAAAAAAGATAGAATTTTGAAAAACTTTGGGAAGACTATTTGTTATGGATCATTCTGAGAAGATGAGTGTCTTGATATTGTACGTATATACATATTTCTTTCTGCTTTGCTACTCAACTGGTTTTATGACGAAATTTACCCAGAAAGAGAGATTTAAGCCTCAGTTACAATGGTTCCAATCCGTTCCGACAAACTCGGAAGAAAAGGTTTTCCAGTCACAATGATGCCGATCCAGCCATCTTGGAAATAAACAGAACAAGAGTAGAAGACACCGTGGGAGAGAATACTAGTCCTGACAACACTGTCCCACATATTCTGAACAACAAGGAAATCAGGGACGTGGTGGCTGAGATGTGCGTGATAGTTCTCATCGAGCTTCAGGTGTCAAGGGATTAAGAAAGAAACTACCTGAGACAGAAGTGTCTACAGTAACTGGAACGTGCGGACTAGACCAGTTTAAATAGACCTAAAAAAGCAGTTTGGTCGTACGCATAAACCTAAACCGAACCAGTCCATTTGGAATTGTTTTGGTCTTTATTTTGGAAACTTGACCAGTCTAGTACTGAAAAGCGCACAAAAATGCAAGGCCGAAAAATACCAAACCTGTCTATTTAGACTGGTCTGGTCCGCATGTAAACGCGACCATAGACAAGGTGGCATATACAAGATGACAAACACAAGATGACATAAGACATTACATGTGACAGTCAACTGACGAGTAAGCTTCAGCATAAAAATAACATAACAACAAATACGCAATGCTATCGAAACTGCTTTCAACTCATACTGATTGATGGAACCCAGCACTAACTAAGCTCAGATCTGTAACAAGGGAGCTCTTTAATTGGGCCAAAAAACCGTGGGAATCGTACAAAGGGTCGCTAACGGATAATAACCACGAAATTAGGCGTGCGAAGAGAAATTCGTGGACACTGTTCTGTCAGGGTATAAATAACTTACCCAGCAGCGCCAAGAGTACACGAAATACTATCCAAGGCACACTCAAATAAAATGGGCCTATTAGAGAAACTCGATGGCTCGATTATGGCTTTTAGCTGAAACTCATTTGCCAGGATCCTCAACCACAGAACCAAGCAATGAAGAACGGTACACCCACCGTCTCATAGACGAGTATACCCAATATATTGGACTGGAAAAACGCAGCCAAGATCTTCACTGCCAACAAAGATAAATGGTATCTATGGAGTTTTAAACCATTTATCTCCAATGGAGAATACAGGACATTTTACCGCATTTTTGCAAAGAAGAATGAACCAGCTTCTGCCAACGCTGTTATCCATATTCGGAGCAAGCCAAGCATGGGCTGGCGTAACGTTAAGGTGATATACATACCAAAAATTCTAAGTCCTATTAGCTTAACGTCATTTCTCATGAAAACTATGCAAAAGATTATTGATAGGCATATCAGAAATTGAACTCAGAAATCACAACCCCTATACACTAATCAATATGGATACCAATGAAGTCTACAACTCACGCCTTTTAAAACTCGATCACGAAAATGGAGAAATCGATAACGGACTTGAAGTTAGCTGTGGGTTGCTTCTTAGATATTGACGGGGCTTTTGATAACATTGCCTACGACACTATCTGCTTTGCTGCACAAAAGCGTGGCATTGATCCAAAAACCTGCAGTCCGATCAATGCCATGCAGGAGAATAACTTCAACACTAGCTGACTCAACAGTTACAGTCATAGCTACGAAAGGCCACAGGGCGTGGTACTATCATCCATCCTCTGGTGCTTAGTAGTGGACGACCTTCTTCAGGATCTTACAAGATCTGGAATTACGGTATAGGCTTACGTTGACGACCTGGCCATCCGCATTAGAGGTAAATTTGAAGAACTGGACACAGACCAAATTCAAAATACCCTAGCCAGGTTGCAACCTGACGTATTAAAGCAGTTTTGAGTATCAACCTAAAAAAAAGTGTAATTGTTGCATCCAGCAGAAGGAGGTTTAACAAGCTACCTGGGCCTATTTTTTGGAGAATCTCTCGAGTATGTTAGCGACGTGAATTTTCTGGGAGTCAGCCTGGATGGAAACTCCTTTGAAATGCTCATTTGGACAAAGTTCTTGAAAGGACCCGCAATATCTCTTTGGACCTGCAGGAGTCTTTTCTGTAAGAACTGGGAACTGAGATCAAAACTAACCTACTGAACCTACGTGGCAAAAAAACTAAACAGAAAACTGATAAGCTTAAGTTGACAAAATTACCAAGCCTGGGACGATGCGAACCACTCCCACTCTCCCTATATCGGCTGCATTCAGATCAAATCTACTCCAAACTTGTTTGGGCTTGTCTCCAGTGTCTGATTGAAGTCGGAAACCCTCTGTTCTGGTTTCCGACTTCAATCAACCTCATTTGGATGGCAGGATACAGCGGCTACGAAGCTAACAAAATAGCCGACATAATTCCTAGGAAATGTTCTGGCTGGCTTCATGGGACCACATCCATTCTGTGGGGTTCCGTTCAGGCAAAAGTGAACATCCGAAATTGGTGAAAATCACAAAGTACCATTCACTGGGAATTGATAACAAACCTCAAAGCTATTTATGGCGAAAAATTCGGAGAAAAAAACGTCTGATTATCTGAAATTAAGCAAATGTCAGACTCGAACTGTTTTGGGAGCTTTGAGAGCAAAGTATGCAGAATTTGCGATGCTGAAGAGTGAAGACAAAACGCCAGAGCACATTCTTTGTGAATGTGAGGGACTTGTTCACAAAAGGCTTCGTTACTTCGGTCTGTACTCCATGGAACTATCGGAATTCCTGACCATTCCTCTTCGAAAAATACTAAGCTTCATTGAAAACGCAGGGCTTGAAGAGGGATTACAGATAATTCAGGCCCAATTGAGGCTTCAGTGACCTTGCTATCTATATAGTGCTCGTCTATCAACGTAGAGGACGTGGGTTCGAATCTCAATATATGGTAATTATTAAATGACAAACTAAATCTATTAATGCATTGGAAACACAGTTCTCTGAAAGGGAGATTTCGGGGCAGTTCAAACATGGCAATCTTTTGCGGAAATTCAGATCGAAATCTACTAAAATCAGCCTGAACAGCCCTGAAATTCATGTTTCACCACATTCAAATTTCACCACATATTTTACTGTCACATATTTTAAATAAAAATGTTAAATTACTTGCCCGGAATGCAAGCTTTGGAACTTAATAAATTTTTTTATTTGATTAATGCTGAGGCAGAAAAGCGTAAAAACATACAAACAAAATTAAAAATTTTGATACAACAGGCAGCTGCTAAATTTTTTATTAGTCAAACAAATCTCTTCAAGGCGATGTTAAGCCTCAGTTACAATGGCTTCGATCCGATCCGATCTGGAAAATGGACAGTGTTGAGGGAGTTTCTCCATCCGACACACATCTAAAGGGAATTTCGGAACGACTAGTCACAATCGTTCCGTTGATTTGCCGAGATACAAAACAGAGGGGCAAAGTTGACCAACTTTCAACCTCTATCCGTTCCGACGCTAAGGCCCGGACTACATGATCCGTTTTTTTTTCCACTCCGGAAAAAAAACCGATTCCGGACAGTTTCGACTACACGGCGTCCGGAATAAAATGTTTTCAGTCTACTGCGAGCAAGCGTGGTGTGATGAATGCGTTCTGCTATGGAGAATTTAAGCTACGAAGAACTGAAATGTTTGGCGGTCGTTGTAAGCAACAATAAAAATCTGCCAACAGTCTGGGCGTAACTTTATTATTTTATGAGTTGAAGTTCGAAACGTGTTTAATGCTGAGATACGGTGTAGGTTACTATGCGACTGAAAACCTAAAAAATAACGTTTCAAATAGCCTCCTGGGTATTCCTCAGGTAGCCAATCGCATAGTAACCTACACCGCATCTCAGCATTAAACGCGTTTCGGATTTCTTCTTCTTTCTAGCATAAGCCGTTTCTGAGATATGAAAATTTTTGCGGCTTTAAAGCGGCCAGACAATCCAAATGGAGAGGGATAGAGACTTTAACATACAATTTATACATTGGTGTGAGAGAGACAGTCCGAACAGCAAAACTATGGGTAACTGTCAAAAAACAATCCATAATGCTGTTATGACACTGGCTATTTTTGCGGCTTTAAAGCGGCTAGACAATCCAAATGGAGAGGGATAGAGACTTTAACATACAATTTAGATATTGCTGTGAGAGAGACAGTCCGAACAGCAAACTATGGGTAACTGTCAAAAAACAATCCATAACTGTAAAAAAAAGCTGCAACAAAGCGCATTCGAGCAGTGTTTCGCAACATTCTAGCAGTTACTCCAAGAAAAATCCGCTTGCGGCTAGATTTTCCAGCCGCTACCGACTAGTTTTTGACAGTTCGGTACGTATAAATTATGGAAAGTGCCATGTTCTGTTATGAAACGCGCCAGAACCGGTATTTTTCTTAACATACCAGTTGTTAATTTCGTTTACTAGATGCCGCTAGCGTCGCAAAGAGCGGTATCTCTGTCTTTTTATTGTTGTTCGCCTTGTCGCACGATTGGCTATTATTGCACTTTTTTCTAGCGAGGAAATAGCCAGTGTCATAACAGCATCATCAGTTACTCGAGTGACAAAAACACACCGAAAAAAATTCCGGACACGCACTTGTAGTCGAGCTCATACAACTCTCTATGTTCTTGAAATTTAATTCCGGGTAGGTCGAAAAATTCCTGATCAACCGTCCGGAGAAACCTGTGCATGCTCAGGTTTTTTTTTCCGGACGCGCGGTTTTCCGGAGTCATGTAGTCGACGAGCAAAAATCGCATACATTTCTATGGGACATGGTTTCCATTCTTTCCGGAAGGCGGAGCCTATTTTCTCCGGAGTCGAAAAAAAAACGGACCATGTAGTCCGGTCCTAAGAGGTGAATTATTGAATTTCACCACCTCTTTCGCCTAACTCAAAATCAAAATTACACCTCGATAGTGGCACTTCGACGGATATCGGAACGAAATCATTGTGCCTAGCAAATTTTCTCCTCCGAAGTTGCCGGATCGGATCGGAGCCATTGTAACTAAGGCTTAAACGCTTTTTGAGATTTTGAAATCTAGCTGTCGAAATCTGGCGATGTAATTCAGCTATTACCAGGCCAGGGCTCGGCGCTACCCGCTACCTGTAAGAACTCTTCTTCATTTACTACGCTTATGGTAACAATAGCATTTTAAAATGGCAGTTCTGCAGGAAATGCTAGCGAATCGATTTAAAGATTTTGGTGAGTCATCCACAATTCACCACGCAACAACTACTTTCCGCATTTCTTTTCAGATTCAGTAAATAGTCAGCTCAGAAAAAAATCTAACCTAAATATAACATAAGGTATCTCGCATACCTATTTAAGTTTAAGCATTACAAACGATAGCTCATCCAACTGTAGATTAATATATGTATAAAACCTTGATTTCTGCATTTTTAAGCATTTTTATAGCGTGAATGTCTTACACGTCACTGGCTTCTTCTGTGATATTGCCAAGCAACAAGCTCAAGCGAAGCACAACAAGGTAACCGGCCTTTTCAAAGACTATGTGAATGTTCCGAGTTTATACATCAGCGCGAAATCCATTTTATAACTATACACATAACACAGTGCAAAATACAACAACAACAACAACAAAACAATATAAGCTAAGCAACTTTGCTCGATTGCCTGTTTTGTGATGGTTCTTGTTGTTATATCTTTGAAAGCGGTCTATACATGTCTAACGGTAAAAGGTAAAAATTTTACCGGTAGAGTAATTTGTGACTTTCAATGACAGACAGTCACAATCACCGGTATTTTTATTATGTAGGTACCTCACTCATGACTGCTCACTTGCATTGGTTGTCGTAGTTGAATTTAAGTAGATATGCATAACGTGATACGTTGGTGCATTTTTGCGCCTTATAACTTTGCTGAATCGCGGCGCACCAGGAACCTGGAGTACGTTGAGAAGGTGGAAATAGTTGATAAGTTCATCAAGTTTTTATAGTTTACTACTAGTAGCTGCTTCTGAGAGTGTTCTGAGTAAGCAGGAATAGAACCTATCCACAATCTGGTGGCTATAAAATTGCTATTTAGATCACTCAGGTGCAATAAAATCGTATAGAATGTTACATTCTCCGACCTTCTTAACTTCCTTCATAGCTTATCGATAATGAATATGACCTTGAGATATTAAAATGCTTTTCTTATATTATTATTTCTTATATTTCATAAATATGGTTTTTACTTTATTACTTCAATAAAACAGTATTGTGATCGATTTGGTCGAACACGTTTTCACGAATTCCGTCATATCTCTTGGGAGTGATAAGACATTGAATTGGTTTTTACTTCCTCAGGCTTTCTTTATATTTATCTAAAAACTTCTTTCAGGATTTTTTGGTCTTCAACCCCCCAAGTGGGTGTAAGGAGGATGCATACGTTTTTACAATTTTCGCCATATCTTTTAGGTTTGATGAGATATCAAATTGGCTTTAACTTCTTCAGAGTTTTTATATAATCGCCTACAAATCAATTTTTGGATTTTCTGATATCCAACCCCCCAAGATGGGGTAAAGGGGTTGCATGCATTTCCATAAATTCATACATATTTCTTAGATCTGATGAGATATCTAATTGATTTTTATTCTCTAAGGAAAAAGTTCTCTTCAGTATTTTTAGATATTCAGCCCTATAAGGGTGTACGAGGGTTGCAAACTTTTTCACAGTTCACGACATATTTCTTAGGTTTAATGAGATGTCAGATTGGTTTTTACTTTCACGGACTTTTAACATAGCAGCCTACAAACTCATTTCACGATACTTTGGTATTCAACCCCCAAGGGGTGTAAAGGGGTTGCATACGTTTTTACAATTTCTTTGGTTATTGGTTATTACCTCTACGGGCATTTCATGAAAAATCAAATTCACGATTTTCCGAAAGTCAACCCCAAAGTGGATGTGATGGGTTTGTATACGTTTTCACAGTTCGTTATATCTCTTAAGTCTGATAAGGCAGCAAACTGGTTCTTACTTGTATGGGCTTTTAGTGTAAATAATATACCGAAATTCGAGTCGTCTATACTCGGGCTTTGTTTAATCGGCTAAAAATCTATATTTAAGATAGGGGAAGCTACGGAGATATGCCCCACTTTTCGTTTTAGTACTATATTCGCAAAATTATTACGAGTAAGACCAATGTCATAAGCTTTATACAGCAGCTGGTTTAGTTCATAATAAAGAGTAATAACCGTTTTCTTATAATTAATATAAATAATCCTAAATATTATAACAGATTTTGCAGGCCCCTGATAAGAAGGATAGATGCCTAAAGCCTGGGATAGATGCCCCGATGCGCAATCGAGCATATGGGATAAATGCCCAATGGGAAAAGGATAGTACATTTCTAAATTTTTCAATCTTTATTAAGCTGCAAGATGTTTTAAGACTTTTATCACTTTTGAGTTTTTGGTATGGCAGAATGACCCAATTTTTCATCAATTTAACTGAAGATAAAAAAAATCAAGAAACCTAATCAGACATTCATGTTAAATGCCCAGGTAATCATATTGTTACGTGTAAGCCTGGCAACCGTGCAACCGTACAACTCGGTCATTTCACAAAATGAAAACAACAACAACCGAATACCTAGTTGCAAAATAACCCAATCAGAAACCTAGCTGAAGATAAGGCGAAACAACACGATTGTATCTCTCTTCTTATCGAATGCTCTCCAATATACTAGAATCCTCTGAACACACCTTGAACGAAGATCGAAATCGAAGGCTCTGAAGCTTTCGAGAAGATTCCACAACTGAACGAACGTTCAAGTACATCCTAGACTGCAACCGGGTAGTATATAAGCAGGTGAAGCGTTCAGCGAAGACACAGTAATTCTGATTACGTCGACTGTGACAGCCAGCGGGTACACGCGACCGTGTTGAGAGAGAACGAAAGTGAACGAGTCAAGCGATATATGGTATAAGCGGGCGGTACTGCCAAACAGTGCGAATTATTGTGCGATTATAATTCTGTGAATTAAAGTGCGGATTAATAAATTATCACTTATTTTTATTTTAACCGAATTGTGTTTTACTTGAAATCCCGGCGAACCCCTAGCTCGCAACAACATATTAAATAAATAAACATAAAAATTTGTAATTCAATAAAAAATTAAAAGTAAGGAAAATTTGCAATACCGTACACTGAAAGAAAAACTATGTTTATTCCAAGCTTGCATTGACTATATTAAAGTTCTTCTAACTATTGTAAAACAGATATGTTTCCAATGGTCATGGATGTGGTGCTCCTAGCCATAACATATATTTCGTAAAACCATAGTATGGTTGCATTAAACATATATCCGTACTGAAATTTATTTATTTCTCGTTACATGATGTAAAAGTATATTATAATCACGACAACAATATTCTATGATCAGTGGAACCATGAAATTTTATAAAATAATTCCCACAACCATACCAGATATGGTGTGTGCAATCATGTAAGGTAAGATAATAGATATGATTGTCGCAACCATACTATAATTGACATAACTTTGAACGATCAGTGCAACTATAGCATTTGATTAGAGATGGTCAGTACAATCATGTTAGTTGACATATTATGATTGCCGTAACCATACTTTTTGTGATAAGCATGAATATGATCAGTGCGACATTAGAACTAGTGAAAAAAATAATTGAAATTCAATTTTTTGTTTCTATCTAAATTTTTTTGTTAGTTATAGTATGTGAAAGTATGTTAAAGTTTGCTCAAAAATGGTGTCCGAGTCCTCTTTGAAAATTCATATCTCTGGTAATTTTTATACTTTCATTATATATTTCTAGGAACCATGTCACATGATGTTTATGATTGGCGTAACCGAGAAGGTTGCGTGAATCACATACCTACGTTTCCACAACCATAATTTTGATTGAGACAAACATAACATGTTTCCTAAAAACATAACTATGTTACAGAATTTTTATGATTGCTGTAATCGTTCTAATAAAAAACATGGTTGCGTTAATCACACAACTAGGTTTTCACAACCATAATTTTGTTTGAGCCAAACATAACCTGTTTTCTAAAAACATAACTATGTTTCAAGTAACCATGTCACAGGATTTTCATGATTGGCGTAACCGTTATATTAAAAAAGAAGGTTGGGTGAATCACACACCTAGTTTTCCACAACCATAATTTTGTTTGAGACAAACATTGTATGTTTACAAAAAACAAACACCATAGTTCTAGTAACTAAGTTGTAAAAAATTGCTGTAGTTCTATAGTTATTACAAACATACATTCAGCTAGTACAACTGTGTTACATGTTGTAACATGGTTGTGGCAACTATAACCTCAATTATAGTAAGGTTCTCACAAAATATGGTGGCCATAATCATATTTTTTCTTCGAGTGTAGGCACAACATTATTTTTTCGACTTAGAATTAATGCACCTAAGATGGCCGCATTTAAGGGTTATGTCCCAAAGGGCACCTATCCTCTCGGAAAACGAGGCAACTATCCTTT
This sequence comes from Beris morrisii, assembly GCA_951812415.1. Classification (NCBI taxonomy): domain Eukaryota; kingdom Metazoa; phylum Arthropoda; class Insecta; order Diptera; family Stratiomyidae; genus Beris; species Beris morrisii. The sequence goes on from OX638310.1 coordinate 103,559,014, forward strand.
TCGTAGAGGATAGATGCCTGCTCAATTTTAAAAGTATAAAACAACATATTCAGCATAAAACTCGCTTTAACATGCACTTAACATTATACTATGAGTGACAAAACTAAATACATAACAATTTTACTTGAAAAAAAATTAACTGCACTTATTCAGAACAGAAAAATAATTATTTGATGCATTTTTAGACGCGAGAATATTCATGTGCTGAAAAAACAATGAATTGATACATTCGTCGTCAGACAGAATGGGCATAAACGAGAGGTCGCAATATATTACAAAGTTGATGTGATTTTGTTTATGGAAGTTGGATCTTTTAGAACTGGGGCATCTATCCCAGTTTGGCATCTATCCTGAGTTTACCCTATTACAAAATTAACTTTCCAAAAAACTTCCTAATCTCGAAACAACTGATATTATACGATATTGACAGCGTCACGGAGTATGACCCAACTACATAATTCATGTGCTACATCTGGCAGAGGCATAAGCATTCTATCGCAACCCCATTTTAAACGCTTCTCGAACTTTGACCCGAAAAATAATTAAGTTTCGTCCAAACTGCAGTAAAAATTTGCGTAACCTGAAATAAGTTAACAGCAAAAAGCAAAAGGCAAAAAAAAATCCGTCTGTCGTATACGCCGTACGACAAAGCATTCGAAGCCTCGTATCTTACAAGACCGTTGAGATATCAAGTTCAAACATTTTTTGGTGGATAGATTGGACGCACCCCTTTTTATTGGTGAGGGAGGGGGTGATAAAAAAATGTTCGTTTCTATATCTCAGGAACGGCTTATGGTAGGAAGTTTAAATAAGAACTGTAGGCGTACTATAAACTACGGGTGTATATTAGACACAAAATTTGTAGGTGGTAAGGTGGCATGTGGAGGACAAAAATGTGATATCTTCCGAACCAATTACGCTAGAAAGATCAAGTTTGGTTTATGTATGTATATAAGTGTATATAAAACCAAGTCCTTTATCTCAAGAGCCCGTTCAGATGTGATATTGAAATTTTTACAGATGTTAGGTCCCATATAGCCGGGAACATTTTTTAGAGTCGGTGCTATACGAGGTTTGTCTAAAAAGTTCGCTAACAAGTTGAATAAAAATTTTTAAATTGGGTATTGGTACATTGTCCCCTTCAAAATACACCCCGCCGATCCATCGATGTTTCCACTGCTGAAAACATGCTTTGATTTGTTCTTCTGTTAGGCTTTTCAGTAGCCTCGTCATCCCCTTTTTAAAAGTCTCTGTAGATTGTAGATGGTGGAGGACGGTCCAAAAATCCCGACTCACTGCGGCCTCAGTGGGCCTATTGTGATTGTCCTCCCTTATTATAGCTCACTCAGGACGGTAATATCAATAACTTCTAATATGCTCTTGAGTGAGTTAGATATGAGTTCCAATGGTGTTAGGAAGTTATGTCCTAGAAGTCTGAGTCTTCTGTGTGCGAGTTCTTCGCAATGGCATAGAACGTGCTCTGTAGTTTCCTCGTCTTCTTCACACAATCTGCAAGTATCGTCTGAAACCAGTCCAATCGTATGCAGATGCTTTTTAAGCTTACAGTGTCCTGAATTTGCGCGATCAAGCGCCGAACCTAAGATTCCGGCTCAATTTGAGCAAATCGGAGGTTTGTTTCTTGGAGTGGCCTTCCAAGAACAGTTTGGACTGTCTGCATCCCACCGTCCCTGTCCAGTGGAGGTCAGCTTGGATGTTAATCCAGTCCAACAGTCTTTCTTTTGCCGCAGCTGTTGGCATTCGACAGAAAGGCACTGGTTCTGTGAATTTTAAGTCAGCTTCTTTTTTCGCTTGTCCAGGAGTATCACTGTATTAAAGTTCTCTATATCACCCAAATGCCGCCCCCGAAGCAACATTTTGCACTTGGCGAACAAGAAAAAGTGGCATGGTACTAAATCAGGCGAATAGTGGGGAGTGAGGGTGATGTTCGAGCGCTGTGATTGAATTTTTGGCCAAAAAGTCACGCACGACAAGTGATATGTCAGCTGGCGCATTGTCGTGATGTAACTTCCACTAGTTTCCAAATTCGGCCACACACGGAAAACACGCGTTTTCAACCGTTGCAGGACTTCAAAGTAAAACGCTCCATTGACTGTTTGGCCTGGTGAGACGAATTCATGATAACAACTCAAATTTTGTGAGAAATTTTATCGCGATCCGTTGTTCCTCACTAGCGTTAATTTCCATGGCGATAAGAGATGGCGACGCTCGTCTGTGAAAGGGTTTAAAAAAATTCAAAAAACTATCTAACTGACTTGTTGCCCGCTCAGGCACTGACACTGAGTTAGGTTGTAAAGAGAGGGGAAAGCCTACTGGCTTAGGTTAGGTTAGGATGAGAAGGGTGGACTAAAGCAATGTGCCACAGTCCATCACGAGAGTCACAGTGATCTATCGTGATGGACTGTGGCACATTGCTTTAGTCCACCCTTCTCAACCTAACCTAACCTAAGCCAGTAGGTTGTGGTCCATTGTGGTTCCCTCGCTCTACTGGCTTGCTTTGCAGCTAGACAAGTGAGATGCAACAGTGATCTAGTGTCAAATTGTTGTTGTTTAACGTGTTTCAAGAGCGGGACTTAATATAAATATGATTGAGAAAAAACAGTGGCCTAGTGTCAATTGTTGTTGTTTTGCGTCTGAGTGAATTCGATGAAGTCCGCCTTCAACTTAGTCGTTGGTTGTCATCTTCAGTACATATATCTCTATGGTACAATTTCATCGGCTATTCCAGTCTGTCAAATTGCATACAAAAATAAGCTGATGGTGTATCCATTAGTATTATCACATCAAATGGCGGACATATCGAACACTACTTTCAAGAAATGGCGGAATACGTTTTTACTAAACATATGAAACCTAATTAAAGGCAGAATGCAGTGCAGGGGATCGCTTAATACACATGCATATATATGTAGATCGTATACACGTCATATATATTCCAAAATGTACTGAAGTAACTCCCTATGACATGAAATGACTGAATTGGAAATTTGTTGAGAAATTTCCAATATTACGAAATTGTAGGTTTATTAGAAAGACAACCGACGATATTGCGGTTATTCAAGTACGTAATAGTTTGTTGTGGCTAAAGAAAATAGTGGAACATACCGAGAACCGACGGAAACTAAAATGCGAAAAACTTACCTACCTCCAAAACCAACAAGATACTACCGTATAGATACTATTAATAAATTTATTTAATCATATTACTCCAGTATACTACAAAATATGATTGTTGTATGTGCGCCATACTCGCTTGATATGGCTTCCTTCTGATTGATGGAAAGAAAAAAAATCCAAACAATACTTTCAGTTATAATGTAGTTCGATGACTTAGTTTTTCTTTTTCCCCTGACATTCTAGAGGCTAAGGAAAATCTTTCGCTGTTTTCCCTATTTCTATATGTCCGTTGGTTGGTTTCAGTCTTTTAAAGAAACACTCTAACTACTTTTGCAGCATTGACTACCAGTCTTTTGCCGATACTATCAAATTGGAATGAGAAATCTGCTAATAGTCTGGGCGAAACTTTATTATTTTTCGGGACAAAGTCCGGGAAGCAGTTAAAGTCGGGTAGCGATAGGAGTGCCGACGTTACTGCTAAACTCAATTATTTATTATTATTATTATTTTACAAGGAGGACTGAAGGAAGGACTCGCCCAATTTTCAACATATCTGTCTCTTTATCTGGAACCAAACATACCTGTGATTCTTTACCTGTATCTGTCAATATCGTCATCTCTTTTACTCCTAGTCAATGATAACCGATAGCTCACTACTAAATTAACCCAGTCCTATACTGTACATTTTTTAGCGAGGCAAGTATGATTTAACTGAAATACTACCAGTGAATGGTACCCAATAACTGACTGGTAAGTTAACCACGTTGTCTACCTAAAGGCAAATCTTATAGCGCAGAAGAGTATTTAAAAGTTTTTGTGGAAGCAGGATGATGCATCCCGGATAGTGATTGTTGGTTGCCCGTTGGCCTGATATAATAATGGCATACTTAAAATAAATAATAAATTTTGTAACTCGGCTTGGATGAATTGATTGGATCATTGATCATTGTTTGTCAACCGTGAGAAAGTGCTGGCACCTCAAACCCAAAATATGTAAGAAATAAAATGTTAGTTGTAAAAAAAGTCAGTCGTCAATATACCAGTAACGAACTAAGTTCAAGTTTTTTTTTAATTTTAATTGTTAACCGTTTCAACCGTGAATTCCCTAACGGTGAATCAATATTGCATCGAGCATAGAGAAAGATCTATAGAGAAACAAACCCTCGGCCGTTCTCTTCTCTTTTTTTCGATTTCAAATTTCTGCCTATGAAAACTGTGACATCCGAAAAAGCCTTACGAGCCACCAGCTCTAAAAGCTCCATGAGTTGTATGCGAGAAGAGGGGGAAATTCATAGTACTTTTCGCTATTCGTCCATTCTTACATGTACACATGCATGCGTTGTATTGCCTGTTTATTCTCTTTGTATACTTACAAGCAATCGTCAAGTTTCAACTTTGTGGTATGGACTTCAGAATAGTTTCGTACATAATGATTCAACCACGCCCCACTCCCGTACTCCTCAACTCAAGTTCACATTTTTTTTTACAACTGATGGCTCCACTATCACATATCTATATAAGTTCCAAGTTGCTTTCCCCCCCCCCCCCCCCCCCCCTCACAACCAGAGCCACCACCCAGTCTACACACTTAAAAAGTTCAATTTAAAAGCTTAAAGCTACGCCAATATGCGTTCGGACAGACGGACGGCCAGCAAGCGGATATGGGCCACAACTGAACATGAAATAATTTACAACTTTTTCATCAAACCACATCTTGATTCAATCTTATCGTGATGATTTATAGCCGCTCTGAGACGTCAACGAAAACAGTGGCTCAGTCGTTTTGGAGTTAAATCCGATCAAGGGAATCCCAGCCGTACGAGTCTTAAACATAAATTGTATAGATAATGTATACATGCATGTATACTTTACTTTAACTTCGATCGTAGTTGACATTCGGTTATCTCTTTGACCTGCGGACGTTTCGGAAACTCAAAACTAATGAAAATTTTTGGAAGAACCCTACAAAAATTTGCTCGAACTTCAACCAAACAACCGGATTCCAAATTTCAACATCCTAGGTCAAGGCGTTCTTGAGTTATCATGCGTTCGGACAGACGGACGGACGTCAGCTCGATTTGGGGGTTTCGGCAACAACAGCGCTAATTCTGGAAAACGACGGATTTTTTTTAATCCCGCCGACTTTTCAGTTCACAGTCGATTCCCATTCATGGCACATGTGAACATTGAAAACGTCCGGAAACTGCATTATCGATGAACTTTAAAGGCGTCTTTCCCGGGTGTTTGGAACCATATTTTTAGTCAGAAAATTTTTTAAAATTGTACTGTAAATGTGTGTGATGGATCATCTCAAATTTTTCTTTATTTAATGCCAATTACTTTCTGAAAAAACTTCTAAAACGCGACCATTTCATTGCGGATTTCAACTGTCAAATTTTCGAGAAAGTGGCCTCGTATACACGATATAAACACAGGCGACGAACTAGTTCGGTACATGGATCACAACTAGACTAAATTAAACCGACAATTTAAATAATTTGTTATCTGTGATTTACCATTTTTTTAAATCAGTCTTGTTTATGGAGACGACAAAAATGTATGTTTCAATTAGAATATCTCTTTGACATGTGACATTTCACCTGCATGTCAACTTCACATATGACGTTTAAAGCAAAGTGAATTAGTTTAGCACCCTGAATCGTATTAACTTAATACCAAGAACAGTTTAATACGTATTAACGAATGCGATATAAACAAGGCCAGTGAATCGTTCACGCGTTTGCAATAATCTAAAATTGGAGAAATCGCAGTTCGGCGGGTTTCCAGAATAAGGGTGAACATAAATTTCTTTCGTTTCTGTTATATGGATTCCAAACTTTTCGGCTGGAACATCTAGAGTATAAATACGCTGTACCTACTCGTAATCAATTCTAGAAAAACTCTATCAGTCTCAGAGTAGAGGGAAATCCCATTTTATGTCATGAAAAATTAAAAATAAAGTAATCGTGTTTCCATGAATAATATGGCAGAGATCACGACTCTGTACACCAGACCCAACTTTACATATGATAAAGAACCGCGCAAGCGAAGGGGCTTACAAGTAATTCACGAGAAATGCGGAACTAGAAATTGATTCTATACAAAAGCCACGTTTAACGATGACGTTAACCTTGAGAGAAATTGTAACTTGTACAGCAACTTAATGTCACGACAGAAACAGCATCCTTTACTGACGTCATAAAATCCGGACGACGTCATAAGTTTGGATTATGAGCACAGTACCACCCACAGTTGCCCTTACACTCGTACATCTGTTTGCGTAGGTACTTGCAAAGCTTTTCTTAACTCTACCTTGCCTCCTTGCTGCCCATTGCCGTTATGGCGGCAATCTGTTAAGAAGGTCGAACGATTTTAGGGTGGTAGCATACAAAAAATGTGGGCGTCATACAAATCGGGTTCGTTTTAAGTCATAAAGCCCACACACGTTCTATGTCAGTCTAGGAGCTACTTTTGCGCTAATTCTTCCTGTACTAAAGAATTATTGCCGCCTCGCTGAGTCGGAACGTAAGTTTTTCATTGAAACGTGATTTTCTGGGATGAAATTGGTGACGTCGACGGATGACGATGGATAAGATTGAAAAGGGTGAGTGGATGGTGTCCTTGTTCGAAAATTACTCTTATCAAAATATCGAGGACATAAAGAACCAAGCGGGGGATTGTGTTCCACACACAAGTATGGATAGTTGCTTATCATCAAGAGGCACACTTTTCTTTTAGTTGTGTTGTTGTTCGCAAGGCAGAGTAAATCAGCTGTATAGTACCATATGGTACTTAAATTTTTATCATAAGGAGGACAGTGACAGAAATCACATACGACAGTCAAAAATAGTCGATTAGGTCCAGTGCATATTGCACTATTACAGCAATGTCATGTGCGACTCGGCCATATTTAGTAAGTTGCAAGACTATGCCCAGCGATAAATATTCTAATGATTGTATCATTTTTGGGATCGTAGAGATTACAAAGTTTTTATAAAATTAGAAACTTTCAAGATAAGATTACTAATAAAACAATTATATCAGTTACAAAGAAATTAAAAATGATTTACAATTTTGAAATTCCAATGCAGAAGGATTTGATTGACTTGATATGGGATTGAAAACGGCTATCTGAAGTATAAATTTTATTTTTTTTTTGTACAAATATCAACGTATTGTGAGTTAATGATATGGAGTCATGAGCTTTGATACTTAACATTTATTTTCTATCTCTTTTTCACGAATTACACACATATTAGATGAAAGGTAATGCCGACCTCGTCAATTATTAAAACTCGTATACTCCTTGTGATAGGAGCATATTTGTATGAGGGCTACATCAATGGCTACTGACTATGTATGAATCCTCTCACTTTTCTATTTGGTTGAATGGTTTAATGGAAAATTAATGAATTTCAGGGTTTCACTACCCTTTTTTGAAATTGTGACCTATCACAGGTCACAACTGGAGACGACAAACCACCGGTTTTGTATAAAGCGCTTTGAAGCCAAAAACATGATGAGAAGTGAGACAAAACAGGGTCGTTGTTGTTGTTTTAGCGTGAGAGTGAGTGAGACAGAACAGGTTCGTTATGTCAATTGTTGTTGTTTTTGCGTGCAAGTGAATGCGACGACGTCCGCCTTCAACTCAATCGCTGTTTGTCATCTCCAGTATATATATCTCTATGGTCACAACCTACTGTGACTAAAATTTTGTGACTGCGCTTATGATCAAACAGGTTTCTTTTTGCATTCTGGCGCTGCTATCGCAAGAAATGTCACAATTATTTCTCCACGCTATTGGGAAACATGTGAAAAGGATGATGTGCTGTCAGTATTCAATTCGGCCTTTGCAGGTGTATAATGCAAAGTTCTGTGCCGTAGTAAAAACCTAGAAACCGTGGAAGTCTGAAGTAACTCTCAAATGTATTGTATTGTATAATGAAAACGGATATCTTACATTCCTCAACTTTCGGAGTGTGGCTCTTCTTAACGCCCTTAAGTTACCTACACAAAATGCAAAACATTCATCCAAATTGACGTTAAATTACTTTTGTTCAGTTTCTTCCATTAATTACAGCAGCAAATATAATAAACATTAAACATTTTTTTAATATTAAGCATTGAAACTTAACGAAACGTTAAATTCGTTTGCCTGGTTCACCGTTGTGATCACCTGTTTTGCTAGTCACAACTTTGTGATGGTTTTTCGAAACGTCAAAATTGTAGCTTATGCTAAAATATAAAAAGTCACAGATTTTCAAAAATTTTGATTGTCCGCTAAAATTGTGACTGTACACAGAATAGACCAGACAGTCGTTGAATCTTGATAATTTTTCATTTGGCATACCTACACATAAATTCAACAACTCTAATTTTAGAAAAATTACATAGATGTGTCATGAGCTACCTGCTATGTAAATGAATGGAAGAGAGTTTAATACCCTAGACAGACAACGCATTCCTAGTCGAATGATAATTCCGCATCACGTCTGTTTTAATGTAATTGTCTAATAGGTCATTCATTCCATCATTCCAATTACAATTGCGAAATGGTAATTCGGAGATAAATTGATAATTCATTCAAGCGATCGCAACGCCATCTAGCGTCAAGCCTATGAAGCTACCATGAAACTAGTGGAACAAATGGGAAATCAGGTGTTCCACCGTTCAAATTTTTTTATTTATTTCATGTGTGCATTAATTACGATCAATCTTTTAAACGCTTCGTTCAATATTGCTGACATATTAGCATATTACTTTTCTATCACTCTATTTCAAAAGATAATACGTAGCCGTGTGCCAATGTAAAAATGCCAACTTTTATTCAGCATTCCCACAACAACAGTATTTTGACAGAATGAATGTAATTCCAATAGACGTGTGTCAATGTTAAATCTCATTGATCATGGAATGCGAATGATCATTCGATTGCGTCGTCTGCCTAGGGTATAAGAGTACTTCAGTCGGGACAGACTACTGAGTTTTTCGCTACTATCAATGGCTTACCGGACCGCAACTGGAAAGTGACTCTACTCACCAACTGTTTACCTGTTGCAGGTCAGAATTATAATCTTCTTTTTCCAACTGCAACTGTGAAGATCTCGATTGCAACTGTTAAGACCTCGATGTGGCACTACACTTAAGCTAGAGATGAAGGTTTGAGAGAATTGACAGTTGATGTTGGCAAGTCGTGGTGAAAACATCGAGAGGGTTTTGGTAGTAATAACAGAAATTAATTCGAAACAACCCTGTGTATTGTAAAATTCAAACCTCAAACTTCCATTCTTCTCTGAGCGGTTTTGAAACTTTCATTTATCACTGAGTGGTGATGCAACTTTCATATCTAATTCATGCTTTCACTCACCGGATCATCGCTGAACGGTAATGAGACTTTCGTATGTAATTCATACTTCTATTCATCGCTGAGCGGTAATGGAACATTCATATGTAATTATCATGTACCATTAACATTTTAAACATGTGGTATTACTTCACACGTATTCACAGATAGTTTGTCCTAAGCGGTAATCTATTTTCACTAAAAGGTTTCGAAACCGCTCATGATTTCTTCAGATGTGAATCATCGATGTTTGGTTTGTAGGGGAACGGTGTTTAAATCAAACTAGAGTTCCCATATCACCATAGGCTACTACGGTACTGATCACTTTCTGTGTCATGCATAGTTTCCAATTTGGCAGTACCATCACCGGTTCCAAGGCGAACCGTTCAGCATTAAAATTAATGTAATTATTAAGGAGATCTGAACGACTTTGTTTAGAACATTTCATTGAAACTTCTGCTTTATATCCACTAGTCATTGTGATGCCTGTAAAGTCTTTACCAGCAGTACCTACTTATGGTTTACCAAAAATTGTCTCTATGACATTCATGCTAGAAATATTACATTCAGCAGTACACTCAAAACAACAGAGAACAGTTCATTAAGGCAAGAAATACCTGCAAGTTCATTATTATTCGTATTTTTACCTTACCTTACTGCTTCTCGATCACGACCTGAGAGATCTTTTGTTCCTGGCTATTAATCACTCCCTAGGCTATATCTATTCTCTTAAGAAAATATGTAAATGATTTTACTCAGGACAGGAGAGTCTTCGACAGGTCTTCATAGGTGAGAGTAAATCCACCGAAAGGCTGCCTTCTTGATCTGGCCATTGCGTTACAATCGCACAGAATAAGTGATACTTTGCCGATGATTTTAAGGTGATAATTAAGGAAATAATAAATAATCCTCGCGTTACACCTGTTTAAGGAAAGGAATTCCGACGCTCTCTTACGTGAGAAAGTCAGAAATTTTTATTGACTCTCTAAGTCTTGAAAATGAGTTCCAATAATCTTCCACCTGAAGATTTACCCCCTTTAAAATACCATACTTAATGAAGCCCTTACCAAATCCACAGAATGATTCCGGTTATTCGTATAAAAACACAGTATGTCTAAAAGCTGAAACGAAATATCTTAAAGCATTGAGCCAGAACTTTTTTTCGTCGTGCAATTTCGTCTTTTGATGATGTTGATCCCATCGAGAAAGGAATTCTTTTAGCCTCGATTATTGGAAGAAACTCCACCCTTTCACCTAATACACAAGGCCAAACATTCTACCGAATTAGACTTCTCTTAAATTTTTCAACACAGTTTAAAAAAAAATTGTGTTGCAAGAAGTACCTGAATAAACCTTCAAATGTTTCTTGAACCATCCAAAAATTAATTACACCTTAAATAGTCTTATTCCAAAAAGTGGTGAATTGGATACTTGATGAAAGAATAGTCCCTTTTCTGCTAAGGTGAATTGATCAAATTACTCCATCGTTGTGCAACACTATTTAAAATACCGAAGACAACTTTCACCTCCAAAATAAAATCGATAAGAATAATTAAATTATGTTGAAAAAATTATTTTCTGTACTTTTAGATGCTAATCAACTGATCACTTCTGGCTTCTTCTTGGCTATACAACTTTGTCTTTTCACAAGTGCTTCAAGATAGGATTTCATCGCACATGTTGGTGAGTTTCTGTGCCATTTGAGTGTCATCAAAGACTAGTTTTGTGAAATTATATTCAAGACCCCCCCCAATCCTAATTATGCCGAAGTGCGATCGTATACTTTTCACTAAAATAGATGGCGCTACTTATGCAATTTTTTTCATTTCTTGAGCCGAAAAGAGGTTGCTGAAATTTAAAAGGATGAATCGTATATGATATTATATCATCCGATCCGTACCATACTGAGCAACATAAAAATCATATAAAGAGATAAATCCATTAGTGACTTTATCGTCCTCGCGTGAATTCATTTAATCATAAAACATGATCGATGCATCGTAATTTATGGTTGAACTTAACGATTAGGGTTTCACAAGAATAGAAATCTTGTCATACGGGCACGATCAATAAGTTTTTTTTCTTCGTCGGCAAATTAAGTATAGTCACAAAATTAATAATGGAGGAGTACGCTTGAAACGTTAAAGTAGTTAATTAAAAAAATTTCAATATAAAGACTTCGTTTCCATAAAAAAAATATAATCGAAAAAATAGCCTTCTTAGTTTTGAAGAACAACAACACTACTTCATAAATTGTTTATCAAAATTTCCAGGTTCTGAAGGACGGGGTATAAGAAGTGGCGGAAAAGGTTGTTAGTGATAATGATTTTCCAAAAATTCATTCATTTAAGAAAAAAACAAAACAAAATCTACATATGAAAACCTTTTAATATTTCGTGTCTTGGGGGCACTAGCTCTGAAGAATGCAATCGTGACAAAGTGACTAGGTCAAGAGGAATTACGTAAAATGGCTATTACAAAGAGTAAAAGTACTTTTGGTTCTACTCTAAAACTATAAAGGTGTCAAAATTGATTAATCGAGTGGCCACAATAATTGATTTTTATGCTGTACTCTGGCTAAGTATTTTTAAGTTGCCAGGATTACTCGAGACACCAGACAATAATGCTAGTAGATGATGAGACTATTAGATCTTAGTTACATTGCGACATTTAAAAGTTAATGTGTACAAAATTATGAATTCCTAGCTTGAAGCGTTCAAAAGTTGTCAGAAAATAATCTTGAACCCGTATCTTAAAGACTTTTTGTGTGGTAGCCACCCAAAGGAGTAAAAGATTTTGCTCGAAATTCGTTTTTATTCAAAACTAGTTTGTACGAAATTCCGAATTCGTGGCTGTATGAGTTGAGTTGTAGTGAGTTCCGTAAATTGAGTGAAGGTATTTTTACGGGATATTTCTATGGCAGCTACTCGAAGGCTAATGGTATTTTCTTCATAATCATACCATTAGGTCCAACTATTGAAAAACAACGCATGCAAAATTTCCAAGTTGTAGCTTAAACCGTTCTGAAGTTATCGGCCAGTATTCCTGAACATGTATTTTAAGGACTTTATGGATGGGAGCTACTCGAAAGAGTAAAGAGATTTCGCACGCTAATAGACTCAAATTTTGATTTCACTCGAAACTAATTTAAACAAAATTTCAACTTTTAGGCTAAGCGATTTCTCGAGTTATAGTTAGTTCCGTAAATTGAGTGGAGATATTTTTACATGATTTTTGTATGGCAGCTACTCGAAGTATTCATGGGAACTTTTCATATTCATACTGGAAGTTTAAAAAACCAATGTGTCCAAAATTTTAAAGTCGGTCCTAGTTATTGACCAATATTCTCTCACATGACTTAAGGACGTTTTCTATGGCAGCTATTCGAAGGACGATTTTGTCCGTTAACGAGCTTATCCTTACAAATTCGGTCAAATATCCAACATTCTAGGTGCGTACGGACAGACAGACGGACGAACGTACGGACAGACGGACAAACAGCAAGCGGATTTGAGGTCTTTGGCCAACAAATGAACAAAAAATAATATAACTTTTATTTCGACAGAGGTTCGGTTCTATGCGTTACAAACTTTTCGGGCTGGATTAAACTTATAATACTCTATGATTTCATCTAGAGTATAAATACTTTATTATTCAAAAAATATTAAAGTAAAATGTATTGTTACATGTAAGCCTGGCAACCCCGCAACCGTGCAACTCGATCGTTTCACATAATAAAAACAACAACAACCGAATACCTAGTTGCAAAATAACCCAATCAGAAACCTAGCTGAAGATAAGGCGAGACAACACGATTCTATCTCCCTTCTTTATCGAATGCTCTCCAATGTACTAGAACCCTGTACATGAACCACCGAAATCGAAGATCAAAATCGAAGGCTCTGAAGCTTTCGAGAAGATTCCAGAACTGAACGTTCAAGCACATCCTAGACTGCAACCGGGTAGTATATAAGCAGGTGAAGCATTCAGCTAAGGGACAGTAATTTTGATTACGCGACTGCGATAGCCAGCGAGTATACGCGACCGTGTGGAAAGAGAACGAAAGTGAACGAGTTAAGCGATATATGGTATAAGCGGGCGGTACTGCCATACAGTGCGAATTATTGTGCGAATATAGTTCTGTGAATTTAAAGTGCGATTAATAAATAATTACTTATTTTTATTTTAACCGAATTGTGTTTCACTTGAAATCCCGGCGAACCCCTAGCTCGCAACAATTGGTGTCAGAAGTGGGATTTCAAGGATTAATTCGGGTTGAAATCGCGAGTGGAAAAAGTGAAATTAAAATTCTCGAACGGACAAAGTGAGAATTTTGTGCGCTGTGAAGTGAAGTTAAAATTCTCGAACGGACAGGGAGAATTTTGTGAAATCGAACAATCTAGAGTGCTCTAGTGAGCGGTATCTTGAATTAGTAAAGTGGAAAGTTCTCATACGGACAAAAAGAGAATTTGAGTGAATTTGAATCGCGGAAAAACCTTTAACGGACAAATAATCGATAGTGAAAATGCCGCGTTATTTAAAAGACTTAAAACTAATGGAGCTGAAGGAAGAGCTCGGTAGACGCGAATTATCTACAGTAGGGAACAAGTCTGAACTTGTCAGCCGAATGATCGAAGTACTGGAGGCTGAGGGTAAAGACGCAAACAGTTTCGAGTTCCCAATCGAAGAAGCTCGTGCTGGAAGTGGTGAGGAGTGTTTTGGTACATCGGATGCTCTGACGCAGTTAATGCAGCAAATGATGAATAAATTAGATCAACAATCAACGGACCTTAGCCAGAAAATGAACCAACAAAGCCAGAAAATGGACCAACAGAGCCAGAAAATGGACCAACAAAGTCAGAAATTAGATCAGACATCAACAGACCTCAACCAGAAGCTAGACCAGACTTCAAAGGACCTCAACCAAAAATTAGAACAGCAGTCAATAGACCTCAACCAAAAATTGGAGCTGCAAAATAATAAAATAGACACCATAGGTAAGATAATTGAAGAAAATGTGGAGAAGAAACTTCGAGCTTTTGAGGAAAAGACATCAGCGATTGTAGAAGAAGTCGAACGTCTAAAAAGGGACTTTGATAACGTGAAAACAACTGGAGTCATCAAAACAGAACATGTTACACACAAAGATCTCAAAGCTCCAATCTTCGATGGGCAAACACCGTGGGCTATCTACAAGACCCAATTTGAGGCTGCCGCGAGAAATAATCATTGGAATGATTTGGAACGAGGAACGGCTTTGATATTGGCGCTAAGAGGTCCACCAGCAGAAGTTCTCCAAACAATTCCGCAGGAGCAGCAACAAGATTTTTCGACGTTGGTACAGACATTGGATCTTTATTACGGCAGTGACCACATGCGAGAGATCTACAAGATGCAACTCCACAACCGAAGTCAAAAGGATGGCGAGACATTGCAAGAGCTAGCGCTCGATATAGAACGACTTACGTTGCTTTCATTCCCTAATGTGCAAGGCGAACAACGCAGTGATTTGGCTGTCTTCACATTTAATAATGCCGTACAGGATGAAGAACTACAGTTGTCATTAAAATTGGCAGGAAAGAAAACGATTGGCGAAGCCTTAGTATATGGGCTTACGTTCGAAGCTGCCAAGCAAAGCTCGCGGAGTAACTACCGAGTCCGAAAAATGACAGAAGAGTGTGTATGTCAGAGAGCAGAGTACACCAAGCGGAGCGAAGGATCTGGTGCACCCCGATGTTGGAATTGCGGAAAGGCGGGACACTTAAGTCGGGATTGCAGAAAATTATCTAGATCAGCGGATTACACTGGAAGAGCGATACCCCACCATTGCCGCAGTGAGGGTACAGGTCAATGTTACGTGAGTCGGAGATTGGAACACGCTAGGCTCAGCGTTCTCCGATGTTGGCATTGCGGACAGGACGGCCATTTACGGCGTGATTGTTGGCATCTAAGAAGAAACAGGAATAATTACGATGATCACACTTCGAAACAACCACTATGCAATAGCTGTAATGATGGGGAAATAACTGTTGACACCGATTGCCGGTGGAAAGGAACCGAAAGACAAGGCAAACGTCGCGGAGCGTTGCGATGTTGGAACTGTGGACAAGAAGGACACTTAAGGTTTGATTGTCGAAATCCGAAGAGAACAACGAATTATTGTTCGGATTGTACTGCCGAACAAAGGAATACCAGAGGCGCAAAGCTGCAGAGCCAATTAGAAGAGACAGAAATTGGCTGGCGAAATCAACATCAGCGTATTATCATGCAGAGTAGTCAACAAGACAAAGAGGTCGTGGGGAACTTGCGACGACTAAAAGTTTGTGATCAACAGCAGGCGAAACATTACCGAACTCGGGACAAAATCTGTTCGACAAATAATCACCAGAATGCAGAGCGTTGTCCACGAGCGAAATCTTCCAGCTACAGAGATAGCGATCTAGTATTGTTACACAGCACTCGAAAACAGAGGGAAACATCGTCAAAACATCAGTGCAATTGTAAAGGATGGCATCGAATCAGTACGCAACTAAAGGAGGGAGTACCACGGACCAAAATGAAAAATGACGTCACTGACGGGGGAGCTACTCTGTTCGGGACGAACAGAAACTAAGGAGGGAGTAATGTTACATGTAAGCCTGGCAACCCCGCAACCGTGCAACTCGATCGTTTCACATAATAAAAACAACAACAACCGAATACCTAGTTGCAAAATAACCCAATCAGAAACCTAGCTGAAGATAAGGCGAGACAACACGATTCTATCTCCCTTCTTTATCGAATGCTCTCCAATGTACTAGAACCCTGTACATGAACCACCGAAATCGAAGATCAAAATCGAAGGCTCTGAAGCTTTCGAGAAGATTCCAGAACTGAACGTTCAAGCACATCCTAGACTGCAACCGGGTAGTATATAAGCAGGTGAAGCATTCAGCTAAGGGACAGTAATTTTGATTACGCGACTGCGATAGCCAGCGAGTATACGCGACCGTGTGGAAAGAGAACGAAAGTGAACGAGTTAAGCGATATATGGTATAAGCGGGCGGTACTGCCATACAGTGCGAATTATTGTGCGAATATAGTTCTGTGAATTTAAAGTGCGATTAATAAATAATTACTTATTTTTATTTTAACCGAATTGTGTTTCACTTGAAATCCCGGCGAACCCCTAGCTCGCAACAGTATGCTACTGTCTTTGATTCTGCCAACTTTTAAGTATGAAGAGATCATTAACTACCATACCATAGAAGTTAGTTAACTACCTATGCGTTAAAATAAATGGTTTAAAAAATGACTTGACTTTTAACCCTTTTCTATAAAAGTGGTAACTTACTTTCCTTCCAACCTCTACATGATCTAAATTTCATGCGATTTTCCAAGCAAGTTGAAAGAAGGCATTTTCTTTGGTCTTTAAATAAGGTTTATGAAATATGACAGAGTGTTTGACCAAATAATGAACAATGTAGAGAATGAATCCTGGACCAAACTTAAGGAGGTTATGGATTTTTTTTTTGGAAACAAGCACCTAGACTTCAGAAACATTGTAGACCATATGTTGAAGGAATTCTAGAAACTCGAATGCAAAAGTTCATTTTCTTCGACTACTTTCTTGCAAATGTTGGAAATATTAGAAAAAAACAGGGAAAACGTTTCTATCAGGACATAAAAAATGGAAAAACGGTACCAAGGCAAAATATCATTGCTCAAAAGCGCAGGTTCTTTCAGCACGATATTCCAGATGTTCAGTCTACTAAAAGAAAACGGACGAAACGGAGTTTTGAAGAAAAAGGAGAAAGGTTCCCCTTAAAGAAGCCAACAGCTAACTAATTTTAAGAAATTTGGACTTTTTAAATAGGAGGTACTGCACATTGAGAAATAAAATAGTTCTCAGGTTAACCAATGTTTCATTGAAAAAATAAAAATTTTCGCGTTTTCCGTAATGGGCAATAACTAATGACACCATTGAATTTAGAAGGCCGCAATTGTATGGAAAAAGCTATAAAATTTAAAACAGGAATTTCAAAGATTAAATTTGTAGGCCTGCGTAATTAATTAAAAAAAAATGTAATATATTATTCATATATATGTTTATTCAACGTAATTTAATATAATTAACCCAATAATCATTATTTTTCATGCGTTTTTTTTTATTAAATATTGACGTGATTCCACTTTTTAATTAACTGGCGTAAAGAAGGAAGTGCAACCTACGCCCAATGATAAGGTATCTACATATGCGTATCTATTTTTCAACAGGGGGCTATGATGTAACAACGTTGCAACGTTCGAATAGACAGCGCCGACGAACGCAGACCAGTTTGATAATCCGTACCTATGTCGTTCGTGCGTACACTGAAAGTTGAAACTGGTCTAAAAATCGAACGTAATTATCAGTCAGTTTGAAAAGTGAACAAAATTTCAAAATCTATTTATTTTCAAGATTATTGTCTCGTTGTCTGAAAATGTTTCATTTATTATTTGGTGGCAGTGATAGTGAGGACGAGGTACGAGTGTTGAGCTACGTTAAATATTCAACTTGCACTTTGTTGTTAATGACAGGGTTTCTAGGCGTAGCTCTAAAATTAAGAAATATTTTTCACATAAATAGATAGATTTCCCGAATCGAAGGATATCGATTCACTTTCAGTGCAAATGCGGCTTCCGATATGAGATAAAAGCCTTCGGTTAAAATAAAGCTAATAACAAGTTTTAGGGCAACATATAACATTACTTTGAAAGCATGAAATGCTGAAAACATACGTTGCCAATCATGGAAACTATTTTTTATTATATTTTCATTATTTTTCCGCTGATATTTCAATTAGAACAAACCAACGTCGATCTTAACGTCTGCCCTCCACGGCGTCGTACAATGAACTGTCGTTGAAATGTCAAAAACGGCGACAACGTCAGTGAAGTCGGCAGCGGATGACGGAATGCATCACATGGCCACAGGATTACTTGCTAAAATTAATAAATCGAATGATTTTTGCAGTAGCGGAAATTAAGAGTCATATTTGAAAATTGTTCTCCAATGGGGACCACCCGATTTAATTACAGGGACCCCGTTACGTAACTACTCGTACTTGCGATTACATAAATCAAAAAAAATATTTATGCAATTATCATAATTTGTTCAGAAGTTGTGAACTTTTCTTCCGCGAAGCATTGATTCTGGATTACTGCGTGTCGCGTCGCATCCTCTTCGAATTGTGGTCGTCGAAATCAGGAAGTCTATTCATGAAATTTCTAAAACGAATTTCGTGCTTCGAAATAACAAAAACATTTTCTGGGTGATCGGTGTGTTAATCGCGGATTATAATGACACGGAGTGATCATCAATCTTGAAAATTGGCATTCACAACAGTATTTGCTCGCAATATTAACGCTGTATATGGTTTTTTGACGCTTACAATGTAATAGCAATAGTTTGTTGATCAAAATTTGCAACCGCGATGCATCTACGTAGCGCGTTTTAAATCGTTTTTCGAAAATTCTCGAAACACTTAAATCGTACGAATAATAGAGAAATTTTTCTTTGGTTAATACGAGTACCATGGTCTTGTCGCTATTTAAAAACTACTTTCACAAATTTTTTTTTTGCTTTTAAGTCGACCATCGTCGCCAGAATGACTAGGAGGCCGTGACATTTTTCATCAGCTTTTTTTTATATTCTACATAATCGAGAAATGGCCCAATTTTAAGCAAGCGAGCAATTTAGATACAGGTTTTAAAAGAAAAAAATTGATATTAATTCGGTTAATTTAAACTAAAAAGAAAAGATGTAAATCTATGGAGTGTGGTAATATTGAAATATTTGTTCAAAACCTAAACGAATTTCAATGATATAATATCGAAGGAGGAGGATCGATCGTGAGACACGATGATTCTTATGCAAATTGTTGAATGTATTTTCTCACTGTGGTTTAACAGAATCTTCATGTTGATTTGGAATAGACTTCAATGTTTTATTTTAATGTGATTTAGGAATTCTGTTGAGAAAGATCAAATTTTCACGACTTATTCTGCAATAATTTTGCAATAAGTCTGAATAATTTTAATTAGATATAGCGCAGTTTACCATTGAAAATCGTCCCGAAAAGAAAAAAAGCCAAAATGCAGCGTCAAAATTGTTCTACAGTGCCTCTATATCTGTACTTTTTTACTAATATTACGAAGAGGTAAAGCTTGTGTTTTTGCGATGATTTCAAAAGGCACTGAACGGATTTTGATGGAACTATCACTTACAGTATCATTGAAGAATTGGGAGTGAAATAGATTATCACGCTAAGATACAAGGAAGCTGAAGGACGAGAGTGGCTTTATACAAACGTTGCGAATTTTGGAGACTAGAAAGAGGTAAAAAAAAGAAATAGAATCGGTTTATATCTTCCAGTCGCGCATGTGCTTTAAAATTTGACAAAATTTGAAAAAATTCACATTTTTACGATAATTTTTAAATTAGCCTCTTTCAAAAACTTATGAATTAAAACCCCAAAAAATAATGTTAAATATTATTTAAATTCATCAACATTACCCAGTCGCGCATTGCCTTCAAAGCTAATGAAAATTTGAAGAAAAAAAATTCAAATAAAGGTAGATCACAATTCAAGGAAAAAAATACTAACAACTTACATGTTTTTTTTGATTTTCTTTGTTGAATAAAAGTTTAAATGTTTAAAAACAAATTTTTTTAGACCATTCGTAATATTTATAAACATATTTTTTTTTATTTGAAAAACTAAGTTTTTGTGTGAAGAGTTGTAAGTCCAAGAAAATCATGTTGAACAATTGAACACCTCCGTTTTCACTCATTTTGAAGGTACTTTGAAATCTGATTTATGGGCGTAGTTAGGCATGGTTGACTTTGGCAGGAGAGTCGTTCTTATAAAACCATCTCTAGACTCAGCTCCGCAAACTTTTCCTGAGGCTTCTGTTAAGAGTTTCACACATCGTTCAACTGCCTGTGTGTGAAGTGAAATGGGAATTCATTGAGTGTTATATCCCAATTAGAGACTGTGTCACTTTGAATATGTGATTTAATCTCATTTCTCGTCTTTTAGTAATGGGGGAGAAGATAAATCACAGTCCATCTAGTTAATTAGGTCCGAGTAGTCTTGAGCCTTGAAATTGAATTTCGGCGGCATGAATCTCGCCTTTAGAATTCGTCGAAGTCCGAGCTCTCTTATGTGTTTTGTATTATCTTGTGTCACTGCTAACATTAAGGGCTATCATATACTGAAGACTAAACAGTTGGGCAGTTTAATCACATCGAGCCTCGCATACTCTTACCTGTTCAACTAAACTATTTAGTTGATGCCCATTCGCACATCACTCAAAAAATCACCGACCGATAGTTATTAATTGGTATTCGTATCAACCTATCATCACCGCTGGCAGAGTATTAATGCTGTAATCTGCATCACACCAGACAGATCTATTTACATATTACACACAAGACACGACCAAATGCAGAAAGAAAGCCGGTTTGTGAGATTTTTAATTTAGTCCGTATGCGCATGTCCATCATAAACCGCAGTGCATATAGAGGTCAAAGCGATTCTTTAGTCGCGCATCGATGGAAAGCGACCTGGCTAGCCTATTAAACTGTTTAGTTTGGACGAAACTAAACTTATCAGTGTGCGGCCCTTCCATATAGTCATTCAACTAAACTATCGCGCGATTAAAAGTCTCTAGTCTGCGGGTGCACTAAATGCTTTGGATGAGTGAAAAGCAATTTCGTTCGATCACAGGGTCGACAATATTACGTAAATTTGATTGGTACACAAGTTTTGGTCCGTCTGTAAAGAAGTTACTAGTATTAATACTAATCCACAAAATAAATAAAGGGTTATTCAATAGGGACATAACAATTTTGTATTTAAATAAAACACAGAGTAATTGAGATAATTTCTAAACGTTGCTCGTTCGTGAACTTTACCATGATAAAAATGTAAACCTTTACTGGCGTTTTGACATTGACAGACCAGCAAAAAAGTTTAAGGGTGTGTTTGTATTAAAATACAAAATTGTTATGTATCTATTGAATAACCCTTTATCTAGCAATCCGGGCTGTGAGCGTGGTGGTGTACATTTAGATAAGACATAAAGACATAAATTCCTAAAATATACATTTTAATAAATAATAAAGATGCTAGACGTCTCCTTTTTTTATATCGACGCAAATATAAACTTTCTTAACTAATTTCTTATCAAAACAGGACTTGAAAGAATAAAACACTTGTTTTTCGTCGGTCTCTCAGAAACAAAGATGTGAATTGGGAGTTACTGAAAGATTGATAGAAAGCTTTCTAAAAAATTTAAAATTTTAATTATTTTTTGGAAATTGTGTCGAATAAAATTGGTGATAACAACAAAGTATCCGTGATATTCGAAAAGCGTGTGGTGATTGATTTCATGTCCATCAATTTTTAAAATAAACGTTTATCTGTTTATTTTATAGATAGATTATGGACTTAGTAGTCAAAGGGCAGTCTATCGATGTCGCTAAACTTTGCAAATTTTTCAACTGATAATTTAATGAGCTAATTGAATTTTCAAGTACATACTTCTAGAAAAAAAACTCGACAAGATTATTGATTGCAACATTTAACGTATTTCGAATGTGTTTCTATACTTGTGTGTTCATCATACATCCCGTGTAATCACTGTACTGATAAGGTTAATATAATTTTTATAATTTTTTTTTTTTTGGTTTGCGTGTTTTTCATGATTATCAAAATCCGTGCACCATATTTCAGACAAATTTTTTATTTAAACTGTAGGAAGTTTGATATTGGGTATGGAAACTGGGTACTTGTATATTTACTTTTCCATCTTTTCAAGTTATTACATTTCAGATAGAGTCGTGTAAAGTAGTGTGCAGGTTATTAGTGTATCAAACATCTACTTCACTCAATGTGTCTGTGACAGATTCTAGGCGGATCTAGTAACTGCTAAGATTATTGCATGTAATACATTTAATGCATCATGGCTGGATTATGTAAGCTAGTGAGTAATGTAAAACTGCTCCTACGGATTGGCATAGAAACTTAATAGCAGGTTCACGTAGTACAGTATTATTCCATCCTTTAATTAATTTGGCAAAATATTTCAATCGGGATAGGTAGGTAGGTACGCGTGGCTGCCCATGATAACACGGAGGATAAAGAGGTCCGTTGTGTTACCGCAGGATCATTAAATCCGGTCCTACATTTAGAGCTTACAATCCTTAGAACCCAACGGTTCAGGATTTTTGTGACCACCGTTGCAGCAAGGTCACTAAGCTGGTGAAGAAGTAGGCTCCTAGATGAGCTTTCATCCTAGCGGATAGAGCTGGACAGATACAGAAAAGATGAAGGACTGTCTCCTTCTCCTCCTCATCCAGGCAGCTATCGGGATAAGTAATTAATTAATTAATAACAATATAGCGTAATAGGATTTTACTTAACTACCCTACTAGCAAACTACCTTCCATAAGGCCATACCGAAGCTATTTTCCTGCCTCGTCGCCTCGGCAAGGCCTTATGGAAGGTAGTTCATTAGTAGGGTACCGTGGAAGATTGAGCACAGAAGATCCACAGCCAACAACTAGGTATATTGGTTAGAATTGAATAAGTTCCGGGAATGCAACTTGGACGTGCATCGCACATTTGAAATTTTTTTCACCAACATATGTTTCTGATTGACTTCGATAAAAACGAAACTAGTGACACTCGTTATCGCTGAATATGCAAGTATCGTGATAACATTGAAACGTTTTAAAGAAAAGCACAAGTGTTGATAGAGCGATGATGGACATCTCTATAAATGTTAAGATTCTATACAATTAATTCACATCGCACAATCACGTTATGACTGAATGCAAATATAATTCCAGCAATCCAATCTCAGTAAAAATATCACTAAAACGAGCCTCACCAAAAACATATTTTTAAATAAGTGCTTGAAAGATACCAAATCGTTGGATCGATCTATTAAAATCTATTCCTTTTAATGGTCTTATCCGCCACATAGATAACAACTAATTCAGTCAAACATACTCCTAAAATAGGAAAATCAAAAATAAGCAAATTATAAAACAGTGTTTATAATCAATCGTATGATCTTGTTTTTAAATATTTGATGAAACTGTCAGGCAAACAGTAAACTAATTGGATTTTGATTAATCACAAATAGCAAATTGAGTTTGAAAATAAATATGTATATGCTACATATCTACCTTCTCTAAATTATGACTGGAATTGGTCTAAAGATCATTCAACCTGAAATAGTGTTTGTTTATTTGATTGGGGGTATAATCAATAATTCTAAACTTTACTTGCCATTTTATTATCGATTTTGAGATTAGCGACTGTAACGAGATTAGTATCATGTGATGAAAATGGAGTGTAGGTTATAGACGAAACGACTTAAGACTACCTGATACAATAGACTTGTATCCTGTATATTGAAAATATCCTTAAATCAACTTCCTGTGACGATGTGACGTGATTATCTTTATGCAATCCAGTATCCGTACTATTGCCGATTCTTTTGAAACTTTGTACATTCGAAGAATTGGAGAAACTAAAATTATAATATAAAATTTCTACGCTTAAAAAAAGTCATGCATCAAATTGATGAACGCCTTTCTTCAAAAAGGATGTAACGTGCATCATGTTGCTGAATTCTTTGATAAAGCTATTTGTCAAAATGACGAAATTACAATCATTGACATGATCGTGAATATATTTGTGAATGCTTCCTAACTGATGAACAACATCATCGTCTGATAAACATTACATAAAAGATTATTTCCTGCGCAAATTGTGTTCCAGTGTGAACATAGGAAAATTTCGGAAAATATTCAGCAATTGATGTAAATAAGCGCTGACCTAATGATAAACATTCATCACCGACGATTTTTTTTTATCAAATTCATGATGGATTTGACGAACATTCATCATTTAACCAGAAAAGAGCATGTTTCGATCAGAAATTGTAAGAACGCCGTCAGTTTTATTTTTACATTAGAAATAGATTTGTCAGAATATTATCGATTATGTCGCTTATTGAAAGTTCAGTCTTTCATTTAAAAAGTAAAATCTATTATATATTAAATTAAAAATAGATTTGTCAGAATCTGCAAAATCCGCTTGTCTTTCATTTGTGCCGTGCACTTTTCGAAATTTGATCAGTTTTTCTTCTTAAAAACCTACTTAAAATAATGTAAAGCAACTATATATTGCAACTCCATAAAAAATATTATTTATTTTTATTGTACCTCTATAACTAGTATATACCAACTTTCAGCTATTTATTGTAAGTGGTTACTGATCCCACCAACCAATATTTTTCATCCAAAATATCTCTTCACTTCTCTGCTCACACCCCCGCCCCAAAGACCCAACCCAAGGTGATTACCATAAAAAAATGTTTGCTGTAGCTCTTCGTCGGTATGTACGTTCATCAAATGATGCAAGTGTTCATCAATGTTGCGTTGTAGCATTCCGTTAGTATGATGAAAAATTCATCAAATAATGAAATTATTTATCGAATTTTATAGTTGCAGTTGTTCGTCAGTATTAAGAAAAATTCATCAAATGACATTAATATTCATCAAAATTTTGTAACGTAATATCATCAATGTTCGTTAATAAAAATAAAATTGTCAATAAAGGAACATGTTCATCGTTGAATATGACTGCATCAAATAAATTCACCCGTTCATTGGACCAAAATTTATGAATGTTTTCATTAGTTCAGTGAAAAAATTCATTATTATGAGGTACGAATTTTTTCGTACTATGTTAAGTATTTCGTGAAAATGATGTCCTAGTCTTTGAAAATTCATGTCTCCGTTAATTTTGAACATAAATACAATAAAAATCCAGATCTAGGATCCCAGTATGAAGCAACTCCTCTGACGGCGAAAAACAACCAAAAAATTGGCTTCTTTGGTCCCTTTACCATGACAAATTCTGTTGACTGGATTTGATCTCGTGCACGTTGTGTTACAGTCAAAAGTGTTTCGCGAATTGGTGGATGCAACCTGCGATTATAATTAGCATGTATCCTAGCGAACAACCAAAATTGTCAAATTGGTTGAAATATGAGGTGATTTTGTGTATTATGACAATTTTCACCGAATTATAATTCGCGGTAATTAGTTACGGTTCTATATCACACATGTAGGAAAATCCTCAGCAATACCAGTAGTTGTAATGGTGTTTCTGATAGATGGCATGATACACCCTCTGATGAGTCAATGCAATACGTTGACGAAACAGCTTCTTCGGATCTAGTGCAACACAGTTTTAAAACTATCTTTCCAGTGAAAACTTTTCAACTGTCATGTCCTCAATGGCAATAGCCAGAGCAACGATCGATCCAAGTCAGGATTTTCGTGTTGGTGTTTCACACAAAGAGCTCCTCTGACGCTAGTTTGTTTCTAGATCTCAGGTACCGCTTATGCTTGGAGGCTGAAACTTGGAACTTATGTGTTATCATTAATAGTGGACCAATTTGGAAAAAAATTGGTTGGTGAGGGGAAACAATGCGTCCGAAATTTTGTGGTTGTCTTGAAAGGATACCAGAAGCCTAGACAAGGACTAACGGGGGAGGTGGAGCACGGAAGTGTGGGACAGACATTTTTAAAAAAAAATTAAATTTTTATATCTCCAGAACCGTACCAGATATGATCTTAAAAATTGTAGAGTTAAAGCCCAGTAGACCTGTAGCTGAGAAAAAAAAATTGGGATGCGGGTGTAGGGGGTGGAAAAGAAAAAATTTGATTTTTATTTCTCGAAAACCGCGAAGGATAGAAAGCTAAAAATTTACGAATATACAGAGCCACTATAGGGGCATCAAGAAAAAAAAATTTATAGCGCTAGCAAGGTACGGGGGTGGTTTTTTATATCTCAGAAATAGCTAATGCTATGTAGATGTACTACATGAGTAATTAAAGTAAAAAAAGTTCAGATTTTCATTGGCGTACAAAAAAAGTTCCATAAAAAGTCGAGAAAGTCGAAAATGTCGAGTTATCAAATTAATTTTATTTCTGCGGGCTTTTTATATAAGCGGCTAGTAACGTTTTTCCAAATTTTTTGATATGCAACCACTAAGAGAGGGGTGTAAAGTGGTTGGTTACATTTTCACGAATTCCGATATATTTATTAGGTCTAATGAGATATCGAATTCACTTTCACATCTAAAGGATTTCAATTTAAACGAAGAAAAAATCGATTTAAGCATTTTTCGATATTAAACCCCATAGGGGATGTAAGGTATTGTTGAAGTTTACACGAATTCCGAAAAATCTGTTAGGATTATTGCGATTAAATTCGCTTTTTTTCTGTGAGCTTTACATATAATGTTCTTAAAACTAATTTTAGGGTGTGACATGGTTGTGTAGGTTTTTACGGATTCCGACATATCACTTAGGTCTTAGGTGATATCGAATTGTTTTTTACACCTAAAAATCACTATGTAAATAAATAAAAAAAATCTGCCACACAAAGTTTCGGTGATAACAAGGTCACACATGAGGATGATTTCCCAAGGAATGAACCATTTATCTGCTAGCCAATTAATTTAAAGAAATTAAAATTCTTCAATTTTATGATTTCATGAATAGTTTTATTACTTTTCGAAAATTGTATATCTTACACATACTCGCAGAGAGCTTAGAATAACCATTTGTTGTGTAGCGGTAAAAAATCATAGATACGATTTTATCGTATACCTTACCTTCGCCTAGATGTAGAGGAATTTCCAACTGCATCTTTTTTCACTTGACCAAATTTAGTGAAAATGTGAGTGATATAAACGAGGGGAAGAAACAAAACTATGGTGTCGCTCCGCTTCAGTTCCGACTCCCAAAAAAAAAAATCAAACCGAAAAAACAACAGCACTGCTACTTAAAATGTTAATGCGAACCGGTTGTGCGAATAGCATTTGTATGGAAATGAAGTTCGGAAGTGGATAGAGCATTTTTGAAGATGGTGCAAAGCCCAAATTTACCTCTTGTAGATTTTTGATCGAAAATGTGATATTTAAAATTGAAATAACAATTTTCATTGTTCTAGTTAAATTTCTTCGAATTGCAAAAAATTCCGCAAATATGATATTAAATTTTAGCTAGACAACTTTAATTAGTTTATCAGTCTTGGTGGTGGTGGCTCGCAAACTGGTAACCAGGTTAAGAAAAACTACTTAGCGTGATTTTCCATTACAAGTAGGCAAAATCTTTGACAAAGTTCAATAATGTTCGAGAAGAATCACTTTTCCCATTATCGATTGCTCTTACATACACCACCAGAACAGCTAGGAAATCCCTCGACTTTTCTCGCATGCACTGAATATTCGGGAAAGACTACACAAAGAACGACAGAGTCTACAGCCGACAGTAATCATAGATATTTTGATAATAGTGATCATTGCTACTATACTTATAATGCTGACAATAGAACTGAAAATTTGAAAATAACAGGTCTAACAAGAGCGCCAAGAGACATACAAAATAAAATCGTTTTTAATACTAATTTAACACGGTAGAGTAAGCAGTAAACAAACATGTATGTAACCATTATGATTAAATTTGAGGTAAACAAAATAAAGACCTATATTAAATACTTGCATTCAAACAATTTTTT
Organism: Beris morrisii; assembly: GCA_951812415.1. Classification (NCBI taxonomy): domain Eukaryota; kingdom Metazoa; phylum Arthropoda; class Insecta; order Diptera; family Stratiomyidae; genus Beris; species Beris morrisii. Next base: position 103,587,127 of record OX638310.1, read on the forward strand.
TGTGATTATTTGATTGTGGTGGTGTTTCCTTTAGCCCACAATGTAGGGCGTGAGCAAATTTTGCTCTCCACTTCTTTGTAATCCAGTTTTTCAATTACAATTGCATAAAATGATAAAAATTTCACTTTTTACGTTAAAAAAAGCAACCATCGTTGAATGAACAAAATCAGCTGAAGATTAGTTAGTTAGTTCAGCTCGGCAACCCTGTTGATGAGCGCATTTCTACAGCAATATATGTTTGTTTTCATAGGTACTGATGAGCTGAGTTTCGCTCAGCTTACCTTTCTACACTTACGGTCGGTCCAATCGTGATCATACAAATGTCAGTTGTGTATTTTATATGTAAACAGAATAAAAATCGAATTTTTATTCAAGCAGTAGCGATCTGGAAATAATTGTTCACTCCTCGTCCTCATGTATTTCTGCAAATTACAATATAAATATTTGGACCTCTGCATCAACTCTGCAGAGCGGTACAATTTTCTATGAATTTTTCGGTGCGCAAACCTGATCCCGGACCCCATAACTCTAACGATTAGTGCAATAAAAGTCGTTTTTCTGTTGCAGTAGTCGACGAACAATGGAATTTCATTCCAACATGGCCAGTGTCCACCGGTAAGCCATAATTCACATGTAACTCAGTCGTACTCGATGATTGAGAGGTATCACAGAAATCTCATAATTCCATCCCTTCATTGATCGTACGTACACCAATTCAAGCATAAATCTATTCTACCAGTCCGCGACGATTACGGCAAACTTCATATGTAACTCAGGCCTACCCCTCATAAATGATTGGTAAGGTCTAGTTCATACTCATTTTATACAATATGTTCACTGAAGTGAACGTATTGCCATCTCGTTCTTGTTCATTCGAATTTTAAATAGAATTAATATTCTCGTTTGCCTAGTTGCTAGCACACATTAGTTTACTAATACTGAGGTCGTGGGCGTAAGCCTAAGACAATAGACCACTGGTCGCGGTGCTTGGCGGTATCCCTCCGCCTCCGATGAAATCTAAGCCTAAGAAAAGAAAGAAAACCGTAGTCTAAAAAAATTATGTAGAAGCAGTAACAGTATCACAAGAAAAGTGATTTTGGCCCATGCTTCAAAAGGTGTTATTATAGAAACTGAAGGTTCGATATCTAATTTTATGTGATTTTGACTGATTAATTTCACATAGAGATGACAATGGTAGCTTCACTAAATTCTGAAATTGAGAAAGATTCTTAATTTGGCGGCTGTCCCATTTCAAAATCCAGAAAATTTTAAAGAGTCTGAAAACCTATTTTAACTCAGCACTCAAAAATAATATTATAATAATCCGACATATAGAGGACCTCCCAGATAACCTGGGTGAACTCGCAACACATCAGGATAGCAACATTTATTTATGAGGGCTGACTAATAGGAACTTTTTGGGCATCCATTTAAAATTTTCTAAAAAGCACTTACGAGGGCTCGGACCCCCAATACTTTATTGTTGTAAGCGAAGGAGCAGACTCCTCCCAGAGTAGAATCTAGTTCGGATTGGATATTGGTTTGACTGAGACCTTTCAAATGAAAGTGTTGTAGTATCAAATAACGACGATCAATTTTTTCTATGTTTAAAAATTTACTGAGGCCGTTCGCTATTGGTGGCTGCCAAATAAAGACTAAACAACGTAGCGTCTTCAAACTTGAAACTTAAGCCTTATAGGGATAGTGCTTTCTACCACAGTATTTTCTTTCAAAGAAAAACCGCCATCTATACGTCAGGTCGGGTACTACTGGGACAGCCCTCGCAAACTTAATATAATAAACCTATAGGTTTTGAAATAGGACAGCCGTGGGGTACAAACAATCGGGTCGAATTCAATGCATCGAAAACGCAAACCTGTATTTTAACTAAAAAAAACATGACACCATTTTCATTCAATTTCAAAAAACCAGTTCATCGCATTTGAATGATCATATATTTAGGACGCCAGATGACGTCAAGAGATTCTTGGGATTCCTTCCATTAATTGATCACTTCAACATAATTCTCATATCTGGGTAGAGCCATCTCATACTTGGACAAGAGCTTTCAATTTGGTAGGTAGCGATTCGTTAACTGCTACTATTGACTCCCTATAGAACATCGTAGTAATGTTCAATTTCTTCCTCTTCTGTACAGATATTTTTACGACGATTGCGCATTTGCACTCGCAAGTTTATTTCTTCTACGGTTTCATATCACCAGCGATACTGAATCTGATGTCAAAATTACACAATTCTATTTATTAGGCGTACTGTACTATTTGTGGAAAATACTTAATTTGTGGAATATAATTTCAACCGAAACGCTCAGTAGAAGTAATTGTACCCAGTATAGTGGTAGATTTAACAACAAACACATCAAGAGTTTGATCAGAGCTTGTAACAAATGCCGCTGTAAAAAGATCGACCCAATTATTGCGCATTCACTAAACAAAAAGTTCAAAATTTTATAATTAAAAAAAGTACTTTTCTCGGCCAAGATAATAAGTCGGTGAAGATAACGCGTCATTTAAAAACTTGTTTTCCCCTTTTCAAAGTGTATCGTTTAGTACCCTCTTTAATTTGAAAATATTGACTTTGACAAAACATGGTAACGTCACAATTCCGAATTCCGGGGTATGCGATTTATAGAGCTGGATTTCCAGAAATACTTGAATCGGAAATCCCCGGATTATTTTGAGTCTCGTGGGCACGAAAAGATGGGTAACGTTGCTGTTTGTCAACAGAATTGTTTGCTGAACATTGAGCGGCCAATAACGCGATGAGATACTTTGAAGCGATAAAATTCAGCGGAATTATTGTCGAGCTGCTCTCTGTGTCGGTTGAGTAAATTATTTAATTTCACCTTTTTTTCCAAGATACCTAATAATATCAAATAATATTCGTAATTGCGGTAACGCCGTATCAAATTTTTTCTTAGTGGGCGCTCGCTATTTATGCAAACAACTGATAGCTGAAGCGGAGAAGAAAAAAAACTCTCTCCAGAATTTAATAATAAATACGTCTGTTAACTAACTGCATAACTTTACGATTTCAATAAAAAAAAATCTGATTATTTTGCGATGTACTTACATATTTCGCAGTCTCATGGTAAAAAAAACCAATAAAAACACAATATCAGACTTCACTCATTTGCACAAAAACTAGTTTTAAGAAACAAGATTTTTTTTTCTTTCGTAAATCGAATAATTTATTATACATTTAAATCCGTCTCTAGTAGAAGTTTGAATGCCAATAAGTCGAATATCTTCAGGTTCAAGTTGTTTCCAAATACCTTTTTTTCTTACAATTTTTTACCAAATTTCTTCATTGTAAAGTGTTTAAAAATGTTGCCAACAGTCTGGACGCATCTTTATTATTTTTTTAGGGTAGAAATCCGGAACCTGTTACTATGCTACTGACAAATAACATATCCCCTTCCTAGAAAAATCCGAATAACGCTTTAAAGATCCCACAGAAATGAAATTAATTCGATATATTGATCGACCTCAGAATTAATGTATGACGAAATTCTTGAAAATAAATACAACACCTTTTCACTGACAATTTAATTTGCCTCACCCCCGTACGCCAATGCAAAATTATCTACATATATGGTACATATTCAGTTTCATTTTTCTAGCCTAAACCGTTCCTTAGATCCCACTGTCGAACTTTGCAACCGTCGTCTATACCGACGTCTACTCTTAACTTCTTATTCTTACCAGGTCTCGACAAATAAAATTATAATTTCTTGCTTTCAATCTTATCCTGCTCTCGCTCCTACATCAAAACTCCTGCATTAATTTCAAAATCACATCTAAATTGGTTCCTAATTTTCTTCCGTGCTCCACTGCCTCCTCTAAAATTTTACAATTATCATACTGCACTTACACACTTAAATACAAAAACCGAATTTTATATATCTGGCGTAATTGACTAAGAAGGTTACCGTAGTCCACCCGCACAGCCCACTTCCTTCTTGAACCATGTTTGTCATGGCTTCCATTGCAGCAGAGGGATATGTTTTAAGTCCCTCAGTAAAGCTTAAAACAGCACGCCTCTGGATTTTTTGCAGGGTCCTCTGTGCTGTAATTTGTTCAACCATTGGCCACCTTCATTGCAGCATATGTGGTTTTATAGGTTTTACTGACTTGAGACTTAAAGACTTGTAGGTACAGTACACCAGTTTTGGTTTAAGTCCCAAGTGGTGTCACAGAGTCTTCGATATGCCGTGAAGGACAATGTTGCTCGTGTAGAGATGGTCGTAAGGCGAAAATTCCAAGTCAGACACTTGCGCAAAGTAACTCCCAAGCATTTGACATCAGAAGAGAATTCAATTGTAGTGTCTCTCACAATCGGGGGCCTTAAATTCACCTTCCGTCTTCTAGTAAATGGAACTAGAATTGATTTGATTGGATTTATACTTAATCCTTAATCTGTCTCAAAACCCTTGGTAGTCAGGTCCTTGAGGAGATCATCTTCAACAACGCACCACAGCAGTGGGTAGAGTACGCCTCCCTGAGGGCATCCCCTCTCCGCTCGTATCGTGAGACGTAATCTCCGAGTTATCGTGCGTTCGCACTGACGGACGGACAGCAAGCTAATTTGGGGTTTCCAGCCACATGGGTTACATATTTTGGGTTAGATTTAACTTATAACACTCTCAGATTTCATTTAAGATAAGAACATGCGTTTCGACTAATTGGTGACAAGCCCATTTCAGCTTAGTATAGACTCCCTCCAGCATCACCGAATTGTCGGAGTACTTTTTACAAAATTTTCGAGTTTCTAACGCATACAAAATTTCAAAGTCGTAGCTTACGATGTACCGAAGTTATTGGCCAATGTTTTTGAGCACGTGTTTTAAGGACTTTTTGTATGGCAGCTACCCGAAGGAGTAGGAAGATTTTGCCCGTTAATGAACTTAGTCTTACAAATTCGACCAAACATTCAGATTCAAAATTTCAAGATCCTAGTTCTAAGCGTCCTTTAGTTATCGTGCGGATGTACAGACAGACGGACGTACGTACGTCAAGCGGATTTGAAGTTTTTGGCCACAAATAAACAAAAAATAATATATAACTTTTTTTCGTCCGAGGATTGGTTCTATGCGTTACAAACTTTTGGGCTGAATTAAACTTATAATACTTCGATTTCATCTAGAGTATAAAAATACACCAACACCGTAGGTTGGAAGCAACGAGGAATTTGCTTCCAAGTTCTCCTTACGAGTAATAGAGCTGCTTCCACAAGAACGCTGTGGAAAATGTAACTTGGATCTATGTAAAGGGCACTCGATTCGATAAAGAAGTATTTATCGAATGGCCTTTTCATTCGATAAAGAATTATTTATTGAATGGTCTTTTCTTTTCATCCTCAACGACGATGTGCGTATAAACCATTAACCAAACAGGAGCTCGCGTTACAATGAACAACTTTTTTCATTCAGTTTATTTTGTTAACTAAAATGTTCTATAATTGTTGGATTTTTATGCCGCGTTTCCACTATCTCGCGAACCTGTGCGAACTAGTGCGAATGCGAATGGGGAAACAGCAAGTTCGCGTCATTTCGGAACTCTAGTCGACGTTCGTGTAGCTTCGCGTCGATGATGGTTTTTGGACGCGAATCAAAGAAACTCGCATTGAACACGAATGCAGTGTTTACACATTCGCCCCTGAAAAGACACTACTGAACTGAACTAACACCTGCCAATAGTGCCGCTCTCATTCGCCTTCGCATTGACATTCGATGGCTGTTTTTGAACGCAAATCAAAGGAACTCGCATTGAACACGAATGCAGTGTTCACATATTCGGCTATGCATTCGAGTTCTATGCAAATGTGGACGATGCGCGAATGAGATGGTCCTATCCCTCAATATCTATTCGTCAAATAATCGTTTGAAATCGAGTGAAGGACTCACAGGGTTAAAACTTGTGATATATTAGACATTAGCATCAAATAGCTGGACTCAACCACTGCATACCATCACTTTCAGGATATAACGCTATAAGCATAACTAAATGGAATTCGTTATTCGTTATTCGGTTCTATGTAACCTATGAGCTAAAACGCTATTAATCCAGAATTGTTTTTTCAAATCGCACCCAGTTACCAGGCTTATCATATTCTACCAAAACAAAAACTGCCAACAACAACAACAGCCCTGTTTAAGCTACTATAAATATTTTTAATTATTTTGTGAACATATTTAATCTCATTTCATAAGAAATCGATAGAATGTTGGTCGCGTTTAAAAGCAAACATCCATTTATTACCACATACTCGTAAGTCAAGCTCTTGAGTCTTGTAAAATTCAAAGGAAATGAACATCTTCAATATAACTTTGATTTTACTTTATTATTTTAAGATAATAACGTACGAGTTTTGTGATCAACTTCAAGTTTAAAAAACTTGTTACCCTTACACTTTGTATTTTTACATTTTAGGGCTAATAAGAGGTTATTCGATAGGCATATAACTATTTTGTATTTGAATACAAACGCAATCTTAAACTTTTTTGCTGGTCTGTCAATGTCAAGCGTGTTTTAATAGTGCTATTCAGTAGATTAAATAAAACACAGAATAATTGAGATTGAGATTCCAAACGTTGCTCGTTCGTGAACTTCACCATGATAAAAATGTAAACTTTGACTGACATTTGTTTAAAAATGGTGCGTTTGTATTAAAATACAAAATTATTATGAACCTATTGAATAGCTCTTTATAACCGAAAAAAGTGCGTCGTCCGCCGCATGCAAACGCGTTTGAAGACTCCCAAACTCTTCGAACTATTAAGTTCAAATTTTGATAGTGCGTACATTGGAACTCCTTAAGTGGACACATTTTTGAAGTGGGAAGGGGGAGATAGGGAAAATTATGTTTTCAATATCTCAGGAACTTCCAATAATAACCTAGAAAGTTGAAACTTGGAAATTACATAGAAATAGTGGAGCAATTTGAAAAAAATGGTCGACATGGCAAGTGGAAGTATAGGGGAAAAACAATGAGTCCGAAATGCTCGAAACCTGGCATCAAGACACTCTAAAATCCACATCTCCGGATCGGTTCAATTTTTGAGGGGACAGTGGATCATCAAAGTGTAGTGAAAGTAAATTTCAATGAAAACCAAGTCTGATATCTCAGAAATCTATTCAGATATGATTTTGAAATTTATACAGTTGGTAGATTTTTTCTGCATTTGTATTATACATATTTGACTTGAGATCATAAGAGATGACTAACAGTCGACTATTTGCGAAAGTTTCAATTATCTTTTAACCGACAGTAGTTAGTATCGATGTCGTTAACTTGCAAGACCCTTTTTCTATATTGAAGCGCTTAATGATGTCGTTGCCATTATTGGACTGTATTAAATATCGGCAGTCAAAATCGATAACGAGTAAAGTCGCCGCCAGAGGTAATGACTTTGACCCGAGAAAATTCTTTAAAAAAGATTAGTGTCGCGCCCATTTTCCAGGATTTAATTTCAAAATAGCTATTCGGACGTAATTTGTTTTCAAGTCGTAATTGTATATCAAAGAGAGTTCAGTAAGTAAGTCATCATCAGCAATGGCGCGACAGCCCAAATCGCGCCAGGGGCTGCAGTAGTAAGTGTGTAGCAATTGTGATATTCTTTCTGTCGAATTTGAAGTCGTAGGCTCGAATTTCAGTCAGAATAGCAGTTATAATCCGTGGTGAAAATAATTAGGTTTTGGGACGAGCACTGCTGCTGCGTAGGCATGCAGGAACTAAAGTTCTGGTAAGCAATTTATCCTTAATTAATTTTCAGCAGCACTGTAAGCCTGCTCATGATTGTTCCGAATCACGGTTACAGCGCTCAGCAGAATTAATCTACTTATGCGAGTCATGTTTCTATTTAATAATTTCAGTCAAAATGATATGTTCAACTTGACAAACCAATTTCAAATATCAAATTTTGCGATATAAACTCGGCGAGACATAAGAGTGTAGAGTGACTATATGCTATGTAGTGTAGTGCACAACTCGAATTTTTTCTACATGTATTCTACGTAGAGATCAAATGTGGTAGAGACATCGCCTCGTGTACACATGTTTCGTTAAGTAGATTTCACTTTCATGAAAGCACTACCATTTTTCTCTATCGTGTACACTTAGCTTTAAGGATTTTCTAACAATTTTGCATAACTTATAATAATATACAAATCATTGTAATCAAATGCCTCCGAGATGCAGTGGCTAAGTGAGTCAATCCACAAACGCTGAGTGAGATCGTGGGCTAGAATACCACCTAGCTTATGGCCTAAGTAAGAAAACTAATATTTGAAGCAGAAAGAGCTCTGTTACTGCCGCTATTTCATCTTATCTTATCATTCGATTCACTCTTAACATCTTACTCTAATCTTAAAAAACTAGAAAAAAAACTAAAAAGAAAAAAAAATTATTGTGGAAATATCGGTAAATCTACACCTGTGAATTTTCTCATAATTTCTATTAAATGTTCATTGATAGTTTTAAGTTTTGCTAGAAAGCAATAGCCAAATTCAGATTCATATCAAGGGTTTTAGAATAATTTTTACTAATTTGAATTTATTTTTCGATGTATGATAGAGCAGTTTTTTAAACAGCAGTTCAGACAACGTGCTAGATGACGCCTTTTATCATAACGTACTTCTACTTAAGAGTTGTTACAGCGTTTTATTTTGTAATTTCTCGAAGATCCTAAGTTAGTTAGGTTGAGAAGGGTGCCACAGCCGATCCCAAAAGATTACTGTGGATCCATGGTGGTTCCCTAGCATAAACCGGACTCTTAACTATTGATTCCAATTATTGTTCATCTTTATGAAGAGAGCAGTTCTCCATAAAGGTATCATCCCAATTTCTGATAGATCGGTCAAGAACAGTTTCCCCAAGTATCGTTTCAGTGTCGGTTCCACATTCTCGTCACCACAGCGATAGTGATCAGCCATGAGTATTCCTAACCTTTCTCCATGTCTCCCAAGAGGACAATGTCCCGTTAAGACTCCTATATGTTGTCTGCATGTTTTCCTGTCCACATCCGATATAAAGCTAAGTTCTTCTTATTAAGTTACCGGCAACCCGAGAGATTCACCCAAGACATCCGGCCTGTCTGAGCGCTTCTATGTCGATCATTTTCTTTACACGTTCGATGGGACACAGAACCAACTCTTCAGCTAACTCTATACTCTTCTCCGACCCCCTTCCTGGGAGCTCGTCTGCATTTTCATTTCCAGGGAAGTCACTATGATCAGGGATCCAACAAATTCCCAGGGTATTATCTAGTCTTAGGATCCTAAGACTTATTATATCACTTTATGCAGACAGCTGATATTACCATTTGATTCTTGAATCAAATTCGAGTTAATACACAGTAGTATCACATGGAAGATGAGCGACCCTTTCTGTCGACCTATGACCAGATGAGGAGTGCAAAAATCGATCAACCCTCAAGAAGAACAGATCAAATGCAATGCACCATACAACAATAAGTTCCATTTTCAATGCATGTTTATGCATGAAGCTTGCATAACAGTACCCAAATGAACCTTTGTAGCCATCCTATAACATTCAGAAAGAATATCACTCCTTTTGGTAACTCCCATACAAAAAGTCTTTAAAACATATGTTCACCAATATTGATATAGCTTCAGAACACTTCAAGCTAATTTTGAAATTTTTCTAAATTTAAATGATAGAGGATTTAGTATGAAGTTTGCCATACGTGTGCCTGCCATACAAAGTGTCCATTCATTTTTCGAAACCCAATATAACTCCAAAAATCGTCGAGCTACAATGTCGAAATTTTCCATGAATTAATCTTTGAATATGTTGACAGAACAATTTGTTGGACTAAACACGACCTAGCCCAATTTTAGTACTCCTTCGGTATAAGTTGATGATAATTAGTTTGGCCATATCTTTCAAAAAACATGAGTTTTGGAACTTTTGACTGATCTGAAATATATCGAACGAAAAAGTAAGTAGAACTTGAGAATCGAGACTAATCTTAAATCAATCGTACAGAAATAAGAGTACTCGGTTTTCTACCAGATGAACGTCTATGGAATTCGAGTCCTTAACAAATTTAGAGTCATATTAAACGGAACTGTGACTCGGTTTACACCCAGCATTTGGGTCGCGACCTATAACTCAAAGTCGACCTAAATTCTTTAGGACGCCTGCTGTAAACACTTCATAAGCGACCTGATCTAGCGTCAGGTCGGGGCTCGTTCATCTGTTACTTGACCTAAAATAGATCGTTTGAATTTTGGGTGTAAACGCGTGATTGTCCATAAATGATTTTTTTTTGCAAAATATACAATTGTTCGAAATGCGTTCTGACATAAGATACCACTGCAGATATTTAGTAATAGTCCCTGAATTTATTGATGAAATATTTTGATAGACTAAATACAAGCCAGCCGAATGTTAGGCCTCTATCGGAGTAAACAGTTGGCGATTGGTTCACCATGTAGATCAGGTCGCTGGGTGTAAACTAGCTCTATGATACAATTTTAATGCGGCATGTTGAAACCATATTTCTTTTCAAGTTTTCTGCATATAACTGCAGTTGGCATTTGAAAGTGTGCGAGTGTGAGTTGAATTTTGTCAAGTGTTGCATGTTAATTAATTTCAAAAGAAAAATTTCTTCTTACAAAACCATTAAAGCGGTTTTTTTATAAATTTGTCAATTATGTTTTATTTTTGTCAATTTTTCCAATATGTCATCCATACTAATCGTTAATACAATATGTTATATTTTGTTTTTTTTTGGAATTAAAGACTTTTTCTTTACGAAGTTTTGTCAGCCACTCTACTTATTTTGCGTAATGATTGCTTCAGGTTCAGTCAAAGTATCGAAATAGGTGAATATTTGGTAGCTGGCTGGCGTTAAGCTAAAATTATCCTGGGTACAGCTGTTTTTATATCCTTACAAACCGATTGTTTTTTTTTTTAATATGATAACTAGATGCTAAGAACATAATCCAAATACGACTTACCGGATCGAGATCAGTGTCCCAAATATCCCTGAGATCGTTCGTTCCTATATCGTAAAACGTTTCCATGCTGATGATATCCAGTTTGCCGGCACTAACAACTTATTTAAAAAAAAAAAAATCGGCTCGACAAATATTTAAAAACTCCGCGAAAAGAATAACATTCACTCAAAAACTTTCTTGACGCTTATTGTATTATTTGACACTTCAATTATTATTAAAAACTTTTAAAATTTACAATAACAAAACTAATGAATAAATAATAAAAATGAAGCCTACAGATATCTTAAAGATCCATAATCATCTTACAGCAAACACAACAGCGCCTCTTATTGCACATTTCACTCTGTTCGACAAAAATTTCCTCAAAAAGACACCAAATCAGCCGAAAGAAAACTAACGAAACTTTTCACTTGATTTTATATGAGAAAAAATTTGAAAAGAAAATTGCTGTCCGAAAGGGAAAATTAATGATTAAAATAAAAATTGCGCTATGTTCGACAACCACTTGTTGCAATTTCTAATATTTTTACCGGCATTCACGTCTCACACAATCCACACAGTTATATCTTTTTATTTATGATTTTATCAATTTGAAAACACTTTGAATTTCAGATTATTCCTGAGTTAAAAACACTTTTAATGTACGATATCTTTAAAATGATTTTTTTTTAGTTAATATCTTGAAAAAAGGCCTGAAACGTACGGCAGAACAATTTTAGGATATGACTTCTCCGCATCACTTACAATCATTAACTTAACAACTTTGCTTAACGCAATTGTGTCCAAGCCTCTCGCAACTTGTCGGAATCGGAATGAGGCAAATCTGCTGTATAGCAACAACAAAACTCACGTATGTGAAAACCTGAAGCCAGCATATGAATGTGAACGCCTAACACACTACCGCAATACAGGCGCAACAAGTTGAGAGAGCGCACGAGTTTCGTTCTCTTGTTCCCGCCCCCTCGGCGGCAATTTCCTTTCCTTTCCATTTAGAAAGTATTTCAGTCGGGCTTCGGCATTGCAACATACTCAAAAGTTTATCAACTTCTGTTCCCCTGTGAAGACCGCGTGGATATTGTCTTATGGCTGAATTGCGCGGCTGAATTCGACTGAGTGGACTTCAGTGCGCTGAATGTTTCGCAACATGTTGGAGAAATGACATTTGAGTGGAAATGTATAGACTCACATTCATTTTTTGTTCCTCTACCTGGACGCTGTACTGTTGCTGTGCTGACTGCTCAGCAGGTCGATTGAGATTGTACGAGTAGCATTTTTTTTCGTCTTTTTATAATGCGTGGGAGTGTAATAAGAAAACTCTGTATTGATATGCAACTATGTAATTACATTTCTGCAAAGGTTGCAATTGCAGTACGTAATAAATGCGTGTTAAATGGTCAGCAATTATCTTGTGAAGACGAGAAGAAATATAAAAGTTGTTCTCGTTGTTGTTTAATGTTCCGATCCCTGGTGAAATGACGGCTGATAGGTTGAAAAATTCCGGAAGCCGGAAATGCTGTGGTCAACGTTGTTTCCCTTTCGGAAATTTCAGAAGTAGACCTGGATCAAAGACCGTAGTAGATTTCAAACTTCCGTAGTAAAGGGTGTTTTTTTTTAGGTGCATGAGAACTATCGACATCGATAACTGTGGTTTGACAGCTGATAATGTCAAACTGTGTTGACATTTCTGTTCAGTAAGGTTTGGCAAGTCATCATGAATCGTTTAACGCCAGAACAACCCTTCCAAATTGTGGACATTTACTTTGAAAAAAATAAATCTGTTCGCGAAGTTCATAGAGCACTTCGACATAATCGGATTTATTGCAAAATCGATTTGGTGACAACTTGATTTCCAGAAGTGGTTCTGTTAACTGGCCCCCTCGTTCGTGCGACTTAACGCCTCTGGATTACTTTTTATGGGGATATATTAAGTCATGCGTTTATACCGACAAACCAGCAACTCTTGAAGCATTGGAAGCCAATATTCAAGCCACTATTGACGCCATACGGCCAGATTTATTGGAAAAAGTAGTCAAAAATTGGACTGATCGAATGGACCATGTAACTCGTAGCCGCGGCGGACATATGACGGATATCATATTTAAAAAATAAATGCCATGAAATTATCTACCAGAATATAATAAAAAAATTTCATTCCAACAATATTTCTGTCTTGTATTATAATTTTAAGTTCTCATGCACCTAAAAAAACACCCTATAGATTTGGAAATTTTCGGTAAAATGAGTAACGAAGACATTCTTGATAATCCAATAGTAGATTAGGTTGGGAAGGGTGGACTAAAGCGATGTGCCCCAGAGAGATCACTGTGGATCCATTGTGGTCCCCTCGTATAAAACCGGCTCTAGACTACTGATTCCAAATATTGCTCTTCCTTATGAAGAGAGTAGTTCTCCATAAAGGTATCATCGCAAGTTCTGATAGATCGGTTAAAGAGAATTTCCCCAAGTATCGATGCCTGGTACGTGCCAGACTTTCACATTCACACACTAGATGCTCCAGTGTTGGCTCAACATCCTCATCACCACAGCGACACAGGTCAGCCATGGGTATTCCCAGCCTTTCTCCATGCCTCCCAAAGGGACAGTGCCCCGTTAGGACCCCTATAAGTTGTCTACAAATGTCCCTGCCCAGAGACAAAATGAAACTAGAGTTCCTCCTATCAAGTTTCGGCCAGCAGATTCTTGCTTGCCGGCATCCCGAGAGATTCACCCAGGCCCCCTCCATCTGTCTGAGCGCTTCAATATCAATCATTCCCTTTACACATTCAATGGGACATAGAACCGACTCGTCGGCCAGCTCTATGCTCATCTCCGACCCCCTTCTGGCGAGCCCGTCTGCCTTTTCATTTCCAGGGAAGTCACTGTGACCAGGAATCCAGCTAATCTTAAGGTTGTTGTTCATACCCACCATCTGCAATATTCTTTTACATTCTCCCACAAGCCTGGATTTAGTAATGTGCGCCTCAACAGCCTTGATGGCAGCTTGGCTGTCAACATAAATAGTTATTGTACCATTCACGCATTGTTTTCGCACAATTAACTCCGCTGCCTTTGACAGCGCAAAAATCTCGGCCTGAAACACGCTCGAGCTATCCGGTAGCCTGAACGATTCCATAATGTCAAGGTTATAAGAGTACACTCCCGCGCCCGTTCCGCTTTCCGTTTTGGAGCCATCAGTGTAGATAGCAAACGTGTTTGGGGCGATGATTCCAGATCGCCACTCCAGTCTGGTGGGAATATTCACAGCATAGGAATGTCCAAAACTGCAAGACGGTGTCCTGTAGTCGGTGCACTCCGGCATGGCGGAACACAGGGAAATTGACAAGATCCTAGTGTGGCCCACACTGCCTCCCATCCAATAGCCTGCCTCACGCAGACGCAAAGCACCCTTTGCTGCTATAGATTTTACCGCTAATTCCAATGGGATTATGTGGAGCATTACTTCCAGAGCCTGCGAGGCCGTGGTACGTAAGGCCCCAGTGGTCCCAATGAGTGCCATTCTTTGGATTCTGCTCATGGCGGCCCTGTTAGTCCCGACCTCCAACGCATGCCACCACACCAGCGACCCGTAAGTAAGAACAGGTCTAACTACCGTGATGTACAGCCAGTGTACTATTCTCGGGTTAAGGCCCCAGGTTTTCCCTACCATTTTCTGACAAGCGTAGTAAGCATTCGATGCCTTCTTGATCCTGTCATCAATCGTGAGTTTCCAGTTCAACCTAGGATGGCGATAGATTCCCAAGTACTTCACACTAGGGGAGAGCGGGATGGTAACGCCATTCAAGCGTGGGAGCCTGAATTCTCGGTCTTTTTTCCTCGTAAAGAGGAGGAGGATCCAATAGTAAGTTCGAATGAATTCTGTCCAGGCGCGGTCTTTTCTTTGGTGAATAATAAGCTGATTGGCCTTAATATATAAAATCTATGTACTATGCTGAATTGATAAAAAATATTTCAACAGTGTACCATGGAAGTAGGAGGATTAGAATTTTTCGAAGAAATCGTATTTCATATTTCTTACTTACTTACTTACGATGGCGCTACAGTCCATATCGGAACTTGGCCTCCTGGATGTACCGCCTCCGGCCTTCTCGGTTCAGTGACTGCGTCCTCCACAGAATCTTAGCAATGATTTGCTGCCTGCGTCCATAGGCGTGCCGTGGCCTGTAATCTGGCAGGGACCAGGGGCCGAATGACTCAGAACATACGACTTCTTTTGAAAGGCACACATGATTTTCGTACAAGTTCGTCCTTTTTGTGTTTACAGATTACGTGTTCGTATGACGAATGATTAGTCTGAGTCTACGACTTTGTAATGTCTTATACATTGTTTTTCCAATAGCTGCAATTGAAGGAAAGAATTTGAAAAAGTTCCTATGAGTCCTCCCTCGAGTAGCTGCCACAAAAAAATCCTGTAAAAATGTCTTCACTGTCTTTTAGTTTCGAGTAGCAACCAAAAGAGAGTCCTTAAAATTGGATTCAATGTTCATGATTGAGAGATTCGAGAATCTATCTTGAGTAGTAGCAGCGACGCTAGATTTGAAGATTTTTATCGTTACCAAAGATTTGAAGACTTTGATGGCTACGTAGAAGATTTTTTTGTATTCGTAAGATATTTTCTTCGATTTCGATAACAAAAAAAAAATTTATAAATTCCTAGCTTATTTTTTATTATTTTTGATATTCTCACCTAACAGCTTCGTGTTCGTTTATATTTTCTCATCCATATTCATGTTCAAAGTCAGTCAGTACCGGCCACACTGATCTAATTACCGAAAATAACGTTTACAAACATTAAAAATAAATTAACACAAAATTAAAAATAAACAGCATTTTATCCAGAAAGCTAGTTTTGCTGAAATAAGTGAATCTTTTAATTTGAAAAGATTTTTACGAGGTAGAACGAACCAGTGTTTTGAATTTAAGAAGCTTTTTTTAAATTTGCAAGACAATTAAAGATCGTCTTGTATATTTGAAAAATTCTTCTGAAATTGAAAAGCTTTTTAAATCCTTCTTGTAATAATTCTCGTCGCTATTCGTTTGCATTTTCTTCAGTGGGAATGCAAACGAAACGATCGATCAAAGTTTAGAAAACCCCCTGAACTATTAAAGTTGTGTAAATTGTGAAAGAAGTGTTATGTATCCTATTTTTATACTCTAGATGAAATCATATAGAGTATTATAAGTTTAATCCAGCCCAAAAGTTTGTAACGCATAGAACCAAGCCTCGGTCGAAAAAAAGTTATATAGTATTTTTTGTTTATTTGTGGCCAAAAACCTCAAATCCGCCTGACGTCCGTCCGTCCGTCTGTCCGTTAGCACGATAACTCAAGAACGCGTTCACCTAGGATCTTGAAATTTTGAATCTGGATGTTTGGTTGAATTTGTAAGGCTAAGTTCGTTAATGGGCCAAATCGTCCTACTCCTTCGGGTAGCTACCATACAAAATGTCCTTAAAACACGTGTTCAAGAATATTGGTCGATAACTTCAGAAGGGTTTAAGCTACGACATTGAAATTTTGTATGTGTTATTTTTCCATTTTTTGGAGCTAAATTTATGATTATGAAAAAAATCGTATTAGTCCTTCGTGTAGATACATGTACATACAAATATCCTGTCAAAACGTCTTCACTTAATTTACGGAACTTACTATAACTCAAGTAATCTTTTACCTATGAATTGGTAATTTTGTACAAATTAGTTTTGAGTAAAAACGAAGTTCGGGTTTACTAATCAGCGCAATCCATTTACTCCTTCTGGTAGCTGTCATACAAAATGTCCTTAAAACATATGTTCAACAATATTTTTCGATAACTTTTGAACGCTTCAAGCTACGAATTTGAAATTTTGTACACGTTCATTTTTAAATGGTTCCAAGGAAAAGGATAAATCTGTAAGAAATCGAGTGAGTCCTTCCTGCACCTCCCATGTAAAAGTCTTTCAAAAAGGACTTTTTTTTTCGATGACTTACCCAGTTCAAGATATGAAATTAAACACTAAATATTGTCTTTTAGTTTTGCGTAGCAATCTAATGGCAGTCCTTAATAAAGGACATACAACATGCACACACGTAATTCTACTTTATCCCCAACTACAATATAAATCGTAGTTCAGTATTCATCTAGAGTATTATACGATTGGCTTGCAGCCGATCGTGACTGCAGTATGTTTTTCTATATTTTTCATTTTAAATATTTAATTAAATTTCCGTTCTAACATCGCGAATAAGGTAAGGTAAGATGATTTCTTGCTTTTTTGCCATAGTGAAAAAATTAACAAAATAAAAGTCCTTTTACTGACATTAAAAAATATTTAACCCACATTCGAAAATATCATAATGGGTTGTATAGGAATGATTTCAAATGTCTTAAGTTTAATGGTAAGTTTCACAAAACAGCTCCAATAGACAGACATATAAAAAAATGTTATGATTCTCAGAAAAGTTCTTCTATACAAAACTATATCCCACTTCAATCCTTTTTCTCCACTCACATTTAATCTTGATGCATGAAAAAATTTGCGGCCATATAGGTTCCATCAGATGATATTATGGACATGTGGCCAATGTACAAACATAGTGATGGAGTTTGCTTAGTAAGTTTATAAACGGGTATAATTTATTTTAAATTATTGATTTTATTATTAAAGATTTATAATTTTATTTTTATAAATACTTAATGATTTTTCAACAATGTATACAACTGTGATTTGCAAATTATTTTAATCTTGGGATATATTTAAAAGCGCAATAAAACACAACTGACAAGTAAAGTGTTTGCGGTAGGACAGGAAGAAATTATTTTTCTGGAAGGGGCCAGAATTATTTCTCTGGGAGGGTCCAAGCCGCGATCTGGTGGGGTCCTGGCCCCCCTCACGGCGCGCCTATGCCTGCGTCAATAGAATCCATCCAGCGCTTCCGTGGTTTTACAACTGGTCTTTGTCCATTCAATTTTCCCCTTAGTGTCGTTTGGGGATTCTTCCGTCATCCATCCGCTCCACATGACCAGCCCATTGTAGCTTCTTGAATTTTATGAGGATCGATACTTCTGGATTATCAAAGATGGCATATCGTCGGCCTAATGCTAAGACCTCGGAACTCACAAAAGTAGAACTTTACAGAAAAAACTTATTGCTGTTCGTACTGCATGTATGCCGCTCATGTCAAAAAGTTATTTGCTATTAAGTTAGCTTCAGAAAATAAACAAAAGTATAATTTTAGATGAAAACGTATCAGAATGTAGTTTAGGTGGAGTTACGTGGTTCCCTGTGCATGAAGTTCTTATAAGTTGGGAGTTAAGTTTTCTTATAGATAAACAAACTTAGAAAGTTATTAATGATTTATTTCAACAATTCAAATCGAATCGTTCATTAAACATTAACAAAATAACTGTTTCCAAATTAAATGAATTTTTATTTCAAGTATATTTTATTTGAATTATTATTCTTGAGGTAAATTGTTGTAGAAGTCGTGATAGTCTGCTGGTATTGACAACTTCAACTCCTGTAGATGTATAAATTTAGATTTTTTAATTTTTACTCGCTCGTTTATATAGACATGGTAAATTAAACACCGCAATTGGTTTTACTGTTATTTTCCTTACTGGAATGTCCTTCCAATTGTCGGCAAATCTTAATTTGTACATAATGTTTCCTTCTGGAGTGTACCCAAGAGCACGAATAGCTGTTACTGTGGGATCCCCTGGTTTTCTCCCTGGACGAATATTATTATAAAATTTAATTCCCTCGAATTTCTTAAAATATTCATGGTGCAAATACTGAACATTATATGGTCTCGGACTTTGTCTTGCTTCTTTGCAAACTTCAATGTAATCCGCAGGGATATTTATCATTCGATTCCTAAGTTTCCTTTCAATGCATGAATGCATAGAATCAACTTCCATTTGGGTATGACCCTTCTCCAAATATTTTTGTATAATAATAATATTATTTAAAACATTTAAATTTAATAATGCGTTGGATAATGAAGCATTACGATTTTGAGATGTACATCCATCAGAATATAAAATAATTGTATTTTCTGGTTCTTGTGGTGGGAGTAAATTCGTTATAAAAAATCGTTGAAAAATCATTAGCTGTTAACCCTCCTTCGGTTTCATTCCAGAGGAAGCAATAACCATCCATGGAAGTTAGGTCGTAAATAGTAAAATTATGAACAGCTAATTTCGTTTTGAAATAAGCGCTCGAAACATTTGATTTTGGACAAAGCAGTACTGCTTGCATGTCCATTGTATACACATACTTGTGCGTACTCTTATCAATTTGTTTTTCATTCCGGGCCTCTTGCTTCTTTTGCCGATGAATTTCATATATCTCTGGATTTAAATTGCCAGATTTGAAAGATATGCATGTATCGCATTCGTCTTTTTTAGGTCGGAAAAGTCTCAAATTCTCCTCCTCAAAAACTGTGGAAAATACTGTACTGGATAAATGTTTTTGTTCGCGTTCTTGGCACCAGGTGATATAAACTTTGTAAAGTTGGTTTTTATACCATGGATACACTGCTTTTATACAAATTACATTATTCAAATCATGATATGCGATACAAGGTGGCATGATACACAGCCCATACATGTTATACTTGTAGAAACCGGACCATCACAGCGCACACAAAAATGAAAACACGCTCAAACAATTCTACCTGACGGAAGGATAGAAAAATCCACAACTGCCATTCATTGGAATTTCAGTTGATTTCAGTTTTAGATGGCGCTGATGGCAGTTAAAAGAAGGCTATATCAGCTAAAATCATCGAATTTATATACAAGGAAACAGGTTGGATATTATGAAGATATCAGCTCGTTGACGTACTATATGCGTATTATTGGGTGATACACTGGTGATATTGACGATATTATGATCTGTATACGAGCTGTGTATTCAAGGTATTAGATGTCTAATTTGGTTCCAAATACATTTTTGTTGATTTTGAACGGCAATAGTGGGAAGGCAACTTCGGAAGATTTGACAAAAATAGAGCCAAGTTCGCTCGGTCAGCAATTTGTGCTCGACTGCATCGTTTACTATTGGCATTGGAAGGAATTGGCATATTGACTTCTTTAATAGTATCGTCCATTTTCCAATTCCGGGCAGACCATTCACCAATATTTAGTGTATTTAAGAACATGGTTTTACATACTCTTTGTTTATCCTCTTCTGTTGGGAGATAATATTTAAATGTACATTTTCTTCGACTTATGTCTGCATTTTTCGATCAAGCGGTTGTCTGGGCTTATATTCTTAACTACTGTATTGAGAAATATTTTTTTTTCAGACCAAGAGGAGTCCCAAAATTTTTTGAAAATATCTTCACGTTGTTCATCAGTAATTGATTGGCATTTCAGTATACTCTTTTCACCTTTGTTACATCTACATCTAGGTTTAAGATGACGCTGCTTCTTTGGAACATCATATGCCCAAACCCTCTCCTAGCCTTATTTACTTGAGCCTTCCATGTATGATCCTTTACTAGATGTCGTTTTCTTCGAACACGTTTGCTCAAAGAAACTGTGGAAGAACTACTGCTGCCAATATCTGCATTACCACCATTCGAAACACAAATCTGATGTCCTGTAAATGGTTCCGAAGAATCCTTGTTGGAGTGCGGATCAGGTATTTCCTGCAATTCTTTCAAAATAATTGAAGCCGAATCATTTAAATTGCTCAAAACAGATGCCAGTGTCGGGATATCTGATTTAAACAAAACTATTTCGTCGCCCGAATCCATTTCTATTTTTGAATATGGTATACTGAAAAAAAAATGAAAATTTTCCAATACCCATGTGCGAAATGCCGGAGTCCAACCAGAGTCCCGTACACTGCCCAGAAGTGGCATTGCGTTGTCCGCCAAGACTTGTCGATCCATTGGCGGATACAGGGAGGGGGGCGGAGGGGGCGAATTTTCTGAACATACATACTTCAACCGTTCTCCGATTTTTTTTACTCCACTGCAATGTGGACTGTAATTACCATTTACTGTAGTTCTGCGGTGCAATGCAAAGCCCAGAACAGAACCATGATGGTGGATTTACCATACACTCAACGTTTGAGTCGCGCCTCTATCCCCACCATAAAATCAACCAATCAGATGGTTCGTGCAGTCGCAAGAGTCTAACATTCTTCAACTTTTTCTCCGACGCACGTTTCCATATGTGTACACACATGCAATGAACTGTGGTACCCCACAATTCGCAGCTCGGCGTATTTCTGTCGTTTCGCACTTATAGGCAAGTTGCGCCGCAAAGGCATGTTGAGTGTAAATTGCTTTCAACGCAGCAAAGAGCACAGCCGACGAAAACCGGTTTGCAATGGCAAAGGAGTAGAGGCTCGCCTCGAGGCGAGCCTCAAGGGTGAGTGTAAACGCACTATGATAAAAAGACTACAAGACAACATATTGCGTAGGTAATAGCGTCATTCCATCAAGAACCGCCAAGAATGACGAAATTTGTGACCTTACCATCTCCGATTCTTTTGAAAATTTATACTTTTATACTTTATACTTTATGCTTTATACTTTAAGAACTAGTGAACAAAATAATTGAAATTAAATTTTTTGTTTCTATCTCATTTTTTTTGTTAATTATAGTATGTTAAAGTTTTCGCAAAAATGGTGTCCGAGTCCTCTTTGAAAATGCATATCTCTGTTAATTTTTATCCTAGAATAATAAAATATGGCTTATTTTAAAGGGGAAGGTTGTCGCAATAAAAATTATCCTTGAAATTTTTTTTTAAGGATAATGATTTTGTCCTCTATCCTTGAATATCTCAAAACGGTTTTTTTTATTTAGTAGGTTATACTGTTTTTCAAAACATACCAAAAAATTAACTTGGGATCTCAATGGGATCGGGGTCAAAAAAATCGAAGAACGTTATAGTCGTTCATAATTATTTTATAGAAAAAGGGTTATTTAATCGAGAATCGCCAAAACTGTGATTCTTTTGAAAATTTGTCTGCTTGAAGAATTTGTGAAAAAAAATATGATTTCAAGTTTTTGTTTCTATCTCATTTTTTTTTTAGTTATAGTATGTTAAATATTTCCCAAAAAAGATGTCCGAGTCCTCTTTGAAAATTCATATCTCTGGTAATTTTTATCCTTGAATAATAAAGTAGGGCTTATTTTAAAGATTATAAAGATTATTGTTGTTTTTGTTAGTTAAAAAATGAGATAGAAACAAAAACTTGAATTTGAATTATTTTTTTCACTAGTTCTTCAAGTACAAAGATTTTCAAAAGAATCGGAGATGGTAAGGTCACAACTTTGGCGATTATTGATGGAATGACCCATAATAAGATGAAAACAATATGATCCCGTTTTTGCTAAGTGCAGTCTATGTAGCTAAATTCACACAGAACTTGATCAAACAAAATAGCCAAATGAAAAAAATTTCCGCCCCCCCCAACAGCAAAGTCTGGATCCGCCACTGCTGTCGATCGGTATTGTTTTGGTACTGACAAACCACCAGACCAGTGTCGGGCCAATCCTGGTGATCAGTACTCCCACTTGATCTGAGCCGACTTTGGTCCGAGTTGCTGGGCCTATGTCGAATTGGCTTATTATTGGTGTCTAAGCTCTTTCGGCATTGGCTCGACGGTCGGCTCTGTATTGGGCATATCTTGGTAGAAATATTTTTTGTTTCTCAACATATCAATTGATTCGGTTTCAACCCTATTACGAGAATATGTCAGATTGGTCTAGTGGGTAGCGTAGCGGACTAATGTGGGACCATGGTTTGAATCCAAGAGTGTGCAAGGTGTGTAAGTAAAATCAAAATTCGCATTTTTCAAAAAAATAATAATAGCAAAATTCGTATTTAAAAAATTAAAAAAAAAAAAAAATTGTAATAATCCTTTTATTTTCGTTTCTTTTCTTTACTGAGGCCCAGTATCGGGCCAGAGTTTAACCAAGAGTAGGACCGGTGTGATCAAATCGACATTGGCTCGGCAATGATTTGGTCTAGGCCACATACTGGGCCCGAAGCATTAGCCAGTACTGGCAACTCCGGCACCAGTACTGGCTAATGTTTCGGGCCCAGTATGTGGTCTAGACCAAATCATTGCCGAGCCAATGTCGATTTGATCACACCGGTCCTACTCTTGGTTAAACTCTGGCCCGATACTGGGCCTCAGTAAAGAAAAGAAACGAAAATAAAAGTATTATTACAAATTTTTTTTTTTTTTTTTTTTTTTTTTTTTTTTTTTTTTTTTTTTTTTTTTTTTTTTTTTTTTTTTTTTTTTTTTGAAAAATGCGAATTTTGATTTTACTTACACACCTTGCACACTCTCGGATTCGAAGCATGGTCCCGTCACACATTAGTCCGCTACGCTACCCACATCAATAGGGTTGAAACCGAATCAATTGATATTGTTGCGAGCTAGGGGTTCGCCGGGATTTCAAGTAAAACACAATTCGTTTAAAATCAATATACGTACCAATTTATTGTATCGCACTATTATTCTTTTCGCATTATTCGCACTATATGGCAATACCATCGCTTGATTCGATCACACGCAATCGATCTCTTTCCACCAATACGGTCGCGTATACACGCTGGCTGTCACAGTTGACGTAATAAAAATTACTATGTCCTCGCTGAAAGCTTCACCTGCTTTTATACTAGCCGGTTGTAGTATAGGATGTACTTGAGTGTTCGCTCGGTGATGTGTGTGGATGATTCTCGAAAGCTTTAGAGCGTTCGATTTTGATCTTCGTTCGGTGGTGTATGTAGAGGGTTCTAGAAAGCTTGAGAGCATTCCATTAGAAGATCAAATACATTCGAGCGCATTCGATTAGAGGAGAGATATAATCGTGTTGCTCCGCTCTCCTTATTTACTCAACTAGGCTTTTGATTGGGTTACTTTGCAGCTTAGGTATTCGGTTGTTGCTGTTTCCCTATTCGTAATCGATCGAGTTGCGCGGTAGCCAGGCTTACACATAACAATATGTTGAGAAACAAAAAATATTTCTACCAAGATGTGCCCAATACAGAGCCGACCGTCGAGCCAATGCCGAAAGAGCTTAGACACCAATATTAAGCCAATTCCAGGCCCGACATAGGCCCAGCAACTCGGATCAAAGTCGGCTCAGATCAAGTGGGAGTACTGATCACCAGGATTGGCTCGACACTGGTCTGGCGGTTTGTCAGTACCATAACAATACCGATCGACAAGTCTTGGCGGACAATGCAATGCCACTTCTGGGCAGTGTACGGGACTCTGGTTGGGCAGTGTACGGGACTCTGGTTTTCGTTTAAACCATACCCAGATTACCTCAAATTAAAGGGATCCACCTTGTTTACCCACTAAAACTTTTTGAACTGAATAACTTAAAGGGTTTGGGAGCTACGGCTGCTCAGAATTAATCTTAATCTTTCAATAAAGCAATTTTGGAAATTTCAAAAGCTGACAAATTAGTGAAAATGAAAGTGCTGTATCTAGTGCAATAAAACGAGTAGACTCAACATATTGGACTAGAAAACTCAGCCAAGATCTCACTGCTAACAAGGTTAAATGGTCTATACGAAGTTTTAAACCTCTGGAGAAGACTGGACATTTTCTGCATCACTGCAAAATGGAATGGATCATTAGCTATATTCAGAGAAAGCCACGCATAGGGCTGCATACCCATATCCTGGCGTAACGTTAAGGTGATATACCTACCAAGAATAGGGTGCCGTCCGAGCAACAATCCCAAGCCTTATCGTCCTATCAGCTTAACATCATTTCTCTTGAAAACTATGGAAAAGATTATTGATAGGCATATCAGAGATGGGGCTTTGGAATCACAACCCTTACACTGCAATCAATATGCATACCAACCAGGGCAACTCATGCCTTACAAAACCTAGTCACGAAAATCGAGAAATCGATTACGGACAAGGAAATAGCTGTGTGTTGCTTCTTTGATATCGAAGGGGCTTTTGACAAAACTGCCTACGAAAGTATCTACTCTGTAGCACAAAAGCGTGATATAGATTCAACAATTTGCAGTTGGATCAAAGCCTTTACTCAACAGTCACAGTCAGAGTTGCGAAAGGTTGCCCACAGGGCAGGGCACTATCACCCATCCTCTGGTGCTTAGTATTGGACAAACTTCTTCAAGACCTAACAAAATTCGGCGTCACGATACAGGGTTACGCTGACGACCTTGCCATCCTTCTTAGAGGTAAATTTGAAGAGACGGTAACAGAGCTAGTTCAAAATACCTTAAAACAGGTAGCAACCTGGTGTACTGAAGCAGGATTGGGTATCCTACCCTAGAGCTTCTCAACCTAGCACCTCTACACTTAGAAATACAGAAAGAAGGTAGGTTCATTACATACAAACTTTTGAGCGCGAAGGACAAGTCAAAACGCAAAACAGCTTGCCCAACTCTTTCCGCAGAACTCAACAAGGACCCCATACTAGCGATACCTCTTTCTGATTCAATGGTACCGAAATTGAATTTCACTAGGCCATTCAAAGTTGTCCTTCCTGAGAGGGAGGATTGGGCCACAAATAAACCCACTCCAAAACCGGGATATATACACAGATGGATCTTAAACAGATCAAGGTGTTGGAGCAGGAGTTTATGGAGTTCGCCCAAATGTCAAATTCTACTGTAGCATAAACATAACATCCATTGTTTTTCAGGCGGAGACTCAAGCTATTGTACTCTGCATTAGAGAATATATCAGACGAGGCTATATCTCTCAGACAGCAAAGCAGCAATAATTGCCCTTCAGTCAGTTCAAATCTATTCCAAACTTGTTTGGAATTGCCTTCAATGCCTGATTGAACTCGGAAACCAGAGCAGAGTTAACCTCATTTGGATTCCGGGACACAGCGGCTACGAAGGTAACGAAATGGTCGACTCAATGGCTAGAAAAGGTTCAGAAGCTGAGTTCAGTACGGTACCGCTAAGCACTGCCAAAATAAACATCCGAATGTGGCAAAAATCGCAAAATGCCATTCACTGGGACTTGACACCGGGCAACAGACAATCAAAGCTTGTTATGCCGAAGCATTTGAAGAAAAGAATATCTGATCTGAAATTAAGCAGACATCAGACCCGAATCCTAGTGGGAGCTCTGACTGGACATTGCTACATGAGGAAGTATCTCCATACGATTTGCAATGTCGAAGACGAAACACCAGAGCACATCCTCTGTGAACACAAAAGACTTCGTTACTTCGGTCATGGAATCATCGGAATTCCTGACCATTCCTCTTCGAAAAATACTAAGCTTCTTTGAAAGCGAAGGGATGGAAGAGAAATCATAGGAATAGGCCCAACAGAGGCTTCAGTGACAGAGATTCAACAGACCAACCCCATTTCGTAATCTATCTATAGATACTATCTAGGTAGATAGGTTTTATAAGGTTTACTTCAGATTTGTATTATTTTCCAAGTTCGAAATAAAGTTTTCCGTTATAATAATTATTGGAGCTTCCGTCACCCATTAATCGAACAGTTCAGTTTGCCTTGGGCTTGAGAAATAGATTCACACACACGCCGAGATACACCCAATGAAAACCAATTGCCAAGTTCTCGTCATTGTATCTAACGATCTTTTGATATTGTTGCCTCTTGTTTACAACATTTTATTTCTATTTCTTTTTATATTGCCTTGCCTCTTGTGTACAACATTTTATTTCTATTTCCTTTTATATTGCCTTGCCTTATAATATTACCAGTGTCGTTTTTTGTCCTCTACAAGAATATTATAAAATGTTAAAGATTTCTATAAGACGATAATCGGAAAGAAAAGTTATAAAACGTAAAGATGGAGATGATCAGCCTTCAATTCAATTCATGAATTAAAAAAAAAATTAACAAAATTTCGTATTAATTAACATATTATGTACATGGATGAGTTAAAAGTTCATTTGCCTAACACGATTATAGCGTAACAACGCTACGATGTGAAAGAAGAACCGAATCCCGACTTGTTTGTTGCATTGACCAAATCTTTGCTGCCTTGTCTAGTTAATTTTGCAGTATGGGATTTGAAATAGTTGAACAAATGGATCATCCACCATTCAACACATACCACTATTGGAACGTCTTGTAAACCGTCTTAGTAAACGTGTTCTAACAGGTTGATCACTGATCGTCCATTATCAGCTCTCTTACGTTTTTCATCTTAAAAAAAAAAATCAGATCTCAGAAACTCGTGGAGCCGTGCCATATAGGTAGATCGGGAGTTACAGACCTCCAAAGCCCCAAAAATGAACACTTACTAGAAAACCGAGAAGCTCGGACTGCCGGTCCGGTCAATCGAAATCTCACCAGCCGGTACAGAGAATAATATGGATGATCGCGATGAAGAAAGGTCAACAGATTTAACTTTCGGTGAATTCTGTTTTCGTTCGGCCATTTGACCGGTTATATGCTGACCACAAGATTAAATGAACCCCTGATTTCTGGTTTTTCTTGTTTACTCAGATGTACGGAATTACAGCACAAAAAAACTAAACCCAGCAGAGTTCTGGATTTTTCCCCGGTTTTAAATAGTTTTTTTTTTATCATAATTTCTTTAGAGAGCCTATTTACCTTTCGAAATTCGGAATCGTTTTTGGACATCAAACCCAACAAAAATCCCATGCTCCAATCAATTGATGTGTGATGTCCAAACCTCGGCTGGATTAATTCTACTGCGCGATTATAAGATCAGCTTTCGAAATATTTTAATCGAAAGAAAAAACTAACAGACGCTCACCGACCTGAGAAGTCACATTAAGTTATGTTAAATTTAAGCTGTTACGTTTTACGTAAAGAATTAATGAAGCCTTTGCTTTATTGAAGAAAAAAACAAGAATATCAGCTTTTTATCTGATGAAGAAACGGGAATAAGACGATATCGATATTATGCTATAGTGAATAAATGCCCTTCAGAATTACTTAATGTATGCATAATAAATAAAAATTGGTCATACTTACTAAATATGAAAAGATGTTGGAAATTGGTTTTAAAGAAGACCATTGTATGCAGTCTTGAAAAGTAAGTAGTTCGAGAATACCAAAAATGAATGGTCCACGATCACTTCTTGGAATACTTTTCCTATATGCTAGTTTCACTATGAAAGCAATATCGCAATCAACTGAGATCTTGAAGTTTCTTACATGTTAATTACTACACATTTGATTATTTTCTTAACTTGATATTAGACAATAACACTGGTTTTGATTTCTCGAGAACCGCTGACGATAGAAAGCTTGGAGTAGGTAGGAGTACCATAGGAAAGAATTTTTTTGATAGGGATAGTGAGGTATGGGCATAGAATGGTGGTTTTTATATCTCAGGAAGAGCTTATGCTGGAAAGTTGAAACTTGGTATATATGTCCCAACAAGAAATTGTGGGTTACTGCGACGTCCTGGTGTTTAAAAATATTCTCGATTCGCCACAATGTTTCGTATCTGGAACATTTTAGGGCCTTCTATTTATCGAAAGTGGCGCAACGCAATGAAGGAATTGTGTTGGGAATAATGCCTATTCAGTTTTGCTTCGTTCTATTTTAGAATGACGAAAAGTTCCACACTATGAAGTTTTATATAAGGGGTCGCCTGGTTTAGAGGATAAAAAAAAATCGTGTTTTTTTTACCCTTTTAATCGATGGTTTAACTATTCGAGAATATGTGCCCAAAGTTTTAGAAGCCAACTCGAAGTATTTTCGAAGATACAGGTCTGAGAACAGGTCGTGTCTAGAGCGGGCCGGGCGAACCGAAAACTTTAAAGCCCGTTTTCTCGAAATCTTTTTTTCGTGATTTTACTAAATTGGCGAGAACGATAGCAAAAAAACTATTTGACCTATCGACCCAAATCTAAGTTCATTCTCTAGAGTATTCAAAACTATCCTAAATGAACTAAAAACATTGATAAAAAAGGCATTTTATACTATTTTTATTGCACGAAAAAACAAAAAAAAAATCTGTCAACAGTCTGGGCGCAACTTTATTATTTTTTCGGTAGAAGTTCGGAATGCGTTCAATTCCGAGACGCGGTGTAGGTTACTATGTGACTGAAAACCCAAAAAAAAAAATTCGGAAAGCGGTTAGAATGGGGTCGCGCTAGAATACTTACGCCGCTGCCACATATAACATATGAAGTACGTAATTGGGTCATACTCCGGGACGAGGTCTAAGTCGTAGTATAATATCAGTTGTTACGTGATTAGGAGGTTTTTCGTGATTTGCTTTTGGGACATTACATGAAATTGGAAATGCATTTGTAGGCGATTATAAAAAAGTGATAGCCAATCTGATATCTTATCAATCGTAACAAATATGTCGAAAGCCTTACGTCCTCTTGGAGTTGTATATCTAAAAATACTGAAATCAACTTTTGGCGATTATATAGGAAGCCTTAGGAAGTAAAACTGAATTCGATATCTCATCAGAACTAAGAAATATATAGGAATTTGTGAAAACATATGCAACTCCCTTGCACACTCTTTGGGGTTGAATATCCAAAAATCCTGAAATGAGTTTTTAGATATACATATATAAAGAAAGCCCAAGAAAGTGAAAACCAATCCGATGTCTTATCACTCCTAAGAGATATGACGGAATTCGTGAAAACGTGTTCAACCCGTTTTTCCACTCTTAGGAGTTGAAAAAGGAAAAAACTTGAAAATACGTTTTAGGTGATTATTAAACAAGCCCGTGGAAGTAAAAAGTTATTCGATATCTAATCAGACCTAAGGGATACGTGAAAATGTATACATCCCCTTTACGCCACCTTCGGGTCGAATTTCAAAAATCCTGAAAACACTTTCTAGGTATTTATATGAAGAATCCGTGGAATAAAAATGAATTTAATATTTGGAAAGACCTAATAGATATGACGAAAACCGTGAAAATATATGCATTCCATTTTCACTGATCATTTTTTTTGCCCCCCTTCCAAACGCCAATGGATATTTGAAAATTTTTTTAATCTAAATTACTTTTCTAGTTGATTTACATACACATGTCGAGTTTCAACTTTGTAGCATAAGCCGTTCTATAGATAGGAAAAACACCCCCCACCCCCGTACCATACTACCCCTATAAAAAATTATATTTTTCCAACATGCTACTGCTATAGCTCTATCTAAATACCAAGTTTCAGCTTTATATCATTGTAGTATCTCGAGATATAAGAATCGGAACTTTTTCCTTTTCACCCTCCCCCACCCTAAACCTCTACACCCTAACCACAAAAAATTATTTGCCTGCTATGGGTCTATTAGGCTTACCTCTGGTAAAAATTTGAAGCATCTACCTTACACGGTTCTTGAGATATGAGACATGAGTTTTTAGAATAATTCGTATCCCCACCACTTTCATAATCCACCTCCTCCTTAAAAAATTTTACTTTCAGCAAACTTTATTTATCAACTTTTATACACAAACCGAATTTTATTTGTCTAGTGCAATTGGTTCGTGAAATATCGTAATCTAAAGTTTTTTACCCCCTACCCCCGTACACCACTGTACGTTGATCTATTCTCCTAGTATACTTACAGATGTCCATTAAGTTTCAATTATGTGACATTAGCCTCTTAGGAGATATGGATTTTAGAATGAGTCGATCTCGGCTTTTGAGCGTCTCGGACGCATTATTTCCCCCCCCCCACTCCTTCACCCCTTCACCCATATCGGCAATTTTTTTGCAAATGGGTCCACTATAAAAGCTCTATATAAGTTTCAAGTTTCAGCCTCCTAGCATAAACGGTTGCTGAGAGTTAGAAACCAAAATTTTTCGTCTAAAACTCTTCCCCCACCTCCCCCCTTACACCCCCACCCCTCACAATTTGGTCACTTCAAGGGGCCTACCCAGTCTATCTACGAAAAAAAATTCAACTAAATAGCTCAAAGGGTTTGGGTGCTACGAGCCTTTAAACAATTTTGCGTACACCGGTCGACGTACGGCGTACGGCGGACAGACGGACTGAAAATTTTTTTTGCTTTTATCATGTCTACTAGTCATGAAACGTAAAAAAAAATTTTTTCAGGGTAGCAAGTTTTTTTTTTTTAAGAATCGAAAACAATACTGTATTATTAAAATAATAAAGTAAAATCCATTGAATTTAACAGCTTTTGGATAGTAGGCAAATATGCCACACCTTTTCAAGTAAATTTACATTGGGATGTAATAGTCAATTTGATTGAAATTTTCGGTCAATAAATTTCAACTTTCGATGTAAAGTTACACTTTTCCGAATTATTCGACTCAAAATAAATGGGGATTAAACTCTAAATCCTACACTGCAAGCAAAAAGTAAACTTTCTTTTACATATTTGCAATGTATAATTAGCACTTTTTAAGATACACTTATTTCTACTTCTAATATTATTTCTTACTAATTCTACTTCTTACTTACTGATTAACTTTTTTTTATTATCATCATTACTTTTTGAATTATTAATTAATAATTAAATTATTAATCCAACGTAATAAAGAATACGCATTTATTTTGTTATCGATCTTTTATACTTTCTATCCTTTTTAATCTATAATATCTTTTTGTTTTTCAATTATCCTGTCTTGATTGATCTCATTGAATTTTTCCAATTGTCGATTGTAGTATCCTTTGCACTTCAAAATACGTCTGGGAATTCATCTGTGGACCATTCGCTTGAAGTTCATTTATTTATATTGTTAATAAATTAATAATAATAATAAGCATACATCACATTTTTGTAGTACAGATTAGTTTTCCATACTGTTTGTAATTTTACGCATTGTAAAATTTTGCCTTTCCTCACCAGTAGTAAATTTACACATTTTTGTAGATTAATTTCCACTCTTATGTGTGAAATTCCGCATTAATGGTGATTTAATTCACCGTAAGTAGTAGAAATCACTAAAGTGTGCAATGAAATTTGACAATAGTAATTTTACTGCATACTTGCTTTACTAACTAAACTAACTACATTAATATTATGAAATTGAAATAATCAGCGTAATGTGATGCAAAATTACCAAACGGATTTATATTCAATTTTTAATTGATTTTTTTTTAAATAAACTTTTACAAAATATACTTCAAAACCAAATTTACTTTAGAAATTTTGAAAAATTCTCTACTTCATAACAATTACAGATTTTAGTTTATTTAATATTCTTAAAAAATTCTGTTTGCTATTGCAGTTAATCTGATGTTACTTTATCGTAATTATGCCTAGCATATGTTGTAGAATGAGAACATGGTTGTTCACTGTTCTGTAAAAATTCAATGATCAGAGCACACTGATTAGTCGAGCTCGCTTCAAGGCACGCGACTAATCAGTGTGCTCTGATCATTGAATTGCTATTGAAACAGCGACATAGTCATGTTTAGTCAAAAACGTTTTTGACTAAAACTGCTTTTCCTCTTTCAGTGTGCGGCCAGCCTAAGAAGAAGCAGGTTTACTTGGTTAATTTACCTTTAATCTTAAGCATTTTATAATTTAGCAATTCCCTTTTTTTTAAGAAAGTGGACCTAAAAAGTGAATAAAAAAACATTACGTACTAATGTTACTAATATCCTTCTGATCCTGCTATTTTAATCAATCTACCATTAAATTTTGAATATTTGAAAACACCCTCTTTCACAAATTGAAAGGATGTATAAAAAAAACTATATGTGCAGATGGGCACTTTATCTCAGGAAAATATTAAGACCTTTGGGTATTCCCGTATTTTTCATAAGTCATACCAAATGAACTTAGTATGTTTCAATGAAGAAAAATGTGTGAAATTCAATTACGTTTTCCAATAAAATAATGTTCTTACCATAAGCTTAAAGCTAGTATTACACTGTTTGACCAAGTGGTCAAATTACAGTAATAAGCAATGCGAAATAGCGAATTTAACCGAGCGGATATTGCGAGAATAATTGGAATTCGCTATTTCGCATTGCTTATTACTGCAATTTAACCACATAGACAAACAGTGTAATACTAGCTTTTGTAATCTTAATTTTATTTGTCTACTTAAATTTGAATTACAATCCAATTTTTATGCAGTAAGTAACAAGCGAAATTTCTTTAAATACAAATGCAAATAAAATGATGCTTTGATTTTATTTTTCATTGAAAACAGTAAGTAAACTTGTTGATTTAGTAACTATTTGTTAATATTTTAACGAATTATGTGTAATAAAACAATTAAAAGGTCTTAATTACACTATATTAAAAAAATTATTATTCAAGTGACAAAAAGGTGTTATTATAATACTGGAAGATAGAATACAGGTGGGGGCAAGTACCCCCTCTTGCCCCCTCTATGGGCGCCCTTGTCTGATACTCTAGATAAAATGCTAAGTTCCGACTTATATTATACATAGTTGGGGATATAACAATCTCAAATAAAAACTCTTTTATTTTATGGTTGTCCCGCAAGACAGTGTTCTTGGCCCAATTTCGTACACTCTTCACGGCGCACCAACCTCTAACGGAAAACACGGTCACAGCGACTGACGATACCATAGTGTTAGCTACAAATAAAAATCCCGTCGTAACTGCAGAACATCTTCAGAGAAGAAGCCATTCAACTATGGCTTAAAAAATGGAGAATGAAAACAAATCTGTTCAAGTAATATTTACCCTGACAAAAGAATCTTGTCCACCTGTCGTTACGTTCAACAATCAACCACTGCCGCAAGCAGGGCCACCCTAATCACAGGGCTAAATAGGCTATAGCCCCGTGGCGCAAGCCTTTTGGGGGGCGGCAATTTTTTTTTTTATTACTTTATTATTTTAATAATAAAGTATTTTTTAGTTATTATTAGTTACAAGCCGCATTCCGCGGCTATTGACTATCGTTACTTCCGTTTCTTCCACTGCTTCCGTTGCTTCCGTTACTCCCGTTGCTTCCATTTCTCCCGTTGCTCCGTTGCTTCCGTTGCTCCCGTTACTCCCGTTGCTTCCATTTCTCCCGTTGCTTCCGTTGCTCCGTTGCTTCCGTTGCTCCCGTTACTCCTGTTGCTTCCATCTCTCCCGTTGCTTCCATTTCTCCCGTTGCTTCCGTTGCTCCCGTTACTCCATCCTCTATTCTCCATCCTATATCCACCATCCTCCATCTTCTATCCATCATCCACCATCCTCCATCCACTATCCTTTATCCTCTATCCAACATCCATCGTCCAACTTTACCATTTAGTAATAGGAACGCATAACTAATACACCGAAAACGAACGAACTGCCGCTAAACTATATGAAAAACACATAAATGTTGAAATAACTCGCGGACCAGAAACCTTCGCGGGCGTGCGCTCAACATATCAACAAAGTTTCATCGCAATCGGATGAATGGTTTAGGAAGGCATACGGGACAAACAAACAAACAATTAGAGCTACAATCGCGAAAAAATTGGAAAAATGTCGAAAAATCAATTGTTTTTGATTCGATCGGTAGCAAACTTCACAGGAACCATCCCGCGACTATTCTTCATGTTTCCTGAAAATTTGATTAAAATCGGCTGAGCGGCTTAGGAGTTTATAGGGAACATACATACATACATCCTCTTTTATATATATAGATTTAGTTATTAGTTATTTTTATTCAAGACAAAAAAAAAATAACAATTAACCTGTTCTAAATGAAATAGGCGCTACGAAACAACCTACAACACGGCCCCTTAAGATTTATCTCATAATTTTATTTTATTTTGTTTTTATTAAAATAATACACCCTGTGGTCATTACACTGATAATGTTCTGGCACTTTTATATTTTGTATTTGCCGCTTTCACTAGCCATCAAAATTGTATTTTCTTATGACGACGGGCGCTGAATATCTTAGGACGGCTTGGCCGCAAGCCGAAGAAGCAAATACCTTGGTTTGCATATTGATAGACGCCTTACCTGTCAAAAGCACATATCTCCAAAAAGGAAGCAACTGGGCCTGAAATTCACCAACATGCAGTGGCTTCTGGAACGTAGATCCCAATTATCAATGGAAAGCAAATTGATGATATACAAATCCATTTCGAAACCGATATGGGCATAGTATACCGCTCTGGGGATCAACCTCACAATCCAATATAAAAATCCTTCAATGATTCCAATCCAATACAAGGTCCTCCGCACGATTGTGAACGCTCCCTATTATGTTACCATCGAAATCATCCTACGAAGGCTAAAGAGATTTAAACCATCAGACCCACTAACAATATAATATCATCAATCAATAAAAATAGTATTACGTAGTACTATTACAACACCCTGAGGACGTAAAGTATGTCATAAGTGTCCTTCATCCTTGAATATAAGCAACAAGGACACGTTGGAGGGAACTACAACCTGGAGAATGTGGACCATATCTCATCTTGGGATCACACCTTGCAATAGATGGCAAATAAGACGTATTTCACGGTCCTCCCGATTTTAAAATCGAAAAAAGTGCACAGGCAGAGCAAACTTCTCATATACAGGGTGGTCCATCTAGTGGTTTCTTTTTAAATCATAGGTTATTTTGACACTGAAAGCTGTTTCCCGCTCGAAATCTTGACAGAAAGTCAGTATCATACCTCCGCGGAACGAAATGAGTCGCTTTACGCTTGAACAACGTTGGGAAATATTGAAAACTTATTTCCAAAGTGAGTGCTGTGTAGCCCAAACAGTGCGTTTTTTGAAAAGAAGTTTTGGCCGAAATGAAGCACCCACCGCGCCTGCTGTACGCAAGTTTGTGCAAAAAGTTCGTGAGACTGGCATGCTAGTGGACAACACTCATGGCCCCCGTCGTCGTACGGTGCGCACAGACGAGAATGTGGCTGCTGTAGTCGAGAGCGTGAGACTCACTCCACGAACATGAACTCGCCGTCGATCTCAACAGCTCAACATTTCACACACTAGCCTGAGGAGAATTCTGCACAAATATCTCGGATTATTCGCTTACAAGGTCCAATTGACTCAGCAATTGAAGGCGCACGACCACCCGCTTCGTTATCGCTTCGCAATTTGGGCCTTAGAGCAGTTTGAATTGGACAACGATTTTGGGCGAAAAATCATCTTTTCTGACGAGGCGCATTTTCATCTCGGCGGCTACGTTAACAAACAAAATTGCCGCATCTGGGGCTCGAAAACCAGCATGTTATTGTCGAGAAGCCAATGCATCCACAGAGAGTGACAGTTTGGTGCGGATTGTGGAGTGGTGGCATCATTGGACCATTTTTCTTCGAAAATGAGGCTGGGAACAACGTTTCGGTCAACGGTGAACGTTACAGAGCTATGTTATCCGACTTTTTTTTTACTGAAATTGAAGACATGGATTTGGACGACCTCTGGTTCATGCAGGATGGCGCGCCATGCCACAATCGATCTTTTACGCACTAAATTCCCAAATCGTGTTATCAGCCGTCTTGGCGATGTCAATTGGCCGCCTCGGAGCTGCGATTTGACCCCTTTGGATTTTTTATTGTGGGGAACCGTGAAGGACCGATGTTATGCCAACAATCCAGAAACGATTCAAGCACTTAAGGCCAATATCATCCAAGCAATCCGTGAGCTACAGCCCGAAACCATGAACAAGGTTTTGGAAAATTGGAGTGACAGAATACGCTACTGCGCAGCCCGCCGAGGCTGCCACTTGAACGAAGTTGTATTCCATCATTAATGGGAATGTTTACTCTTACTAATAAAGCCATAATACATGAAAAAAAATTTCATTTTGTTCATTTTGTTGCATTTTTAAAAAGAAACTTGTATTTGGCCCACCCTGTACAAGGCAGAAATAAGACCTGTGTTCTATATGCAAGCGAAACGTGGACTCTCACCCAAGCGCCTGAAGAATCAGTAGACGAATTCGAACGACGAATTCTTCGAATAATTTTAGGACCAGTAAGACTGAATAACGTATCCGGTACAACAATAAGTTGTATAACATCTATGACGATTGACGACCCAGCCTCATCGACTCTTTTAAAATTTCGTAAGCTACAATGGGCAGGTCATGTGGAGCGAATGGACGACGGAAAAAATTCCCAAACGCACACTGAAAAGTAGAGCTCAGGGCAAACGACCGGTGGGAAAACCGCGTAAAAGACACGGGGATTCAGTTGACGCAGATTACAGATCGCTTCTTAGATGCACAAATTGGAGGACACGGTCGCTGAACCGCGATGACTTCAGACAATGTATCCTGCAGACCCTGGCCCGATTTGGGCTGTCACACCATTGATGATGATGATGAGGACACGTTGGATTGTTTTTAATTTGTTTTTTGCTTGTTCTCTGTAGTCTCAACTACAACATATCAAAATCTCAAGTTGGGTTCGGAAAGGGTCTAGGTAGGAGTTTTTTTAAGTACATTACGTTACCTATATACTCCATACTCTTCGATGGAAGTTTCTTGCATATCCTAGGTATAAGGGCCATGACAGGAAAATGCAGTTCAGATGCAAAAGTAGTATAAGCAATTCCTCTTTCTATAAAAAAGCTGTGAAACCATCTCAAATTTTTCTTTATTTATTGCCAATTACTTTCTGAAAAAAGTTTAAAAACGCGACTATTTTACTGCTGCTTTCAACTCTCAAGTTTTCGAGAAAATGAATCGTTCACCCGTTTTCAATAATTTAAAATTGGGTGAATCGCAGTTCAGAGTCCCGCCGGCGGGTTCCAGAATAAGGGCGATTGTTTTATAATTCCGTCAACTAAATTAGCTGCTTTTATTTTTAGGCACATACGTTAGAAATAATTAATAACTGTTACTCACTGTTCTAAAAGTTTTACAGGCGCGCCTTCTAATATAAACTATGTGAAGTGGGCTTGTGTAGTTCGCGAACGAACTAGTTCAGAAGAGAAATGAACGAACTAGTTCGCAGTCAATCCCGCTTCTAGTTCGTTTGTATTCATTCATTGCCGTTTGTGTCAGTGGTACAATGCACTTGTACGCGGATGACCTTTTTTTTAGTTCATCACATTCTATCAACCGACCTTTTTTACTTGTACAGTGACGACCTTTTTTTTGGTCATCACATTGCACCTGAGGACCTTTGTTTTTTTTTTAGGTCATCACATTGTACCTGAGGACCCTTTTTTTGCTCATCACATTGTACCACAATGACTACTGCGAGTCTTCATCACTGAACAAGTTCATTATTTTAGTTCAATAACTTCGCGAACTAGTTCGTTCTTTTAGTTCACTAGTTCGCGTGAGTTCAGCTGCACTAAAAGAACGAACTAGTTCGCGAGGGATCGGGAATCCAAAATGATCGCTCACTATGGTGAACTAAAATGCACAAGCCTAATGTGAAGCTAACATATTTAATGAGTTTATGCCTTGGTAACTTTAAAAATGCACAGACACGTATTACATAAAAGTTTAAATTAATAGCGGCTCCACTTAAGTTCGTTAGGTTCCTTTTGTTGCATAAAAGGGCTTTATATTACAAAACGCATTGTAGTGTATACAAATAAAGTTTTTTATTGCAAATAATCAATATAAGATTTTTAGGCTTTTTTTTCTTTTTTTTTCAATAAACACAATTACAAAATATTTTTAAAAACAATACAAAATAAGACTTATGTACAAAATGCATAGAAAAGAAACGATAATAGGATATAAATTGTGCTTGGGGATGATGTGGTTATGGTATTTTGTTTGACTTAGGAGCGTTATATGTATTGTGGAATGGTTTGCGGTTTTTGTTATAGAATTACTGAAAAATTAATTGTATATCTTAAGAGTAGTAATAATGGTGAAACATTAAAAAGCTCGTCTATAATATTCTCCTGTTTGTTTTTCTTAATTTTTACTTTACTTTATTAATTTTATTGTTGCGCATCACGTCTTGTTCTTGGCAAATATCCCAGCCGACACCATTGAACTAGTTCCTCTCGTAAATCTGATTGAGATAGTGGTAACTGATATCCACCTAAAAGCACGTTTTCCTGTAATGTGTCGTGCGTCCAAATCGTCACTTCCAATAAACGATTTTGTATATGTTCTAATGGCATACGGTACTCCAACTGCATGAAATTGATTACAATTTTTTTTATGTTATTGTGCGCTCATAAAATGATGTTAAGAATTATAATGTGGTGTAAAAACTATTGTTTTACTTACCGTCTCCATAAAACTGGGAACACAGGTCTTGCGTATGACTTTTGTTTTACGTTTTGTCGCTTTCGTTGGATCCGGCTTGAGATAGCATTTAACATAGGTGTTTGGTTCTTGCCCGCCTACTAGTTTCGGAAGACCGCGTGCATGATGGATCTGTCCAAAACAAAATTAAATATCAATTTTAATTCAATTCACAGACTTGCCAACAAGTACAGACAGAGGTACATAAATAAAAATTCATAGTAAATTTAATGAAACTTTTTCCCCTTATAGATAGTTCAGTAATTTAAATTAAATCAGTTATAAAAAAACGGGTAAACGAAACACCAACACGAACGCCCGACTTGGATCAATCGCTCTCCTGGCTACTGCTATTGGGGATAGTAGGCATGATACACCCTCTGATGAGTCTATGCCATCCGGTGACGAACCAGCTTCTTCGGACGTAGTCCAACACAGTTTTGAACTGGTTTCTTCAGTGAAGAATGTCAGTAGCCAGGACAGCGATTGATCCCAGAACGACTCTCTGAATGCAACATCATTTGTCTACGCTCCGCAGGAAAGCCATAGAAAAACCTGGACAATTACAGTGGCAATTTACTAGAAATTGCAGTATGAATGCGATACACTGTGTCCGAACAAGCCACCCAATCGAGGCGGACGCACTAAGAGCTTCCGAAGAAACTCCTTCGCACCGGAACTCGAGAAGTCCACAGGAACGATCTACCTGCTCTTCCCATCCATTTAGGAATGTCATAGGATTGGAAAGCGCCATCTTAGGACGATTGTGCTTCTAACTTGCATGTTCATCGTAACTGGAGCTACGACGAATTAGCGGTTTGGTATGATCTGATGACGAATTGAAAAACCTCAGAGAACTTTGTTTAAGGAATTCCCGGATACTAGGAAGATTCGCTCCTCAATGTAGCTGACTTGTTCTGACGTACGGGGTTGCGTTCAAAGCGGTGATGAGGCATCGATTTTGCTTTTACCTGTAAACGTGAAATGTGACACTTGGTCGCGTGGCCCCATGCTTGTAGAGAAGCAATTTGCTGCGACTGTTGTTCATAGGGTAAAGAAGTTGATGGCCAAGTTGGATTTATGTGGATGTGCTGGCCGAAAGTCAGTTGTTTGTCTAATTTGACCCCGGAGTACTTCACTACATTCATAATACGGTATATTGTCCCGAAAATGGATACATGCAAGTGGGGTGATTTTATCCGTTTCGCAAAGAAAATGTCCTTGCTCTTGGTGGGATAAACGTTAATTCTTCACAGTTTAAACCAGTCTTCAAGTTTATTTCTTCTGCATAAAATGGAGAAACCGTGAGGTCCGTACCTGGTACGTCTCTCATAAAGACAGAGAATATTAGGGAAGATCAAGTCGAGCCCTGAGTCACACTAACTAGCTTCAATGTCCTTTAGTGTTGATCTCTTCCCGATCAGCAATACTTTAAACGATCTTTCGTTCAAGTAGGAGCTCACTAATCTAATGAGTTCGAACAGCATTCCATTATGCCAACCTTTATCGAAGGATTTTTTAACATCCAGGAATATCGAACCCAGAACTGTTTGGTAAATCCCTAAGTAATGCGTTCGACAACCCAGACCATTTGGGCTGTTGTCGAAGAATCTAAAACCGAATTGCTCATCACGAAGGATTCTGTCATCATCAGCATGTTACTGAAGTCTTTTAAGAATAGCTTTCTCTGCTACTTTCAAAAGTGTAGGCAGTATGCTAATACGGTAATAAACGGTACTCGGTCGCCTAGTGATTTAGCAATGTAATGCGCAGTGGTTTCAAAGGTCACCTATTATCATGGACTTACCACCCGAAAAAGTGCGCTGCTACTGTCATATGCCTTATACGGGCCATATAGGAATAGAAAAAAGGCAGATAGGCGTCATTTTTTCATTGACGCATGCTTAAAATGTTAGATAATCAACAGAAATATAACTTATAATATTTAGACTATTTTTACGTTTCTTTACCAATACATACCATAACTGTTAGTGCTCCACGACGATACTGCAGAGACAATTTAATCTCACCACAAATAGGTTCAGTTGGATTAACTGCTGGGACATCTGTTCAAACAATACAATAAAAATGGAAATTAATAAAAACTAGAGTTCTTGACTTTCATAAGAAAAATGTTAAGAACGACAATAATAAAAAAGAAAACTACAAGATCATTAATGTCAGTATTATTCTTGAAAACAGATGTTTAAGAGGAATCAATTTCAGTGTATGCTGTATTAATTCAAAAATAAACATTTACCTTTAACTTTTCGAACATGTATGTCAGCTTCCTGTTGATCACGCAAGATCGGATGGAAAAAAGTATAAACTAGATCAGAATGGGCAATTTCATCTGCAGCTTGAAACAATGATATTAAGAAACTTCGAATTTCTGGAAGTCGCCGTTCGGCTACAGTTTTAATGTTGGAACGACCAACATGAATGCCACTTGGTAAACTAGAAAAAGAAAAAAATAGTTTAACTTTAAATTAATTTAAAATATGAAGTTATTAAATGTTTGGCTTCATGAATTTCTCTAGACAGATCAAGGTTGAAAATTGTAGCACTAGCAACAAAAAAGTACGAGGATCATTCGAATAGTTTCTGGCCTAACAGATCATGGCAATATTTTTATTACATTGAGGTTTTCTGTGTTCGGTGTTATTGAGTTGGAAAGAGAAAGTAATTCATATACGGCTCGTATTTAAATATTTTTGAATTTCTTTCACGGCACATCCCATATTGGTTCCAATTAGTGTAAAACCAACTAGCTGCCTCATCATACCTAAGAGATATGACGAATTGTGAAAACGTATACAAACTCCTTACATCCACTTGGGGGTTGAATATTGAAAAATTGTGAAATAAGTTTTTAGGCGATTACATAAGAAGCAACTTGATATCTCATCAGACACTAGAGTTGCAAAATTTGTGAAAACGTAAGCAATCCCTTCAAACTTCGAAACATTGTGAATTGGAAATTCGATATCTCATCATCTAAGAGGTATGTTGGAATAAGTAAAGACATATGTAACTCATTTAGACCCCCTTGAATATCAAAAAATCGTGAAAGGGTTTTTAGATAAATATAAAGAAAACCCGAGGAAGTAAAAACCAATTTGATGTCTTTCCCCTAAGAGATATGACGGAATTCGTGAAAACGTGTTTAACCAGTTTATACCTTCTTAGGGGTCGAAAAGGAAAAAATATTGAAAAGTAGTTTAAGGGGATTATAAAACAAACCCGTGGAAGTGAAATGAAAATGTATGCAAACTGGTTAGGTTAGGTGGGTAGCTATTATGCAAAGATAGCTAGCACATACGAGGGTGGTTTGATAATGACGTGCAAAAATCAAGAAGGAGGGGGCAGGTAAGAAATTCGTTATTTTTTTTTTGACCTGTACCATCCTTAAATAGATTACCTGCAAAGTTGAAGCCTGATACCTCGTTTTGTTTTCGAGAAACAGCCGTCTAAATTTTTAAAAATGGATAAAAATGAATTTCGTGTGTTGATTAAACACAATTATTAGATAAATTAGATAAGCATTATGGGGACTCTGCACCATCGATCCGAATGATTTACAAATGGTTTTCTGAATTCAAGTGTGATCGTACGAGCACAGAAACCATACCAAGTCCAGGTCGTCCAAATGAGGTCACCACGCCAGACATGATCGATTAAATCCATGATATCGTGATAGAAGATCGTCGATTAAAAGTGCGTGAGATAGCTAACGTCGTAAGCATCTCATCTGAACGTGTTTGGAATATTCGGGTGATGGATGATGCGTTGATGGGTGCCGCGTTTGCTCACAATCGACCAAAAACGCAATCATGTGACAACTTCACAGCACACTTTGCAACTGTTTCAACGTAATCCGAATGAATTTCTTCGTCGATTCGTAACTATTGATGAAACATGGATCCACCACTACACTCCAGAAACCAAAGAACAGTCAAAACAATGGATGGAAGCCGCTTCAAGCGCACCGAAGAAGGCAAAAACTGTTACATCAGCTAGAAGGGTTATGGCGACAGTTTTTTGGGATTCCAATGGAATAATATTCACCGACTACTTGGAGAAAGGAAAAACAATAACGGGAGCATTTATTCTGAGCTATTGGTTCGATTGGATGCTGAAATCAAGGAAAAAGGGCCTCATTTGGCGAAAAGTGTTGTTTCATCACGACAACGCTCCGACTCACACGTCCGCTATTGCAACAGCAAAACTGTTTGAATTACGGTACGAATTGCTCCCTCAC
This sequence comes from Beris morrisii, assembly GCA_951812415.1. NCBI lineage: Eukaryota > Metazoa > Arthropoda > Insecta > Diptera > Stratiomyidae > Beris > Beris morrisii. Next base: position 103,630,458 of record OX638310.1, read on the forward strand.
CAACTGTATTCTCCAGATTTGGCACCCTTCGACTTTTTATTATTTCCAGACTTGAAAAAATGGTTTGCTGGAAAGAGATTTACCACGAATACTGACGTCATAAGTGGAACCAACGCCTATTTTGAAATCATATTATTTGGAAGGGATCAAAAATTGGAAAAACGCTGGACTAAGTGTATCGAGCTAAAAGGAGACTACGTTGAAAAATAATATAAAGTTTTTCCCGAAAAAATTATGTTTTCTCGATTTTTGCACGTCATACTCAAACCGCCCTCGTAGACCGCTATCTGGGTCCGTTGTGATTCTACTGCACCATGGCAATCTGAGCCTTTTCTGGCCACGGTTTTTTGTCCACGGCGTCTGTTTGGCTAATTTTCCAGAACAATCCCATTGGCCAAGGTATTGTTCTGTCAATCATTTTTCTATGATTGGTGCGAAGGAGAGGAGAGTAGGAAGGAATTGTGGGAAAATGAAAGGGATATCGAAATGGATCAGCTTTAGGGATGGGAAGATCAGGAATCGGGCTGGGTATGGCAGTGTACTAGCAGGTGTCAATAAAATTTTTTAGTGCTATTGGCTGTGGTACGTTCCCTATAACAAATCAACTACTGTCTGGCAGCTCTTATGGTATTTGTGAATCTGATCAGAATGTAAACAGAACTCATCTGCATTAGTTTTAAATCCTGAATTGGATCCACGACGGTATCAATATGTACTCTGCTCTGTTATGGCAGCGGGACGTGGACATTAACGCGAACTTCCGAAAAGGCAGTTAACGCATTCGAAAGAAAGGTCCTCCGAAGAATTTTGGACCTGTGAAAGAAGGAACGGACTGACGAATAAGATACAACCATGAGTTGTATCAACTTTACTTTACTTTGGTTGATAAAGGTAGCAAAGCCATCTTATTTTTAAGATGCCTTTGCTACCTTTATCAACCGAGGAGGACGATCTTTGGATCGAGACGATTGGAGGCGACGACTTCAGGAGGTCAGGGCCCAATTTAGGCTGCGCCATTGATGATGACAGTGTCAATATTTTCAAGATCTAGTACACTACCACTGGACTACACCCGGCTATACCAATACAAATACAAGACTGCTAGTATAATAACGGTGAAGGACTGCATTAGAAAATGGCCTTGGGGTAAATATGCTTGAGTCACACTTACGAAATATTTTTTAACCGAGAAAAATATTCGTAACGGGACGAATTTCTGCAGAAGGCTGATAGTCGAGGGATTCTCTATGGGTAGTCAAAGAGGAACGAAACAAAGATCAAGAAGCACCAATCGAACTTTTCCCAAAACCAAACCGACAGAACTCGAGGATCAGAACATCAGATTCGCAAGCAATTGAACTAATGCCGAGGCCAAAGCAGCAGCTTAAGATTATGGCAGCCGGTGTCAGAAGTTCATAAGAAAAGTCGGAACCTATCATATTCGATGAAAAGCAGTCAGTTAATAAAGATTATTACCGTCGAAAAATGCTACCAATCTATGGAAAATGTTTAAAAAACAGTATTCAATATCCAGCAGAAATCTTACAAATATTTATGCAAGATGGAGCCCGTTGCCACTCAGCAAAGATAACCGTAGGCTCTCGCGCAGAACAATATTTTCAAATTGTGTGGATAGAGTGGATTTGAAATTCGACCGATCTAAATCCCATTGAAGATTTATAGACAGTTGCTGAGATCTAGAAACGCACCCCATCCCACCTCTCCCTTCACACCACCAACTCTCAAAAGGTGGCCACTTAGAGGTCCACGCAGTCTATTCATAAAAATTTTCAATTTAATAGCTCAAAGGATTTGGGAGATACGAGCCTTCAAACGATTTTGCGTACGGCGGTCGACGTATGGCGGACAGACGGACTGACATTTTTTTTTCTTTTTTGTTGTCTACTAATTTTCAGGGTGGCATTTTTTTTAAAAAATCAATCAAAATACTGCATTATTGAAATAATAAAGTAAAAGACTGTATTTAAGGCAGTCGTCTGATTTAGAGGGTCAAAAAAAATCGGTTTTTTTCTTTTCTTTAATCGATGTTTTAACTATTGGAGAATATGTTCCTAAAGTTTTAGAAGCTAACTCGAAGTATTTTCGAAGATACAGGTCCGAGAATAGCTAACCGTCGAGTAGGAATGCGGGCCGGACGGGGCGCGCGGTACGATATGGAGAGGTATCTTGGTCCTTTGAACGAATTATAATATTTAGAAAAGGTACAAAGGAGCTGTCCGACAATGTTTTGGGTACGTAGAAGTACCGAGTCGAGCTGTTACAAGGTCTTACGGACTGTGTGAATATTGTGTACGCTCGTACTTTTAGCTGTTTTCTTGAAATCTTGTTTTTGTGATTTTTCCAAATTGGCGGGCGTGATAGCAAAAAAAACTTTTTGTCCTATCAACCCAAACCAAACGATAAATTTTACGATAAAATTTTTTTTGTACTTTTCAAATATGCATTAAAACTCACTAAAAATTTGAATAAGTTTCGTTGCTTCTCTCCCTTTAAAAAAATCGCCGAATATCTCATTTTTAGGCCTCTAAACCAGACGACTGCCTTAAGGGTCGTATTTCAAAAAAATCCTGAAAACAGTTTCTAGTTGTTTATGTGAAGAATTCGTAGAATAAACTGGGCGCAACTTTATTATTTTCCGGAACGTGTTTAATGCCGAGATGCAGTGTAGGTTACTATGCGATTGACAACCTAACAAATAACGTTCGAAATTGCTTGCTGGTTATTCCTTAGGTTGTCAGTCGCATAGTAACCTACACCGCATCTCAGCATTAAACACGTTTCGGACTTCTACCTTCTTTTTTCAATAGAGGATTTATTAGAAGTGAAGAAGAAAGTGAATTTGATCTCATTAAACCTCAAAAAAATTCGGTATTCGTCAAAACTTGAACAATGTCTCACTCCCCAGGGGGTTTAATATCAAAAAATACTTAAATAGGTTTATTCCCTGACTATATTCAAAGCATTTAGAAGTGAAAGTGAATTCTATATTTCATTAGACCTAAGAAATACATATATCGGAATTCGTGAAAAAGTACATAACAGCCTTACTATACACCACCTTAGGGGTTAGATATCTAAAAATTTAGAAAAACGTTTCTAGGCGCTTATATTAAGAGCCCGCAGAAGTAAAATTGATTTAATAGCTCGAGAAGTCTAAAAGATTCAACGAAATTCGTGAAAATGTGGGAAAAAAACCCCTTTTATGGACATTTTTTTTTACTTTAGTTTTGTACACAAATGAAAATCTATTTTTTTTTAGTTTTAATTACTCTAGTAGAACATTTACATATACGTACTAAGTTTCAACTTTCAAGCATAAGCCGTTTCTGAGATATAAAAAACCATCCCTCACCCCTGTAATTTGATACCCCTATCAATAATTTTAATTTTCTAGGGTGTCTCTATAGTAGTGCCATATAGTCGTAAATTTTTAGTTTTCCATTTTACGGTTTTAGAGAAATAAAAATCGAAATGTTTCTGTTCTACCCCCTTTCACTATCACCCCCAAGACCCACACCCTCCTACCAGAGGTCTACTGACTCCAACCCCTGTAAAATTTTCAAGAACATATCTGGTACGGTTTTTGAGATATAAAAATTGAATTTTTTGAAAATTTGCTACCCCCCACTTTCGTGCTCCACTTCTCCCCTCAATAAGTTTACATTCAGTAGACTCCACTTATGGTCCCACATACTTTATTATTAAAAAATAATAGAGTAAAATTAATTCAATATTTAAGAAGACCTAAAAGATATGACGAAAATCGTGAAAATATATGCATCCTATTTTCACTGATCATTTGTTTTTGCCCCCCTTCCGAAATCCAATGGAATGCCAAAGCATTTTTTTTTATCTAAATTTCTTTTCTGGTTGATTTACATATATATACAGAGTTTCAATTTTCTCAAGCCTCCCCCCCCCCACCCCTCTCAAAAAGTGGTTACTTTAAGGGGCCTACCCAGTCTATTTCTAAAAAAAAATTCAATTTAATAGCTCAAAGGATTTTGAAGCTACGAGCCTTCAAACAATTTTGCATACGGCGGACAGACGGACTGACATTTTTTTTGCCTTTTTGGTGTCTACTGATTTCCAGGGTAACCATTTTTTTTAAATCGATCAAAATACTGTGTTATTGAAATACAGTAGATGCCGCTTATAGTAATCGCGGATAATGTTATAAGCCGCATTTTGTTATCAAAACAAGTTAGTTCCATTTTTCACAAACGAAATTCATCGCTTATTGGAATAAAAATTCGCTTTATGTTATCATTCGGGCCAGATTTCCATACAACATTACAAGTTTTGTGACTGTATTCTTAATCGCTCCTCTTTTTTCTTCATGTGAATGTGATCAAAAAGGCAAAATAAAAACAATCACAGAATTAAAGATGATTGCTCTTGGTTTAACATTTATGTAAACACAAGGCGATACATATCATAGATTACTATGAGAAATTTCAGTCTTTTCGTAGCTTCTGAAAACTATTGATGTTGATCTCGTTCAACAGAATGAGCTCAACTTCGAGTAAGTTTTCGAGACAGTTTAATAGAAGTGGCGCGCTGAGCTGACAGACATGACCGAAGCTGGATCTAAAACGCTGTACAAGACTGAATTTGCTAAAAAGGGAGAGAATCAGTACCACAGTAAGTGTCCTGACCAGACACTGTCTTATAATCCGGCATGCTAAAAGACGGTGATTCTTTTCAAACGACTTTCTGTAGACACTGCCTGAATGAGGAGGAAGAGGATTTCATATTCTCTGTAACTTTGTGAAACATTGAAGCTAGAGTTGTAAATAACACTTAATGAATAAAAAAATAATATTAGATGCTTCGAGCAATCTATATTCAAGCGTAGGAAAATAAATGAGAAAAATTTTCCCCTTCGGCTATTGTTATCATCCGGTTAATGTTATTGCTTATGGCCGGTCCCAAAGTGATTACAATAAGCGGTATCCACTGTAGTGAATAAAGTAAAAGACTGTATTTAAGGAACTTTGACCAATGAACGTCTTAAAAATCTCTTTTAAGTTTGACCATCATATAGTTACATGGATAAGACTCGAACCTTAAGCTTTTTATCAGTTTCCATCATTGCATAGATTAAGAAATATGAAATTTATACCAGTTTCGTTATCAACACACCCACTATACTGTCAAGGTGTGCTTTTTCCAACAAGAAAAATTCTCTCGAAAAGCCTTCTACGGAATTTATGATATCTTATCGATATCAAAAAAAAAAAAGAACAGAAAATGTCTTTTTAATGGAAATAATTTCAAAGACAATAGACGTAAAAAAAAATTATGCTCTTTGAATTTTGATTTAACTTTACCGATCGATACAAGGAGCAAGCAATTTTTCAATCGTACCTTCGATTTCACGCCAATGATCATATCGAATAATTGAGCGCAGTGCAACATTTTTTATTTCAACGTTCCCCCAAAAGATTACATAAATTTATTATTAGGTATATATGAGTTTTGTTATCAGTAGTATAATATATATTTTTCGTATGGAAAGACCGTGAGAATTGATTTGTTCGTATCAATTCATGTCGAGCATTTCACACTCTCTCATGTGACGAATCGATTGTTTTCGCACCATTACGATTATATTTCCGTCAATTTTTAGTTATTCTATTTAGTTCCGGTTGAGTTAATAGTAATTTGTATAATAAAAGAAGTATATAAAAAAGTTAATTTTATTACGCGGAAAGACTATTTTACCTTGTTAATTAATCTCCTATTGAGTTCCATCTTTCAATTTAAAATGATATTAGTTAAAAGACCGATATTATCGGCAGGAGGTATGAAAAGGAAGAAATTCTTCTAAGAAAATTCATATGTGATATATTTTGTGATTGAATCGTGTCTTTATTTTCCTCGACAGATAGCAGTGATATCCTGACGTCAGTTATTTGCTCGGTTGGCGTACTATTTTGTATGGTGACCGCAGTGCTAGGAATTAAATTTAAATGGTTCAAACATCGTTTGAATTTTCAAAACACACCGTCCGGTTCAGAGAAACGTGATAATGGGGCAGGTGTATCACAGGTGAGTGATATCCCTCAACTCTTTTTTGTTATTATTCAATGATATGAAAAGACGGAAACCGATCGAGCCAGGCTTATCGCAAAATTTTTATATTTTCCAATGATTGACTACAAAATAACTGTGTGCATATGTCTAAAGATTCGCTTTCGAAATATGGTTGTGATTGAAACGTGAGGAATGTAAGGCTTCTCCCTTATCAGCATCAAAATCCCTTTTCATTGTGAAACGAATGATTTAAAGGCATAAATATAGTGTACCATATCGAAACTCACTTTTGATTGGAACAATGATATGAATTTTATATTTCATGGGTCTTTGTCACATTTGTCTACATCTAATGAATTATTATTTATAATTAATATAATTTAAGATATTTTTTTTTATCTTAGATAATACAAACAAGTACCCTTTCATATAAACTTAAAATAGTTAGTAAAATGTGATTTTGCCACGTTTGGCCACGTGTTTTATTTTTGGTTTGGACTGTCTGTACCCCTGTCCTCCGTTAGCGCAGTTGCGGGCATTCCACAGAAAGGCAGTGGTTCTGTGAATTTTAAGTCAGCTTTTTTTTGGCTAACTGGTCCGCAGACTCATTGCCTACAATATCACTGTGTCCAGGAACCCATACCAGTATGACTGTACTAAGTGAGATCTAAAGCAAAGTGGTTGAAGAACAAGTAGTGCTGCTCTGCTGTCAGAGAGAATGTAGATCTTGTGATTCTTGTACCCTCTTCTAATGTTTTCCCTGATGCATAGTTCAATTGCATGAATTTCTGCTTGGAAGATCGTATTTGACTTGCCGAGGCTGGCATATATGTCGACCCTTGGTCTGTTTCCATATACTCCAGCTCCAACTCCCTCATTTGTCTTGGAGCCATTTATATACCAGTCGGTACGTCATGATCCTGGTGTCTTTTAATACATAAAGGTGTAAAGGCGAAAGATTTAAAATCACCACAATTGCTGCAGTAGGAGTGGTTCGTATTGCCCCAGAGATAGTTGTACAGGCCAATCTTTGCAGTTTGCTTAGCTGGTTCTGTGCAGTTATCTGTAAGGTAAGAAAGAAGACAAATTCAAACACCTTGGTGTTTCAAGGAAGGCTCTCAAATAATGGTCAGTGACGGACAGAGGACAATTTGAAAACCAGAAAGGAAATTCTAAGCTACCTGAGCTTCCAGTAACAGAGAAAGGAAAATAAGTGCTATCATCAAGGACCAAGAACTGTGACCAAAGTCCTAAATCAGTCACCTGAATATTGGCAACAACACAAGACAGTCAGTAGAACAATAGTGAAATACTATAGATTAGAAATCGTCATTGGTGCAAGAAACTTCCTCACGTCAGACCTTCGAAACTTCTTTAGATCGAAAAAAATATTCGAGATAAGACGAATTTCTGCAAAAGCCTGATTGCAAGCAATTAAACCAGTGCAAAAGCCGAAGTAGGGACTTAAAATTGTGATAGCTGTTGGCATAAGTTCACATGAAAAGGTGAAACGTAGACAGTTAACGATGATTACTACCGTCGACAAATTCCATCAATCGGCAGAAAATGTCCAAGAAACAGTACCTAAGTAGTTTTCATGTAGTGTGGCGCCCGTTGCCTTAAGGTACAATCTGGCTGGTACTGCCGGCCGTCGCGGCCAGCAATAACTGCCGGCAGCAGACTACTGTTTCAGGCAAAGAGAAGCTGTCATGTCTGTTGACGGTTGTGAGTGCAAAGCAGCCGCGGTGAGCAGTTGAGGTTGGCTGTTACTGCTGACCGCGACGGTCGGTAGTACCAGCCAGATTATTTCTAACCGTCCTACCTAAAGCCCATTGAAAATTTATGGACACGATTAAAAGAAGCTATATTTAAGGAACCGAGTTCAACGAAAAATAGAATTGTATGAACAGTGATGAAGGCTAGGTATCTGCGATAGTTTCAGACGTAGAATACTCGTGTACCAAGAGAAAAGTGGGCTAGCGAGGTGTTTGACTACACGTGGACAACATGTGGGACAATACACCACACATCACACAATCCAAGCAGCTGGTTGTTTGTTTTTAGATAAAATTAAAACCAAGCAACCTGTTACTATGGCAAATAAAAGAATAATTATTTTTGACAACAGATCTCTTAAGCCCCCCATAGACACGCGAGCATATTGGCGCAAACATAGGTTTGCGCAAACACTAGCTGTAGCGCATACACCAGCGAGCATGTTGGCGAGCCTCAATTAGTTATTGGATTCCACCATGGAAACAACATGTCCCTATACCGTTCTCGTTATACATGCTATTGTAGTAGAGCAAAAAAAGAAAAGAGGAAACGAAAATTATGGGCGACAAAAATCCTTTCATGTCCCTTTATGTGCCCCTTCTTTTTATTATCCAAATCCTTTTCATTATCTATATTCAGTTATTACTTAAATGGATTTTATTTTCATAATACGTTTTTCATATCATATAAAGAGGAAACTAACCAATATGTAAGAGAGATCTTCGCCAATTCACAAATAAAAACTACAGTGAAATAAAACTATCCTCTTTTATTCCAAAAAATAATTTAAAATATAAAATCTAACCCGATCTTGTATAAAGCTCTTTATCGGAAGGCTGTAGAAGAAACAAGGCATATGTAACGCCATACCAAGCATTACAACTTACAACCAGGCGCGTAGCGTGAATCTTCGTAGGGGTAGCGCAATGATACGATCGCTAAATTTCTAAATTTTTTGATTACTTCCTGGAATTTAGCAATCAAAATTGAAAATGAAAATTACGTGTTTATGGTTATAGAATTCATAGAATTTGATGATCGTGTTAGTGCGTTAGCCCTACAAAGTTTCACGCTACGCGCCTGCTTACAACCTTGGTAAAACTCTTCCGTGCGCGGATGAGTTGTTGTTTCGGACAAGCCCCGACAATTAAGTTATATGTTCTTTACATTATAAATTAGAAAATGGTAGGCGAAGAAAAAACTAATAAATATTGATTGAATTGGATTTTATTATATTATATCCTTAATTCATTAGTAAAGCCTCGATAACGACTGTACTACTACCTTCAACGACTGCAATTCAACAACTGAATACTGAAGTTTGCGCAAATATCACCACACACGAGAGAACATACGACCAACTCCAGCATGTTGGCGCTGAAAAATCAAAATATTTTGATTTTTGGGCGAGCATGTTTGCGCAAACGGCCAACAATGCCATACACGAGCCAATTGGCTCGCGCAAACCTACGTTTGCGCCAACATGCTCGCGTGTCTATGGGGGGCTTTAATGAAAATAAATAATGAGAGCAAATAAGCAGTAGGTACATATGTACCAACATTTAAAATGAAGTTGAATAGGAAACCAAAAAAGGTTCGCAGATTTTTTATTGGCAGATCTCACAAGCTGGAGTGTAATTGGCATACCAGATTCTGTGGCGCGATACATAAAGTGTTTCATTTGACCGTGACGCTAAACTTGGGACTCTGAAATTGATAAATTCCAGAAAATCAGGACAATCTAACTCGTTCTTGATAATTTTGAATAGAGCAAATAAATCAAATTGTTCACGTCGTTTTGAGAGTGTAAAGAAGTTTAAATATGTAAGCAGACTTTTAAAATCGATTACCTCAATTTGTATATCCAGTTTGTAGGCAATGTTGCGTAGAAAGTTGCGCTGAACTATACTGGCCATAGTGATCCCTTCCCTTCTCGTGGGCCGCTTATTTCACTCAAAAACACTCTAAATCCCTGCAGAACTTGACCAGTTTGTCGTGCCCTAACGACATCCCCTAACGATCCGCGATGTTGACGAAGAAAAGACTTCTAGCAACCCCTGGGCCTTCAAACAAGATGTGAGTGATATCCTCTACAGCGTACAGATCATGGCAGTACCTGCACTGTTCGTCTCAGCTACCCCTAACCGCATGGCATGTTTCCTCAGCATGCTAACATTCCTAGTTTTTTGACTATCCAGCTCGGTCCACAAAGCCCTAAAAACCCTGCAGCTTGTCAGCCTTGCCCACCTAGAACGTTCACCAATTTCCTCCTCAACCCTACCGTTCAATGCCGATCCCGCACTCGCCAGCTCATCCGCCATTTCGTTCCCTAGCATATTGCTATGCACCGGTACACAGCAAATCAGTACTCTGTTCTGACTACAAAGTACAAGCTGGGATTTAATAGTGATCGATTTAAGCGTGTTAATGGCTGCCAGGCTGTCAATTTAGAGTGAGATATGGTGACTGCATATCTCCCCCATTAACAGAATGTTTACTGTCTGCAACACAGCCAGAATCTGAAAAAGTCGAAATAATCGAAGGAAAGGAAAGGCATTAGAAAAGAGTGGTAAAGTACGTATGAATCGGTGGCTGAACTTCGAGCGGGAGTGGCGAGCTTGTAGGCGTCCGAACTAGTTGCGGTTGTGTGTGGCGGTGGGGTGTACGCGGCTCGAAAACAAAACCAAAAACCATAAGCCTGTACAACAGAATCAGTCGCCCCGCCGACTAACCACAGAATATCTTTCCCCATAGGTCGTGAGAGACCGAGAAGCGATGATTTGCGTGACTTCGCGTTCACAATTAAATGCCCTGCGTGAATCGGGATACAGTCCTTGTGTATACTGTGCACATCCCTCCACGGTTTCTTTCACGAGTGAGTTTTAGTCTAAAAATGTACAAGTACAATGAAAATACTCGTCATTGTTATTGTTATCGTCACATCCGTCTTTTGTTTTAATCATTTAACTATGTTAATAAATTAAATATTATTTTTGCAGAAAGGTGAAACCGTTCCACTTCAAGGAATATTTCGACGAAAAGTTGATGCAGACTCATTTGTAGACAATGAACGACCGAAGACATTACCACGTAGGTCTATTTTATTAAATTTATATTATAACAAATTTTAAATTAAATTTTTAATAGCCATTCGCATTCGTAAGGCCGACCTTCAAATCCCCGTCCCCAGTCGGTTATCTCTAGTAGGAAATCCAGTGTCATCAATAGATGAAAAAAACACAGCTGAACCTCCAATGCCACCTCCAATGCCAATATCGGGTCAACGTAACGAAAATAGATCGCAAAAAGGCAAACGGTCGCGATCGTCGTCAAGACCTCGATCCGAACAAAACACAAAATTCAGTGATTCTCCTACCGTAATCAAGAGTGGTTCATCACGCAAACAGAAACCACAAGATACCAACATTAGCAAACAATCACCAGCACCCCAATATTCCGAAGTGCAAAAAAACAAACGACAGGACCAGGATAAACGAAGCCGTACACCATCTGGATCAAGGGAGAATAAAACTAAAGCTCGAAACCTACATGAGCAGACGGATCAAACTCGACATTTCGAAAAACTAAAAGACGATAATCAAACTGCAAAGAGCGAGTATAACAGTCGGATAGCAGAACGTCGTCCTACCGGCTATATTAGACCGAAAAACGATGAAATGGAAGCACTCGCCGAACTATCCAATTACGACAAGAAGAATATATTGAAATTTGATGAATTTTCCAATGTCGACTCTAATCTTGAGCTCTTCGAAAAAGTTAAGATTAAACCGGTACCAGAGCCAAGGAAGCGAGTCTCAAACGAATTCGCTCCACCACCGGTAGCATCGGTTGCATCGAAATCCAATGATTCGTGGTCAGCAGTTGCGCGACATCGGATTCTAACCGAAGAACTGACGAAGCAACATAGCGCTTTGAAACCTGTCACGATGGACGGAAAAAAAACAGCCGCCACAGAATTTCAGAATCCACTCACGGATAGTAAGCCAAGGACAATGCGTGATATGAAAAAAAATCCGGGTTTCGCACAAAATGAAAGAGTTGTTTTGGGTCAGGAACAACACGACGATACTGAGGCCTAAACTTTATGAAATCGTCGACTCTTATTTAGTTTTTTAAACATTTAATATTAATAAACATAAAATACGTAATTTTATTAAAATATTTACATTTCTTTACATACCTGTGTAACTTAGCCAACGGATAGTGAATGCAAAGCTTCTGATGAAATTCGGAAAATTCCTTGTACGATCGAAACAAATACGTTGGATCCGGTTGATTTGATCGTGTAACTTTCAATATGTAAGTGTAATATTTCTCCAGGTCGTAACGTTTCTGGTAGTTTAGTACAGTGACGGATTTCAATCGGCCGTCTTGCTTCATTCTGTGCATCATATAAAGAAAATTACATGAATACATCGAGAAATTTGTAAAACGTTTTTATGTGTTCTTACGTGTACGTCCTTGGAATGAAACTCAACAACTCGCCATTACCTTCTTCGCTTGTAAAGCGCATTTGAGATAAATTGTGTAAAAAAAAATTGAACTGCGTAAACCAGCTTTTTAACGAGAATTGAATCATTTTAGCGAATGATGCGGCTGCCTCCGGATTTGATTGTGACGGTAGAAGCGCTTTTCGCACGTAGGTTACAGCATCGGCGGTAACACCTGGAATACCGGCAGTAGCCATTAAAGCCAGCATGTGAAGTATTAGGTCGCCGTGCTTACGCACAATGTTAAAAGCTTTACAACACAAATCAACAAAATTGTGAAATTTAGTCGAAGGCTTATCACCGCCGTTTATTACGTAAACCATATCCGATGTGAGGACGAATGGAGTTCGATCTCTGCAGGGAAGACGGGAATGTCTTTACTTTTCTGTAATTATTTTGATATGGTTGAGTTCTGCTTACCTCTTAATATTTCCAAACATTTGAGCATCTCCTAAAAATTTACCAAAATCGATGTGAAACAGATGTCCGGAAGTTTTTAACATTATATTATCGTTGTGACGGTCACATATTCCCAGGATGTAAGTTGCAACGCTATATCCAGCGCAAGACACTGTAAAAATATATCTCAGTTCCTTACTATAAAGAAATATATCTTTAAACTGTCATCTTACTGGTAAAATTATCAACAGCACGCTGGTATTCCAACTGACTCGGATTTTGTCGAGCCAACCACTCGGCAATCGGGCGATCCTTGAATGATCCCGTCAGTCCATATTCGACTTGTATTTTTCGTAGCGTCTCGGCATCCGTTACTAGCTCGATCATGCCCTTCTTAAATCCAGTCGGAACACAATTAAATGTTACAATTTTCAAATCTAATCCTTCGGCAAGCCACAGTTTATCCATAGTTCGAACAAGTTGTATCGTTAGCATGTCCTGTTGTAAGTCGTCACCACACTGTAGAAACAAGTTTTGAGAAGTTAAAAGATAAATCCAGTTGTCCGCCCTAATTGTTACTGCGAGGAAAATTTTAATCAAATTGAATGGCAATCGTCATGCATACCTTGAAAATAGCTGGCAAGTTTCCATGATCTGGTCCCAAAAATGAAACCTTTAGAGGTAATGTGTTTGAGTTGAAATAACTTGAATTTCTCGCGTTCACTCCGTATACTTCAAGTGCCGGATCAAGCGGCAGAAATGTCGGAGTTTCCATCAAAATTTGATGAACCACTTCCATTCCAAGGCTTAGTGTTTTCTGTCTCATCGATTCTTTGGCTTGTTTGACGTTTTGAGCAGCCTCGGCGAGACTCTGAAAAAAACACATCAATAATCATCAATAAGGAACCATACAAAATATTTTTGCTAGGTCCATTACTTTACACATCATATTCTGTGATAAGAACCGCGATGATAGTTTCTCGCCGCAAATGGCTAGTAACGATCTCAACATCATCTTATTACGCCGATGGTATCGTGCCTGTGTAATCATGCTTTCATCAGATTCCGCCGTAGTCGTATCGATTGAATTCTGTGGTGCATCTCCAGGCAAACTATGAACTAACAGCCAATATAATTGATGTGCAATTCTTGGAGATTCCAACGATTTACATAGCAAAAAATTTGCCATAGGTGAAGCCTCGTATGTGTCATGTTTCAGGGCTTGCAATAGTTGCGGTAAGAAGTCAACAAGCTGATCATTTGGCATGCGTGAAATCCATTTTACCGCTTTCAAGCGGACTTCCAAATCTGGATAACGTGGTAGCAATAATTCCAGGGACTGCAGAGGTGTTAGAGGCGACCAGGAATTTAGAAGGGAATGTAAATCAATGAGACTAGCATAATCCCAACTGTGAGCAGCATGCAAAACTTTCGGTAAGGCATGAGGAAAAGCCTGAAGATAATGTCTCTTCTCCCACAGAACTTCACGTTTGTCGACCGCACCCGGATAGCCCTGTTCTGCCGTATCGATCAGTTCTTGTTGTAAGTTACTATCGAGACTATTGAAATCGTAACGTGGAGTTGATTGTGGATTCGGTAGAGGATCGGGAAAAACGATTCGGCCACCATAACTTGGCACTTCTATACCTAATACTGGACAGAAATCGGGTTGGGGATGGGAACCTTTAGCAGGGGCCGGACCCAAAAACTTATCCGTAGTCGGGGGCCACAAAGACAACAAATATGTCCCGAAAACCATATTGCTTTGAAAATCAAACAATTGAACAGCACACCAACCCAACTCAATCGTTGTCTTCTTACGCTCTTGGTTATCACTCGATTGTTCTCCGCTTTCAGTTGGTTCCGCTCGGCATCCGTACAAAACAAAAATCAACCTAGACTCTCGTGGCAACGTGCAAATCGGATTTCCTTCAAAATTAGTCCAACTATTGAATTTCAGCCGGGGAAATAAACCACCACTTGTATCACTTGAGCATTGCGTTACGAACGGTTGACTAATGTAGCGCGTTCCGTGATACAATTGCGCTCCCAGCATGTAATCGTCGAACTTCCAACTTGGCGGGGGACGATGCAAGCAGCTGATATTCACCATAATTGGTTTTAGAACGCACGAAATAGGTATGGGAGCTGCGAATTTAATTCAAATATTAAACAATTTTTTCATGTACAGAATCATGCTAAAACTTACTAGTAGTATACTCAACGGATTTAATGCAAAAATCAACTCGAAAAGCATTCGCATAAGTTTCGATTAGCTCCTGAATTGCCTCCCGGATATGATTGCACTTTAACTTAATTTGGTCCAGCATTGTTTTCGGACGAAGTTTCACTTCAGCATAGTCGCCATATTCAGATACAATATCAGGACTTGTAGCTGAGTTGGAGCCGTACATTACCTGACCAGAACTACAAATTTTTTTCAAATCTTCGACTGCATCGCAAATTTCGAGTGTGTCGATTGATCCAAGAACTGCACAAACCGCTTTCACACCTTGCACTACTCCCGAACAGGAGATAATTAGTGCAGATCCATCCGAAGCGGTTGATTCTAACTTGTCGATTTCTGTTTCCAGCGTTTCTAGAAAAAAACATTCTTAGCGTTAAGATCGGAGAAGTTAAATATTAGATCGTATTTCTTCTTTCTATCTTCGGACTTAAGTTGAAATACTTAAAACACACAGAGTAGTAATCGGATACCATCAACTTACCTATCAGAATCATCATATTGTCGTACGTTATTGTAGACATATGTTCGTTGGGTAAAATATCCTCCGGTTTCAGTGCCATGTCCCGCGCATCATCGGTTTGAGTACGGGCTATCGCTTTGATATTCACCTCAGTTTTCGGACACAATCCCAGTTGTACGTCTTGTTCCAACTTAACGCTATCGTGAACACACTGTAGTTGACTGAGCTTCGAACTTGGCGAAAGCCATTCGACGACACCGATTGGCTAAAAGAACAAAAATTAGCGGATGGGGGATAAATAGAAAACGATAATTTACCTTTAACATAAAATCGTTAACGTTACCAATAATTTGACCTTCCAGTCCACAGAATGCATGCATAGTAACATGCTCAACTGTTGTGCTAACTGGAAAAAGAAGCTGATGTCTTTAAAAAAAAGAAAAGAAAATATTGTGGCGAACTCACTGTCGCAGGTAAACGCAACGGGTGGTCCGTATCCGGAAATTTGTCCTTGGCTGGAAGCCTCTTCAGCTTTTTGTAATGCCTCCAATAATGGGTGAACCATCACCTTAATACTTGTCCCAACATTATACTGATTATTGAATTCAGCGGCAATTATATGACCGATATTTGTTCGCGAATCATTGAACTTATACTGCATTCGAAGATCGCGAACCATTCGATAGAAGCCCATAAGCTCAACATCGTATGTTCGCCGATCTGTAACACTCTCGTATAATTTTGTCGGGTATTTTCGCCGATCGAGTACTTGATTTGCTAACTGTCCGAAGTAAATATTGCGGGGTGGAAGTGGTGGTGGTGTAGATTTTTTCAAATCGGCGGCATCTGAAGTGCCTGCTGCATCGAAACTGGGAATGTTCCAACCAATTGGAGCTACAAAAAAGACCGCATAGAATTGTTGTATAGTATAGCATAAAGTAGGGTCATGATCACACTTACCAGCAGGACTCATAGGCGTACGATCGGTTTTGTTTACAGCCTCGTAAACAGGATCAGAATATTGTGTATCACAGCTGTAGAGATAATCGAATGGATCATACTCTGAATAGTACGATGTCGCGCAATCGGATGAACTATCGCCTGAAATTATTGTGGATGGTATTGAAGTTAATTTTGTATTTACGCAAATTTAGAAGGGGCTCTATCTTTGACCGGTGTCTAGGTGGTTGCTTATGCAGATGATATCGTCTTGATGGTGAGAGGTAAGTTCCTGGACACCTTGAGCGATTTACTAGAAGTTGGGCTATAATTCTTGAGCAGGTGGTCTGGTAACTGCGGTCTCAACATCAATCCGGAGAAAACCGACCTTATCCTCTTCACGAGAAAAAAAGACCGAGAATTCAGACTCCCACGTTTGAATGGCGTTACCATCTCGCTCTCCCTTAAGGGCCGTACAGAATGAACGCATCGCAGTCGGATTGGAATGTCAAAATGTCGCAACGAGATGCAATGAGACAGTGTGAGCCGCAAGTAAACGCTGCATGAACACAATGACCGGATTGAGTTCGCAGTTCTATCAGTGTCAATAATCAAAGCGAAATTGATATGGACGCGAAAATCGGCGAATTATTTTTAATGCTCATCGAAATCTCTTTCATTTTATTATTTTCTTTTTAAAATTACACAGCACATCATATCACAGCATATCATATTTGACATTTCGATGCGTTCACTTGCGACCATTTCAAATATTACCAACTTAATTGCGGCGGTCTGCGACCTATTGCATTCATTCTGTGCAGCTACCTAAAATCACAAGCATTTGAAACTCGTTTTTCC
Source organism: Beris morrisii (assembly GCA_951812415.1). NCBI lineage: Eukaryota > Metazoa > Arthropoda > Insecta > Diptera > Stratiomyidae > Beris > Beris morrisii. Next base: position 103,647,712 of record OX638310.1, read on the forward strand.
CTTCCGTTATTTTGACACTCCAATCCGACTGCGATGCGTTCATTCTGTACGGCTCTTTAGTATGAAGTACTTAGGAATCTATCTTCATCCTAGGTTAAACTGGAAACTCACGATTGACAACAGGATCAAGAAGGCATCGAATACTTACTACGCTTGTCAGAAAATGGTGGGAAAACCCTGGGGCCTCAACCCGAAGATAGTCCACTGGCTGTACATCATGGTAGTTAGACCTGTTCTTACGTACGGGTCACTGGTGTGGTGGCATGCGCTGGATGTCGGGACTAACAGGGTCGACATGCGCAGAATTCAAAGAATGGCACTCATTGGGATTACTGGTGCCTTACGTGCCACTCCTCTACCGAATCCCATTAGAATTAGCGGTAAAATCAATAGCGGCAAAGAGTGCTTTGCGTCTACGTGAGGCAGGCTATTGGATGGAAGGCAGTGTGGGCCACATTAGAATCTTGTCAATAAATGCTATCTACACTGATGGCTCTAAGATGGAAAGCGAAACGGGCGCAGGAGTGTACTCTTGCGACTTCGACATTATGGAATCGTTTAGGCTACCGGATAGCTCGAGTGTGTTTCAGGCTGAGATATTTGCATTGACAAAATCAGCTGAAATAATTGTGCGGAAACAGTGCGTGAATGGTACAATAACTATTTATGTTAGCAGCCAAGCTGCTATCAAGGCTGTTGATGCGCACATTACTAAATCCAGACTTGTGGGCGATCGTAAAAGAATATTGCAGATGGTAGGTCTGAATAACAACCTGAAGATCAGTTGGATTCCTGGTCACATTGACTTCCCTGGAAATGAAAAGGCAGACGAGCTCGCCAGAAGGGGGTCGGAGATGAGCATAGAGCTGGCCGATGAGTCGGTTCTATGTCCCATTGAACGTGTAAAGGGAATGATTGATATAGAAGCGCTCAGACAGACTGAGGGGTTGCCGGCAAGCAAGAATATGCTAGCCGAAACTTGACAAGAGAAACTCTAGCTTCATTTTGTCTATGGGCAGGAACATATGCAGACAACTTATAGGGGTCTTAACGGGACATTGACCTTTTGGGAGACATCGAGAAAGACTGGGAATACCCATGGCTGATCTGTGTCGCTGTGGTGACGAGAATGTTGAACTGACACTGGAGCGTGTGTGAATGTGAAAGTCCGGCACGTACCAGATATCGGTACTTGGGGAAATTCTTCTTGACCGATCTACCAGAACTTGCGATGATACCTTTACGGAAAACTACTCTCATCACAAAGAAGAGCAATATTTGGAATCAATAGTCTAGAGCCCGGTTTGATCGCCCGATGACAATTGTTCTGTTCCACGACTTTGGCTTCATGCTTTGCGACAAAAGACCGGCATGCAAGAGCCAATAAATTTTTATTCCCATCTTAAAACTAGGCGGACAGGGCCGAATTAAGCCTAAACGGCGCTCTGGGCACAATATAATTTTAAGGCCTCATTGAAGGCCGATTCCTATGGCGAAGGGTAGCTACCAAATATACGGTATTTTAATTTACCGATTTCCAATTTTAAAACATTGGAAACAATGTTTTAAAATTAGAAAATCTATAATTCTTTTAATCATATCGAATAGATAGTTGATAGTTGGCGCTTCTTACAATCCACACACCCGACAGTTGGCGCCTCGGGGAGTCCCGCCTCTTCACAAGTACATCCTAGAGTCAAGAAATTTCTTTCTCTATCTAAAAACTTTGTAAAAATGGTCAAAAAGTGCTCTAAGAAAATTTTCTGGCCGGCTGTTTTTAAAACGTGCGACAATTCGTTGGGTGGGTTGTGATTTCACAATTTTTAATTTATTGTGTTTTCATTGTATTCATTGACTGGCCTAGAGCACGATGAAGAATCGGAAAGCGAAATCGAAAACTATAATTTATGCATTGCAAACCGTAAAAGATGAGGATTCATCATTTCAAGTTTGTAACTGCAGTTAACCTTGCTTGGGTTAGTAGACATCATACATACATCATACTCAAGTTTATACCCATTTTTGAACATATTTCTGAGGAACAAGCATACAAAAATACTTCAAACTCGAAAAGAATTTGTGGAAAGAGACAATAATCTACATACAATTTCCAAGAAGAAATACTGTACGATGCAATAATTAAAGTCTGACACTTACCATCATCGCAATCCTTCGATAGTAAAGGATCAAACGCTTCTAATACACTGACACGCGAACTGAAAATAATTTTCCAAACGGGATAAGGTTAATTTAAAAAATAAATTAATTATAACTTTGATTCGTACTTGTCTTCATGACCCCAATCGATAAGATCATCGCTGAGGTTTTTTTTCTTAGGTCGTTTTAATTGACCACTGGCACTGCTTTCCGATCGTGCACTTCCTGCGATATTTGAGACACCGGAGACGGATGCAGATCTCGAAATCTGTCGCTTAACTTGGTTTTCAGCCGTCGCATAAGACGACATCACATGCTGCTGTTGATGTTGCTAAAAATTATAATTGAATTTTTCTTTTTGCTGATCATATCGAAAATAAACAAGACTTTACCTGAATTAGTGGCGGCGCGTGTACCAAAGCAGTTTCTGGATTTGAGACCGCCTGAATATTTGGAAATTGAATTGCCGCTGCTGTCGGTGGTGGCACATGTGACGATTGAGAGGCAGGCACGGAAAAAAGGTTTGAGTTAAAACCGTAATTGAGACCGGACGAATAGTTGAATGGTGTAATGGTTAGTGGTGGTGCAGATTGAGCATGCAAGTAAGGTCGAATTTGTTGTTGTTGTTGATGATGATATGGTTGTGGTTGCATACTGTAAAGTTTTTGTAGCTGTTCGTTCGTAAGCGGTGCCTTGTGCGTTTGCTGTTGTTGATTATTGTTGTACGGAACTAATTGTAAACCTTGCGTATTGTTAATCAACGGAGTGGTCAACGTTTGATGAAACGCACCGCCGAAATTTGCCGGTGCGTTACTTTGCTGGATATGTGCTGTATTTAATCTGTCCGAAGGATCGATAATTTGTATTTTAAAGTAAATTTCAAAAAATAAAGTTTTCTATAACTATACCTTTGAATTTCATCAATTAAATTCTCAAAATTGATATTATCTTCTTTTGTGGTAGCAGTCGGACTGGTAAACGAAATCAAATCGTTGCTCTCGTTTGATTTTATTCCCCCAATATGAACTTCACTGTGCCGGCGCATTGGTACAGTCGGCGGTGGATCGATTGTTGATTGTAAATCATTCTCAATTGAACCGGCCAATTTCAATAAACCAAGATGGCCCCGTGTTTGACTAGTAACATTTGTTGTCAGTGGAGGTGGTGTGTACCGTTCACCAGGATTTGGAGGACGTTTTTTCGATACAGTGATATCCGATTGGGAATATTGCAGCTTTGACCGACGGAATTGGTCGAGTGCAAGCGTTTCGAGACTGAGCGCTGTAGCTTTTTCCAAATCATCTTGAAATTGTTTATCATAATCAGTTTCCGAATGATTCGTCATTCTTTCTTAAGAAGTAACGTGTTTATTGGGTCGAGTTATATGTTTCGCTGAAAAGAGGAAAAAGAAATATAAAAAGAAAGAAGAATGACGAACGCTTGAAGTTTTTGTAGTGTTTTTCTTTTATAACTTGAAAGAAATAAGATTTACTTTTCACGGTTTTTGTTTTTCGCTATCAGAGCGGTCCACTAATTTCGATTATGCTAAAATTGATATTTGAACAAACCATTTTCGAAAATGGGTTCATTTTGATGATTACGGCAGCTTCTTCTTTCATCGCATCCATTTTCCAAACTTCGTGAAAATACCTGTTCTCTTCTTATTTGGCATCAAGCTAAACCGCAAAGTCATCGGTATCTCACTTACCACAAGTATGAGTTAGATAAGAATTTGCATCCGGAAAATACAGATCGTCACTTAACAGAGTATCACTTAACACATGTGTGAACTTGCTATCAATATGCTCCAGATAGCTCCCTCGCCATACCCCATTTATTTGCATTCTAGGAATTTTCGAAGCAAATGACTCCAGTGCGAAGCTATTTACTAACCTAGACCCCAATCTTTTTACTTGAATACTGCCTTTCATCTAGACTGATGTCATACCTAAATATTTTCTTAGGGGCCTTTTCTCAAATTCCTAAAATCATTTTCAGCCCCTTTCGGTTCTAAGCCACAAATTTTTTTTTGTGTAGTAAACAAACAGTAACTCGTTACCAATTCGCTAGACGAGCCGGTATGTTCCAGCCATAGAGATACAAATACTGGAGACAACAAGACGCCGTTTTTGGAAGCATTTTGAAGCCAAATTGAACGGTTTTTCATGGAGCGTTTGAGGCCAAGTGGCAGTGAAATGCAAATAGTAGCCTAGTATTCAAATGGTTGGTGTTTTTCGTGTTCAAGACCGCGTTGAGTAAAATGCTAATAGTAGCATAGTGTTAATTGCCGGTCCTTTGCGTGGAATTGTCCGGCTTCAAAACAGTCGCTGCTCGTCATCTCCAGTACATATATCTTAATGGTTCCAACAAACTAGCAGGCAGCACCACTTCAAGTCTCATTTCAGTTTTCCCTTCCAGAGTCACTTCGTGTTTCAAAAGCAACAACTATCTTTTATTCTGAAAGCATCATCCCTCCATCCACATGTAACCGTAACCGTGTAGACTTCTCGAATTTCGCCATATCTTCGTGAAAACATATTTAACCTCTCTTCAGGTTTGTATATAAAAAATCCTGGATTCAGTTTTTAGGCGATAACATAAAAAGCCTACAGAAATAAAAACCTATTTGCTACCTCATCAGTTAGACGATGTCGTGGCGTTATGAATTCCATCGGCACACGGTACAATATTACCGTCTGCAGGGTGCTAGGCCACTGTGGAATCCAGGGGAGCGAGGTGGCTGATGAACTCGCTCGAGCAGGCTTCAGGCTTCCCCTAGTGGAAGACCAACATGTTGATATTCCCATCAGATCCATAAAACAATAAGGCAATAAGATGGTCAAACCTAAAGGCATGCTCAGTATCAAGAACTCTTTGTCCTGAATATGATTAGGGAAAAAGCAAATTTGTTTTGGGCCTGAGCAGGAAAGATGCTAGCACATTAATTGGATTGTTCTCAGGGCACTGCCTGATCGGTATACACGATTGGCTGCCGCGGCAAATGATCCTTGTCGTAGCTGCGGTGACCCAGAAGTCCGCCCCTATCGGGAACGAGCATACGGAACCTCGGCGCATATTTCCGCGATGACATTGGTGATATCAATAAGGGGAAGCTATGTGTAGCGTCATATTTCAGAAAAAAATGTATTTAGCTCGAAATAAAATGCCTTTCGGCATATTTTAAATAGAATTTCTGTAACTAAAAATAAAGGCCTTTCAATAGAAAATATTAAACTTTAAACAATACCGCGGATTTGAACTCGCGAAATAATCCGCGCCGTTATTCAAAAACAGCAAAATGAATAATATTTTAAATTGAATTGCTTAAAATTGATCATAAAATGAAATGAATACGGTAAATTAGATTTAAGAATAAATGTACATAGCTAGAAATTTAGAAAATAAAATGTTAGTCAAAACTCAGCTGCCGACGACGCAAGTCGTCTCTTTAATTTAAAAAAAAACCAATTCCACTCCCTGTTAAACATATACCCAATATATGTAACATATAGCAAATTATATAAAATCCACAAAATGGTTTTCACAGGGCACTGCCTGGTTTTCATACTCAAACTGGGAACACAAAGCCCGAACACGTCTAAGTAAAGGATGATGATGGCATCACCATCCTACCCATACCATACCTTATCAGACCTAAGAGATGTGACGAAATTCTGTTAAGAGTGTGCCACCACTCTAGCTCTATTTAAATTCCAAGTTTCAAATTTCTATCATTAGCGAGCGGTTCTCGAGATATAAAAATCGGAATCTTTTCCTTTTCACCTTGTGGTTTCAACCGTTCAGAAGATATGGATCTTAGAATGTCTCAATTTCAGATTTCAGACCTAAAAAAGGGATATAAACCCAAAACCCGTCTCTGCAAAGATACAGAGGGCAGCATCATCAGCGATACACAAGAAATTAAAAGGAGTTGGGCTTCCTACTTCGAACATCTTCTCATTAGCACCGATCACGACAGACAACATCTCAATTGAGGTTTCAACTGACGAAGAAGAACTATCATCGATACTACCCACACTAGCCGATATCGAAGCAGCCGTATGTGACTACACCTTTTCAACATGTATTTCAGACTATATAATATTAATTTCAGATTATGTAAATTGTATTTCAGAATAGTGAATTGTATTTCAGAATACGTAAAATGTATTTCAGAATAGTGAATTGTATTTCAGAATCTGTAAGTTTAAATTCAGAAAACGTAAATTGTATTTCAGAATACGTAAGTTTAAATTCAGAAAACGTAAATTTTATTACAGATACCATTGCATTCTTAATCAAAATGTTGACATGCAAAGGCTGGTTGTAAAGCTGTACAACTTTTTCCTGCTTCAAGAGAACCAAATGTACACCTAATTGCAGCAATCTCCGGGGCAGGTGTGGTGTCAATGGATAGAAGAAGGGGTTCATTTACTTCGCAGCTTGCAAATGAATGGTTGAAAACCATTCTACACCGGTGGCAAGGTATGGGGAATCAATTACAAGATTTGATTATTGTTTGCGACAATGCCCCATGCCATGCGAGACTGGAGGTGACCATCAGAGAGGTGAATGAGTATGGTACTGCAAACTTGCTACGTCTTTCGCCATATTCTCCAATGCTTAATCCTGTTGAGCATATTTGGTCGAAAATCAAGAGCTATGTGAAAGGACACTTGCAGCTACCGAATGTCACTGGCCCAGGCATTGGTGAACAACGTTTGGTGTACCTAGAGCAGATCATCGATCAAGCAAAGGAAACAATAGCTGGTGGTGACTGTGCTCGGGCAGCGCAGCATACTACCACTTTTCATGCCAAAGCTTTGGCATTGGATGATATGCAAGTTGGAAATTAAGTCTTATTATTTCGATTATCAATTTAAATGTTACGTTATATGTGTTCTGAAATTCAATTCATATACTCTGAAATACAATTTACGTTTTCTGAATTCAAACTTACGTATTCTGAAATACAATTCACTATTCTGAAATACATTTTATGTATTCTGAAATACAATTCACTATTCTCAAATACATTTTACCAAATCTGAAATACAATTCATTATTCTGAAATACAATTTACATAATCTGAAATACATGTTGAAAAGGTGTAGAAACTAAACAAAGCGTCGGGAATTGATGAAATACCAGTTGAACTTCTGAAAAACGGTGGAAACTGTATCACGGAAATACAACACAAGATGATATGCAAAATTTGGACGCAGGAAAATATTCCCGACGATTGACGAAAAAGCATCATCCGTCCAATTTACAAGAAAGGAGACAAACTCGGCTGTGAGATTTACAGAGGAATATCATTGTGGTATACGTCCTATAAAATACTGACAAAAATAATTGAACGTAGCCCTGTACTAACTAAATAATTGGAGAATACCAAGGTGGATTGAGAATCACAGACGATCTACAACAGACCAAATATTCTCGGCAAAATAGGTGCTTGCGAAATGCTGGGAATATTACACAGACGTGCACAAACCTTCGTAGATTTTAAACAAGCATACGACAGTATCGACAGGAGGGTACTGTACCAAATCATGTTTTATTTTGGAATTACCCCGAGACTTACAATGACGAACACTGAATCCCAAGTAAAAATACAAACCAATTCCACAACCAGCTTTAGAACGGAATGTGGTTTAAAGCAGGGAGGTCTTCCAAGCAGAAATTCATGCAATTGAACTATGCATCAGGGAAAACATTAGACAGCAGAGCAGCGTTACTTGCTCTACAAGCATTTTGCTTTAGATCCCACTTAGTAGGGGGTCGGATGAGCATAGAGCTGTCCGATGAATCGGTTCTATGTCCCATTAAACGAGTAAAGGGAATGATTGATATTGAAGCGTTCAGACAGACGGAGGGGGCCTGGGTGAATCTCTCGGGATGCCGGCAAGCAAGAATCTGCTGGCCGAAACTTGATAGGAGGAACTCTAGCTTCATTCTGTCTTTGGGCAGGGATACTTGCAGACAACTTATAGGGGTCTTGACGAGACACTGTCCTTTTGAGAGACATGAAGAAAGACTGGGAATACCCATGGCTGATCTGTGTCGCTGTGGTGATGAGAATGTTAAACCGACACTGGAGCATCTAGTGTGTGAATTTGAAAGTCTGGCACGTACCAGATATCGGTACTTGAGGAAATTCTTCTTGACCGATCTATCAGAACTTGCGATGATTCCTTTATGGAGAACTACTCTCTTCATAAGAAAGAGCAATATTTGGAATCAAGTCTAGAGCCCGGTTTATACGAGGGGACCACAATGGATCCGCAGTGATCTCTCGTGATGGACTGTGGCACAGTGCTTCAGTCCACCCTTCTCAACCTAACCTAATCTAGTGTGGGATTGCTTACAAGAACTTAAGAAACTAGCGAACTCAAATACAGTCATACTGGTATGGGCTCCTGGACAAAGTGATATTAAGGGGGGTAATGAGTCTGCGGACCAGTTAGCGAAAAAAGGAGCTAACTTAAAATTCACAGAACCAGTGCCTTTCTGTGGAATGCCAACAGCTGCGGCAAAAGAAAGACTGTTGGACTGGATTAACATCCAAGCTGACCTCCACTGGAAAGGGATGGTGGGGTGTAGACAGTCCAAACTGTTCTTGGAAGGTCACTCCAAGAAACAAACCTCCGATTTGCTCAAATTAAGCCGGAATCAGGTTCGGCGCTTGATCGCGCTAATTACAGGACACTGTAAGCTTAAAAAGCATCTGCGATTGGACTGGTTTCAGACGATATTTGCAGATTGTGTGAAGAAGACGAGGAAACTGCAGAGTACGTTATATGCCATTGCGAAGAACTCGCAAACAGAAGACTCAGACTTCTAGGACATTGATATAACCGTCCTGAGTAAGTTAAAATAAGGACGAACAATCACAATAGGCCCACTGAGGCCGCAGTGAATCGGGATTCTTAGACCGCCCTCCACCATCTATAATCTACAATCTACAAAGCAGGGAGGTGGTCTAGCCTTACTGCTTTTCAACTTGGCACTAGAATATGTTATCACTGCAGGGACAAAAGACCACTAAGGCGTGTTTCTTCTACAGGCTCTACCAATGTTATCACTACCATTTAAGTCTACCCAACTAGTAGCATACGCTGACGATATAAACATCCTCGCAAGATCCTTTCCTAGTGCTAAGGATGTATTTGTCAATCGTGACTCCGCCGCAAAAGAAGTCGGGATGTGCATTAACAAATGCAAAACAAAGGTAATGACGCAAACAAGAAAGAGAACGCCAATCGGACAAAATATAGCAATTGCGGAGTATAATTTGGAGAGTGTGGACAACTTCATCTATCTTGGGGCTAACCTAGCAAAACACGGCCATGAAACTGACGAAATTAATCGACGAATGATGCTAGCAAATAAAACGTATTATTCGGTACTTTCAATAATGAAATTCAAGAAAGTGCATAGAGACAATAAGCTGGGAATATGTAAAACTAATATACGACCTATTCTCTGTTATGGCAGCGAGACGTGGACATTTTTATTTTATTTTTTTAAAAGCCATTGAGACAAAATATAATGTTTTCACTAATACAGTAGCTTAGAAATTAAAAATTGACAAAAGAAAAAACTAAAGTAAAAAGCGCATGCTTCAATTTAATAATAAAAGATGTATAAGAAGTGGACAGAGATCCGAGTTGTAGAGTGTCATGTGTTCTCTGAAGTCTTACTAGTGGCGAAAAGTATTATAGTAAACATCCAAAAAAGCGCGAGGAGGCTGAAAGATGTTACAGTTTCTAGTTGGATCTGTACTTGTCCTGTGTGATAACCCTTCAACTAGGAGAACTCCGGGAACATTATTCACGAGCTTGTATAAAAAACATAGGTCAAAGTAAGTGCGTCGCGTGGTTAAAGGATGAAGGTGAAGTAATAACAGCCTTGAATTGTAGTCAAGATATGGTATGTGATGACGATAGAAAAGAGATCGCGCAAATCTGCGTTGAACGCTTTCAATTAAATTAATTAGATAGTTATGACGCAGATTCCATACTATAGAACAGTACTCTAAGACACTACGAACAAGGGAGGAAAATAACAACAAAGCAGTACTAAGACGTCTAAAAGAGGATGATACACGTAGAACAAAACCTGAGAGACGAAAAGCTTTGTTTACAATATCAATGATATGGTCAAAAAAATTTAAGTTGGGGTCAAATGTTACCCCTAGATCCTTCATAGTGGTGGCAAGGGAGAGTGGAGATTCGTTTAGAGAATAGGTAAATACCGGGGGATTAATTTTCAGAGAAAAGTACATAGAAAAACATTTATTGAAGTTTAGTGACATGTCATTAAGGTCGCACCAGTGTGACAGATAGTTTAAATCTGATTGTAGACGTATACAGTCCTCAGTGGACCTTATTGCTCGAAATAACTTTAACGCCAACTTCCGAAAAAGCAGTTAACGCATTCGAAAGAAAGGTCCTCCGAAGAATTTTGGGACCTGTGAAGGAAAGAACGGAATGGCGAATAATATACAAGAGTTGTATCAACTCTACGAAGAGCCAACGATCATCAAGCTACGTAAACTGCAGTGGGCTGGCCATGTAAAGCGAATGGAAGATAGAAGAATCCCCAAACGTGCTCTTCAAGGCAAAGTGAGTGGTAACAGGCCAGTAGGCAAACCATGCAAGCGATGGGAAGACTCAATTGATGAAGATAGCAAAGCCACCTTAAAAATTAGCAGCTGGAGACGAGGAGGCGACGACTTCAGCAGACCAGTGTCCGATTTGTGCTGTCGCGCCATTGATGAAATATGTGAGATTTCGAATTGGAGTTGGTTTTGTTACCTCTGTTACTGAAGCCTCAATTGGGCCTATTGTGACATCCCCTGGATTATCTATGATTCCTCTTCGTTCCCTGCACTTTCAGTGAAGCTTAGTATTTTTCGAAGAGGAAAGAGGTAGTTGAAATTAAAATTCTATACGAATAAAATTACCTGACAATTCAGGTACGCTTTAAATTCAGTTTGTTGATGGGGATTGAGGCAATTCATAAATTTAATAAGTCGGGAAAAAAATCTTGATTTTAATTTTTTTCCTCAATTCGGGGGCAAAAATCCATAGCTAGCCCTTCTCTCTGTAAGTAGAGTAGTGACCAAATGCAATGGATCTTTCCGAGGCTTTGAGGTAAGCGTCCACTAGAGGCGGGCCGCATAGCAACGGTGCGTCCACTTGGGATGGATCACGGATGACGACAAAAGCATACCGATTGCCGCTGCGTCCACTGAGGTGGGACGAGCCGGGGCGCAATTCTGCTCGAGCAGAAATACCCTCGCAATGCGATCCGCCAGTGAGTTTCGTCGTGGCCCGTCTTCACTGGACACACTTCCATAATAATGTATGATGGTGGATTTACACTCAACGTTTGAGGCGCGCCTCTTTCCTCACCATAAAATCAACCAATCAGATGGCTCGTGCAGTCGCAAGAGTCTAAAGTACTAAACAGAACACGGACCTCGACTGCGACTGCGATTTGCCTACCTTGCGGCGTGAGGTTCGACTGCGCAGTTGGTGTTGAACAGAACACCTACTACGACGTCGATTCTATGCAAGCAAAAAGAAGAACGAGTGTCTGTCACTTCTGTTTTATTTAATATTTTTGAAAATGGACATGCTTCTGGTAGCGCGTATATTTTATATAGTGTTTTTAATCAATTTGGAGTATTTGCGTTTATTAATAACGAGAAAGTGGATAGGAATCAAGACGAATTTGAAGAATAGAAACCCAGTAGGCAAAGCGTATTCACGCAAAATAGCATCAAAATTCTACATGTCTATATGTAAGATAAAGACAGCATGTACTAAGCTATCGCGGTCTCCTCTTAAATGTAAACAGAATTCAATTCATTTTGAAGAGGTCATGTAAATATTCTATATATAGTGCTCGTACAAATTTTAATAGTAAATATATACATCAACCGGCGACATCGTTCCTAAAAAGTCTAATCAGTTATACGACTAGCATACGGTTTCGTTTCGACGTACAGTATGTCCTAGAAATCCGAGACTACAACCGCAGTCTTAGAATTAGAGTGTAGCACGACTGCGCAGTCGTAGGCGAAGTTGGTGTTGTGGGCATCGCCATATAATCCTGTGTATTCTAAAGACAGGGACTGCGCAGTTGCAGTCGAGGTCCGTGTTCTGTTTAGGCCTTAACATTCTTCAACTTTTTCTCCGACGCACGGTTCCATATGTGTACACACATACAATGGACTGTGGTACCACACAATTCGCAGCTCATCGTATTTCTGTCCTTTCGCACTTATAGGCAAGTTGCGCCGCAGAGACATGTTGAGTGTAAATTGCTTTCAACACAGGAAAGAACACAGCCGACGAAAACCGGTTTGCAATGGCCTGATGTGGGTAGAGGCTCGCCTCGAGGCGAGCTTCAAGGGTGAGTGTGAACGCACCATCATGCCCCGAATACATGTTGGGCCAACCAATGCAAATGCAGACAAGCGGCAAATATGTGGACAATCCACTTGCGTGCGTTGGCTACCACTTGTCGGCGCTGGTGCGACATAGTTGCTGTCGGTTTTTTTACCACAGGTCAAAGGTTTTGACACTGGACAGCTGACAATAGACAACTGAAGCTTACGAACCACGGCCAACGTGTGGACTTGTCCGACTTCGCGCTGGCCTACGTTGGCCCAACATGCATTTGGGATGTGACAGGTGGATTTTTGCGATGCGACCCGGCCCGCCTAGTGGTGGTAACCTTCCCACCCCAAAATTGAATTTCGGACATCGTTAAAATAAAAATAGAAAGACGAAAAAATTTTGGGGTGTGTTATTTTTTGAAAACTTAAATACTCATCGATCGTTCAGACAGAGCGTGAGCAATAAGCGATTTAATCGGGTGATCAGCTAATTTTGCAAACATTTAAAAGAAGCAGAGCCCTGCAACTGGAACGGAAACGTTGACCCAGGGCACCGAACAGCCGAATTAGAGGATTTGAACTAAAACTGAAAACAACTTCGAACTTGGACAACATCGCAACAAAAATAGAAATTAAATTTATGTTATCTTTTCGGTTCGGACAGAGTTTTCTTCTCCGACGCAGCCTTGCCGTCTTTTGTGCCACTTCCTCAGTCATGTTGACATTATACACACAACAAATTTACGAAAACATTTTCCGACCAGTTTTCCCGAGTACTCACCCAATTTCCACTTCATTTAAACTTAATTAATCGGTTTTTAACTAGTTCCACGGACTTCTAGCAAAATATTAACTGTGTATTGTGCGTAAAAGTTTCTAATTTCATCAAAAACATTTTCAGTTGTACGTTTCAGCAGCTTCTTTCTGACTTTTCGATGAATGCTATAAAAATTTGATCTCTTTCCTTCGTCGTTTGGCACTTCTTCGACTTTTCCCGTCTGTTCGGCGTCAGCTGATGGCAAACGAAGTTCGAATCGGTTGAGGTATTCTAGTCATGTGCAGGGCTGTCACTTTAATACAATTGCAGTAGTAGATCTGCTACACATTTTAGTCACCAAGTTTTCAACACGTACTGATCAACTTCTTTTCAAAATTTTGCGTTCTAAACGAAAGAATTTTATTTGTAAATTAAGGGGATCATACCTTTCAAGGTAACAATAACTTTGTTCTTTTTACCAAGTGTAGTGAACACCTTTCGTATTTTATTTGCTTAATTCTTTCAATACACTTGCTACATCAGAAAATTTTTGAGACTATAAATACATGTAATAAAATGAAGAGGTTAAAAAGAGCTCGATAGCGACAAGGGGTGTGTTCAAGATGTCAGCTATAGCTGCCTCGAAGGCATATCAGAGCAAGTGACTCTAATCAGAGCATAATACTGTTATGACACTCAGTGATGCCAATTTAGTGCTTTCAGCGTTAAATTTGGTGCTCAAAATTTCCTTTCAGCGGACAAAAATTAGTTTTACCGCTTGCGCGTTAATTGGTGCTTTACAAAAATATTTAACGCTTTTTTAACGCTATTTGAATATTCCCGCGAAAAACATTGATGCCATTGACAGTCTGTAGCAATAACATATCACTTTCACTACAAACAAACTTTTGTGCTTCTGTGTCTGTTTCATGTTGTATCTCAATTTTTCACCTTTCTCCTTCTCTTGAAAAATTACGCTCATGGACATCAATTTTCCACGTATCACTCGCCCCCGGTCCAACGGAATTCAACGAATTCCCACAAAGTGGAGTGAGGAATCAGTGCTGTCGTTAAACTGGAATTGCAGCATTTTTATTGATTATAATTTATTTATTACAACCTTGCAATTTAATTCAACATATTACTTATTACATATTTAAAAACGGAGCTAATTTCATAAAATTACTGTAACAATACCTAAAATGACAAAGATTGAAATCTTATATGTACTATTGCCTAGTAACATGTAAAGAGCTGGATAGCAGCTTCATGAAGATACAATCCTTGATTAAAAGCCTAGTAGATATAATTTATTTATTTACACATGTACCTTTTATATTTTTTTGTTATATGTGTTATATTGCTTCAATAAATTGAAAAGAAAAATAACCAATATTAAAAATGCTATAGAAAACATTAAGAAAATTTATTAAAATTTCATCATTAATATGATATCTATGCAATACCGAACTCGTAATGCTGAAGCGGTATCTCTGCTCAGTACTACACATGTTCAGCTAGAGCTTTGAATATTTCAGTACCGGTAAAAAAAGTAAGGGTCAAAAACCAAAATGACAACACTGTGTACAAAAATCGCGGAAACGCGCGGCGGTTTTCAGTTGACTTTGAAAATAACAAGAACTTTTAAAATAACAAGAACTTTGAAAATAACAAGAACAGTTTCATATATGGAAAGGGAAACTTGTTATTTTTTTATTGATACAATATAATCCGCAATTCAAAATCGAAATAAAGTCTGCTTTAACTTTAAAAATGATCTGAACATATATTTTTAGGTACTTACTTTTATATTTTCAAAATGAACATATTTCTGTTATACCTTTTTTGTTACTCTATTAAAAATTACATATAATTTAATACACTTGACTAAATTTTGTTTATGTGTGCAAAGCTTTTTTTTTACCAATAAAAAACTCTACTTAAATTCAGGTCCCAAGTTCAAAATATATATTACTTGATCATTAGATCAGAAGCGATAAGTACGGAAAAAATATTTTTAGTGCTTTTAAGCTGGAATTAACGCTCAAATTACCATATTTTAGTGCTCAACCCAGAAAAATAGTTGGCAACACTGATGACACTGGCTCTTTTTGCGGCTTTAAAGTGGCTAGAAAATCCAAATGGAGAGGGATAGAGACTTTTACATACAATTTAGACATTGGTGTGAGAGAGACAGTCCGAACAGCAAAACTATGAGTATCTGTCAAAAAACAATCCATAACTGTCAAAACAAAGCGCATTCGAGCAGTGTTTCGCAACATTCTAGCAGTTAATCCAAGAAAAATCCACTGGCGGCTAGATTTTCCAGCCGCTACAGACTTGTTTTTGACAGTTCGTTATGTATAAATTATGGAAAGTGTCATGTTATGTTATGAAACGCGCTAAGATCAGTATTTTTTATAACAAATCAGTTGTTAATTTCGTCTACTAGATGCAAGCAAGGGTATTTTTTTATCGGTAATCTCTTTCTCTCTATATTGGTCGCCTTGTCGCACGATTGACTTTTATTGCACTTGAAAATAGCCAGTGTCATAACAGCATAATGCTGTTAGAGACTTTTACATACTTTTACGGCCGATTTATTCAAAAAATGGTTCTACGAATGCTTCGTTCCTGAAGTCAAGAAATATATAGAACAAAAAGGTCTTGAATTCAAAGTAATTTTACTCGTCGATAATGCTCCCAGTCATCTTGTACGAGATCATCCAAATATCCAATTGGTATTTTTGCCGCCTAATACCACATCCTTGATTCAGCCATTGGATCAGGGTATAATCGCAACATTCAAAATGTATTACATTAAGCAAGCATTTAAATATATTTTGAATTCAGTCGAGGAAGAAAACATGGCGATCGTAGAAGCATGGAAAAATTGAACAATTTGGCCAGAATGCGTTAACAGTGAAAATTCTGTCATACAAACATCAGTTTTGTGCTCTGAAATTATAACTCTATCATACGCAATTGGTGGTGAAGGCCTTGGCAACATGCATGCCGCTGATATCGACTATAGTCACTGGATGAAGAAGAAGGCACTTAGGGATAGTCTGGCCATCAAAGACATCCGACGGTTTTTGCATTCGAAGTAAAATTTCGAACTTTAGCCGCTCTCAGTTGTGTGCGTGAGAATGTGTGAACACAGTGCTGATGACAATTCAAAACGTCAAATGTCAATTCTGTTGTTTACTTATGGTGAACTTAAACAAGATTTATTGAAACATAAATTCTGTGTTAAAAGTGAATTAAAGTGTCCAAAACTTGGATTGTGCTGCAGTTCTGTGTATTGAACCGTTGATGTGAATGCTTCCTTTCGTTGTTTATATATCAGATGCAATAATAGTTCAACTTTCTTTTCAGAGAAGTGGAACTATAACAAAGTTCAAGAGGAGTGGTGCTAGCCCTAATTCCGCCCTAGTCGGTCCCAAGCCCGATTGCAAAAGGAAGAGGGGGGCTTGCAACCATCCCTTCTTATACGTGGTATTCGTTGTTATTTCTGGCTTGTAACCTTTTGTCATTGCACTTATCGTTCGATAATCCGAAGGGGGTTTTACCTCTTTTCATTCGGTTTGAAATTTGCTACAAGTATGGCACTTCATTTTCTCACTCATGATACCGACGTAGAACGAGCATTAAAGTTTCAACGTAATCTGCAGGTTTGTACCACTGGGTACCAAGAACTGTATAAGCAACTTGAAAAACCAAAAAAAGGAATCTGATAACAGATTTCTTTTTACTTATGGTGTTCGTCTAGGCTGCAATTTTCAGATATGAACTATACAGTTCCGGTAGTTGTTTCGCTTTAAACTTACCAATTGTTCAGGATGACAGACAATATGTCTCTTCAGTCCTTCACAATCCTTTTCGAGATTACAATAATCGTAGCACCAGGTCATGCGGCAGTTGAACCAAACACAAGAGAAAAGTAGAACCAAAATATTGTTTAACATATTGCTTAAATAATGGAACCCATGCCCATACCCATAACAAAATACACGTGAAAAAATGACGCCCCTTGTTTCATGGATTGACTAAGAACTACGACAAAATTAAATTGAGCTGCTGCGCTAGGCACTAAATGCGCAGCCAGTGATCCGATTGAAGCATCATATTGGCACACGTAAAACAGGATCCGAGTAAGGCCGTTAGACTGAAAGAAACCAAATGATAAGATCAGCTCAAGACTAAACTACAAGTTTTGCATAGAAGAACGGTTTGGTAATTGTGGATTTCGAGACAGTTATACTTATTGAGGGTTGAAAAATAGACTGCGACGTCGAAGCATCAAGAGCCACCACATACTGGACTGTGATAACGTTTTCCTGAAAGGACTGTCAGACATTAAAGTGTGTCCCGTGTGTTTCATTTGCCTCAGGGTCTGACTACAGCAGATTCGACCGACTTTACCTGTGGATTAATTGCTTAGATTAAAAATTGCTAACAGGTTCTAAAATTGATAATAAATCTTGTATATTTACAAGAATAAAAAAATACACTTTAAAACTTTTAAATGCAATAGCAATAACAATACAAAATTGAACTAAAGTCCCTCAATCTCAAGAAAATGCTGCAATTCCAGTTCTAATATTAATTCAGTTCACGTCCTAATATTAATGCATGAATATCATGCGTTCCCTCGTACGTATTGACCGCTTCTAAATTCATTACATGCCGGATAACATGATATTCGTCGCATCATGATTACATATAACATGATTTGCGTGCTTGGTATTTAGTGTTTCCGGTCTCGCCAGTCGATTTTCGAGGTTTAGTAGGTTTATCACTGTTGTTTCTGGAGTGACAAGAATAATAGTGTGATCAAATTGCTACTTATTGCTCTGGAATAAACTTACCCCTTATTGCTTTCTACGCGTTTCTTGTCATCAAGCTTTACACGTTTCTTGTAGTCTGTTCGATCCTTAATAGGTAGTGCTCGTTTTAATAGTTTTTCCTTACTTATGGCGTCAAATTCATCGACTATTTTATCACCATGGACGATTTTTTCAATTAAGGAAATATCATAATCGGATTTACTTAGATCATCTTCGTCCGATGAAATTAGATAGTCTTGAATTGGCAGCGATAAACTATCAGGCGGTAGTGGCGATAGAACCGGTGGACGTGGCAGTTTCTGATATTGTTGAGGTTTTCCTATGCTAGTACAATTCGATGTGCATGACTTTTTGGCCGGCACGGTTTTTCGAAGCGAAGGAAGCGCTTCGAAAATCGAAAACTACTAAACTACTTCCGAACTCTTGGTTAGGGCGAAGCCGGCCAAACCTTTTCCGTTTCCGGTTACGGATAGACAGGAAAATCGTCGCCGTCGACCCAAATTTCCTTTCATAATGAAAACGGTCTTCAATTCGAGTACTCTTGTATCGAATCCATCGAAGATTTCATTGCCCACGTGATCCGGTTGTCCGATACTGCGGCCGGGCATTCGACTGCCCGACCAGCCCCGATCGATCGGATTGATTCGTAAAACGCGAAAGTTGCCCATTGAGTCGCGCAATTTTATGAGTTTCTGTTCGCGTTCAGTGTCCTCGGGAAGTTTTTGTTGCCGAACGAGTTCCTTGCCCCGGATTATGGGAGCGTTGAGACCCGGCCAGAGCGTGTTTTCTTTGCCGACTCTAATGACTTGGCCGCGATTCAAATCTTTGGCGATTTTCCGGCCCACACCTTTGCCACGACCTCGTTTCTTGCCGGCATTACTTACGGACGTGACGCCTTTCCACAGGTGATCCGCCGGAACTGAAATTGGTCGGTTTTTATTGAAAGTTACGCACGAAATATTTCACTACAACTAATATCCGAATCACTATCCGTTCCATTCGAATCTCCACTCGACAGGCTTGCACCACTCGCAGTTGCTGTTTGTTTACTTGTTCCCGGCTTCGGTTCAATTACAGTTGGTGTCGTTGTCGTTTCTGTTGTGTTTGTTGTTTCTGTTGCAACTGCATCATTCATTAATGGAAGAATTTTGATAGGCGGCTCCCATTGCGAAACACAAAAAACTCAATTTGACGCGTACTTCACAATTCGAGAACTGTCACTTGACATTTCGAATTTTCGGAATTAGATCATCGAAAATGTTCGAAAATCAATCTTTAGATGTATGTGTGCGGTTTTTCTCGAATTTATTATTCTGATTATGAAAAATTGTGAATAGTATTTGGAGAACAACATTTTTTTTCCCCAATTTTAAAACACTATGCACCTATTATACAAACTCTTTAGCTATTTCAGTACCTTATAAAAAAGTCCGACGGTTTTTTAAATGTACCGACATTTGCCGGACATGTTATGGCCAGACTATCCCTAAGTGCCTTCTTCTTCATCCAGTGACTATAATATCGACGAACCGCTGACTGAGAAACCTTTGGATGAGGAGGATCTGATCGAAATGATAACGGATAACAATAATATTGAGGAACATAATGATAAAGATGAAGGTGAAGTCAATCAACTAAAAGCTGGTTTAATTCGCAAGGGTTTGAAATTTGCTACAAGTATGGCACATCATTTTCTCACTCATGATACCGACGTAGAACGAGCATTAAAGTTTCAACGTAATCTGCAGGTTTGTACCGCCGGGTACCAAGAACTGTATGTACATATAAGCAACTTAAAAAACCAAAAAAAGGAATCTGATAATAGATTTCATCAGAGGACGTTATTAACGAACGGAAGTCTTTAAGAGGTTCAAGCTCATTAAACGTGTTAAGGCAGGCGTCCACTAGAGGCGGGCCGCATCGCAACGGTGCGGCGATCATTTTTTTTTCTACGTAGTTCGTTCCGTTGCAAGTGTCGTTCAGTGGACGCACTTTCATAACAATGTATGGCAGGCGGATTTTTGCGATGCGGCCCGTCCGCCCTAGTGGACGCCTGCCTTTAGAAATATCAAGCGATGAAAGCAATCCAGTCAAAATTAAACGTGCCAACCTATTTTGAGTGATGATAGTTAAAAAGCTTTATATTTCATTAAAATTTTGAATTTTTAACATTGAATGTTGTTTATATAATAACTGAATTATATTTTATAGAATTAACATAATATGAGTTTTCCTTAATTTTTTTTGCACGATTTTTTGAACAGCATGTAGTTATTTTTTCAACATACAGGTTTTACTTTATTATTTTAATAATAAAGTAAAAAAAAAAATTTGCTACCCTGAAAAATTTTTTTTCCACGTTTCATGACGAATAGACACCAAAAAAGCAAAAAAATTTTTCAGTCCGTCTGTGCGCCGTACGCCGTCCGCTCTCAATCCCTTTGAGCTATTAAGCTGAATTTTTGTTTGTTGGTAGACCGAGCAGACCCCTTCAAGTGGCCACCTTTTGAGTGGTGGGGGTGTGAGGGGGGAGGTGGGGGAAGCGTTTTAGACGAAAAATTTTGGTTTCTAGATCTCAGTAACCGCATAGGCTAGGAGGCTGAAACTTGGAATTTATATAGAACATCGATAGTGGACCCATTTGCAAATAAAAATGATAATATGGGTAAAGGGGCGTGGGAGTGGGGGGAATAATAATGCGTCCGAAACGCTCGAAAGCCGAGATCGAGACATTCTAAAATCCATATCTCCTAATCGGTTATTGTCACGAAATTAAAACTTAATGAACATCTGTGGGTATACTAGGAAAATAGATTCGAAACAAATTTTTGAGAGGGGGCAGTGACGTACGGGGGTGGGGGTTGAAAAACTTTAGATTACGATATCATACGAACCAATTGCACTAGATAAATAAAATTTGGTTTCTGTATAAATGTTGATAAATAAAGTTTGCTGAAAGTAAAATTTTTTAAGGGGGCGGTGGAGCATAGATGTGAAGTGGGTAAACATTTTTTAAAAAAATCACGTCTTATATCTCAAGAACAATATAAGATAGATGCTTATAATTTTTACCAGAAGTAGGCCTAATAGACCCCCGGCAGAAAAAAAAATTTTGAAGGTGAGGGTGGAAAGGGTGAGTGTGGGAGAGGGTGAAAAGGAAAAAGTTCCGATTTTTATATCTCGAGAACCTATAACAATATAAAACTGAAACTTAGTATCTAGATAGAACTATAGTAGTAGCATGTTGGAAAAATATAATTTTTTATAGGGGTGGTATGGTACGGGGGTGGGGGGTGTTTTTCCTAACTATAGAACGGCTTATGCTAGAAAGTTGAAATTCGGTACGTATATGTAAATCAACTAGAAAAGTAATTTTGATTAAAAAAAAATTCAAATATCTATTGGCGTTTGGAAGTGGGGCAAAAAAAATGATCAGTGAAAATGGAATGCATATATTTTCACGATTGTTGTCATATCTATTAGGTATTTCGAAATATTGAATTCATTTTTTTTCTACGGATTCTTCATATAAATACCTAGAAAGTGTTTTCAGGATTTTTTAAAATTAGACGCCCAAGCTGGTTTAAAGGGGATTATACATTTTCACGAATTCAACCGTATCCCTCAGGTCTGATTAGATATCGAATAACTTTTCACTTCCACGGGCTTTTTTAATAATCACCTAAAACTTGTTTTTAATGTTTTTTCTTTTTCAACCCCTAAGAGTGTAAAAACGGGTTAAACACGTTTTCACGAATTCCGTCATATCTCTTAGGAGTGATAAGACATCGGATTGGTTTTCACTTCCTCGGGCTTTCTTTATATATATCTAAAAACTCATTTCAGGATTTTTGGATATTCAACCTCAAAGTGGGTGCAAGGGGGTTGCATATGTTTTCACAAATTCTTACATATTTCTAGTTCTAATGAGATATCGAATTCATTTTTACTTCCTAAGGCTTCTTACATAATCGTCAAAAAGTTGATTTCGGGATGTTTGTTATTCAACTCCAGTAGGACGAAAGGCTTTCGACATATTTCTCAGAATTGATGAGATATTAGATTGGTTTCATGATTTCATGTAATGGCCCGAAACCAAATCACGAAAAACCTTCTAATGGCGTAACAACTGATATTATACTAGGACTAGATCTCGTCCCGGTGTATGACCCAATTATGTGTGTTATATGAGGCAGCGGCGTAAGTATTCTAGCGCGACCCCATTTTAACCGCTTCCCGAACTTTTTTTGGGTTTTCAGTCACATAGTAACCTACACCGCATCTCAGAATTAAACTCGTTCCGAACTTCTACCGAAAAAATAATAAAGTTGCGCCCAGACTGTTGGTAGATTTTTTTTTTATATTGTGGAACACATCTACGATTTTACTATGAGTAGCATGTCTTTTTTTACACGGTTTTTTTATACATGGTTTTTGTTGGAACTTATCTACCGTGTAAAAAGAGAGTTGGGTGTACCTTGGTATTCTCAATTATCATGTTTTGATTGTTCTCATTGCATTTTTTCAATTGTCGATTGCTGTGTCCTTTGCCCTTCAAAATACGTCTGGGAATTCATCTGTCGACCATTCGCTTGAAGTTTATTGATTTATATTATTAATAAATTAATAATGATATAATGCATACATAAACATGTCACATTTTTGTAGTACTTATGCGGAATAGCTAAAACTAATAATTAAATAAAAAATCTGCCAACAGTGCGAACGCAACTTTATTATTTTTCGGACAATGTCCGGGAAGCAGTTAAAGTCGGGATGCAACACAATTACGTTACCAATTACCGTTTTGGTCATAGTCCGGGACTCGATAAAAAAGTAAAATGTAACATTGTTTTTTTCTATGAAGGTACCCTGTGGACCACGAGACTCCAAGTAATACAGTAAAATTGATAATCATTTATTATGAACTAACACCTTAAAATATTTAGGAAATTTACGCATTTCTATATTTAGTTTTACCACGCCGTTTTTACGCATTGTAAAATTTTGCCAATAGTAAATTTACACATTTTTGGCGATTGATTTCCACACTTATGTGTGAATTTGACTAAATTACCTACTCTGAGAGTAGTAAAATTTCTTTTACTGCGTTGGTTTAAGTGGCAGCTCTGTCCTCTAGACGGAGCTCAATTAGCTCAATGGCCGTTTTGAAACCACAAACTCGTATTAAACCCGGATGTTAGCGGTTGTTGTGACTGGGGATTTTAAAGGATGAGTGCGAGGAAAATTGATCCGTTACAGTAAAACCTTCGAGAGACGGAACCTTAGGGGACTAAATTTTTTTCCGGCTCTCGCAAGTTTTCCGTCTTCCAGAGAACCGAATATAAAATATACTAATGATGTCCCCAAAAAAAAAATGGTAAGATTTACATTATGTTTATTCAAATTATGTTTTTTACAAGATCAGTTACTTACATACATATATATATATATCTCAAGTAGAAAGAAAATTAAGTAAAGAAAATTCGCTTTTTAATAAAAATATCCAGAGTTAATTGTTTGGTTTGTTTAGATTTTTTTACAGATTTATTAAAACATATTTCTATATCTGCAGCTTTGCCATAGAATTCTTGGTCCCCATTCGCTTTTCCGAATTCTTTTAAAGCATGTATATAGACTGGAACCTGTTTTTGATTTAGAGGTTCAACTTCATCTGTTTCCATCATGATCTGTGTCATCGGCATAGACAGTATTCAAGTCCACAATATCACCAAGGTTAATTTCAATATTTTCCGTGACAGTTTCGTTATCACAGTCGATGTATGATGCAGCATTTACCATATTGTCATCACTATACATCAATCATATTCTAAATCTCCATGATTTCACTATTTCAATTTCCGTATTTTCCTCATTTTCAAATATAAATCCACAATTTTTAAAAGATTTTTTTACGGTTTCTTGCTTGACCATTTTCAATGATCGGTTAACAAACGTGATTGCTTCAAGAACGTAAATTTTCACAGCAATATCAGACGCCAGCTTGTACGAGTCAATATTTGCGATTACTTTTTGAAGCAAAAGTTTTCTGTAATTTACTTTGATATTTTGAATAATGTCGTTATCTAAGGGTTGTAAAACTGATGTAGTGCGTAGTGGTAGAAATATTAACTTAATGTTGGGTAAGTGATGAAACCGATGACAAGTAGCGTTATCAAGGAATAGAAGAATTTTGCGATTTTGTTTTCTCATAGTATTGTTGAGATTATTCCAAAATTCTTCAAAAATTTTTCGCGTCATCCAAGCTTTTTTTGTTCCATTTCCATTCTACAGGAAGTTGATTAATTTTAATCGCCTTGAAGCACCGTGGTTTTTGGCTCTTTCCAATGACCCATGGTTTCCACAATGTACCGTCTGCAAAAGTAATGAAAAGGATGGAAAGTCTTTCCTTCGAAAACCGACCACGGGAACATTTTTCAACCTTGATTTGCATATTTCTTGTAGGCATAGCTCTGTAAATCAAGGCTGCTTCATCAGCATTTGCAATATCTTTAGGATCATAATATCGAATGATCTCGCGTGTGAATCAATCTTGAACAACCCCGCTATCCACTTCGTTCGACTCTACACAAGACACATTGCAAGTGATGTTATTGTTCTTTTTAAAGCTTTGGAGCCACCCGTTGGATGCTGCGAATCCATCAATTTTCAAAAGTTTCGCTGTTTCTTTAGCCTTTGCTTGCAATATTGGTCCGGAAATGGGAATATTTTTAGCAGAAGCTGGAAGAAACCACTCAAAAACTGTTTTATTAATTTGGGGATACCATCCCTCTTTTTCTTTATATTTACATTGCTGGAGCACATATATTTTTCTTTGATTTGATCCTTATCTTTCATGATTTTGAAGATTTGTGTTTTTCCGCAATTAAACTTTTTTACAACTTCTGCAACGGTTCTTTTGTTTCCTTCTATCATGTTGATAACTTCAACCTTTTCTTTTAGAGATAAATTTCTTACTATCTTAGACATAACGGTAAAGAAATAAACTCTTATTAACCGAAAGGGAATTGAAATGGGTGTGTATAAGACTTTTACAACTTTAAGTTAATAGTCCAAAAAGAACAAAAGATTAGGAACTTATTAATAGGGCTCAAAGTCTAAGAGGGCACGATGAAGATAATTGGCAAAAATTAATTTTTTTCATAACTTTAGAAAACTGATTTTCTTATAACTTTTGAGACCACCAAACTTGAAAAATCTCAATATGAGAAAAACCACGACCGACTTGTTGGAAATCCGATTTAGGAAATACCTTCACATTCGCTTTCCTCGAACAACAGAGGAACCAGAAAATTTAGATAACAGCGACTAGGCGTATGATTCTTGGAATATATTCCGGCACTCGCGGCTGCAGTTCCGCGTATTTCAGTTGCAATGTTCAAATTTTTTTTCTTCCGTCCACGTTTCGCAGGTTTGCGGCTTTCGCAGAGTATTTAATAAGCTGAAAAATCGTTCTGCCGGGAACATTTTTGCTTTTGGAAGGTTTTCGCCTTATACAGGTTCCGGCTTTCAGAGGTTTTACTGTATATCCATCCTGTACTGTTCAGGAAGAGTAATAACTCTCCAATTTTCTTACTGCGTACTCTAACTTAAAACACCCCAACCCTTAACAATTTTTTTTTATTTTTCTCAGAAAACCGGTAGATTTTTTTAGAGTTCCGAGTAGCCTCACGAGTTCTAGTGATTAGTTTATATAACTCCATATGTGATAAAAAATCAAAGAAAAGAGATCTTTCGAACTTTTTTTTTAATTTTTTGTAATTTCAAACTGCTGCAACTTCTTCCGCTAAAGTTTCAGAGAAAATATTTATACGGGTAATGATAGATAATTTAAAGCACTCCAACCCTTATGAGAAAAAACAATTTTTTTCTTCCTGACTCAAAATTTTTCTAAGGACTGCACGTGAACTATTTTTCTGAGCAAAAGGCATTTATCTGAAGAACACGTAGCAGTAAAATTAATTCAATATTTCAGCAAACTCCCCTTTTAACAAAAACCAGATTTCATCTTTCTGGTCTAATTGGTTCGTGAGATATTGTTATTTGAAGTTTTTCATCCCCCGCACGCCATTAACACCACTAAAAATTTTTCCTCCGATCTATTCTCCTAGTATTCCTACAAGCAATCACCTAGTTACAACTATCTGGCCTTAACCGTTTAGGAGATCTGGATTTTAGAATGTCTCGATCCCAGGTTTTGAGCTTTCGGACGTATTGTTCTTTCCTCCAAGCCCACCCCTTCACCCATATCGACCATGTTTTTCCAAATGGCTCTACTAGTTATCAAAGCTTTTTATAAATTTCAAGTTTCAGTCTTCCAGCGGAAGCCGTTCTTGAGATATATTATAGGAACTAACATTTTTCGTTTAAAACGCTTTCCCCATCTCCCCCATCACACGCTCATCCCTCCAAAAAGTCAACACTTTCAAGAATCTATTCAAATCATCCAACAAAAAAATTTGAATTTAATAGCTCAAAGGGTTTAAGAGATACGCATAGGCGTGCCGTGGGTTGAAATCTGGCAGGGGCCACGGGCCCAATGGCTCACAACATACGACTTCTTCCGAAAGGAACACATGCTTTTCATAAATGTTCGTCCTTTTTGTGTTTACAGATTGGGTGTTCGTATAAACAATGAATGATAAGTCTTAGGCTACGACTTTGAAATGTTTTATACGTTGTTTGAAGGAAAGAATTTGAAAAAGTTCCTATGAGTCCTCCTTCGAGTTGCTGCCATACAAAAATCCTGTAAAAATGTCTTCACTCAATTTGGGGAACTCACTGTCTTTTAGTTCCGAGTAGCAACCAAAAGAGAGTCCTTAAAATTGGATTCAATGTTCATGATTGAGAGATTTGAGAATCTATCTTACGTAGTAACAGAGATGCCAGATTTGAAGATTTTTCTTTAATTTGAAGATTTTTAGCGTTACAGAATATATGAAGACTTTGATGGCTATGTAGAAGATTTTTTTGCATTCGTAAGATATTTTCTTCAATTTCGATAATAAAAAAAAATTAATTTATAAATGCCTAGCTTATTTTCTATTATTTTCGCAATTCTCACTTAACAGCTTCGTCAGCTCATCCATATTCATTTTCGAAGTCAGTTAGTACCGGCAACACTGATCTAATTATGTTTTCTTCGATCGCGTTTCATTTGTTCTTTATCGGAACACTAAATTAAATACTTTATTATTAAAATAATAAAGTAAAATAAACAGAGTTTTATCCGGAAAGCTAGTTTTGCTAAAATAAGTGAATCTTTTAATTTGAAAAGATTTTTACGAGGTACAACGAACCAGTGTTTTCAATTTAAGAAGCTTTTTTTAAATTTACAAGACAATTAAAGATCGTCTTGTGACTTACCTCATAACTCATTTTTGAGGTAAGGAAAGATGATTTCTTGTTTTTGTGCCATAGTGAAAAAAATTAACAAAATAAAGGTTGTTTTACTGACATTAAAAAATATTTAACCCACATTGAAAAATATCATAATGGGTTGTATAGGAATGATTTCTAATATCTTAAGTGTAATGGTAAGTTTCACAAAACAGCTCCATTTGACAGACATATAAAAAAATGTTATGATTCTCAGAAAATTTCTTCTGTTCAAAACTCAATCTCACTTCAATCCATTTTTTCCACTCACATATAATCATGATGCATGAAAAAATTTGCGGCCATATACTCCATCAGAGGAAAACGAAATCCATTGATATTATGGACATGTGACCTATGTACATACAAACGTAGTGATGGAGCTTGCTTAATAAACGAGTATAATTTATATCAAATTTTTGATTTTATTATTAAAGATTTCTAATTTTATTTTATTTTTAAAATATTTTTATAAATACTTGACGATTTTGCAACAATGTATCCAACTGTGACTTGCAAATTACGTTAATCCTGGTATATATTTTAAAGCGCAATAAAAGATGTTTACTCTTGACCCACAGCTCAGGAGGGGTTTTAAGGATTTTACGAAACAAGAGCTTAATTTATCAGATTTTATTGTTTCTACATTTAAATAGGTATCTAACTGTTTTCTTTTGTTATTGATGTCAAAAATTCATTATTGTACTTACTTCCTGCATTCTTCCAGCGGAAGCCGTTCTTGAGATATATTATAGGAACTAACATTTTTCGTTTAAAACGCTTTCCCCATCTCCCCCATCACACGCTCATCCCTCCAAAAAGTCAACACTTTCAAGAATCTATTCAAATCATCCAACAAAAAAATTTGAATTTAATAGCTCAAAGGGTTTAAGAGATACGCATAGGCGTGCCGTGGGTTGAAATCTGGCAGGGGCCACGGGCCCAATGGCTCACAACATACGACTTCTTCCGAAAGGAACACATGCTTTTCATAAATGTTCGTCCTTTTTGTGTTTACAGATTGGGTGTTCGTATAAACAATGAATGATAAGTCTTAGGCTACGACTTTGAAATGTTTTATACGTTGTTTGAAGGAAAGAATTTGAAAAAGTTCCTATGAGTCCTCCTTCGAGTTGCTGCCATACAAAAATCCTGTAAAAATGTCTTCACTCAATTTGGGGAACTCACTGTCTTTTAGTTCCGAGTAGCAACCAAAAGAGAGTCCTTAAAATTGGATTCAATGTTCATGATTGAGAGATTTGAGAATCTATCTTACGTAGTAACAGAGATGCCAGATTTGAAGATTTTTCTTTAATTTGAAGATTTTTAGCGTTACAGAATATATGAAGACTTTGATGGCTATGTAGAAGATTTTTTTGCATTCGTAAGATATTTTCTTCAATTTCGATAATAAAAAAAAATTAATTTATAAATGCCTAGCTTATTTTCTATTATTTTCGCAATTCTCACTTAACAGCTTCGTCAGCTCATCCATATTCATTTTCGAAGTCAGTTAGTACCGGCAACACTGATCTAATTATGTTTTCTTCGATCGCGTTTCATTTGTTCTTTATCGGAACACTAAATTAAATACTTTATTATTAAAATAATAAAGTAAAATAAACAGAGTTTTATCCGGAAAGCTAGTTTTGCTAAAATAAGTGAATCTTTTAATTTGAAAAGATTTTTACGAGGTACAACGAACCAGTGTTTTCAATTTAAGAAGCTTTTTTTAAATTTACAAGACAATTAAAGATCGTCTTGTGACTTACCTCATAACTCATTTTTGAGGTAAGGAAAGATGATTTCTTGTTTTTGTGCCATAGTGAAAAAAATTAACAAAATAAAGGTTGTTTTACTGACATTAAAAAATATTTAACCCACATTGAAAAATATCATAATGGGTTGTATAGGAATGATTTCTAATATCTTAAGTGTAATGGTAAGTTTCACAAAACAGCTCCATTTGACAGACATATAAAAAAATGTTATGATTCTCAGAAAATTTCTTCTGTTCAAAACTCAATCTCACTTCAATCCATTTTTTCCACTCACATATAATCATGATGCATGAAAAAATTTGCGGCCATATACTCCATCAGAGGAAAACGAAATCCATTGATATTATGGACATGTGACCTATGTACATACAAACGTAGTGATGGAGCTTGCTTAATAAACGAGTATAATTTATATCAAATTTTTGATTTTATTATTAAAGATTTCTAATTTTATTTTATTTTTAAAATATTTTTATAAATACTTGACGATTTTGCAACAATGTATCCAACTGTGACTTGCAAATTACGTTAATCCTGGTATATATTTTAAAGCGCAATAAAAGATGTTTACTCTTGACCCACAGCTCAGGAGGGGTTTTAAGGATTTTACGAAACAAGAGCTTAATTTATCAGATTTTATTGTTTCTACATTTAAATAGGTATCTAACTGTTTTCTTTTGTTATTGATGTCAAAAATTCATTATTGTACTTACTTCCTGCATTCTTCCAGCGGAAGCCGTTCTTGAGATATATTATAGGAACTAACATTTTTCGTTTAAAACGCTTTCCCCATCTCCCCCATCACACGCTCATCCCTCCAAAAAGTCAACACTTTCAAGAATCTATTCAAATCATCCAACAAAAAAATTTGAATTTAATAGCTCAAAGGGTTTAAGAGATACGCATAGGCGTGCCGTGGGTTGAAATCTGGCAGGGGCCACGGGCCCAATGGCTCACAACATACGACTTCTTCCGAAAGGAACACATGCTTTTCATAAATGTTCGTCCTTTTTGTGTTTACAGATTGGGTGTTCGTATAAACAATGAATGATAAGTCTTAGGCTACGACTTTGAAATGTTTTATACGTTGTTTGAAGGAAAGAATTTGAAAAAGTTCCTATGAGTCCTCCTTCGAGTTGCTGCCATACAAAAATCCTGTAAAAATGTCTTCACTCAATTTGGGGAACTCACTGTCTTTTAGTTCCGAGTAGCAACCAAAAGAGAGTCCTTAAAATTGGATTCAATGTTCATGATTGAGAGATTTGAGAATCTATCTTACGTAGTAACAGAGATGCCAGATTTGAAGATTTTTCTTTAATTTGAAGATTTTTAGCGTTACAGAATATATGAAGACTTTGATGGCTATGTAGAAGATTTTTTTGCATTCGTAAGATATTTTCTTCAATTTCGATAATAAAAAAAAATTAATTTATAAATGCCTAGCTTATTTTCTATTATTTTCGCAATTCTCACTTAACAGCTTCGTCAGCTCATCCATATTCATTTTCGAAGTCAGTTAGTACCGGCAACACTGATCTAATTATGTTTTCTTCGATCGCGTTTCATTTGTTCTTTATCGGAACACTAAATTAAATACTTTATTATTAAAATAATAAAGTAAAATAAACAGAGTTTTATCCGGAAAGCTAGTTTTGCTAAAATAAGTGAATCTTTTAATTTGAAAAGATTTTTACGAGGTACAACGAACCAGTGTTTTCAATTTAAGAAGCTTTTTTTAAATTTACAAGACAATTAAAGATCGTCTTGTGACTTACCTCATAACTCATTTTTGAGGTAAGGAAAGATGATTTCTTGTTTTTGTGCCATAGTGAAAAAAATTAACAAAATAAAGGTTGTTTTACTGACATTAAAAAATATTTAACCCACATTGAAAAATATCATAATGGGTTGTATAGGAATGATTTCTAATATCTTAAGTGTAATGGTAAGTTTCACAAAACAGCTCCATTTGACAGACATATAAAAAAATGTTATGATTCTCAGAAAATTTCTTCTGTTCAAAACTCAATCTCACTTCAATCCATTTTTTCCACTCACATATAATCATGATGCATGAAAAAATTTGCGGCCATATACTCCATCAGAGGAAAACGAAATCCATTGATATTATGGACATGTGACCTATGTACATACAAACGTAGTGATGGAGCTTGCTTAATAAACGAGTATAATTTATATCAAATTTTTGATTTTATTATTAAAGATTTCTAATTTTATTTTATTTTTAAAATATTTTTATAAATACTTGACGATTTTGCAACAATGTATCCAACTGTGACTTGCAAATTACGTTAATCCTGGTATATATTTTAAAGCGCAATAAAAGATGTTTACTCTTGACCCACAGCTCAGGAGGGGTTTTAAGGATTTTACGAAACAAGAGCTTAATTTATCAGATTTTATTGTTTCTACATTTAAATAGGTATCTAACTGTTTTCTTTTGTTATTGATGTCAAAAATTCATTATTGTACTTACTTCCTGCATTCTTAAAACCAACTGGAAAACCTCACAGAAGTTGTAAGAGATGAAAAGAACTCATTTTTGAATTATTTTAAAGGAGCGAAAAATATAAATTATTCAAGTACCTACTGCTCGTATTATCACAATAGGGCAATAAAAATATGAATTTGATCAAATTGCAGTTAATGGTTCTGATCATAACTTTATATGCAGAAGCGTTTTACAAGCTTTAGATAACGCTGACAAAATATTTTAGAGTTTCGATGTTGATTACCCACACGCAGCATCAAATGTGCTGATTTTTATCCAACAGATGTTCTATAACACAATTGTGGAAGATCAATCTTGCAGATTTGGTTCGTTAATTTTAAGAGATATTGTTATATATTGTTATATTGTTAAAAAAAACATTTGACAAAAAACAATTGACAAGTAAATCGCTTGCGGTAAGATAGGAAGGAATTATTTTTCTGGAAGGGGCCAGAATTATTTTTCTGGGAGGGTCCAAGCAGGGAGCTGGGAGGGGTCCCGGCCCCCCCCTGGCCCCCCCTACGGCGCGCCTATGGAGATACGAGCCTTCAAACGCGTTTGCGTCAGACGTACGGCGGACAAACGGACTGAAAATTTTTTTTTCAGTTTTTTTTCCGTTGTGTAGCTACCATACAGAAATCCTCGTCCTCACTAAATTTACGGAACTCTCTAGAACTCAACAAATCGTTTAGCCACGAAGTAAAAATTTTGTACAAATCAGTTTTCAGTGTAAACAAAGTTCCAGTTTATATTAGTCAGCAAAATGCCTTTACTCCTTCGGGTAGTTCCCATACAAAATGTCCTTAAGATACGTGTTCAATAATATTGACCTTCATGCTAGAAATTGGATATCTTACCCAATTTAAGTTAGAAAAAAAGTTATATATTATTTTTTTTACATTTGTGTCCCAAAACCCCAAATTCAATACTATCCGTCCGTCCGTCCTTCAGTCTGCTGGTACAAACGATAACTCAAGAACGCCTTGATCTACGATCATGAAATTTTGAATCTGGATGTTTTGTCCAATTTTTAAGGATTTTAAGTTTGTTAACGGGCAAAATCGTGCTATTCCTTTGGGTTGCTGCCATATAAAAAGTCGTTAAAACACGTATTCAAGAATATTGATAACTTCAGAACGGTTTAAGCTAAGACTCAAGAATTTTGAATGTCTTAATTTTTCAATAATAGGAGCTAATCATACCTGATTACGAAGAAAAGGATAAATGTGCTAGAAATCAAGTGAGTCCTTCCTGCACCCACTATGTGAAACTCCTTGAAAAATTAAAATTTTACTTTCGATGACTTCTAGTTATAGATATGAAATTGAAGACTGATGATATTGTCTTTTAGTTTCGAATAGCAACCAAATGCGAATCCTTAATAACGGACAAATTACATGCACAGTATTTCTTCATACGATTGTCTTGCAGCCTGTCGTGACTGCAATGTTCTTACTTCAAATCACGGAGACCCCTTACCTCGAGCTCGCAATAATTACTTTAATTTCTTGGTCATTTGTTTATAATAATTTGCTCGTACTCCTTTTTTGTTTCGTTTTCCTACTTGCCTAATTATGCAGAATTGGGGCATTATGTTTTCAATACTTCCAATAATTGGCCCAATTTCCGGGAAAATTGCCCAATTTCGTAGATAATTTCGTTCAAATTAGGTACCATTGCAACGTATAAGTAGGGAACTTGTAAAGCGGTATTGGCTTGTTTAAAACAATACTTCTCCGAGAAAAAACTACGTTTTTCATTAGCAATGTTAAATTTTTGGTTAACAATTAGTTTATTTGCTAGTGTTCAGTCACTCTCAATGGAAACTTATCGGAAAGATTCGATTATTAACGATTATTTTCATTTAAAAAACGTTAAATCAATCGTTTATGTGACATGTCCAGAGGAAGAAGGTGAGATTTTTTATCAATTTCATAAAGTATTAATCATAGCTTATCTATAGATTTTCTCACGTTTGAAACTGTTCGAGGCTTTGTACGCGCTGATTTCGCAATCCAAGTGTTCAAGGCTAACGCGGTGCATAAGTTTACCCTATCACCTCATACCCACAATCTCGGCATCCTGTTAAATCTGTCCTGCTCGATATCGCAGAATATCCTTCGGAAATCTGAAGAAAACCATTATTTTTCAGTGACCAAATTTTGGCTTATTACTGGTCAATTGGACAAAATTTTGGCAGCATTCGACTCGATTTTCATATCGCCTTGCAGTCAAGTTGCATTCATCTATCCCGATGGCGATTCGTACGGTTTGAAAAATGTGTACAGGTTGTCCCCGAATCAACCCCTCAAAATCGAATCAGTCGCACGCAGAAGCCAGGACCCAGTTATACCGCGTCGTCGTGATCTCGAAGGGATCTACTTGAAGAGTGGCATTGTTATCGCTTTTCCCGATATCTTCACCACGCTTAACGATCTAAAGATGGGCCACATCGACACAATTGCCCACGTCAATTACCCAATCATGGTAAACATGCACCACGATTTGAACTATACTTTCGATCTAATCCAGTTTGACAATTACGGATGGATGAAGAACCACTCTTTCGACGGTTTGATGGGTAATTTTGAACGATTTGAAATAGACGTAGGCGCAACTGCAGTCTTTATGCGACTGGATCGTGTAGCTATTTTGGATTTCGCGGCTGAAACTATTAATATTCGAACTTGTATTATGTTCCGGCAGCCATCTCTATCGGCTGTTACCAACATTTTCACCATGCCCTTCGCGATTGATGTTTGGAGGTCGATTATTGTGTTTATGGCTATTACAGCGGTAGCAATGATCTTGCAGCTCTGGCATCCGTATTATCCAATGGAAATGGGATGTATGGACTGCGTTCATTTTGTCTTGGGTGCCATTTGCCAGCAAGGATTCTATGTGTCGATGGTGGCACGGTCTGGTCGGATCTTAGTTTTCACGACGTTTATCACGTCGCTTTTTCTTTTCACGTCGTACTCAGCGAATATTGTTGCGCTCTTGCAAAGTCCCAGTGAAACTATTAAAACGATCAATGATCTTACACTATCGCCGATGGAGCTCGGCATACAGGACACGCTTTACAATAAAGTTTTCTTTAACGTAATGTCTTTAATATATATATGTGCATATGGAATTGTTTTCACTAGAAATAATCTTAGGAATCTTCTGACCCAACAACCAAACTGCTTTACACCAAAAAGATAAAGCCGAAAGGTGAAGCAGTTTTCATGCGTCCCCACATCGGGATTGAGCGCATGCGATTGAAAATGTTTGCCTATCAAGTGGAATCTCAAGCAGGCTACAAGATCATTAGCGATACGTTTTCTGAGCCCGAGAAGTGCGGTTTGATGGAGCTGGAGCCGTTTCGATTGCCCATGATGTCCATACCGATGAGAAAAAATTTTCCATACAAGGAACTCTTTCGACAAAGGTTCGTTGATAGTTTGGATCCTGTTAAAATTTTAGTGATCTGTTTTTTTTAGATTACGATGGCACCGAGAAGTTGGTCTGATAAAACGCGAAGCGATTCGATGGTTGCCGGGAAGACCAAAATGTGAGCATAAATTTCCCGGATTTATTTCGGTTGGAATAACTGAATGTCGTTATACGTTGAAAATGTTTGCGTTTGGCATGGTCATTTGTGTTTCTGTTTTTCTAGTAGAATGCGCATATCATAAAATCGTAGTACAGATGAAATACCGACGAGAAAAGCAAAATTATACACCAATAAAAAAAATGCACCAATAAAAGAAATGCACCAATAAAAATAATAAACCTATAAAAATATTGCACCAATAAAAATAATACACCAATAAAAATAATACACCAATAAAAATAATACACCAAAAAAAATGCCCTTTCCTTGACCCCAGTCCCACGGTATCTTATGATGTTGTGCGGGTAACTCCTTCAGAAACATCAAGAGATCTAACTGCGAGAATTTCGTAAGGATAGCAGTACGGCACTTCTGGACAGTGCGGTAGAAATGATTTAGGAAACCCTAATGGTCGCCCATAGTTCGTCTTCCTCGTTTTCAAATGAAGGTGAGATGAGTGGTACTAAGGGGAGGAGGCGAGGAGGCTAATAGAAATAGAATTTCTTAATGAAGCGTCTAGAATGTGCAGGATTTTTGCCAAAGGAAACCAGTGTACCTGGGACTTGAGAATGATTGACGGAAGCTGAACGAAATCTAGTCAAGAAAGTCTGAATCTTCCTGGGGTGCATTTCGGAACTTGGCAATGCTTCTAGGTTGTAGATCCCCCTATGGTGGACGCAACCATTGTAAATAGGACAATCACTCTTGAAAGGGTAAGGTGGTAAGGTAAGATGTGCGGCTATGTCCTTCTCGCCCTTCATGTCTCCGGTAGTGGGCGGTCTGGTACCCAATATGCTGCAGAAGACCACTCCACTTATTGGTGCTTCCAATATGGGTTGTAAGGTCAGCGTGATTTTTATTCCAAATGCTGGCAAGCCAAGCCACACCATGGCCAAGGACTTTAGACACATCAGTCTCTCACCTCAGCCCTTCAAAATGTTAGTCCTTGTGTAGACTCCTAGTATTTCTTAAGACAACCTCAAAGTTTCAACCTTCTGACATTAGCCCTTCAGGAGATATGAATTTTAGAATGCTTCATTCACAATTTTTGAGCGTTTCGACGCATTATTTTCCCCTCTACTCACACACCCTTCAACCCTTATTGACCATTTTATTGCAAATAAAAAAAAATCATAGTTCTACATAAGTTTCAAGTTTCAGCCTCCTAGCATAAGCGGTTCCTGAGATCTACAAACCAAAATTTTACGTCTAAAACGCTTCCTCCACCTCCCCCTCAAACCTACCCCTAAAAGCTACCCCTTAGGCAGGGGCGGATTTACCACTAGGCCCAGTAGGCCCGAGCCTAAGGCGGCAAATTTGGGGGCGGCAAGTTTCCTGTTTTTTCCGGGGGCGGCAAATTTTTTTTTTGTTTCCTCATAGAGCAAGCTTTGTTCTCGTGCAAAATTTTTGTCATATATCACGTGAAACGTCCAGAAAACTGGTGTGGAAAAATGTATGAGGAAAAAAAAGGGTCAGTAGGGTAAAGACCCCAGTTGCGAGCCCTACGCCAGATCCGAGACACCATCTTGAATTCCACAAATAGCTAAGACAGTTTTTTCACTACCATTTTTAACAACTTTCAACTGTTTTTAGTGATTCAGTTATAGGCTTAGTGTGAAATATTTTCAATTATTGTCAGAATTCGTAAAGAACAGACGTGTTTCACAAAACTGCAAGTTCGTTAAAGTTTTCGTTTAGAAAATTCAGTGACACCATAGCGCTTACAACGTTAGTTTGAGCCGGATGGCTCGCAACTGGGATTTCTGTATCTTCCTCATAGACCTAGTTGCGAGCTCCAAGTTCTGAGCCTCCTTCGAATTTTAAGACAATTTCCTTAAAAATACAATTTTAATTAAAAATATAATTGTTCAGAAAATATCATGTGAACTTAACGATACTTAATATTAATTTCAATTTTACCGTTACATACATATTTTTTATATTCATCCTGAAGGATTTTTTTCGTTAAAATGGAAAATATATTTATTTAAAATCTTGGCTTCTTTAAATAATGTTAGGTACTATTTGCTATCAGAGCATGTGAGGCTCGTAACTGACATGTCATGGCTCGGAAAAGGGATCTGAGGGGCTCGCAACTGGAACGAAGACCATTTTAAACTTTTTATTGATTTTCTTTAAGTATAATAGCAATTTTTTGTTGAATGAATATTGTAATAAACAAGAATTAAATATTAAATCAGAATAGTAAAATATCAGATTGGTAACTCTATATTCTGATTTTTAACGATGACTCAAAGTCAACATTTGCCTTAAGGGGGCTCGAAACTGGGGTCTTTACCCTATTTTCTCGTGAAAATACAAAATTTCTGAGATTTCAGGTCGATCACAATACTTTATTATTAAAAAATAATAAAGTAAAAATATTGAGGGTGGGAGTGTAAAGGAGTTAAGGTGAGGGTGAAAAGAAAAACAATCCGATTTTTATATCCCGAGAACCGTTAAAGATAGATAGCTGAAACTTAGAGTACAAGTAGAGCTATAGTGGTGCCACGTTTTAAAAATAAAAATTGTAATAGGGGTGCTAGCTATGGTACAGGGATGAGGGGTATTTTTACTATCTCTGAAAGGGATTAATTAAAATTTTTTATATATCAATTGGCGTACGGACGAGGGGACGAAAAAAATTTCAGTGTAAGTGAGGTGGATATATTTTCACGAATTTCGGCATATCTCTTAGGTCTTCTGAAGTATTGAGCTAATTTTACTTCTACAGGTCTTCTAGATAAATGCCTAGAAGGTGTTTTAGGATTTTTTTAGATTCAACCCCTAATGGGGTGTTAAGAGGTCACATACATTTTCACGAATTCTGCCATATACCTTAGGACTGATAACATATCGAATTGGGTGTTCCTTCCTCAGATTTTATTGTAATATAATCACTTAAAAATCAATTTAAGGTTTTTTGGATAGTCAACCAGTGTGACCGTTTTGATATTTCTCAGGGTAGCAAATTTGGGTAGCAAACCTTAGCTTGGGTAGCAAAAATATTTTCTAATACTTCTTTTAATTAAATGGAACTAGTACGTCATTACATGCTTATCTGTTACTCATAACACTGTATATCCACTACAAATTTAAAATGTTTAAAGAAAAAATAATATTTTAAAGTGTGAACATTTATTTAGGAAAATCAAAATGCACATTTTCGCTCGAACGAGTGATAGATTCGAAAAAGATGCTTAATTCGATTGCGATTATGTATGCGGTATGCGCTACCACTATACCATATTTCTCAGTACAATAATATTAGACAGCTATCGATGTTACGCGATTTCGAATGCAAGACCAGAGGCGTGCATGAATTTTACATTTGAGTCGTCCAGTTGCAAAACCAGCCATACGTCTATTTTTTTGATTTTAAGGTTTCGGTATCCCTGGATTCGTCTCGTCTCAGGCTACAATTTTAAAACTAAATTGAGCTTAAAAACCAGTCCTAAACCTTTAAAAATTAGGTTTGAAAAACACAGTAAGGTGCAAAACCAGCCATATTTCTTTGAGTTTGGTTTCAAAAGTTGACCTATATTATCAGTTGCAAAACCAGCCATATTTTTACTTAACACAATGATGATGTCAGAAGTTTCGGTGCAAAACCAGACATATATTTTCTTATTTTTCTTGATACAATACTGTTTTAGACTATTTTGAACTATTTTAAGAGACTTTTTTGTTATAGTTTGGTAATGGTAGTATCCCTGAGTCTTATAAAATCGAACAGCTGATAGTTGATATAACCATGCAAAATCATAGATTTGAGTTTTTTCCGTGTTTCGTTTGTGTTTTAACGTTGTGAAAATGGAGGAGGAAAATGTTGAATTTATTATTTTAAAGACAAATGAACAGTTTTTAGTGATAATCAGGTCAATGAACAACAAGAAATAGGACATCAGCTCGAGGAATAACAAGGAATTCAAGAAACTACAAAGTTCAGGAAAAGAAAACGTTAATCGAAAGAATGGAAGAGAAACATTGCAAAGCAATACCGCTAGAGTTGCGAAACCAGTCATATTTGTATTTTGGGTGCAAAACCAGCCATATCTAGATTTAAAACTATAATATCTTATTAATTTAATAAGGTTAATATCAAAGCTTTTGCAAGCCAACAAAGCATATTTTTTGTGATTTTTTTTAAAAAAAAGCATAAGGATATTTTGCCTAGAAGCTGCATAATCAGTTTTTGCCATTTTGCCACAAGTTTCTGAAACAAATATGGCTGGTTTTGCAACTGGACGACTCATTTGATAGTCAAAGTATCATATTTTTGGCGTACACTAGTTTTATAACGGCTAATTTTACCAGGGTAGCAAATTTAGACATGTAGTAACATAGTAGCTGAAATTATGTGATTTGCTGAAATTACTAATCTTCTTTAAATAAAAACGAAATGTTGTTGAATTAAATAAAATTGTTTATTTTTACTCTCCTTTAAAAATATATTGTTTTACGTTTCACTTTTACAAAACCACCAAAAATTTCAAATAAGATCAAAATATGGTTCTCCAAATTTCTAAGGCAGCGCAGTCGGCATGCCAAAGAATTTGTCGAATATTTAGCTGTTCTCGTTGGAACAACTCAAGCAGCGCAAATTTGGCCTACTTGAGAGGTTGCAACGGATGTAAATTGAATGATACCGCGTTTATTAATGCTACCTTGAATCTTCAGTTGAGCTTCCTTCACGCAGCGCAAATTTGGCCTACGGTGGTGAACCTCAATAGAAATATTTTCAAAGAGGGCGAGCCGACGTTGCGCGTGGCTTAAATAGCCCGATTGAGCTTTTGTTTCCGTTGTCCTGGACCAATTTTGGCGAGGTGAAATTGGGTGGACAGTGCGGAACGAAAGTATTTACGATTATAAGTGTAACAATTTATAAATGTTATGAAAAAATATAAATTATGTTTGGGGAGTCCAAACAGTAGCAAAAAATCTGCCAATGGTCTGGGCGAAACTTTATTATTTTTCTTGTCAAAGTTCGGGAGCGGTCAAAGTCGGAGTGTATCACGAGTTGCTTCGGGATTATTAGATTTCTTGGAAAATTATTTTTGTTCTTAATATAAAAATATTTAAAATAGAGATTTTTAGCCGATTAAACATTGAAAAAGTCCGTGTAAACTATTCGAATTTCGGTATATTATGTACACTAAAACCCCATAGAAGCAAAAACGAATTTGATGCCTTATCAGAATTAAGAGATATGACGAATTGTTAAAACGTATACAAACCCATTACTTCCACTTGGGGTTTGAATTTCGAAAAAATTGTGGAACAGGTTTTTAGACGATTTCATAAGAAGCAACTTGATATCTCATGAGACATGACGGATTTAGAAAAATTTGTGAAAACGTAAGCAAACCGTTCACACCCCTTGGTTCTGGAAATTCGAAAAATCGTGAAATGGTTGGCCGTAATAATCAGTTTTATATCTCATCAGAACTAAGGAATGGCAAAAATTGTGAAAACATATACAAACCCTTGGGGGTTGAATATCGAAAAATTGAGAAATGGGTTTGTAGGCGATTATATAAAAAGTCTGTGGAAATGAAAAGCAATCCAATATCTCATCGAACCTAAGAAATATGTCGAAACTTTGAAAAGCGTACAACCCCCTTACACCCATTAGGATTGAATATCTAAAATACTAAAATTGACTTTTTGGCTTTTTTATATAGGAAACCTTAGGAAGTAAAAATGAATTCGATATATTATCAGATATGCAACCCCCTTACACTCACTTGGGGGTTGAATATCCAAAAATCCTGAAAGGAGTTAATAAATAAATATGAAGACAGCACGAGAAAGTAGGAACCAATTCAATTTCTTATCACTTCTAAAGGAAATGACGGAACTCGTGAAAACGTGTTCAACCCTTTTATACCCTCTTAGGGGCTGAAAAAGAAAAAAACTTAAAAACAAGTTTTAGGCGATTATTACGCAAGCACGTGAAACTGAAAAGATATTCGATATCTGATAAGACGTGGGGATATAGTAGAATTCGTGAAAAGGTTTACAACCCCCTTCGCACCCCCTTAGGGGTCGAATTTAAAAAAATCCTGAAAACACTTTCTAGGTATTTATATGAAGAAACCGTAGAATAAAAATGAATTCAATATTTGGGAAGACCTAATAGATATGACGAAAACCGTGAAAATATATGCATTCCATTTTCACTGATCATTTATTTTGCCCCCCCCTCTGAACGCCAATGGAAATTTGAAATTTTTTTTTATTTAAATTAGTTTTCTAGTTGATTTACATAAACGTACCGAGTTTCAACTTTGTAGCATAAGCCGTTCTATAGTTAGGAAAAACACCCCCCACCCCCGTACCATACTACCCCTATAAAAAATTATATTTTTCCAAGATGCTACTAATATAGATCTATCCAAATACCAAGTTTCAGCTTTTTATCATTATAGTTTGTCGAGATATTAAAATCGGAACTTTTTCCTTTTCACCCTCCCCCACCCTCATCCTCTACACCCTCACTTCCTAAATTTTGTTTTCTGCTAGGGGTCTACTAGGCCTACTTTTGGTAAAAATTTTAAGCATCTATCTTACACTGTTCTTGAGATATGAGACGTGATTTTTTAGAAAAATTCTTATCCCCTCCACTTTCATGGTCCACCGCTCCCTTAAAAAATTTGGCTTTCAGCAAACTTCATTTGTCAACCTTTATACACAAACCAGATTTTATTTATTTAGTACAATTGGTTCATGAGATATCGTAATCTAAAGTTTTTCGCCCCCCACTCCCGTACGCCACTGCCCACACTCAAATTTTTGTTTCCGATCTATAGGTATACTAGCTACAGATATTCATTAAGTTTAAATTTTGTGACATTAACCGTTTAGGAGATATGGATTTTAGAATGTGTCGATCTCACCTTTTTTGCGTTTCGGACGCATTATTTTTCCCCCCACTCCCGAACCCCTTTACCTATATCGGCAATTTTTTTGCATAAGCATAAGCGGTTGCTGAGATCTAGAAACCAAAATTTTCCGTCTAAAACGCTTCCCCCTCCTCCCCCCTCACACCCCCACCACTCCAAATTTGGTCACTTCAGGGTGCCTACCCACTCTACCCAGGAAAAAAAATTCAACTAAATAGCTCGTAGGGTTTGGGTGCTACGAGCTTTCAAACAATTTTGCGTACACCGGTAGACGTAC
Organism: Beris morrisii; assembly: GCA_951812415.1. Lineage (NCBI taxonomy): Eukaryota > Metazoa > Arthropoda > Insecta > Diptera > Stratiomyidae > Beris > Beris morrisii. Next base: position 103,690,362 of record OX638310.1, read on the forward strand.
GGCGTACGGCGGACAGACGGACTGAACTTTTTTTTTGCTTTTTTCGTGTCTACTAGTCATGAAACGTGAAAAAAAAAATTTTGAGGGTAGCAAATTTTTTTTTTTAAAAAATCGATAACAATACTGTATTATTGAAATAATAAAGTAAAATTGTCAATAGTAGCATTTTGCTACCTTCGTAGCACTTGTGGTCACACTGTAGTCAACCCCTAAGAGGGAGAATGGGGGCTGCAAACGTTTTCAGAATTTTTGCTGTGTCTCTTGATGAGATATAGCATATGTTTTTATTTGGCATTTCATGGAATTGCCTACAAATCGATTTAATTTTTTTAAAATTCAACCCCCAAGGTGGTGAAAAGGGGTTGCATATATTACATTAATTCCAACATTCCCCTTAACTCTAAAGAGATATCGAACTGGTTTTTACTTCCTTGGGCTTTCTATACAATCGCCTAAAAACTAATTTCAGGCTTTTTGGATATTCAACCCCTTAGGCGGTGTAAAGGAGTTTCATACGTCTACACAAATTTTTCAATATCTCTTAGGTCTGATAAGATATGAAATTGGTTTTTCATCTTTTTCACGTTTTTTATACAATCGTACAAAAATTTATTTCACGAGTTTTCGAAATTCAACCCCCAACTGGATATAAAGGGGTTGCATATATTGTCAGACATTTTATCATATCTCTTAGGGCTGATAAGTAAGCAAATTGATTTTAATTTATGTGGGCTTTAAAGTAATTGCCTAAAAAATTCAGGACATTTTGAGGGTCAACCCCAAAATTATATGATATCATATTTATTTTCGAAACTTTTTTTTATTTATATGGTCAGTTTATTAATTTTAACGTTTCTATAATGAAGAAGGTTAAAAGTTGTACAAGGAGCTCCTTCCCGAGTAGAAACTTTATCCGGTGGGAATCCGGCCCAGATCTGGCGCGCCTTAAAATAAATCCGGCCCAAATCAGGTGAGCCCAGTGTGGGCCTGATCAAGGTGTTAACCCCCCCACCGAAATTCCCAAAGTATTCAAAGCACTGAAAGTCAACCTACTTTTTTTTGTCAATTGTATTGAGAAACACACTATATAATAATAAGAAATCTATATTAGGTATCATTTATTACCTATCTACATTAACGTTTTCTACGATTGAAATCGGTCAAGTTCGATGGGAAGGCGGGTCACAAGAGTGAATTAATTCTTCATTTGTTGTTTTTATAATTGTCAAAAAAGACAAATGTTTTGATTTAAGCTGATAAACTAAAACAATAAATTAAGTAATAAAAATAATGGTTTGCACATATGTACTTATTTGTTGTGTAGTTTGCTTATTTTGAACATTTATTATAATAAAAATATTTGAAATAAAAATATATGAAATAAAAACCATTATTAAATTCTTTCAATTCAAGCGAGTAGTGTAGATCAACATGCACATGCACTGATTTTTTAAATATTTAATTTTTATGCGATATGTATTTTTACCTGTTACTTCCAAAATGTTAATCGTAACTCATACATATGTATGCAGCTTTTGTAGGTAATAATACGGCTCATAAAAAAATAAAATTAAAATTACATTTTTATAATGGGGTTTTCTGAGAAAAACTACATTGATCACTGAATTTTTAGGGTTGACGTAGCAAAAATCTGTGTTTTCGAGTAAATATCTCAAGATTGGGTGCAGTTACAATTTAGACTGTTACATCAAATGAAAGGTAATTCGATTGCCTAAAAAACGAGTTATAACACTTTGCCTTGTGATTATTCGTTTTCAAGATATAACGTTTTAAGTGAGTGAGGGTACCGGTCAAAAACACTTTTCTTAACCACCCTGTATCTCCACTAATATTGAAAATTGACCCACCCTGTAGAACAATTTTTTTCTCCAAATATATCAAGGAATAACCCCTTACAAGGTGGCACACGGAGTGCCAAACACCCTGTATAACATCTCCTTCGGAACCAGTCCAACACAGTCTTATAAAAAACTGGCCTATCCAGTGAAGGTTTTCCAACTGTCATGCCCTCAGGGACAGCGATTAATCAACAGTCGGGGATTTCGTGTTGGGGTTTCACACCAGAAACTCCGCTGACGCCGGAAAACAACAAAAAACTTAAACAAATTTGCTTCTATGGTAGCTTCTCACCATGAAAAATTCCATTCTTATATATTATATACCCATAACTTTTATTTTGCAAGTTGCTGCTAAGCCTGTCTCACTCACGTAAAGGTTTGTATCGCTTAAAGCGTTTCCTAGGTATCTCCTTTTTTCATTTAAAAAATCTAAGGGAGATAATATTTTTTTTCATGGACCACCCCGCACCCCCGAAAATTTTTTTCTGGCTACAGCCTTGGTATCTAGTATTACTATCAATGGAGCAAAAAACGAGATTTTTTAACAAAATTATGTACAACACCGCCACTTCTCTTTGTTCGCTCCAAATGGATGAAAATGGGATTTCGAAGATCATTTTTGAATTTTCATTTTGCCAGAAAAGTTACTCATATAATGTTTTAAATCGACATTCGGTTTGAGAATTTCCATCGAACGCATCGATTCTATCACACAGTCGCAATTTAAAAATATCTGATTTGAGCTAATAAATTTGTTTTAGTTTTAGCTTTTTTCAGTCTTTTGAAAAGTGGTATAAGGAGATTGTTTGTGGTGTAAAATCGTCCTGGTTGTTTATATATAGTAATTTTATTTTTAAAATGCTCCTACTCCTTCTGGTAGCTGCCATACAAAAAGTCCTTAAGATACGTGTAACTTCAAACAAGCAATTTAAAATTTTGTACAAATTAATTTTTAAATGGTTACAGGTAAAAGGACAAGTATGCTACTTCTTGCCCGCCATGTGAAAATCCTTCAAAATGGAAAATTTTACTTTCGGTAACTTACCTAGTTATAGATATGAAATTGAATTGATGATATTGTCTTTGAGTTTCAAGTTGACTGCAGTATGTTTTTTTTAAATAATTCCACTGCATTTAGATTGAAGATCAGATTGCAACGAAAAAAAGGAGGAAAGGAAAGAAGGGCAAAGCGAGTTGTTCTACCATCTCCAATGAAGTGCAAGAGACCTCGTTTTATGCAACTTTACAACAGTTTTTAAATGATTCCTTGGGAGTTACAATGGAGATTTGATTTCAGAGGACATGCGCTTTCAAAGAGGAGGTCAAATGGAGGAGAAAAAGAGGTCTTCGGACCTCCCTGAAGGGTACTCTAGGATTAATAACGTGACATTTACTAGTTCGACGAGTATTCCAGAATTAGTCCCATGAGAGACCTCGTTTCAAGCTCCCCTAGAAATATTTTTAAATGATTTCTTAAGAGGTACAATGAAGATCTGACTTGAGGGGACATACTCTTGCAAAAACGAGCTCAAATGGAAATTCATTTTTATAATAAGTATTCTACTAACGATATAATTTTTCTGTAACCCCCCAAATAGTTTTCTGCGTTCGCGCCTGGTCTATAGCGTTGTTAATGGCGTTGCAGTACGGATTGGATATATTTTATAGCGACTACATAAATTGAATGTCCATTTACAAAAAGTAATTTTTTAAAAAATTATACCAGACTCCAGACGTAGCTCTAATAAACAGTTCGAGCGATCCTAAGCAGGCTTGCCTTGCTCATACTAAACGTGGCCCTGGTACATGGATGTAGTAGTATAACTGGATCGGCTGTATTGTGTAAAGTTCCTATATGTGAGACTAATTCGTCAAGAGAAAGACAAAACATCGATGTGAAAGAGATATACTGAGCATTTGTTCTATTATGTCAAATTGATTTTGGGCTTGTAAAAAGCACGAAATAAAAAAGTAGTTTTCTGCAGTTAAACGGTAAGTAAATAACCAGTTTTTGGTCAAAATTAACGAGGAGTGAACCGTAAAACTTTTTTCTAAACATTTTCAGTAAGAACCATTCAGGAAAAAGTAAAAAAATTGCAATGAAGTGCGAAGTGAACGATTGTAGGAATAAATCGCATTGCCGGCAAGGAAAATCGTTTTCAAGTAAGTACACTATATAAATTACAATTTAGTCAATTGATTAAAACATTAATAGCCCAACTTTTCGAAATTAGTGCTAATTTAAGTGAAAATTTAAACGTTTTATCTATAAAAAAAAAATTGTTTACGTTTGACAATCATTTCTGACAGTTGTTTTCATCACAACGTCGGAGCAAAAACATTTCTGGGGTAGAGTACATATTATATAGTAATAAAATTATGAATAAAATCGGTGAATTTTTAAAAAGTGCTATTGAGAATCAATCTTAAAACCAATAATAAACAATTAAATTAACCAATAAATTACCTCCTTCAGATTTCCTAAGATTATTGAAATGAGGAAAATGTGGTTGGAAGCAATAAGGGAGCCGAACTTAATCTTAAGCAAAGGAAAGTGATATGTGAGGATCATTTTTGGAATCCGAAACTCTGTTATTTCCCGGTAAACGCTACAAAAGGTAAATAAGCGTAGCAGTTCCTTTCCTGAGCATTAATATGGTAAGTAAAAATTACATACATATGTATATTAGGTCATCTAGCCAATCTCAAATATCTATAATATAAAATAAATTGACTCTCCATATATTGAAGGGCCAGTGTTGAGCAACACTGTTTTCGTCATTTTATTTATTTATTATTAAATCTTTCTATTGCCAATTAAATTTTAGGGCTTCGAAACGGGTATGGAATCTCAATGTAATGGAAATATATCGCTTCCATATTACGATGTACCAGCGGAAACGGTTAGCTACATACTATTAAAAATTTTATTTGTGTTATTAATGTAATATTTCTTATATTATAGAGTTACTCTTTTGAACCTGACACTGACGATGGTGAAACAGGGTTGTTTACTTATTGTGTAAGAATGGAATCAGTAAATATAATTTCATATAACGCTATAGTTTTTGTATTAATTTTTTTTTATTTAATCTTTCTGGTCTTATACCTCGTTCACGTGGTCAACGACGTACCGCTACGTAGCACTTCGTAGTACCACGTGAACACACGAAATTTTGCTACGGAGCGGTTTTTCTACAACGTAGCAAAACCGCGTAGTGTAGTGTAGTGGATTTGCTAATCCTTCCCACGAGAACACTTGCCGTTGCGCTCCGTATTACTTTTCGAGTGAATTGTCAAAAAACTGTGTTGACAGACAACTTTATTTGTTTGGATTTTCTCAACGATTCAAATACCAGTGCCTTGAATGACTCCATTTCGCTGAAAAATAAAAGAAGAAAGGTTATTTAAGAAATAAAACGACGAATGTAATTTTTTTTTAATAAAATAAATACCAGTTGTGACAGCTGTCAATTAATAATCAACAGTGCGAAACGTCAATTCACTTCACGTGAACACTCATATATCAACCGGATTTCATAATACGCTACACTACACTACGCTACCACGTGAACGAGGTATTAGACTCCTGTAGAATTGGAACATGAAGTTTTTCCTTTACCTATTTACGTTTCAACAAATATAGCTGCACAAAATTTATCAAATGTATGTTATAATTACTTCTGAAGGTTTATTTGAATTATGAATGATAATAATTATTTCTCTCTGATCATATGTGGGGTTAGGTGGAAAATGGACCCACTCCAGTTACGTTTGTGCGTACTGCTTATTATTACATAGTTTAATTAGAATAAAAATGCTTTTTGTTCCATTTCTGTTAAAATAAAAAATGTTCCTAGCTAGTAAAGTGTATTACTGGTTATTTGTTATTTGTTAAACCAGTTAATTATAGAACTTGGAGAAAATTAATAAGTAATATCTATTATTAATTTTTTTAGAAATAAAATGTCTATAGAAGAAGCTATGGAAACGTCTGAAGATAGTTCTTTAGATTTGACTGAAAGGCATTTAAGGACTAGGGCAAAACTAGGAAAATTAAGAGAATGTGTCCGGAACAAAGGCAAAGTTATTAACAGATTACGTTAGATGAAGGAAGACACAGAAAATACTTTGTGTGAAATTGTCGGATGTTCTAAATAAATTTTTGGAAGACACTTCGCAAAAATCAGAGGTATTACTGTATCTAAAACGTACAATCCTCAAATCCGTGCCTTTGCTTTAAATTTGAATTTTATGTCGCCGAAAGCATACTATTTTGTACGGCGCCACTGACACTTACGCTAATGCAACTAGACAACTAACACAACCAGAGCTTATTAGGCAAAATTTTATTTATCGCCGATCCAGTTATACTACTACATCCATGCCCTGGTACGGTATAAATTCGGCGAGCCTGGACAGTTCGAGCGATCCTAAGCAGGCCTGTGTTACTCATACCAGACGTGGCCCTGATCCAGTGAAAGTTGATCAAGCCTGAGCAGGTTTGCCTTACTCATACCAGACGTGACCCTGATCAGATACGGCCAATCAACTCGTGTTGTTTCTAGTGTCAAAATTAAAGTTCCAAAAAAAACTTCTTTTCTCGACATTTCATTTTTGACCGCGTCTCGAAGTATGAGCCAATTATGTAATTCATGTGTTAAATATGGCTGTGGCGTAAGCATTCTATCGCACCCTGACTTTAACCGATTCTCGAACTTTGACCCAAAAAATAATAAAGTTTCGCCCAGACTGTTGGCAGATTTTTTGTTTCCCTTTGGGGAGAATTCATTCCGTTGATGTTATTACACGGTGTATGTAATGAAAACTACCATATTGTGGAGGAAATTTATCCGATAATTTCTTACACGATTCATTACATTTTCGATGTCGAATTTTCTACTGGGTTATAAACTATATTTTCTGTGTTTACATTTTGCGCGAACGTATTCAAGGCTGTATATTTTGTTTGGGCCTTGGTATCAGGTTTTAGCTCGCAAGTTCCCTAAGACGAGTACGTCAAAGACAGTTTGTAGTGGTAAATGCTAATCCATGCTACTACAAAGCACTCGCCAAACAAGTTCTAGAAAAAAACATTTCTCACCTGGTTGTTATTGTTATAGCCAGGTAAGATTATTTCTATTTATGTGCATCCTACTGAGTACGAAAAAATACAAGATTCCATACATTGCTGGAATATTATATTTCACTTTTCACCGCAAAATTTCGTAGAGAATCGCAAAAAATGAAATATCAGCTCCAAAATAATAAAGATGTAGTATTATTTATAGCTCCGAGAAGTGGCCCCATAGCCTAACTTATCGTGTATGTATGTCGCGACAAAAAAATTACCAAGATAAGAAGTGTGGTATAAAAAAGAAGCAATCGCAATAGACTCGATCGAACGAGCTTCCATATTTCAGTTCCCCAGAGGGAATACGAGTAATGCATCACCGGAAGAAAGTCTTTCAGAAACATTTTTGGGAAATTATTGATAATGCATTTTAAGGTACATCTTCCACGTAATGTATTAATACATTGACTGCTCTGGCTATCATTTTCGATGGTCAGTGACGTTGCAATAGTGGCTTTGGGTATCAAATATGATAGCCACGTTACGTTCACATGACAGGCTCTGGCTATCAAAAATTAAATCACATGCGTACAAATCCTGTAGGAGTTGGAATTCTCGGTCCGCTGTGATGTGTTCCATGAAAAAACGACGAAAGTCTAGCTTACTGGGAAACATTAGCAAAATAAGAAGTATAGTGAATTCAAAATCGGACATCAAACATATCGAAGAATGAAGCATATTCCTTCGTGAATGAATTAATGAAGGTAATACAGGGGCCGTATGATGTAACGAACGTTACAACGTTTGAATCGACAACGTCGACTAACCAACGTCGGCGTCAACGTCGGCCCTACACTGTCGTTGATATGTCAAAAACGGCGACGCGACGGTTTACATCATATCAAAATAGCGGCAACGTTAGCAGCGGACGACAAACGACGGAATACATCATATGGCCCCTGATCAAAACTTTCTTCATGATAGCTTCCGTCTATATAAAATAAAATCAACTTTTTAATCAATCAATTTCCTACTGGGAGTAGATCCATTCAGAAAGCCTTACGTGAGGCTTGGGCTTGGCGAAACGAAACATTAGTGTCGAAAAAGCCACCAAAGAACTTAAACCGTACTGAAAGTAGCTCTATTGTGTATAGTAAGTTCCCTGTTTTAATATGTCGTTTCCAACAACTCCAACATCGCCTAACTTTCCAACACATATGTCACGGCAATTGCCTTGCCCACATTGGCATCATTTTCCGATAACGCCTGAATCTGGACAGAAGCCTCAAGCTTATCCGGTTTATTGTCCCACGTGTCAAAGATCAATATTGTCGCAACAGCAGTACCATGCAACTACGCCGCCAGTCTATCCTTCGGATCCAAGAGCGTTTCGGTCCGGTGCTTCTATAAATGATCAAGCCTAGCTTCCTGATGTGATGTGACGTTATTTCCGCAAGCATTTTTTTGAGTCGCAAGTTTTAATCTTAACCACTTTTTTGTGCACGATTTAGTTTTGTAAGCCAGCATTAGTCAACAATTTGTTTTTATAAAATAAATTTATTAACAATACACCTACACAGTTTGGTTTTTATTATGACTACATATTGATATCAAGAAATGGATTTGAAAGAAGTCACCTTCAGTTCCTGTGTGAGTCCCGATGAGGCTTATTACGTACAGTAGGAACTGGCCTTCAGCCCTTAGCTGCAGATAGGACTTGAATTTCATTTTCGATCATTCGCTTTGATTTTATATTAGAAATCCCTTTTCAGTAAAAAACAATTCGATATGTCGTCTGACCGAAGTGATATGTCGGAATTCGTGAAAACGTACACAATCATTTTACACCCTCTTAAGGGATTGAATCTGTGGTAAAAAGCGATAGCAGCTTAAGTCAAGAAAAAAATTAGGCGGTTACGTGTATCAAAATTGATAAATACAATAATAAAAAATATATTAGAAGATCTTATTTTATTGAATTTAATAATACAACACAATAATAATATATTATATGAGATAAAAATCTATCAAAGAATGGCAATTTTTTTAAAAAATGCAATTGAAAACTTGAAAAATGATTTTTTCATATCTCGACATAAGCTTTTATCGTTTTTTACCACAGGAATATCAAAAAATCCTGAAATTATTTTTTAGACTATAATAAAGCCCATAGGAGAAAAAGCAAATTCGATCTCATTAAAACTAAAAGATTTCTCGGAATTCATGACTCCCTAGGGTGTTGAATAGCGAAAATTGTGTAAATCGTTTTTCCCGATTATATTAAAGCCCTTAGCGAATTCGAAATCTTACTTGCTATTTTATATTAAGACGAAAATGGAATTGTGAGGAAGCAAATTATACCAGGAAAAAAAATGTTTGTATTTATATTCTACATATGTTTAAATACAGGGTGGCCCAAAAATAGTCACCCGATGTTGTTTTGCTATATCTTTAAAATGAAACGACATAATTTTACTTTATTATTTTTTAATAATAAAGTATTGCGATCCACCTGAAATTTTAAAAAAATTTCTACCCTAAAATTTTGTATTTACACGTTTTAGGACTAGTAAACACCAAAAAAGCAAAAAAAAAAAATGTCCGTCTGTCCGCCATATACGCCGTACGCAAAATCGTTTGAAGGCGCGTAGCTCCCAAACCCGTTGAGGTATTAAGTTGAAATTTTTATGGTGGGTAGATTGGGTGAACCACTATGGATGGTATCTTTTAAGGGTTGGGGGTGTAAGGGGGATGAAGAGGGAGCGTTTTAGACGAAAAATTTTGGTTTCCGGATCTCACGAACCACTTATGCTAGGAGGCTGAAACTTGAAACTTATGTAGTACTATGATAGTGGACTCATTTGCAACATTGACAACCTAAGAAATAACCAGGAGGCTATTTGGAACGTTATTTTTTAGATTGTCACCTACACAGCATCTCATCATTAAACACGTTTCGGGCTTATACCCATAAAATAATAAAGTTGCGCCCAGACTGTTGGCAGATTTTTTTTTAATGTTTATTTGGACCTTAAAGTTTTTTTTTCTATTACTCTCTGAAGATGATAGCGGTCAAGTAGGCGCCGCCATTGTTGATGACCATTTGGGCTCTTTTTACTGCATTTTCGATCGTTTTGGCGAGAACTTCGGGTGATAAGTTCTCACAGTTTTGTCGGATATTCTCTTTGAGAGCTTTCAGAGTCTGTGGCATTGTTCTGATAGACACGTGACTTCAAAAAAAAATCCCACAGATAGAAGTCTGAAGCGGTCAAATCGAGCGAACTTGCCGGCCAGTGCAAATCGCCAAAACGAGACATTAGGTGACCCGGATACGCATTCTTAAAAATGTCTACTGTCGCGCGAGCTGTGTATGCGATTGTCATTTACATAACATTTAGCTCCAACTATTAAAAAAGTAACACATACAATATTTCAAAGTCGTAGCTTTAGGCGTTCCGAAGTTATTGGTCAATATTCTTGAACACGTGTTTTAAGGACATTTTGTATGGCAGCTACCCGAAGGAGTAGGACGATTTTGCCCGTTAACGAACTTAGCCTTACAAATTCAACCAAACATCCAGATTCAAAATTTCAAGATCCTAGGTGAAGGCGTTCTTGAGTTATCGTGCTAACGGACAGACGGACGGACGGACGGACGGACGGACGTTGTTAAAAATGATATCGAATCAATAATTTAAATCTCTGTTTCATTGACTTTTGTGTCTTATATATTATTCCGTTTTGTTTTCTCTCCTTCCTTAATTTTCATTAAAACGTTTTTGATTTAAACTATCGTTTTTATATTACATCAGGTTATGGGCCGATGAAAACATAGTTTTTTTAATATTGTGTGAAGTAATTTCGTGAAGAAATTCTGGCAACGAAACTTAATTTTACGTTTTTTTGGTGCAAACGTGCATCCTATATTTGCTGCATACAATGGCAAATGGAAGTGTTTTCCCCCAAATTGGATTTTTGGAGCGGCTAAAGGGCCGTGAAAACTTCGATGTATGGAAAATTACGGCCAGGGCAACGCTAGAATTAGCTGATTTGTTGCAATATGTCGAAAATGATATAAAGGAAACAGATGTTACAAAAAAAAGTGACGGTGAACGTATAGCTAAGGCGAAATTAATTCTGATGATCGATCCGATTAATTATAGCCATATACAGTCAGCGAAGACAGCCGCTGAAATTTGGAAAAATGTATGTGCTGCGTTTGATGACGGTGGCCTCATGCGAAGAGTGGGTTTATTGCGCACAATTATCAACACGCGCTTGAACAACTGTAGTTCAATGGAGCAATTCGTCAACACGGTAATCACTACGGCACATAAATTGTCAGGCACAGGCCTCAAAGTGGACGACGAATGGATCGCGACAATTCTTCTGGCTGGACTTAGTGAAGAATATAAGCCGATGATTATGGCCATTGAAAGTAGTGGCACTACCATTTCTTCTGATTTTGTGAAGACAAAATTGCTGCAGCATGTGTCTGCCGAAGGAGCTTCAACTATATCAAATGTTAATTCAAACGTACTTTTTACGAAGCAAAGTGGGACCAAAAATGGCAATTTTCGTAGCCATAAAGGTAACAGTGGTCACGGTGATCAAAAAGAATCACATGTTACATCAAACAAAACGTTTAAAAAGAAGGTTAAATGTTTTGAATGCAATAATTACGGGCATATTGCAAAATTTTGTACAAAAAGAAAGCAAAGCAGTGAGCCAACTAGTCTACTTTGTTTGGCAGCTAATCATATGGATGGCAACGACTTTTTTATCGATTCCGGCGCAAGTGCGCACATGACAAATAAAAAATCCTGGTTTACAAGCAAAGCAGAGACGTCAACAAAGGCTGTAAAAGTGGCGAATAATTATTCGTTACCTGTTGATTGCGTTGGGGATTTGAAATTGGAGCTTGACCGCGGAAGGTTATCGTCGATGACAGTTAATGTAAAAGATGTTCTCTATGTGCCCGATCTATGCACAAACTTACTGTCAGTTTCTCAATTATCAAAGAACGGTTGTACGGTGAATTTTAGTACGAATGGTTGTGAAATTCGTAAGGATGGCGTTCTTGTTGGACGGGCGAATTTGTCAGACAATATGTATAAATTGGTACAGTGCAAAAGTGAAAGTGCATTTAAGGCGACCGGCACCAATATACAAGATTTGTGGCACAGACGATTCGGTCACGTCGGTCATGATAAACTGTCCAGTCTCAGTGGAGGTACCATGATAAAAGGAATGCAATTGTCCAAAATTCATCGCACTCATTGCGAAATATGCGTACAAGGAAAGCATACAAGGAAACCATTCGTCAGCAGTAATAGCAAGTGCAATGATTTTCTACAGCTAGTTCACTCAGATGTGTGTGGACCAATGTATGAGAATTCGTTTGGTGGTGCTCTCTACTTTGTTACATTTATCGATGACTACAGTGGCAAGACGTTTACATACACGATAAAGCGTAAATCTGAGGTATTTGAAAAATTTAAAATTTTCAAAACGATGGCTGAACGAGCAACCGAAAAAAAGCTGAAAATCATTCGATCGGATAACGGCGGCGAATATAATAGCACTGAATTCAAAAAATATTTAGAAAATTGCGGTATTGTACATCAGATGACTGTCGCTTACACGCCACAGCAAAACGGGAAGGCTGAACGAATGAACCGTACGCTCGTCGAGAAGGCCAGATGTATGATTATAGACGCAAAATTATCCGCTAAATTTTGGGCAGAGGCTATTAGTACAGCGACGTATTTAGTGAATCGTCTTCCTATAGGCCACAGTAATAGGACGCCTGAAGAAATTTGGACTGGAAAGTGTCCAAATATTTCACATTTGAGAGTTTTCGGGAGCAAAGCTATGGCGCATATACCAAAGGAACGTCGAAAGAAATTCGATCCGAAGTCAACAAATTGTATTATGGTCGGATATGAATTGAACAAAAAAGCGTATCGTCTGTTCAATCCGGTGACAAATGGTATTATCATCAGCCGTGATGTGGTATTTGTTGAAGATATTAATTCTTCAAAGACAAATTATAGCTTCACTGAAAGTCAATTTTATTTTTTCGTTGAAGATAAAATTGAAGTGGAGGAATTAGCTAAATTAGCCACTCCTTCGAATGTGACAGAGAATACGTCTAGTGAAACAGTCCAACCGACTGCCACGGCGGTCAATGATGTGGACGCACAGAGAGATAACGCTGAATACAATGACGATTCATTTACTGATTGTGAGAATGATGAATCAATTGATGATCCGAATGATGCATCTTATCATCCGTCTAACTACCTAGAGCGGCAAGTCATAAATTCGTTAACTTCGGAAAGACCCGCAACTCGTTTAAATCCAAGTTCCTTCTTAGTCATGAGTGACCCAGATTCTGTTTGTGAGGCTTTGGATAGCAGTCAAGCTGTTAACTGGAAAAATGCGATGGATGAGGAATTTCACTCACTAATTTTAAACGAGACATGGACGCTGACAAGTCTACCGCCTGGAAGGAAGGCAATCAATAATCGGTGGGTTTTTAAAACGAAATGCGATTCAAATGGCGATGTTGAGCGATTCAAGGCCAGACTTGTAATCAAAGGCTGCAACCAACGGAAAGGTATCGACTATGAGGAAACGTTTTCACCAGTCGTTCGATATGGATCCATACGATATCTGCTAGCTATTGCTGCAAAGCATAATTTGATGATTGATCAAATGGATGCAGTTACGGCTTTCTTACACGGTGAGCTTACAGATGAGATATATATGAAACAGCCTGAAATGTTCGACGATGGTACTGGCCGAGTGTGCCGTCTAAAGAAGTCCTTGTACGGCCTGAAGCAAGCAAGCCGAATTTGGAACCAGAAGTTGGATGAGGCATTGAAAATGTTCGGATTGACCCGTGCGAAATCCGATGCTTGTATATACTCCATCATTCGAGATGAACGTATTTTGATTGTGGCCATCTATGTCGATGATGTGCTTATTTTCTCGAATGACACGGCACTCAAGGATAATTTGAAAATTCATCTTGGAAGTAAATTTATGATGAAAGATATCGGGGAGGCACAATACGTTCTGGGCATGAAAATTAATAGGAAGAGTTCTTCGATTTCCATCAACCAGAGTAAATATGTACAAGACATATTGAATTGTTTTGGAATGTCCGATTGCAATCCATTATCATCACCTACGGATATAAATCAGAAATTGTCTACAGAAATGTGCCCTAAAAATCAAACTGATCGAGACGAAATGGCAAAGGTGCCATATCAGGAAGCTGTTGGATCGCTGCTATTTTTATCACAAGTGTCAAGACCAGACATTCAGTTTGCCGTGAGCAGCGTCAGCCGTTTCAACAGCAACCCGGGGAAGCCACATTGGCTTGCGGTCAAACGGATACTTAGGTATCTCAAAGGAACTATCGATAAAGAGTTATCGTTTCAGCGTAACGGACAGGATGATGAATTAATTCTGCATGGATACTGTGATGCGGATTACGGCAGCGATCCATATGATCGTCGTTCTGTGACTGGCTACGTATTTCTTTTTCAAGGAGGTGCTATTTCTTGGAACTCTAAGAAGCAGCCTACAGTTGCACTGTCAACAACAGAAGCTGAGTACATGGCTATGTCGTCAGCTACGCAGGAAGCCCTTTGGCTTCGAGGTCTTCACAACGAGTTGTTTGGAGAACAATTTGAGTGTAAGATTTTTTGCGACAACAAAGGTGCGCTTCATCTTGCCAACACTACTGCTCATCATCCGCGTAGCAAGCATATGGACATCAGGCATCATTTCGTTCGAGAGCAAGTAACGGCTGGACATATCAAATTCGAGTATATTAGGACAGCGAATATGCTTGCAGATTTTTTGACGAAACCAGTCAATGCAATTATACATACAAATGGATGCAAAGGAGTAAACTTAAAGTAATGATTCAGTGGAGGTGTTAAAAATGATATCGAATCAATAATTTAAATCTCTGTTTCATTGACTTTTGTGTCTTATATATTATTCCGTTTTGTTTTCTCTCCTTCCTTAATTTTCATTAAAACGTTTTTGATTTAAACTATCGTTTTTATATTACATCAGACGTCAGGCGGATTTGAGGTTTTTGGGCACAAATAAACAAAAAATAATATATAACTTTTTTTCGTCCGTGGCTTGGTTCTATGCGTTACAAACTTTTCGGCTGGATTAAACTTATAATACTCTATATGATTTCATCTAGAGTATAAAAATAGTCGGCGATTCATTTTGGGCCACCCTGTATGTAATTAACTTTAGACGTTACCAATTAATAATAAACCAGGGCGTGAGACTAATAAACAAACATTGTATTTTGGAAGAAATAGAACCAGCCAACCAGCTTAAGTTTATTTTAATTTATGAAAAGTTCATTTACGGATATTGTGGACTTTACCTAGTTTTGTTTTTTTGGTTTATATTGGCTTTTTTCTTATTTTTTATCTATTCTGCCTTTGTTGTCCTTTTTTATCCACATTGTCAATTTTATTCACACGATTGCTCAACGAATTAAAAATTCGTTGCGCATAACACACCGTTGACGTTCTGAAAGATAATGCAGCTTGCGTTGAATTTTTATGGCAATTGCTTGCAGATGATACGGTTAAAATTAAGTTAAGCTTAAGAAAACGGGTTTTTTATGTTTCCGATTTATTAATTTTTCTGCTGCTTCTGAAACAAATTGAGGCGAAATTGAAAGAGGCAATAGGACATCGAATAGGAGTTGCTGAAGAAGCAGCAAAACAAAAAATTTACTGCTATTTTTACTGCCAAAAGTTAAAGAAATATTTTATATTTTTTTCTCCTTAAATGGTGTTGAGAACGCTAAGCTTCCAATAAATATGGAAGTAAACCAAGTCGGTTTTCGCTTGTTTCCGCTTATGTGGAACGATGATTCAGCTCATTCAAGGCTCTACTAACCCTGCGTCTACACTGACAATTTATCTGGCAATGGCAATGGCAACGGCATTATTGCCATACACAAATTGACAGTGTAGACGCACCAAACGCATTTGGCAATATTGCTCTCAGCATTGCCATGGCAATTTTGAGGATAATATTGCCAGCAAACGAATCGTTTGACAGAAGTTAGCGTCGCTTGTCAACAGGTAGCCTTACGTTTTTTTCGTTTGATCGTAAAATGAGTGAAAATAAGTGGACTAAAGAAAAAACTATTGAATTAATCAATAGTTTTCGAAGTTATGATTGCTTTGCTTCACAACTTGACACTTCGAATTCACTCGCTCAAATGAAAATTGCATGGCAATCAAATGCCCACTCATTGCGATTTGACATTTAACTCAATGGCAATATTGCCATTGTCATTGCCAGATAAATTGTCACTGTAGACTCAGGGTTAGGGACAATAGCAGGCAATTATTACTCGAACACTTTTATGCCGCGCTTCCACTATCGCCTTCATGTGCATTGCATGATACGAACTAGCGGTGTTTGGACGCACATCAAAGGGGTGTGCTTAGAACACGATGAAGCGTTTCCACTATCGCCTATGCGAAGACACTACTCCAGCGGGAAAAAGAGTTATGAAGAATCGTAAGCATTCCTATTCAGTGGATGGAAGATATACCATACTTTTCATACTAAATTATTTCTGGAATGTTGAAGGAATACATTTCTATACATTTTTCAGAATGCGAAAAAGACACATTCTAATAATCTTGCATAAACTGTAATATTACATACAGTACATAATACATTACTCGTATTCCCGCTGGTACTGAACTGAACACTTGCTAGCCCCCACCAGTGCCAAAAACATTCGCATTGGACATTCGCTTCGATGGCGGTTTTTGCCGCACATCAAAGGGATGTGCTTAACTTTCCACTATCGCCTAGACATTCGCGCTCATCGCACTTGCCCTACGCACATGAAGGCGATAGTGGAAACGCGGCATTACATGTTGACTTTCAATATTATCCTCGTACTCCTCTTCCTCATATTCCTCTTCTCATACATTTCCTTTCCTTTGAAGCCGTTATGCTAGTGTCACACCTGCTTATCGCCCACCGCGTAATTATCGCACTATTATGTTCCGATAAAATTTCAGCGCTAAGGCGCAGTCGAGTATCGACATTAGCGATTTATCGGCTATCAGCTATGTTTCGCGCGATAATGACATTTCTAATTCCGTGCCATCCTTCTGCAACTGTAGAAGTAAAAGCAAACAATATTTTATATGGATTGTGAAGAGACGACGGTTTTGTATTATTTAAGTGTTGTAATTTTGTTTTCCACACTCCGCATCCATCGGCAGCTAAACATGAACTGACAACTGACACATTACAGTGTAGCCACGTTATCGCGCAATTGCGAGGTGCTTACGCCCTTTGTAGTGTGCAAAGTGGAATTCTGTGCAAAGGCGACTCGACTCGCCTTTTACGATTTTCTCGCCCATATCGTTTTCGCCCTCGTCGCTTTTAGCGATTTTGTTCAATGGGACAAAAGTAAGTGACGAGCCAAATTGAGCTACTGTCCACTTCCCCATATTCGACTGAGCCCGACTGGCGCAAGTAGAGTAGGCTGCAAGAATATTAAAGCCAGAAATACATGTGCATATTTCTGCATGCAGCGCGGAAAAACGGATTTAGAACGCTTGAGTTTAAATGCGACGAAACACACGCTTATTCTGCATGCAGCAGAGCGCTGCAACATGTCTCTACTTCTACTTTTGCTGCGCAGCGGCAGTATTGCCACAACTTAATATTGAAATTTACAAACACAGCCAAATAAAAAAGGGGCGTGAGATAATTTTTTCGTTGTAATTTTGTACTTGTGGAGTGGAGTAGCAATGGAGGAGCGTTTCATCGAACTTTTTATAAGTTAAGCAATTTTTATTCGATAAAACCAGTCGAAATTACAAAAATAAATTTTTGAGGGATCAAAACTAAGATCATTTTTTGTCAATTAAAATAAACTCAAACTCAAACCGACTATCAGAAAATGCGGTGATTTATGACAAATACAACCAAGAGATTTGTCAAAAACTCTGCACGTCTGTTTCACATGCAGAGATGCGTGCAGTGCTGCGTGCATATATTCTGCACATGTATTTCAGGCATAAGAAATCAAGAAGCGGTATTCGCGCGGCGTGAGCGTTAGCTTTATACTAGCGTGTCGCTGGTTAGAATCTCAGAGAAACCTTTTTTTTCTTTTCTTCCTTTTTTATTACTTTTTCCTTATTTGAGTTATTTGGGATACCCAAATTCGTTAGCTGTTCGTTCGTTCGAGTCCTTAAAACACGTATTCACGATTATTGGTCGAAATCTTAGGAAGTTACAATTTTGTACACAAAAACGGTTCATTGTTTTAATCAAAATTTCCGAATATAATGCAATCCTTCGCGTAGCAGCCTACAAAAGTTTTTCAAAAATGTATGCAAGTAACAGAATCCATAATAACTGAAAAATCTGCCAACTTTATTATTTTTCGGGTAGAAGTTCGGAACGCGTTTAAGATTGATGCGATGTAGGTTACTATGTGACTGAAAACCTAAAAAAATGGGTAGAATGGGTTCGCGCTAGAATACTTACGCCGCTGCCACATATAAAATATGAATTACATAATTGGGTCATACTCCGGGCGCAGTTTAAGTAGTAATATAATACTACGTAGTTATTACGTGATTAGGAGGTTTTTCGTGATTTGGTTTTGGGCCATTACATGAAATCGGAAATGCGTTTGTAGGCGATTATATAAATAGTCTGTGGAAGTGAAAACCAATCTAATATCTCATCAATCCTAAGAATATCTTGAATATCTAAAAATCCTGAAATCGACTTTTTGACGATAACATACGAAGCCTTAAGAAGTAAAAATGAATTCGATATCTCATTAGAACTAAAAAATATGTAGGAATTTGTGAAAATATATGCAACCCCCTTGAACCCATTTTGGGGTTGAATATCCAAAAATACTGAAATGGGTTTTTAGATATATATAAAGAAAGCCCGATGAAGTGAAAACCAATCCGATGTCTTATCACTCCTAAGAGATATGACGGAATTCGTGAAAACGTGTTCAACCCGTTTATACCCTCTTAGGGGTTGAAAAAGGGAAACATTTGAATACGAGCTTTAGGTGATTATTAAACAAGGCCGTGGAAGTAAAAAGTTATTCGATATCTAATCAGATCTGAGGGATATGGCTGAGTTCGTGAAAATGTATACAACCCCTTTACACCATCGTGGGGGTCGAATTTCAAAAAATCCTGAAAACACTTTCTAGGTATTTATATGAAAAATCCGTAGCATAAAAATGGATTCAATAATTGGAAAGACCTAATAGATATGATGAAAATCGTAAAAACATATGCATTCCATTTTCACTGATAATTTTTTTCGCTCCCTCTTTGTATGCCAATGGATGTTTGAATTTTTTTTCAATCTAAATGACTTTTCTAATTTGACTTACATATACATACCGAGTTTCAACTTTCTAGCATAAGCCGTTCTATAGTTAGGAAAAACACCCCCACCCCCGTACCATACTACCCCTAGAAAATATTATATTTTTTCAACATGCTGCTACTATAGTTCTATCCAAATACCAAGTTTCAGCTTTATATCTTTATAGGTTCTCGAGATATAAAAATCGAAACTTTTTCCTTTTCACCCTCCCCCACCCTCACCCCCTACCCGCTCACCTTTAAAATTTTTTTTGCTGCTAGGGGTTTATTTGGCCTACTTTCGGTAAAAATTCTAAGCATCTATTATACACCGTTCTTGAGATATTAGACGTGATTTTTTAGAAAAATTCTTATCCCCTCCACTTCCATACTCCACCGCCCCCTTTAAAAATTTTACTTTCAGCAAACTTTATTTGTCAACCTTAATACAGAAACCAAATTTTATTTTTCTAGTGTAATTGGTTCGTGAGATATCGTAATCTAAAGTTTTTCACCCCCCGCCCTCGTACGCCATTTCCATCACTCAAAAATTTGTTTCCGATCAATTCTCCTAGTATGCCCACAGATGTTCATCAAGTTTTAATTTCGTGACATTAACCAATTAGGAGATATGGATTTTAGAATGTCTCGATCTCGGCTTTCGAGCGTTTCAGACGCATTATTATTCCCCCCGCTCCCACACCCCTTCACCCATATCCTCCCTTTTTTTACAAATGGGTCCACTATCGATGTTTTATATAAATTTCAAGTTTCAGCCTCCTAGCCTATGCGGTTACTGAGATCTAGAAACCAAAATTTTTCGTCCAAAACGCTTCCCCCACCTCCCCCCTCACACCCCCACCTATCAAAAGGTGGGCACTAGAAGGGGTCTGCTCAGCCTATCAAAAAAAAAATTCAACTTAATAGCTCAAAGGGTTTGAGAGCTATAAGCTTTCAAACGTTTAGCGTACGGCGTACGGCGTACGGCGCACAGACGGACTGAAAATTTGTTTTACTTTTTTGGTGTCTATTAGTCGTGAAACGTGGAAAAAAAAATTTTCAGGGCAGCAAATTTTTTTTTTTTAAAAGTCGATAACAATATTATTAAAATAATAAAGTAAAATGCGTTAAAGCAGGAAATAAAAATTTTGCAGGAATTAGTTTTAAGTCATAAGCACGACTAAGTTCATTAATTATAACATCCGTTAACTTCTTCGGGCAGCTGTCATACAAAAGTCTTTAAAACACGTGTTTACCAATATTGAACGGTAACTTCAGAACACTTTGAGCTACGATTTTGAAATTTTTAATACGGTGATTTAATAATAATTGCTAAAGGTCTGAATATGAAAAAAATCCCATGAGTCCTTCGTGCTAGCTACCATACAAAAATCCTGCAAAAATTTCCTAGCTTAATTTACGGATCTCACTATAACTGAAGTAATCGTTTAGCCACGCAGTCAAAATTTTGTACAAATTAGTTTTGAATGAAAATAAAGTTTGAGCTTATTTGTTGGCGAAATCATTCTTCACCTTCGGGTAGCTCGCATACAAAAACTCCTGAAGACAAGTATTCAAGAATATTTTCCGATATCTTTTGAGCGTTTCAGGCTGGTTCCAGGTGAAAAAATATGCTAGAAATCAAGTGAGTCCTTCATGCACCTCCCATGTGAAAAACGTATATTTCACTTTCGGTGATTTTCCAAGTTCCAGATTTGAAATTGAATAATTAAGGTATTATGTTTTACATGCGAGTAGCACTCAATTGAGAGTCCTTATTGAAGAACAAACCACATGCCTCTCTTTATTGTACTTTAACCCCAACTGCAATTAAAGTCAGAGCTCAGTATTTCATCTAGAGTACCTACCATACGATTTGCTTGCAGCCGATCGTGACTGCATTATGTTTTTTAATTACAATTTATTGCATAACATTGAAAAATAATGTAAACAGACAACTCGGCTCCACTAGGACTAGGCGAGAAAAATAGGAGAAAAGAATATGCGTGACAGGCGATTCACGATTTCACGAAATCTCTTTTTTCTCGCCAGTTGCTCAATTTTGTGGCAGAATGGCAGTAGGCGGCAACTTATTAATTATTATTATTAATAGGCGAGATGGCAGTGCACAAAATCGCTAAGCTGGCGGTTCAGTTTTTTGGACGATATTTTGGGTGACTCGCCCTGTACAAAATCTCGCTACTGGTGTGCACAGAGACCAACAATTAGTTTAGCGGTTACCGTCTTGTGGGACGTTAGGTGATTAGTGGCCATAACGCAGCTACATTAGCGTTGCATCCCGAAATATATGAATTTGAGTCCCGAAAGGCTCAAGTGTGGCCCAGTAGATTTGATCGTGCCGGTTCTGGCATTCTCATATGATATTCCACTGGTACGATTGGCTTCCATGTTTTACCAACACGATGGTGCTCCAGCTCATCACGGCCGACAGATCACAGATTGGTTAAATTCCAATTATAGCAATCGCTGGATCGGTAGAAATGGAACGATACACTGGCCTGCAAGATCTCCTGATCTTACTATTATGGATTTCTTTGTATGGGGACGGATGAAGGATCTTGTCTACGCAACGGCAGTAGTAACATTGGAAGATCTAAATACCAGGATCGATGCGGCAGCAGTTGAGGAATATGAATATCAAGAGAACACTCGCCAAACGAGCTTTAGCGTGCATTCAAAATAAAGGTGGCCATTTTGAACATTTATTATAATAAAAAATTTTTTGAAATAAAACATAAAAACCATTATTAAATTCTTACAGACTTTTTATATATTAAATTTTTATGCGATATGTATTTTTACCTATTACTTCCAAAATGTTAATCGTAACTCATACATATGCATGCAGCTTTTATAGGCAATAATATGGTTCATAAAAAAATTAAATTAAAATGACATTTTTATAATGGGGTTTTCTGAGAAAAACCACATTGATCACTGAATTTTTAGGGTTGACGTAGCAAAATTTGTGTTTTTGAGTAAATATCTCAAGATTGGGTACATTTACAATTTAGACTGTTACATCAAATGAAAGGTAATTCGATTTCCTAAAAAACGAGTTATAACACTTTGCCTTGTGATTATTCGTTTTCAAGATATAACGTTTTAAGTGAGTGAGGGTACCGGTCAAAAACACTTAACCACCCTGTATCTCCACTGTTATTGAAAATTAACCCACTCTGTAGAACAATTTTTTTCTCAAAATATATCAAGGAATACCCCCTTACAAGGTAACGGACGGAGTGCAAAACACCCTGCAGATTAACGCTTTCTTGAGTTGTCGTTCGGATGGACAGACAGTCAGACCAACAGACATACAAACAGATAGACGGACGGACAAACAGACGGTCAGCAACCGGGTCGGTCACAACCGAACAGAAAATAATGTATCGTTTTGTTCGTCCCAGGCTTTGTTGTACGCGTTACAAACTTTTCAGCTAGGGTTAAGCCTACAATAGTCTATGATTTCATCAAGAGTATAACAGCAAAATATTGTTAAAAATCGAAATATAAACTTGTGTCAGAGATCAATCGTTGTATTTTACTTAAAAAAAGTATTTTTTGTAATAAACCAGATGTGGAAAACGGGTCTGTTATCAAATATTTTGAAATGAAATTGTAAAATTTTCGAAACGGTTACACTTCGGCCCCATACATACCCCTTTTGAGTCGTCATTGAATTCATTTTATTAAAAAAGATTAAATGATAGAGTTGTTTGCAGCCTCCAATTGATATGGCGTAATAAAGCTTTATAACATAATCTAATCTCTTGTAGACGTAATTTTTGGTGACAATTCCAAATTAAGCGTATCAGTAGTGAAAAGTTCGCAGCACAGTTAGTACTATAAAAATTAAGGTCGAACGATGAGTGTCTCGAGTGAAATAGATATAAGATTAGCAACAGAAAACGATTACGAATCAATTCAGGATGGTTTCCGGAGATACTACTGGCCCGAGGAGCCTCTCTCGGCCGGATATAAGATAACCAAGCCGTCTGAGATCGAAGAGCAGTTCTTCTTCTGTGTGCCCGCGAAAGGATACAGTCTAATCGCCATGGATCCCGATCAGGATAACAAAGTAATTGGATTTCTAACTAATGACATTTTCAGTTCAGAATCGATGACGGAATTTGCTGAACGGCTACAAGGACACTTCGACGAACGACTGGACGCCATGAAAGGCATTTTCAATAAACTGAATGATGAAGCTGATTTCTTAGAGAAATGCGGAGATGATAAGATCTTTCTCATGTTCAATTTAGGCGTTGATCCAGCCGCGAGAGGAAGATCAGTAGGAAAGAAGCTGTTTCAACGAGCCTTAGAACTTGCCAATTCACTTGGATTTAAGGCAGCTGGAGTCGATTGTACAGGTATATTTTCGACACGAATTGCCAAGCAACTTGATATGGAGTGTATTGGGAAAGTTTGTTACAAGGATTATACGGATGAGAGTGGTGAGCCTGTCTTTAAACCACTTCCGATCCATACACATATGAGTCGGTTTATCAAATTTCTTTAGGATTTGCTGTGAATTTTTTAGTATCAATAACAAGGATTATGTTCTTCTCTGTATTCATACATTGAAAATAAATTATTATTATTGTGTTATGTTGTATAAATTCCATTTGGATAATAGCTTTTGTAGTTGAAGTGTTTTTTTTAAATACTCGAGGTGATAAAGAAACCAATTTGTTTTTCATTATTAACTTTTCACTGATCTTACTACTCTTACTACTACTATTGTGATTGTGTCGGACGAAACAAGAAGATTAGTTGGTTGTCTATCTTTCTTCTCACCGTGTTCGTACAGATCACTTAGTCTTCGTTCTCCCTCCATCCGTTTTTATTGTTTATTATTCACCTTTCGAATTGAATTGCAGTTCACCGAAATGACTGAGTTAGTTCATTAACTCACTTCAATGAAGTGTTCTTTTAAAGTAGTTCACTAGTGAACGCCCATCTCTACTTGAGGTAGATACCGAAGTTTGTCCTTGAGGTAGAGACCAAAGTTTGTCCAGTCATGATCATAAATAGCTTGACACACTAGAGAGTTGACACAATTTCGCGATTTTTCGAATTCAAACAAGACGTTTGGTTGGTGTGGGGTCATGGTTTACCAGGACCTCTCACAGAGAAAATTTTTTTAAAGGTGTTGGTGCAGGGGGTGATGGTGGGAGGGGTGATAAGGAAAAACTTCTGATTCTTATTTCTCGAAAACCGCAAAGGCATTCTAGACAAAGACGGCACTTTAAGAAGGCAAGGGTATGGGAAAGTACACTTGTGCAACTTCGCACCTACCACCTACATATTAAATAAGAAAAGTGTAAGTACTCATTTAAAGGGAAGATTATGTTAGATTTAAACAACGAATTCTATATTTATCGACAGGGAAAGGATTGAAGAGTTGTTCCGTGTCGATTTTTTTTATTTTTTTTCTTGAAGGAATAAATTTACTACACCTGAATTTTGCATTCTAGACTAGATGTCGAAGAATGACCGTTCGGTGAGACTGATGACGTTATTCGCGCAAAGAACTAGGTGTCAGCATTTGAGCTTGCCGCCACCATTTGAAAAAACTTCACCAAAGGAATTCCCAGACGGGGAGAAATTTTTATCAGGCGCAGCGAACAGTTCCCTAACATAAAGGGAAATTCTAACGGAGTTCTTCGGAGACGAGCAAGGCTAAAAAAATTGTGTCGATGGTCGGATAGGGGCAGTCTAGTTTTGCAGGCCGTGAAGGTAGAGTCGCGTGGAATTCGAGAGGCGGAGTGGTGCAGTTTTCTTTTATATTACTGGCCAAAATAACTGAGCGGATCTTGTCGTAACGAGGAGCACGAAGTCAACCAGGAGTGAACTCCCGAACGCGATTTCCCTGTGACGTGAAAGCAGCCATGGGGCTGAACTGTGCGGTTTTTTTTGAGTAGCAAAATCTGCTACATTTTTCAAAAGTGAGGTAGTAGAAACCAATTTTTAATAATAATACAATAAATAAGCTTAACATTAATTATATAGTAATGTAAAATAATAATGGATTACATTTTTGTGCTGTTTTCAGTTTGTCTTTCGAGAATTATAGCAAAAACGTAATGTTTCATGACTTGATGTAGTAGTGCAGTAAATATTCAAATTAAAAAAAGGTAGTAAATTTGCTACAAATGTAGTAAAACGGTAACGCTGGCGGTAACGTAGTAAGCGTTGAGGCTACGAGGCGCGGGGGCTCTGCACGAGTTCCTGGAAGAAGTAGAAGCAGCTAAAAGCAAAGACTATCTATAACAAGACAGGACACTAAGCAGTATTATTCTTATAAGAATTTGACCTTGGTTTCTTTATTTAATGAGATGAGGGAAGTAGATAGCAATAGCATGATGCATGATTAAAGAAGAGACAAAAACTGATAACGAGTCTCATTCACCAATATAATGACATCCTCACAGAACGCCTATAAAAGAAATGACATCAAACCATGTGCAGACACAGCTCAGCTGTGCTTGTGTGATTTCATTTCTCATATTGTTCCTATAAATTAGTATGCTGAAACACTTGAGAATAGAACAGCCGCAAAAAATGCGTTCTGTTACGTGCTTTGAGAAAAACGATGCACACAGATGCGAATGTGTAATCATTCGTTTTTGCATAATAGCGTACTCTTTTCTTCGCATGTGAATTTCCGTACGAATACGGAATTGAAATTGTTCAATCGGATTTCTTTGTTCCGCTTATGCAATGATTTTTTGGTTTTTTTACACAAAAAATGCTTGTGTATTAAGTGTCCAGTCTTGTTATAGATAGTCTTTGCTAAAAGATCGCTTTGGGATTATCGGTGGCTACGCCTGAGCTGTGAAATTCCGCTGGACTAGAATCGTGGGGCCTTGGCGATCGACATCCGAGGCAGCCGTTGGAGACAGGAGGGAGGATCGTCATTGAGGTAAGCGACGCGAACCTTTCGACGTCGGCGGGTGACAGTGCGTAAGTATTTGGAGAAGTAGATTTTACCTGAGGTTTTGTGTTCGTCCTCGGTGCGTTGCGGAGGATTTGGTGGCGGGACTAATTCAGTGGTACGGTCTCGAGTGCTGAACCCTTCCGTCCAGCTCGGTAAAAGAAACAGACAAATTGTTATTTTCGAAATTCGTGAATTACACTCTTCGAAATTTAAACGCCTGTTTTGTTATTCGGCAATGTATGTTAGTTAGTAACGATACTACGTTAAGGTTAGTAGTTGCCTCCTCAACTACTTGGCACTCAGAAACTGGAGGACGTTCCCGGATTTCCCCTTCTTCAGCTGAACTAAGCGTGGCAAGGGTGTATTGCCAGGGCTAGGGGTAATAGAGTAAATATATTTATTTATTTTAGCTCCTACTAAGTAAGAAAAGAGGACTGGCGCTGGAGTCTTCTCTGAGCAGTTTAGTGCAAGGGAGTCTTTTAAGCTGCCGGATGCCTGTAGTGTATTCCAAGAGGAGATTCTGGCAGTGCTCCAGGCAGGTTACATCATGTTGATGTGGGGATATGCGGTCCGGATATCTCACTTCACATTGACATACAGGCGGCTTTGAATGCATTGGAATCGGGAACTATTAAATCCCAGCTAGTAAAGCGCTGTCGAGAAGTGCTCAAGGTACTTTTTAGTCAGAATAGAGTACGGCTATGGTAGGTACCAGGGAAAGTAACATACCAGGAAACGAAGTGGCCGATGAGCTGGCGAGACTAGGATGGGGGTTACTCCACAATTAAACCGCATCAAAGCCCGTATCAGGGATCGTGCCGCGGACGCAGCGAGCTCTAGATGGGAGGCGCTAACGAGTTGTAGGACTTCTAGGGAACTCTGGCCAAGGTTGGACAGACGGAAGATTAGGGAGATATTGGCATGGAGTAGGGAAAGTTTGCGGTTACTCGTCGAAATACTGACAGGGCACTGCTTACTAGGGAAGCATGCTATGCGCATGGAGATCGCTTACTCTGACGTGTGCAGGTACTGCTTCGACCTATATGCTGAGAAGGACATCATCCACATTTTGTGTGAATGTCAAGCGGTTGCAAGGAGACGACTGAGGTGGCTGCGCAGTCTTTCCTTTGACAATTTGGGGGACCTGAGGTCGATAGGGCATGACAAGCTGGCCAAGTTCTTTAGGGATCTGGGTTGTTTCAGGGATGTTTAGTTTCCTACGAGCAGGCGCAAAAGCAGAAAATTATTGGGGGGGTGGGGGGTTTTACAGAAAAATTATATGATTATGCAGAAGATTTATTATAAAAAGGATTTATAAGTTTGGTGAAGAAGGTATTAGATATAATATTGAAAATTTTAAAGGAGTTAGGACCAGTAAACCTCTAGCGGAGAAGAAAACGCTGAGGGTGTGGGTGTAGGGAGTAATGATGGGATGGGGTGGAAATTGAAAAATTCTGATTTTAAGTTCTCGAAAACCACAAAGGATAGAAAGCTAAAAATTAAAAAACTGTATAGAGCTACTATAGAGACATTTTGATAGGGGTAGTAAGGTACGGGGGTGGGGTGGCTTTTGCATATCTCAGAAACTGCTTATGCTATAAAGTTGAAACTTAGTACCTATATGTGGATGTGCTACTAGAGTAAATAAAAAGAAAAAAAAATCGGCCAACAGTCTAGGCACAACTTTATTATTTTATGGGCTAATTTGCGCTTTGATGCCGCATATCGGTGTACTCACATTCTCTTTAACCCTGCCATTTTATGCAGATCCCGCTGAGAATATAACCATGCCCTATAGAGCTCTGCATGAATAGGGTACATCTCGATAGGCTAACTGCTGTATTTGCCGCAACATGTTAACTCAGCTAAAGCAATTAACATGTAAAAGAATTTGCGAGCCACGTATTGTTAATTACATATACGAGTAGTTGTGATTTCTTAATTAATCATTTCGGAGGGTTTCAACCCTCAAAACCTCGCCCTGCGTTCGCGCCTCCTTGTGATTTTTGAATTAAATCATTTCGGGGGGGAGGGTTGAACCCCCAAAACTCCCCTGCGTTCGCGCCTGCCTACGAGGCTCCGAAGGGATCGCTATGTGCCTTATTTTGGTTACTAGTGTTCGCGGTAGCTTAGCGCTTCGTACCTTCTTAAAACTGAAACTAAGTAAGAAAAGAATAGATACGAATATTTGCATTTGCAATATCACATTCTATGATCGTATCATTAAAATTCTTAGCCAACAAGCACCAGCTCGACATTATATTAGTGATATTCTCGTATTAGTTTAGATATTAGATGATATATGTATATCACCATATATCGGTATTAACCCATCATAATTCATATACCAATTTAAAACTTTATTTATAGCTTATGAAGTAATAAATTTTTGGTGAATGGTGAAATAAGAAAATAATACTCCACAGATCTAGGCCTAGAATATAAACATCATTAGTAACAAGCACTCCATGAACATTTAACATTATTCTTAACACGATATATGACGTGTTTATGTACCCACACTTTTCAGGTAAAAAAACGGTTCCTATAAACACTCATAACCGTCGCATGCTCCCAGCTAATAACTCACAGTAAAACACTTGGCTGATGGCATGTCCTTATCATACAAGAAGGAATGTGCGAAACTTTACAGGCCTCACTAATTAACAAAAGGAAGTAAATCACACACAGTAATATACCTGTTGCAGGGCAATTTCCCTTCCCACAAATGCCAATCAAACTTTCGGCTACCACCACAAAATGAACAGTCCGGGCCTAGCGTTCGTCCTTCAGTCGGAATCCCAGGAATAGCGTGCCACTAGACATATAGTAGAGTAAGGATGGTACTTAGATTCTCCAACAAGCCAAGGAATAGGAAATTGCTTAGGTTCTTTGACTTTTAGTCATCGACAAAATCGCGTGGTGAAAAGTTGTGAACGTTTAGCAAATATTCGGGAAAAGAAGGCTCACTTTTCTTTTCAATTTCACGTATTTTTAATTTCGGTTTTCTTTCGGCCGTAGTTTCGAATTCAATTTTCGGAAAGTTTGGAACTTTTCAAAGAAAAATAAAAATCTTAGTCGGTTAAGTAGAGTAAGTCGTGCAAATTTCCACAATGGCGGAACAATTGTTTATGCTTAGTTTGGCCGATATTTTTTCAATTTATCCGAGAATATTTCGTGAAATCTTGTTAGCTGAAGAATTGAAACGGAACCGTGAAGGGACTTTAGCAAAGGATTTCCTGTATTTACCGAGCGATGCTGATTGGCAGGAGAAAGTTTATTATCGGCTTTTGGAGGTTCAGAAAAAAGTTAATATCGCAATCGAAAGTGGAATGTTAGTTTCAACTTTTGTTAAATATCATTTACTTTCTTAATATTTAAAAAATTATTTCTTTGAAGTTATTTGGACATTATTTGAAACCAATAACAATCAATTGGTAGGAATATTGCTTCAATGGGCGTAAGGAAATATCTTGGCCACGGTAACCAGCGAAACCTTCCCGTTGCTTATAAAAAATGTCATTGAAAAAATTTTGCATCTTCCAGAATCTACTTTAGCTCAAGAAGTAAGACAAGTAGTTACACTTATTGCCCGATTGACATAAAAACCGTAACGGGGGAAATACTATAATTTGTCACCGTTTAAAAGAATAAAAGGATGTAATATTAAAAGGGGTGTATCAGTAAGAAAAATCACGCTACTGCTTGGCTAAGTTTCCTTACAAAAGTAGTTAAAATACGTTGTGAAACCGTGAAAATAACTTCAGAATATTATATCAAAGTTATCCACAATTGAATGCATTATGGAATTGAAAACAACGAGCTATTTTCGTTCTCATTCGAAAAGTAAAGAAAAGAAAACACAAAAAAATTGAGGAATTGACTGTTCCTTCGTCTCAGGTGAGGAGTGATGGTCCCATGTTTTGTCCATGGTTATGAATCAAATTCGGCTTAATTGCTGTGAAACATCCTCAAACACGCAATTGAAACATCCTCATGACGCTGTTTTTGTTCCATTGTGAGCAAACGCGACACCCATCTTGCGCACAGCTTTCTCATGTCAAAATTTTCAGTCAATATGCGATTTACAACACTTTTTGAAATACCTAACATGTCTGCTAACTCGCGCACTTTCAGTCGAAGGTCATCCAATACAATTTTGTGGATTTTCTTCTCCATTTCTGGCGTGGTCTTCTCATTTTGCCGACCACTACGTTGTTCGTCTTGACAGCTCGTACGGCCTCGTTTAAACTCTGCCACCCAATATTTTATTGATGTAAGCGAAGGAACAGACTCCCCCAGATTATAATCTAATTCGACTTTGATATTGGTTGGACTGAGACCTTTCAAATGAAAGTATTGTATCACATAACTATGACCAATTTTTTCAATGTTTAAAAATTCACTGAGAGTGTTCGCCATTGATGGCTACCAAATAAAGACTAAACAACGTAGAGTCTTCAAACTTCAAAGTAAAGCCTTATGGGGGTGGTACTTTCTACAGTAGTAGAATAGTATTTTCTTTCAAAGAGAAACCGCCATCTATGCGTCAGATCGGGTACTTTTGAGATAGCCCAGAACAACATCCCTAAACATAATACAATATAAGTAGGAGTTAAGTAATTCATCTGGACTGTAGCTAATCTTGATTACGGTAAGATTTTTTCATGGACGTTAGAATGGTCTATCGGGTAATTTGTAAGTTCTCTAAGATAAAACTGTGAAAATGATGAAATAATATGTTTAGTGTTGCAAACTCTGTCGTTCTTATATCATCATTATCCATGGCGCGACAGCCCAAATCGGGCAAGGACCCGCAGGATACATTGTTTGAATTCATTTCAGTTCAGCGCCCGCGTCTTCCAACTTTTGCATCTAAGAAGCGTTCTTATATACTGCACTTGTTGAGTCGAGAGCATTCGTGCATATTCGCTGGAATGTATAGAATGTTCCAATGGGTCGGAGAAAGAGTGAAAAGAAGACTACTCGAGAAGTTTCCAGATCTCTCCAAGTCTTTCTCACTGAGCATTGCAAGGCAGCCAATCGGATGACTTTCTTCGCCACCAGGAGACTGCTGTCCCTCCCACCAGAAACCGATCGAGCCGTTCGGATTGCCGGGTTGCATATAACAATAGTATACAATAGTCACAGATAAAACAGATGAAGTAATTTCGTTGAAAAAAGTTAAGCTTTACATTGGCGTAAGAAGCTGGAGCAAAAAAAAATTACAGCAATGGAACTTATTGAATTTCTACGAATTTCACCATGTACCTCTGATGAGATATCGAATAAATTTTTTGCCATATCTCTCGTGTATGAGACATCGAATAGATTTTTATTACCACAAGCTTTTCGGACAAACTTCTAACTTGTTGTAGGGTAGATGCACCAATAGTCGGCCATGCTCCTATAGTCGGCCATTTCATCAGAAATTTAAAATTATTAAATGTTGTTAAGACGATTTCCAGGAAACATGTTATTTTCTTCAATTTTGTTTTCTTTTGAACTCGACATGCATAACATAAAGTCAGTCAGTGGTTTTGTTATAACGTTATAATAGGTTCATTGTGACAAAGTCCGTAAAACTGAGTGTTGGTAAAATAATTTATAAGATCGAAGGGTTTTTTTATTACCAATACTCCATAGTTTTAAGAATTACGACTAGCTTGTGATTCAAAAGTATTTAAATCTTCATACTTAATCATAAAATTTTTAAAAAAGGTTAATATTAGTATACTTTTGGACGTGGCCAACTTTAGGAATCACAATTCTAATAAATTCCTAAGCTCGGACAGCTCTTTCTGAATTTAGCAAAACACATGTTGATCCGTCTGTCGCCGGAACGCCGCGCCTTTCCAATAATATTTATTGCCCAAGGTGTGAATTCGGTTTTTTCTGTGTTGTAAAAGCGGCATTTGCAACACCGACAGTTTTTAGTGTGTCGACATTTGGGAGTTTACATCCTTTTTTTGCTACACTGGTTAAATATCTATATATTTCTTGCGAGATCCTTTTCCTAAAATTATTTAGTCGTCCTTCATTCTTCGTCGCATCGCGTTTTCTCTCCGTGTTCACTACTCCCAAGTTTTAATATATTTATCGAAAATCAAGTGGTTCTTAATTCATAGTGATAAACAGTGTGAGAACATCAATTTTGGAACTCTTTTAGCGAATCTCGAAAAAATAATGTCAAACCCTATAAAACGTCCAATCTATCAATAGGATGCAAATAGCATGAGAAATGCTTTATCTGCACATCGAAGTGAAAATTTAAGTATTCGGAAGGCTGCAGTTAAATTTGGAGTACCTAGATCAACGCTCCAGGATCATCTGCTAGGAAAAATCCCGGAAGGATGCCAAGAAATGGGTCGCGAAACGATATTGACCCATACGGAAGAAATTAGATTCGTCAATTGATGCATTTCTCTGGCTAAATGTGGATTTTGATTAAAGCCAGAAGAGCTTCAAAACACCGTGAAGATAACCGAAAAGAAGATAAACAAAAAATCCTTTCAAAAACGAAGTGGTATACATCTTTCATTAGACGATATCCTCAGCTTTCTTCCCGTATTCCAGAATCAATTTCGAAAGGGCGCGCTGCTGTTACCGAAAAAGGACTATGGGAATGGTTCATAGATCTAGAATAATACCTTTCTGAGCACGGGAACATGGAAATACTTCTGGATTCGCGGCGAGTTTTAAACGGGGACGAAACTGTTTTTTCAATGTGCCCAAAACTGGTAAAATTGTTGCTTCAAGAGGATGGAGAAACAATTACCAAGTAAATATGGGTAATGAAAAAGAAGTCCTCACCGTTTTGTTAGTTTTCACAGCCAATTGAGATATA
Organism: Beris morrisii; assembly: GCA_951812415.1. Classification (NCBI taxonomy): domain Eukaryota; kingdom Metazoa; phylum Arthropoda; class Insecta; order Diptera; family Stratiomyidae; genus Beris; species Beris morrisii. The sequence continues at coordinate 103,723,540 of OX638310.1, forward strand.
GCACCCCCAATGGTAGTTTTTCCATATGTTCGTCCACCTAGAGAAGTCATGAGAAGTATGCCAGTTGATTGGGTCTTCGGACGCTCAGAATCGGATTGGATGAAAAGGGAAACTTTCTTCGAGTACGTGGCAAATTCGTTTAAAAATTGGTTGGAAAATCAAAAAAATCAGAAGCTGGTACTTTTTTTTGTTGATGGTCATAGTTGAAACATTTGCTTCATCCAAGAGAATTAATTTCTCAGGGAAAACGAAAAAGGGACAAAGTTAAAAGGTCACCTAGCGCAATATCGTCCTTACAATACCAACAGTTCCTCCTCAATAAGGAAAACATAAAAAAAGAGACACAAGATGCGATTAAACAGCGTAAAGACAAGCGAAATAAAAATCGAGAAAATCGAAAGAAAATCCTGGTAAAAAGAGCCCGTAGGAACACGAATAATATATATATTTGTGCTTGATATAAATTTTTTGATATTATAATATAGTCTCATGATAAACCAGCTTTTTTTCAATAATATTCTAAATAACAAATATATTTCGGTCATATGACTCCATTATTTTGTAGGCTCATTATGTAGTGGCCGACTATGGGATCCAAAGGCCGGTTTACATGTCGGTTGCAAATAATTTTTACTGATATTGTGAGGGAGCTAGCTTATCGAATTTTCAATGGAGTAGAAGCAACCACTACAAAAAAATGTTGGCACGCACACATTGATAGAAATATCGTCAGTATTTTTTACTGGATATATCTCTGCTCGTTTCACTCCTGATCAGTTTCTCATTAGAAATTTCCTTCTTCCTCACAATCTCAGTTAAAATTACTTGCAACCGACATGTAAACCGGCCTTAACATGGCCGAGCTTAGGATTTTTGTGGCCGACTATAGGAAAAATTGCACGATTTTAGAATAATATTTTTTTTACCAAACCTATTGTATCAAAATTTGTTTCAACTATGTGTTTCTAAAAATTGAAACCATTGACTATCATTTAACCTTATACAGAAATTGATACAATTTATTCAGTAAAAATTGTAATGAATATTATATCGGGACGTCACTAATTGGCCGACTATTGGTGCATTCACCCTATCTTTTGCATATTAAAATGTAAAAAAAATTATTTAGGGCGAATCACGCATTTACACATAAAAATCAACCGACCTATTTTAGGTCAGGTAACAAATGAACGAACCCGGACCTGATGCTAGGTCAGGTCGCAATAAAATAATAAACTAAAATAGATTTGCATACGACACTCAAATATTGCATTCTTATCCCAATAAGAAGAACGTAGTTTGTAGAAGGTTCTCTACAATCTTCACATATTATTCTACACGAACTATCGAATGTACGCGAGATTTCAGGATGCCGTACATTTATAGTACAATATAAAAGCAAAGCATGTTACTGCCCTACGTCCCAAAAGTTTGTTATCGGAACTAGTCGAAGTATATTAATTCACCCTTAGCACTATATTATTTATATTGATAAGAACCTCAATATTAAGTATACCTCATAAATTTTCTTGAATTGTCCAAAATAATATGAAGCTATCATACTTTTAGTAAAAAGTTTGAAAATTCAACTATTTTCCTTTATTCAAATATTGTATTTTACTATAATTACTATTTAGAGCGCCAGAAGAAGTGTCGAAGAGAAGGGATAAGCCGATTTGGGATCCGAGTCATGTATATCAGAATTTCTCGCCGATGGCATCACCCTCCGGTTCCGGTTCCGGTTCTGTAAAACGAAAAAAATGTTTGCTTGATCATCCCATCGAATATATTGATATTAGTGTGATTGGTTGCTGGAGTTTGGAAAATATCTCCAAAGCTGGAAAATTGCTGCGAAAACCGCCATTTTCTGTACATTTCGACGATGAACATGAAATGCGAAAAGTTTATTCCTTAATTTATGACGTTTTTCGATGTAAGTATTAATTCTTTATTAATTTTTACTTTACAATCGTCGAAAAAACCCATTTACATTTATATACTCGTATTTATCTTTGTAAAAGGACTGTAAATCTACATGCAAATCTTTTGCTAAATGGTATATAAATTATAATTAAAAATTAATTAGAAGACTTTTGAAAAGTTAATTTTTAACACTCTAAAAAAATCTGCCATTAGTCTGGGCGCAACTTTATTATTTTTAGGGTAGAAGTGCGAGACGTGTAAAATGTTGATATGCAGAACTGTATACTATTCGATTGCCACAAAAAAAAAAAAATTTAGTAATACGTTTCTAGAACCTTATACAAAAAGTCCGCAGAAGTAAAATTGCTTTTATACATACATGTCTAAAAGATTTAACAAAATTCGTGAATATGCGGAAAAAACTCTTTTCACGGACATTTTTTTTTTCTCAACCTTTGTACGCCAATGAAAATTTGAACTTTTTTTGCTTTAGTTAATCTAGTAGCACATCAACTATACTAAGTTTCAACTTTCTAGCATAAGCCATTTCTGAGATATGAAAAAGCACCCCCCATCCTCGTACTCTGCTACTCCTATAAAAAAAAAATTTTTATTGGGTGTCTCTAAAGTGGATCAATTTATTTTTGTTTCGCTTGAAGCCAATTGGGACTGCAGTATATCTTTAATATAGAAATGGTGTAAAAAAACTACTCCAATTTTTTAACTTGTTGATTTTGAATCCAAAGTAGTGTACTTTTAAACGAATATGAATTATTTGATGCAATTTATTGCTAAAATATCCTGTGCAAAGTGGCACTGCACAATTTTTTTATTCTGCTAATTTAAATATATATAAATGTGTATAGTTATATCATTCAAATCACTTGATAAACCATGTTTGCACAGCTTACAAAAAAAAAATTGATGAAATATTTTGCTATTTTGTAAGATCTGTTTAATTGTAAACACTTTTTTAAGAGTGTAAGGTGCCAGATTACATTCGACTTTAATCGCGTCTCAACCTTGTATGCCACTGTATGCCAATATGTCAAATACTTGACTATTTTCCAGCCAGAATACAAAAATTTTTGTTTGCTATATAATTCAAAATTTGACTGAACTTTTCGTAAAATTTTATTTTAGTCAAATATTTGACAGCATGGCATACAATGTAATACTGGCATTAGACTGTGATCTAAAAACGTAATTCATGATTTAAGAGTGGCATGGACGTAAGCACTTATGTTGTACTCTCACTTTAACAGCTTCTCGGATTATTATCTCGAAAGATATAATAAAGTTACTATCGGCACATTTTTTACTTACTGATTTATTAACTGCTTTTTTAATTTAAATAAAAAAAAAGATGTTAAATATTGACATTTTTAGGCGTTTGTGTAAAGAGCTCATAATGTAAAAAAATGTCTTTGTTTTTTACAAGTTCTTTACATTTACGAGCTTTACGATTCGCTTTACGATGCTAAAATACGTAGAGGCGTCAGTTTTCGTCGTGGGCATAAGTTTACATGCACTTTAAACAAAATTCGCGATCATGTTATAATGAAACGCTCACTATTTGACGTGTAAAGTCACAACCAATTAACTGAAATACTTCAAATTTGTATTTATAGAATTTTATATTGTAATATATAGTACAATGTTTATGTTGATATAAAATCGATGATGACATACTTCCAGTATTTCTACAGACAGCATAAGTTTCAATAAAGGCAATTGTAATACTACGAACAATCGATTCAGGAATAAATTTATGTCCGGACCTTTCTGAATAATATTCGTATTGCAATGCAGATAGGTGCTCGTGGTTTCGTGACACAAAAAATCGATTTATAGGAAAAATGCCATTCGAATTTAGCTTGGAATTGATTACAGTTTCGATGAATATAGGATACTATCGGTCTAGGGTACTTGAACAGTTTGCATGCGTTGAAAATCGAAGCTTATCAAGGTTAAGAATATTAATGAAAGTTATAAACGAGCAGTTTCCATCAACCTTGAGTTGAAGGAACTAAAGTACGTACAACTTTTATTGTAGTCAGCTCAACTGTCTATCATAACTTATAACTTGAAAACCGCACAACTAATTAAAATATCCTCAATATAGAATAATTACTCTACTCGCTTTGAATGCTAATTTGTAATCTTTATAGCTTTAAGATATCTTACTATCGAACTCTTATTATTAATTTCGTTCAACTCTTCCTAACAGATAAACACGTTTTGTGTCAGGCGTTGACTGATACCAGATTTTTTGCGCACCATCCGCAGGTAATTTTAAATTAAGTACAAGTGAAATAAATTTTAGAAAAACTGTTCTCACTGTTCCGCTATAAATTTACTGATTTGAAATTATCGGCCGCAACAAGTAACTTAAATCAAAATTTCTTAAAAGTTATGTTTTTTAAATTTCCTTTGCATTATCTACATTTATATTAGTTTACATACATATATCATATGTTTTAAGTTTTAAGCATAGTCGTTTCCAATACATACGAGGGCGGTTTGATAATGACGTGCAAAAATCGAGAAAACATAATTTTTTCGGGAAAAAATTTATTTTATTTTTCAACGTAGTCTCCTTTTAGCTCGATACTCTTAGTCCAGCGTTTTTCCAATTTTTTGATCCCTTCCAAATAATATGATTTGTCCAACCCTTCAAAATAGGCGTTGGTTTCACTTATGACGTCAGTATTCGTGGTAAATCTCTTTCCAGCAAGCCATTTTTTCAAGTCTGGAAATAATAAAAAGTCGCAGGGTGCCAAATCTGGAGAATACGGTGGGTGAGAGAGCAATTCGTACCGTAATTCAAACAGTTTTGCCGTTGCAACAGCGGACGTGTAAGCCGGAGCGTTGTCGTGATGAAACAACACTTTTTCTTCGCAAAATGAGGCCATTTTTCCTTGATTTCAGCATCCAATCGAACCTATAACTCAGAGTAATATGCTCCCGTTATTGTTTTTCCTTTCTCCAAGTAGTCGGTGAATATTATTCCATTGGAATCCCAAAAAACTGTCGCCATAACCTTTCCAGTTGATGTAACGGTTTTTGCCTTCTTCGGTGCGCTTGAACCATCCTTTGTTTTGACTGTTCTTTGGTTTCTGGAGTGTAGTGGTGGATCCATGTTTCATCAACAGTTACGAATCGACGAAGAAATTCATTCGGATTACTTTGAAACAGTTGCAAACTGTGCTGTGAAGTTGTCACACGATTGCGTTTTTGGTCGATTGTGAGCAAACGCGAAACCCATCTTGCGGATAGCTTTCTCATGTCCAAATAGTTTTTCAAAATATTCCAAACACGTTCAGATGAGATGCTTACTACGTTAGCTATCTCACGCATTTTTACTCGACGATCTTCTATCACGATATTATGGATTTTATCCTCATTTCTGGCGTGGTAACCTCATTTGGACGACCTGGACTTGGTATGGTTTCTGTGCTCGTACGACCACACTTGAATTCAGAAAACCATTTGTAAATCATTCGAATCGATGGTGCAGAGTCCCCATAATGCTTCTCTAATTATTCTTTGGTTAATTCAGCTGTTTTTCCTTTTAAAAAATTGTGTTTAATCAACACACGAAAGTCAGTTTTATCCATTTTTAAAAATTTTTATAAGTCGACTTGCTTACACGGCTGTTTCTCGAAAACTAAACGAGGTATCAGGCTTAAACTTTGCAGGTCATCTATTTAAGAATGGTCCAGGTCAAAAAAAATAACGAATTCCTTACCAGCCCCCTCCTTCTTAATTTTTGCAGGTCATTATCAAACCGCCCTCGTAAATAAGTGAAATCAGAAAAATCACCAAAGAACGTAAGATCGTTCAAAGTTTTGCTGAACGGAAGAGGTCGACAGTAAAGACCATTGAAGCTAGTCTGATATAGGGCCGTTTCCCTGCTGTTCTCTGTCTTTATGATAGACGCACCACGCACGGATCATTTTATGCAGATGACACTGCATGTGTGTGTCAGTTTTGGAGCCCGACTGTAATTACAAGGGAAGTACCTTGGGGTCAAATTAGGCAAGAAACTGACTTTCAGCTACCACATCCGAAGGTCTTGGGACAAGTTCAACTTGGCCACCGAACTCCTTTATCCTATGAGCGAGAGTCGAAGCATACTTTCTCCTCGCAGCAAGTTGCTTCGATCTAATCTGGAATCAGAGGTTGCCGGATCGTATCGGACCCATTGCAACTGAGGCTTTATGCTATACTTCTCCAGAATGGGGACACGGTCAAATGTCACATTTCTCGTTTACATCTAAAGCAGAATCGATGCCTCAGAGCCGCTATGATTGCACCTCCGAACGTCAGGAATACACAGTTACATCTTCCAATCCGCTAATTCGTCGTAGCACTGACTACGATGAAACTGTCCGTTGGAAGCACAAGCGTACTACGATGGCGCTTGTCGATCACATGACATAGCCCCAAGTCAATCGGATGGACGCATGTAGTTCGCTCGGGTAGACTTCTCATGTGCCGGTGTGAAGAATTTTCTTCGGAAGCTCTTATTGCGTCCGCCTCGATTGCTTGGCTTGTATGGACACAGTGTCTATCGCAGTTATTCTAGTTAATTGCCACTCTAATTCCCCAGGTTTTTATTAGTTTCTCTGCGGAGCGTAGACAAATGTTGTTGCATTCACAAAGTTGTTCACGGACGCTTACGCGTTTCACCAACTAATTTACCGGCTCTTTCCGTTTATCAGTTACACATATTGGTACACCAGTTACAATAATAATAAATAATATTACACCATTCTTTCCTTCCTTTTTTAGGATTCCATGTAGGTAACGGAGTCAGAGCCTCGGGCGTGACTCATCTTAATGTCAACTGAACCCTTCGGGTTCATCCTTCGGCACCAATATTTGAGGCCAGGAGGAAGTGAACACTGATTCAAATGAATCTGATGCAACATATATGAATCATCAGGCTTCGCTTGATGTCATCTCCAGTGGAATCGAGATATTCACAAAAAACTGGTTTTGGGCGCCATTTTTAAAGATGGTGCTTTGAGCGGAGACTTGTTGAGTTCGAAATCATTACGTTTTCATTAGAACCTAGAAATGAATAAATGAGCCAAATAAAAATTTATCTAAAGTTTTTTGCCTTTATTGATTAGGTTACAATAACAATTACAATTGATTTGTATTTTTTTTATTCATTTTTAGCTTAAATCCGATGAAAATAGAGTTTGGTTACTCTTATTCGAACTATACGGTCGCCATTTTTTGAAGCGCCATCCTGAAGATATCAGCCTTCAGGAAAAACTTTATCGGGAAGCGGATCTAGAGTGTAAGCTGTGAAAGAAAGGAAAACAATTTTTTCGACATTTGCATTTTTGTATTGTTCTCAATTTAGTTATAGCTGACTGTTTATGGGATCATAGAGTGCAATTAGCAGCTGCTGTATCGCGACTCCGAATTAAAAATGGTGCTCTTCAACTCTCTCAGCTTCTTCCACCTCATTTGCAGGACGAAAAGGTGGCGATAGCAGCAGCTAATCCGATTGTATCAGGATGGATGAATCCTTTTAAGCTAAAGCAAGTTCCACACCATAATATTTAATTTTATCTAATATTTAAAATTTTTAGAAATAAATCATATGCCATGGAATATCTTAATAAAATGGGAATGACTGAAGTTGTGGTTGATGGAAATGGAGAAGAGCAACCGCTTCAGTTGAATCAATACAGGTGGGACAAAATATGTCCATTGTTTATATCCTGCATACCCGGTAATCGCAGTGCGTTTGCACAATCGGATCTGGTTAGGAAGAACTACATTGTTATGCAGGTAAGGTGTTTTTTTTAAATAGCGTCATATTCAAATCTATGCTATTTTTGCGTAATTCTAGGACAGAACATTCTCGATAGCACCGGCAATCTTATCACGACTGCTCGATCATTTCGAGCTCGATGGTGACATTGTACAGACGCATGTAGCATCGCCGCGATCTACAGCTTATCTTGCAGCGCTGTTCTACTCAGTGAATCGTGTCAAAAATTTCTTGGCATTCGGAGCTGGAATCAAGCTCCTAGAATACCGTGATTATATCAATCTGCTTGGTGTTAATAATATCCGATTGTACTCGGAGAATTTCTGCAATATAGCCCTAGAATCGGCAGTTCTAGAAACATCTGTTGGAATATTTGCCACACCTCCGAACTCATTCAGTGGAGTAGCAGACCCCATCGATTTGATATGTAGCCGCGGCGGTGACTTGAGCATGCTGGAGGTCTTGACTGAATCTGAGATTAGCATGGATGGGAAGAAGCGAGTCGCGCAATTGCTTGAGGAGCAAAGAGACACTCTTCGATTGGCCATGTCACGTCCTCAAGTACAATTTGTTATGTATGAAACGCATTCGATAGTCAGCTCTGAGAATCGGGATATGGTCCAAAGAGCGGTCGATGGTATCAACGGGTGTGCTTTTGAGAAACATTTACAATTCTACAAAGAAAAGAAACGTCTTGAAGCTCTAGCTGAATTGGAAGCTGCCAATATACCGGCAGCAGCCCTACCTCAAACTTCGCCCCGAAGACGACCGGCTGGAAGTAGCACTACAGCAGCTGGATCTAGTGCCAATACCAATAAATGTGAAGAAACATTGGTTCGAATTCGTCGACCACGTCTAGATAGTACAGGCAGTTCTATTGCATCGGATCTATCCAATTTAGATACCGCCCGTAAGTCGGCGGCAACATCAAGCGATGATTACGCTCAGAACGTCAAAGTTCCCAAGACGGATGAATTCGTTGTGGCTGAAGTACCCGATGTTTGCATGAATCAGGACAAATGCCTCAATTTTAGCGCGATGGGATTCTACGTGGCGCTGATACATCGGAAACAAGTTACCAAATTAGATGCCAAATATTTGATAAAGATGGCTGAGACGAGAGGCCTGTTCGGAAGTTCCGATCGAAAGAAGACTTCCAAGCCAAAATCATCGAAACGACCAGAAAAGAAACAAGCGAAAAATAAGGACGACGACGATTCGAAGAAGTTTCGCTCGAAAAAAGGAGATGTTGCTTCCTTGGTATATATTCAGGGAATCCCTTGCTTCGGTGGAGCAATTTTTATGGGTGTTGTTCGAAAAGTTCTCAGCCTGAAGCTTGCATTACACTGTATGACACGCTGTCAAAGTTGAGGTAATAAGGTATGTAACATTTGACCGACCGTTCATTACTGCAAATTTAATAGCGTGACATACAGTGTAAAACAAGATTAACAGAAAAGCACATGGTTTCTGACGAAATTGTTCTTTTATTTATCTGCATAGTCCTCTGCCAACTCATACATTTTTATACCTTCAGTAAAATGCGAGTTCTTGAACTCTTCAAAATAAGGTTTAGTGTCATTGTCAATGTCAGGGCTGCGTTCACATGACCGTGCCAACCATGAACCTCTATATGGAGCCACGAGAGTATTTTTTTTTTGGATTGTCGTGCTTGAGGCAGAGTGGGCAGAGAGTGCGCTTTGAGCGCGAAGTCGCGCAAACCATTGCTTCTTGGTCTCTCACGACATATGGGGAAAGAATCCCAAATTTGTATACTCAGGGTAAGTGCGCGACTAATTTTTTTTTGTGTTCATGTTTGATTTTCGAAACACGTGTACTCCCACAGCCGCAGGTAGTTCGGACGCCAGGAAGCGTGTCACTCTCGAACTTCAGCCACCAATTCGGGCGTAGCAGGAATTGGCCCGCTCTTTTATAATGAAACAATAATATTCAGGATATGGTATCTTCCCTTCGAATCCTTTGACCTTTTCAAGTCGAAATATTCACTCCAAGGCCTCCGTTCACAACAAGAGTGAGATACGTGTGACAGTGAATCGAAGACCACAATTTACGTTGTTTTGTGAATGAGATAAAAACCTATGAGCAGGAGCATTTTCGTAATGGAAACGAAGGAAAATCACTGTTCATTTAAACCTAATACCTACTGTTCGTTGGTAGCTTTTTCTTATGGTACGACATCCTGCCATTTCTCAAAGAGAGAGAGCCATCACCTTACCGGCTGATCATTATTGAAAACAAAGGGTCTTTCAAATTGATAACCGCTTAATTTTTTTTATCCATAAGCGTTGAAACTTTCAAAATGAAGCGATATTCGGCTTTATCTTTATCCATTTCTCAAAAAAACACTAAGCCTCGTTTGATGTTTTCACGACCAAAAGAAAATAACTGGTGATTACACGTGTCTAAACTTTTTCTTAGATTCTTTGCAAGATCAAAAAATAAAAAAAAAATTCTGGTCGAAGCGCCATCTGTGTTAGTACGAGAACTTTTCGAACAGTATTCACGCGAACGATCAGTGACGAAAAAATGCATGTTTTAACCATCATTGTTTTCAGATTGCGCGACTGAATCAACCAACTCACGCCAGTACGAGTCGATCCCACCTGCAAAGGATATCATCAGCTGAAAATAAACTCCTGATGTTCGATTTCATCAAGAAAACCTGCCCAAGGCACAAAAAACATAACTCTGACGAGTGTTATTCTTATGGTGTAAGTGCAGTGCTATGTGATATCCAAAATATATTTGTTATCAAATACTCGTTTCAGAATTCCAATGCATATATGATGACAGATATCAAATTATATTCCCGGGCAAAACGCTGGTGGCAGGAGACATCAGATTACGTTAACAATCTTCGTTTGTTAGAGAAACAGACACGAAATCAAATCAATAAATTTCAACACAACGAACAAATTTCACCCCTGCATCTATCTCGAACATATAAAGAAATAAGATCTATGTCTATGGATTTAAGATACAAGGGAAAGACAGCGGAAAAAGAACCATTTCCAGTTGCTGTTACTCGGTTAGATTTCAGATGATTTGAAATTTTCGAGAGTAGAGAGAGAGGGTCCAACGAAAGATGCAGAGCAGAGCAGAATAGAGCAGAGCAGAGCACGGCAGAGTAGAACAGTAGGTTGTACTCTTAACATCTAGATGGCGTAGAGTTGCAAATATTTTTGAAACTAATAATTACGTTATGAGCTATTTCTTCTACTCTAAATGTTGTACTTTGTTGGGGATGATTATTTTGCGGGTTGGGAGAAGGTTGAAAGGAGGAACATAGGAATAATGTAGGGGAGCTGTTATCTTCCTACCATGACCCAGTCGACTTCTATTTTACAGATTTTTTTTATTAAGAATATTTATTTTGAAAACTGATTCTCACAAATATATGCTCAATAGTTATTAAGACTATGAATAACGCTTGTTTACGTTCCTATTAATTTTAATAATTAAAATAAGTGTTATTAATAATTCGAGTATTAAAGTTACATCCGCATACTCGTATTTTGATATATGAATGCAAAAAGTGTTATTTACCGTTTTTTTATTGTTCGTTTGAATAAAAAAAATTCTTAACATTTTTTTTTCTAAATAAGTTGTTTTACTTTATTGTTTTAATAATTTTTAATTTTGTGTGGATTTTCGGGCAGCTGTTGAGCTTTCGTTTGATATGTATGTCACTTCCGAAAATCGATAACATTGATTTTCTTAAAAATGGCAACTTTAAGATCAATTTTTTAAAATTTCTTCGACCCCTTAAATTAAAGGTGGAGGCGCCTCCTTTTCAAATTCGCAAACAGATTAAAAAAGTTCTTAAATTTGCGGCTAGGAGAGACAAAAGAAGAGTCGCAAATTTTGAAATTTTTTTCGACGTTTTTGGCTACTATTCCCCCATTTCTCACCTGATTTTAATTTTGTGTGGATTTTCAAGCAGCTGTTGAGTTCCTCTTTCGTTTGATGTGCTACTTTCGAAAATCGAAAAAAATAACTTTCTTAAAAAATTACAAGAGGTAACCCTTGGCTACTTTGTAGATATTTTTATAAAGGGGTTGTAGAACTTTTCACGAATTGACCCATATCCCTCAGGTCTAATGAGATATCACTTCCACTGTCTTTTTATATAATCGTCTAAAATCCGTTTTCAAGCTTTTCCCCTTTTCAACTACTAAGAGGGTATAAAAGGGTTGAACCCGTTTTCACGAATTTCGTCATATGTCTTAAGCATTGGCGTAACTAGGTAGGGGCCAGGGGGGCCGGCCCCCCCCAGATCGTTCGTGGCCCCTCCCCAGAATAATAATGTAATTATTTGAAAATCCTGCAAGAAACTATTAAACTCCAGATTTTACTGTAGAATTTTGTACAATTACTGTTTACCGCTACTGTAGATCTGTATTAGGCAAGAGATACAGCGACAAAAAACAAAACAACATGAATTGTCGTAATTACACAGCGAGCCGGTAGAGGTGGAAAACTATATCGATAACACTACGAAGAAGTAGAAGAACGACAGTTGCGAAAATGCGCATGCGCCACCTTTCAAATAAATGAAATACGCCGTTTCTTATGCTGTTATGACACCGGCTATTTTTGCGGCTATTTTTGCGGCTAAAGCGGCTAGACAATCCAAATGGAGAGGGATAGAGACTTTAACATATAATTTAGACATTGGTGTGAGAGAGACAGTCCGAACAGCAAACTATGGGTAACTGTCAAAAAACAATCCATAACTGTCAAAAAAAAAGCAACAAAGCGCATTCGAGCAGTGTTTCGCAACATTCTAGCAGTTAATCCAAGAAAAATCCACTGGCGGCTAGATTTTCAAGCCGCTACAGACTTGTTTTTGACAGTTCGGTACGTGTAAATTATGGAAAGTGCCATGTTATGTTATGAAACGCAACAGAAACGGTATTTTTCTTAACAAACCAGTTGTTAATTTCGTTTACTAGATGCCACTAGCGTCGGAAAGAGCGATATCTCTGTCTTTTTATTGTTGTTCGCCTTGTCGCACGATTGGCTATTATTGTACTTTTTTCTAGCGAGAAAATAGCCAGTGTCATAACAGCATTAGCGTCGCTCTCGCTAATCTGATCTTCCCATCAGTGATGCCAATTTAGTGCTTTCAACGTTTAATTTGGTGCTCAAAATTTCCTCACAGTCGACAAAAATATAGTTTTTCCGCTTGTGCGTTATTTGAATTATGAATTATTCCAGCGATTGATTTATAACAAAAAGTTGAAATTAGGTTTGTTCTTTTTGCCTGTAACGTAAAATGACCTATTTCCGACCACCTAAAACCCTGCAGATATTTTTTTTAAATATAAAGCAAACAATTATTTGTTTCTTCTTAAAAAATTTTTTTACGGATTAATAACATGCTACCGATACTAAAAAAAATTCAATTTTGGTATGATGTATTTATATATTGATATGAAAACATGGTTGGAAATAATTAATTTCAAAACGATGAAATCTTCCTATTTCCGACCTTATACCGACCGCACATTAGCCTATTTCCGACCTAGGTGTTCCATCATATAAAACAACATTGTTATTGCACATTATTAACGATATTACTTGTTAAATTTGATGAAGAAAACAGGATAATAAAATAATTAATGCAGATTCCATTAATTTTTTTAATTGAGTATATAAGATTATAATAACATAAAATGTAAATAAACTTTATATAGATAGGAATATATAATATATTTCAAATGATTCCAATTAATGTAAAGAAATATGTTTTAAGTTTTATCTTTACTAGATAAGGGGAACACGTGGCTCAAGGCCTTTTAAAAAATAAAAATTATGCAAGATTCTGAAAAAGTTACTAGGGAAGGCGGACCAAATATTGGATACGTTCATAATACTGGATACCGGTCATGAGGGCATAGAGATTAATGAAATAATAAACAAGAGAAGGACCCGCTGTCCGCCAAGTGGACCTTTCTGTGGAATCTCAACCTGCTCCATCAAGAATGGCATAAGGTTCTGGGAGAAACAAAAGAAGTGTCAATACTAGGCTACACTGTCCAGTCTCCGAGAGGCTAAGACCGAATAACTTGGGATTTTGAGATCCCAATTTTGTGGTCGCATATCTTCCTAACAGAGTACATAACCTCGAAAAATATTTTAAAGAGTAGTGTGGCTATTATTTTAAAAATATTTGTGAATTCTATCGTGTCGTTTTGATCGTCTATTTTTTCGGGTTCAGTGGTCAAGGGCTCTACTTTGTTGACAAAACACACAATAACAGGTACGCACAAACTGTTAGTTTAACACAGGTTCAAATTATATTCAGCTGTTTCGTTGAACTATCAAAAATGGAAAACTTTACAGTGATATCGAGTATGCGAATTTGAAATCCCATGTTAGCGATGGTAACTGATAGTCTGTGCAGGTACTGCCAAACGGAGGTAGAAACCTGAACACATTCTGTGGTACTGTGAGGCAACTGCAATTCCAAATATACTATACTAGCCGCGTCACGTGGCTAAGCTCATGTGTATATGGTGCTACACCTCCAAAACTGTATTAAAGAACATTCTACCACGATCTGCATTATTGTACTGCTTTCCCCATACATCATTACTTTTTTTTGTTTGCTAGTACAATGAAATAATACCTCGACATGCGTTGCAATACGTGCGGTTTTCAGTCTTTCTCCAGTTGCTTCCATTACTCTCATTGCTCCATTACTGCCATTACTCCCGTTGATCCGTTGAATGGGGGACAAACAAACAATAAAAACATTCATTGAAAAAAATTATTCATTTTCTGAGGTCCTGATCATAAAATTACACACGAACCGTCATGCAACAGCCAGCTGCCAAAAATTTGTTTATCTTGGAGGGTTGTTTTAATTTCAACCATGTGGAAATTTCTAACTTTACCATTTGTCAATTTCATAACTAATACACCAAAAACGGACGAACTGCGGAAAAACACTCAATTATTGAAACGACTGGCGCACCACCAATAGTAAAATGATTTTACTAATTCAGAAACCTTTGCGGGCGTGCGAACAACAAATCACCAAAATTTCATTACAATCAGATGAATGATACAGGAACGCATACGGGCAAACAAACAAACATTAATTTTTTTATGTATATAATATATATACATATATGTATGTCTAATTTTATTAGATAAGTCGCAAAATTAAAATATAATTGCCACTGAGTAAACTTATTATCCTGCTTTACGGCTACTAGGTCGGAAATGGGTAAACCGATCAAATTGGATGTCCTAATTACCGACCAGTGATATTACTAGATTTAATCTAAGGTAAAACTAATATAGGAACATAAATTTTGCAACAAATAACGTACTGCGCCCATTAATATTTAAATAGAAACCAATTTATTACTTAAACCGTCAAATAAAGTCAAAACTCTTAAACGAAAAAGGTATGGATTCTGCGATATATATATCAGTTCAAGAAGGTAATAGGTCCGCTTCATGTGCACTTTCAAGATCTAAAATATATATATTGAGTAGGTCGGAAATATGATCAAAGACAGTAAAGACAATAATAGAATCAATTAATATCGATTTTTACTATTTACAGTATATAACCATAATATTTTAGATATTTGAAATATTCCCTTGATATTCCCTAATACCGACCACTGGTCGGAATAAGGACATCACATGAAATTAGAGAAGCCCATTTCCGACCACTTCATTATATTTGTTTCTTTCACAAATTCTATAAATTTAAAATATTTTTTTAAATTTCAATACAGATTAAATGTTTATGAAGCCAAAAAAACCTTAATTACTCACTCTGATGAAAGTCAGTCTTTTAAATTTACGAAAAATGAAGAACCAAAAATTTAGATTTTAGACTTAAAATTCAAGTTTTTTAGGTACGCCGCCGATTAATTTAAACCACAACGTAATTAAATGAAAGCATAGCAAACGGATAGAGAACATATGTGGAAATATATTGAGCATAGAATTTACATTAGTACTCGCGATAATAATAATATATTAATAAAAAATCAAAATGGTCGGAATTAGGAAGGTGGTCGGAAATAGGCCACTTTACGTTACTCAGTGTACTCTACACTTGAAGCGTATTACACTAAATGTAAGATTACACCAGTTTTGAGCAGCCAAAAAGAACGCGTTGGTGTACAAACATTACAGATAAAATTTGGAACTTAACGAAGAATGAAATTCTATAATTATGCTGAGAAAATTTTAAATTTAAAGTATAGCGCTGAATGAAAAAAAATATATTTGTTTATTGCCTTCATTAATTTCGACCTTAAAGTTAATATCGCCTAACAGAGCTTCAGCTTTCAAAAGGCTTAAATTTAATGAAATTTTTCATGTATATTCAATCAATTCAATTAAAATAATTTATATGAATGTGCTTAATTCTTAATTTTATGCAATACATTATTATTATTATATTCTATTATATTTGTTTGTATTTTAGATACAATTCTGTTGAAAAGCCACCCACTACTCCCAAATATGCATAATGTATCTATTAAATGACGAGCCTGTTTACGCTCTCTTACGACTACGCCTGATTGTTGTGACATAGTAGACTTTTATTAAATGTGCACTTTTTTAATATAAATAAGCGGATCAATACCATTGATGAGCGATTTTCATTAACACTGTATGTACTTTACAGCGTTTTTATTGGCATTATATATGCCCCAATTGAACTTTTGGCCTGGCCCCCCCCCCCCCCCCCCAGACAAAAATCCTAGTTACGCCAATGTCTTAAGAGTGATAACACATCGAATTGGCTTTTACTTCCTGGGGCTTTATTATTTCACAATTTTAGATATTCAATTTCCAAGTGGGTGTAGGAGGGTGTTATATGTTTTCACACCTTTCGCCATATCTCTAAGGTTTGATTAGACATCAAATTGGCTTTAACTTCAATACAGTTTTTATATAATCGCCTAGAAACTAATTTTAGGATTTTTTGATAACCAACCCCTAAGGCAGTGTAGAGGGGTTGCATATAGTTTCACAAATTCGTACATATAAAAAAAATCTGCCAATGGTCTGGGCGAAACTTTATTATTTTTCGGGTCAAAGTTCGGGAGCGGTCAAAGTCGGAGTGTATCATGAGTTGCTTCGAGATTATTAGATTTCTTGGAAAATTATTTTTGTTCTTAATATAAAAATATTTAAAATAGAGATTTTTAGCCGATTAAACATTGAAAAAGACCGTGTAGACTATTCGAATTTCGGTATATTATGTACACTAAAAGCCCATAGAAGTAAAACGAACGAATTTGCTGCCTTATCAGACTTAAGAGATATGACGAATTGTTAAAACGTATACAAACCCATTACTTCCACTTGGGATTTGAATTTCGAAAAAATTGTGAAACAGGTTTTTAGACGATTTCATAAGAAGCAACTTGATATCTCATGAGATATGACGGATTTTGAAAAATTTGTGAAAACGTAAGCAAACCGTTCACACCCCCTTGGTTCTGGAAATTCGAAAAATCGTGAATTGGTTGGCCGTAATAATCAATTTTATATCTCATCAGAACTTAGGAATGGCAAAAATTGTGAAAACATATACAAATCCTTGTGGGTTGAATATCCAAAAATTGAGAAATGGGTTTGTAGGCGATTATATAAAAAGTCTGTGGAAATGAAAAGCGATCTAATATCTCATCGAACTTAAGAAATATGTCGAAACTTTGAAAAGCATACAACCCCTTTACACCCATGAGGATTGAATATCTAAAATACTAAAATTGACTTTTTGGCTTTTTTATATAGGAAACCTTAGGAAGTAAAAATGAATTCGATATATCACCAGATATGCAACCTCCTTACACTTGGGGGTTGAATATCCAAAAATCCTGAAAGGAGTTAATAAATAAATATGAAGACAGCACGAGAAAGTAGGAACCAATTCAATTTCTTATCACTTCTAAAAGAAATGACGGAACTCGTGAAAACGTGTTCAACCCGTTTATACCCTCTTAGGGGCTGAAAAAGGAAAAAACCTAAAAACAAGTTTTAGGCGATTATTACGCAAGCACGTGAAACTGAAAATATATTCGATATCTGATAAGACGTGGGGATATAGTAGAATTCGTGAAAAAGTTTACAACCACCTTCGCACCCTCTTAGGGGTCGAATTTAAAAAAACCCTGAAAACACTTTCTAGGTATTTATATGAAGAAGTCGTACAATAAAACTGAATTCAATATTTGGGAAGACCTAATAGATATGACGAAAATCGTGAAAATATATGCATTCCATTTTCACTGATCATTTATTTTGCCCCCCCTCTGAACGCCAATGGAAATTTGAAATTTTTTTTTATTTAAATTAGTTTTCTAGTTAATTTACATAAACGTACTGAGTTTCAACTTTGTAGCATAAGCCGTTCTATAGATAGGAAAAACACCCCCACCCCTGTACCATACTACCCCTATAAAAAAGTATATTTTTCCAAGATGCTACTAATATAGCTCTATCCAAATACCAAGTTTCAGCTTTATATCATTATAGGTTGTCGAGATATTAGAATCGGAACTTTTTCCTTTTCACCCTCCCCCACCCTCACCCTCTACACCCAAACTTCCTAAATTGTTTTCCGCTAGGGGTCTATTAGGCCTACTTTTGGTAAACATTTTAAGCATCTATCTTACACGGTTCTTGAGATATGAGACGTGATTTTTTTGAAAAATTCTTATCCCCTCCACTTTCATGCTCCACCGCCCCCTTAAAAAATTTTGCTTTCAGCTAACTTCATTTGTCAACTTTTATACACAAACCAAATTCTATTTATCTAGTACAATTAGTTCATGAGATATCGTATTCTAAAGTTTTTCACCCCCCACCCCCGTACGTCACTGCCCAACTCAAATTTTTGTTTCCGATCTATTTTCCTAGTATACCTACAGATATTCATTAAGTTTCAATTTTGTGACATTAACCGTTTAGGAGATATGGATTTTAGAATGTGTCGATCTCACCTTTTTTGCATTTCGGAAGCATTATTTTTTCCCCCACTCCCGAACCCCTTCACCTATATCGGCAATTTTTTTGCAAATGGGTCCACTACCAAAGCTCTATATAAATTTAAAATTTCAGCCGCCTAGCATAAGCGGTTGCTGAGATCTAGAAACCAAAATTTTCCGTTAAAACAGTTCCCCCTCCTCCCCCCTTACACCCCCCTCCCGCACTTCAGGGAGCCTACCCACTCTACCCAGGAAAAAAAATTGAACTAAATAGCTTGTAGGATGGTACGTGGTGGGTACGAAACGTACCCACCACGTACCCCCCAAGGGGTATGAGCGCATTGGCTGAGATTTTTACAAGTGACCACTTAAATTAAAATTAAAATTAAATTCAAATCCACAAACAGATTTAAAAAAACAAAAATTTGAGCCCAGGAGAGCGGAAATTCACTGGGGGGGCGTGGAGGGTACGTGGTGGGTACGAAACGTACACACCACGTACCCCCCAAGGGGTATAAACGCATAGGCTGAGATTTTTACAAGTGACCACTTAAATTAAAATTAAAATTAAATTCAAATCCGCAAACAGATTTAAAAAAATAAAAATTTGAGCCCAGGAGAGCGGAAATTCATTCGGGGGGCGTGGAGTACGTATAGGGTACGTATGGGGTACGATCGTACCCCATACGTACCCCATACTGGGTATGAGCGCATAGGATGAAATTTTTACAAGTGACCACTTAAATTAAAATTAAAATTAAATTCAAATCCGCAAACAGATTTAAAAAAACAAAAATTTGAGCCCAGGAGAGCGGAAAATCATTCGGGGGGCGTGGGGGGTACGTGGTGGGTACGAAACGTACCCACCACGTACCCCCCAAGGGGTATGAGCGCATAGGATGAGATTTTTACAAGTGACCACTTAAATTAAAATTAAAATTAAATTCAAATCCGCAAACAGATTTAAAAAAACAAAAATTTGAGCCCAGGAGAGCGGAAATTCATTCGGGGGGCGTGGGGGGTACGTGGTGGGTACGAAACGTACCCACCACGTACCCCCCAAGGGGTATGAGCGCATAGGCTGAGATTTTTACAAGTGACCACTTAAATTAAAATTAAAATTAAATTCAAATCCGCAAACAGATTTAAAAAAACAAAAATTTGAGCCCAGGAGAGCGGAAATTCATTCGGGGGGCGTGGGGGGTACGTGGTGGGTACGAAACGTACCCACCACGTACCCCCCAAGGGGTATGAGCGCATAGGCTGAGATTTTTACAAGTGACCACTTAAATTAAAATTAAAATTAAATTCAAATCCGCAAACAGATTTAAAAAAACAAAAATTTGAGCCCAGGAGAGCGGAAATTCATTGGGGGGGCGTGGAGGGTACGTGGTGGGTACGAAACGTACACACCACGTACCCCCCAAGGGGTATGAGCGCATAGGCTGAGATTTTTACAAGTGACCACTTAAATTAAAATTAAAATTAAATTCAAATCCGCAAACAGATTTAAAAAAACAAAAATTTGAGCCCAGGAGAGCGGAAAATCATTCGGGGGGCGTGGGGGGTACGTGGTGGGTACGAAACGTACCCAAAACGTACCCCCCAAGGGGTATGAGCGCATAGGATGAGATTTTTACAAGTGACCACTTAAATTAAAATTAAAATTAAATTCAAATCCGCAAACAGATTTAAAAAAACAAAAATTTGAGCCCAGGCGAGCGGAAGTTCATTTTGGGGGCGTGGAGTACGTATAGGGTACGTATGGGGTACGATCGTACCCCATACGTACCCCATACTGGGTATGAGCGCATAGGATGAGATTTTTACAAGTGACCACTTAAATTAAAATTAAAATTAAATTCAAATCCGCAAACAGATTTAAAAAAACAAAAATTTGAGCCCAGGAGAGCGGAAAATCATTCGGGGGGCGTGGGGGGTACGTGGTGGGTACGAAACGTACCCACCACGTACCCCCCAAGGGGTATGAGCGCATAGGATGAGATTTTTACAAGTGACCACTTAAATTAAAATTAAAATTAAATTCAAATCCGCAAACAGATTTAAAAAAACAAAAAGTTGAGCCCAGGAGAGCGGAAATTCATTCGGGGGGCGTGGGGGGTACGTGGTGGGTACGAAACGTACCCACCACGTACCACCCAAGGGGTATGAGCGCATAGGATGAGATTTTTACAAATGACCATTTAAATTAAAATTAAAATTAAATTCAAATCCGCAAACAGATTTAAAAAAACAAAAATTTGAGCCCAGGAGAGCGGAAAATCATTCGGGGGGCGTGGGGGGTACGTGGTGGGTACGAAACGTACCCACCACGTACCCCCCAAGGGGTATGAGCGCATAGGATGAGATTTTTACAAATGACCACTTAAATTAAAATTAAAATTAAATTCAAATCCGCAAACAGATTTAAAAAAACAAAAATTTGAGCCCAGGAGAGCGGAAAATCATTCGGGGGGCGTGGGGGGTACGTGGTGGGTACGAAACGTACCCACCACGTACCCCCCAAGGGGTATGAGCGCATAGGATGAGATTTTTACAAGTGACCACTTAAATTAAAATTAAAATTAAATTCAAATCCGCAAACAGATTTAAAAAAACAAAAATTTGAGCCCAGGCGAGCGGAAGTTCATTTTGGGGGCGTGGAGTACGTATAGGGTACGTATGGGGTACGATCGTACCCCATACGTACCCCATACTGGGTATGAGCGCATAGGATGAAATTTTTACAAGTGACCACTTAAATTAAAATTAAATTCAAATCCGCAAACAGATTTAAAAAAACAAAAATTTGAGCCCAGGAGAGCGGAAAATCATTCGGGGGGCGTGGGGGGTACGTGGTGGGTACGAAACGTACCCACCACGTACCCCCCAAGGGGTATGAGCGCATAGGATGAGATTTTTACAAGTGACCACTTAAATTAAAATTAAAATTAAATTCAAATCCGCAAACAGATTTAAAAAAACAAAAATTTGAGCCCAGGAGAGCGGAAAATCATTCGGGGGGCGTGGGGGGTACGTGGTGGGTACGAAACGTACCCACCACGTACCACCCAAGGGGTATGAGCGCATAGGATGAGATTTTTACAAATGACCACTTAAATTAAAATTAAAATTAAATTCAAATCCGCAAACAGATTTAAAAAAACAAAAATTTGAGCCCAGGAGAGCGGAAAATCATTCGGGGGGCGTGGGGGGTACGTGGTGGGTACGAAACGTACCCACCACGTACCCCCCAAGGGGTATGAGCGCATAGGATGAGATTTTTACAAGTGACCACTTAAATTAAAATTAAAATTAAATTCAAATCCGCAAACAGATTTAAAAAAACAAAAATTTGAGCCCAGGCGAGCGGAAGTTCATTTTGGGGGCGTGGAGTACGTATAGGGTACGTATGGGGTACGATCGTACCCCATACGTACCCCATACTGGGTATGAGCGCATAGGATGAAATTTTTACAAGTGACCACTTAAATTAAAATTAAATTCAAATCCGCAAACAGATTTAAAAAAACAAAAATTTGAGCCCAGGAGAGCGGAAAATCATTCGGGGGGCGTGGGGGGTACGTGGTGGGTACGAAACGTACCCACCACGTACCCCCCAAGGGGTATGAGCGCATAGGATGAGATTTTTACAAGTGACCACTTAAATTAAAATTAAAATTAAATTCAAATCCGCAAACAGATTTAAAAAAACAAAAATTTGAGCCCAGGAGAGCGGAAAATCATTCGGGGGGCGTGGGGGGTACGTGGTGGGTACGAAACGTACCCACCACGTACCCCCCAAGGGGTATGTGCGCATAGGATGAGATTTTTACAAGTGACCACTTAAATTAAAATTAAAATTAAATTCAAATCCGCAAACAGATTTAAAAAAACAAAAATTTGAGCCCAGGAGAGCGGAAAATCATTCGGGGGGCGTGGGGGGTACGTGGTGGGTACGAAACGTACCCACCACGTACCCCCCAAGGGGTATTAGCGCATAGGATGAGATTTTTACAAGTGACCACTTAAATTAAAATTACAATTAAATTCAAATCCGCAAACAGATTTAAAAAAACAAAAATTTGAGCCCAGGAGAGCGGAAAATCATTCGGGGGGCGTGGGGGGTACGTGGTGGGTACGAAACGTACCCACCACGTACCCCCCAAGGGGTATGAGCGCATAGGATGAGATTTTTACAAGTGACCACTTAAATTAAAATTAAAATTAAATTCAAATCCGCAAACAGATTTAAAAAAACAAAAATTTGAGCCCAGGAGAGCGGAAATTCATTCGGGGGGCGTGGGGGGTACGTGGTGGGTACGAAACGTACCCACCACGTACCACCCAAGGGGTATGAGCGCATAGGATGAGATTTTTACAAATGACCACTTAAATTAAAATTAAAATTAAATTCAAATCCGCAAACAGATTTAAAAAAACAAAAATTTGAGCCCAGGAGAGCGGAAAATCATTCGGGGGGCGTGGGGGGTACGTGGTGGGTACGAAACGTACCCACCACGTACCCCCCAAGGGGTATGAGCGCATAGGATGAGATTTTTACAAGTGACCACTTAAATTAAAATTAAAATTAAATTCAAATCCGCAAACAGATTTAAAAAAACAAAAATTTGAGCCCAGGCGAGCGGAAGTTCATTTTGGGGGCGTGGAGTACGTATAGGGTACGTATGGGGTACGATCGTACCCCATACGTACCCCATACTGGGTATGAGCGCATAGGATGAAATTTTTACAAGTGACCACTTAAATTAAAATTAAATTCAAATCCGCAAACAGATTTAAAAAAACAAAAATTTGAGCCCAGGAGAGCGGAAAATCATTCGGGGGGCGTGGGGGGTACGTGGTGGGTACGAAACGTACCCACCACGTACCCCCCAAGGGGTATGAGCGCATAGGATGAGATTTTTACAAGTGACCACTTAAATTAAAATTAAAATTAAATTCAAATCCGCAAACAGATTTAAAAAAACAAAAATTTGAGAACAGGAGAGCGGAAAATCATTCGGGGGGCGTGGGGGGTACGTGGTGGGTACGAAACGTACCCACTACGTACCCCCCAAGGGGTATGAGCGCATAGGATGAGATTTTTACAAGTGACCACTTAAATTAAAATTAAAATTAAATTCAAATCCGCAAACAGATTTAAAAAAACAAAAATTTGAGCCCAGGCGAGCGGAAGTTCATTTTGGGGGCGTGGAGTACGTATAGGGTACGTATGGGGTACGATCGTACCCCATACGTACCCCATACTGGGTATGAGCGCATAGGATGAAATTTTTACAAGTGACCACTTAAATTAAAATTAAAATTAAATTCAAATCCGCAAACAGATTTAAAAAAACAAAAATTTGAGCCCAGGAGAGCGGAAAATCATTCGGGGGGCGTGGGGGGTACGTGGTGGGTACGAAACGTACCCACTACGTACCCCCCAAGGGGTATGAGCGCATAGGATGAGATTTTTACAAGTGACCACTTAAATTAAAATTAAAATTAAATTCAAATCCGCAAACAGATTTAAAAAAACAAAAATTTGAGCCCAGGAGAGCGGAAAATCATTCGGGGGGCGTGGGGGGTACGTGGTGGGTACGAAACGTACCCAAAACGTACCCACCAAGGGGTATGAGCGCATAGGATGAGATTTTTACAAGTGACCACTTAAATTAAAATTAAAATTAAATTCAAATCCGCAAACAGATTTAAAAAAACAAAAATTTGAGCCCAGGCGAGCGGAAGTTCATTTTGGGGGCGTGGAGTACGTATAGGGTACGTATGGGGTACGATCGTACCCCATACGTACCCCATACTGGGTATGAGCGCATAGGATGAAATTTTTACAAGTGACCACTTAAATTAAAATTAAAATTAAATTCAAATCCGCAAACAGATTTAAAAAAACAAAAATTTGAGCCCAGGAGAGCGGAAAATCATTCGGGGGGCGTGGGGGGTACGTGGTGGGTACGAAACGTACCCACCACGTACCCCCCAAGGGGTATGAGCGCATAGGATGAGATTTTTACAAGTGACCACTTAAATTAAAATTAAAATTAAATTCAAATCCGCAAACAGATTTAAAAAAACAAAAATTTGAGCCCAGGAGAGCGGAAATTCATTCGGGGGGCGTGGGGGGTACGTGGTGGGTACGAAACGTACCCACCACGTACCCCCCAAGGGGTATGAGCGCATAGGATGAGATTTTTACAAATGACCACTTAAATTAAAATTAAAATTAAATTCAAATCCGCAAACAGATTTAAAAAAACAAAAATTTGAGCCCAGGCGAGCGGAAGTTCATTTTGGGGGCGTGGAGTACGTATAGGGTACGTATGGGGTACGATCGTACCCCATACGTACCCCATACTGGGTATGAGCGCATAGGATGAAATTTTTACAAGTGACCACTTAAATTAAAATTAAATTCAAATCCGCAAACAGATTTAAAAAAACAAAAATTTGAGCCCAGGAGAGCGGAAAATCATTCGGGGGGCGTGGGGGGTACGTGGTGGGTACGAAACGTACCCACCACGTACCCCCCAAGGGGTATGAGCGCATAGGATGAGATTTTTACAAGTGACCACTTAAATTAAAATTAAAATTAAATTCAAATCCGCAAACAGATTTAAAAAAACAAAAATTTGAGCCCAGGAGAGCGGAAATTCATTCGGGGGGCGTGGGGGGTACGTGGTGGGTACGAAACGTACCCACCACGTACCCCCCAAGGAGTATGAGCGCATAGGCTGAGATTTTTACAAGTGACCACTTAAATTAAAATTAAAATTAAATTCAAATCCGCAAACAGATTTAAAAAAACAAAAATTTGAGCCCAGGAGAGCGGAAAATCATTCGGGGGGCGTGGGGGGTACGTGGTGGGTACGAAACGTACCCACTACGTACCCCCCAAGGGGTATGAGCGCATAGGATGAGATTTTTACAAGTGACCACTTAAATTAAAATTAAAATTAAATTCAAATCCGCAAACAGATTTAAAAAAACAAAAATTTGAGCCCAGGAGAGCGGAAAATCATTCGGGGGGCGTGGGGGGTACGTGGTGGGTACGAAACGTACCCAAAACGTACCCACCAAGGGGTATGAGCGCATAGGATGAGATTTTTACAAGTGACCACTTAAATTAAAATTAAAATTAAATTCAAATCCGCAAACAGATTTAAAAAAACAAAAATTTGAGCCCAGGCGAGCGGAAGTTCATTTTGGGGGCGTGGAGTACGTATAGGGTACGTATGGGGTACGATCGTACCCCATACGTACCCCATACTGGGTATGAGCGCATAGGATGAAATTTTTACAAGTGACCACTTAAATTAAAATTAAAATTAAATTCAAATCCGCAAACAGATTTAAAAAAACAAAAATTTGAGCCCAGGAGAGCGGAAAATCATTCGGGGGGCGTGGGGGGTACGTGGTGGGTACGAAACGTACCCACCACGTACCCCCCAAGGGGTATGAGCGCATAGGATGAGATTTTTACAAGTGACCACTTAAATTAAAATTAAAATTAAATTCAAATCCGCAAACAGATTTAAAAAAACAAAAATTTGAGCCCAGGCGAGCGGAAGTTCATTTTGGGGGCGTGGAGTACGTATAGGGTACGTATGGGGTACGATCGTACCCCATACGTACCCCATACTGGGTATGAGCGCATAGGATGAAATTTTTACAAGTGACCACTTAAATTAAAATTAAAATTAAATTCAAATCCGCAAACAGATTTAAAAAAACAAAAATTTGAGCCCAGGAGAGCGGAAAATCATTCGGGGGGCGTGGGGGGTACGTGGTGGGTACGAAACGTACCCACTACGTACCCCCCAAGGGGTATGAGCGCATAGGATGAGATTTTTACAAGTGACCACTTAAATTAAAATTAAAATTAAATTCAAATCCGCAAACAGATTTAAAAAAACAAAAATTTGAGCCCAGGAGAGCGGAAAATCATTCGGGGGGCGTGGGGGGTACGTGGTGGGTACGAAACGTACCCAAAACGTACCCACCAAGGGGTATGAGCGCATAGGATGAGATTTTTACAAGTGACCACTTAAATTAAAATTAAAATTAAATTCAAATCCGCAAACAGATTTAAAAAAACAAAAATTTGAGCCCAGGCGAGCGGAAGTTCATTTTGGGGGCGTGGAGTACGTATAGGGTACGTATGGGGTACGATCGTACCCCATACGTACCCCATACTGGGTATGAGCGCATAGGATGAAATTTTTACAAGTGACCACTTAAATTAAAATTAAAATTAAATTCAAATCCGCAAACAGATTTAAAAAAACAAAAATTTGAGCCCAGGAGAGCGGAAAATCATTCGGGGGGCGTGGGGGGTACGTGGTGGGTACGAAACGTACCCACCACGTACCCCTCAAGGGGTATGAGCGCATAGGATGAGATTTTTACAAGTGACCACTTAAATTAAAATTAAAATTAAATTCAAATCCGCAAACAGATTTAAAAAAACAAAAATTTTAGCCCAGGAGAGCGGAAATTCATTCGGGGGGCGTGGGGGGTACGTGGTGGGTACGAAACGTACCCACCACGTACCCCCCAAGGGGTATGAGCGCATAGGATGAGATTTTTACAAATGACCACTTAAATTAAAATTAAAATTAAATTCAAATCCGCAAACAGATTTAAAAAAACAAAAATTTGAGCCCAGGCGAGCGGAAGTTCATTTTGGGGGCGTGGAGTACGTATAGGGTACGTATGGGGTACGATCGTACCCCATACGTACCCCATACTGGGTATGAGCGCATAGGATGAAATTTTTACAAGTGACCACTTAAATTAAAATTAAATTCAAATCCGCAAACAGATTTAAAAAAACAAAAATTTGAGCCCAGGAGAGCGGAAAATCATTCGGGGGGCGTGGGGGGTACGTGGTGGGTACGAAACGTACCCACCACGTACCCCCCAAGGGGTATGAGCGCATAGGATGAGATTTTTACAAGTGACCACTTAAATTAAAATTAAAATTAAATTCAAATCCGCAAACAGATTTAAAAAAACAAAAATTTGAGCCCAGGACAGCGGAAATTCATTCGGGGGGCGTGGGGGGTACGTGGTGGGTACGAAACGTACCCACCACGTACCCCCCAAGGGGTATGAGCGCATAGGCTGAGATTTTTACAAGTGACCACTTAAATTAAAATTAAAATTAAATTCAAATCCGCAAACAGATTTAAAAAAACAAAAATTTGAGCCCAGGAGAGCGGAAAATCATTCGGGGGGCGTGGGGGGTACGTGGTGGGTACGAAACGTACCCAAAACGTACCCACCAAGGGGTATGAGCGCATAGGATGAGATTTTTACAAGTGACCACTTAAATTAAAATTAAAATTAAATTCAAATCCGCAAACAGATTTAAAAAAACAAAAATTTGAGCCCAGGCGAGCGGAAGTTCATTTTGGGGGCGTGGAGTACGTATAGGGTACGTATGGGGTACGATCGTACCCCATACGTACCCCATACTGGGTATGAGCGCATAGGATGAAATTTTTACAAGTGACCACTTAAATTAAAATTAAAATTAAATTCAAATCCGCAAACAGATTTAAAAAAACAAAAATTTGAGCCCAGGAGAGCGGAAAATCATTCGGGGGGCGTGGGGGGTACGTGGTGGGTACGAAACGTACCCACCACGTACCCCCCAAGGGGTATGAGCGCATAGGATGAGATTTTTACAAGTGACCAATTAAATTAAAATTAAAATTAAATTCAAATCCGCAAACAGATTTAAAAAAACAAAAATTTGAGCCCAGGCGAGCGGAAGTTCATTTTGGGGGCGTGGAGTACGTATAGGGTACGTATGGGGTACGATCGTACCCCATACGTACCCCATACTGGGTATGAGCGCATAGGATGAAATTTTTACAAGTGACCACTTAAATTAAAATTAAATTCAAATCCGCAAACAGATTTAAAAAAACAAAAATTTGAGCCCAGGAGAGCGGAAAATCATTCGGGGGGCGTGGGGGGTACGTGGTGGGTACGAAACGTACCCACCACGTACCCCCCAAGGGGTATGAGCGCATAGGATGAGATTTTTACAAGTGACCACTTAAATTAAAATTAAAATTAAATTCAAATCCACAAACAGATTTAAAAAAACAAAAATTTGAGCCCAGGAGAGCGGAAAATCATTCGGGGGGCGTGGGGGGTACGTGGTGGGTACGAAACGTACCCACCACGTACCCCCCAAGGGGTATGTGCGCATAGGATGAGATTTTTACAAGTGACCACTTAAATTAAAATTAAAATTAAATTCAAATCCGCAAACAGATTTAAAAAAACAAAAATTTGAGCCCAGGAGAGCGGAAAATCATTCGGGGGGCGTGGGGGGTACGTGGTGGGTACGAAACGTACCCACCACGTACCCCCCAAGGGGTATTAGCGCATAGGATGAGATTTTTACAAGTGACCACTTAAATTAAAATTACAATTAAATTCAAATCCGCAAACAGATTTAAAAAAACAAAAATTTGAGCCCAGGAGAGCGGAAAATCATTCGGGGGGCGTGGGGGGTACGTGGTGGGTACGAAACGTACCCACCACGTACCCCCCAAGGGGTATGAGCGCATAGGATGAGATTTTTACAAGTGACCACTTAAATTAAAATTAAAATTAAATTCAAATCCGCAAACAGATTTAAAAAAACAAAAATTTGAGCCCAGGAGAGCGGAAATTCATTCGGGGGGCGTGAAGGGTACGTGGTGGGTACGAAACGTACCCACCACGTACCACCCAAGGGGTATGAGCGCATAGGATGAGATTTTTACAAATGACCACTTAAATTAAAATTAAATTCAAATCCGCAAACAGATTTAAAAAAACAAAAATTTGAGCCCAGGAGAGCGGAAAATCATTCGGGGGGCGTGGGGGGTACGTGGTGGGTACGAAACGTACCCACCACGTACCCCCCAAGGGGTATGTGCGCATAGGATGAGATTTTTACAAGTGACCACTTAAATTAAAATTAAAATTAAATTCAAATCCGCAAACAGATTTAAAAAAACAAAAATTTGAGCCCAGGAGAGCGGAAAATCATTCGGGGGGCGTGGGGGGTACGTGGTGGGTACGAAACGTACCCACCACGTACCCCCCAAGGGGTATTAGCGCATAGGATGAGATTTTTACAAGTGACCACTTAAATTAAAATTACAATTAAATTCAAATCCGCAAACAGATTTAAAAAAACAAAAATTTGAGCCCAGGAGAGCGGAAAATCATTCGGGGGGCGTGGGGGGTACGTGGTGGGTACGAAACGTACCCACCACGTACCCCCCAAGGGGTATGAGCGCATAGGATGAGATTTTTACAAGTGACCACTTAAATTAAAATTAAAATTAAATTCAAATCCGCAAACAGATTTAAAAAAACAAAAATTTGAGCCCAGGAGAGCGGAAAATCATTCGGGGGGCGTGGGGGGTACGTGGTGGGTACGAAACGTACCCACTACGTACCCCCCAAGGGGTATGAGCGCATAGGATGAGATTTTTACAAGTGACCACTTAAATTAAAATTAAAATTAAATTCAAATCCGCAAACAGATTTAAAAAAACAAAAATTTGAGCCCAGGCGAGCGGAAGTTCATTTTGGGGGCGTGGAGTACGTATAGGGTACGTATGGGGTACGATCGTACCCCATACGTACCCCATACTGGGTATGAGCGCATAGGATGAAATTTTTACAAGTGACCACTTAAATTAAAATTAAAATTAAATTCAAATCCGCAAACAGATTTAAAAAAACAAAAATTTGAGCCCAGGAGAGCGGAAAATCATTCGGGGGGCGTGGGGGGTACGTGGTGGGTACGAAACGTACCCACTACGTACCCCCCAAGGGGTATGAGCGCATAGGATGAGATTTTTACAAGTGACCACTTAAATTAAAATTAAAATTAAATTCAAATCCGCAAACAGATTTAAAAAAACAAAAATTTGAGCCCAGGAGAGCGGAAAATCATTCGGGGGGCGTGGGGGGTACGTGGTGGGTACGAAACGTACCCAAAACGTACCCACCAAGGGGTATGAGCGCATAGGATGAGATTTTTACAAGTGACCACTTAAATTAAAATTAAAATTAAATTCAAATCCGCAAACAGATTTAAAAAAACAAAAATTTGAGCCCAGGCGAGCGGAAGTTCATTTTGGGGGCGTGGAGTACGTATAGGGTACGTATGGGGTACGATCGTACCCCATACGTACCCCATACTGGGTATGAGCGCATAGGATGAAATTTTTACAAGTGACCACTTAAATTAAAATTAAAATTAAATTCAAATCCGCAAACAGATTTAAAAAAACAAAAATTTGAGCCCAGGAGAGCGGAAAATCATTCGGGGGGCGTGGGGGGTACGTGGTGGGTACGAAACGTACCCACCACGTACCCCCCAAGGGGTATGAGCGCATAGGATGAGATTTTTACAAGTGACCACTTAAATTAAAATTAAAATTAAATTCAAATCCGCAAACAGATTTAAAAAAACAAAAAGTTGAGCCCAGGAGAGCGGAAATTCATTCGGGGGGCGTGGGGGGTACGTAGTGGGTACGAAACGTACCCACCACGTACCTTCCAAGGGGTATGAGCGCATAGGATGAGATTTTTACAAATGACCATTTAAATTAAAATTAAAATTAAATTCAAATCCGCAAACAGATTTAAAAAAACAAAAATTTGAGCCCAGGCGAGCGGAAGTTCATTTTGGGGGCGTGGAGTACGTATAGGGTACGTATGGGGTACGATCGTACCCCATACGTACCCCATACTGGGTATGAGCGCATAGGCTGAGATTTTTACAAGTGACCACTTAAATTAAAATTAAAATTAAATTCAAATCCGCAAACAGATTTAAAAAAACAAAAATTTGAGCCCAGGAGAGTGGAAGTTCATTTTGGGGGCGTGGAGTACGTATAGGGTACGTATGGGGTACGATCGTACCCCATACGTACCCCATACGTACTCCACGCCCCCAAAATGAACTTCCGCTCTCCTGGGCTCAAATTTTTGTTTTTTTAAATCTGTTTGCGGATTTGAATTTAATTTTAATTTTAATTTAAGTGGTCACTTGTAAAAATCTCAGCCTATGCGCTCATACCCAGTATGGGGTACGTATGGGGTACGATCGTACCCCATACGTACCCTATACGTACTCCACGCCCCCAAAATGAACTTCCGCTCTCCTGGGCTCAAATTTTTGTTTTTTTAAATCTGTTTGCGGATTTGAATTTAATTTTAATTTAAGTGGTCACTTGTAAAAATTTCATCCTATGCGCTCATACCCAGTATGGGGTACGTATGGGGTACGATCGTACCCCATACGTACCCTATACGTACTCCACGCCCCCAAAATGAACTTCCGCTCGCCTGGGCTCAAATTTTTGTTTTTTTAAATCTGTTTGCGGATTTGAATTTAATTTTAATTTTAATTTAAATGGTCATTTGTAAAAATCTCATCCTATGCGCTCATACCCCTTGGAAGGTACGTGGTGGGTACGTTTCGTACCCACCACGTACCCCCCACGCCCCCCGAATGAATTTCCGCTCTCCTGGGCTCAAATTTTTGTTTTTTTAAATCTGTTTGCGGATTTGAATTTAATTTTAATTTTAATTTAAGTGGTCACTTGTAAAAATCTCATCCTATGCGCTCATACCCCTTGGGGGGTACGTGGTGGGTACGTTTCGTACCCACCACGTACCCCCCACGCCCCCCGAATGATTTTCCGCTCTCCTGGGCTCAAATTTTTGTTTTTTTAAATCTGTTTGCGGATTTTAATTTAATTTTAATTTTAATTTATGTGGTCAATTGTAAAAATCTCATCCTATGCGCTCATACCCAGTATGGGGTACGTATGGGGTACGATCGTACCCCATACGTACCCTATACGTACTCCACGCCCCCAAAATGAACTTCCGCTCGCCTGGGCTCAAATTTTTGTTTTTTTAAATCTGTTTGCGGATTTGAATTTAATTTTAATTTTAATTTAAGTGGTCACTTGTAAAAATCTCATCCTATGCGCTCATACCCCTTGGGGGGTACGTTTTGGGTACGTTTCGTACCCACCACGTACCCCCCACGCCCCCCGAATGATTTTCCGCTCTCCTGGGCTCAAATTTTTGTTTTTTTAAATCTGTTTGCGGATTTGAATTTAATTTTAATTTTAATTTAAGTGGTCACTTGTAAAAATCTCAGCCTATGCGCTCATACCACTTGGGGGGTACGTGGTGTGTACGTTTCGTACCCACCACGTACCCTCCACGCCCCCCCAATGAATTTCCGCTCTCCTGGGCTCAAATTTTTGTTTTTTTAAATCTGTTTGCGGATTTGAATTTAATTTTAATTTTAATTTAAGTGGTCACTTGTAAAAATCTCAGCCTATGCGCTCATACCCCTTGGGGGGTACGTGGTGGGTACGTTTCGTACCCACCACGTACCCCCCACGCCCCCCGAATGAATTTCCGCTCTCCTGGGCTCAAATTTTTGTTTTTTTAAATCTGTTTGCGGATTTGAATTTAATTTTAATTTTAATTTAAGTGGTCAATTGTAAAAATCTCATCCTATGCGCTCATACCCAGTATGGGGTACGTATGGGGTACGATCGTACCCCATACGTACCCTATACGTACTCCACGCCCCCAAAATGAACTTCCGCTCGCCTGGGCTCAAATTTTTGTTTTTTTAAATCTGTTTGCGGATTTGAATTTAATTTTAATTTTAATTTAAGTGGTCACTTGTAAAAATCTCATCCTATGCGCTCATACCCCTTGGGGGGTACGTTTTGGGTACGTTTCGTACCCACCACGTACCCCCCACGCCCCCCGAATGATTTTCCGCTCTCCTGGGCTCAAATTTTTGTTTTTTTAAATCTGTTTGCGGATTTGAATTTAATTTTAATTTTAATTTAAGTGGTCACTTGTAAAAATCTCAGCCTATGCGCTCATACCACTTGGGGGGTACGTGGTGTGTACGTTTCGTACCCACCACGTACCCTCCACGCCCCCCCAATGAATTTCCGCTCTCCTGGGCTCAAATTTTTGTTTTTTTAAATCTGTTTGCGGATTTGAATTTAATTTTAATTTTAATTTAAGTGGTCACTTGTAAAAATCTCAGCCTATGCGCTCATACCCCTTGGGGGGTACGTGGTGGGTACGTTTCGTACCCACCACGTACCCCCCACGCCCCCCGAATGATTTTCCGCTCTCCTGGGCTCAAATTTTTGTTTTTTTAAATCTGTTTGCGGATTTGAATTTAATTTTAATTTTAATTTAAGTGGTGAGTCACTTGTAAAAATCTCAGCCTATGCGCTCATACCCCTTGGGGGGTACGTGGTGGGTACGTTTCGTACCCACCACGTACCCCCCACGCCCCCCGAATGAATTTTCGCTCTCCTGGGCTCAAATTTTTGTTTTTTTAAATCTGTTTGCGGATTTGAATTTAATTTTAATTTTAATTTAAGTGGTCAATTGTAAAAATCTCATCCTATGCGCTCATACCCAGTATGGGGTACGTATGGGGTACGATCGTACCCCATACGTACCCTATACGTACTCCACGCCCCCAAAATGAACTTCCGCTCGCCTGGGCTCAAATTTTTGTTTTTTTAAATCTGTTTGCGGATTTGAATTTAATTTTAATTTTAATTTAAGTGGTCACTTGTAAAAATCTCATCCTATGCGCTCATACCCCTTGGGGGGTACGTTTTGGGTACGTTTCGTACCCACCACGTACCCCCCACGCCCCCCGAATGAATTTCCGCTCTCCTGGGCTCAAATTTTTGTTTTTTTAAATCTGTTTGCGGATTTGAATTTAATTTTAATTTTAATTTAAGTGGTCACTTGTAAAAATCTCAGCCTATGCGCTCATACCCCTTGGGGGGTACGTGGTGGGTACGTTTCGTACCCACCACGTACCCCCCACGCCCCCCGAATGAATTTCCGCTCTCCTGGGCTCAAATTTTTGTTTTTTTAAATCTGTTTGCGGATTTGAATTTAATTTTAATTTTAATTTAAGTGGTCACTTGTAAAAATCTCATCCTATGCGCTCATTTTGGGGGCGTGGAGTACGTATAGGGTACGTATGGGGTACGATCGTACCCCATACGTACCCCATACTGGGTATGAGCGCATAGGATGAAATTTTTACAAGTGACCACTTAAATTAAAATTAAATTCAAATCCGCAAACAGATTTAAAAAAACAAAAATTTGAGCCCAGGAGAGCGGAAAATCAGTCGGGGGGCGTGGGGGGTACGTGGTGGGTACGAAACGTACCCACCACGTACCCCCCAAGGGGTATGAGCGCATAGGATGAGATTTTTACAAGTGACCACTTAAATTAAAATTAAAATTAAATTCAAATCCGCAAACAGATTTAAAAAAACAAAAATTTGAGCCCAGGAGAGCGAAAATTCATTCGGGGGGCGTGGGGGGTACGTGGTGGGTACGAAACGTACCCACCACGTACCCCCCAAGGGGTATGAGCGCATAGGCTGAGATTTTTACAAGTGACTCACCACTTAAATTAAAATTAAAATTAAATTCAAATCCGCAAACAGATTTAAAAAAACAAAAATTTGAGCCCAGGAGAGCGGAAAATCATTCGGGGGGCGTGGGGGGTACGTGGTGGGTACGAAACGTACCCACCACGTACCCCCCAAGGGGTATGAGCGCATAGGATGAGATTTTTACAAGTGACCACTTAAATTAAAATTAAAATTAAATTCAAATCCGCAAACAGATTTAAAAAAAAAAAATTTGAGCCCAGGAGAGCGGAAATTCATTCGGGGGGCGTGGGGGGTACGTGGTGGGTACGAAACGTACCCACCACGTACCCCCCAAGGGGTATGAGCGCATAGGATGAGATTTTTACAAGTGACCACTTAAATTAAAATTAAAATTAAATTCAAATCCGCAAACAGATTTAAAAAAACAAAAATTTGAGCCCAGGAGAGCGGAAAATCATTCGGGGGGCGTGGGGGGTACGTGGTGGGTACGAAACGTACCCACCACGTACCCCCCAAGGGGTATGAGCGCATAGGATGAGATTTTTACAAGTGACCACTTAAATTAAAATTAAAATTAAATTCAAATCCGCAAACAGATTTAAAAAAACAAAAATTTGAGCCCAGGAGAGCGGAAAATCATTCGGGGGGCGTGGAGGGTACGTGGTGGGTACGAAACGTACCCACCACGTACTCCCCAAGGGGTATGAGCGCATAGGATGAGATTTTTACAAGTGACCACTTAAATTAAAATTAAAATTAAATTCAAATCCGCAAACAGATTTAAAAAAACAAAAATTTGAGCCCAGGAGAGCGGAAATTCATTCGGGGGGCGTGGGGGGTACGTGGTGGGTACGAAACGTACCCACCACGTACCACCCAAGGGGTATGAGCGCATAGGATGAGATTTTTACAAATGACCACTTAAATTAAAATTAAAATTAAATTCAAATCCGCAAACAGATTTAAAAAAACAAAAATTTGAGCCCAGGAGAGCGGAAAATCATTCGGGGGGCGTGGGGGTACGTGGTGGGTACGAAACGTACCCACCACGTACCCCCCAAGGGGTATGAGCGCATAGGATGAGATTTTTACAAGTGACCACTTAAATTAAAATTAAAATTAAATTCAAATCCGCAAACAGATTTAAAAAAACAAAAATTTGAGCCCAGGCGAGCGGAAGTTCATTTTGGGGGCGTGGAGTACGTATAGGGTACGTATGGGGTACGATCGTACCCCATACGTACCCCATACTGGGTATGAGCGCATAGGATGAAATTTTTACAAGTGACCACTTAAATTAAAATTAAATTCAAATCCGCAAACAGATTTAAAAAAACAAAAATTTGAGCCCAGGAGAGCGGAAAATCATTCGGGGGGCGTGGGGGGTACGTGGTGGGTACGAAACGTACCCACCACGTACCCCCCAAGGGGTATGAGCGCATAGGATGAGATTTTTACAAGTGACCACTTAAATTAAAATTAAAATTAAATTCAAATCCGCAAACAGATTTAAAAAAACAAAAATTTGAGCCCAGGAGAGCGGAAAATCATTCGGGGGGCGTGGGGGGTACGTGGTGGGTACGAAACGTACCCACCACGTACCCCCCAAGGGGTATGTGCGCATAGGATGAGATTTTTACAAGTGACCACTTAAATTAAAATTAAAATTAAATTCAAATCCGCAAACAGATTTAAAAAAACAAAAATTTGAGCCCAGGAGAGCGGAAAATCATTCGGGGGGCGTGGGGGGTACGTGGTGGGTACGAAACGTACCCAAAACGTACCCACCAAGGGGTATTAGCGCATAGGATGAGATTTTTACAAGTGACCACTTAAATTAAAATTACAATTAAATTCAAATCCGCAAACAGATTTAAAAAAACAAAAATTTGAGCCCAGGAGAGCGGAAAATCATTCGGGGGGCGTGGGGGGTACGTGGTGGGTACGAAACGTACCCACCACGTACCCCCCAAGGGGTATGAGCGCATAGGATGAGATTTTTACAAGTGACCACTTAAATTAAAATTAAAATTAAATTCAAATCCGCAAACAGATTTAAAAAAACAAAAATTTGAGCCCAGGAGAGCGGAAATTCATTCGGGGGGCGTGGGGGGTACGTGGTGGGTACGAAACGTACCCACCACGTACCACCCAAGGGGTATGAGCGCATAGGATGAGATTTTTACAAATGACCACTTAAATTAAAATTAAAATTAAATTCAAATCCGCAAACAGATTTAAAAAAACAAAAATTTGAGCCCAGGAGAGCGGAAAATCATTCGGGGGGCGTGGGGGGTACGTGGTGGGTACGAAACGTACCCACCACGTACCCCCCAAGGGGTATGAGCGCATAGGATGAGATTTTTACAAGTGACCACTTAAATTAAAATTAAAATTAAATTCAAATCCGCAAACAGATTTAAAAAAACAAAAATTTGAGCCCAGGCGAGCGGAAGTTCATTTTGGGGGCGTGGAGTACGTATAGGGTACGTATGGGGTACGATCGTACCCCATACGTACCCCATACTGGGTATGAGCGCATAGGATGAAATTTTTACAAGTGACCACTTAAATTAAAATTAAATTCAAATCCGCAAACAGATTTAAAAAAACAAAAATTTGAGCCCAGGAGAGCGGAAAATCATTCGGGGGGCGTGGGGGGTACGTGGTGGGTACGAAACGTACCCACCACGTACCCCCCAAGGGGTATGAGCGCATAGGATGAGATTTTTACAAGTGACCACTTAAATTAAAATTAAAATTAAATTCAAATCCGCAAACAGATTTAAAAAAACAAAAATTTGAGAACAGGAGAGCGGAAAATCATTCGGGGGGCGTGGGGGGTACGTGGTGGGTACGAAACGTACCCACTACGTACCCCCCAAGGGGTATGAGCGCATAGGATGAGATTTTTACAAGTGACCACTTAAATTAAAATTAAAATTAAATTCAAATCCGCAAACAGATTTAAAAAAACAAAAATTTGAGCCCAGGCGAGCGGAAGTTCATTTTGGGGGCGTGGAGTACGTATAGGGTACGTATGGGGTACGATCGTACCCCATACGTACCCCATACTGGGTATGAGCGCATAGGATGAAATTTTTACAAGTGACCACTTAAATTAAAATTAAAATTAAATTCAAATCCGCAAACAGATTTAAAAAAACAAAAATTTGAGCCCAGGAGAGCGGAAAATCATTCGGGGGGCGTGGGGGGTACGTGGTGGGTACGAAACGTACCCACTACGTACCCCCCAAGGGGTATGAGCGCATAGGATGAGATTTTTACAAGTGACCACTTAAATTAAAATTAAAATTAAATTCAAATCCGCAAACAGATTTAAAAAAACAAAAATTTGAGCCCAGGAGAGCGGAAAATCATTCGGGGGGCGTGGGGGGTACGTGGTGGGTACGAAACGTACCCAAAACGTACCCACCAAGGGGTATGAGCGCATAGGATGAGATTTTTACAAGTGACCACTTAAATTAAAATTAAAATTAAATTCAAATCCGCAAACAGATTTAAAAAAACAAAAATTTGAGCCCAGGCGAGCGGAAGTTCATTTTGGGGGCGTGGAGTACGTATAGGGTACGTATGGGGTACGATCGTACCCCATACGTACCCCATACTGGGTATGAGCGCATAGGATGAAATTTTTACAAGTGACCACTTAAATTAAAATTAAAATTAAATTCAAATCCGCAAACAGATTTAAAAAAACAAAAATTTGAGCCCAGGAGAGCGGAAAATCATTCGGGGGGCGTGGGGGGTACGTGGTGGGTACGAAACGTACCCACCACGTACCCCCCAAGGGGTATGAGCGCATAGGATGAGATTTTTACAAGTGACCACTTAAATTAAAATTAAAATTAAATTCAAATCCGCAAACAGATTTAAAAAAACAAAAATTTGAGCCCAGGAGAGCGGAAATTCATTCGGGGGGCGTGGGGGGTACGTGGTGGGTACGAAACGTACCCACCACGTACCCCCCAAGGGGTATGAGCGCATAGGATGAGATTTTTACAAATGACCACTTAAATTAAAATTAAAATTAAATTCAAATCCGCAAACAGATTTAAAAAAACAAAAATTTGAGCCCAGGCGAGCGGAAGTTCATTTTGGGGGCGTGGAGTACGTATAGGGTACGTATGGGGTACGATCGTACCCCATACGTACCCCATACTGGGTATGAGCGCATAGGATGAAATTTTTACAAGTGACCACTTAAATTAAAATTAAATTCAAATCCGCAAACAGATTTAAAAAAACAAAAATTTGAGCCCAGGAGAGCGGAAAATCATTCGGGGGGCGTGGGGGGTACGTGGTGGGTACGAAACGTACCCACCACGTACCCCCCAAGGGGTATGAGCGCATAGGATGAGATTTTTACAAGTGACCACTTAAATTAAAATTAAAATTAAATTCAAATCCGCAAACAGATTTAAAAAAACAAAAATTTGAGCCCAGGAGAGCGGAAATTCATTCGGGGGGCGTGGGGGGTACGTGGTGGGTACGAAACGTACCCACCACGTACCCCCCAAGGAGTATGAGCGCATAGGCTGAGATTTTTACAAGTGACCACTTAAATTAAAATTAAAATTAAATTCAAATCCGCAAACAGATTTAAAAAAACAAAAATTTGAGCCCAGGAGAGCGGAAAATCATTCGGGGGGCGTGGGGGGTACGTGGTGGGTACGAAACGTACCCACTACGTACCCCCCAAGGGGTATGAGCGCATAGGATGAGATTTTTACAAGTGACCACTTAAATTAAAATTAAAATTAAATTCAAATCCGCAAACAGATTTAAAAAAACAAAAATTTGAGCCCAGGAGAGCGGAAAATCATTCGGGGGGCGTGGGGGGTACGTGGTGGGTACGAAACGTACCCAAAACGTACCCACCAAGGGGTATGAGCGCATAGGATGAGATTTTTACAAGTGACCACTTAAATTAAAATTAAAATTAAATTCAAATCCGCAAACAGATTTAAAAAAACAAAAATTTGAGCCCAGGCGAGCGGAAGTTCATTTTGGGGGCGTGGAGTACGTATAGGGTACGTATGGGGTACGATCGTACCCCATACGTACCCCATACTGGGTATGAGCGCATAGGATGAAATTTTTACAAGTGACCACTTAAATTAAAATTAAAATTAAATTCAAATCCGCAAACAGATTTAAAAAAACAAAAATTTGAGCCCAGGAGAGCGGAAAATCATTCGGGGGGCGTGGGGGGTACGTGGTGGGTACGAAACGTACCCACCACGTACCCCCCAAGGGGTATGAGCGCATAGGATGAGATTTTTACAAGTGACCACTTAAATTAAAATTAAAATTAAATTCAAATCCGCAAACAGATTTAAAAAAACAAAAATTTGAGCCCAGGCGAGCGGAAGTTCATTTTGGGGGCGTGGAGTACGTATAGGGTACGTATGGGGTACGATCGTACCCCATACGTACCCCATACTGGGTATGAGCGCATAGGATGAAATTTTTACAAGTGACCACTTAAATTAAAATTAAAATTAAATTCAAATCCGCAAACAGATTTAAAAAAACAAAAATTTGAGCCCAGGAGAGCGGAAAATCATTCGGGGGGCGTGGGGGGTACGTGGTGGGTACGAAACGTACCCACTACGTACCCCCCAAGGGGTATGAGCGCATAGGATGAGATTTTTACAAGTGACCACTTAAATTAAAATTAAAATTAAATTCAAATCCGCAAACAGATTTAAAAAAACAAAAATTTGAGCCCAGGAGAGCGGAAAATCATTCGGGGGGCGTGGGGGGTACGTGGTGGGTACGAAACGTACCCAAAACGTACCCACCAAGGGGTATGAGCGCATAGGATGAGATTTTTACAAGTGACCACTTAAATTAAAATTAAAATTAAATTCAAATCCGCAAACAGATTTAAAAAAACAAAAATTTGAGCCCAGGCGAGCGGAAGTTCATTTTGGGGGCGTGGAGTACGTATAGGGTACGTATGGGGTACGATCGTACCCCATACGTACCCCATACTGGGTATGAGCGCATAGGATGAAATTTTTACAAGTGACCACTTAAATTAAAATTAAAATTAAATTCAAATCCGCAAACAGATTTAAAAAAACAAAAATTTGAGCCCAGGAGAGCGGAAAATCATTCGGGGGGCGTGGGGGGTACGTGGTGGGTACGAAACGTACCCACCACGTACCCCCCAAGGGGTATGAGCGCATAGGATGAGATTTTTACAAGTGACCACTTAAATTAAAATTAAAATTAAATTCAAATCCGCAAACAGATTTAAAAAAACAAAAATTTTAGCCCAGGAGAGCGGAAATTCATTCGGGGGGCGTGGGGGGTACGTGGTGGGTACGAAACGTACCCACCACGTACCCCCCAAGGGGTATGAGCGCATAGGATGAGATTTTTACAAATGACCACTTAAATTAAAATTAAAATTAAATTCAAATCCGCAAACAGATTTAAAAAAACAAAAATTTGAGCCCAGGCGAGCGGAAGTTCATTTTGGGGGCGTGGAGTACGTATAGGGTACGTATGGGGTACGATCGTACCCCATACGTACCCCATACTGGGTATGAGCGCATAGGATGAAATTTTTACAAGTGACCACTTAAATTAAAATTAAATTCAAATCCGCAAACAGATTTAAAAAAACAAAAATTTGAGCCCAGGAGAGCGGAAAATCATTCGGGGGGCGTGGGGGGTACGTGGTGGGTACGAAACGTACCCACCACGTACCCCCCAAGGGGTATGAGCGCATAGGATGAGATTTTTACAAGTGACCACTTAAATTAAAATTAAAATTAAATTCAAATCCGCAAACAGATTTAAAAAAACAAAAATTTGAGCCCAGGACAGCGGAAATTCATTCGGGGGGCGTGGGGGGTACGTGGTGGGTACGAAACGTACCCACCACGTACCCCCCAAGGGGTATGAGCGCATAGGCTGAGATTTTTACAAGTGACCACTTAAATTAAAATTAAAATTAAATTCAAATCCGCAAACAGATTTAAAAAAACAAAAATTTGAGCCCAGGAGAGCGGAAAATCATTCGGGGGGCGTGGGGGGTACGTGGTGGGTACGAAACGTACCCACTACGTACCCCCCAAGGGGTATGAGCGCATAGGATGAGATTTTTACAACTGACCACTTAAATTAAAATTAAAATTAAATTCAAATCCGCAAACAGATTTAAAAAAACAAAAATTTGAGCCCAGGAGAGCGGAAAATCATTCGGGGGGCGTGGGGGGTACGTGGTGGGTACGAAACGTACCCAAAACGTACCCACCAAGGGGTATGAGCGCATAGGATGAGATTTTTACAAGTGACCACTTAAATTAAAATTAAAATTAAATTCAAATCCGCAAACAGATTTAAAAAAACAAAAATTTGAGCCCAGGCGAGCGGAAGTTCATTTTGGGGGCGTGGAGTACGTATAGGGTACGTATGGGGTACGATCGTACCCCATACGTACCCCATACTGGGTATGAGCGCATAGGATGAAATTTTTACAAGTGACCACTTAAATTAAAATTAAAATTAAATTCAAATCCGCAAACAGATTTAAAAAAACAAAAATTTGAGCCCAGGAGAGCGGAAAATCATTCGGGGGGCGTGGGGGGTACGTGGTGGGTACGAAACGTACCCACCACGTACCCCCCAAGGGGTATGAGCGCATAGGATGAGATTTTTACAAGTGACCACTTAAATTAAAATTAAAATTAAATTCAAATCCGCAAACAGATTTAAAAAAACAAAAATTTGAGCCCAGGCGAGCGGAAGTTCATTTTGGGGGCGTGGAGTACGTATAGGGTACGTATGGGGTACGATCGTACCCCATACGTACCCCATACTGGGTATGAGCGCATAGGATGAAATTTTTACAAGTGACCACTTAAATTAAAATTAAATTCAAATCCGCAAACAGATTTAAAAAAACAAAAATTTGAGCCCAGGAGAGCGGAAAATCATTCGGGGGGCGTGGGGGGTACGTGGTGGGTACGAAACGTACCCACCACGTACCCCCCAAGGGGTATGAGCGCATAGGATGAGATTTTTAAAAGTGACCACTTAAATTAAAATTAAAATTAAATTCAAATCCACAAACAGATTTAAAAAAACAAAAATTTGAGCCCAGGAGAGCGGAAAATCATTCGGGGGGCGTGGGGGGTACGTGGTGGGTACGAAACGTACCCACCACGTACCCCCCAAGGGGTATGTGCGCATAGGATGAGATTTTTACAAGTGACCACTTAAATTAAAATTAAAATTAAATTCAAATCCGCAAACAGATTTAAAAAAACAAAAATTTGAGCCCAGGAGAGCGGAAAATCATTCGGGGGGCGTGGGGGGTACGTGGTGGGTACGAAACGTACCCACCACGTACCCCCCAAGGGGTATTAGCGCATAGGATGAGATTTTTACAAGTGACCACTTAAATTAAAATTACAATTAAATTCAAATCCGCAAACAGATTTAAAAAAACAAAAATTTGAGCCCAGGAGAGCGGAAAATCATTCGGGGGGCGTGGGGGGTACGTGGTGGGTACGAAACGTACCCACCACGTACCCCCCAAGGGGTATGAGCGCATAGGATGAGATTTTTACAAGTGACCACTTAAATTAAAATTAAAATTAAATTCAAATCCGCAAACAGATTTAAAAAAACAAAAATTTGAGCCCAGGAGAGCGGAAATTCATTCGGGGGGCGTGAAGGGTACGTGGTGGGTACGAAACGTACCCACCACGTACCACCCAAGGGGTATGAGCGCATAGGATGAGATTTTTACAAATGACCACTTAAATTAAAATTAAATTCAAATCCGCAAACAGATTTAAAAAAACAAAAATTTGAGCCCAGGAGAGCGGAAAATCATTCAGGGGGCGTGGGGGGTACGTGGTGGGTACGAAACGTACCCACCACGTACCCCCCAAGGGGTATGTGCGCATAGGATGAGATTTTTACAAGTGACCACTTAAATTAAAATTAAAATTAAATTCAAATCCGCAAACAGATTTAAAAAAACAAAAATTTGAGCCCAGGAGAGCGGAAAATCATTCGGGGGGCGTGGGGGGTACGTGGTGGTCACGAAACGTACCCACCACGTACCCCCCAAGGGGTATTAGCGCATAGGATGAGATTTTTACAAGTGACCACTTAAATTAAAATTACAATTAAATTCAAATCCGCAAACAGATTTAAAAAAACAAAAATTTGAGCCCAGGAGAGCGGAAAATCATTCGGGGGGCGTGGGGGGTACGTGGTGGGTACGAAACGTACCCACCACGTACCCCCCAAGGGGTATGAGCGCATAGGATGAGATTTTTACAAGTGAC
This sequence comes from Beris morrisii, assembly GCA_951812415.1. Taxonomy (NCBI): domain Eukaryota; kingdom Metazoa; phylum Arthropoda; class Insecta; order Diptera; family Stratiomyidae; genus Beris; species Beris morrisii. The sequence continues at coordinate 103,768,129 of OX638310.1, forward strand.
CACTTAAATTAAAATTAAAATTAAATTCAAATCCGCAAACAGATTTAAAAAAACAAAAATTTGAGCCCAGGAGAGCGGAAAATCATTCGGGGGGCGTGGGGGGTACGTGGTGGGTACGAAACGTACCCACTACGTACCCCCCAAGGGGTATGAGCGCATAGGATGAGATTTTTACAAGTGACCACTTAAATTAAAATTAAAATTAAATTCAAATCTGCAAACAGATTTAAAAAAACAAAAATTTGAGCCCAGGCGAGCGGAAGTTCATTTTGGGGGCGTGGAGTACGTATAGGGTACGTATGGGGTACGATCGTACCCCATACGTACCCCATACTGGGTATGAGCGCATAGGATGAAATTTTTACAAGTGACCACTTAAATTAAAATTAAAATTAAATTCAAATCCGCAAACAGATTTAAAAAAACAAAAATTTGAGCCCAGGAGAGCGGAAAATCATTCGGGGGGCGTGGGGGGTACGTGGTGGGTACGAAACGTACCCACTACGTACCCCCCAAGGGGTATGAGCGCATAGGATGAGATTTTTACAAGTGACCACTTAAATTAAAATTAAAATTAAATTCAAATCCGCAAACAGATTTAAAAAAACAAAAATTTGAGCCCAGGAGAGCGGAAAATCATTCGGGGGGCGTGGGGGGTACGTGGTGGGTACGAAACGTACCTAAAACGTACCCACCAAGGGGTATGAGCGCATAGGATGAGATTTTTACAAGTGACCACTTAAATTAAAATTAAAATTAAATTCAAATCCGCAAACAGATTTAAAAAAACAAAAATTTGAGCCCAGGCGAGCGGAAGTTCATTTTGGGGGCGTGGAGTACGTATAGGGTACGTATGGGGTACGATCGTACCCCATACGTACCCCATACTGGGTATGAGCGCATAGGATGAAATTTTTACAAGTGACCACTTAAATTAAAATTAAAATTAAATTCAAATCCGCAAACAGATTTAAAAAAACAAAAATTTGAGCCCAGGAGAGCGGAAAATCATTCGGGGGGCGTGGGGGGTACGTGGTGGGTACGAAACGTACCCACCACGTACCCCCCAAGGGGTATGAGCGCATAGGATGAGATTTTTACAAGTGACCACTTAAATTAAAATTAAAATTAAATTCAAATCCGCAAACAGATTTAAAAAAACAAAAATTTGAGCCCAGGAGAGCGGAAATTCATTCGGGGGGCGTGGGGGGTACGTAGTGGGTACGAAACGTACCCACCACGTACCCCCCAAGGGGTATGAGCGCATAGGATGAGATTTTTACAAATGACCACTTAAATTAAAATTAAAATTAAATTCAAATCCGCAAACAGATTTAAAAAAACAAAAATTTGAGCCCAGGCGAGCGGAAGTTCATTTTGGGGGCGTGGAGTACGTATAGGGTACGTATGGGGTACGATCGTACCCCATACGTACCCCATACTGGGTATGAGCGCATAGGATGAAATTTTTACAAGTGACCACTTAAATTAAAATTAAATTCAAATCCGCAAACAGATTTAAAAAAACAAAAATTTGAGCCCAGGAGAGCGGAAAATCATTCGGGGGGCGTGGGGGGTACGTGGTGGGTACGAAACGTACCCACCACGTACCCCCCAAGGGGTATGAGCGCATAGGATGAGATTTTTACAAGTGACCACTTAAATTAAAATTAAAATTAAATTCAAATCCGCAAACAGATTTAAAAAAACAAAAATTTGAGCCCAGGAGAGCGGAAATTCATTCGGGGGGCGTGGGGGGTACGTGGTGGGTACGAAACGTACCCACCACGTACCCCCCAAGGGGTATGAGCGCATAGGCTGAGATTTTTACAAGTGACTCACCACTTAAATTAAAATTAAAATTAAATTCAAATCCGCAAACAGATTTAAAAAAACAAAAATTTGAGCCCAGGCGAGCGGAAGTTCATTTTGGGGGCGTGGAGTACGTATAGGGTACGTATGGGGTACGATCGTACCCCATACGTACCCCATACTGGGTATGAGCGCATAGGATGAGATTTTTACAAGTGACCACTTAAATTAAAATTAAAATTAAATTCAAATCCGCAAACAGATTTAAAAAAACAAAAATTTGAGCCCAGGAGAGCGGAAATTCATTCGGGGGGCGTGGGGGTACGTGGTGGGTACGAAACGTACCCACCACGTACCCCCCAAGGGGTATGAGCGCATAGGCTGAGATTTTTACAAGTGACTCACCACTTAAATTAAAATTAAAATTAAATTCAAATCCGCAAACAGATTTAAAAAAACAAAAATTTGAGCCCAGGAGAGCGGAAATTCATTCGGGGGGCGTGGGGGGTACGTGGTGGGTACGAAACGTACCCACCACGTACCCCCCAAGGGGTATGAGCGCATAGGATGAGATTTTTACAAGTGACCACTTAAATTAAAATTAAAATTAAATTCAAATCCGCAAACAGATTTAAAAAAACAAAAATTTGAGCCCAGGAGAGCGGAAAATCATTCGGGGGGCGTGGGGGGTGCGTGGTGGGTACGAAACGTACCCACCACGTACCCCCCAAGGGGTATGAGCGCATAGGATGAGATTTTTACAAGTGACCACTTAAATTAAAATTAAAATTAAATTCAAATCCGCAAACAGATTTAAAAAAAAAAAATTTGAGCCCAGGAGAGCGGAAATTCATTCGGGGGGCGTGGGGGGTACGTGGTGGGTACGAAACGTACCCACCACGTACCCCCCAAGGGGTATGAGCGCATAGGATGAGATTTTTACAAGTGACCACTTAAATTAAAATTAAAATTAAATTCAAATCCGCAAACAGATTTAAAAAAACAAAAATTTTAGCCCAGGAGAGCGGAAATTCATTCGGGGGGCGTGGGGGGTACGTGGTGGGTACGAAACGTACCCACCACGTACCCCCCAAGGGGTATGAGCGCATAGGATGAGATTTTTACAAATGACCACTTAAATTAAAATTAAAATTAAATTCAAATCCGCAAACAGATTTAAAAAAACAAAAATTTGAGCCCAGGCGAGCGGAAGTTCATTTTGGGGGCGTGGAGTACGTATAGGGTACGTATGGGGTACGATCGTACCCCATACGTACCCCATACTGGGTATGAGCGCATAGGATGAAATTTTTACAAGTGACCACTTAAATTAAAATTAAATTCAAATCCGCAAACAGATTTAAAAAAACAAAAATTTGAGCCCAGGAGAGCGGAAAATCATTCGGGGGGCGTGGGGGGTACGTGGTGGGTACGAAACGTACCCACCACGTACCCCCCAAGGGGTATGAGCGCATAGGATGAGATTTTTACAAGTGACCACTTAAATTAAAATTAAAATTAAATTCAAATCCGCAAACAGATTTAAAAAAACAAAAATTTGAGCCCAGGAGAGCGGAAATTCATTCGGGGGGCGTGGGGGGTACGTGGTGGGTACGAAACGTACCCACCACGTACCCCCCAAGGGGTATGAGCGCATAGGCTGAGATTTTTACAAGTGACCACTTAAATTAAAATTAAAATTAAATTCAAATCCGCAAACAGATTTAAAAAAACAAAAATTTGAGCCCAGGAGAGCGGAAAATCATTCGGGGGGCGTGGGGGGTACGTGGTGGGTACGAAACGTACCCACTACGTACCCCCCAAGGGGTATGAGCGCATAGGATGAGATTTTTACAAGTGACCACTTAAATTAAAATTAAAATTAAATTCAAATCCGCAAACAGATTTAAAAAAACAAAAATTTGAGCCCAGGAGAGCGGAAAATCATTCGGGGGGCGTGGGGGGTACGTGGTGGGTACGAAACGTACCCAAAACGTACCCACCAAGGGGTATGAGCGCATAGGATGAGATTTTTACAAGTGACCACTTAAATTAAAATTAAAATTAAATTCAAATCCGCAAACAGATTTAAAAAAACAAAAATTTGAGCCCAGGCGAGCGGAAGTTCATTTTGGGGGCGTGGAGTACGTATAGGGTACGTATGGGGTACGATCGTACCCCATACGTACCCCATACTGGGTATGAGCGCATAGGATGAGATTTTTACAAGTGACCACTTAAATTAAAATTAAAATTAAATTCAAATCCGCAAACAGATTTAAAAAAACAAAAATTTGAGCCCAGGAGAGCGGAAATTCATTCGGGGGGCGTGGGGGGTACGTAGTGGGTACGAAACGTACCCACCACGTACCCCCCAAGGGGTATGAGCGCATAGGATGAGATTTTTACAAGTGACCACTTAAATTAAAATTAAAATTAAATTCAAATCCGCAAACAGATTTAAAAAAACAAAAATTTGAGCCCAGGAGAGCGGAAATTCATTCGGGGGGCGTGGGGGGTACGTAGTGGGTACGAAACGTACCCACCACGTACCTCCCAAGGGGTATGAGCGCATAGGATGAGATTTTTACAAATGACCACTTAAATTAAAATTAAAATTAAATTCAAATCCGCAAACAGATTTAAAAAAACAAAAATTTGAGCCCAGGCGAGCGGAAGTTCATTTTGGGGGCGTGGAGTACGTATAGGGTACGTATGGGGTACGATCGTACCCCATACGTACCCCATACTGGGTATGAGCGCATAGGATGAAATTTTTACAAGTGACCACTTAAATTAAAATTAAATTCAAATCCGCAAACAGATTTAAAAAAACAAAAATTTGAGCCCAGGAGAGCGGAAAATCATTCGGGGGGCGTGGGGGGTACGTGGTGGGTACGAAACGTACCCACCACGTACCCCCCAAGGGGTATGAGCGCATAGGATGAGATTTTTACAAGTGACCACTTAAATTAAAATTAAAATTAAATTCAAATCCGCAAACAGATTTAAAAAAACAAAAATTTGAGCCCAGGAGAGCGGAAATTCATTCGGGGGGCGTGGGGGGTACGTGGTGGGTACGAAACGTACCCACCACGTACCCCCCAAGGGGTATGAGCGCATAGGCTGAGATTTTTACAAGTGACTCACCACTTAAATTAAAATTAAAATTAAATTCAAATCCGCAAACAGATTTAAAAAAACAAAAATTTGAGCCCAGGCGAGCGGAAGTTCATTTTGGGGGCGTGGAGTACGTATAGGGTACGTATGGGGTACGATCGTACCCCATACGTACCCCATACTGGGTATGAGCGCATAGGATGAGATTTTTACAAGTGACCACTTAAATTAAAATTAAAATTAAATTCAAATCCGCAAACAGATTTAAAAAAACAAAAATTTGAGCCCAGGAGAGCGGAAATTCATTCGGGGGGCGTGGGGGGTACGTGGTGGGTACGAAACGTACCCACCACGTACCCCCCAAGGGGTATGAGCGCATAGGATGAGATTTTTACAAGTGACCACTTAAATTAAAATTAAAATTAAATTCAAATCCGCAAACAGATTTAAAAAAACAAAAATTTGAGCCCAGGAGAGCGGAAAATCATTCGGGGGGCGTGGGGGGTGCGTGGTGGGTACGAAACGTACCCACCACGTACCCCCCAAGGGGTATGAGCGCATAGGATGAGATTTTTACAAGTGACCACTTAAATTAAAATTAAAATTAAATTCAAATCCGCAAACAGATTTAAAAAAAAAAAATTTGAGCCCAGGAGAGCGGAAAATCATTCGGGGGGCGTGGGGGGTGCGTGGTGGGTACGAAACGTACCCACCACGTACCCCCCAAGGGGTATGAGCGCATAGGATGAGATTTTTACAAGTGACCACTTAAATTAAAATTAAAATTAAATTCAAATCCGCAAACAGATTTAAAAAAAAAAAATTTGAGCCCAGGAGAGCGGAAATTCATTCGGGGGGCGTGGGGGGTACGTGGTGGGTACGAAACGTACCCACCACGTACCCCCCAAGGGGTATGAGCGCATAGGATGAGATTTTTACAAGTGACCACTTAAATTAAAATTAAAATTAAATTCAAATCCGCAAACAGATTTAAAAAAACAAAAATTTTAGCCCAGGAGAGCGGAAATTCATTCGGGGGGCGTGGGGGGTACGTGGTGGGTACGAAACGTACCCACCACGTACCCCCCAAGGGGTATGAGCGCATAGGATGAGATTTTTACAAATGACCACTTAAATTAAAATTAAAATTAAATTCAAATCCGCAAACAGATTTAAAAAAACAAAAATTTGAGCCCAGGCGAGCGGAAGTTCATTTTGGGGGCGTGGAGTACGTATAGGGTACGTATGGGGTACGATCGTACCCCATACGTACCCCATACTGGGTATGAGCGCATAGGATGAAATTTTTACAAGTGACCACTTAAATTAAAATTAAAATTAAATTCAAATCCGCAAACAGATTTAAAAAAACAAAAATTTTAGCCCAGGAGAGCGGAAATTCATTCGGGGGGCGTGGGGGGTACGTGGTGGGTACGAAACGTACCCACCACGTACCCCCCAAGGGGTATGAGCGCATAGGCTGAGATTTTTACAAGTGACTCACCACTTAAATTAAAATTAAAATTAAATTCAAATCCGCAAACAGATTTAAAAAAACAAAAATTTGAGCCCAGGAGAGCGGAAATTCATTCGGGGGGCGTGGGGGGTACGTGGTGGGTACGAAACGTACCCACCACGTACCCCCCAAGGGGTATGAGCGCATAGGATGAGATTTTTACAAGTGACCACTTAAATTAAAATTAAAATTAAATTCAAATCCGCAAACAGATTTAAAAAAACAAAAATTTGAGCCCAGGAGAGCGGAAAATCATTCGGGGGGCGAAACGAAACGTACCCACCACGTACCCCCCAAGGGGTATGAGCGCATAGGATGAGATTTTTACAAGTGACCACTTAAATTAAAATTAAAATTAAATTCAAATCCGCAAACAGATTTAAAAAAACAAAAATTTTAGCCCAGGAGAGCGGAAATTCATTCGGGGGGCGTGGGGGGTACGTGGTGGGTACGAAACGTACCCACCACGTACCCCCCAAGGGGTATGAGCGCATAGGATGAGATTTTTACAAGTGACCACTTAAATTAAAATTAAAATTAAATTCAAATCCGCAAACAGATTTAAAAAAACAAAAATTTTAGCCCAGGAGAGCGGAAATTCATTCGGGGGGCGTGGGGGGTACGTGGTGGGTACGAAACGTACCCACCACGTACCACCCAAGGGGTATGAGCGCATAGGATGAGATTTTTACAAATGACCACTTAAATTAAAATTAAAATTAAATTCAAATCCGCAAACAGATTTAAAAAAACAAAAATTTGAGCCCAGGCGAGCGGAAGTTCATTTTGGGGGCGTGGAGTACGTATAGGGTACGTATGGGGTACGATCGTACCCCATACGTACCCCATACTGGGTATGAGCGCATAGGATGAAATTTTTACAAGTGACCACTTAAATTAAAATTAAATTCAAATCCGCAAACAGATTTAAAAAAACAAAAATTTGAGCCCAGGAGAGCGGAAAATCATTCGGGGGGCGTGGGGGGTACGTGGTGGGTACGAAACGTACCCACCACGTACCCCCCAAGGGGTATGAGCGCATAGGATGAGATTTTTACAAGTGACCACTTAAATTAAAATTAAAATTAAATTCAAATCCGCAAACAGATTTAAAAAAACAAAAATTTGAGCCCAGGAGAGCGGAAATTCATTCGGGGGGCGTGGGGGGTACGTGGTGGGTACGAAACGTACCCACCACGTACCCCCCAAGGGGTATGAGCGCATAGGCTGAGATTTTTACAAGTGACCACTTAAATTAAAATTAAAATTAAATTCAAATCCGCAAACAGATTTAAAAAAACAAAAATTTTAGCCCAGGAGAGCGGAAATTCATTCGGGGGGCGTGGGGGGTACGTGGTGGGTACGAAACGTACCCACCACGTACCCCCCAAGGGGTATGAGCGCATAGGATGAGATTTTTACAAATGACCACTTAAATTAAAATTAAAATTAAATTCAAATCCGCAAACAGATTTAAAAAAACAAAAATTTGAGCCCAGGCGAGCGGAAGTTCATTTTGGGGGCGTGGAGTACGTATAGGGTACGTATGGGGTACGATCGTACCCCATACGTACCCCATACTGGGTATGAGCGCATAGGATGAAATTTTTACAAGTGACCACTTAAATTAAAATTAAAATTAAATTCAAATCCGCAAACAGATTTAAAAAAACAAAAATTTGAGCCCAGGAGAGCGGAAAATCATTCGAGGGGCGTGGGGGGTACGTGGTGGGTACGAAACGTACCCACCACGTACCCCCCAAGGGGTATGAGCGCATAGGATGAGATTTTTACAAGTGACCACTTAAATTAAAATTAAAATTAAATTCAAATCCGCAAACAGATTTAAAAAAACAAAAATTTGAGCCCAGGAGAGCGGAAATTCATTCGGGGGGCGTGGGGGGTACGTGGTGGGTACGAAACGTACCCACCACGTACCCCCCAAGGGGTATGAGCGCATAGGCTGAGATTTTTACAAGTGACCACTTAAATTAAAATTAAAATTAAATTCAAATCCGCAAACAGATTTAAAAAAACAAAAATTTGAGCCCAGGAGAGCGGAAAATCATTCGGGGGGCGTGGGGGGTACGTGGTGGGTACGAAACGTACCCACTACGTACCCCCCAAGGGGTATGAGCGCATAGGATGAGATTTTTACAAGTGACCACTTAAATTAAAATTAAAATTAAATTCAAATCCGCAAACAGATTTAAAAAAACAAAAATTTGAGCCCAGGAGAGCGGAAAATCATTCGGGGGGCGTGGGGGGTACGTGGTGGGTACGAAACGTACCCAAAACGTACCCACCAAGGGGTATGAGCGCATAGGATGAGATTTTTACAAGTGACCACTTAAATTAAAATTAAAATTAAATTCAAATCCGCAAACAGATTTAAAAAAAAAAAATTTGAGCCAGGAGAGCGGAAAATCATTCGGGGGGCGTGGGGGGTGCGTGGTGGGTACGAAACGTACCCACCACGTACCCCCCAAGGGGTATGAGCGCATAGGATGAGATTTTTACAAATGACCACTTAAATTAAAATTAAAATTAAATTCAAATCCGCAAACAGATTTAAAAAAACAAAAATTTGAGCCCAGGCGAGCGGAAGTTCATTTTGGGGGCGTGGAGTACGTATAGGGTACGTATGGGGTACGATCGTACCCCATACGTACCCCATACTGGGTATGAGCGCATAGGATGAAATTTTTACAAGTGACCACTTAAATTAAAATTAAAATTAAATTCAAATCCGCAAACAGATTTAAAAAAACAAAAATTTTAGCCCAGGAGAGCGGAAATTCATTCGGGGGGCGTGGGGGGTACGTGGTGGGTACGAAACGTACCCACCACGTACCCCCCAAGGGGTATGAGCGCATAGGCTGAGATTTTTACAAGTGACTCACCACTTAAATTAAAATTAAAATTAAATTCAAATCCGCAAACAGATTTAAAAAAACAAAAATTTGAGCCCAGGAGAGCGGAAATTCATTCGGGGGGCGTGGGGGGTACGTGGTGGGTACGAAACGTACCCACCACGTACCCCCCAAGGGGTATGAGCGCATAGGATGAGATTTTTACAAGTGACCACTTAAATTAAAATTAAAATTAAATTCAAATCCGCAAACAGATTTAAAAAAACAAAAATTTGAGCCCAGGAGAGCGGAAAATCATTCGGGGGGCGAAACGAAACGTACCCACCACGTACCCCCCAAGGGGTATGAGCGCATAGGATGAGATTTTTACAAGTGACCACTTAAATTAAAATTAAAATTAAATTCAAATCCGCAAACAGATTTAAAAAAAAAAAATTTGAGCCCAGGAGAGCGGAAATTCATTCGGGGGGCGTGGGGGGTACGTGGTGGGTACGAAACGTACCCACCACGTACCCCCCAAGGGGTATGAGCGCATAGGATGAGATTTTTACAAGTGACCACTTAAATTAAAATTAAAATTAAATTCAAATCCGCAAACAGATTTAAAAAAACAAAAATTTTAGCCCAGGAGAGCGGAAATTCATTCGGGGGGCGTGGGGGGTACGTGGTGGGTACGAAACGTACCCACCACGTACCACCCAAGGGGTATGAGCGCATAGGATGAGATTTTTACAAATGACCACTTAAATTAAAATTAAAATTAAATTCAAATCCGCAAACAGATTTAAAAAAACAAAAATTTGAGCCCAGGCGAGCGGAAGTTCATTTTGGGGGCGTGGAGTACGTATAGGGTACGTATGGGGTACGATCGTACCCCATACGTACCCCATACTGGGTATGAGCGCATAGGATGAAATTTTTACAAGTGACCACTTAAATTAAAATTAAATTCAAATCCGCAAACAGATTTAAAAAAACAAAAATTTGAGCCCAGGAGAGCGGAAAATCATTCGGGGGGCGTGGGGGGTACGTGGTGGGTACGAAACGTACCCACCACGTACCCCCCAAGGGGTATGAGCGCATAGGATGAGATTTTTACAAGTGACCACTTAAATTAAAATTAAAATTAAATTCAAATCCGCAAACAGATTTAAAAAAACAAAAATTTGAGCCCAGGAGAGCGGAAATTCATTCGGGGGGCGTGGGGGGTACGTGGTGGGTACGAAACGTACCCACCACGTACCCCCCAAGGGGTATGAGCGCATAGGCTGAGATTTTTACAAGTGACCACTTAAATTAAAATTAAAATTAAATTCAAATCCGCAAACAGATTTAAAAAAACAAAAATTTTAGCCCAGGAGAGCGGAAATTCATTCGGGGGGCGTGGGGGGTACGTGGTGGGTACGAAACGTACCCACCACGTACCCCCCAAGGGGTATGAGCGCATAGGATGAGATTTTTACAAATGACCACTTAAATTAAAATTAAAATTAAATTCAAATCCGCAAACAGATTTAAAAAAACAAAAATTTGAGCCCAGGCGAGCGGAAGTTCATTTTGGGGGCGTGGAGTACGTATAGGGTACGTATGGGGTACGATCGTACCCCATACGTACCCCATACTGGGTATGAGCGCATAGGATGAAATTTTTACAAGTGACCACTTAAATTAAAATTAAATTCAAATCCGCAAACAGATTTAAAAAAACAAAAATTTGAGCCCAGGAGAGCGGAAAATCATTCGGGGGGCGTGGGGGGTACGTGGTGGGTACGAAACGTACCCACCACGTACCCCCCAAGGGGTATGAGCGCATAGGATGAGATTTTTACAAGTGACCACTTAAATTAAAATTAAAATTAAATTCAAATCCGCAAACAGATTTAAAAAAACAAAAATTTGAGCCCAGGAGAGCGGAAATTCATTCGGGGGGCGTGGGGGGTACGTGGTGGGTACGAAACGTACCCACCACGTACCCCCCAAGGGGTATGAGCGCATAGGCTGAGATTTTTACAAGTGACCACTTAAATTAAAATTAAAATTAAATTCAAATCCGCAAACAGATTTAAAAAAACAAAAATTTGAGCCCAGGAGAGCGGAAAATCATTCGGGGGGCGTGGGGGGTACGTGGTGGGTACGAAACGTACCCACTACGTACCCCCCAAGGGGTATGAGCGCATAGGATGAGATTTTTACAAGTGACCACTTAAATTAAAATTAAAATTAAATTCAAATCCGCAAACAGATTTAAAAAAACAAAAATTTGAGCCCAGGAGAGCGGAAAATCATTCGGGGGGCGTGGGGGGTACGTGGTGGGTACGAAACGTACCCAAAACGTACCCACCAAGGGGTATGAGCGCATAGGATGAGATTTTTACAAGTGACCACTTAAATTAAAATTAAAATTAAATTCAAATCCGCAAACAGATTTAAAAAAACAAAAATTTGAGCCCAGGCGAGCGGAAGTTCATTTTGGGGGCGTGGAGTACGTATAGGGTACGTATGGGGTACGATCGTACCCCATACGTACCCCATACTGGGTATGAGCGCATAGGATGAGATTTTTACAAGTGACCACTTAAATTAAAATTAAAATTAAATTCAAATCCGCAAACAGATTTAAAAAAACAAAAATTTGAGCCCAGGAGAGCGGAAATTCATTCGGGGGGCGTGGGGGGTACGTAGTGGGTACGAAACGTACCCACCACGTACCCCCCAAGGGGTATGAGCGCATAGGATGAGATTTTTACAAGTGACCACTTAAATTAAAATTAAAATTAAATTCAAATCTGCAAACAGATTTAAAAAAACAAAAATTTGAGCCCAGGAGAGCGGAAATTCATTCGGGGGGCGTGGGGGGTACGTAGTGGGTACGAAACGTACCCACCACGTACCTCCCAAGGGGTATGAGCGCATAGGATGAGATTTTTACAAATGACCACTTAAATTAAAATTAAAATTAAATTCAAATCCGCAAACAGATTTAAAAAAACAAAAATTTGAGCCCAGGCGGGCGGAAGTTCATTTTGGGGGCGTGGAGTACGTATAGGGTACGTATGGGGTACGATCGTACCCCATACGTACCCCATACTGGGTATGAGCGCATAGGATGAAATTTTTACAAGTGACCACTTAAATTAAAATTAAATTCAAATCCGCAAACAGATTTAAAAAAACAAAAATTTGAGCCCAGGAGAGCGGAAAATCATTCGGGGGGCGTGGGGGGTACGTGGTGGGTACGAAACGTACCCACCACGTACCCCCCAAGGGGTATGAGCGCATAGGATGAGATTTTTACAAGTGACCACTTAAATTAAAATTAAAATTAAATTCAAATCCGCAAACAGATTTAAAAAAACAAAAATTTGAGCCCAGGAGAGCGGAAATTCATTCGGGGGGCGTGGGGGGTACGTGGTGGGTACGAAACGTACCCACCACGTACCCCCCAAGGGGTATGAGCGCATAGGCTGAGATTTTTACAAGTGACTCACCACTTAAATTAAAATTAAAATTAAATTCAAATCCGCAAACAGATTTAAAAAAACAAAAATTTGAGCCCAGGCGAGCGGAAGTTCATTTTGGGGGCGTGGAGTACGTATAGGGTACGTATGGGGTACGATCGTACCCCATACGTACCCCATACTGGGTATGAGCGCATAGGATGAGATTTTTACAAGTGACCACTTAAATTAAAATTAAAATTAAATTCAAATCCGCAAACAGATTTAAAAAAACAAAAATTTGAGCCCAGGAGAGCGGAAATTCATTCGGGGGGCGTGGGGGGTACGTGGTGGGTACGAAACGTACCCACCACGTACCCCCCAAGGGGTATGAGCGCATAGGATGAGATTTTTACAAGTGACCACTTAAATTAAAATTAAAATTAAATTCAAATCCGCAAACAGATTTAAAAAAACAAAAATTTGAGCCCAGGAGAGCGGAAAATCATTCGGGGGGCGTGGGGGGTGCGTGGTGGGTACGAAACGTACCCACCACGTACCCCCCAAGGGGTATGAGCGCATAGGATGAGATTTTTACAAGTGACCACTTAAATTAAAATTAAAATTAAATTCAAATCCGCAAACAGATTTAAAAAAAAAAAATTTGAGCCCGGGAGAGCGGAAAATCATTCGGGGGGCGTGGGGGGTGCGTGGTGGGTACGAAACGTACCCACCACGTACCCCCCAAGGGGTATGAGCGCATAGGATGAGATTTTTACAAGTGACCACTTAAATTAAAATTAAAATTAAATTCAAATCCGCAAACAGATTTAAAAAAAAAAAATTTGAGCCCAGGAGAGCGGAAATTCATTCGGGGGGCGTGGGGGGTACGTGGTGGGTACGAAACGTACCCACCACGTACCCCCCAAGGGGTATGAGCGCATAGGATGAGATTTTTACAAGTGACCACTTAAATTAAAATTAAAATTAAATTCAAATCCGCAAACAGATTTAAAAAAACAAAAATTTTAGCCCAGGAGAGCGGAAATTCATTCGGGGGGCGTGGGGGGTACGTGGTGGGTACGAAACGTACCCACCACGTACCCCCCAAGGGGTATGAGCGCATAGGATGAGATTTTTACAAATGACCACTTAAATTAAAATTAAAATTAAATTCAAATCCGCAAACAGATTTAAAAAAACAAAAATTTGAGCCCAGGCGAGCGGAAGTTCATTTTGGGGGCGTGGAGTACGTATAGGGTACGTATGGGGTACGATCGTACCCCATACGTACCCCATACTGGGTATGAGCGCATAGGATGAAATTTTTACAAGTGACCACTTAAATTAAAATTAAAATTAAATTCAAATCCGCAAACAGATTTAAAAAAACAAAAATTTTAGCCCAGGAGAGCGGAAATTCATTCGGGGGGCGTGGGGGGTACGTGGTGGGTACGAAACGTACCCACCACGTACCCCCCAAGGGGTATGAGCGCATAGGCTGAGATTTTTACAAGTGACTCACCACTTAAATTAAAATTAAAATTAAATTCAAATCCGCAAACAGATTTAAAAAAACAAAAATTTGAGCCCAGGAGAGCGGAAATTCATTCGGGGGGCGTGGGGGGTACGTGGTGGGTACGAAACGTACCCACCACGTACCCCCCAAGGGGTATGAGCGCATAGGATGAGATTTTTACAAGTGACCACTTAAATTAAAATTAAAATTAAATTCAAATCCGCAAACAGATTTAAAAAAACAAAAATTTGAGCCCAGGAGAGCGGAAAATCATTCGGGGGGCGAAACGAAACGTACCCACAACGTACCCCCCAAGGGGTATGAGCGCATAGGATGAGATTTTTACAAGTGACCACTTAAATTAAAATTAAAATTAAATTCAAATCCGCAAACAGATTTAAAAAAAAAAAATTTGAGCCCAGGAGAGCGGAAATTCATTCGGGGGGCGTGGGGGGTACGTGGTGGGTACGAAACGTACCCACCACGTACCCCCCAAGGGGTATGAGCGCATAGGATGAGATTTTTACAAGTGACCACTTAAATTAAAATTAAAATTAAATTCAAATCCGCAAACAGATTTAAAAAAACAAAAATTTTAGCCCAGGAGAGCGGAAATTCATTCGGGGGGCGTGGGGGGTACGTGGTGGGTACGAAACGTACCCACCACGTACCACCCAAGGGGTATGAGCGCATAGGATGAGATTTTTACAAATGACCACTTAAATTAAAATTAAAATTAAATTCAAATCCGCAAACAGATTTAAAAAAACAAAAATTTGAGCCCAGGCGAGCGGAAGTTCATTTTGGGGGCGTGGAGTACGTATAGGGTACGTATGGGGTACGATCGTACCCCATACGTACCCCATACTGGGTATGAGCGCATAGGATGAAATTTTTACAAGTGACCACTTAAATTAAAATTAAATTCAAATCCGCAAACAGATTTAAAAAAACAAAAATTTGAGCCCAGGAGAGCGGAAAATCATTCGGGGGGCGTGGGGGGTACGTGGTGGGTACGAAACGTACCCACCACGTACCCCCCAAGGGGTATGAGCGCATAGGATGAGATTTTTACAAGTGACCACTTAAATTAAAATTAAAATTAAATTCAAATCCGCAAACAGATTTAAAAAAACAAAAATTTGAGCCCAGGAGAGCGGAAATTCATTCGGGGGGCGTGGGGGGTACGTGGTGGGTACGAAACGTACCCACCACGTACCCCCCAAGGGGTATGAGCGCATAGGCTGAGATTTTTACAAGTGACCACTTAAATTAAAATTAAAATTAAATTCAAATCCGCAAACAGATTTAAAAAAACAAAAATTTGAGCCCAGGAGAGCGGAAAATCATTCGGGGGGCGTGGGGGGTACGTGGTGGGTACGAAACGTACCCACTACGTACCCCCCAAGGGGTATGAGCGCATAGGATGAGATTTTTACAAGTGACCACTTAAATTAAAATTAAAATTAAATTCAAATCCGCAAACAGATTTAAAAAAACAAAAATTTGAGCCCAGGAGAGCGGAAAATCATTCGGGGGGCGTGGGGGGTACGTGGTGGGTACGAAACGTACCCAAAACGTACCCACCAAGGGGTATGAGCGCATAGGATGAGATTTTTACAAGTGACCACTTAAATTAAAATTAAAATTAAATTCAAATCCGCAAACAGATTTAAAAAAACAAAAATTTGAGCCCAGGCGAGCGGAAGTTCATTTTGGGGGCGTGGAGTACGTATAGGGTACGTATGGGGTACGATCGTACCCCATACGTACCCCATACTGGGTATGAGCGCATAGGATGAAATTTTTACAAGTGACCACTTAAATTAAAATTAAAATTAAATTCAAATCCGCAAACAGATTTAAAAAAACAAAAATTTGAGCCCAGGAGAGCGGAAAATCATTCGGGGGGCGTGGGGGGTACGTGGTGGGTACGAAACGTACCCACCACGTACCCCCCAAGGGGTATGAGCGCATAGGATGAGATTTTTACAAGTGACCACTTAAATTAAAATTAAAATTAAATTCAAATCCGCAAACAGATTTAAAAAAACAAAAATTTGAGCTCAGGCGAGCGGAAGTTCATTTTGGGGGCGTGGAGTACGTATAGGGTACGTATGGGGTACGATCGTACCCCATACGTACCCCATACTGGGTATGAGCGCATAGGATGAAATTTTTACAAGTGACCACTTAAATTAAAATTAAATTCAAATCCGCAAACAGATTTAAAAAAACAAAAATTTGAGCCCAGGAGAGCGGAAAATCATTCGGGGGGCGTGGGGGGTACGTGGTGGGTACGAAACGTACCCACCACGTACCCCCCAAGGGGTATGAGCGCATAGGATGAGATTTTTACAAGTGACCACTTAAATTAAAATTAAAATTAAATTCAAATCCACAAACAGATTTAAAAAAACAAAAATTTGAGCCCAGGAGAGCGGAAAATCATTCGGGGGGCGTGGGGGGTACGTGGTGGGTACGAAACGTACCCACCACGTACCCCCCAAGGGGTATGTGCGCATAGGATGAGATTTTTACAAGTGACCACTTAAATTAAAATTAAAATTAAATTCAAATCCGCAAACAGATTTAAAAAAACAAAAATTTGAGCCCAGGAGAGCGGAAAATCATTCGGGGGGCGTGGGGGGTACGTGGTGGGTACGAAACGTACCCACCACGTACCCCCCAAGGGGTATTAGCGCATAGGATGAGATTTTTACAAGTGACCACTTAAATTAAAATTACAATTAAATTCAAATCCGCAAACAGATTTAAAAAAACAAAAATTTGAGCCCAGGAGAGCGGAAAATCATTCGGGGGGCGTGGGGGGTACGTGGTGGGTACGAAACGTACCCACCACGTACCCCCCAAGGGGTATGAGCGCATAGGATGAGATTTTTACAAGTGACCACTTAAATTAAAATTAAAATTAAATTCAAATCCGCTAACAGATTTAAAAAAACAAAAATTTGAGCCCAGGAGAGCGGAAAATCATTCGGGGGGCGTGGGGGGTACGTGGTGGGTACGAAACGTACCCACCACGTACCCCCCAAGGGGTATTAGCGCATAGGATGAGATTTTTACAAGTGACCACTTAAATTAAAATTACAATTAAATTCAAATCCGCAAACAGATTTAAAAAAACAAAAATTTGAGCCCAGGAGAGCGAAAAATCATTCGGGGGGCGTGGGGGGTACGTGGTGGGTACGAAACGTACCCACCACGTACCCCCCAAGGGGTATGAGCGCATAGGATGAGATTTTTACAAGTGACCACTTAAATTAAAATTAAAATTAAATTCAAATCCGCAAACAGATTTAAAAAAACAAAAATTTGAGCCCAGGAGAGCGGAAAATCATTCGGGGGGCGTGGGGGGTACGTGGTGGGTACGAAACGTACCCACTACGTACCCCCCAAGGGGTATGAGCGCATAGGATGAGATTTTTACAAGTGACCACTTAAATTAAAATTAAAATTAAATTCAAATCCGCAAACAGATTTAAAAAAACAAAAATTTGAGCCCAGGCGAGCGGAAGTTCATTTTGGGGGCGTGGAGTACGTATAGGGTACGTAAGGGGTACGATCGTACCCCATACGTACCCCATACTGGGTATGAGCGCATAGGATGAAATTTTTACAAGTGACCACTTAAATTAAAATTAAAATTAAATTCAAATCCGCAAACAGATTTAAAAAAACAAAAATTTGAGCCCAGGAGAGCGGAAAATCATTCGGGGGGCGTGGGGGGTACGTGGTGGGTACGAAACGTACCCACTACGTACCCCCCAAGGGGTATGAGCGCATAGGATGAGATTTTTACAAGTGACCACTTAAATTAAAATTAAAATTAAATTCAAATCCGCAAACAGATTTAAAAAAACAAAAATTTGAGCCCAGGAGAGCGGAAAATCATTCGGGGGGCGTGGGGGGTACGTGGTGGGTACGAAACGTACCCAAAACGTACCCACCAAGGGGTATGAGCGCATAGGATGAGATTTTTACAAGTGACCACTTAAATTAAAATTAAAATTAAATTCAAATCCGCAAACAGATTTAAAAAAACAAAAATTTGAGCCCAGGCGAGCGGAAGTTCATTTTGGGGGCGTGGAGTACGTATAGGGTACGTAAGGGGTAAGATCGTACCCCATACGTACCCCATACTGGGTATGAGCGCATAGGATGAAATTTTTACAAGTGACCACTTAAATTAAAATTAAAATTAAATTCAAATCCGCAAACAGATTTAAAAAAACAAAAATTTGAGCCCAGGAGAGCGGAAAATCATTCGGGGGGCGTGGGGGGTACGTGGTGGGTACGAAACGTACCCACCACGTACCCCCCAAGGGGTATGAGCGCATAGGATGAGATTTTTACAAGTGACCACTTAAATTAAAATTAAAATTAAATTCAAATCCGCAAACAGATTTAAAAAAACAAAAATTTGAGCCCAGGAGAGCGGAAATTCATTCGGGGGGCGTGGGGGGTACGTGGTGGGTACGAAACGTACCCACCACGTACCCCCCAAGGGGTATGAGCGCATAGGATGAGATTTTTACAAATGACCACTTAAATTAAAATTAAAATTAAATTCAAATCCGCAAACAGATTTAAAAAAACAAAAATTTGAGCCCAGGCGAGCGGAAGTTCATTTTGGGGGCGTGGAGTACGTATAGGGTACGTATGGGGTACGATCGTACCCCATACGTACCCCATACTGGGTATGAGCGCATAGGATGAAATTTTTACAAGTGACCACTTAAATTAAAATTAAATTCAAATCCGCAAACAGATTTAAAAAAACAAAAATTTGAGCCCAGGAGAGCGGAAAATCATTCGGGGGGCGTGGGGGGTACGTGGTGGGTACGAAACGTACCCACCACGTACCCCCCAAGGGGTATGAGCGCATAGGATGAGATTTTTACAAGTGACCACTTAAATTAAAATTAAAATTAAATTCAAATCCGCAAACAGATTTAAAAAAACAAAAATTTGAGCCCAGGAGAGCGGAAATTCATTCGGGGGGCGTGGGGGGTACGTGGTGGGTACGAAACGTACCCACCACGTACCCCCCAAGGGGTATGAGCGCATAGGCTGAGATTTTTACAAGTGACTCACCACTTAAATTAAAATTAAAATTAAATTCAAATCCGCAAACAGATTTAAAAAAACAAAAATTTGAGCCCAGGCGAGCGGAAGTTCATTTTGGGGGCGTGGAGTACGTATAGGGTACGTATGGGGTACGATCGTACCCCATACGTACCCCATACTGGGTATGAGCGCATAGGATGAGATTTTTACAAGTGACCACTTAAATTAAAATTAAAATTAAATTCAAATCCGCAAACAGATTTAAAAAAACAAAAATTTGAGCCCAGGAGAGCGGAAATTCATTCGGGGGGCGTGGGGGGTACGTGGTGGGTACGAAACGTACCCACCACGTACCCCCCAAGGGGTATGAGCGCATAGGCTGAGATTTTTACAAGTGACTCACCACTTAAATTAAAATTAAAATTAAATTCAAATCCGCAAACAGATTTAAAAAAACAAAAATTTGAGCCCAGGAGAGCGGAAATTCATTCGGGGGGCGTGGGGGGTACGTGGTGGGTACGAAACGTACCCACCACGTACCCCCCAAGGGGTATGAGCGCATAGGATGAGATTTTTACAAGTGACCACTTAAATTAAAATTAAAATTAAATTCAAATCCGCAAACAGATTTAAAAAAACAAAAATTTGAGCCCAGGAGAGCGGAAAATCATTCGGGGGGCGTGGGGGGTACGTGGTGGGTACGAAACGTACCCACCACGTACCCCCCAAGGGGTATGAGCGCATAGGATGAGATTTTTACAAGTGACCACTTAAATTAAAATTAAAATTAAATTCAAATCCGCAAACAGATTTAAAAAAAAAAAATTTGAGCCCAGGAGAGCGGAAATTCATTCGGGGGGCGTGGGGGGTACGTGGTGGGTACGAAACGTACCCACCACGTACCCCCCAAGGGGTATGAGCGCATAGGATGAGATTTTTACAAGTGACCACTTAAATTAAAATTAAAATTAAATTCAAATCCGCAAACAGATTTAAAAAAACAAAAATTTGAGCCCAGGAGAGCGGAAAATCATTCGGGGGGCGTGGGGGGTACGTGGTGGGTACGAAACGTACCCACCACGTACCCCCCAAGGGGTATGAGCGCATAGGATGAGATTTTTACAAGTGACCACTTAAATTAAAATTAAAATTAAATTCAAATCCGCAAACAGATTTAAAAAAACAAAAATTTGAGCCCAGGAGAGCGGAAAATCATTCGGGGGGCGTGGGGGGTACGTGGTGGGTACGAAACGTACCCACTACGTACCCCCCAAGGGGTATGAGCGCATAGGATGAGATTTTTACAAGTGACCACTTAAATTAAAATTAAAATTAAATTCAAATCCGCAAACAGATTTAAAAAAACAAAAATTTGAGCCCAGGAGAGCGGAAAATCATTCGGGGGGCGTGGAGGGTACGTGGTGGGTACGAAACGTACCCAAAACGTACCCCCCAAGGGGTATGAGCGCATAGGATGAGATTTTTACAAGTGACCACTTAAATTAAAATTAAAATTAAATTCAAATCCGCAAACAGATTTAAAAAAACAAAAATTTGAGCCCAGGCGAGCGGAAGTTCATTTTGAGGGCGTGGAGTACGTATAGGGTACGTATGGGGTACGATCGTACCCCATACGTACCCCATACTGGGTATGAGCGCATAGGATGAAATTTTTACAAGTGACCACTTAAATTAAAATTAAAATTAAATTCAAATCCGCAAACAGATTTAAAAAAACAAAAATTTGAGCCCAGGAGAGCGGAAATTCATTCGGGGGGCGTGGGGGGTACGTGGTGGGTACGAAACGTACCCACCACGTACCTCCCAAGGGGTATGAGCGCATAGGCTGAGATTTTTACAAGTGACTCACCACTTAAATTAAAATTAAAATTAAATTCAAATCCGCAAACAGATTTAAAAAAACAAAAATTTGAGCCCAGGAGAGCGGAAATTCATTCGGGGGGCGTGGGGGGTACGTGGTGGGTACGAAACGTACCCACCACGTACCCCCCAAGGGGTATGAGCGCATAGGATGAAATTTTTACAAGTGACCACTTAAATTAAAATTAAAATTAAATTCAAATCCGCAAACAGATTTAAAAAAACAAAAATTTGAGCCCAGGAGAGCGGAAAATCATTCGGGGGGCGTGGGGGGTACGTGGTGGGTACGAAACGTACCCACCACGTACCCCCCACGTACCCCCCAAGGGGTATGAGCGCATAGGATGAGATTTTTACAAGTGACCACTTAAATTAAAATTAAAATTAAATTCAAATCCGCAAACAGATTTAAAAAAACAAAAATTTGAGCCCAGGAGAGCGGAAATTCATTCGGGGGGCGTGGGGGGTACGTGATGGGTACGAAACGTACCCACCACGTACCCCCAAGGGGTATGAGCGCATAGGATGAGATTTTTACAAGTGACCACTTAAATTAAAATTAAAATTAAATTCAAATCCGCAAACAGATTTAAAAAAACAAAAATTTGAGCCCAGGCGAGCGGAAGTTCATTTTGGGGGCGTGGAGTACGTATAGGGTACGTATGGGGTACGATCGTACCCCATACGTACCCCATACTGGGTATGAGCGCATAGGATGAAATTTTTACAAGTGACCACTTAAATTAAAATTAAAATTAAATTCAAATCCGCAAACAGATTTAAAAAAACAAAAATTTGAGCCCAGGAGAGCGGAAATTCATTCGGGGGGCGTGGGGGGTACGTGGTGGGTACGAAACGTACCCACCACGTACCCCCCAAGGGGTATGAGCGCATAGGATGAAATTTTTACAAGTGACCACTTAAATTAAAATTAAAATTAAATTCAAATCCGCAAACAGATTTAAAAAAACAAAAATTTGAGCCCAGGAGAGCGGAAATTCATTCGGGGGGCGTGGGGGGTACGTGGTGGGTACGAAACGTACCCACCACGTACCTCCCAAGGGGTATGAGCGCATAGGCTGAGATTTTTACAAGTGACTCACCACTTAAATTAAAATTAAAATTAAATTCAAATCCGCAAACAGATTTAAAAAAACAAAAATTTGAGCCCAGGAGAGCGGAAATTCATTCGGGGGGCGTGGGGGGTACGTGGTGGGTACGAAACGTACCCACCACGTACCCCCCAAGGGGTATGAGCGCATAGGATGAAATTTTTACAAGTGACCACTTAAATTAAAATTAAAATTAAATTCAAATCCGCAAACAGATTTAAAAAAACAAAAATTTGAGCCCAGGAGAGCGGAAAATCATTCGGGGGGCGTGGGGGGTACGTGGTGGGTACGAAACGTACCCACCACGTACCCCCCAAGGGGTATGAGCGCATAGGATGAGATTTTTACAAGTGACCACTTAAATTAAAATTAAAATTAAATTCAAATCCGCAAACAGATTTAAAAAAACAAAAATTTGAGCCCAGGCGAGCGGAAGTTCATTTTGGGGGCGTGGAGTACGTATAGGGTACGTATGGGGTACGATCGTACCCCATACGTACCCCATACTGGGTATGAGCGCATAGGATGAAATTTTTACAAGTGACCACTTAAATTAAAATTAAAATTAAATTCAAATCCGCAAACAGATTTAAAAAAACAAAAATTTGAGCCCAGGAGAGCGGAAATTCATTCGGGGGGCGTGGGGGGTACGTGGTGGGTACGAAACGTACCCACCACGTACCCCCCAAGGGGTATGAGCGCATAGGCTGAGATTTTTACAAGTGACTCACCACTTAAATTAAAATTAAAATTAAATTCAAATCCGCAAACAGATTTAAAAAAACAAAAATTTGAGCCCAGGAGAGCGGAAATTCATTCGGGGGCGTGGGGGGTACGTGGTGGGTACGAAACGTACCCACCACGTACCCCCCAAGGGGTATGAGCGCATAGGATGAGATTTTTACAAGTGACCACTTAAATTAAAATTAAAATTAAATTCAAATCCGCAAACAGATTTAAAAAAACAAAAATTTGAGCCCAGGAGAGCGGAAATTCATTCGGGGGGCGTGGGGGGTACGTGGTGGGTACGAAACGTACCCACCACGTACCCCCCAAGGGGTATGAGCGCATAGGCTGAGATTTTTACAAGTGACTCACCACTTAAATTAAAATTAAAATTAAATTCAAATCCGCAAACAGATTTAAAAAAACAAAAATTTGAGCCCAGGAGAGCGGAAAATCATTCGGGGGGCGTGGGGGGTACGTGGTGGGTACGAAACGTACCCACCACGTACCCCCCAAGGGGTATGAGCGCATAGGATGAGATTTTTACAAGTGACCACTTAAATTAAAATTAAAATTAAATTCAAATCCGCAAACAGATTTAAAAAAACAAAAATTTGAGCCCAGGAGAGCGGAAAATCATTCGGGGGGCGTGGGGGGTACGTGGTGGGTACGAAACGTACCCACCACGTACCCCCCAAGGGGTATGAGCGCATAGGATGAGATTTTTACAAGTGACCACTTAAATTAAAATTAAAATTAAATTCAAATCCGCAAACAGATTTAAAAAAAAAAAATTTGAGCCCAGGAGAGCGGAAATTCATTCGGGGGGCGTGGGGGGTACGTGGTGGGTACGAAACGTACCCACCACGTACCCCCCAAGGGGTATGAGCGCATAGGATGAGATTTTTACAAGTGACCACTTAAATTAAAATTAAAATTAAATTCAAATCCGCAAACAGATTTAAAAAAACAAAAATTTGAGCCCAGGAGAGCGGAAAATCATTCGGGGGGCGTGGGGGGTACGTGGTGGGTACGAAACGTACCCACCACGTACCCCCCAAGGGGTATGAGCGCATAGGATGAGATTTTTACAAGTGACCACTTAAATTAAAATTAAAATTAAATTCAAATCCGCAAACAGATTTAAAAAAACAAAAATTTGAGCCGAGGAGAGCGGAAAATCATTCGGGGGGCGTGGGGGGTACGTGGTGGGTACGAAACGTACCCACCACGTACCCCCCAAGGGGTATGAGCGCATAGGATGAGATTTTTACAAGTGACCACTTAAATTAAAATTAAAATTAAATTCAAATCCGCAAACAGATTTAAAAAAACAAAAATTTGAGCCCAGGAGAGCGGAAATTCATTCGGGGGGCGTGGGGGGTACGTGGTGGGTACGAAACGTACCCACCACGTACCCCCCAAGGGGTATGAGCGCATAGGATGAGATTTTTACAAGTGACCACTTAAATTAAAATTAAAATTAAATTCAAATCCGCAAACAGATTTAAAAAAACAAAAATTTGAGCCCAGGAGAGCGGAAAATCATTCGGGGGGCGTGGGGGGTACGTGGTGGGTACGAAACGTACCCACCACGTACCCCCCAAGGGGTATGAGCGCATAAGATGAGATTTTTACAAGTGACCACTTAAATTAAAATTAAAATTAAATTCAAATCCGCAAACAGATTTAAAAAAACAAAAATTTGAGCCCAGGAGAGCGGAAAATCATTCGGGGGGCGTGGGGGGTACGTGGTGGGTACGAAACGTACCCACCACGTACCCCCCAAGGGGTATGAGCGCATAGGATGAGATTTTTACAAGTGACCACTTAAATTAAAATTAAAATTAAATTCAAATCCGCAAACAGATTTAAAAAAAAAAAATTTGAGCCCAGGAGAGCGGAAATTCATTCGGGGGGCGTGGGGGGTACGTGGTGGGTACGAAAAGTACCCACCACGTACCCCCCAAGGGGTATGAGCGCATAGGATGAGATTTTTACAAGTGACCACTTAAATTAAAATTAAAATTAAATTCAAATCCGCAAACAGATTTAAAAAAACAAAAATTTGAGCCCAGGAGAGCGGAAAATCATTCGGGGGGCGTGGGGGGTACGTGGTGGGTACGAAACGTACCCACCACGTACCCCCCAAGGGGTATGAGCGCATAGGATGAGATTTTTACAAGTGACCACTTAAATTAAAATTAAAATTAAATTCAAATCCGCAAACAGATTTAAAAAAACAAAAATTTGAGCCCAGGAGAGCGGAAAATCATTCGGGGGGCGTGGGGGGTACGTGGTGGGTACGAAACGTACCCACCACGTACCCCCCAAGGGGTATGAGCGCATAGGATGAGATTTTTACAAGTGACCACTTAAATTAAAATTAAAATTAAATTCAAATCCGCAAACAGATTTAAAAAAAAAAAAATTGAGCCCAGGAGAGCGGAAATTCATTCGGGGGGCGTGGGGGGTACGTGGTGGGTACGAAACGTACCCACCACGTACCCCCCAAGGGGTATGAGCGCATAGGATGAGATTTTTACAAGTGACCACTTAAATTAAAATTAAAATTAAATTCAAATCCGCAAACAGATTTAAAAAAACAAAAATTTGAGCCCAGGAGAGCGGAAAATCATTCGGGGGGCGTGGGGGGTACGTGGTGGGTACGAAACGTACCCACCACGTACCCCCCAAGGGGTATGAGCGCATAGGATGAGATTTTTACAAGTGACCACTTAAATTAAAATTAAAATTAAATTCAAATCCGCAAACAGATTTAAAAAAACAAAAATTTGAGCCCAGGAGAGCGGAAAATCATTCGGGGGGCGTGGGGGGTACGTGGTGGGTACGAAACGTACCCACCACGTACCCCCCAAGGGGTATGAGCGCATAGGATGAGATTTTTACAAGTGACCACTTAAATTAAAATTAAAATTAAATTCAAATCCGCAAACAGATTTAAAAAAACAAAAATTTGAGCCCAGGCGAGCGGAAGTTCATTTTGGGGGCGTGGAGTACGTATAGGGTACGTATGGGGTACGATCGTACCCCATACGTACCCCATACTGGGTATGAGCGCATAGGATGAAATTTTTACAAGTGCCCACTTAAATTAAAATTAAAATTAAATTCAAATCCGCAAACAGATTTAAAAAAACAAAAATTTGAGCCCAGGAGAGCGGAAAATCATTCGGGGGGCGTGGGGGTACGTGGTGGGTACGAAACGTACCCACCACGTACCCCCCAAGGGGTATGAGCGCATAGGATGAGATTTTTACAAGTGACCACTTAAATTAAAATTAAAATTAAATTCAAATCCGCAAACAGATTTAAAAAAACAAAAATTTGAGCCCAGGAGAGCGGAAAATCATTCGGGGGGTGTGGGGGGTACGTGGTGGGTACGAAACGTACCCACCACGTACCCCCCAAGGGGTATGAGCGCATAGGATGAGATTTTTACAAGTGACCACTTAAATTAAAATTAAAATTAAATTCAAATCCGCAAACAGATTTAAAAAAACAAAAATTTGAGCCCAGGAGAGCGGAAAATCATTCGGGGGGCGTGGGGGGTACGTGGTGGGTACGAAACGTACCCACTACGTACCCCCCAAGGGGTATGAGCGCATAGGATGAGATTTTTACAAGTGACCACTTAAATTAAAATTAAAATTAAATTCAAATCCGCAAACAGATTTAAAAAAACAAAAATTTGAGCCCAGGAGAGCGGAAAATCATTCGGGGGGCGTGGGGGGTACGTGGTGGGTACGAAACGTACCCACCACGTACCCCCCAAGGGGTATGAGCGCATAGGATGAGATTTTTACAAGTGACCACTTAAATTAAAATTAAAATTAAATTCAAATCCGCAAACAGATTTAAAAAAACAAAAATTTGAGCCCAGGAGAGCGGAAAATCATTCGGGGGGCGTGGGGGGTACGTGGTGGGTACGAAACGTACCCACCACGTACCCCCCAAGGGGTATGAGCGCATAGGATGAGATTTTTACAAGTGACCACTTAAATTAAAATTAAAATTAAATTCAAATCCGCAAACAGATTTAAAAAAACAAAAATTTGAGCCCAGGAGAGCGGAAAATCATTCGGGGGGCGTGGGGGGTACGTGGTGGGTACGAAACGTACCCACTACGTACCCCCCAAGGGGTATGAGCGCATAGGATGAGATTTTTACAAGTGACCACTTAAATTAAAATTAAAATTAAATTCAAATCCGCAAACAGATTTAAAAAAACAAAAATTTGAGCCCAGGAGAGCGGAAAATCATTCGGGGGGCGTGGGGGGTACGTGGTGGGTACGAAACGTACCCACCACGTACCCCCCAAGGGGTATGAGCGCATAGGATGAGATTTTTACAAGTGACCACTTAAATTAAAATTAAAATTAAATTCAAATCCGCAAACAGATTTAAAAAAACAAAAATTTGAGCCCAGGAGAGCGGAAAATCATTCGGGGGGCGTGGGGGGTACGTGGTGGGTACGAAACGTACCCACTACGTACCCCCCAAGGGGTATGAGCGCATAGGATGAGATTTTTACAAGTGACCACTTAAATTAAAATTAAAATTAAATTCAAATCCGCAAACAGATTTAAAAAAACAAAAATTTGAGCCCAGGAGAGCGGAAAATCATTCGGGGGGCGTGGGGGGTACGTGGTGGGTACGAAACGTACCCACCACGTACCCCCCAAGGGGTATGAGCGCATAGGATGAGATTTTTACAAGTGACCACTTAAATTAAAATTAAAATTAAATTCAAATCCGCAAACAGATTTAAAAAAACAAAAATTTGAGCCCAGGAGAGCGGAAAATCATTCGGGGGGCGTGGGGGGTACGTGGTGGGTACGAAACGTACCCACCACGTACCCCCCAAGGGGTATGAGCGCATAGGATGAGATTTTTACAAGTGACCACTTAAATTAAAATTAAAATTAAATTCAAATCCGCAAACAGATTTAAAAAAACAAAAATTTGAGCCCAGGAGAGCGGAAAATCATTCGGGGGGCGTGGGGGGTACGTGGTGGGTACGAAACGTACCCACTACGTACCCCCCAAGGGGTATGAGCGCATAGGATGAGATTTTTACAAGTGACCACTTAAATTAAAATTAAAATTAAATTCAAATCCGCAAACAGATTTAAAAAAACAAAAATTTGAGCCCAGGAGAGCGGAAAATCATTCGGGGGGCGTGGGGGGTACGTGGTGGGTACGAAACGTACCCACTACGTACCCCCCAAGGGGTATGAGCGCATAGGATGAGATTTTTACAAGTGACCACTTAAATTAAAATTAAAATTAAATTCAAATCCGCAAACAGATTTAAAAAAAAAAAATTTGAGCCCAGGAGAGCGGAAATTCATTCGGGGGGCGTGGAGGGTACGTGGTGGGTACGAAACGTACCCACCACGTACCCCCCAAGGGGTATGAGCGCATAGGATGAGATTTTTACAAGTGACCACTTAAATTAAAATTAAAATTAAATTCAAATCCGCAAACAGATTTAAAAAAACAAAAATTTGAGCCCAGGAGAGCGGAAAATCATTCGGGGGGCGTGGGGGGTACGTGGTGGGTACGAAACGTACCCACCACGTACCCCCAAGGGGTATGAGCGCATAGGATGAGATTTTTACAAGTGACCACTTAAATTAAAATTAAAATTAAATTCAAATCCGCAAACAGATTTAAAAAAACAAAAATTTGAGCCCAGGAGAGCGGAAAATCATTCGGGGGGCGTGGGGGGTACGTGGTGGGTACGAAACGTACCCACTACGTACCCCCCAAGGGGTATGAGCGCATAGGATGAGATTTTTACAAGTGACCACTTAAATTAAAATTAAAATTAAATTCAAATCCGCAAACAGATTTAAAAAAACAAAAATTTGAGCCCAGGAGAGCGGAAAATCATTCGGGGGGCGTGGGGGGTACGTGGTGGGTACGAAACGTACCCACCACGTACCCCCCAAGAAGTATGAGCGCATAGGATGAGATTTTTACAAGTGACCACTTAAATTAAAATTAAAATTAAATTCAAATCCGCAAACAGATTTAAAAAAAAAAAATTTGAGCCCAGGAGAGCGGAAATTCATTCGGGGGGCGTGGGGGGTACGTGGTGGGTACGAAACGTACCCACCACGTACCCCCCAAGGGGTATGAGCGCATAGGATGAGATTTTTACAAGTGACCACTTAAATTAAAATTAAAATTAAATTCAAATCCGCAAACAGATTTAAAAAAACAAAAATTTGAGCCCAGGAGAGCGGAAAATCATTCGGGGGGCGTGGGGGGTACGTGGTGGGTACGAAACGTACCCACCACGTACCCCCCAAGGGGTATGAGCGCATAGGATGAGATTTTTACAAGTGACCACTTAAATTAAAATTAAAATTAAATTAAAATCCGCAAACAGATTTAAAAAAACAAAAATTTGAGCCCAGGAGAGCGGCAAATCATTCGGGGGGGCGTGGGGGGTACGTGGTGGGTACGAAACGTACCCACCACGTACCCCCAAGGGGTATGAGCGCATAGGATGAGATTTTTACAAGTGACCACTTAAATTAAAATTAAAATTAAATTCAAATCCGCAAACAGATTTAAAAAAACAAAAATTTGAGCCCAGGAGAGCGGAAAATCATTCGGGGGGCGTGGGGGGTACGTGGTGGGTACGAAACGTACCCACTACGTACCCCCCAAGGGGTATGAGCGCATAGGATGAGATTTTTACAAGTGACACCTTAAATTAAAATTAAAATTAAATTCAAATCCGCAAACAGATTTAAAAAAACAAAAATTTGAGCCCAGGAGAGCGGAAAATCATTCGGGGGGCGTGGGGGGTACGTGGTGGGTACGAAACGTACCCACCACGTACCCCCCAAGGGGTATGAGCGCATAGGATGAGATTTTTACAAGTGACCACTTAAATTAAAATTAAAATTAAATTCAAATCCGCAAACAGATTTAAAAAAAAAAAATTTGAGCCCAGGAGAGCGGAAATTCATTCGGGGGGCGTGGGGGGTACGTGGTGGGTACGAAACGTACCCACCACGTACCCCCCAAGGGGTATGAGCGCATAGGATGAGATTTTTACAAGTGACCACTTAAATTAAAATTAAAATTAAATTCAAATCCGCAAACAGATTTAAAAAAACAAAAATTTGAGCCCAGGAGAGCGGAAAATCATTCGGGGGGCGTGGGGGGTACGTGGTGGGTACGAAACGTACCCACCACGTACCCCCCAAGGGGTATGAGCGCATAGGATGAGATTTTTACAAGTGACCACTTAAATTAAAATTAAAATTAAATTAAAATCCGCAAACAGATTTAAAAAAACAAAAATTTGAGCCCAGGAGAGCGGCAAATCATTCGGGGGGGCGTGGGGGGTACGTGGTGGGTACGAAACGTACCCACCACGTACCCCCCAAGGGGTATGAGCGCATAGGATGAGATTTTTACAAGTGACCACTTAAATTAAAATTAAAATTAAATTCAAATCCGCAAACAGATTTAAAAAAACAAAAATTTGAGCCCAGGAGAGCGGAAAATCATTCGGGGGGCGTGGGGGGTACGTGGTGGGTACGAAACGTACCCACTACGTACCCCCCAAGGGGTATGAGCGCATAGGATGAGATTTTTACAAGTGACCACTTAAATTAAAATTAAAATTAAATTCAAATCCGCAAACAGATTTAAAAAAACAAAAATTTGAGCCCAGGAGAGCGGAAAATCATTCGGGGGGCGTGGGGGGTACGTGGTGGGTACGAAACGTACCCAAAACGTACCCCCCAAGGGGTATGAGCGCATAGGATGAGATTTTTACAAGTGACCACTTAAATTAAAATTAAAATTAAATTCAAATCCGCAAACAGATTTAAAAAAACAAAAATTTGAGCCCAGGCGAGCGGAAGTTCATTTTGGGGGCGTGGAGTACGTATAGGGTACGTATGGGGTACGATCGTACCCCATACGTACCCCATACTGGGTATGAGCGCATAGGATGAAATTTTTACAAGTGACCACTTAAATTAAAATTAAAATTAAATTCAAATCCGCAAACAGATTTAAAAAAACAAAAATTTGAGCCCAGGAGAGCGGAAAATCATTCGGGGGGCGTGGGGGGTACGTGGTGGGTACGAAACGTACCCACCACGTACCCCCCAAGGGGTATGAGCGCATAGGATGAGATTTTTACAAGTGACCACTTAAATTAAAATTAAAATTAAATTCAAATCCGCAAACAGATTTAAAAAAAAAAAATTTGAGCCCAGGAGAGCGGAAATTCATTCGGGGGGCGTGGTGGGTACGTGGTGGGTACGAAACGTACCCACCACGTACCCCCCAAGGGGTATGAGCGCATAGGATGAGATTTTTACAAGTGACCACTTAAATTAAAATTAAAATTAAATTCAAATCCGCAAACAGATTTAAAAAAACAAAAATTTGAGCCCAGGAGAGCGGAAAATCATTCGGGGGGCGTGGGGGGTACGTGGTGGGTACGAAACGTACCCACCACGTACCCCCCAAGGGGTATGAGCGCATAGGATGAGATTTTTACAAGTGACCACTTAAATTAAAATTAAAATTAAATTCAAATCCGCAAACAGATTTAAAAAAACAAAAATTTGAGCCCAGGAGAGCGGAAAATCGTTCGGGGGGCGTGGGGGGTACGTGGTGGGTACGAAACGTACCCACTACGTACCCCCCATGGGGTATGAGCGCATAGGATGAGATTTTTACAAGTGACCACTTAAATTAAAATTAAAATTAAATTCAAATCCGCAAACAGATTTAAAAAAACAAAAATTTGAGCCCAGGAGAGCGGAAAATCATTCGGGGGGCGTGGGGGGTACGTGGTGGGTACGAAACGTACCCAAAACGTACCCCCCAAGGGGTATGAGCGCATAGGATGAGATTTTTACAAGTGACCACTTAAATTAAAATTAAAATTAAATTCAAATCCGCAAACAGATTTAAAAAAACAAAAATTTGAGCCCAGGCGAGCGGAAGTTCATTTTGGGGGCGTGGAGTACGTATAGGGTACGTATGGGGTACGATCGTACCCCATACGTACCCCATACTGGGTATGAGCGCATAGGATGAAATTTTTACAAGTGACCACTTAAATTAAAATTAAAATTAAATTCAAATCCGCAAACAGATTTAAAAAAACAAAAATTTGAGCCCAGGAGAGCGGAAATTCATTCGGGGGGCGTGGGGGGTACGTGGTGGGTACGAAACGTACCCACCAAGTACCCCCCAAGGGGTATGAGCGCATAGGCTGAGATTTTTGCAAGTGACTCACCACTTAAATTAAAATTAAAATTAAATTCAAATCCGCAAACAGATTTAAAAAAACAAAAATTTGAGCCCAGGAGAGCGGAAATTCATTCGGGGGGCGTGGGGGGTACGTGGTGGGTACGAAACGTACCCACCACGTACCCCCCAAGGGGTATGAGCGCATAGGATGAGATTTTTACAAGTGACCACTTAAATTAAAATTAAAATTAAATTCAAATCCGCAAACAGATTTAAAAAAACAAAAATTTGAGCCCAGGAGAGCGGAAAATCATTCGGGGGGCGTGGGGGGTACGTGGTGGGTACGAAACGTACCCACCACGTACCCCCCAAGGGGTATGAGCGCATAGGATGAGATTTTTACAAGTGACCACTTAAATTAAAATTAAAATTAAATTCAAATCCGCAAACAGATTTAAAAAAACAAAAATTTGAGCCCAGGAGAGCGGAAAATCATTCGGGGGGCGTGGGGGGTACGTGGTGGGTACGAAACGTACCCACCACGTACCCCCCAAGGGGTATGAGCGCATAGGATGAGATTTTTACAAGTGACCACTTAAATTAAAATTAAAATTAAATTCAAATCCGCAAACAGATTTAAAAAAACAAAAATTTGAGCCCAGGAGAGCGGAAAATCATTCGGGGGGCGTGGGGGGTACGTGGTGGGTACGAAACGTACCCACCACGTACCCCCCAAGGGGTATGAGCGCATAGGATGAGATTTTTACAAGTGACCACTTAAATTAAAATTAAAATTAAATTCAAATCCGCAAACAGATTTAAAAAAAAAAAATTTGAGCCCAGGAGAGCGGAAATTCATTCGGGGGGCGTGGGGGGTACGTGGTGGGTACGAAACGTACCCACCACGTACCCCCCAAGGGGTATGAGCGCATAGGATGAGATTTTTACAAGTGACCACTTAAATTAAAATTAAAATTAAATTCAAATCCGCAAACAGATTTAAAAAAACAAAAATTTGAGCCCAGGCGAGCGGAAGTTCATTTTGGGGGCGTGGAGTACGTATAGGGTACGTATGGGGTACGATCGTACCCCATACGTACCCCATACTGGGTATGAGCGCATAGGATGAAATTTTTACAAGTGATCACTTAAATTAAAATTAAAATTAAATTCAAATCCGCAAACAGATTTAAAAAAACAAAAATTTGAGCCCAGGAGAGCGGAAATTCATTCGGGGGGCGTGGGGGGTACGTGGTGGGTACGAAACGTACCCACTACGTACACCCCAAGGGGTATGATCGCATAGGATGAGATTTTTACAAGTGACCACTTAAATTAAAATTAAAATTAAATTCAAATCCGCAAACAGATTTAAAAAAACAAAAATTTGAGCCCAGGAGAGCGGAAAATCATTCGGGGGGCGTGGGGGGTACGTGGTGGGTACGAAACGTACCCACCACGTACCCCCCAAGGGGTATGAGCGCATAGGATGAGATTTTTACAAGTGACCACTTAAATTAAAATTAAAATTAAATTCAAATCCGCAAACAGATTTAAAAAAACAAAAATTTGAGCCCAGGAGAGCGGAAAATCATTCGGGGGGCGTGGGGGGTACGTGGTGGGTACGAAACGTACCCACCACGTACCCCCCAAGGGGTATGAGCGCATAGGATGAGATTTTTACAAGTGACCACTTAAATTAAAATTAAAATTAAATTCAAATCAGCAAACAGTTTTAAAAAAACAAAAATTTGAGCCCAGGAGAGCGGAAATTCATTCGGGGGGCGTGGGGGGTACGTGGTGGGTACGAAACGTACCCACCACGTACCCCCCAAGGGGTATAAGCGCATAGGATGAGATTTTTACAAGTGACCACTTAAATTAAAATTAAAATTAAATTCAAATCCGCAAACAGATTTAAAAAAAAAAAATTTGAGCCCAGGAGAGCGGAAATTCATTCGGGGGGCGTGGGGGGTACGTGGTGGGTACGAAACGTACCCACTACGTACACCCCAAGGGGTATGATCGCATAGGATGAGATTTTTACAAGTGACCACTTAAATTAAAATTAAAATTAAATTCAAATCCGCAAACAGATTTAAAAAAACAAAAATTTGAGCCCAGGAGAGCGGAAAATCATTCGGGGGGCGTGGGGGGTACGTGGTGGGTACGAAACGTACCCACCACGTACCCCCCAAGGGGTATGAGCGCATAGGATGAGATTTTTACAAGTGACCACTTAAATTAAAATTAAAATTAAATTCAAATCCGCAAACAGATTTAAAAAAACAAAAATTTGAGCCCAGGAGAGCGGAAAATCATTCGGGGGGCGTGGGGGGTACGTGGTGGGTACGAAACGTACCCACCACGTACCCCCCAAGGGGTATGAGCGCATAGGATGAGATTTTTACAAGTGACCACTTAAATTAAAATTAAAATTAAATTCAAATCCGCAAACAGATTTAAAAAAACAAAAATTTGAGCCCAGGAGAGCGGAAAATCATTCGGGGGGCGTGGGGGGTACGTGGTGGGTACGAAACGTACCCACCACGTACCCCCC
Organism: Beris morrisii; assembly: GCA_951812415.1. NCBI lineage: Eukaryota > Metazoa > Arthropoda > Insecta > Diptera > Stratiomyidae > Beris > Beris morrisii. The sequence continues at coordinate 103,803,040 of OX638310.1, forward strand.
AAGGGGTATGAGCGCATAGGATGAGATTTTTACAAGTGACCACTTAAATTAAAATTAAAATTAAATTCAAATCCGCAAACAGATTTAAAAAAAAAAAATTTGAGCCCAGGAGAGCGGAAAATCATTCGGGGGGCGTGGGGGGTACGTGGTGGGTACGAAACGTACCCACCACGTACCCCCCAAGGGGTATGAGCGCATAGGATGAGATTTTTACAAGTGACCACTTAAATTAAAATTAAAATTAAATTCAAATCCGCAAACAGATTTAAAAAAACAAAAATTTGAGCCCAGGAGAGCGGAAAATCATTCGGGGGGCGTGGGGGGTACGTGGTGGGTACGAAACGTACCCACCACGTACCCCCCAAGGGGTATGAGCGCATAGGATGAGATGTTTACAAGTGACCACTTAAATTAAAATTAAAATTAAATTCAAATCCGCAAACAGATTTAAAAAAACAAAAATTTGAGCCCAGGAGAGCGGAAAATCATTCGGGGGGCGTGGGGGGTACGTGGTGGGTACGAAACGTACCCACTACGTACCCCCCAAGGGGTATGATCGCATAGGATGAGATTTTTACAAGTGACCACTTAAATTAAAATTAAAATTAAATTCAAATCCGCAAACAGATTTAAAAAAACAAAAATTTGAGCCCAGGAGAGCGGAAAATCATTCGGGGGGCGTGGGGGGTACGTGGTGGGTACGAAACGTACCCAAAACGTACCCCCCAAGGGGTATGAGCGCATAGGATGAGATTTTTACAAGTGACCACTTAAATTAAAATTAAAATTAAATTCAAATCCGCAAACAGATTTAAAAAAACAAAAATTTGAGCCCAGGCGAGCGGAAGTTCATTTTGGGGGCGTGGAGTACGTATAGGGTACGTATGGGGTACGATCGTACCCCATACGTACTCCATACTGGGTATGAGCGCATAGGATGAAATTTTTACAAGTGACCACTTAAATTAAAATTAAAATTAAATTCAAATCCGCAAACAGATTTAAAAAAACAAAAATTTGAGCCCAGGAGAGCGGAAATTCATTCGGGGGGCGTGGGGGGTACGTGGTGGGTACGAAACGTACCCACCACGTACCCCCCAAGGGGTATGAGCGCATAGGCTGAGATTTTTACAAGTGACTCACCACTTAAATTAAAATTAAAATTAAATTCAAATCCGCAAACAGATTTAAAAAAACAAAAATTTGAGCCCAGGAGAGCGGAAATTCATTCGGGGGGCGTGGGGGGTACGTGGTGGGTACGAAACGTACCCACCACGTACCCTCCAAGGGGTATGAGCGCATAGGATGAGATTTTTACAAGTGACCACTTAAATTAAAATTAAAATTAAATTCAAATCAGCAAACAGATTTAAAAAAACAAAAATTTGAGCCCAGGAGAGCGGAAAATCATTCGGGGGGCGTGGGGGGTACGTGGTGGGTACGAAACGTACCCACCACGTACCCCCCAAGGGGTATGAGCGCATAGGATGAGATTTTTACAATTGACCACTTAAATTAAAATTAAAATTAAATTCAAATCCGCAAACAGATTTAAAAAAAAAAAATTTGAGCCCAGGAGAGCGGAAATTCATTCGGGGGGCGTGGGGTGTACGTGGTGGGTACGAAACGTACCCACCACGTACCCCCCAAGGGGTATGAGCGCATTGGATGAGATTTTTACAAGTGACCACTTAAATTAAAATTAAAATTAAATTCAAATCCGCAAACAGATTTAAAAAAACAAAAATTTGAGCCCAGGAGAGCGGAAAATCATTCGGGGGGCGTGGGGGGTACGTGGTGGGTACGAAACGTACCCACCACGTACCCCCCAAGGGGTATGAGCGCATAGGATGAGATTTTTACAAGTGACCACTTAAATTAAAATTAAAATTAAATTCAAATCCGCAAACAGATTTAAAAAAACAAAAATTTGAGCCCAGGAGAGCGGAAAATCATTCGGGGGGCGTGGGGGGTACGTGGTGGGTACGAAACGTACCCAAAACGTACCCCCCAAGGGGTATGAGCGCATAGGATGAGATTTTTAAAAGTGACCACTTAAATTAAAATTAAAATTAAATTCAAATCCGCAAACAGATTTAAAAAAACAAAAATTTTAGCCCAGGCGAGCGGAAGTTCATTTTGGGGGCGTGGAGTACGTATAGGGTACGTATGGGGTACGATCGTACCCCATACGTACCCCATACTGGGTATGAGCGCATAGGATGAAATTTTTACAAGTGACCACTTAAATTAAAATTAAAATTAAATTCAAATCCGCAAACAGATTTAAAAAAACAAAAATTTGAGCCCAGGAGAGCGGAAAATCATTCGAGGGGCGTAGGGGGTACGTGGTGGGTACGAAACGTACCCACCACGTACCCCCCAAGGGGTATGAGCGCATAGGATGAGATTTTTACAAGTGACCACTTAAATTAAAATTAAAATTAAATTCAAATCCGCAAACAGATTTAAAAAAACAAAAATTTGAGCCCAGGAGAGCGGAAAATCATTCGGGGGGCGTGGGGGGTACGTGGTGGGTACGAAACGTACCCACCACGTACCCCCCAAGGGGTATGAGCGCATAGGATGAGATTTTTACAAGTGACCACTTAAATTAAAATTAAAATTAAATTCAAATCCGCAAACAGATTTAAAAAAACAAAAATTTGAGCCCAGGAGAGCGGAAAATCATTCGGGGGGCGTGGGGGGTACGTGGTGGGTACGAAACGTACCCAAAACGTACCCCCCAAGGGGTATGAGCGCATAGGATGAGATTTTTAAAAGTGACCACTTAAATTAAAATTAAAATTAAATTCAAATCCGCAAACAGATTTAAAAAAACAAAAATTTTAGCCCAGGCGAGCGGAAGTTCATTTTGGGGGCGTGGAGTACGTATAGGGTACGTATGGGGTACGATCGTACCCCATACGTACCCCATACTGGGTATGAGCGCATAGGATGAAATTTTTACAAGTGACCACTTAAATTAAAATTAAAATTAAATTCAAATCCGCAAACAGATTTAAAAAAACAAAAATTTGAGCCCAGGAGAGCGGAAATTCATTCGGGGGGCGTGGGGGGTACGTGGTGGGTACGAAACGTACCCACCACGTACCCCCCAAGGGGTATGAGCGCATAGGCTGAGATTTTTACAAGTGACTCACCACTTAAATTAAAATTAAAATTAAATTCAAATCCGCAAACAGATTTAAAAAAACAAAAATTTGAGCCCAGGAGAGCGGAAAATCATTCGGGGGGCGTGGGGGGTACGTGGTGGGTACAAAACGTACCCACCACGTACCCCCCAAGGGGTATGAGCGCATAGGATGAGATTTTTACAAGTGACCACTTAAATTAAAATTAAAATTAAATTCAAATCCGCAAACAGATTTAAAAAAACAAAAATTTGAGCCCAGGAGAGCGGAAATTCATTCGGGGGGCGTGGGGGGTACGTGGTGGGTACGAAACGTACCCACCACGTACCCCCCAAGGGGTATGAGCGCATAGGCTGAGATTTTTACAAGTGACCACTTAAATTAAAATTAAAATTAAATTCAAATCCGCAAACAGATTTAAAAAAACAAAAATTTGAGCCCAGGAGAGCGGAAATTCATTCGGGGGGCGTAAGGGGTACGTGGTGGGTACGAAACGTACCCACCACGTACCCCCCAAGGGGTATGAGTGCATAGGCTGAGATTTTTACAAGTGACCACTTAAATTAAAATTAAAATTAAATTCAAATCCGCAAACAGATTTAAAAAAACAAAAATTTGAGCCCAGGAGAGCGGAAATTCATTGGGGGGGCATGGAGGGTACGTGGTGGGTACGAAACGTACCCACCACGTACCCCCCAAGGGGTATGAGTGCATAGGCTGAGATTTTTACAAGTGACCACTTAAATTAAAATTAAAATTAAATTCAAATCCGCAAACAGATTTAAAAAAACAAAAATTTGAGCCCAGGAGAGCGGAAATTCATTGGGGGGGCATGGAGGGTACGTGGTGGGTACGAAACGTACACACCACGTACCCCCCAAGGGGTATGAGCGCATAGGCTGAGATTTTTACAAGTGACCACTTAAATTAAAATTAAAATTAAATTCAAATCCGCAAACAGATTTAAAAAAACAAAAATTTGAGCCCAGGAGAGCGGAAATTCATTCGGGGGACGTGGGGAGTACGTGGTGGGTACGAAACGTACCCACCACGTACCCCCCAAGGGGTATGAGCGCATAGGCTGAGATTTTTACAAGTGACCACTTAAATTAAAATTAAAATTAAATTCAAATCCGCAAACAGATTTAAAAAAACAAAAATTTGAGCCCAGGAGAGCGGAAATTCATTCGGGGGGCGTAAGGGGTACGTGGTGGGTACGAAACGTACCCACCACGTACCCCCCAAGGGGTATGAGTGCATAGGCTGAGATTTTTACAAGTGACCACTTAAATTAAAATTAAAATTAAATTCAAATCCGCAAACAGATTTAAAAAAACAAAAATTTGAGCCCAGGAGAGCGGAAATTCATGGGGGGGCATGGAGGGTACGTGGTGGGTACGAAACGTACACACCACGTACCCCCCAAGGGGTATGAGCGCATAGGCTGAGATTTTTACAAGTGACCACTTAAATTAAAATTAAAATTAAACTCAAATCCGCAAACAGATTTAAAAAAATAAAAATTTGAGCCCAGGAGAGCGGAAATTCATTCGGGGGGCGTGGGAGGTACGTGGTGGGTACGAAACGTACCCTCCACGTACCCCCCAAGGGGTATGAGCGCATAGGCTGAGATTTTTACAAGTGACCACTTAAATTAAAATTAAAATTAAATTCAAATCCGCAGACAGATTTAAAAAAACAAAAATTTGAGCCAAGGAGAGCGGAAATTCATTCGGGGGGGCGTGGGAGGTACGTGGTACGTTCATTTTGGGGGCGTGGAGTACGTATAGGGTACGTATGGGGTACGATCGTACCCCATACGTACCCCATACTGGGTATGAGCGCATAGGATGAAATTTTTACAAGTGACCACTTAAATTAAAATTAAAATTAAATTCAAATCCGCAAACAGATTTAAAAAAACAAAAATTTGAGCCCAGGAGAGCGGAAATTCATTCGGGGGGCGTGGGGGGTACGTGGTGGGTACGAAACGTACCCACCACGTACCCCCCAAGGGGTATGAGCGCATAGGATGAGATTTTTACAAGTGACCACTTAAATTAAAATTAAAATTAAATTCAAATCCGCAAACAGATTTAAAAAAACAAAAATTTGAGCCCAGGAGAGCGGAAATTCATTCGGGGGGCGTGGGGGGTACGTGGTGGGTACGAAACGTACCCACCACGTACCCCCCAAGGGGTATGAGCGCATAGGCTGAGATTTTTACAAGTGACCACTTAAATTAAAATTAAAATTAAATTCAAATCCGCAAACAGATTTAAAAAAACAAAAATTTGAGCCCAGGAGAGCGGAAATTCATTCGGGGGGCGTGGAAGGTACGTGGTGGGTACGAAACGTACCCACCACGTACCCCCCAAGGGGTATGAGCGCATAGGCTGAGATTTTTACAAGTGACCACTTAAATTAAAATTAAAATTAAATTCAAATCCGCAAACAGATTTAAAAAAACAAAAATTTGAGCCCAGGAGAGCGGAAATTCATTCGGGGGGCGTGGGGGGTACGTGGTGGGTACGAAACGTACCCACCACGTACCCCCAAGGGGTATGAGCGCATAGGCTGAGATTTTTACAAGTGACCACTTAAATTAAAATTAAAATTAAATTCAAATCCGCAAACAGATTTAAAAAAACAAAAATTTGAGCCCAGGAGAGCGGAAATTCATTCGGGGGGCGTGGGGGGTACGTGGTGGGTACGAAACGTACCCACCACGTACCCCCAAGGGGTATGAGCGCATAGGCTGAGATTTTTACAAGTGACCACTTAAATTAAAATTAAAATTAAATTCAAATCCGCAAACAGATTTAAAAAAACAAAAATTTGAGCCCAGGAGAGCGGAAATTCATTCGGGGGGCGTGGGGGGTACGTGGTGGGTACGAAACGTACCCACCACGTACCCCCCAAGGGGTATGAGCGCATAGGATGAGATTTTTACAAGTGACCACTTAAATTAAAATTAAAATTAAATTCAAATCCGCAAACAGATTTAAAAAAACAAAAATTTGAGCCCAGGAGAGCGGAAATTCATTCGGGGGGCGTGGGGGGTACGTGGTGGGTACGAAACGTACCCACCACGTACCCCCCAAGGGGTATGAGCGCATAGGCTGAGATTTTTACAAGTGACCACTTAAATTAAAATTAAAATTAAATTCAAATCCGCAAACAGATTTAAAAAAACAAAAATTTGAGCCCAGGAGAGCGGAAATTCATTCGGGGGGCGTGGGGGGTACGTGGTGGGTACGAAACGTACCCACCACGTACCCCCCCAGGGGTATGAGCGCATAGGCTGAGATTTTTACAAGTGACCACTTAAATTAAAATTAAAATTAAATTCAAATCCGCAAACAGATTTAAAAAAACAAAAATTTGAGCCCAGGAGAGCGGAAATTCATTCGGGGGAGTGGGGGGTACGTGGTGGGTACGAAACGTACCCACCACGTACCCCCCAAGGGGTATGAGCGCATAGGCTGAGATTTTTACAAGTGACCACTTAAATTAAAATTAAAATTAAATTCAAATCCGCAAACAGATTTAAAAAAACAAAAATTTGAGCCCAGGAGAGCGGCAAATCATTCGGGGGGGCGTGGGGGGTACGTGGTGGGTACGAAACGTACCCACCACGTACCCTCCAAGGGGTATGAGCGCATAGGCTGAGATTTTTACAAGTGACCACTTAAATTAAAATTAAAATTAAATTCAAATCCGCAAACAGATTTAAAAAAACAAAAATTTGAGCCCAGGCGAGCGGAAGTTCATTTTGGGGGCGTGGAGTACGTATAGGGTACGTATGGGGTACGATCGTACCCCATACGTACCCCATACTGGGTATGAGCGCATAGGATGAAATTTTTACAAGTGACCACTTAAATTAAAAATAAAATTAAATTCAAATCCGCAAACAGATTTAAAAAAACAAAAATTTGAGCCCAGGAGAGCGGAAAATCATTCGGGGGGCGTGGGGGGTACGTGGTGGGTACGAAACGTACCCACCACGTACCCCCCAAGGGGAATGAGCGCATAGGATGAGATTTTTACAAGTGACCACTTAAATTAAAATTAAAATTAAATTCAAATCCGCAAACAGATTTAAAAAAACAAAAATTTGAGCCCAGGAGAGCGGCAAATCATTCGGGGGGGCGTGGGGGGTACGTGGTGGGTACGAAACGTACCCACCACGTACCCCCCAAGGGGTATGAGCGCATAGGCTGAGATTTTTACAAGTGACCACTTAAATTAAAATTAAAATTAAATTCAAATCCGCAAACAGATTTAAAAAAAGAAAAATTTGAGCCCAGGAGAGCGGAAATTCATTCGGGGGGCGTGGGGGGTACGTGGTGGGTACGAAACGTACCCACCACGTACCCCCCAAGGGGTATGAGCGCATAGGCTGAGATTTTTACAAGTGACCACTTAAATTAAAATTAAAATTAAATTCAAATCCGCAAACAGATTTAAAAAAACAAAAATTTGAGCCCAGGAGAGCGGAAAATCATTCGGGGGGCGGGGGGGGGGTACGTGGTGGGTACGAAACGTACCCACCACGTACCCCCCAAGGGGTATGAGCGCATAGGATGAGATTTTTACAAGTGACCACTTAAATTAAAATTAAAATTAAATTCAAATACGCAAACAGATTTAAAAAAACAAAAATTTGAGCCCAGGAGAGCGGAAATTCATTCGGGGGGCGTGGGGGGTACATGGTGGGTACGAAACGTACCCACCACGTACCGCCCAAGGGGTATGAGCGCATAGGCTGAGATTTTTACAAGTGACCACTTAAATTAAAATTAAAATTAAATCCAAATCCGCAAACAGATTTAAAAAAACAAAAATTTGAGCCCAGGAGAGCGGAAGTTCATTTTGGGGGCGTGGAGTACGTATAGGGTACGTATGGGGTACGATCGTACCCCATACGTACCCCATACTGGGTATGAGCGCATAGGATGAAATTTTTACAAGTGACCACTTAAATTAAAATTAAAATTAAATTCAAATCCGCAAACAGATTTAAAAAAACAAAAATTTGAGCCCAGGAGAGCGGAAAATCATTCGGGGTGCGTGGGGGGTACGTGGCGGGTACGAAACGTACCCACCACGTACCCCCCAAGGGGAATGAGCGCATAGGATGAGATTTTTACAAGTGACCACTTAAATTAAAATTAAAATTAAATTCAAATCCGCAAACAGATTTAAAAAACAAAAATTTGAGCCCAGGAGAGCGGAAATTCATTCGGGGGGCGTGGGGGGTACGTGGTGGGTACGAAACGTACCCACCACGTACGTGGTGGGTACGAAACGTACCCACCACGTACCCCCCAAGGGGTATGAGCGCATAGGCTGAGATTTTTACAAGTGACCACTTAAATTAAAATTAAAATTAAATTCAAATCCGCAAACAGATTTAAAAAAACAAAAATTTGAGCCCAGGAGAGCGGAAATTCATTCGGGGGCGTGGGGGGTACGTGGTGGGTACGAAACGTACCCACCACGTACCCCCCAAGGGGTATGAGCGCATAGGATGAGATTTTTACAAGTGACCACTTAAATTAAAATTAAAATTAAATTCAAATCCGCAAACAGATTTAAGAAAACAAAAATTTGAGCCCAGGAGAGCGGAAAATCATTCGGCGGGCGTGGGGGGTACGTGGTGGGTACGAAACGTACCCACCACGTACCCCCCAAGGGGTATGATCGCATAGGATGAGATTTTTACAAGTGACCACTTAAATTAAAATTAAAATTAAATTCAAATCCGCAAACAGATTTAAAAAAACAAAAATTTGAGCCCAGGAGAGCGGAAATTCATTCGGGGGCGTGGGGGGTACGTGGTGGGTACGAAACGTACCCACCACGTACCCCCCAAGGGGTATGAGCGCATAGGATGAGATTTTTACAAGTGACCACTTAAATTAAAATTAAAATTAAATTCAAATCCGCAAACAGATTTAAAAAAACAAAAATTTGAGCCCAGGAGAGCGGAAATTCATTCGGGGGGCGTGGGGGGTACGTGGTGGGTACGAAACGTACCCACCACGTACCCCCCAAGGGGTATGAGCGCATAGGCTGAGATTTTTACAAGTGACCACTTAAATTAAAATTAAAATTAAATTCAAATCCGCAAACAGATTTAAAAAAACAAAAATTTGAGCCCAGGAGAGCGGCAAATCATTCGGGGGGGCGTGGGGGGTACGTGGTGGGTACGAAACGTACCCACCACGTACCCCCCAAGGGGTATGAGCGCATAGGCTGAGATTTTTACAAGTGACCACTTAAATTAAAATTAAAATTAAATTCAAATCCGCAAACAGATTTAAAAAAACAAAAATTTGAGCCCAGGCGAGCGGAAGTTCATTTTGGGGGCGTGGAGTACGTATAGGGTACGTATGGGGTACGATCGTACCCCATACGTACCCCATACTGGGTATGAGCGCATAGGATGAAATTTTTACAAGTGACCACTTAAATTAAAATTAAAATTAAATTCAAATCCGCAAACAGATTTAAAAAAACAAAAATTTGAGCCCAGGAGAGCGGAAATTCATTCGGGGGGCGTGGAAGGTACGTGGTGGGTACGAAACGTACCCACCACGTACCCCCCAAGGGGTATGAGCGCATAGGCTGAGATTTTTACAAGTGACCACTTAAATTAAAATTAAAATTAAATTCAAATCCGCAAACAGATTTAAAAAAACAAAAATTTGAGCCCAGGAGAGCGGAAATTCATTCGGGGGCGTGGGGGGTACGTGGTGGGTACGAAACGTACCCACCACGTACCCCCCAAGGGGTATGAGTGCATAGGCTGAGATTTTAACAAGTGACCACTTAAATTAAAATTAAAATTAAATTCAAATCCGCAAACAGATTTAAAAAAACAAAAATTTCAGCCCAGGAGAGCGGAAAATCATTCGGGGGGCGTGGGGGGTACGTGGTGGGTACGAAACGTACCCACCACGTACCCCCCAAGGGGTATGAGCGCATACGATGAGATTTTTACAAGTGACCACTTAAATTAAAATTAAAATTAAATTCAAATCCGCAAACAGATTTAAAAAAACAAAAATTTGAGCCCAGGAGAGCGGAAATTTATTCGGGGGGCGTGGGGGTACGTGGTGGGTACGAAACGTACCCACCACGTACCCCCCAAGGGGTATGAGCGCATAGGCTGAGATTTTTACAAGTGACTCACCACTTAAATTAAAATTAAAATTAAATTCAAATCCGCAAACAGATTTAAAAAAACAAAAATTTGAGCCCAGGAGAGCGAAAATTCATTCGGGGGGCGTGGGGGGTACGTGGTGGGTACGAAACGTACCCACCACGTACCCCCCAAGGGGTATGAGCGCATAGGCTGAGATTTTTACAAGTGACCACTTAAATTAAAATTAAAATTAAATTCAAATCCGCAAACAGATTTAAAAAAACAAAAATTTGAGCCCAGGCGAGCGGAAGTTCATTTTGGGGGCGTGGAGTACGTATAGGGTACGTATGGGGTACGATCGTACCCCATACGTACCCCATACTGGGTATGAGCGCATAGGATGAAATTTTTACTAGTGACCACTTAAATTAAAATTAAAATTAAAATCAAATCCGCAAACAGATTTAAAAAAACAAAAATTTGAGCCCAGGCGAGCGGAAGTTCATTTTGGGGGCGTGGAGTACGTATAGGGTACGTATGGGGTACGATCGTACCCCATACGTACCCCATACTGGGTATGAGCGCATAGGATGAAATTTTTACAAGTGACCACTTAAATTAAAATTAAAATTAAATTCAAATCCGCAAACAGATTTAAAAAAACAAAAATTTGAGCCCAGGAGAGCGGAAATTCATTCGGGGGGCGTGGGGGGTACGTGGTGGGTACGAAACGTACCCACCACGTACCCCCCAAGGGGTATGAGCGCATAGGATGAGATTTTTACAAGTGACCACTTAAATTAAAATTAAAATTAAATTCAAATCCGCAAACAGATTTAAAAAAACAAAAATTTGAGCCCAGGAGAGCGGAAATTCATTCGGGGGGCGTGGGGGGTATGTGGTGGGTACGAAACGTACCCACCACGTACCCCCCAAGGGGTATGAGCGCATAGACTGAGATTTTTACAAGTGACCACTTAAATTAAAATTAAAATTAAATTCAAATCCGCAAACAGATTTAAAAAAACAAAAATTTGAGCCCAGGAGAGCGGAAATTCATTCGGGGGGCGTGGGGGTATGAGCGCATAGGCTGAGATTTTTACAAGTGACCACTTAAATTAAAATTAAAATTAAATTCAAATCCGCAAACAGATTTAAAAAAACAAAAATTTGAGCCCAGGAGAGCGGCAAATCATTCGGGGGGGCGTGGGGGGTACGTGGTGGGTACGAAACGTACCCACCACGTACCCCCCAAGGGGTATGAGCGCATAGGCTGAGATTTTTACAAGTGACCACTTAAATTAAAATTAAAATTAAATTCAAATCCGCAAACAGATTTAAAAAAACAAAAATTTGAGCCCAGGAGAGCGGAAATTCATTCGGGGGGCGTGGGGGGTACGTGGTGGGTACGAAACGTACCCACCACGTACCCCCCAAGGGGTATGAGCGCATAGGCTGAGATTTTTACAAGTGACCACTTAAATTAAAATTAAAATTAAATTCAAATCCGCAAACAGATTTAAAAAAACAAAAATTTGAGCCCAGGAGAGCGGAAATTCATTCGGGGGCGTGGGGGGTACGTGGTGGGTACGAAACGTACCCACCACGTACCGCCCAAGAGGTATGAGCGCATAGGCTGAGATTTTAACAATTGACCACTTAAATTAAAATTAAAATTAAATTCAAATCCGCAAACAGATTTAAAAAAACAAAAATTTGAGCCCAGGAGAGCGGAAATTCATTCGGGGGGCGTGGGGGGTACGTGGTGGGTACGAAACGTACCCACCACGTACCCCCCAAGGGGTATGAGCGCATAGGCTGAGATTTTTACAAGTGACCACTTAAATTAAAATTAAAATTAAATTCAAATCCGCAAACAGATTTAAAAAAACAAAAATTTGAGCCCAGGAGAGCGGAAATTCATTCGGGGGGCGTGGGGGGTACGTGGTGGGTACGAAACGTACCCACCACGTACCCCCCAAGGGGTATGAGCGCATAGGATGAGATTTTTACAAGTGACCACTTAAATTAAAATTAAAATTAAATTCAAATCCGCAAACAGATTTAAAAAAACAAAAATTTGAGCCCAGGAGAGCGGAAATTCATTCGGGGGGCGTGGGGGGTACGTGGTGGGTACGAAACGTACCCACCACGTACCCCCCAAGGGGTATGAGCGCATAGGATGAGATTTTTACAAGTGACCACTTAAATTAAAATTAAAATTAAATTCAAATCCGCAAACAGATTTAAAAAAACAAAAATTTGAGCCCAGGAGAGCGGAAATTCATTCGGGGGCGTGGGGGTACGTGGTGGGTACGAAACGTACCCACCACGTACCCCCCAAGGGGTATGAGCGCATAGGCTGAGATTTTTACAAGTGATCACTTAAATTAAAATTAAAATTAAATTCAAATCCGCAAACAGATTTAAAAAAACAAAAATTTGAGCCCAGGAGAGCGGAAATTCATTCGGGGGCGTGGGGGTACGTGGTGGGTACGAAACGTACCCACCACGTACCCCCCAAGTGGTATGAGCGCATAGGCTGAGATTTTTACAAGTGACCACTTAAATTAAAATTAAAATTAAATTCAAATCCGCAAACAGATTTAAAAAAACAAAAATTTGAGCCCAGGAGAGCGGAAATTCATTCGGGGGGCGTGGGGGGTACGTGGTGGGTACGAAACGTACCCACCACGTACCCCCCAAGGGGTATGAGCGCATAGGCTGAGATTTTTACAAGTGACTCACCACTTAAATTAAAATTAAAATTAAATTCAAATCCGCAAACAGATTTAAAAAAACAAAAATTTGAGCCCAGGCGAGCGGAAGTTCATTTTGGGGGCGTGGAGTACGTATAGGGTACGTATGGGGTACGATCGTACCCCATACGTACCCCATACTGGGTATGAGCGCATAGGATGAAATTTTTACAAGTGACCACTTAAATTAAAATTAAAATTAAATTCAAATCCGCAAACAGATTTAAAAAAACAAAAATTTGAGCCCAGGAGAGCGGAAATTCATTCGGGGGGCGTGGGGGGTACGTGGTGGGTACGAAACGTACCCACCACGTACCCCCCAAGGGGTATGAGCGCATAGGATGAGATTTTTACAAGTGACCACTTAAATTAAAATTAAAATTAAATTCAAATCCGCAAACAGATTTAAAAAAACAAAAATTTGAGCCCAGGAGAGCGGAAATTCATTCGGGGGGCGTGGGGGGTACGTGGTGGGTACGAAACGTACCCACCACGTACCCCCCAAGGGGTATGAGCGCATAGGCTGAGATTTTTACAAGTGACCACTTAAATTAAAATTAAAATTAAATTCAAATCCGCAAACAGATTTAAAAAAACAAAAATTTGAGCCCAGGAGAGCGGAAATTCATTCGGGGGGCGTGGGGGGTACGTGGTGGGTACGAAACGTACCCACCACGTACCCCCCAAGGGGTATGAGCGCATAGGCTGAGATTTTAACAACTGACCACTTAAATTAAAATTAAAATTAAATTCAAATCCGCAAACAGATTTAAAAAAACAAAAATTTGAGCCCAGGAGAGCGGAAATTCATTCGGGGGGCGTGGGGGGTACGTGGTGGGTACGAAACGTACCCACCACGTACCCCCCAAAGGGTATGAGCGCATAGGATGAGATTTTTACAAGTGACCACTTAAATTAAAATTAAAATTAAATTCAAATCCGCAAACAGATTTAAAAAAACAAAAATTTGAGCCCAGGAGAGCGGAAATTCATTCGGGGGGCGTGGGGGGTACGTGGTGGGTACGAAACGTACCCACCACGTACCCTCCAAGGGGTATGAGCGCATAGGCTGAGATTTTTACAAGTGACCACTTAAATTAAAATTAAAATTAAATTCAAATCCGCAAACAGATTTAAAAAAACAAAAATTTGAGCCCAGGAGAGCGGAAATTCATTCGGGGGCGTGGGGGGTACGTGGTGGGTACGAAACGTACCCACCACGTACCCCCCAAGGGGTATGAGCGCATAGGCTGAGATTTTTACAAGTGACCACTTAAATTAAAATTAAAATTAAATTCAAATCCGCAAACAGATTTAAAAAAACAAAAATTTGAGCCCAGGAGAGCGGCAAATCATTCGGGGGGGCGTGGGGGGTACGTGGTGGGTACGAAACGTACCCACCACGTACCCCCCAAGGGGTATGAGCGCATAGGCTGAGATTTTTACAAGTGACCACTTAAATTAAAATTAAAATTAAATTCAAATCCGCAAACAGATTTAAAAAAACAAAAATTTGAGCCCAGGCGAGCGGAAGTTCATTTTGGGGGCGTGGAGTACGTATAGGGTACGTATGGGGTACGATCGTACCCCATACGTACCCCATACTGGGTATGAGCGCATAGGATGAAATTTTTACAAGTGACCACTTAAATTAAAATTAAAATTAAATTCAAATCCGCAAACAGATTTAAAAAAACAAAAATTTGAGCCCAGGAGAGCGGAAATTCATTCGGGGGGCGTGGGGGGTACGTGGTGGGTACGAAACGTACCCACCACGTACCCCCCAAGGGGTATGAGCGCATAGGCTGAGATTTTTACAAGTGACCACTTAAATTAAAATTAAAATTAAATTCAAATCCGCAAACAGATTTAAAAAAACAAAAATTTGAGCCCAGGAGAGTGGAAGTTCATTTTGGGGGTGTGGAGTACGTATAGGGTACGTATGGGGTACGATCGTACCCCATACGTACCCCATACTGGGTATGAGCGCATAGGATGAAATTTTTACAAGTGACCACTTAAATTAAAATTAAAATTAAATTCAAATCCGCAAACAGATTTAAAAAAACAAAAATTTGAGCCCAGGAGAGCGGAAATTCATTCGGGGGGCGTGGGGGGTACGTGGTGGGTACGAAATGTACCCACCACGTACCCCCCAAGGGGTATGAGCGCATAGGCTGAGATTTTTACAAGTGACTCACCACTTAAATTAAAATTAAAATTAAATTCAAATCCGCAAACAGATTTAAAAAAACAAAAATTTGAGCCCAGGAGAGCGGAAATTCATTCGGGGGGCGTGGGGGGTACGTGGTGGGTACGAAACGTACCCACCACGTACCCCCCAAGGGGTATGAGCGCATAGGCTGAGATTTTTACAAGTGACCACTTAAATTAAAATTAAAATTAAATTCAAATCCGCAAACAGATTTAAAAAAACAAAAATTTGAGCCCAGGAGAGTGGAAGTTCATTTTGGGGGCGTGGAGTACGTATAGGGTACGTATGGGGTACGATCGTACCCCATACGTACCCCATACTGGGTATGAGCGCATAGGATGAGATTTTTACAAGTGACCACTTAAATTAAAATTAAAATTAAATTCAAATCCGCAAACAGATTTAAAAAAACAAAAATTTGAGCCCAGGAGAGCGGAAATTCATTCGGGGGGCGTGGGGGTACGTGGTGGGTACGAAACGTACCCACCACGTACCCCCCAAGGGGTATGAGCGCATAGGCTGAGATTTTTACAAGTGACCACTTAAATTAAAATTAAAATTAAATTCAAATCCGCAAACAGATTTAAAAAAACAAAAATTTGAGCCCAGGAGAGCGGAAATTCATTCGGGGGGCGTGGGGGGTACGTGGTGGGTACGAAACGTACCCACCACGTACCCCCCAAGGGGTATGAGCGCATAGGCTGAGATTTTTACAAGTGACTCACCACTTAAATTAAAATTAAAATTAAATTCAAATCCGCAAACAGATTTAAAAAAACAAAAATTTGAGCCCAGGCGAGCGGAAGTTCATTTTGGGGGCGTGGAGTACGTATAGGGTACGTATGGGGTACGATCGTACCCCATACGTACCCCATACTGGGTATGAGCGCATAGGATGAAATTTTTACAAGTGACCACTTAAATTAAAATTAAAATTAAATTCAAATCCGCAAACAGATTTAAAAAAACAAAAATTTGAGCCCAGGAGAGCGGAAATTCATTCGGGGGGCGTGGGGGGTACGTGGTGGGTACGAAACGTACCCACCACGTACCCCCCAAGGGGTATGAGCGCATAGGCTGAGATTTTTACAAGTGACTCACCACTTAAATTAAAATTAAAATTAAATTCAAATCCGCAAACAGATTTAAAAAAACAAAAATTTGAGCCCAGGCGAGCGGAAGTTCATTTTGGGGGCGTGGAGTACGTATAGGGTACGTATGGGGTACGATCGTACCCCATACGTACCCCATACTGGGTATGAGCGCATAGGATGAAATTTTTACAAGTGACCACTTAAATTAAAATTAAAATTAAATTCAAATCCGCAAACAGATTTAAAAAAACAAAAATTTGAGCCCAGGAGAGCGGAAATTCATTCGGGGGGCGTGGGGGGTACGTGGTGGGTACGAAACGTACCCACCACGTACCCCCCAAGGGGTATGAGCGCATAGGATGAGATTTTTACAAGTGACCACTTAAATTAAAATTAAAATTAAATTCAAATCCGCAAACAGATTTAAAAAAACAAAAATTTGAGCCCAGGAGAGCGGAAATTCATTCGGGGGGCGTGGGGGGTACGTGGTGGGTACGAAACGTACCCACCACGTACCCCCCAAGGGGTATGAGCGCATAGGCTGAGATTTTTACAAGTGACCACTTAAATTAAAATTAAAATTAAATTCAAATCCGCAAACAGATTTAAAAAAACAAAAATTTGAGCCCAGGAGAGCGGAAATTCATTCGGGGGGCGTGGGGGGTACGTGGTGGGTACGAAACGTACCCACCACGTACCCCCAAGGGGTATGAGCGCATAGGCTGAGATTTTAACAACTGACCACTTAAATTAAAATTAAAATTAAATTCAAATCCGCAAACAGATTTAAAAAAACAAAAATTTGAGCCCAGGAGAGCGGAAATTCATTCGGGGGGCGTGGGGGGTACGTGGTGGGTACGAAACGTACCCACCACGTACCCCCCAAGGGGTATGAGCGCATAGGATGAGATTTTTACAAGTGACCACTTAAATTAAAATTAAAATTAAATTCAAATCCGCAAACAGATTTAAAAAAACAAAAATTTGAGCCCAGGAGAGCGGAAATTCATTCGGGGGGCGTGGGGGGTACGTGGTGGGTACGAAACGTACCCACCACGTACCCCCCAAGGGGTATGAGCGCATAGGCTGAGATTTTTACAAGTGACCACTTAAATTAAAATTAAAATTAAATTCAAATCCGCAAACAGATTTAAAAAAACAAAAATTTGAGCCCAGGAGAGCGGAAATTCATTCGGGGGCGTGGGGGGTACGTGGTGGGTACGAAACGTACCCACCACGTACCCCCCAAGGGGTATGAGCGCATAGGCTGAGATTTTTACAAGTGACCACTTAAATTAAAATTAAAATTAAATTCAAATCCGCAAACAGATTTAAAAAAACAAAAATTTGAGCCCAGGAGAGCGGCAAATCATTCGGGGGGGCGTCGGGGGTACGTGGTGGGTACGAAACGTACCCACCACGTACCCCCAAAGGGGTATGAGCGCATAGGCTGAGATTTTTACAAGTGACCACTTAAATTAAAATTAAAATTAAATTCAAATCCGCAAACAGATTTAAAAAAACAAAAATTTGAGCCCAGGCGAGCGGAAGTTCATTTTGGGGGCGTGGAGTACGTATAGGGTACGTATGGGGTACGATCGTACCCCATACGTACCCCATACTGGGTATGAGCGCATAGGATGAAATTTTTACAAGTGACCACTTAAATTAAAATTAAAATTAAATTCAAATCCGCAAACAGATTTAAAAAAACAAAAATTTGAGCCCAGGAGAGCGGAAATTCATTCGGGGGGCGTGGGGGGTACGTGGTGGGTACGAAACGTACCCACCACGTACCCCCCAAGGGGTATGAGCGCATAGGCTGAGATTTTTACAAGTGACCACTTAAATTAAAATTAAAATTAAATTCAAATCCGCAAACAGATTTAAAAAAACAAAAATTTGAGCCCAGGAGAGTGGAAGTTCATTTTGGGGGTGTGGAGTACGTATAGGGTACGTATGGGGTACGATCGTACCCCATACGTACCCCATACTGGGTATGAGCGCATAGGATGAAATTTTTACAAGTGACCACTTAAATTAAAATTAAAATTAAATTCAAATCCGCAAACAGATTTAAAAAAACAAAAATTTGAGCCCAGGAGAGCGGAAATTCATTCGGGGGGCGTGGGGGGTACGTGGTGGGTACGAAACGTACCCACCACGTACCCCCCAAGGGGTATGAGCGCATAGGCTGAGATTTTTACAAGTGACTCACCACTTAAATTAAAATTAAAATTAAATTCAAATCCGCAAACAGATTTAAAAAAACAAAAATTTGAGCCCAGGAGAGCGGAAATTCATTCGGGGGGCGTGGGGGGTACGTGGTGGGTACGAAACGTACCCACCACGTACCCCCCAAGGGGTATGAGCGCATAGGCTGAGATTTTTACAAGTGACCACTTAAATTAAAATTAAAATTAAATTCAAATCCGCAAACAGATTTAAAAAAACAAAAATTTGAGCCCAGGAGAGCGGAAATTCATTCGGGGGGCGTGGGGGTACGTGGTGGGTACGAAACGTACCCACCACGTACCCCCCAAGGGGTATGAGCGCATAGGCTGAGATTTTTACAAGTGACCACTTAAATTAAAATTAAAATTAAATTCAAATCCGCAAACAGATTTAAAAAAACAAAAATTTGAGCCCAGGAGAGCGGAAATTCATTCGGGGGGCGTGGGGGGTACGTGGTGGGTACGAAACGTACCCACCACGTACCCCCCAAGGGGTATGAGCGCATAGGCTGAGATTTTAATAACTGACCACTTAAATTAAAATTAAAATTAAATTCAAATCCGCAAACAGATTTAAAAAAACAAAAATTTGAGCCCAGGAGAGCGGAAATTCATTCGGGGGGCGTGGGGGGTACGTGGTGGGTACGAAACGTACCCACCACGTACCCCCCAAGGGGTATGAGCGCATAGGATGAGATTTTTACAAGTGACCACTTAAATTAAAATTAAAATTAAATTCAAATCCGCAAACAGATTTAAAAATTTGAGCCCAGGAGAGTGGAAGTTCATTTTGGGGGTGTGGAGTACGTATAGGGTACGTATGGGGTACGATCGTACCCCATACGTACCCCATACTGGGTATGAGCGCATAGGATGAAATTTTTACAAGTGACCACTTAAATTAAAATTAAAATTAAATTCAAATCGCAAACAGATTTAAAAAAACAAAAATTTGAGCCCAGGAGAGCGGAAATTCATTCGGGGGGCGTGGGGGGTACGTGGTGGGTACGAAACGTACCCACCACGTACCCCCCAAGGGGTATGAGCGCATAGGCTGAGATTTTTACAAGTGACTCACCACTTAAATTAAAATTAAAATTAAATTCAAATCCGCAAACAGATTTAAAAAAACAAAAATTTGAGCCCAGGAGAGCGGAAATTCATTCGGGGGGCGTGGGGGGTACGTGGTGGGTACGAAACGTACCCACCACGTACCCCCCAAGGGGTATGAGCGCATAGGCTGAGATTTTTACAAGTGACCACTTAAATTAAAATTAAAATTAAATTCAAATCCGCAAACAGATTTAAAAAAACAAAAATTTGAGCCCAGGAGAGTGGAAGTTCATTTTGGGGGCGTGGAGTACGTATAGGGTACGTATGGGGTACGATCGTACCCCATACGTACCCCATACTGGGTATGAGCGCATAGGATGAAATTTTTACAAGTGACCACTTAAATTAAAATTAAAATTAAATTCAAATCCGCAAACAGATTTAAAAAAACAAAAATTTGAGCCCAGGAGAGCGGAAATTCATTCGGGGGGCGTGGGGGTACGTGGTGGGTACGAAACGTACCCACCACGTACCCCCCAAGGGGTATGAGCGCATAGGCTGAGATTTTTACAAGTGACCACTTAAATTAAAATTAAAATTAAATTCAAATCCGCAAACAGATTTAAAAAAACAAAAATTTGAGCCCAGGAGAGCGGAAATTCATTCGGGGGGCGTGGAGGGTACGTGGTGGGTACGAAACGTACCCACCACGTACCCCCCAAGGGGTATGAGCGCATTGGCTGAGATTTTTACAAGTGACCACTTAAATTAAAATTAAAATTAAATTCAAATCCGCAAACAGATTTAAAAAAACAAAAATTTGAGCCCAGGAGAGTGGAAGTTCATTTTGGGGGCGTGGAGTACGTATAGGGTACGTATGGGGTACGATCGTACCCCATACGTACCCCATACTGGGTATGAGCGCATAGGATGAGATTTTTACAAGTGACCACTTAAATTAAAATTAAAATTAAATTCAAATCCGCAAACAGATTTAAAAAAACAAAAATTTGAGCCCAGGAGAGCGGAAATTCATTCGGGGGGCGTGGGGGGTACGTGGTGGGTACGAAACGTACCCACCACGTACCCCCCAAGGGGTATGAGCGCATAGGCTGAGATTTTTACAAGTGACTCACCACTTAAATTAAAATTAAAATTAAATTCAAATCCGCAAACAGATTTAAAAAAACAAAAATTTGAGCCCAGGAGAGCGGAAATTCATTCGGGGGGCGTGGGGGGTACGTGGTGGGTACGAAACGTACCCACCACGTACCCCCCAAGGGGTATGAGCGCATAGGCTGAGATTTTTACAAGTGACCACTTAAATTAAAATTAAAATTAAATTCAAATCCGCAAACAGATTTAAAAAAACAAAAATTTGAGCCCAGGAGAGTGGAAGTTCATTTTGGGGGCGTGGAGTACGTATAGGGTACGTATGGGGTACGATCGTACCCCATACGTACCCCATACTGGGTATGAGCGCATAGGATGAAATTTTTACAAGTGACCACTTAAATTAAAATTAAAATTAAATTCAAATCCGCAAACAGATTTAAAAAAACAAAAATTTGAGCCCAGGAGAGCGGAAATTCATTCGGGGGGCGTGGGGGTACGTGGTGGGTACGAAACGTACCCACCACGTACCCCCCAAGGGGTATGAGCGCATAGGCTGAGATTTTTACAAGTGACCACTTAAATTAAAATTAAAATTAAATTCAAATCCGCAAACAGATTTAAAAAAACAAAAATTTGAGCCCAGGAGAGCGGAAATTCATTCGGGGGGCGTGGGGGGTACGTGGTGGGTACGAAACGTACCCACCACGTACCCCCCAAGGGGTATGAGCGCATAGGCTGAGATTTTTACAAGTGACTCACCACTTAAATTAAAATTAAAATTAAATTCAAATCCGCAAACAGATTTAAAAAAACAAAAATTTGAGCCCAGGAGAGCGGAAATTCATTCGGGGGGCGTGGGGGGTACGTGGTGGGTACGAAACGTACCCACCACGTACCCCCCAAGGGGTATGAGCGCATAGGCTGAGATTTTTACAAGTGACCACTTAAATTAAAATTAAAATTAAATTCAAATCCGCAAACAGATTTAAAAAAACAAAAATTTGAGCCCAGGAGAGTGGAAGTTCATTTTGGGGGCGTGGAGTACGTATAGGGTACGTATGGGGTACGATCGTACCCCATACGTACCCCATACTGGGTATGAGCGCATAGGATGAAATTTTTACAAGTGACCACTTAAATTAAAATTAAAATTAAATTCAAATCCGCAAACAGATTTAAAAAAACAAAAATTTGAGCCCAGGAGAGCGGAAATTCATTCGGGGGGCGTGGGGGTACGTGGTGGGTACGAAACGTACCCACCACGTACCCCCCAAGGGGTATGAGCGCATAGGCTGAGATTTTTACAAGTGACCACTTAAATTAAAATTAAAATTAAATTCAAATCCGCAAACAGATTTAAAAAAACAAAAATTTGAGCCCAGGAGAGCGGAAATTCATTCGGGGGGCGTGGAGGGTACGTGGTGGGTACGAAACGTACCCACCACGTACCCCCCAAGGGGTATGAGCGCATTGGCTGAGATTTTTACAAGTGACCACTTAAATTAAAATTAAAATTAAATTCAAATCCGCAAACAGATTTAAAAAAACAAAAATTTGAGCCCAGGAGAGCGGAAATTCATTCGGGGGGCATGGGGGGTACGTGGTGGGTACAAAACGTACCCACCACGTACCCCCCAAGGGGTATGAGCGCATAGGCTAAGATTTTTACAAGTGACCACTTAAATTAAAATTAAAATTAAATTCAAATCCGCAAACAGATTTAAAAAAACAAAAATTTGAGCCCAGGAGAGTGGAAGTTCATTTTGGGGGCGTGGAGTACGTATAGGGTACGTATGGGGTACGATCGTACCCCATACGTACCCCATACTGGGTATGAGCGCATAGGATGAGATTTTTACAAGTGACCACTTAAATTAATATTAAAATTAAATTCAAATCCGCAAACAGATTTAAAAAAACAAAAATTTGAGCCCAGGAGAGCGGAAATTCATTCGGGGGGCGTGGGGGTACGTGGTGGGTACGAAACGTACCCACCACGTACCCCCCAAGGGGTATGAGCGCATAGGCTGAGATTTTTACAAGTGACCACTTAAATTAAAATTAAAATTAAATTCAAATCCGCAAACAGATTTAAAAAAACAAAAATTTGAGCCCAGGAGAGCGGAAATTCATTCGGGGGGCGTGGGGGGTACGTGGTGGGTACGAAACGTACCCACCACGTACCCCCCAAGGGGTATGAGCGCATAGGCTGAGATTTTTACAAGTGACTCACCACTTAAATTAAAATTAAAATTAAATTCAAATCCGCAAACAGATTTAAAAAAACAAAAATTTGAGCCCAGGCGAGCGGAAGTTCATTTTGGGGGCGTGGAGTACGTATAGGGTACGTATGGGGTACGATCGTACCCCATACGTACCCCATACTGGGTATGAGCGCATAGGATGAAATTTTTACAAGTGACCACTTAAATTAAAATTAAAATTAAATTCAAATCCGCAAACAGATTTAAAAAAACAAAAATTTGAGCCCAGGAGAGCGGAAATTCATTCGGGGGGCGTGGGGGGTACGTGGTGGGTACGAAACGTACCCACCACGTACCCCCCAAGGGGTATGAGCGCATAGGATGAGATTTTTACAAGTGACCACTTAAATTAAAATTAAAATTAAATTCAAATCCGCAAACAGATTTAAAAAAACAAAAATTTGAGCCCAGGAGAGCGGAAATTCATTCGGGGGGCGTGGGGGGTACGTGGTGGGTACGAAACGTACCCACCACGTACCCCCCAAGGGGTATGAGCGCATAGGCTGAGATTTTTACAAGTGACCACTTAAATTAAAATTGAAATTAAATTCAAATCCGCAAACAGATTTAAAAAAACAAAAATTTGAGCCCAGGAGAGCGGAAATTCATTCGGGGGGCGTGGGGGGTACGTGGTGGGTACGAAACGTACCCACCACGTACCCCCCAAGGGGTATGAGCGCATAGGCTGAGATTTTTACAAGTGACTCACCACTTAAATTAAAATTAAAATTAAATTCAAATCCGCAAACAGATTTAAAAAAACAAAAATTTGAGCCCAGGAGAGCGGAAATTCATTCGGGGGGCGTGGGGGGTACGTGGTGGGTACGAAACGTACCCACCACGTACCCCCCAAAGGGGTATGAGCGCATAGGATGAGATTTTTACAAGTGACCACTTAAATTAAAATTAAAATTAAATTCAAATCCGCAAACAGATT
Organism: Beris morrisii; assembly: GCA_951812415.1. Taxonomy (NCBI): domain Eukaryota; kingdom Metazoa; phylum Arthropoda; class Insecta; order Diptera; family Stratiomyidae; genus Beris; species Beris morrisii. Next base: position 103,827,023 of record OX638310.1, read on the forward strand.
TAAAAAAACAAAAATTTGAGCCCAGGAGAGCGGAAATTCATTCGGGGGGCGTGGGGGGTACGTGGTGGGTACGAAACGTACCCACCACGTACCCCCCAAGGGGTATGAGCGCATAGGCTGAGATTTTTACAAGTGACCACTTAAATTAAAATTAAAATTAAATTCAAATCCGCAAACAGATTTAAAAAAACAAAAATTTGAGCCCAGGAGAGCGGAAATTCATTCGGGGGCGTGCGGGGTACGTGGTGGGTACGAAACGTACCCACCACGTACCCCCCAAGGGGTATGAGCGCATAGGCTGAGATTTTTACAAGTGACCACTTAAATTAAAATTAAAATTAAATTCAAATCCGCAAACAGATTTAAAAAAACAAAAATTTGAGCCCAGGAGAGCGGCAAATCATTCGGGGGGGCGTGGGGGGTACGTGGTGGGTACGAAACGTACCCACCACGTACCCCCCAAGGGGTATGAGCGCATAGGCTGAGATTTTTACAAGTGACCACTTAAATTAAAATTAAAATTAAATTCAAATCCGCAAACAGATTTAAAAAAACAAAAATTTGAGCCCAGGCGAGCGGAAGTTCATTTTGGGGGCGTGGAGTACGTATAGGGTACGTATGGGGTACGATCGTACCCCATACGTACCCCATACTGGGTATGAGCGCATAGGATGAAATTTTTACAAGTGACCACTTAAATTAAAATTAAAATTAAATTCAAATCCGCAAACAGATTTAAAAAAACAAAAATTTGAGCCCAGGAGAGCGGCAAATCATTCGGGGGGGCGTGGGGGGTACGTGGTGGGTACGAAACGTACCCACCACGTACCCCCCAAGGGGTATGAGCGCATAGGCTGAGATTTTTACAAGTGACCACTTAAATTAAAATTAAAATTAAATTCAAATCCGCAAACAGATTTAAAAAAACAAAAATTTGAGCCCAGGAGAGTGGAAGTTCATTTTGGGGGCGTGGAGTACGTATAGGGTACGTATGGGGTACGATCGTACCCCATACGTACCCCATACTGGGTATGAGCGCATAGGATGAAATTTTTACAAGTGACCACTTAAATTAAAATTAAAATTAAATTCAAATCCGCAAACAGATTAAAAAAAACAAAAATTTGAGCCCAGGAGAGCGGAAATTCATTCGGAGGGCGTGGGGGGTACGTGGTGGGTACGAAACGTACCCACCACGTACCCCCCAAGGGGTATGAGCGCATAGGCTGAGATTTTTACAAGTGACCACTTAAATTAAAATTAAAATTAAATTCAAATCCGCAAACAGATTTAAAAAAACAAAAATTTGAGCCCAGGAGAGCGGAAATTCATTCGGGGGGCGTGGGGGGTACGTGGTGGGTACGAAACGTACCCACCACGTACCCCCCAAGGGGTATGAGCGCATAGGCTGAGATTTTAACAACTGACCACTTAAATTAAAATTAAAATTAAATTCAAATCCGCAAACAGATTTAAAAAAACAAAAATTTGAGCCCAGGAGAGCGGAAATTCATTCGGGGGGCGTGGGGGGTACGTTGTGGGTACGAAACGTACCCACCACGTACCCCCCAAGGGGTATGAGCGCATAGGATGAGATTTTTACAAGTGACCACTTAAATTAAAATTAAAATTAAATTCAAATCCGCAAACAGATTTAAAAAAACAAAAATTTGAGCCCAGGAGAGCGGAAATTCATTCGGGGGGCGTGGGGGGTACGTGGTGGGTACGAAACGTACCCACCACGTACCCCCCAAGGGGTATGAGCGCATAGGCTGAGATTTTTACAAGTGACCACTTAAATTAAAATTAAAATTAAATTCAAATCCGCAAACAGATTTAAAAAAACAAAAATTTGAGCCCAGGAGAGCGGAAATTCATTCGGGGGCGTGCGGGGTACGTGGTGGGTACGAAACGTACCCACCACGTACCCCCCAAGGGGTATGAGCGCATAGGCTGAGATTTTTACAAGTGACCACTTAAATTAAAATTAAAATTAAATTCAAATCCGCAAACAGATTTAAAAAAACAAAAATTTGAGCCCAGGAGAGCGGCAAATCATTCGGGGGGGCGTGGGGGGTACGTGGTGGGTACGAAACGTACCCACCACGTACCCCCCAAGGGGTATGAGCGCATAGGCTGAGATTTTTACAAGTGACCACTTAAATTAAAATTAAAATTAAATTCAAATCCGCAAACAGATTTAAAAAAACAAAAATTTGAGCCCAGGCGAGCGGAAGTTCATTTTGGGGGCGTGGAGTACGTATAGGGTACGTATGGGGTACGATCGTACCCCATACGTACCCCATACTGGGTATGAGCGCATAGGATGAAATTTTTACAAGTGACCACTTAAATTAAAATTAAAATTAAATTCAAATCCGCAAACAGATTTAAAAAAACAAAAATTTGAGCCCAGGAGAGCGGAAATTCATTCGGGGGGCGTGGGGGGTACGTGGTGGGTACGAAACGTACCCACCACGTACCCCCCAAGGGGTATGAGCGCATAGGCTGAGATTTTTACAAGTGACCACTTAAATTAAAATTAAAATTAAATTCAAATCCGCAAACAGATTTAAAAAAACAAAAATTTGAGCCCAGGAGAGTGGAAGTTCATTTTGGGGGTGTGGAGTACGTATAGGGTACGTATGGGGTACGATCGTACCCCATACGTACCCCATACTGGGTATGAGCGCATAGGATGAAATTTTTACAAGTGACCACTTAAATTAAAATTAAAATTAAATTCAAATCCGCAAACAGATTTAAAAAAACAAAAATTTGAGCCCAGGAGAGCGGAAATTCATTCGGGGGGCGTGGGGGGTACGTGGTGGGTACGAAACGTACCCACCACGTACCCCCCAAGGGGTATGAGCGCATAGGCTGAGATTTTTACAAGTGACTCACCACTTAAATTAAAATTAAAATTAAATTAAAATCCGCAAACAGATTTAAAAAAACAAAAATTTGAGCCCAGGAGAGCGGAAATTCATTCGGGGGGCGTGGGGGGTACGTGGTGGGTACGAAACGTACCCACCACGTACCCCCCAAGGGGTATGAGCGCATAGGCTGAGATTTTTACAAGTGACCACTTAAATTAAAATTAAAATTAAATTCAAATCCGCAAACAGATTTAAAAAAACAAAAATTTGAGCCCAGGAGAGTGGAAGTTCATTTTGGGGGCGTGGAGTACGTATAGGGTACGTATGGGGTACGATCGTACCCCATACGTACCCCATACTGGGTATGAGCGCATAGGATGAAATTTTTACAAGTGACCACTTAAATTAAAATTAAAATTAAATTCAAATCCGCAAACAGATTTAAAAAAACAAAAATTTGAGCCCAGGAGAGCGGAAATTCATTCGGGGGGCGTGGGGGGTACGTGGTGGGTACGAAACGTACCCACCACGTACCCCCCAAGGGGTATGAGCGCATAGGCTGAGATTTTTACAAGTGACCACTTAAATTAAAATTAAAATTAAATTCAAATCCGCAAACAGATTTAAAAAAACAAAAATTTGAGCCCAGGAGAGCGGAAATTCATTCGGGGGGCGTGGAGGGTACGTGGTGGGTACGAAACGTACCCACCACGTACCCCCCAAGGGGTATGAGCGCATTGGCTGAGATTTTTACAAGTGACCACTTAAATTAAAATTAAAATTAAATTCAAATCCGCAAACAGATTTAAAAAAACAAAAATTTGAGCCCAGGAGAGCGGAAATTCATTCGGGGGGCATGGGGGGTACGTGGTGGGTACGAAACGTACCCACCACGTACCCCCCAAGGGGTATGAGCGCATAGGCTAAGATTTTTACAAGTGACCACTTAAATTAAAATTAAAATTAAATTCAAATCCGCAAACAGATTTAAAAAAACAAAAATTTGAGCCCAGGAGAGTGGAAGTTCATTTTGGGGGCGTGGAGTACGTATAGGGTACGTATGGGGTACGATCGTACCCCATACGTACCCCATACTGGGTATGAGCGCATAGGATGAGATTTTTACAAGTTACCACTTAAATTAAAATTAAAATTAAATTCAAATCCGCAAACAAATTTAAAAAAACAAAAATTTGAGCCCAGGAGAGCGGAAATTCATTCGGGGGGCGTGGGGGTACGTGGTGGGTACGAAACGTACCCACCACGTACCCCCCAAGGGGTATGAGCGCATAGGCTGAGATTTTTACAAGTGACCACTTAAATTAAAATTAAAATTAAATTCAAATCCGCAAACAGATTTAAAAAAACAAAAATTTGAGCCCAGGAGAGCGGAAATTCATTCGGGGGGCGTGGGGGGTACGTGGTGGGTACGAAACGTACCCACCACGTACCCCCCAAGGGGTATGCGCGCATAGGCTGAGATTTTTACAAGTGACCACTTAAATTAAAATTAAAATTAAATTCAAATCCGCAAACAGATTTAAAAAAACAAAAATTTGAGCCCAGGAGAGCGGAAATTCATTCGGGGGGCGTGGGGGGTACGTGGTGGGTACAACACGTACCCACCACGTACCCCCCAAGGGGTATGAGCGCATAGGCTGAGATTTTTACAAGTGGCCACTTAAATTAAAATTAAAATTAAATTCAAATCCGCAAACAGATTTAAAAAAACAAAAATTTGAGCCCAGGAGAGCGGAAATTCATTCGGGGGGCGTGGGGGTACGTGGTGGGTACAAAACGTACCCACCACGTACCCCCCAAGGGGTATGCGCGCATAGGCTGAGATTTTTACAAGTGACCACTTAAATTAAAATTAAAATTAAATTCAAATCCGCAAACAGATTTAAAAAAACAAAAATTTGAGCCCAGGAGAGCGGAAATTCATTCGGGGGGCGTGCGGGGTACGTGGTGGGTACAAAACGTACCCACCACGTACCCCCCAAGGGGTATGAGCGGATAGGCTGAGATTTTTACAACTGACCACTTAAATTAAAATTAAAATTAAATTCAAATCCGCAAACAGATTTAAAAAAACAAAAATTTGAGCCCAGTAGAGCGGAAGTTCATTTTGGGGGCGTGGAGTACGTATAGGGTACGTATAGGGTACGATCGTACCCCATAAGTACCCCATACTGGGTATGAGCGCATAGGATGAGATTTTTACAAGTGACCACTTAAATTAAAATTAAAATTAAATTCAAATCCGCAAACAGATTTAAAAAAACAAAAATTTGAGCCCAGGAGAGCGGAAATTCATTCGGGGGGCGTGGGGGGTACGTGGTGGGTACGAAACGTACCCACCACGTACCCCCCAAGGGGTATGAGCGCATAGGATGAGATTTTTACAAGTGACCACTTAAATTAAAATTAAAATTAAATTCAAATCCGCAAACAAATTTAAAAAAACAAAAATTTGAGCCCAGGAGAGCGGAAATTCATTCGGCGGGCGTGGGGGGTACGTGGTGGGTACGAAACGTACCCACCATGTACCCCGCAAGGGGTATGAGCGCATAGGCTGAGATTTTTACAAGTGACCACTTAAATTAAAATTAAAATTAAATTCAAATCCGCAAACAGATTTAAAAAAACAAAAATTTGAGCCCAGGAGAGCGGAAGTTCATTTTGGGGGCGTGGAGTACGTATAGGGTACGTATAGGGTACGATCGTACCCCATACGTACCCCATACTGGGTATGAGCGCATAGGATGAGATTTTTACAAGTGACCACTTAAATTAAAATTAAAATTAAATTCAAATCCGCAAACAGATTTAAAAAAACAAAAATTTGAGCCCAGGAGAGCGGAAATTCATTCGGGGGGCGTGGGGGGTACGTGGTGGGTACGAAACGTACCCACCACGTACCCCCCAAGGGGTATGCGCGCATAGGCTGAGATTTTTACAAGTGACCACTTAAATTAAAATTAAAATTAAATTCAAATCCGCAAACAAATTTAAAAAAACAAAAATTTGAGCCCAGGAGAGCGGAAATTCATTCGGGGGGCGTGGGGGGTACGTGGTGGGTACGAAACGTACCTACCACGTACCCCCCAAGGGGTATGAGCGCATAGGATGAGATTTTTACAAGTGACCACTTAAATTAAAATTAAAATTAAATTCAAATCCGCAAACAGATTTAAAAAAACAAAAATTTGAGCCCAGGAGAGCGGAAATTCATTCGGGGGGCGTGGGGGGTACGTGGTGGGTACGAAACGTACCCACCACGTACCCCCCAAGGGGTATGAGCGCATAGGCTGAGATTTTTACAAGTGACCACTTAAATTAAAATTAAAATTAAATTCAAATCCGCAAACAGATTTAAAAAAACAAAAATTTGAGCCCAGGAGAGCGGAAATTCATTCGGGGGGGCGTGGGGGGTACGTGGTGGGTACGAAACGTACCCACCACGTACCCCCCAAGGGGTATGAGCGCATAGGCTGAGATTTTTACAAGTGACCACTTAAATTAAAATTAAAATTAAATTCAAATCCGCAAACAGATTTAAAAAAACAAAAATTTGAGCCCAGGAGAGCGGAAATTCATTCGGGGGGCGTGGGGGGTACGTGGTGGGTACGAAACGTACCCACCACGTACCCCCCAAGGGGTATGAGCGCATAGGCTGAGATTTTTACAAGTGACCACTTAAATTAAAATTAAAATTAAATTCAAATCCGCAAACAGATTTAAACAAACAAAAATTTGAGCCCAGGAGAGCGGAAATTCATTCGGGGGGCGTGGGGGGTACGTGGTGGGTACGAAACGTACCCACCACGTACCCCCCAAGGGGTATGAGCGCATAGGCTGAGATTTTTACAAGTGACCACTTAAATTAAAATTAAAATTAAATTCAAATCCGCAAACAGATTTAAAAAAACAAAAATTTGAGCCCAGGAGAGTGGAAGTTCATTTTGGGGGTGTGGAGTACGTATAGGGTACGTATGGGGTACGATCGTACCCCATACGTACCCCATACTGGGTATGAGCGCATAGGATGAAATTTTTACAAGTGACCACTTAAATTAAAATTAAAATTAAATTCAAATCCGCAAACAGATTTAAAAAAACAAAAATTTGAGCCCAGGAGAGCGGAAATTCATTCGGGGGGCGTGGGGGGTACGTGGTGGGTACGAAACGTACCCACCACGTACCCCCCAAGGGGTATGAGCGCATAGGCTGAGATTTTTACAAGTGACTCACCACTTAAATTAAAATTAAAATTAAATTCAAATCCGCAAACAGATTTAAAAAAACAAAAATTTGAGCCCAGGAGAGCGGAAATTCATTCGGGGGGCGTGGGGGGTACGTGGTGGGTACGAAACGTACCCACCACGTACCCCCCAAGGGGTATGAGCGCATAGGCTGAGATTTTTACAAGTGACCACTTAAATTAAAATTAAAATTAAATTCAAATCCGCAAACAGATTTAAAAAAACAAAAATTTGAGCCCAGGAGAGTGGAAGTTCATTTTGGGGGCGTGGAGTACGTATAGGGTACGTATGGGGTACGATCGTACCCCATACGTACCCCATACTGGGTATGAGCGCATAGGATGAAATTTTTACAAGTGACCACTTAAATTAAAATTAAAATTAAATTCAAATCCGCAAACAGATTTAAAAAAACAAAAATTTGAGCCCAGGAGAGCGGAAATTCATTCGGGGGGCGTGGGGGGTACGTGGTGGGTACGAAACGTACCCACCACGTACCCCCCAAGGGGTATGAGCGCATAGGCTGAGATTTTTACAAGTGACCACTTAAATTAAAATTAAAATTAAATTCAAATCCGCAAACAGATTTAAAAAAACAAAAATTTGAGCCCAGGAGAGCGGAAATTCATTCGGGGGGCGTGGAGGGTACGTGGTGGGTACGAAACGTACCCACCACGTACCCCCCAAGGGGTATGAGCGCATTGGCTGAGATTTTTACAAGTGACCACTTAAATTAAAATTAAAATTAAATTCAAATCCGCAAACAGATTTAAAAAAACAAAAATTTGAGCCCAGGAGAGCGGAAATTCATTCGGGGGGCATGGGGGGTACGTGGTGGGTACGAAACGTACCCACCACGTACCCCCCAAGGGGTATGAGCGCATAGGCTAAGATTTTTACAAGTGACCACTTAAATTAAAATTAAAATTAAATTCAAATCCGCAAACAGATTTAAAAAAACAAAAATTTGAGCCCAGGAGAGTGGAAGTTCATTTTGGGGGCGTGGAGTACGTATAGGGTACGTATGGGGTACGATCGTACCCCATACGTACCCCATACTGGGTATGAGCGCATAGGATGAGATTTTTACAACTGACCACTTAAATTAAAATTAAAATTAAATTCAAATCCGCAAACAGATTTAAAAAAACAAAAATTTGAGCCCAGGAGAGCGGAAATTCATTCGGGGGCGTGGGGGTACGTGGTGGGTACGAAACGTACCCACCACGTACCCCCCAAGGGGTATGAGCGCATAGGCTGAGATTTTTACAAGTGACCACTTAAATTAAAATTAAAATTAAATTCAAATCCGCAAACAGATTTAAAAAAACAAAAATTTGAGCCCAGGAGAGCGGAAATTCATTCGGGGGGCGTGGGGGGTACGTGGTGGGTACGAAACGTACCCACCACGTACCCCCCAAGGGGTATGAGCGCATAGGCTGAGATTTTTACAAGTGACTCACCACTTAAATTAAAATTAAAATTAAATTCAAATCCGCAAACAGATTTAAAAAAACAAAAATTTGAGCCCAGGCGAGCGGAAGTTCATTTTGGGGGCGTGGAGTACGTATAGGGTACGTATGGGGTACGATCGTACCCCATACGTACCCCATACTGGGTATGAGCGCATAGGATGAAATTTTTACAAGTGACCACTTAAATTAAAATTAAAATTAAATTCAAATCCGCAAACAGATTTAAAAAAACAAAAATTTGAGCCCAGGAGAGCGGAAATTCATTCGGGGGGCGTGGGGGGTACGTGGTGGGTACGAAACGTACCCACCACGTACCCCCCAAGGGGTATGAGCGCATAGGATGAGATTTTTACAAGTGACCACTTAAATTAAAATTAAAATTAAATTCAAATCCGCAAACAGATTTAAAAAAACAAAAATTTGAGCCCAGGAGAGCGGAAATTCATTCGGGGGGCGTGGGGGGTACGTGGTGGGTACGAAACGTACCCACCACGTACCCCCCAAGGGGTATGAGCGCATAGGCTGAGATTTTTACAAGTGACCACTTAAATTAAAATTAAAATTAAATTCAAATCCGCAAACAGATTTAAAAAAACAAAAATTTGAGCCCAGGAGAGCGGAAATTCATTCGGGGGGCGTGGGGGGTACGTGGTGGGTACGAAACGTACCCACCACGTACCCCCAAGGGGTATGAGCGCATAGGCTGAGATTTTAACAACTGACCACTTAAATTAAAATTAAAATTAAATTCAAATCCGCAAACAGATTTAAAAAAACAAAAATTTGAGCCCAGGAGAGCGGAAATTCATTCGGGGGGCGTGGGGGGTACGTGGTGGGTACGAAACGTACCCACCACGTACCCCCCAAGGGGTATGAGCGCATAGGATGAGATTTTTACAAGTGACCACTTAAATTAAAATTAAAATTAAATTCAAATCCGCAAACAGATTTAAAAAAACAAAAATTTGAGCCCAGGAGAGCGGAAATTCATTCGGGGGGCGTGGGGGGTACGTGGTGGGTACGAAACGTACCCACCACGTACCCCCCAAGGGGTATGAGCGCATAGGCTGAGATTTTTACAAGTGACCACTTAAATTAAAATTAAAATTAAATTCAAATCCGCAAACAGATTTAAAAAAACAAAAATTTGAGCCCAGGAGAGCGGAAATTCATTCGGGGGCGTGGGGGGTACGTGGTGGGTACGAAACGTACCCACCACGTACCCCCCAAGGGGTATGAGCGCATAGGCTGAGATTTTTACAACTGACCACTTAAATTAAAATTAAAATTAAATTCAAATCCGCAAACAGATTTAAAAAAACAAAAATTTGAGCCCAGGAGAGCGGAAATTCATTCGGGGGGCGTGGGGGGTACGTGGTGGGTACGAAACGTACCCACCACGTACCCCCCAAGGGGTATGAGCGCATAGGCTGAGATTTTTACAAGTGACCACTTAAATTAAAATTAAAATTAAATTAAAATCCGCAAACAGATTTAAAAAAACAAAAATTTGAGCCCAGGAGAGTGGAAGTTCATTTTGGGGGTGTGGAGTACGTATAGGGTACGTATGGGGTACGATCGTACGATCGTACCCCATACGTACCCCATACTGGGTATGAGCGCATAGGATGAAATTTTTACAAGTGACCACTTAAATTAAAATTAAAATTAAATTCAAATCCGCAAACAGATTTAAAAAAACAAAAATTTGAGCCCAGGAGAGCGGAAATTCATTCGGGGGGCGTGGGGGGTACGTGGTGGGTACGAAACGTACCCACCACGTACCCCCCAAGGGGTATGAGCGCATAGGCTGAGATTTTTACAAGTGACTCACCACTTAAATTAAAATTAAAATTAAATTCAAATCCGCAAACAGATTTAAAAAAACAAAAATTTGAGCCCAGGAGAGCGGAAATTCATTCGGGGGGCGTGGGGGGTACGTGGTGGGTACGAAACGTACCCACCACGTACCCCCCAAGGGGTATGAGCGCATAGGCTGAGATTTTTACAAGTGACCACTTAAATTAAAATTAAAATTAAATTCAAATCCGCAAACAGATTTAAAAAAACAAAAATTTGAGCCCAGGAGAGTGGAAGTTCATTTTGGGGGCGTGGAGTACGTATAGGGTACGTATGGGGTACGATCGTACCCCATACGTACCCCATACTGGGTATGAGCGCATAGGATGAAATTTTTACAAGTGACCACTTAAATTAAAATTAAAATTAAATTCAAATCCGCAAACAGATTTAAAAAAACAAAAATTTGAGCCCAGGAGAGCGGAAATTCATTCGGGGGGCGTGGGGGGTACGTGGTGGGTACGAAACGTACCCACCACGTACCCCCCAAGGGGTATGAGCGCATAGGCTGAGATTTTTACAAGTGACCACTTAAATTAAAATTAAAATTAAATTCAAATCCGCAAACAGATTTAAAAAAACAAAAATTTGAGCCCAGGAGAGTGGAAGTTCATTTTGGGGGCGTGGAGTACGTATAGGGTACGTATGGGGTACGATCGTACCCCATACGTACCCCATACTGGGTATGAGCGCATAGGATGAAATTTTTACAAGTGACCACTTAAATTAAAATTAAAATTAAATTCAAATCCGCAAACAGATTTAAAAAAACAAAAATTTGAGCCCAGGAGAGCGGAAATTCATTCGGGGGGCGTGGGGGGTACGTGGTGGGTACGAAACGTACCCACCACGTACCCCCCAAGGGGTATGAGCGCATAGGCTGAGATTTTTACAAGTGACCACTTAAATTAAAATTAAAATTAAATTCAAATCCGCAAACAGATTTAAAAAAACAAAAATTTGAGCCCAGGAGAGCGGAAATTCATTCGGGGGGCGTGGAGGGTACGTGGTGGGTACGAAACGTACCCACCACGTACCCCCCAAGGGGTATGAGCACATTGGCTGAGATTTTTACAAGTGACCACTTAAATTAAAATTAAAATTAAATTCAAATCCGCAAACAGATTTAAAAAAACAAAAATTTGAGCCCAGGAGAGCGGAAATTCATTCGGGGGGCATGGGGGGTACGTGGTGGGTACGAAACGTACCCACCACGTACCCCCCAAGGGGTATGAGCGCATAGGCTAAGATTTTTACAAGTGACCACTTAAATTAAAATTAAAATTAAATTCAAATCCGCAAACAGATTTAAAAAAACAAAAATTTGAGCCCAGGAGAGTGGAAGTTCATTTTGGGGGCGTGGAGTACGTATAGGGTACGTATGGGGTACGATCGTACCCCATACGTACCCCATACTGGGTATGAGCGCATAGGATGCGATTTTTACAAGTGACCACTTAAATTAAAATTAAAATTAAATTCAAATCCGCAAACAGATTTAAAAAAACAAAAATTTGAGCCCAGGAGAGCGGAAATTCATTCGGGGGGCGTGGGGGTACGTGGTGGGTACGAAACGTACCCACCACGTACCCCCCAAGGGGTATGAGCGCATAGGCTGAGATTTTTACAAGTGACCACTTAAATTAAAATTAAAATTAAATTCAAATCCGCAAACAGATATAAAAAAACAAAAATTTGAGCCCAGGAGAGCGGAAATTCATTCGGGGGGCGTGGGGGGTACGTGGTGGGTACGAAACATACCCACCACGTACCCCCCAAGGGGTATGCGCGCATAGGCTGAGATTTTTACAAGTGACCACTTAAATTAAAATTAAAATTAAATTCAAATCCGCAAACAGATTTAAAAAAACAAAAATTTGAGCCCAGGAGAGCGGAAATTCATTCGGGGGGCGTGGGGGGTACGTGGTGGGTACAAAACGTACCCACCACGTACCCCCCAAGGGGTATGAGCGCATAGGCTGAGATTTTTACAAGTGACCACTTAAATTAAAATTAAAATTAAATTCAAATCCGCAAACAGATTTAAAAAAACAAAAATTTGAGCCCAGGAGAGCGGAAATTCATTCGGGGGGCGTGGGGGTACGTGGTGGGTACGAAACGTACCCACCACGTACCCCCCAAGGGGTATGCGCGCATAGGCTGAGATTTTTACAAGTGACCACTTAAATTAAAATTAAAATTAAATTCAAATCCGCAAACAGATTTAAAAAAACAAAAATTTGAGCCCAGGAGAGCGGAAATTCATTCGGGGGGCGTGCGGGGTACGTGGTGGGTACAAAACGTACCCACCACGTACCCCCCAAGGGGTATGAGCGCATAGGCTGAGATTTTTACAAGTGACCACTTAAATTAAAATTAAAATTAAATTCAAATCCGCAAACAGATTTAAAAAAACAAAAATTTGAGCCCAGTAGAGCGGAAGTTCATTTTGGGGGCGTGGAGTACGTATAGGGTACGTATAGGGTACGATCGTACCCCATAAGTACCCCATACTGGGTATGAGCGCATAGGATGAGATTTTTACAAGTGACCACTTAAATTAAAATTAAAATTAAATTCAAATCCGCAAACAGATTTAAAAAAACAAAAATTTGAGCCCAGGAGAGCGGAAATTCATTCGGGGGGCGTGGGGGGTACGTGGTGGGTACGAAACGTACCCACCACGTACCCCCCAAGGGGTATGAGCGCATAGGATGAGATTTTTACAAGTGACCACTTAAATTAAAATTAAAATTAAATTCAAATCCGCAAACAAATTTAAAAAAACAAAAATTTGAGCCCAGGAGAGCGGAAAGTCATTCGGGGGGCGTGGGGGGTACGTGGTGGGTACGAAACGTACCCACCATGTACCCCGCAAGGGGTATGAGCGCATAGGCTGAGATTTTTACAAGTGACCACTTAAATTAAAATTAAAATTAAATTCAAATCCGCAAACAGATTTAAAAAAACAAAAATTTGAGCCCAGGAGAGCGGAAGTTCATTTTGGGGGCGTGGAGTACGTATAGGGTACGTATAGGGTACGATCGTACCCCATACGTACCCCATACTGGGTATGAGCGCATAGGATGAGATTTTTACAAGTGACCACTTAAATTAAAATTAAAATTAAATTCAAATCCGCAAACAGATTTAAAAAAACAAAAATTTGAGCCCAGGAGAGCGGAAATTCATTCGGGGGGCGTGGGGGTACGTGGTGGGTACAAAACGTACCCACCACGTACCCCCCAAGGGGTATGAGCGCATAGGCTGAGATTTTTACAAGTGACCACTTAAATTAAAATTAAAATTAAATTCAAATCCGCAAACAGATTTAAAAAAACAAAAATTTGAGCCCAGGAGAGCGGAAATTCATTCGGGAGGCGTGGGGGGTACGTGGTGGGTACGAAACGTACCCACCACGTACCCCCCAAGGGGTATGCGCGCATAGGCTGAGATTTTTACAAGTGACCACTTAAATTAAAATTAAAATTAAATTCAAATCCGCAAACAGATTTAAAAAAACAAAAATTTGAGCCCAGGAGAGCGGAAATTCATTCGGGGGGCGTGGGGGGTACGTGGTGGGTACGAAACGTACCCACCACGTACCCCCCAAGGGGTATGCGCGCATAGGCTGAGATTTTTACAAGTGACCACTTAAATTAAAATTAAAATTAAATTCAAATCCGCAAACAGATTTAAAAAAACAAAAATTTGAGCCCAGGAGAGCGGAAATTCATTCGGGGGGCGTGGGGGGTACGTGGTGGGTACAAAACGTACCAACCACGTACCCCCCAAGGGGTATGAGCGCATAGGCTGAGATTTTTACAAGTGACCACTTAAATTAAAATTAAAATTAAATTCAAATCCGCAAACAGATTTAAAAAAAGAAAAATTTGAGCCCAGGAGAGCGGAAGTTCATTTTGGGGGCGTGGAGTACGTATAGGGTACGTATAGGGTACGATCGTACCCCATACGTACCCCATACTGGGTATCGGCGCATAGGATGAGATTTTTACAAGTGACCACTTAAATTAAAATTAAAATTAAATTCAAATCCGCAAACAGATTTAAAAAAACAAAAATTTGAGCCCAGGAGAGCGGAAATTCATTCGGGGGGCGTGGGGGTACGTGGTGGGTACGAAACGTACCCACCACGTACCCCCCAAGGGGTATGAGCGCATAGGCTGAGATTTTTACAAGTGACCACTTAAATTAAAATTAAAATTAAATTCAAATCCGCAAACAGATTTAAAAAAACAAAAATTTGAGCCCAGGAGAGCGGAAATTCATTCGGGGGGCGTGGGGGGTACGTGGTGGGTACGAAACGTACCCACCACGTACCCCCCAAGGGGTATGAGCGCATAGGATGAGATTTTTACAAGTGACCACTTAAATTAAAATTAAAATTAAATTCAAATCCGCAAACAGATTTAAAAAAACAAAAATTTGAGCCCAGGAGAGCGGAAATTCATTCGGGGGGCGTGGGGGGTACGTGGTGGGTACGAAACGTACCCACCACGTACCCCCCAAGGGGTATGAGCGCATAGGCTGAGATTTTTACAAGTGACCACTTAAATTAAAATTAAAATTAAATTCAAATCCGCAAACAGATTTAAAAAAACAAAAATTTGAGCCCAGGAGAGCGAAAGTTCATTTTGGGGGCGTGGAGTACGTATAGGGTACGTATGGGGTACGATCGTACCCCATACGTACCCCATACTGGGTATGAGCGCATAGGATGAGATTTTTACAAGTGACCACTTAAATTAAAATTAAAATTAAATTCAAATCCGCAAACAGATTTAAAAAAACAAAAATTTGAGCCCAGGAGAGCGGAAATTCATTCGGGGGGCGTGGGGGGTACGTGGTGGGTACGAAACGTACCCACCACGTACCCCCCAAGGGGTATGAGCGCATAGGATGAGATTTTTACAAGTGACCACTTAAATTAAAATTAAAATTAAATTCAAATCCGCAAACAGATGTAAAAAAACAAAAATTTGAGCCCAGGAGAGCGGAAATTCATTCGGGGGGCGTGGGGGGTACGTGGTGGGTACGAAACGTACCTACCACGTACCCCCCAAGGGGTATGAGCGCATAGGATGAGATTTTTACAAGTGACCACTTAAATTAAAATTAAAATTAAATTCAAATCCGCAAACAGATGTAAAAAAACAAAAATTTGAGCCCAGGAGAGCGGAAATTCATTCGGGGGGCGTGGGGGGTACGTGGTGGGTACGAAACGTACCCACCACGTACCCCCCAAGGAGTATGAGCGCATAGGCTGAGATTTTTACAAGTGACCACTTAAATTAAAATTAAAATTAAATTCAAATCCGCAAACAGATTTAAAAACACAAAAATTTGAGCCCAGGAGAGCGGAAATTCATTCCGGGGGCGTGGGAGGTACGTGGTGGGTGCGAAACGTACCTACCACGTACCCCCCAAGGGGTATGAGCGCATAGGATGAGATTTTTACAAGTGACCACTTAAATTAAAATTAAAATTAAATTCAAATCCGCAAACAGATTTAAAAAAACAAAAATTTGAGCCCAGGAGAGCGGAAATTCATTCGGGGGGCGTGGGGGGTACGTGGTGGGTACGAAACGTACCCACCACGTACCCCCCAAGGGGTATGAGCGCATAGGCTGAGATTTTTACAAGTGACCACTTAAATTAAAATTAAAATTAAATTCATACCGCAAACAGATTTAAAAAACCAAAAATTTGAGCCCAGGAGAGCGGAAATTTATTCGGGGGGCGTGGGGGGTACGTGGTGGGTACGAAACGTACCCACCACGTACCCCCCAAGGGGTATGAGCGCATAGGCTGAGATTTTTACAAGTGACCACTTAAATTAAAATTAAAATTAAATTCATACCGCAAACAGATTTAAAAAACCAAAAATTTGAGCCCAGGAGAGCGGAAATTCATTCGGGGGGCGTGGGGGGTACGTGGTGGGTACGAAACGTACCCACCACGTACCCCCCAAGGGGTATGAGCGCATAGGCTGAGATTTTTACAAGTGACCACTTAAATTAAAATTAAAATTAAATTCATACCGCAAACAGATTTAAAAAACCAAAAATTTGAGCCCAGGAGAGCGGAAATTCATTCGGGGGGCGTGGGGGGTACGTGGTGGGTACGAAACGTACCCACCACGTACCCCCCAAGGGGTATGAGCGCATAGGCTGAGATTTTTACAAGTGACCACTTAAATTAAAATTAAAATTAAATTCAAATCCGCAAACAGATTTAAAAAAACAAAAATTTGAGCCCAGGAGAGCGGAAGTTCATTTTGGGGGCGTGGAGTACGTATAGGGTACGTATGGGGTACGATCGTACCCCATACGTACCCCATACTGGGTATGGGCGCATAGGATGAGATTTTTACAAGTGACCACTTAAATTAAAATTAAAATTAAATTCATACCGCAAACAGATTTAAAAAAACAAAAATTTGAGCCCAGGAGAGCGGAAATTCATTCGGGGGCGTGGGGGGTACGTGGTGGGTACGAAACGTACCCACCACGTACCCCCCAAGGGGTATGAGCGCATAGGCTGAGATTTTTACAAGTGACCACTTAAATTAAAATTAAAATTAAATTCAAATCCGCAAACAGATTTAAAAAAACAAAAATTTGAGCCCAGGAGAGCGGAAATTCATTCGGGGGGCGTGGGGGGTACGTGGTGGGTACGAAACGTACCCACCACGTACCCCCCAAGGGGTATGAGCGCATAGGATGAGATTTTTACAAGTGACCACTTAAATTAAAATTAAAATTAAATTCAAATCCGCAAACAGATTTAAAAAAACAAAAATTTGAGCCCAGGAGAGCGGAAATTCATTCGGGGGGCGTGGGGGGTACGTGGTGGGTACGAAACGTACCCACCACGTACCCCCAAGGGGTATGAGCGCATAGGCTGAGATTTTTTCAAGTGACTGACCACTTAAATTAAAATTAAAATTAAATTCAAATCCGCAAACAGATTTAAAAAAACAAAAATTTGAGCCCAGGAGAGCGGAAATTCATTCGGGGGGCGTGGGGGGTACGTGGTGGGTACGAAACGTACCCACCACGTACCCCCCAAGGGGTATGAGCGCATAGGCTGAGATTTTTACAAGTGACCACTTAAATTAAAATTAAAATTAAATTCAAATCCGCAAACAGATTTAAAAAAACAAAAATTTGAGCCCAGGAGAGCGGAAATTCATTCGGGGGGCGTGGGGGGTACGTGGTGGGTACGAAACGTACCCACCACGTACCCCCCAAGGGGTATCAGCGCATAGGCTGAGATTTTTACAAGTGACCACTTAAATTAAAATTAAAATTAAATTCAAATCCGCAAACAGATTTAAAAAAACAAAAATTTGAGCCCAGGAGAGCGGAAGTTCATTTTGGGGGCGTGGAGTACGTATAGGGTACGTATGGGGTACGATCGTACCCCATACGTACCCCATACTGGGTATGGGCGCATAGGATGAGATTTTTACAAGTGACCACTTAAATTAAAATTAAAATTAAATTCATACCGCAAACAGATTTAAAAAAACAAAAATTTGAGCCCAGGAGAGCGGAAATTCATTCGGGGGCGTGGGGGGTACGTGGTGGGTACGAAACGTACCCACCACGTACCCCCCAAGGGGTATGAGCGCATAGGCTGAGATTTTTACAAGTGACCACTTAAATTAAAATTAAAATTAAATTCAAATCCGCAAACAGATTTAAAAAAACAAAAATTTGAGCCCAGGAGAGCGGAAATTCATTCGGGGGGCGTGGGGGGTACGTGGTGGGTACGAAACGTACCCACCACGTACCCCCCAAGGGGTATGAGCGCATAGGATGAGATTTTTACAAGTGACCACTTAAATTAAAATTAAAATTAAATTCAAATCCGCAAACAGATTTAAAAAAACAAAAATTTGAGCCCAGGAGAGCGGAAATTCATTCGGGGGGCGTGGGGGGTACGTGGTGGGTACGAAACGTACCCACCACGTACCCCCAAGGGGTATGAGCGCATAGGCTGAGATTTTTTCAAGTGACTGACCACTTAAATTAAAATTAAAATTAAATTCAAATCCGCAAACAGATTTAAAAAAACAAAAATTTGAGCCCAGGAGAGCGGAAATTCATTCGGGGGGCGTGGGGGGTACGTGGTGGGTACGAAACGTACCCACCACGTACCCCCCAAGGGGTATGAGCGCATAGGCTGAGATTTTTACAAGTGACCACTTAAATTAAAATTAAAATTAAATTCAAATCCGCAAACAGATTTAAAAAAACAAAAATTTGAGTCCAGGAGAGCGGAAATTCATTCGGGGGGCGTGGGGGGTACGTGGTGGGTACGAAACGTACCCACCACGTACCCCCCAAGGGGTATGAGCGCATAGGCTGAGATTTTTACAAGTGACCACTTAAATTAAAATTAAATTCAAATCCGCAAACAGATTTAAAAAAACAAAAATTTGAGCCCAGGAGAGCGGAAATTCATTCGGGGGGCGTGGGGGGTACGTGGTGGGTACGAAACGTACCCACCACGTACACCCCAAGGGGTATGAGCGCATAGGCTGAGATTTTTACAAGTGACCACTTAAATTAAAATTAAAATTAAATTCAAATCCGCAAACAGATTCAAAAAAAAACAAAAATTTGAGCCCAGGAGAGCGGAAATTCATTCGGGGGGCGTGGGGGGTACGTGGTGGGTACGAAACGTACCCACCACGTACCCCCAAGGGGTTAAGTGACCACTTAAATTAAAATTAAATTCAAATCCGCAAACAGATTTAAAAAAACAAAAATTTGAGCCCAGGAGAGCGGAAATTCATTCGGGGGGCGTGGGGGGTACGTGGTGGGTACGAAACGTACCCACCACGTACACCCCAAGGGGTATGAGCGCATAGGCTGAGATTTTTACAAGTGACCACTTAAATTAAAATTAAAATTAAATTCAAATCCGCAAACAGATTCAAAAAAAAACAAAAATTTGAGCCCAGGAGAGCGGAAATTCATTCGGGGGGCGTGGGGGGTACGTGGTGGGTACGAAACGTACCCACCACGTACCCCCAAGGGGTATGAGCGCATAGGCTGAGATTTTTACAAGTGACTGACTACTTAAATTAAAATTACAATTAAATTCAAATCCGCAAACAGATTTAAAAAAACAAAAATTTGAGCCCAGGAGAGCGGAAATTCATTCGGGGGCGGGGGGGGGGGGTACGTGGTGGGTACGAAACGTACCCACCACGTACCCCCTAGGGGTATGAGCGCATAGGCTGAGATTTTTACAAGTGACTGACCACTTAAATTAAAATTAAAATTAAATTCAAATCTGCAAACAGATTTAAAAAAACAAAAATTTGAGCCCAGGAGAGCGGAAATTCATTCGGGGGGCGTGGGGGGTACGTGGTGGGTACGAAACGTACCCACCACGTACCCCCCAAGGGGTATGAGCGCATAGGCTGAGATTTTTACAAGTGACCACTTAAATTAAAATTAAATTCAAATCCGCAAACAGATTTAAAAAAACAAAAATTTGAGCCCAGGAGAGCGGAAATTCATTCGGTGGGCGTAGGGGGTACGTGGCGGGTACGAAACGTACCCACCACGTACCCCCCAAGGGGTATCAGCGCATAGGCTGAGATTTTTACAAGTGACCACTTAAATTAAAATTAAAATTAAATTCAAATCCGCAAACAGATTTAAAAAAACAAAAATTTGAGCCCAGGAGAGCGGAAATTCATTCGGGGGGCGTGGGGGGTACGTGGTGGGTACGAAACGTACCCACCACGTACCCCCCAAGGGGTATGAGCGCATAGGCTGAGATTTTTACAAGTGACCACTTAAATTAAAATTAAATTCAAATCCGCAAACAGATTTAAAAAAACAAAAATTTGAGCCCAGGAGAGCGGAAATTCATTCGGGAGGCGTGGGGGGTACGTGGTGGGTACGAAACGTACCCACCACGTACACCCCAAGGGGTATGAGCGCATAGGCTGAGATTTTTACAAGTGACCACTTAAATTAAAGTTAAAATTAAATTCAAATCCGCAAACAGATTCAAAAAAAAACAAAAATTTGAGCCCAGGAGAGCGGAAATTCATTCGGGGGGCGTGGGGGGTACGTGGTGGGTACGAAACGTACCCACCACGTACCCCCAAGGGGTTAAGTGACCACTTAAATTAAAATTAAATTCAAATCCGCAAACAGATTTAAAAAAACAAAAATTTGAGCCCAGGAGAGCGGAAATTCATTCGGGGGGCGTGGGGGGTACGTGGTGGGTACGAAACGTACCCACCACGTACACCCCAAGGGGTATGAGCGCATAGGCTGAGATTTTTACAAGTGACCACTTAAATTAAAATTAAAATTAAATTCAAATCCGCAAACAGATTCAAAAAAAAACAAAAATTTGAGCCCAGGAGAGCGGAAATTCATTCGGGGGGCGTGGGGGGTACGTGGTGGGTACGAAACGTACCCACCACGTACCCCCAAGGGGTATGAGCGCATAGGCTGAGATTTTTACAAGTGACTGACTACTTAAATTAAAATTACAATTAAATTCAAATCCGCAAACAGATTTAAAAAAACAAAAATTTGAGCCCAGGAGAGCGGAAATTCATTCGGGGGCGGGGGGGGGGGGGGGTACGTGGTGGGTACGAAACGTACCCACCACGTACCCCCTAGGGGTATGAGCGCATAGGCTGAGATTTTTACAAGTGACTGACCACTTAAATTAAAATTAAAATTAAATTCAAATCTGCAAACAGATTTAAAAAAACAAAAATTTGAGCCCAGGAGAGCGGAAATTCATTCGGGGGGCGTGGGGGGTACGTGGTGGGTACGAAACGTACCCACCACGTACCCCCCAAGGGGTATGAGCGCATAGGCTGAGATTTTTACAAGTGACCACTTAAATTAAAATTAAAATTAAATTCAAATCCGCAAACAGATTTAAAAAAACAAAAATTTGAGCCCAGGAGAGCGGAAATTCATTCGGGGGCGGGGGGGGGGGGGGTACGTGGTGGGTACGAAACGTACCCACCACGTACCCCCTAGGGGTATGAGCGCATAGGCTGAGATTTTTACAAGTGACTGACCACTTAAATTAAAATTAAAATTAAATTCAAATCTGCAAACAGATTTAAAAAAACAAAAATTTGAGCCCAGGAGAGCGGAAATTCATTCGGGGGGCGTGGGGGGTACGTGGTGGGTACGAAACGTACCCACCACGTACCCCCCAAGGGGTATGAGCGCATAGGCTGAGATTTTTACAAGTGACCACTTAAATTAAAATTAAAATCAAATCCGCAAACAGATTTAAAAAAACAAAAATTTGAGCCCAGGAGATTGGAAAATCATTCGGGGGGCGTGGGGGGTACGTGGTTGGTACGAAACGTACCCAAGGGGTATGAGCGCATAGGCTGAGATTTTTACAAGTGAACACTTAAATTAAAATTAAAATTAAATTCAAATCCGCAAACAGATTTAAAAAAACAAAAATTTGAGCCCAGGAGATTGGAAAATCATTCGGGGGGCGTGGGGGGTACGTGGTGGGTACGAAACGTACCCACCACGTACCCCCCAAGGGGTATGAGCGCATAGGCTGAGATTTTTACAAGTGACCACTTAAATTAAAATTAAAATTAAATTCAAATCCGCAAACAGATTTAAAAAAACAAAAATTTGAGCCCAGGAGAGCGGAAATTCATTCGGGGGCGTGGAAGGTACGTGGTGGGTACGAAACGTATCCACCACGTACCCCCCAATGGGTATGAGCGCATAGACTGAAATTTTTACAAGTGACCACTTAAATTAAAATTAAAATTAAATTCAAATCCGCAAACAGATTTAAAAAAACAAAAATTTGAGCCCAGGAGAGCGGAAATTCATTCGGGGGGCGGGGGGGGTACGTGGTGGGTACGAAACGTACCCACCACGTACCCTCTAAGGGATATATATACTGGGTATGAGATTTTTACAAGTGACCACTTAAATTAAAATTAAAATTAAATTCAAATCCGCAAACAGATTTAAAAAAACAAAAATTTGAGCCCAGGAGAGCGGAAATTCATTCGGGGAGCGTGGGGGGTACGTGGTGGGTACGAAACGTACCCACCACGTACCCCCCAAGGGGTATGAGCGCATAGGCTGAGATTTTTACAAGTGACCACTTAAATTAAAATTAAAATTAAATTCAAATCCGCAAACAGATTTAAAAAAACAAAAATTTGAGCCCAGGAGAGCGGAAGTTCATTTTGGGGGCGTGGAGTACGTATAGGGTACGTATAGGGTACGATAGTACCCCATACGTACCCCATACTGGGTATGGGCGCATAGGATGAGATTTTTACAAGTGACCACTTAAATTAAAATTAAAATTAAATTCAAATCCGCAAACAGATTTAAAAAAACAAAAATTTGAGCCCAGGAGAGCGGAAATTCATTCGGGGGGCGTGGGGGGTACGTGGTGGGTACGAAACGTAACCACGTACCCCCCAAGGGGTATGAGCGCATAGGCTGAGATTTTTACAAGTGACCACTTAAATTAAAATTAAAATTAAATTCATACCGCAAACAGATTTAAAAAAACAAAAATTTGAGCCCAGGAGAGCGGAAATTCATTCGGGGGGCGTGGGGGGTACGTGGTGGGTACGAAACGTACCCACCACGTACCCTCCAAGGGGTATGAGCGCATAGGCTGAGATTTTTACAAGTGACCACTTAAATTAAAAATAAAATTAAATTCAAATCCGCAAACAGATTTAAAAAAACAAAAATTTGAGCCCAGGAGAGCGGAAGTTCATTTTGGGGGCGTGGAGTACGTATAGGGTACGTATGGGGTACGATCGTACCCCATACGTACCCCATACTGGGTATGGGCGCATAGGATGAGATTTTTACAAGTGACCACTTAAATTAAAATTAAAATTAAATTCATACCGCAAACAGATTTAAAAAAACAAAAATTTGAGCCCAGGAGAGCGGAAATTCATTCGGGGGGCGTGGGGGGTACGTGGTGGGTACGAAACGTACCCACCACGTACCCCCCAAGGGGTATGAGCGCATAGGCTGAGATTTTTACAAGTGACCACTTAAATTAAAATTAAAATTAAATTCAAATCCGCAAACAGATTTAAAAAAACAAAAATTTGAGCCCAGGAGAGCGGAAATTCATTCGGGGGGCGTGGGGGGTACGTGGTGGGTACGAAACGTACCCACCACGTACCCCCCAAGGGGTATGAGCGCATAGGATGAGATTTTTACAAGTGACCACTTAAATTAAAATTAAAATTAAATTCAAATCCGCAAACAGATTTAAAAAAACAAAAATTTGAGCCCAGGAGAGCGGAAATTCATTCGGGGGGCGTGGGGGGTACGTGGTGGGTACGAAACGTACCCACCACGTACCCCCAAGGGGTATGAGCGCATAGGCTGAGATTTTTACAAGTGACCACTTAAATTAAAATTAAAATTAAATTCAAATCCGCAAACAGATTTAAAAAAACAAAAATTTGAGCCCAGGAGAGCGGAAATTCATTCGGGGGGCGTGGGGGGTACGTGGTGGGTACGAAACGTACCCACCACGTACCCCCCAAGGGGTATCAGCGCATAGGCTGAGATTTTTACAAATGACCACTTAAATTAAAATTAAAATTAAATTCAAATCCGCAAACAGATTTAAAAAAACAAAAATTTGAGCCCAGGAGAGCGGAAATTCATTCGGGGGGCGTGGGAGGTACGTGGTGGGTACGAAACGTACCCACCACGTACCCCCCAAGGGGTATGAGCGCATAGGATGAGATTTTTACAAGTGACCACTTAAATTAAAATTAAAATTAAATTCAAATCCGCAAACAGATTTAAAAAAACAAAAATTTGAGCCCAGGAGAGCGGAAATTCATTCGGGGGGCGTGGGAGATACGTGGTGGGTACGAAACGTACCTACCACGTACCCCCCAAGGGGTATGAGCGCATAGGATGAGATTTTTACAACTGACCACTTAAATTAAAATTAAAATTAAATTCAAATCCGCAAACAGATTTAAAAAAACAAAAATTTGAGCCCAGGAGAGCGGAAATTCATTCGGGGGCGTGGGGGGTACGTGGTGGGTACGAAACGTACCCACCACGTACCCCCCAAGGGGTATGAGCGCATAGGCTGAGATTTTTACAAGTGACCACTTAAATTGAAATTAAAATTAAATTCAAATCCGCAAACAGATTTAAAAAAACAAAAATTTGAGCCCAGGAGAGCGGAAGTTCATTTTGGGGGCGTGGAGTACGTATTGGGTACGTATGGGGTACGATCGTACCCCATACGTACCCCATACTGGGTATGAGCGCATAGGATGAGAATTTTACAAGTGACCACTTAAATTAAAATTAAAATTAAATTCATACCGCAAACAGATTTAAAAAAACAAAAATTTCAGCCCAGGAGAGCGGAAATTCATTCGGGGAGCGTGGGAGGTACGTGGTGGGTACGAAACGTACCCACCACGTACCCCCCAAGGGGTATGAGCGCATAGGCTGAGATTTTTACAAGTGACCACTTAAATTGAAATTAAAATTAAATTCAAATCCGCAAACAGATTTAAAAAAACAAAAATTTGAGCCCAGGAGAGCGGAAGTTCATTTTGGGGGCGTGGAGTACGTATTGGGTACGTATGGGGTACGATCGTACCCCATACGTACCCCATACTGGGTATGAGCGCATAGGATGAGAATTTTACAAGTGACCACTTAAATTAAAATTAAAATTAAATTCATACCGCAAACAGATTTAAAAAAACAAAATTTTCAGCCCAGGAGAGCGGAAATTCATTCGGGGAGCGTGGGAGGTACGTGGTGGGTACGCAACGTACCCACCACGTACCCCCCAAGGGGTATGAGCGCATAGGCTGAGATTTTTACAAGTAACCACTTAAATTAAAATTAAAATTAAATTCAAATCCGCAAACAGATTTAAAAAAACAAAAATTTGAGCCCAGGAGAGCGGAAATTCATTCGGGGAGCGTGGGAGGTACGTGGTGGGTACGCAACGTACCCACCACGTACCCCCCAAGGGGTATGAGCGCATAGGATGAGATTTTTACAAGTGACCACTTAAATTAAAATTAAAATTAAATTCAAATCCGCAAACAGATTTAAAAAAACAAAAATTTGAGCCCAGGAGAGCGCAAATTCATTCGGGGGGCGTGGGGGGTACGTGGTGGGTACGAAACGTAACCACGTACCCCCCAAGGGGTATGAGCGCATAGGCTGAGATTTTTACAAGTGACCACTTAAATTAAAATTAAAATTAAATTCATACCGCAAACAGATTTAAAAAAACAAAAATTTGAGCCCAGGAGAGCGGAAATTCATTCGGGGGGCGTGGGGGGTACGTGGTGGGTACGAAACGTAACCACGTACCCCCCAAGGGGTATGAGCGCATAGGCTGAGATTTTTACAAGTGACCACTTAAATTAAAATTAAAATTAAATTCAAATCCGCAAACAGATTTAAAAAAACAAAAATTTGAGCCCAGGAGAGCGGAAATTCATTCGGGGAGCGTGGGAGGTACGTGGTGGGTACGCAACGTACCCACCACGTACCCCCCAAGGGGTATGAGCGCATAGGCTGAGATTTTTACAAGTAACCACTTAAATTAAAATTAAAATTAAATTCAAATCCGCAAACAGATTTAAAAAAACAAAAATTTGAGCCCAGGAGAGCGGAAATTCATTCGGGGGGCGTGGGGGGTACGTGGTGGGTACGAAACGTAACCACGTACCCCCCAAGGGGTATGAGCGCATAGGCTGAGATTTTTACAAGTGACCACTTAAATTAAAATTAAAATTAAATTCAAATCCGCAAACAGATTTAAAAAAACAAAAATTTGAGCCCAGGAGAGCGGAAGTTCATTTTGGGGGTGTGGAGTACGTATAGGGTACGTATGGGGTACGATCGTACCCCATACGTACCCCATACTGGGTATGGGCGCATAGGATGAGATTTTTACAAGTGACCACTTAAATTAAAATTAAAATTAAATTCATACCGCAAACAGATTTAAAAAAACAAAAATTTGAGCCCAGGAGAGCGGAAATTCATTCGGGGGGCGTGGGGGGTACGTGGTGGGTACGAAACGTACCCACCACGTACCCCCCAAGGGGTATGAGCGCATAGGCTGAGATTTTTACAAGTGACCACTTAAATTAAAATTAAAATTAAATTCAAATCCGCAAACAGATTTAAAAAAACAAAAATTTGAGCCCAGGAGAGCGGAAATTCATTCGGGGGGCGGGGGGGGTACGTGGTGGGAACGAAACGTACCTACCACGTACTCCCCAAGGGGTATGAGCGCATAGGATGAGATTTTTACAAGTGACCTTTTAAATTAAAATTAAAATTAAATTCAAATCCGCAAACAGATTTAAAAAAACAAAAATTTGAGCCCAGGAGAGCGGAAATTCATTCGGGGGGCGTAGGGGGTACGTGGCGGGTACGAAACGTACCCACCACGTACCCCCCAAGGGGTATCAGCGCATAGGCTGAGATTTTTACAAGTGACCACTTAAATTAAAATTAAAATTAAATTCAAATCCGCAAACAGATTTAAAAAAACAAAAATTTGAGCCCAGGAGAGCGGAAATTCATTCGGGGGGCGTAGGGGGTACGTGGCGGGTACGAAACGTACCCACCACGTACCCCCCAAGGGGTATCAGCGCATAGGCTGAGATTTTTACAAGTGACCACTTAAATTAAAATTAAAATTAAATTCAAATCCGCAAACAGATTTAAAAAAACAAAAATTTGAGCCCAGGAGAGCGGAAATTCATTCGGGGGGCGTGGGGGGTACGTGGTGGGTACGAAACGTACCCACCACGTACACCCCAAGGGGTATGAGCGCATAGGCTGAGATTTTTACAAGTGACCACTTAAATTAAAATTAAAATTAAATTCAAATCCGCAAACAGATTCAAAAAAAACAAAAATTTGAGCCCAGGAGAGCGGAAATTCATTCGGGGGGCGTGGGGGGTACGTGGTGGGTACGAAACGTACCCACCACGTACCCCCAAGGGGTATGAGCGCATAGGCTGAGATTTTTACAAGTGACTGACTACTTAAATTAAAATTACAATTAAATTCAAATCCGCAAACAGATTTAAAAAAACAAAAATTTGAGCCCAGGAGAGCGGAAATTCATTCGGGGGGCGTGGGGGGTACGTGGTGGGTACGAAACGTACCCACCACGTACCCCCCAAGGGGTATGAGCGCATAGGCTGAGATTTTTACAAGTGACCACTTAAATTAAAATTAAAATTAAATTCAAATCCGCAAACAGATTTAAAAAAACAAAAATTTGAGCCCAGGAGAGCGGAAATTCATTCGGGGGCGTGGGGGGAAGGTAACGTACCCACCCCTTAGGGGTATGAGCGCATAGGCTGAGATTTTTACAAGTGACTGACCACTTAAATTAAAATTAAAATTAAATTCAAATCCGCAAACAGATTTAAAAAAACAAAAATTTGAGCCCAGGAGAGCGGAAATTCATTCGGGGGGCGTGGGGGGTACGTGGTGGGTACGAAACGTACCCAACACGTACCCCCCAAGGGGTATGAGCGCATAGGCTGAGATTTTTACAAGTGACCACTTAAATTAAAATTAAAATTAAATTCAAATCCGCAAACAGATTTAAAAAAACAAAAATTTGAGCCCAGGAGAGCGGAAATTCATTCGGGGGGCGTGGGGGGTACGTGGTGGGTACGAAACGTACCCACCACGTACCCGCCAAGGGGTATGAGCGCATAGGCTGAGATTTTTACAAGTGACCACTTAAATTAAAATTAAAATCAAATCCGCAAACAGATTTAAAAAAACAAAAATTTGAGCCCAGGAGATTGGAAAATCATTCGGGGGGCGTGGGGGGTACGTGGTTGGTACGAAACGTACCCAAGGGGTATGAGCGCATAGGCTGAGATTTTTACAAGTGAACACTTAAATTAAAATTAAAATTAAATTCAAATCCGCAAACAGATTTAAAAAAACAAAAATTTGAGCCCAGGAGATTGGAAAATCATTCGGGGGGCGTGGGGGGTACGTGGTGGGTACGAAACGTACCCACCACGTACCCCCCAAGGGGTATGAGCGCATAGGCTGAGATTTTTACAAGTGACCACTTAAATTAAAATTAAAATTAAATTCAAATCCGCAAACAGATTTAAAAAAACAAAAATTTGAGCCCAGGAGAGCGGAAATTCATTCGGGGGCGTGGAAGGTACGTGGTGGGTACGAAACGTATCCACCACGTACCCCCCAAGGGGTATGAGCGCATAGACTGAGATTTTTACAAGTGACCACTTAAATTAAAATTAAAATTAAATTCAAATCCGCAAACAGATTTAAAAAAACAAAAATTTGAGCCCAGGAGAGCGGAAATTCATTCGGGGGGCGTGGGGGGTACGTGGTGGGTACGAAACGTACCCACCACGTACCCCCCAAGGGGTATGAGCGCATAGGCTGAGATTTTTACAAGTGACCACTTAAATTAAAATTAAAATTAAATTCAAATCCGCAAACAGATTTAAAAAAAACAAAAATTTGAGCCCAGGAGAGCGGAAATTCATTCGGGGGGCGTGGGGGGTACGTGGTGGGTACGAAACGTACCCACCACGTACCCCCAAGGGGTATGAGCGCATAGGCTGAGATTTTTACAAGTGACCACTTAAATTAAAATTAAAATTAAATTCAAATCCGCAAACAGATTTAAAAAAACAAAAATTTGAGCCCAGGAGAGCGGAAATTCATTCGGGGGGTGTGGGGGGTACGTGATGGGTACGAAACGTACCCACCACGTACCCCCCAAGGGGTATGAGCGCATAGGCTGAGATTTTTACAAGTGACCACTTAAATTAAAATTAAAATTAAATTCAAATCCGCAAACAGATTTAAAAAAAAACAAAAATTTGAGCCCTGGTGAGCGGAAATTCATTCGGGGGGCGTGGGGGGTACGTGGTGGGTACGAAACGTACCCACCACGTACCCCCCAAGGGGTATGAGCGCATAGGCTGAGATTTTTACAAGTGACCACTTAAATTAAAATTAAAATTAAATTCAAATCCGCAAACAGATTTAAAAAAACAAAAATTTGAGCCCAGGTGAGCGGAAATTTATTCGGGGAGCGTGGGGGGTACGTGGTGGGTACGAAACGTACCCACCACGTACCCCCCAAGGGGTATGAGCGCATAGGCTGAGATTTTTACAAGTGACCACTTAAATTAAAATTAAAATTAAATTCAATTCACAGTTCTTACCAAGTACCCGTAGTGATCGGATGCAAAGTACCTATAGTGAGTTTTTCTTTCTCCCTGATCAAGTGTTCAAACGTGTTAAAATATTTGATATACCTACCAATTAAAAGTTAAAGAACAAAACAATATTGACAATAGCTAATAAATCAAGTGCTTCCGGGCTTAAGAGGCTCCACGAGGAGACCTCAGAAGTTTATAATAGGGATAAGTTAAAATTCCCAAAAACCAGTCAATCATTTGCGATGGCGAATATAAAGCCTACATTAACGCAATCAAATCGTTTTGCACCTTTGGCGAGCACCAGCAGTATAACAGCCCCAACAACACCCGATGCAGCAACAACAACGACGGTGGATTCCGCAAAAGCTAATAAAAAAAAACCTCCAATCGTATTTCCATCGTTAGATGAAAATACCATCAAAATCATGATGCACCAGCTAAAAGTAAGTGATTACACAATTAAACTTATGTCAATCGGGCGTAAAGTTTGTATAGAAACAAAGGAAAGCTATGAAAAGACCCTAAGCTACCTTAAGGAAAAAAAGGTACACTTTTATACACACCAGGCCAGTGATAGTCGGCCCATAAAAGTAGTACTAACGGGGCTTCCGGAAATGCAGATTACTGATCTTACCCAAGAATTACATCAGTTGGATGTCAACTGCATTGACATCAAAAAATTTAATATTAAAAATACCCGCTATGACAAACAAGCAATATACCTGTTATATTTTAACTGTGGCACAGTCAAAATTTCGGACCTGAGGAAAATTAAGGCTGTCACCGGCATAATTGTTCACTGGAAATACTACAGTAAAAGGCAAAACCAGCTGACTCAATGCCGCAATTGCCAACTCTATGGACACGGGTCAACGCACTGTTACCTACCAACGAAATGTTTACTTTGTGGAAAGCAACACAAACACGATGATTGTCCTACCAAAACGGACGCAGAAATCAAATGCGCGAATTGCGGAGGAAATCACATCGCCAGCCACCCAACTTGCCAGAAACGCAGCGAATACATAAGCATCAAAAATCGATACACAAAACAGAGTAAAACGAAAGGAGTAGCTGCATTTTCTTATAGAAACGAGGAGTTCCCATTAATTACGCGTGGACCGAACAGCAGACCTCTTCAGAACCAAAACAACTACAGCAACAGCAGTAGCATTAAGCCCAGTAATGTAAGTTATAGTAATATTTTAATTAATAATGGTAACAAAGATTTGTTTAATACAAATGAATTAATAACTCTTTCCCATGAACTAATTTCTAAGTTATCCAACTGTAAAAACAAGCAAGATCAGTTCAACGTTGTTGTAGAATTGGCAGCCAAGTTTCTTTATGGATAAAAAAGCAAACATCAAAACAATCATCTGGAATGCCCAGAGTATACGTAACAAAGCAGTAGAAACCATTGACTTTCTTAAAACTAATGAAATTGATATTTTAGTCGTAACAGAAACTTGGCTCCAAGAAAGTGACAAGATTTCTGATCCTTGCTATAAAATATACCGCAAAGATAGGAGTGATAAAATAGGTGGCGGGGTTGCTATCTTTATTCGAAGTGGAATAAGACATTCGCTATCTCAAGCAATAAACACCAGCGTGATCGAATCATTAGCTATTGAAGTTACGGACGCTAATTTAAAAATAATAGCAGCTTATTTTCCTGGAACAAAATTAAACAACGCGAAGCTATCTGCGTTCAAAACTGATATAAGATTATTGTTTAGGGGTAGTTCAAGTACTTTGATCTGTGGAGATCTAAACGCCAAACATAGGCACTGGAACTGTTTCAGTGCTAACCAAGCCGGTAAGATACTGTTTGATGAAAGCGCTAAATCTAATATGGTAATACATCCACCCTCTAAAGCGACTTACTACCCTCCTAAAGGTAGATGCTCCACACTTGACTTAATAATAAGCAATGGGCTCTCAGTGATTTCACCACCAATAACACTAGATGAATTATCATCTACTCATCTTCCAGTATTCTTCTCAATACAGCTGGCTAATGCAATTCCCAGGTTTATCGCTAGTAAACCGTGCTTCTCGAAAACCAATTGGTTAAAATACAAGCACCTACTAAATAAGGGCTTTTCAAACTCATGTCTCAATCTATCGAAACCTATTACTACCGCGGAAATAGATGCCATGGTCTCTCATTTATCGAATTTGATTACTGATGCCGCCAACATATCAACACCACGCATCACATCAAACGATCTTAACTTGCCGCTCGAAAGCCATATCACAAATTTAATACGGCAAAGAAATCTTGTGAGACGACAGTGGCAACGAACTAGAAATCCTGATTTGAAAACGTCTGTTAACAAACTTAACAAGGAAATCCAGCAGCAAATAAATTATACTAAGAATAGGAGATGGAGTGATATGCTGTCCAGCTTACCAAAAGGTTCAACAAAACTCTGGCAGCTCAACAAACTTTTTAAACGTGGGCGTAATATCCTGCCGCCACTCCACATGAACAACACGACGATATCTGGCGATTCATTAAAAGCTGAACTGCTTGCTGATAATTTTCGCTCCTATCACAATACACCTCAAACTTCTGGAAACAGTGAATTTGAGACGGAGGTACAAGATAATCGTCTACGAATTTCCTCGATGAATATATCCAATCTGCCACCATCAGTACTGTGTAAGCCTAAAGAGATCAAGAGAATTATCCGCACGCTTAAACCAAAAAAAGCGCCTGGCCACGATGGGATAGTCGTGCCCATGATCAAAAACCTGACAAACTCAGCAATAATTTACCTGAATTTTATTTATAACTCCTGCCTAAAACTAGGCTATTTTCCGCAGGTATGGAAAGTAGCAATCGTCACACCAGTACCCAAGCCAGGTAAAGACCTTACTAATCCAACAAGCTTCCGCCCAATCAGCCTCCTACCTATATTAGGCAAAATATTCGAAAGAATAATCCTGAAGCGAACATTAGACAAAATAGAAGAATACAAAATCATTCCGAACTTCCAATTTGGCTTCCGCACCAAACACTCTACAGTTCACCAACTACTGAGAGTCAAATCAAAAGTTAAAGATGCTATATCCCGAAAAAAATCTCTTGGCATGGTAACTCTCGACATAGAGAAGGCGTTTGATAGAGTGTGGCATGATGGTCTTATATATAAACTGAGAAAGTTCAATATGCCACCATACATATGCAAAGTTATAAGCTCATTCCTCGCCGACAGATCGTTCAGAGTAAAGATTAAAAGCAAATGTTCAGAAAGCAGAGACATACCCGCAGGAGTACCACAAGGCTCTTGCCTAAGCCCAACACTCTTTAATTTATACACTGCTGATATGCCTAAGGCTGTCAACTGCGACTTAGCAACATTCGCTGATGACACCGCAATTTTAACTACAGCATTGGAACCACAAATTATCATCAATAACCTCCAAGAGCAGCTTGAAATCTTAAATATATTTTACCAAAAATGGAAAATTAATCTTAACACCTCTAAAACTCAAGCAATATATTTCTCGAAACGTAGAGCAACTCGTTTCTTACCACCCCCAAATTTAAACATATTAGGTGCTTCAATACGTTGGGCAAAAGCGATCAAGTACTTGGGACTGCACCTTGACACCAAGTTAACATTTCAGTACCATATAGAACAAACCACCTCAAACACCTCGAAAAGTATTAGAATTCTATACCCACTTATAAACAGGAAATCTAAGTTGTCCCAGGAAAATAAGCTTCTATTATACAACTCTGTAATGCAACCCGGTCTAACATACGGAGCGCCAGTTTGGATAAACTGTGCAAAGGTCCACAGACAGAAGCTTCAAATTATACAAAACAAATGCCTCAAAATTTTATTAAACAAACCATGGCATTTCTCGACTCGTCTATTGCATGAGATATCTGGATTACAACAGATCAATGAACGCATCGCGAAACTTACTAGCCAATTCCAGAGTAATTGCGCCAACAGCGAGATTCCACATATTTTATCACTAACAAATAATCTGTAAGTTATGTCCACATAATTAAATTACGTTATACTAAATTCAATAGAATTTGTATTTAGATTTAAGTATTAGTTTTAGTTAAGATTAGATTAGGTTTAATTGTAAAATAAAAGTTCAAAGGGTTTTTGAAAAAATTTTTTCCCTGAAAATGTCAAAAACAAGAATTAAACTAGTCTGCAAACATACTAGCATAAAGAATTAGAACTAAGCTGTAAAGATAATTTAATCTAAACCCTTCACTGTTATGAAAATGTAAAAGCAAACTTGTATATAATCATGAAATATAATTATCTATCTATCTATCTATCTAAATTCAAATCCGCAAACAGATTTAAAAAAACAAAAATTTGAGCCCAGGAGAGCGGAAGTTCATTTTGGGGGCGTGGAGTACGTATAGGGTACGTATGGGGTACGATCGTACCCCATACTGGGTATGAGCGCATAGGATGAGATTTTTACAAGTGACCACTTAAATTAAAATTAAAATTAAATTCAAATCCGCAAACAGATTTAAAAAAACAAAAATTTGAGCCCAGGAGAGCGGAAAATCATTCGGGGGGC
Organism: Beris morrisii; assembly: GCA_951812415.1. Classification (NCBI taxonomy): domain Eukaryota; kingdom Metazoa; phylum Arthropoda; class Insecta; order Diptera; family Stratiomyidae; genus Beris; species Beris morrisii. The sequence goes on from OX638310.1 coordinate 103,861,371, forward strand.
GTGGGGGGTACGTGGTGGGTACGAAACGTACCCACCACGTACCCCCAAGAAGTATAAGCGCATAGGCTGAGATTTTTACAAGTGACCACTTAAATTAAAATTAAAATTAAATTCAAATCCGCAAACAGATTTAAAAAAACAAAAATTTGAGCCCAGGAGAGCGGAAATTCATTCGAGGGGCGTGGAGGGTACGTGGTGGGTACGAAACGTACCCACCACGTACCCCCCAAGGGGTATGAGCGCATAGGCTGAGATTTTTACAAGTGACCACTTAAATTAAAATTAAAATTAAATTCATACCGCAAACAGATTTAAAAAAACAAAAATTTGAGCCCAGGAGAGCGGAAATTCATTCGGGGGGCGTGGGGGGTACGTGGTGGGTACGAAACGTACCCACCACGTACCCTCCAAGGGGTATGAGCGCATAGGCTGAGATTTTTACAAGTGACCACTTAAATTAAAATTAAAATTAAATTCAAATCCGCAAACAGATTTAAAAAAACAAAAATTTGAGCCCAGGAGAGCGGAAGTTCATTTTGGGGGCGTGGAGTACGTATAGGGTACGTATGGGGTACGATCGTACCCCATACGTACCCCATACTGGGTATGGGCGCATAGGATGAGATTTTTACAAGTGACCACTTAAATTAAAATTAAAATTAAATTCATACCGCAAACAGATTTAAAAAAACAAAAATTTGAGACCAGGAGAGCGAAAATTCATTCGGGGGGCGTGGGGGGTACGTGGTGGGTACGAAACGTACCCACCACGTACCCCCCAAGGGGTATGAGCGCATAGGCTGAGATTTTTACAAGTGACCACTTAAATTAAAATTAAAATTAAATTCAAATCCGCAAACAGATTTAAAAAACCAAAAATTTGAGTCCAGGAGAGCGGAAATTCATTCGGGGGGCGTGGGGGGTTTGAGCGCATAGGCTGAGATTTTTACAAGCGACTGACCACTTAAATGAAAATTAAAATTAAATTCAAATCCGCAAACAGATTTAAAAAAACAAAAATTTGAGCCCCGGAGAGCGGAAATTCATTCGGGGGGCGTGGGGGGTACGTGGTGGGTACGAAACGTACCCACCACGTACCCCCCAAGGGGTATGAGCGCATAGGCTGAGATTTTTACAAGTGACCACTTAAATTAAAATTAAAATTAAATTCAAATCCGCAAACAGATTTAAAAAAACAAAAATTTGAGCCCAGGAGAGCGGAAATTCATTCGGGGGGCGTGGGGGGTACGTGGTGGGTACGAAACGTACCCACCACGTACCCCCCCAGGGGTATGAGCGCATAGGCTGAGATTTTTACAAGTGACCACTTAAATTAAAATTAAAATTAAATTCAAATCCGCAAACAGATTTAAAAAAACAAAAATTTGAGCCCAGGAGAGCGGAAGTTCATTTTGGGGGCGTGGAGTACGTATAGGGTACGTATGGGGTACGATCGTACCCCATACTGGGTATGAGCGCATAGGATGAGATTTTTACAAGTGACCACTTAAATTAAAATTAAAATTAAATTCAAATCCGCAAACAAATTTAAAAAAACAAAAATTTGAGCCCAGGAGAGCGGAAATTCATTCGAGGGGCGTGGAGGGTACGTGGTGGGTACGAAACGTACCCACCACGTACCCCCCAAGGGGTATGAGCGCATAGGCTGAGATTTTTACAAGTGACCACTTAAATTAAAATTAAAATTAAATTCAAATCCGCAAACAGATTTAAAAAACAAAAATTTGAGCCCAGGAGAGCGGAAATTCATTCGGGGGGCGTGGGGGTACGTGGTGGGTACGAAACGTACCCACCACGTACCCCCCAAGGGGTATGAGCGCATAGGCTGAGATTCTTACAAGTGACTCACCACTTAAATTAAAATTAAAATTAAATTCAAATCCGCAAACAGATTTAAAAAACAAAAATTTGAGCCCAGGAGAGCGGAAATTCATTCGGGGGGCGTGGGGGGTACGTGGTGGGTACGAAACGTACCCACCACGTACCCCCCAAGGGGTATGAGCGCATAGGCTGAGATTTTAACAACTGACCACTTAAATTAAAATTAAAATTAAATTCAAATCCGCAAACAGATTTAAAAAAACAAAAATTTGAGCCCAGGAGAGCGGAAATTCATTCGGGAGGCGTGGGGGGTTCGTGGTGGGTACGAAACGTACCCACCACGTACCCCCCAAGGGGTATGAGCGCATAGGCTGAGATTTTTACAAGTGACCACTTAAATTAAAATTAAAATTAAATTCAAATCCGCAAACAGATTTAAAAAAACAAAAATTTGAGCCCAGGAGAGCGGAAATTCATTCGGGGGGCGTGGGGGGTACGTGGTGGGTACGAAACGTACCCACCACGTACCCCCCAAGGGGTATGAGCGCATAGGATGAGATTTTTACAAGTGACCACTTAAATTAAAATTAAAATTAAATTCAAATCCGCAAACAGATTTAAAAAAAAAAATTTGAGCCCAGGAGAGCGGAAATTCATTCGGGGGGCGTGGGGGGTACGTGGTGGGTACGAAACGTACCCACCACGTACCCCCCAAGGGGTATGAGCGCATAGGCTGAGATTTTAACAACTGACCACTTAAATTAAAATTAAAATTAAATTCAAATCCGCAAACAGATTTAAAAAAACAAAAATTTGAGCCCAGGAGAGCGGAAATTCATTCGGGGGGCGTGGGGGGTACGTGGTGGGTACGAAACGTACCCACCACGTACCCCCCAAGGGGTATGAGCGCATAGGCTGAGATTTTTACAAGTGACCACTTAAATTAAAATTAAAATTAAATTCAAATCCGCAAACAGATTTAAAAAACAAAAATTTGAGCCCAGGAGAGCGGAAATTCATTCGGGGGGCGTGGGGGTACGTGGTGGGTACGAAACGTACCCACCACGTACCCCCCAAGGGGTATGAGCGCACAGGCTGAGATTTTTACAAGTGACCACTTAAATTAAAATTAAAATTAAATTCAAATCCGCAAACAGATTTAAAAAAACAAAAATTTGAGCCCAGGAGAGCGGAAATTCATTCGGGAGGCGTGAGGGGTACGTGGTGGGTACGAAACGTACCCACCACGTACCCCCCAAGGGGTATGAGCGCATAGGCTGAGATTTTTACAAGTGACCACTTAAATTAAAATTAAAATTAAATTCAAATCCGCAAACAGATTTAAAAAACAAAAATTTGAGCCCAGGAGAGCGGAAATTCATTCGGGGGGCGTGGGGGTACGTGGTGGGTACGAAACGTACCCACCACGTACCCCCCAAGGGGTATGAGCGCATAGGCTGAGATTTTTACAAGTGACCACTTAAATTAAAATTAAAATTAAATTCAAATCCGCAAACAGATTTAAAAAAACAAAAATTTGAGCCCAGGAGAGCGGAAATTCATTCGGGAGGCGTGAGGGGTACGTGGTGGGTACGAAACGTACCCACCACGTACCCCCCAAGGGGTATGAGCGCATAGGCTGAGATTTTTACAAGTGACCACTTAAATTAAAATTAAAATTAAATTCAAATCCGCAAGATTTAAAAAAACAAAAATTTGAGCCCTGGTGAGCGGAAATTCATTCGGGGGGCGTGGCGGGTACGAAACGTACCCACCACGTACCCCCCAAGGGGTATGAGCGCATAGGCTGAGATTTTTACAAGTGACCACTTAAATTAAAATTAAAATTAAATTCAAATCCGCAAACAGATTTAAAAAAACAAAAATTTGAGCCCTGGTGAGCGGAAATTCATTCGGGGTGCGTGGGGGGTACGTGGTGGGTACGAAACGTACCCACCACGTACCCCCCAAGGGGTATGAGCGCATAGGCTGAGATTTTTACAAGTGACCACTTAAATTAAAATTAAAATTAAATTCAAATCCGCAAACAGATTTAAAAAAACAAAAATTTGAGCCCAGGTGAGCGGAAATTCATTCGGGGGGCGTGGGGGGTACGTGGTGGGTACGAAACGTACCCACCACGTACCCCCCCAGGGGTATGAGCGCATAGGCTGAGATTTTTACAAGTGACCACTTAAATTAAAATTAAAATTAAATTCAAATCCGCAAACAGATTTAAAAAAACAAAAATTTGAGCCCAGGAGAGCGGAAGTTCATTTTGGGGGCGTGGAGTACGTATAGGGTACGTATGGGGTACGATCGTACCCCATACTGGGTATGAGCGCATAGGATGAGATTTTTACAAGTGACCACTTAAATTAAAATTAAAATTAAATTCAAATCCGCAAACAAATTTAAAAAAACAAAAATTTGAGCCCAGGAGAGCGGCAATTCATTCGAGGGGCGTGGAGGGTACGTGGTGGGTACGAAACGTACCCACCACGTACCCCCCAAGGGGTATGAGCGCATAGGCTGAGATTTTTACAAGTGACCACTTAAATTAAAATTAAAATTAAATTCAAATCCGTAAACAGATTTAAAAAACAAAAATTTGAGCCTAGGAGAGCGGAAATTCATTCGGGTTGCGTGGGGGTACGTGGTGGGTACGAAACGTACCCACCACGTACCCCCCAAGGGGTATGAGCGCATAGGCTGAGATTTTTACAAGTGACCACTTAAATTAAAATTAAAATTAAATTGAAATCCGCAAACAGATTTAAAAAAACAAAAATTTGAGCCCAGGTGAGCGGAAATTTATTCGGGGAGCGTGAGGGGTACGTGGTGGGTACGAAACGTACCCACCACGTACCCCCCAAGGGGTATGAGCGCATAGGCTGAGATTTTTACAAGTGACCACTTAAATTAAAATTAAAATTAAATTCAAATCCGCAAACAGATTTAAAAAAACAAAAATTTGAGCCCAGGAGAGCGGAAGTTCATTTTGGGGGCGTGGAGTACGTATAGGGTACGTATGGGGTACGATCGTACCCCATACTGGGTATGAGCGCATAGGATGAGATTTTTACAAGTGACCACTTAAATTAAAATTAAAATTAAATTCAAATCCGCAAACAGATTTAAAAAAACAAAAATTTGAGCCCAGGAGAGCGGAAATTCATTCGGGGGGCGTGGGGGGTACGTGGTGGGTACGAAACGTACCCACCACGTACCCCCAAGAAGTATAAGCGCATAGGCTGAGATTTTTAAAAGTGACCACTTAAATTAAAATTAAAATTAAATTCAAATCCGCAAACAGATTTAAAAAAACAAAAATTTGAGCCCAGGAGAGCGGAAATTCATTCGAGGGGCGTGGAGGGTACGTGGTGGGTACGAAACGTACCCACCACGTACCCCCCAAGGGGTATGAGCGCATAGGCTGAGATTTTTACAAGTGACCACTTAAATTAAAATTAAAATTAAATTCAAATCCGCAAACAGATTTAAAAAAACAAAAATTTGAGCCCAGGAGAGCGGAAATTCATTCGGGGGGCGTGGGGGGTACGTGGTGGGTACGAAACGTACCCACCACGTACCCCCCAAATGGTATGAGCGCATAGGCTGAGATTTTTACAAGTGACCACTTAAATTAAAATTAAATTCAAATCCGCAAACAGATTTAAAAAAACAAAAATTTGAGCCCAGGAGAGCGGAAGTTCATTTTGGGGGCGTGGAGTACGTATAGGGTACGTATGGGGTACGATCGTACCCCATACGTACCCCATACTGGGTATGGGCGCATAGGGTGAGATTTTTACAAGTGACCACTTAAATTAAAATTAAAATTAAATTCATACCGCAAACAGATTTAAAAAAACAAAAATTTGAGCCCAGGAGAGCGGAAAATCATTCGGGGGGCGTGGGGGGTACGTGGTGGGTACGAAACGTACCCACCACGTACCGCCCAAGGGGTATGAGCGCATAGGCTGAGATTTTTACAAGTGACCACTTAAATTAAAATTAAAATTAAATTCAAATCCGCAAACAGATTTAAAAAAACAAAAATTTGAGCCCAGGAGAGCGGAAGTTCATTTTGGGGGCGTGGAGTACGTATAGGGTACGTATGGGGTACGATCGTACCCCATACTGGGTATGAGCGCATAGGATGAGATTTTTACAAGTGACCACTTAAATTAAAATTAAAATTAAATTCAAATCCGCAAACAGATTTAAAAAAACAAAAATTTGAGCCCAGGAGAGCGGAAATTCATTCGGGGGGCGTGGGGGGAACGTGGTGGGTACGAAACGTACCCACCACGTACCCTCCAAGGGGTATGAGCGCATAGGCTGAGATTTTTACAAGTGACCACTTAAATTAAAATTAAAATTAAATTCAAATCCGCAAACAGATTTAAAAAAACAAAAATTTGAGCCCAGGAGAGCGGAAGTTCATTTTGGGGGCGTGGAGTACGTATAGGGTACGTATGGGGTACGATCGTACCCCATACGTACCCCATACTGGGTATGAGCGCATAGGATGAGAATTTTACAAGTGACCACTTAAATTAAAATTAAAAATAAATTCATACCGCAAACAGATTTAAAAAAACAAAAATTTGAGCCCAGGAGAGCGGAAATTCATTCGGGGGGCGTGGGGGGTACGTGGTGGGTACGAAACGTACCCACCACGTACCCCCCAAGGGGTATGAGCGCATAGGCTGAGATTTTTACAAGTGACCACTTAAATTAAAATTAAAATTAAATTCAAATCCGCAAACAGATTTAAAAAAACAAAAATTTGAGCCCAGGAGAGCGGAAGTTCATTTTGGGGGCGTGGAGTACGTATAGGGTACGTATGGGGTACGATCGTACCCCATACGTACCCCATACTGGGTATGAGCGCATAGGATGAGAATTTTACAAGTGACCACTTAAATTAAAATTAAAATTAAATTCATACCGCAAACAGATTTAAAAAAACAAAAATTTGAGCCCAGGAGAGCGGAAATTCATTCGGGGGGCGTGGGGGGAACGTGGTGGGTACGAAACGTACCCACCACGTACCCTCCAAGGGGTATGAGCGCATAGGCTGAGATTTTTACAAGTGACCACTTAAATTAAAATTAAAATTAAATTCAAATCCGCAAACAGATTTAAAAAAACAAAAATTTGAGCCCAGGAGAGCGGAAGTTCATTTTGGGGGCGTGGAGTACGTATAGGGTACGTATGGGGTACGATCGTACCCCATACGTACCCCATACTGGGTATGAGCGCATAGGATGAGAATTTTACAAGTGACCACTTAAATTAAAATTAAAATTAAATTCATACCGCAAACAGATTTAAAAAAACAAAAATTTGAGCCCAGGAGAGCGGAAATTCATTCGGGAGGCGTGGGGGGTACGTGGTGGGTACGAAACGTACCCACCACGTACCCCCCAAGGGGTATGAGCGCATAGGCTGAGATTTTTACAAGTGACCACTTAAATTAAAATTAAAATTAAATTCAAATCCGCAAACAGATTTAAAAAAACAAAAATTTGAGCCCAGGAGAGCGGAAGTTCATTTTGGGGGCGTGGAGTACTTATAGGGTACGTATGGGGTACGATCGTACCCCATACGTACCCCATACTGGGTATGAGCGCATAGGATGAGAATTTTACAAGTGACCACTTAAATTAAAATTAAAATTAAATTCATACCGCAAACAGATTTAAAAAAACAAAAATTTGAGCCCAGGAGAGCGGAAATTCATTCGGGAGGCGTGGGGGGTACGTGGTGGGTACGAAACGTACCCACCACGTACCCCCCAAGGGGTATGAGCGCATAGGCTGAGATTTTTACAAGTGACCACTTAAATTAAAATTAAAATTAAATTCAAATCCGCAAACAGATTTAAAAAAACAAAAATTTGAGCCCAGGAGAGCGGAAATTCATTCGGGGGGGCGTGGGGGGTACGTGGTGGCTACGAAACGTAACCACGTACCCCCCAAGGGGTATGAGCGCATAGGCTGAGATTTTTACAAGTGACCACTTAAATTAAAATTAAAATTAAATTCATACCGCAAACAGATTTAAAAAAACAAAAATTTGAGCCCAGGAGAGCGGAAATTCATTCGGGGGGCGTGGGGGTACGTGGTGGGTACGAAACGTACCCACCACGTACCCCCCAAGGGGTATGAGCGCATAGGCTGAGATTTTTACAAGTGACCACTTAAATTAAAATTAAAATTAAATTCAAATCCGCCAACAGATTTAAAAAAACAAAAATTTGAGCCCAGGAGAGCGGAAATTCATTCGGGGGGCGTGGGGGGTACGTGGTGGGTACGAAACGTACCCACCACGTACCCTCCATGGGGTATGAGCGCATAGGCTGAGATTTTTACAAGTGACCACTTAAATTAAAATTAAAATTAAATTCAAATCCGCAAACAGATTTAAAAAAACAAAAATTTGAGCCCAGGAGAGCGGAAATTCATTCGGGGGGCGTGGGGGGTTTGAGCGCATAGGCTGAGATTTTTACAAGCGACTGACCACTTAAATGAAAATTAAAATTAAATTCAAATCCGCAAACAGATTTAAAAAAACAAAAATTTGAGCCCAGGAGAGCGGAAATTCATTCGGGGGGCGTGGGGGGTACGTGGTGGGTACGAAACGTACCCACCACGTACCGCCCAAGGGGTATGAGCGCATAGGCTGAGATTTTTACAAGTGACCACTTAAATTAAAATTAAAATTAAATTCAAATCCGCAAACAGATTTAAAAAAACAAAAATTTGAGCCCAGGAGAGCGGAAATTCATTCGGGGGGCGTGGGGGGTACGTGGTGGGTACGAAACGTACCCACCACGTACCCCCCAAGGGGTATGAGCGCATAGGCTGAGATTTTTACAAGTGACCACTTAAATTAAAATTAAAATTAAATTCAAATCCGCAAACAGATTTAAAAAAACAAAAATTTGAGCCCAGGAGAGCGGAAATTCATTCGGGGGGCGTGGGGGGTACGTGGTGTTTACGAAACGTACCCACCACGTACCCCCCAAGGGGTATGAGCGCATAGGCTGAGATTTTTACAAGTGACCACTTAAATTAAAATTAAAATTAAATTCAAATCCGCAAACAGATTTAAAAAAACAAAAATTTGAGCCCAGGAGAGCGGAAATTCATTCGGGGGGCGTGGGGGGTACGTGGTGGGTACGAAACATACCCACCACGTACCCCCCAAGAGGTATGAGCGCATAGGCTGAGATTTTTACAAGTGACCACTTAAATTAAAATTAAAATTAAATTCAAATCCGCAAACAGATTTAAAAAAACAAAAATTTGAGCCCTGGTGAGCGGAAATTCATTCGGGGTGCGTGGGGGGTACGTGGTGGGTACGAAACGTACCCACCACGTACCCCCCAAGGGGTATGAGCGCATAGGCTGAGATTTTTACAAGTGACCACTTAAATTAAAATTAAAATTAAATTCAAATCCGCAAACAGATTTAAAAAAACAAAAATTTGAGCCCAGGTGAGCGGAAATTCATTCGGGGTGCGTGGGGGGTACGTGGTGGGTACGAAACGTACCCACCACGTACCCCCCAAGGGGTATGAGCGCATAGGCTGAGATTTTTACAAGTGACCACTTAAATTAAAATTAAAATTAAATTCAAATCCGCAAACAGATTTAAAAAAACAAAAATTTGAGCCCAGGTGAGCGGAAATTCATTCGGGGGGCGTGGGGGGTACGTGGTGGGTACGAAACGTACCCACCACGTACCCCCCCAGGGGTATGAGCGCATAGGCTGAGATTTTTACAAGTGACCACTTAAATTAAAATTAAAATTAAATTCAAATCCGCAAACAGATTTAAAAAAACAAAAATTTGAGCCCAGGAGAGCGGAAATTCATTCGGGGGGGCGTGGGGGGTACGTGGTGGCTACGAAACGTAACCACGTACCCCCCAAGGGGTATGAGCGCATAGGCTGAGATTTTTACAAGTGACCACTTAAATTAAAATTAAAATTAAATTCATACCGCAAACAGATTTAAAAAAACAAAAATTTGAGCCCAGGAGAGCGGAAATTCATTCGGGGGGCGTGGGGGTACGTGGTGGGTACGAAACGTACCCACCACGTACCCCCCAAGGGGTATGAGCGCATAGGCTGAGATTTTTACAAGTGACCACTTAAATTAAAATTAAAATTAAATTCAAATCCGCCAACAGATTTAAAAAAACAAAAATTTGAGCCCAGGAGAGCGGAAATTCATTCGGGGGGCGTGGGGGGTACGTGGTGGGTACGAAACGTACCCACCACGTACCCTCCATGGGGTATGAGCGCATAGGCTGAGATTTTTACAAGTGACCACTTAAATTAAAATTAAAATTAAATTCAAATCCGCAAACAGATTTAAAAAAACAAAAATTTGAGCCCAGGAGAGCGGAAATTCATTCGGGGGGCGTGGGGGGTTTGAGCGCATAGGCTGAGATTTTTACAAGCGACTGACCACTTAAATGAAAATTAAAATTAAATTCAAATCCGCAAACAGATTTAAAAAAACAAAAATTTGAGCCCAGGAGAGCGGAAATTCATTCGGGGGGCGTGGGGGGTACGTGGTGGGTACGAAACGTACCCACCACGTACCGCCCAAGGGGTATGAGCGCATAGGCTGAGATTTTTACAAGTGACCACTTAAATTAAAATTAAAATTAAATTCAAATCCGCAAACAGATTTAAAAAAACAAAAATTTGAGCCCAGGAGAGCGGAAATTCATTCGGGGGGCGTGGGGGGTACGTGGTGGGTACGAAACGTACCCACCACGTACCCCCCAAGGGGTATGAGCGCATAGGCTGAGATTTTTACAAGTGACCACTTAAATTAAAATTAAAATTAAATTCAAATCCGCAAACAGATTTAAAAAAACAAAAATTTGAGCCCAGGAGAGCGGAAATTCATTCGGGGGGCGTGGGGGGTACGTGGTGTTTACGAAACGTACCCACCACGTACCCCCCAAGGGGTATGAGCGCATAGGCTGAGATTTTTACAAGTGACCACTTAAATTAAAATTAAAATTAAATTCAAATCCGCAAACAGATTTAAAAAAACAAAAATTTGAGCCCAGGAGAGCGGAAATTCATTCGGGGGGCGTGGGGGGTACGTGGTGGGTACGAAACATACCCACCACGTACCCCCCAAGAGGTATGAGCGCATAGGCTGAGATTTTTACAAGTGACCACTTAAATTAAAATTAAAATTAAATTCAAATCCGCAAACAGATTTAAAAAAACAAAAATTTGAGCCCTGGTGAGCGGAAATTCATTCGGGGTGCGTGGGGGGTACGTGGTGGGTACGAAACGTACCCACCACGTACCCCCCAAGGGGTATGAGCGCATAGGCTGAGATTTTTACAAGTGACCACTTAAATTAAAATTAAAATTAAATTCAAATCCGCAAACAGATTTAAAAAAACAAAAATTTGAGCCCAGGTGAGCGGAAATTCATTCGGGGTGCGTGGGGGGTACGTGGTGGGTACGAAACGTACCCACCACGTACCCCCCAAGGGGTATGAGCGCATAGGCTGAGATTTTTACAAGTGACCACTTAAATTAAAATTAAAATTAAATTCAAATCCGCAAACAGATTTAAAAAAACAAAAATTTGAGCCCAGGTGAGCGGAAATTCATTCGGGGGGCGTGGGGGGTACGTGGTGGGTACGAAACGTACCCACCACGTACCCCCCCAGGGGTATGAGCGCATAGGCTGAGATTTTTACAAGTGACCACTTAAATTAAAATTAAAATTAAATTCAAATCCGCAAACAGATTTAAAAAAACAAAAATTTGAGCCCAGGAGAGCGGAAATTCATTCGGGGGGCGTGGGGGGTACGTGGTGGGTACGAAACGTACCCACCACGTACCCCCCAAGGGGTATGAGCGCATAGGCTGAGATTTTTACAAGTGACCACTTAAATTAAAATTAAAATTAAATTCAAATCTGCAAACAGATTTAAAAAAACAAAAATTTGAGCCCTGGTGAGCGGAAATTAATTCGGGGTGCGTGGGGGGTACGTGGTGGGTACGAAACGTACCCACCACGTACCCCCCAAGGGGTATGAGCGCATAGGCTGAGATTTTTACAAGTGACCACTTAAATTAAAATTAAAATTAAATTCAAATCCGCAAACAGATTTAAAAAAACAAAAATTTGAGCCCAGGAGAGCGGAAATTCATTCGGGGGGCGTGGGGGGTACGTGGTGGGTACGAAACATACCCACCACGTACCCCCCAAGGGGTATGAGCGCATAGGCTGAGATTTTTACAAGTGACCACTTAAATTAAAATTAAAATTAAATTCAAATCCGCAAACCCACCACGTACCCCCCCAAGGGGTATGAGCGCATAGGCTGAGATTTTTACAAGTGACCACTTAAATTAAAATTAAAATTAAATTCAAATCCGCAAACAGATTTAAAAAAACAAAAATTTGAGCCCAGGTGAGCGGAAATTCATTCGGGGGGCGTGGGGGGTACGTGGTGGGTACGAAACGTACCCACCACGTACCCCCCCAGGGGTATGAGCGCATAGGCTGAGATTTTTACAAGTGACCACTTAAATTAAAATTAAAATTAAATTCAAATCCGCAAACAGATTTAAAAAAACAAAAATTTGAGCCCAGGTGAGCGGAAATTCATTCGGGGTGCGTGGGTTGTACGTGGTGGGTACGAAACGTACCCACCACGTACCCCCCAAGGGGTATGAGCGCATAGGCTGAGATTTTTACAAGTGACCACTTAAATTAAAATTAAAATTAAATTCAAATCCGCAAACAGATTTAAAAAAACAAAAATTTGAGCCCAGGTGAGCGGAAATTCATTCGGGGGGCGTGGGGGGTACGTGGTGGGTACGAAACGTACCCACCACGTACCCCCCCAGGGGTATGAGCGCATAGGCTGAGATTTTTACAAGTGACCACTTAAATTAAAATTAAAATTAAATTCAAATCCGCAAACAGATTTAAAAAAACAAAAATTTGAGCCCAGGTGAGCGGAAATTCATTCGGGGGGCGTGGGGGGTACGTGGTGGGTACGAAACGTACCCACCACGTACCCCCCAAGGGGTATGAGCGCATAGGCTGAGATTTTTACAAGTGACCACTTAAATTAAAATTAAAATTAAATTCAAATCCGCAAACAGATTTAAAAAAACAAAAATTTGAGCCCTGGTGAGCGGAAATTCATTCGGGGTGCGTGGGGGGTACGTGGTGGGTACGAAACGTACCCACCACGTACCCCCCCAGGGGTATGAGCGCATAGGCTGAGATTTTTACAAGTGACCACTTAAATTAAAATTAAAATTAAATTCAAATCCGCAAACAGATTTAAAAAAACAAAAATTTGAGCCCAGGAGAGCGGAAGTTCATTTTGGGGGCGTGGAGTACGTATAGGGTACGTATGGGGTACGATCGTACCCCATACTGGGTATGAGCGCATAGGATGAGATTTTTACAAGTGACCACTTAAATTAAAATTAAAATTAAATTCAAATCCGCAAACAGATTTAAAAAAACAAAAATTTGAGCCCAGGAGAGCGGAAAATCATTCGGGGGGCGTGGGGGGTACGTGGTGGGTACGAAACGTACCCACCACGTACCCCCAAGAAGTATAAGCGCATAGGCTGAGATTTTTACAAGTGACCACTTAAATTAAAATTAAAATTAAATTCAAATCCGCAAACAGATTTAAAAAAACAAAAATTTGAGCCCAGGAGAGCGGAAATTCATTCGAGGGGCGTGGAGGGTACGTGGTGGGTACGAAACGTACCCACCACGTACCCCCCAAGGGGTATGAGCGCATAGGCTGAGATTTTTACAAGTGACCACTTAAATTAAAATTAAAATTAAATTCAAATCCGCAAACAGATTTAAAAAACAAAAATTTGAGCCCAGGAGAGCGGAAATTCATTCGGGGGGCGTGGGGGTACGTGGTGGGTACGAAACGTACCCACCACGTACCCCCCAAGGGGTATGAGCGCATAGGCTGAGATTTTTACAAGTGACCACTTAAATTAAAATTAAAATTAAATTCAAATCCGCAAACAGATTTAAAAAAACAAAAATTTGAGCCCAGGAGAGCGGAAAATCATTCGGGGGGCGTGGGGGGTACGTGGTGGGTACGAAACGTACCCACCTCATACCCCCAAGGGGTATAAGCGCATAGGCTGAGATTTTTACAAGTGACCACTTAAATTAAAATTAAAATTAAATTCAAATCCGCAAACAGATTTAAAAAAACCAAAATTTGAGCCCTGGTGAGCGGAAATTCATTCGGGGGGCGTGGGGGGTACGTATTGGGTACGAAACGTACCCACCACGTACCCCCCAAGGGGTATGAGCGCATAGGCTGAGATTTTTACAAGTGACCACTTAAATTAAAATTAAAATTAAATTCAAATCCGCAAACAGATTTAAAAAACAAAAATTTGACCCCGGAGAGCGGAAATTCATTCGGGGGGCGTGGGGGTACGTGGTGGGTACGAAACGTACCCACCACGTACCCCCCAAGGGGTATGAGCGCATAGGCTGAGATTTTTACAAGTGACCACTTAAATTAAAATTAAAATTAAATTCAAATCCGCAAACAGATTTAAAAAAACAAAAATTTGAGCCCAGGAGAGCGGAAATTCATTCGGGAGGCGTGAGGGGTACGTGGTGGGTACGAAACGTACCCACCACGTACCCCCCAAGGGGTATGAGCACATAGGCTGAGATTTTTACAAGTGACCACTTAAATTAAAATTAAAATTAAATTCAAATCCGCAAACAGATTTAAAAAACAAAAATTTGAGCCCAGGAGAGCGGAAATTCATTCGGGGGGCGTGGGGGGTACGTGGTGGGTACGAAACGTACCCACCACGTACCCCCCAAGGGGTATGAGCGCATAGGCTGAGATTTTTACAAGTGACCACTTAAATTAAAATTAAAATTAAATTCAAATCCGCAAACAGATTTAAAAAAACAAAAATTTGAGCCCAGGAGAGCGGAAATTCATTCGGGGGGCGTGGGGGTACGTGGTGGGTACGAAACGTACCCACCACGTACCCCCCAAGGGGTATGAGCGCATAGGCTGGGCTTTTTACAAGTGACCACTTAAATTAAAATTAAAATTAAATTCAAATCCGCAAACAGATTTAAAAAAACAAAAATTTGAGCCCAGGTGAGCGGAAATTCATTCGGGGGGCGTGGGGGGTACGTGGTGGGTACGAAACGTACCCACCACGTACCCACCACGTACCCCCCCAGGGGTATGAGCGCAGAGGCTGAGATTTTTACAAGTGACCACTTAAATTAAAATTAAAATTAAATTCAAATCCGCAAACAGATTTAAAAAAACAAAAATTTGAGCCCAGGAGAGCGGAAGTTCATTTTGGGGGCGTGGAGTACGTATAGGGTACGTATGGGGTACGATCGTACCCCATACTGGGTATGAGCGCATAGGATGAGATTTTTACAAGTGACCACTTAAATTAAAATTAAAATTAAATTCAAATCCGCAAACAAATTTAAAAAAACAAAAATTTGAGCCCAGGAGAGCGGAAATTCATTCGAGGGGCGTGGAGGGTACGTGGTGGGTACGAAACGTACCCACCACGTACCCCCCAAGGGGTATGAGCGCATAGGCTGAGATTTTTACAAGTGACCACTTAAATTAAAATTAAAATTAAATTCAAATCCGCAAACAGATTTAAAAAACAAAAATTTGAGCCCAGGAGAGCGGAAATTCATTCGGGGGGCGTGGGGGTACGTGGTGGGTACGAAACGTACCCACCACGTACCCCCCAAGGGGTATGAGCGCATAGGCTGAGATTTTTACAAGTGACCACTTAAATTAAAATTAAAATTAAATTCAAATCCGCAAACAGATTTAAAAAAACAAAAATTTGAGCCCAGGAGAGCGGAAATTCATTCGGGAGGCGTGAGGGGTACGTGGTGGGTACGAAACGTACCCACCACGTACCCCCCAAGGGGTATGAGCGCATAGGCTGAGATTTTTACAAGTGACCACTTAAATTAAAATTAAAATTAAATTCAAATCCGCAAACAGATTTAAAAAAACAAAAATTTGAGCCCAGGAGAGCGGAAAATCATTCGGGGGGCGTGGGGGGTACGTGGTGGGTACGAAACGTACCCACCTCATACCCCCAAGGGGTATAAGCGCATAGGCTGAGATTTTTACAAGTGACCACTTAAATTAAAATTAAAATTAAATTCAAATCCGCAAACAGATTTAAAAAAACCAAAATTTGAGCCCTGGTGAGCGGAAATTCATTCGGGGGGCGTGGGGGGTACGTGGTGGGTACGAAACGTACCCACCACGTACCCCCCAAGGGGTTTGAGCGCATAGGCTGAGATTTTTACAAGTGACCACTTAAATTAAAATTAAAATTAAATTCAAATCCGCAAACAGATTTAAAAAACAAAAATTTGAGCCCAGGAGAGCGGAAATTCATTCGGGGGGCGTGGGGGTACGTGGTGGGTACGAAACGTACCCACCACGTACCCCCCAAGGGGTATGAGCGCATAGGCTGAGATTTTTACAAGTGACCACTTAAATTAAAATTAAAATTAAATTCAAATCCGCAAACAGATTTAAAAAAACCAAAATTTGAGCCCTGGTGAGCGGAAATTCATTCGGGGGGCGTGGGGGGTACGTGGTGGGTACGAAACGTACCCACCACGTACCCCCCAAGGGGTATGAGCGCATAGGCTGAGATTTTTACAAGTGACCACTTAAATTAAAATTAAAATTAAATTCAAATCCGCAAACAGATTTAAAAAAACAAAAATTTGAGCCCAGGAGAGCGGAAATTCATTCGGGAGGCATGAGGGGTACGTGGTGGGTACGAAACGTACCCACCACGTACCCCCCAAGGGGTATGAGCGCATAGGCTGAGATTTTTACAAGTCACCACTTAAATTAAAATTAAAATTAAATTCAAATCCGCAAACAGATTTAAAAAACAAAAATTTGAGCCCAGGAGAGCGGAAATTCATTCGGGGGGCGTGGGGGTACGTGGTGGGTACGAAACGTACCCACCACGTACCCCCCAAGGGGTATGAGCGCATAGGCTGAGATTTTTACAAGTGACCACTTAAATTAAAATTAAAATTAAATTCAAATCCGCAAACAGATTTAAAAAAACAAAAATTTGAGCCCAGGAGAGCGGAAATTCATTCGGGAGGCGTGAGGGGTACGTGGTGGGTACGAAACGTACCCACCACGTACCCCCCAAGGGGTATGAGCGCATAGGCTGAGATTTTTACAAGTGACCACTTAAATTAAAATTAAAATTAAATTCAAATCCGCAAACAGATTTAAAAAAACAAAAATTTGAGCCCAGGAGAGCGGAAATTCATTCGAGGGCGTGAAGGGTACGTGGTGGGTACGAAACGTACCCACCACGTACCCCCCAAGGGGTATGAGCGCATAGGCTGAGATTTTTACAAGTGACCACTTAAATTAAAATTAAAATTAAATTCAAATCCGCAAACAGATTTAAAAAAACAAAAATTTGAGCCCAGGAGAGCGAAAATTCATTCGGGGGGCGTGGGGGTACGTCGTGGGTACGAAACGTACCCACCACGTACCCCCCAAGGGGTATGAGCGCATAGGCTGAGATTTTTACAAGTGACCACTTAAATTAAAATTAAAATTAAATTCAAATCCGCAAACAGATTTAAAAAAACAAAAATTTGAGCCCAGGAGAGCGGAAATTCATTCGGGGGGCGTGGGGGTACGTCGTGGGTACGAAACGTACCCACCACGTACCCCCCAAGGGGTATGAGCGCATAGGCTGAGATTTTTACAAGTGACCACTTAAATTAAAATTAAAATTAAATTCAAATCCGCAAACAGATTTAAAAAACAAAAATTTGAGCCCAGGAGAGCGGAAATTCATTCGGGGGGCGTGGGGGTACGTGGTGGGTACGAAACGTACCCACCATGTACCCCCAAGGGGTATGAGCGCATAGGCTGAGATTTTTACAAGTGATCACTTAAATTAAAATTAAAATTAAATTCAAATCCGCAAACAGATTTAAAAAAACAAAAATTTGAGCCCAGGAGAGCGGAAAATCATTCGGGGGGCGTGGGGGGTACGTGGTGGGTACGAAACGTACCCACCACGTACCCCCCAAGGGGTATGAGCGCATAGGCTGAGATTTTTACAAGTGACCACTTAAATTAAAATTAAAATTAAATTCAAATCCGCAAACAGATTTAAAAAAACAAAAATTTGAGCCCTGGTGAGCGGAAATTCATTCGGGGGGCGTGGGGGGCACGTGGTGGGTACGAAACGTACCCACCACGTACCCCCCAAGGGGTATGAGCGCATAGGCTGAGATTTTTACAAGTGACCACTTAAATTAAAATTAAAATTAAATTCAAATCCGCAAACAGATTTAAAAAAACAAAAATTTGAGCCCAGGAGAGCGGAAATTCATTCGGGGGGCGTGGGGGGCACGTGGTGGGTACGAAACGTACCCACCACGTACCCCCCAAGGGGTATGAGCGCATAGGCTGAGATTTTTACAAGTGACCACTTAAATTAAAATTAAAATTAAATTCAAATCCGCAAACAGATTTAAAAAAACAAAAATTTGAGCCCTGGTGAGCGGAAATTCATTCGGGGGGCGTGGGGGGCACGTGGTGGGTACGAAACGTACCCACCACGTACCCCCCAAGGGGTATGAGCGCATAGGCTGAGATTTTTACAAGTGACCACTTAAATTAAAATTAAAATTAAATTCAAATCCGCAAACAGATTTAAAAAAACAAAAATTTGAGCCCAGGAGAGCGGAAAATCATTCGGGGGGCGTGGGGGGTACGTGGTGGGTACGAAACGTACCCACCTCGTACCCCCAAGGGGTATAAGCGCATAGGCTGAGATTTTTACAAGTGACCACTTAAATTAAAATTAAAATTAAATTCAAATCCGCAAACAGATTTAAAAAAACAAAAATTTGAGCCCAGGAGAGCGGAAATTCATTCGGGGGACGTTTCGTACCCACCACGTACCCCCCAAGGGGTATGAGCGCATAGACTGAGATTTTTACAAGTGACCACTTAAATTAAAATTAAAATTAAATTCAAATCCGCAAACAGATTTAAAAAAACAAAAATTTGAGCCCAGGAGAGCGGAAATTCATTCGGGGGGCGTGGGGGGTACGTGGTGGGTACGAAACGTACCCACCACGTACCCCCCAAGGGGTATGAGCGCATAGGCTGAGATTTTTACAAGTGACCACTTAAATTAAAATTAAAATTAAATTCAAATCCGCAAACAGATTTAAAAAAACAAAAATTTGAGCCCAGGAGAGCGGAAAATCATTCGGGGGGCGTGGGGGGTACGTGGTGGGTACGAAACGTACCCACCTCGTACCCCCAAGGGGTATAAGCGCATAGGCTGAGATTTTTACAAGTGACCACTTAAATTAAAATTAAAATTAAATTCAAATCCGCAAACAGATTTAAAAAAACAAAAATTTGAGCCCAGGTGAGCGGCAATTCATTCGGGGGGCGTGGGGGGTACGTGGTGGGTACGAAACGTACCCATCACGTACCCCCCAAGGGGTATGAGCGCATAGGCTGAGATTTTTACAAGTGACCACTTAAATTAAAATTAAAATTAAATTCAAATCCGCAAACAGATTTAAAAAAACAAAAATTTGAGCCCAGGAGAGCGGAAGTTCATTTTGGGGGCGTGGAGTACGTATAGGGTACGTATGGGGTACGATCGTACCCCATACTGGGTATGAGCGCATAGGATGAGATTTTTACAAGTGACCACTTAAATTAAAATTAAAATTAAATTCAAATCCGCAAACAGATTTAAAAAAACAAAAATTTGAGCCCAGGAGAGCGGAAAATCATTCGGGGGGCGTGGGGGGTACGTGGTGGGTACGAAACGTACCCACCACGTACCCCCAAGGGGTATGAGCGCATAGGCTGAGATTTTTACAAGTGACCACTTAAATTAAAATTAAAATTAAATTCAAATCCGCAAACAGATTTAAAAAAACAAAAATTCGAGCCCAGGAGAGCGGAAATTCATTCGGGGGGCGTGGAGGGTACGTGGTGGGTACGAAACGTACCCACCACGTACCCCCCAAGGGGTATGAGCGCATAGGCTGAGATTTTTACAAGTGACCACTTAAATTAAAATTAAAATTAAATTCAAATCCGCAAACAGATTTAAAAAAACAAAAATTTGAGCCCAGGAGAGCGGAAATTCATTCGGGGGGCGTGGGGGTACGTCGTGGGTACGAAACGTACCCACCACGTACCCCCCAAGGGGTATGAGCGCATAGGCTGAGATTTTTACAAGTGACCACTTAAATTAAAATTAAAATTAAATTCAAATCCGCAAACAGATTTAAAAAAACAAAAATTTGAGCCCAGGAGAGCGGAAATTCATTCGGGGGGCGTGGGGGGTACGTGGTGGGTACGAAACGTACCCACCACGTACCCCCCAAGGGGTATGAGCGCATAGGCTGAGATTTTTACAAGTGACTGACCACTTAAATTAAAATTAAAATTAAATTCAAATCCGCAAACAGATTTAAAAAAACAAAAATTTGAGCCCAGGAGAGCGGAAATTCATTCGGGGGGCGTGGGGGGTACGTGGTCGGTACGAAACGTACCCACCACGTACCCCCCAAGGGGTATGAGCGCATAGGCTGAGATTTTTACAAGTGACCACTTAAATTAAAATTAAAATTAAATTCAAATCCGCAAACAGATTTAAAAAAACAAAAATTTGAGCCCAGGAGAGCGGAAATTCATTCGGGGGGCGTGGGGGGTACGTGGTGGGTACGAAACGTACCCACCACGTACCCCCCAAGGGGTATGAGCGCATAGGCTGAGATTTTTACAAGTGACCACTTAAATTAAAATTAAAATTAAATTCAAATCCGCAAACAGATTTAAAAAAACAAAAATTTGAGCCCAGGAGAGCGGAAATTCATTCGGGGGGCGTGGGGGGTACGTGGTGGGTACGAAACGTACCCACCACGTACCCCCCAAGGGTATGAGCGCATAGGCTGAGATTTTTACAAGTGACCACTTAAATTAAAATTAAAATTAAATTCAAATCCGCAAACAGATTTAAAAAAACAAAAATTTGAGCCCAGGAGAGCGGAAATTCATTCGGGGCGCGTGGGGGTACGTGGTGGGTACGAAACGTACCCACCACGTACCCCCCAAGGGGTATGAGTGCATAGGCTGAGATTTTTACAACTGACCACTTAAATTAAAATTAAAATTAAATTCAAATCCGCAAACAGATTTAAAAAAACAAAAATTTGAGCCCAGGAGAGCGGAAGTTCATTTTGGGGGCGTGGAGTACGTATAGGGTACGTATGGGGTACGATCGTACCCCATACTGGGTATGAGCGCATAGGATGAGATTTTTACAAGTGACCACTTAAATTAAAATTAAAATTAAATTCAAATCCGCAAACAGATTTAAAAAAACAAAAATTTGAGCCCAGGAGAGCGGAAAATCATTCGGGGTTCTTGGGGGGTACGTGGTGGGTACGAAACGTACCCACCACGTACCCCCAAGGGGTATGAGCGCATAGGCTGAGATTTTTACAAGTGACCACTTAAATTAAAATTAAAATTAAATTCAAATCCGCAAACAGATTTAAAAAAACAAAAATTTGAGCCCAGGAGAGCGGAAATTCATTCGGGGGGCGTGGGGGTACGTCGTGGGTACGAAACGTACCCACCACGTACCCCCCAAGGGGTATGAGCGCATAGGCTGAGATTTTTACAAGTGACCACTTAAATTAAAATTAAAATTAAATTCAAATCCGCAAACAGATTTAAAAAAACAAAAATTTGAGCCCAGGAGAGCGGAAATTCATTCGGGGGGCGTGGGGGGTACGTGGTGGGTACGAAACGTACCCACCACGTACCCCCCAAGGGGTATGAGCGCATAGGCTGAGATTTTTACAAGTGACCACTTAAATTAAAATTAAAATTAAATTCAAATCCGCAAACAGATTTAAAAAAACAAAAATTTGAGCCCAGGAGAGCGGAAATTCATTCGGGGGCGGGGGGGGGGTACGTGGTGGGTACGAAACGTACCCACCACGTACCCCCTAGGGGTATGAGCGCATAGGCTGAGATCTTTACAAGTGAACACTTAAATTAAAATTAAAATTAAATTCAAATCCGCAAACAGATTTAAAAAAAACAAAAATTTGAGCCCAGGAGATTGGAAAATCATTCGGGGGGCGTGGGGGGTACGTGGTGGGTACGAAACGTACCCACCACGTATCCCCCAAGGGGTCTGAGCGCATAGGCTGAGATTTTTACAAGTGACCACTTAAATTAAAATTAAAATTAAATTCAAATCCGCAAACAGATTTAAAAAAACAAAAATTTGAGCCCAGGAGAGCGGAAATTCATTCGGGGGGCGTGGAAGGTACGTGGTGGGTACGAAACGTACCCACCATGTATCCCCCAAGGGGTATGAGTGCATAGGCTGAGATTTTTACAAGTGACCACTTAAATTAAAATTAAAATTAAATTCAAATCCGCAAACAGATTTAAAAAAACAAAAATTTGAGCCCAGGAGAGCGGAAATTCATTCGGGGGGCGTGGAAGGTACGTGGTGGGTACGAAACGTACCCACCACGTACCCCCCAAGGGGTATGAGCGCATAGGCTGAGATTTTTACAAGTGACCACTTAAATTAAAATTAAAATTAAATTCAAATCCGCAAACAGATTTAAAAAAACAAAAATTTGAGCCCAGGAGAGCGGAAGTTCATTTTGGGGGCGTGGAGTACGTATAGGGTACGTATGGGGTACGATCGTACCCCATACTGGGTATGAGCGCATAGGATGAGATTTTTACAAGTGACCACTTAAATTAAAATTAAAATTAAATTCAAATCCGCAAACAGATTTAAAAAAACAAAAATTTGAGCCCAGGAGAGCGGAAATTCATTCGGGGGGCGTGGGGGTACGTCGTGGGTACGAAACGTACCCACCACGTACCCCCCAAGGGGTATGAGCGCATAGGCTGAGATTTTTACAAGTGACCACTTAAATTAAAATTAAAATTAAATTCAAATCCGCAAACAGATTTAAAAAAACAAAAATTTGAGCCCAGGAGAGCGGAAATTCATTCGGGGGGCGTGGGGGGTACGTGGTGGGTACGAAACGTACCCACCACGTACCCCCCAAGGGGTATGAGCGCATAGGCTGAGATTTTTACAAGTGACCACTTAAATTAAAATTAAAATTAAATTCAAATCCGCAAACAGATTTAAAAAAACAAAAATTTGAGCCCAGGAGAGCGGAAATTCATTCGGGGGCGGGGGGGGGGGTACGTGGTGGGTACGAAACGTACCCACCACGTACCCCCTAGGGGTATGAGCGCATAGGCTGAGATTTTTACAAGTGACCACTTAAATTAAAATTAAAATTAAATTCAAATCCGCAAACAGATTTAAAAAAACAAAAATTTGAGCCCAGGAGAGCGGAAATTCATTCGGGGGGCGTGGAAGGTACGTGGTGGGTACGAAACGTACCCACCACGTATCCCCCAAGGGGTATGAGCGCATAGGCTGAGATTTTTACAAGTGACCACTTAAATTAAAATTAAAATTAAATTCAAATCCGCAAGATTTAAAAAAACAAAAATTTGAGCCCAGGAGAGCGGAAAATCATTCGGGGGGCGTGGGGGGTACGTGGTGGGTGCGAAACGTACCCACCACGTATCCCCCAAGGGGTATGAGCGCATAGGCTGAGATTTTTACAAGTGACCACTTAAATTAAAATTAAAATTAAATTCAAATCCGCAAACAGATTTAAAAAAACAAAAATTTGAGCCCAGGAGAGCGGAAATTCATTCGGGGGGCGTGGAAGGTACGTGGTGGGTACGAAACGTACCCACCACGTATCCCCCAAGGGGTATGAGCGCATAGGCTGAGATTTTTACAAGTGACCACTTAAATTAAAATTAAAATTAAATTCAAATCCGCAAACAGATTTAAAAAAACAAAAATTTGAGCCCAGGAGAGCGGAAAATCATTCGGGGGGCGTGGGGGGTACGTGGTGGGTACGAAACGTACCCACCACGTACCCCCAAGGGGTATGAGCGCATAGGCTGAGATTTTTACAAGTGACCACTTAAATTAAAATTAAAATTAAATTCAAATCCGCAAACAGATTTAAAAAAACAAAAATTTGAGCCCAGGAGAGCGGAAGTTCATTTTGGGGGCGTGGAGTACGTATAGGGTACGTATGGGGTACGATCGTACCCCATACTGGGTATGAGCGCATAGGATGAGATTTTTACAAGTGACCACTTAAATTAAAATTAAAATTAAATTCAAATCCGCAAACAGATTTAAAAAAACAAAAATTTGAGCCCAGGAGAGCGGAAATTCATTCGGGGGGCGTGGGGGGTACGTGGTGGGTACGAAACGTACCCACCACGTACCCCCCAAGGGGTATGAGCGCATAGGCTGAGATTTTTACAAGTGACCACTTAAATTAAAATTAAAATTAAATTCAAATCCGCAAACAGATTTAAAAAAACAAAAATTTGAGCCCAAGAGAGCGGAAATTCATTCGGGGGGCGTGGAAGGTACGTGGTGGGTACGAAACGTACCCACCACGTACCCCCCAAGGGGTATGAGCGCATAGGCTGAGATTTTTACAAGTGACCACTTAAATTAAAATTAAAATTAAATTCAAATCCGCAAACAGATTTAAAAAAACAAAAATTTGAGCCCAGGAGAGCGGAAGTTCATTTTGGGGGCGTGGAGTACGTATAGGGTACGTATGGGGTACGATCGTACCCCATACTGGGTATGAGTGCATAGGATGAGATTTTTACAAGTGACCACTTAAATTAAAATTAAAATTAAATTCAAATCCGCAAACAGATTTAAAAAAACAAAAATTTGAGCCCAGGAGAGCGGAAAATCATTCGGGGGGCTTGGGGGGTACGTGGTGGGTACGAAACGTACCCACCACGTATCCCCCAAGGGGTATGAGCGCATAGGCTGAGATTTTTACAAGTGACCACTTAAATTAAAATTAAAATTAAATTCAAATCCGCAAACAGATTTAAAAAAACAAAAATTTGAGCCCAGGAGAGCGGAAATTCATTCGGGGGGCGTGGGGGTACGTCGTGGGTACGAAACGTACCCACCACGTACCCCCCAAGGGGTATGAGCGCATAGGCTGAGATTTTTACAAGTGACCACTTAAATTAAAATTAAAATTAAATTCAAATCCGCAAACAGATTTAAAAAAACAAAAATTTGAGCCCAGGAGAGCGGAAATTCATTCGGGGGGCGTGGGGGGTACGTGGTGGGTACGAAACGTACCCACCACGTACCCCCCAAGGGGTATGAGCGCATAGGCTGAGATTTTTACAAGTGACCACTTAAATTAAAATTAAAATTAAATTCAAATCCGCAAACAGATTTAAAAAAACAAAAATTTGAGCCCAGGAGAGCGGAAATTCATTCGGGGGGCGTGGGGGTACGTCGTGGGTACGAAACGTACCCACCACGTACCCCCCAAGGGGTATGAGCGCATAGGCTGAGATTTTTACAAGTGACCACTTAAATTAAAATTAAAATTAAATTCAAATCCGCAAACAGATTTAAAAAAACAAAAATTTGAGCCCAGGAGAGCGGAAATTCATTTGGGGGGCGTGGGGGGTACGTGGTGGGTACGAAACGTACCCACCACGTACCCCCCAAGGGGTATGAGCGCATAGGCTGAGATTTTTACAAGTGACCACTTTAATTAAAATTAAAATTAAATTCAAATCCGCAAACAGATTTAAAAAAACAAAAATTTGAGCCCAGGAGAGCGGAAATTCATTCGGGGGGCGTGGGGGGTACGTGGTGGGTACGAAACGTACCCACCACGTACCCCCAAGGGGTATGAGCGCATAGGCTGAGATTTTTACAAGTGACTGACCACTTAAATTAAAATTAAAATTAAATTCAAATCCGCAAACAGATTTAAAAAAACAAAAATTTGAGCCCAGGAGAGCGGAAATTCATTCGGGGGGCGTGGGGGGTACGTGGTGGGTACGAAACGTACCCACCACGTACCCCCCAAGGGGTATGAGCGCATAGGCTGAGATTTTTACAAGTGACCACTTAAATTAAAATTAAAATTAAATTCAAATCCGCAAACAGATTTAAAAAAACAAAAATTTGAGCCCAGGAGAGCGGAAATTCATTCGGGGGCGGGGGGGGGGGTACGTGGTGGGTACGAAACGTACCCACCACGTACCCCCCAAGGGGTATGAGCGCATAGGCTGAGATTTTTACAAGTGACCACTTAAATTAAAATTAAAATTAAATTCAAATCCGCAAACAGATTTAAAAAAACAAAAATTTGAGCCCAGGAGAGCGGAAATTCATTCGGGGGGCGTGGGGGGTACGTGGTGGGTACGAAACGTACCCAAGGGGTATGAGCGCATAGGCTGAGATTTTTACAAGTGACCACTTAAATTAAAATTAAAATTAAATTCAAATCCGCAAACAGATTTAAAAAAACAAAAATTTGAGCCCAGGAGAGCGGAAATTCATTCGGGGGGCGTGGGGGGTACGTGTTGGTTACGAAACGTACCCAAGGGGTATGAGCGCATAGGCTGAGATTTTTACAAGTGAACACTTAAATTAAAATTAAAATTAAATTCAAATCCGCAAACAGATTTAAAAAAACAAAAATTTGAGCCCAGGAGATTGGAAAATCATTCGGGGGGCGTGGGGGGTACGTGGTGGGTACGAAACGTACCCACCACGTACCCCCCAAGGGGTATGAGCGCATAGGCTGAGATTTTTACAAGTGACCACTTAAATTAAAATTAAAATTAAATTCAAATCCGCAAACAGATTTAAAAAAACAAAAATTTGAGCCCAGGAGAGCGGAAATTCATTCGGGGGCGTGGAAGGTACGTGGTGGGTACGAAACGTACCCACCACGTACCCCCCAAGGGGTATGAGCGCATAGGCTGAGATTTTTACAAGTGACCACTTAAATTAAAATTAAAATTAAATTCAAATCCGCAAACAGATTTAAAAAAACAAAAATTTGAGCCCAGGAGAGCGGAAATTCATTCGGGGGGCGTGGGGGGTACGTGGTGGGTACGAAACGTACCCACCACGTACCCCCCAAGATTTATGAGTGCATAGGCTGATATTTTTACAAGTGACCACTTAAATTAAAATTAAAATTAAATTCAAATCCGCAAACAGATTTAAAAAAACAAAAATTTGAGCCCAGGAGAGCGGAAATTCATTCGGGGGGCGTGGGGGGTACGTGGTGGGTACGAAACGTACCCACCACGTACCCCCCAAGGGGTATGAGCGCATAGGCTGAGATTTTTACAAGTGACCACTTAAATTAAAATTAAAATTAAATTCAAATCCGCAAACAGATTTAAAAAAACAAAAATTTGAGCCCAGGTGAGCGGAAATTCATTCGGGGGGCGTGGAAGGTACGTGGTGGGTACGAAACGTACCCACCACGTACCCCCCAAGGGGTATGAGCGCATAGGCTGAGATTTTTACAAGTGACCACTTAAATTAAAATTAAAATTAAATTCAAATCCGCAAACAGATTTAAAAAAACAAAAATTTGAGCCCAGGTGAGCGGAAATTCATTCGGGGGGCGTGGGGGTACGTGGTGGGTACGAAACGTACCCACCACGTACCCCCCAAGGGGTATGAGCGCATAGGCTGAGATTTTTACAAGTGACCACTTAAATTAAAATTAAAATTAATTTCAAATCCGCAAACAGATTTAAAAAAACAAAAATTTGAGCCCAGGAGAGCGGAAGTTCATTTTGGGGGCGTGGAGTACGTATAGGGTACGTATGGGGTACGGTCGTACCCCATACGTACCCCATACTGGGTATGAGCGCATAGGATGAGATTTTTACAACTGACCACTTAAATTAAAATTAAAATTAAATTCAAATCCGCAAACAGATTTAAAAAAACAAAAATTTGAGCCCAGGAGAGCGGAAATTCATTCGGGGGGCGTGGGGGTACGTGGTGGGTACGAAACGTACCCACCACGTACCCCCCAAGGGGTATGAGCGCATAGGCTGAGATTTTTACAAGTGACCACTTAAATTAAAATTAAAATTAATTTCAAATCCGCAAACAGATTTAAAAAAACAAAAATTTGAGCCCAGGAGAGCGGAAATTCATTCGGGGGGCGTGGGGGGTACGTGGTGGGTACGAAACGTACCCACCACGTACCCCCCAAGGGGTATGAGCGCATAGGCTGAGATTTTTACAAGTGACCACTTAAATTAAAATTAAAATTAAATTCAAATCCGCAAACAGATTTAAAAAAACAAAAATTTGAGCCCAGGAGAGCGGAAATTCATTCGGGGGCATGGGGGGTACGTGGTGGGTACGAAACGTACCCACCACGTACCCCCAAGGGGTATGAGCGCATAGGCTGAGATTTTTACAAGTGACTGACCACTTAAATTAAAATTAAAATTAAATTCAAATCCGCAAACAGATTTAAAAAAACAAAAATTTGAGCCCAGGAGAGCGGAAATTCATTCGGGGGGCGTGGGGGGTACGTGGTGGGTACGAAACGTACCCACCACGTACCCCCCAAGGGGTATGAGCGCATAGGCTGAGATTTTTACAAGTGACCACTTAAATTAAAATTAAAATTAAATTCAAATCCGCAAACAGATTTAAAAAAACAAAAATTTGAGCCCAGGAGAGCGGAAATTCATTCGGAGGCGGGGGGGGGGGGTACGTGGTGGGTACGAAACGTACCCACCACGTACCCCCTAGGGGTATGAGCGCATAGGCTGAGATTTTTACAAGTGACTGACCACTTAAATTAAAATTAAAATTAAATTCAAATCCGCAAACAGATTTAAAAAAACAAAAATTTGAGCCCAGGAGAGCGGAAATTCATTCGGGGGGCGTGGGCGGTACGTGGTGGGTACGAAACGTACCCACCACGTATCCCCCAAGGGGTATGAGCGCATAGGCTGAGATTTTTACAAGTGACCACTTAAATTAAAATTAAAATTAAATTCAAATCCGCAAACAGATTTAAAAAAACAAAAATTTGAGCCCAGGAGAGCGGAAATTCATTCGGGGGGCGTGGGGGGTACGTGGTGGGTACGAAACGTACCCACCACGTACCCCCCAAGGGGTATGAGCGCATAGGCTGAGATTGTTACAAGTGACCACTTAAATCAGAATTAATATTAAATTCAAATCCGCAAACAGATTTAAAAAAAAAAAAATTTGAGCCCAGGAGAGCGGAAATTCATTCGGGGGGCGTGGGGGGTACGTGGTGGGTACGAAACGTACCCACCACGTACCCCCCAAGGGGTATGAGCGCATAGGCTGAGATTTTTACAAGTGACCACTTAAATTAAAATTAAAATTAAATTCAAATCCGCAAACAGATTTAAAAAAACAAAAATTTGAGCCCAGGAGAGCGGAAATTCATTCGGGGGGCGTGGGGGGTACGTGGTGGGTACGAAACGTACCCAAGGGGTACGAGCGCATAGGCTGAGATTTTTACAAGTGACCACTTAAATTAAAATTAAAATTAAATTCAAATCCGCAAACAGATTTAAAAAAACAAAAATTTGAGCCCAGGAGAGCGGAAATTCATTCGGGGGGCATGGGGGGTACGTGTTGGGTACGAAACGTACCCAAGGGGTATGAGCGCATAGGATGAGATTTTTACAAGTGAACACTTAAATTAAAATTAAAATTAAATTCAAATCCGCAAACAGATTTAAAAAAACAAAAATTTGAGCCCAGGAGATTGGAAAATCATTCGGGGGGCGTAGGGGGTACGTGGTGGGTACGAAACGTACCCACTACGTACCCCCCAAGGGGTATGAGCGCATAGGCTGAGATTTTTACAAGTGACCACTTAAATTAAAATTAAAATTAAATTCAAATCCGCAAACAGATTTAAAAAAACAAAAATTTGAGCCCAGGAGAGCGGAAATTCATTCGGGGGCGTGGAAGGTACGTGGTGGGTACGAAACGTACCCACCACGTACCCCCCAAGGGGTATGAGCGCATAGGCTGAGATTTTTACAAGTGACCACTTAAATTAAAATTAAAATTAAATTCAAATCCGCAAACAGATTTAAAAAAACAAAAATTTGAGCCCAGGAGAGCGGAAATTCATTCGGGGGGCGTGGGGGGTACGTGGTGGGTACGAAACGTACCCACCACGTACCCCCCAAGGGGTATGAGTGCATAGGCTGATATTTTTACAAGTGCCCACTTAAATTAAAATTAAAATTAAATTCAAATCCGCAAACAGATTTAAAAAAACAAAAATTTGAGCCCAGGAGAGCGGAAATTCATTCGGGGGGCGTGGGGGGTACGTGGTGGGTACGAAACGTACCCACCACGTACCCCCCAAGGGGTATGAGCGCATAGGCTGAGATTTTTACAAGTGACCACTTAAATTAAAATTAAAATTAAATTCAAATCCGCAAACAGATTTAAAAAAACAAAAATTTGAGCCCAGGTGAGCGGAAATTCATTCGGGGGGCGTGGAAGGTACGTGGTGGGTACGAAACGTACCCACCACGTACCCCCCAAGGGGTATGAGCGCATAGGCTGAGATTTTTACAAGTGACCACTTAAATTAAAATTAAAATTAAATTCAAATCCGCAAACAGATTTAAAAAAACAAAAATTTGAGCCCAGGAGAGCGGAAATTCATTCGGGGGGCGTGGGGGGTACGTGGTGGGTACGAAACGTACCCACCACGTACCCCCCAAGGGGTATGAGAGCATAGGCTGAGATTTTTACAAGTGACCACTTAAATTAAAATTAAAATTAAATTCAAATCCGCAAACAGATTTAAAAAAACAAAAATTTGAGCCCAGGAGAGCGGAAGTTCATTTTGGGGGCGTGGAGTACGTATAGGGTACGTATGGGGTACGGTCGTACCCCATACGTACCCCATACTGGGTATGAGTGCATAGGATGAGATTTTTACAACTGACCACTTAAATTAAAATTAAAATTAATTTCAAATCCGCAAACAGATTTAAAAAAACAAAAATTTGAGCCCAGGAGAGCGGAAATTCATTCGGAAGGCGTGGGGGGTACGTGGTGGGTACGAAACGTACCCACCACGTACCCTCCAAGGGGTATGAGCGCATAGGCTGAGATTTTTACAAGTGACCACTTAAATTAAAATTAAAATTAAATTCAAATCCGCAAACAGATTTAAAAAAACAAAAATTTGAGCCCAGGAGAGCGGAAATTCATTCGGGGGGCGTGGGGGGTACGTGGTGGGTACGAAACGTACCCACCACGTACCCCCCAAGGGGTATGAGCGCATAGGCTGAGATTTTTACAAGTGACCACTTAAATTAAAATTAAAATTAAATTCAAATCCGCAAACAGATTTAAAAAAACAAAAATTTGAGCCCAGGTGAGCGGAAATTCATTCGGGGGGCGTGGGGGGTACGTGGTGGGTACGAAACGTACCCACCACGTACCCCCCAAGGGGTATGAGAGCATAGGCTGAGATTTTTACAAGTGACCACTTAAATTAAAATTAAAATTAAATTCTCAATCCGCAAACAGATTTAAAAAAACAAAAATTTGAGCCCAGGTGAGCGGAAATTCATTCGGGGGGCGTGGGGGGTACGTGGTGGGTACGAAACGTACCCACCACGTACCCCCCAAGGGGTATGAGAGCATAGGCTGATATTTTTACAAGTGACCACTTAAATTAAAATTAAAATTAAATTCAAATCCGCAAACAGATTTAAAAAAACAAAAATTTGAGCCCTGGAGAGCGGAAATTCATTCGGGGGGCGTGGGGGGTACGTGGTGGGTACGAAACGTACCCACCACGTACCCCCCAAGGGGTATGAGCGCATAGGCTGAGATTTTTACAAGTGACCACTTAAATTAAAATTAAAATTAAATTCAAATCCGCAAACAGATTTAAAAAAACAAAAATTTGAGCCCAGGAGAGCGGAAATTCATTCGGGGGGCGTGGGGGGTACGTGGTGGGTACGAAACGTACCCACCACGTACCCCCCAAGGGGTATGAGCGCACAGGCTGAGATTTTTACAAGTGACCACTTAAATTAAAATTAAAATTAAATTCAAATCCGCAAACAGATTTAAAAAAACAAAAATTTGAGCCCAGGAGAGCGGAAATTCATTCGGATGGCGTGGGGGTACGTGGTGGGTACGAAACGTACCCACCACGTACCCCCCAAGGGGTATGAGCGCATAGGCTGAGATTTTTACAAGTGACCACTTAAATTAAAATTAAAATTAAATTCAAATCCGCAAACAGATTTAAAAAAACAAAAATTTGAGCCCAGGAGAGCGGAAATTCATTCGGGGGGCGTGGGGGGTACGTGGAGGGTACGAAACGTACCCACCACGTACCCCCCAAGGGGTATGAGCGCATAGGCTGAGATTTTTACAAGTGACCACTTAAATTAAAATTAAAATTAAATTCAAATCCGCAAACAGATTTAAAAAAACAAAAATTTGAGCCCAGGAGAGCGAAAATTCATTCGGGGGGCGTGGGGGGTACGTGGTGGGTACAAAACGTACCCACCACGTACCCCCCAAGGGGTATGAGCGCATAGGCTGAGATTTTTACAAGTGACCACTTAAATTAAAATTAAAATTAAATTCAAATCCGCAAACAGATTTAAAAAAACAAAAATTTGAGCCCAGGTGAGCGGAAATTCATTCGGGGGGCGTGGGGGGTACGTGGTGGGTACGAAACGTACCCACCACGTACCCCCCAAGGGGTATGAGAGCATAGGCTGAGATTTTTACAAGTGACCACTTAAATTAAAATTAAAATTAAATTCTCAATCCGCAAACAGATTTAAAAAAACAAAAATTTGAGCCCAGGTGAGCGGAAATTCATTCGGGGGGCGTGGGGGGTACGTGGTGGGTACGAAACGTACCCACCACGTACCCCCCAAGGGGTATGAGAGCATAGGCTGAGATTTTTACAAGTGACCACTTAAATTAAAATTAAAATTAAATTCAAATCCGCAAACAGATTTAAAAAAACAAAAATTTGAGCCCAGGAGAGCGGAAGTTTATTTTGGGGGCGTGGAGTACGTATAGGGTACGTATGGGGTACGGTCGTACCCCATACGTACCCCATACTGGGTATGAGCGCATAGGATGAGATTTTTACAACTGACCACTTAAATTAAAATTAAAATTAATTTCAAATCCGCAAACAGATTTAAAAAAACAAAAATTTGAGCCCAGGAGAGCGGAAATTCATTCGGAAGGCGTGGGGGGTACGTGGTGGGTACGAAACGTACCCACCACGTACCCCCCAAGGGGTATGAGCGCATAGGCTGAGATTTTTACAAGTGACCACTTAAATTAAAATTAAAATTAAATTCAAATCCGCAAACAGATTTAAAAAAACAAAAATTTGAGCCCAGGTGAGCGGAAATTCATTCGAGGGGCGTGGGGGTACGTGGTGGGTACGAAACGTACCCACCACGTACCCCCCAAGGGGTATGAGAGCATAGGCTGAGATTTTTACAAGTGACCACTTAAATTAAAATTAAAATTAAAATTAAATTCTCAATCCGCAAACAGATTTAAAAAAACAAAAATTTGAGCCCAGGTGAGCGGAAATTCATTCGGGGGGCGTGGGGGGTACGTGGTGGGTACGAAACGTACCCACCACGTACCCCCCAAGGGGTATGAGCGCATAGGCTGAGATTTTTACAAGTGACCACTTAAATTAAAATTAAAATTAAATTCAAATCCGCAAACAGATTTAAAAAAACAAAAATTTGAGCCCAGGAGAGCGGAAATTCATTCGGGGGGCGTGGGGGGTACGTGGAGGGTACGAAACGTACCCACCACGTACCCTCCAAGGGGTATGAGCGCATAGGCTGAGATTTTTACAAGTGACCACTTAAATTAAAATTAAAATTAAATTCAAATCCGCAAACAGATTTAAAAAAACAAAAATTTGAGCCCAGGTGAGCGGAAATTCATTCGGGGGGCGTGGGGGGTACGTGGTGGGTACGAAACGTACCCACCACGTACCCCCCAAGGGGTATGAGAGCATAGGCTGAGATTTTTACAAGTGACCACTTAAATTAAAATTAAAATTAAATTCTCAATCCGCAAACAGATTTAAAAAAACAAAAATTTGAGCCCAGGTGAGCGGAAATTCATTCGGGGGGCGTGGGGGGTACGTGGTGGGTACGAAACGTACCCACCACGTACCCCCCAAGGGGTATGAGAGCATAGGCTGCGATTTTTACAAGTGACCACTTAAATTAAAATTAAAATTAAATTCAAATCCGCAAACAGATTTAAAAAAACAAAAATTTGAGCCCAGGAGAGCGGAAGTTCATTTTGGGGGCGTGGAGTACGTATAGGGTACGTATGGGGTACGGTCGTACCCCATACGTACCCCATACTGGGTATGAGAGCATAGGATGAGATTTTTACAACTGACCACTTAAATTAAAATTAAAATTAATTTCAAATCCGCAAACAGATTTAAAAAAACAAAAATTTGAGCCCAGGAGAGCGGAAATTCATTTGGAAGGCGTGGGGGGTACGTGGTGGGTACGAAACGTACCCACCACGTACCCTCCAAGGGGTATGAGCGCATAGGCTGAGATTTTTACAAGTGACCACTTAAATTAAAATTAAAATTAAATTCTCAATCCGCAAACAGATTTAAAAAAACAAAAATTTGAGCCCAGGAGAGCGGAAATTCATTCGGGGGGCGTGGGGGGTACGTGGTGGGTACGAAACGTACCCACCACGTACCCCCCAAGGGGTATGAGCGCATAGGCTGAGATTTTTACAAGTGACCACTTAAATTAAAATTAAAATTAAATTCAAATCCGCAAACAGATTTAAAAAAACAAAAATTTGAGCCCAGGAGAGCGGAAATTCATTCGGGGGGCGTGGCGGGTACGTGGTGGGTACGAAACGTACCCACCACGTACCCCCCAAGGGGTATGAGCGCATAGGCTGAGATTTTTACAAGTGACCACTTAAATTAAAATTAAATTCAAATCCGCAAACAGATTTAAAAAAACAAAAATTTGAGCCCAGGAGAGCGAAAATTCATTCGGGGGGCGTGGGGGGTACGTGGTGGGTACGAAACGTACCCACCACGTACCCCCCAAGGGGTATGAGCGCATAGGCTGAGATTTTTACAAGTGACCACCTAAATTAAAATTAAAATTAAATTCAAATCCGCAAACAGATTTAAAAAAACAAAAATTTGAGCCCAGGAGAGCGGAAATTCATTCGGGGGGCGTGGGGGGTACGTGGTGGGTACGAAACGTACCCACCACGTACCCCCCAAGGGGTATGAGCGCATAGGCTGAGATTTTTACAAGTGACCACTTAAATTAAAATTAAAATTAAATTCAAATCCGCAAACAGATTTAAAAAAACAAAAATTTGAGCCCAGGAGAGCGGAAATTCATTCGGGGGGCGTGGGGGGTACGTGGTGGGTACGAAACGTACCCACCACGTACCCCCCAAGGGGTATGAGCGCATAGGCTGAGATTTTTACAAGTGACCACTTAAATTAAAATTAAAATTAAATTCAAATCCGCAAACAGATTTAAAAAAACAAAAATTTGAGCCCTGGAGAGCGGAAAATCATTCGGGGGGCGTGGGGGGTACGTGGTGGGTACGAAACGTACCCACCACGTACCTCCCAAGGGGTATGAGCGCACAGGCTGAGATTTTTACAAGTGACAACTTAAATTAAAATTAAAATTAAATTCAAATCCGCAAACAGATTTAAAAAAACAAAAATTTGAGCCCAGGAGAGCGGAAATTCATTCGGGGGGCGTGGGGGTACGTGGTGGGTACGAAACGTACCCACCACGTACCCCCCAAGGGGTATGAGCGCATAGGCTGAGATTTTTACAAGTGACCACTTAAATTAAAATTAAAATTAAATTCAAATCCGCAAACAGATTTAAAAAAACAAAAATTTGAGCCCAGGAGAGCGGAAATTCATTCGGGGGGCGTGGGGGTACGTGGTGGGTACGAAACGTACCCACCACGTACCCCCCAAGGGGTATGAGCGCATAGGCTGAGATTTTTACAAGTGACCACTTAAATTAAAATTAAAATTAAATTCAAATCCGCAAACAGATTTAAAAAAACAAAAATTTGAGCCCAGGAGAGCGGAAATTCATTCGGGGGGCGTGGGGGTACGTGGTGGGTACGAAACGTACCCACCACGTACCCCCCAAGGGGTATGAGCGCATAGGCTGAGATTTTTACAAGTGACCACTTAAATTAAAATTAAAATTAAATTCAAATCCGCAAACAGATTTAAAAAAACAAAAATTTGAGCCCAGGAGAGCGGAAATTCATTCGGGGGGCGTGGCGGGTACGTGGTGTGTACGAAACGTACCCACCACGTACCCCCCAAGGGGTATGAGCGCATAGGCTGAGATTTTTACAAGTGACCACTTAAATTAAAATTAAAATTAAATTCAAATCCGCAAACAGATTTAAAAAAACAAAAATTTGAGCCCTGGAGAGCGGAAATTCATTCGGGGGGCGTGGGGGGTACGTGGTGGGTACGAAACGTACCCACCACGTACCCCCCAAGGGGTATGAGCGCATAGGCTGAGATTTTTACAAGTGACCACTTAAATTAAAATTAAAATTAAATTCAAATCCGCAAACAGATTTAAAAAAACAAAAATTTGAGCCCAGGAGAGCGGAAATTCATTCGGGGGGCGTGGCGGGTACGTGGTGTGTACGAAACGTACCCACCACGTACCCCCCAAGGGGTATGAGCGCATAGGCTGAGATTTTTACAAGTGACCACTTAAATTAAAATTAAAATTAAATTCAAATCCGCAAACAGATTTAAAAAAACAAAAGTTTGAGCCCTGGTGAGCGGAAATTCATTCGGGGGCGTGGGGGGTACGTGGTGGGTACGAAACGTACCCACCACGTACCCCCCAAGGGGTATGAGCGCATAGGCTGAGATTTTTACAAGTGACCACTTAAATTGAAATTAAAATTAAATTCAAATCCGCAAACAGATTTAAAAAAACAAAAATTTGAGCCCAGGAGAGCGGAAGTTCATTTTGGGGGCGTGGAGTACGTATAGGGTACGTATGGGGTACGATCGTACCCCATACGTACCCCATACTGGGTATGAGCGCATAGGATGAGATTTTTACAAGTGACCACTTAAATTAAAATTAAAATTAATTTCAAATCCGCAAACAGATTTAAAAAAACAAAAATTTGAGCCCAGGAGAGCGGAAATTCATTCGGAAGGCGTGGGGGGTACGTGGTGGGTACGAAACGTACCCACCACGTACCCCCCAAGGGGTATGAGCGCATAGGCTGAGATTTTTACAAGTGACCACTTAAATTAAAATTAAAATTAAATTCAAATCCGCAAACAGATTTAAAAAAACAAAAATTTGAGCCCAGGAGAGCGGAAATTCATTCGGGGGGCGCGAGGGTACGTGGTGGGTACGAAACGTACCCACCACGTACCCCCCAAGGGGTATGAGCGCATAGGCTGAGATTTTTACAAGTGACCACTTAAATTAAAATTAAAATTAAATTCAAATCCGCAAACAGATTTAAAAAAACAAAAATTTGAGCCCAGGAGAGCGGAAATTCATTCGGGGGGCGTGGGGGGTACGTGGTGGGTACGAAACGTACCCACCACGTACCCCCCAAGGGGTATGAGCGCATAGGATGAGATTTTTACAAGTGACCACTTAAATTAAAATTAAAATTAAATTCAAATCCGCAAACAGATTTAAAAAAACAAAAATTTGAGCCCAGGAGAGCGGAAATTCATTCGGGGGGCGTGGGGGGTACGTGGTGGGTACGAAACGTACCCACCACGTACCCCTCAAGGGGTATGAGCGCATAGGCTGAGATTTTTACAAGTGACCACTTAAATTAAAATTAAAATTAAATTCAAATTCGCAAACAGATTTAAAAAAACAAAAATTTGAGCCCAGGAGAGCGGAAATTCATTCGGGGGGCGTGGGGGGTACGTGGTGGGTACGAAACGTACCCACCACGTACCCCCCAAGGGGTATGAGCGCATAGGCTGAGATTTTTACAAGTGACCACTTAAATTAAAATTAAAATTAAATTCAAATCCGCAAACAGATTTAAAAAAACAGAAATTTGAGCCCTGGAGAGCGGAAATTCATTGGGGGGGCGCGGGGGGTACGTGGTGGGTACGAAACGTACCCACCACGTACCCCCCAAGGGGTATGAGCGCATAGGCTGAGATTTTTACAAGTGACCACTTAAATTGAAATTAAAATTAAATTCAAATCCGCAAACAGATTTAAAAAAACAAAAATTTGAGCCCAGGAGAGCGGAAGTTCATTTTGGGGGCGTGGAGTACGTATAGGGTACGTATGGGGTACGGTCGTACCCCATACGTACCCCATACTGGGTATGAGTGCATAGGATGAGATTTTTACAACTGACCACTTAAATTAAAATTAAAATTAAATTCAAATCCGCAAACAGATTTAAAAAAACAAAAATTTGAGCCCAGGAGAGCGGAAATTCATTCGGAAGGCGTGGGGGGTACGTGGTGGGTACGAAACGTACCCACCACGTACCCTCCAAGGGGTATGAGCGCATAGGCTGAGATTTTTACAAGTGACCACTTATATTAAAATTAAAATTAAATTCTCAATCCGCTAACAGATTCAAAAAAACAAAAATTTGAGCCCAGGAGAGCGGAAATTCATTCGGGGGGCGTGGGGGGTACGTGGTGGGTACGAAACGTACCCACCACATACCCTCCAAGGGGTATGAGCGCATAGGCTGAGATTTTTACAAGTGACCACTTAAATTAAAATTAAAATTAAATTCAAATCCGCAAACAGATTTAAAAAAACAAAAATTTGAGCCCAGGAGAGCGGAAATTCATTCGGGGGGCGTAGGGGGTACGTGGAGGGTACAAAACGTACCCACCACGTACCCCCCAAGGGGTATGAGCGCATAGGCTGAGATTTTTACAAGTGACCACTTAAATTAAAATTAAAATTAAATTCAAATCCGCAAACAGATTTAAAAAAACAAAAATTTGAGCCCAGGAGAGCGGAAATTCATTCGGGGGGCGTGGGGGGTACGTGGTGGGTACGAAACGTACCCACCACGTACCCCCCAAGGGGTATGAGCGCATAGGCTGAGATTTTTACAAGTGACCACTTAAATTAAAATTAAAATTAAATTCAAATCCGCAAACAGATTTAAAAAAACAAAAATTTGAGCCCTGGAGAGCGGAAATTCATTCGGGGGGCGTGGGGGGTACGTGGTGGGTACGAAACGTACCCACCACGTACCCCCCAAGGGGTATGAGCGCATAGGCTGAGATTTTTACAAGTGACCACTTAAATTAAAATTAAAATTAAATTCAAATCCGCAAACAGATTTAAAAAAACAAAAATTTGAGCCCAGGAGAGCGGAAATTCATTCGGGAAGCGTGGGGGGTACGTGGTGGGTACGAAACGTACCCACCACGTACCCCCCAAGGGGTATGAGCGCATAGGCTGAGATTTTTACAAGTGACCACTTAAATTGAAATTAAAATTAAATTCAAATCCGCAAACAGATTTAAAAAAACAAAAATTTGAGCCCAGGAGAGCGGAAGTTCATTTTGGGGGCGTGGAGTACGTATAGGGTACGTATGGGGTACGATCGTACCCCATACGTACCCCATACTGGGTATGAGCGCATAGGATGAGATTTTTACAAGTGACCACTTAAATTAAAATTAAAATTAATTTCAAATCCGCAAACAGATTTAAAAAAACAAAAATTTGAGCCCAGGAGAGCGGAAATTCATTCGGAAGGCGTGGGGGGTATGTGGTGGGTACGAAACGTACCCACCACGTACCCCCCAAGGGGTATGAGCGCATAGGCTGAGATTTTTACAAGTGACCACTTAAATTAAAATTAAAATTAAATTCAAATCCGCAAACAGATTTAAACAAACAAAAATTTGAGCGCAGGAGAGCGGAAGTTCATTTTGGGCTCGTGGAGTACGTATAGGGTACGTATGGGGTACGATCGTACCCCATACTGGGTATGAGCGCATAGGATGAGATTTTTACAAGTGACCACTTAAATTAAAATTAAAATTAAATTCAAATCCGCAAACAGATTTAAAAAAACAAAAATTTGAGCCCAGGAGAGCGGAAATTCATTCGGGAAGCGTGGGGGGTACGTGGTGGGTACGAAACGTACCCACCACGTACCCCCAAGGGGTATGAGCGCATAGGCTGAGATTTTTACAAGTGACCACTTAAATTAAAATTAAAATTAAATTCAAATCCGCAAACAGATTTAAAAAAACAAAAATTTGAGCCCTGGAGAGCGGAAATTCATTGGGGGGGCGCGGGGGGTACGTGGTGGGTACGAAACGTACCCACCACGTACCCCCCAAGGGGTATGAGCGCATAGGCTGAGATTTTTACAAGTGACCACTTAAATTGAAATTAAAATTAAATTCAAATCCGCAAACAGATTTAAAAAAACAAAAATTTGAGCCCAGGAGAGCGGAAGTTCATTTTGGGGGCGTGGAGTACGTATAGGGTACGTATGGGGTACGGTCGTACCCCATACGTACCCCATACTGGGTATGAGTGCATAGGATGAGATTTTTACAACTGACCACTTAAATTAAAATTAAAATTAAATTCAAATCCGCAAACAGATTTAAAAAAACAAAAATTTGAGCCCAGGTGAGCGGAAATTCATTCGGGGGGCGTGGGGGGTACGTGGTGGGTACGAAACGTACCCACCACGTACCCCTCAAGGGGTATGAGCGCATAGGCTGAGATTTTTACAAGTGACCACTTAAATTAAAATTAAAATTAAATTCAAATTCGCAAACAGATTTAAAAAAAACAAAAATTTGAGCCCAGGAGAGCGGAAATTCATTCGGGGGGCGTGGGGGGTACGTGGTGGGTACGAAACGTACCCACCACGTACCCCCCAAGGGGTATGAGCGCATAGGCTGAGATTTTTACAAGTGACCACTTAAATTAAAATTAAAATTAAATTCAAATCCGCAAACAGATTTAAAAAAACAAAAATTTGAGCCCTGGAGAGCGGAAATTCATTGGGGGGGCGCGGGGGGTACGTGGTGGGTACGAAACGTACCCACCACGTACCCCCCAAGGGGTATGAGCGCATAGGCTGAGATTTTTACAAGTGACCACTTAAATTGAAATTAAAATCAAATTCAAATCCGCAAACAGATTTAAAAAAACAAAAATTTGAGCCCAGGAGAGCGGAAGTTCATTTTGGGGGCGTGGAGTACGTATAGGGTACGTATGGGGTACGGTCGTACCCCATACGTACCCCATACTGGGTATGAGTGCATAGGATGAGATTTTTACAACTGACTACTTAAATTAAAATTAAAATTAATTTCAAATCCGCAAACAGATTTGAAAAAAACAAAAATTTGAGCCCTGGAGAGCGGAAATTCATTCGGAAGGCATGGGGGGTACGTGGTGGGTACGAAACGTACACACCACGTACCCTCCAAGGGGTATGAGCGCATAGGCTGAGATTTTTACAAGTGACCACTTAAATTAAAATTAAAATTAAATTCTCAATCCGCTAACAGATTCAAAAAAACAAAAATTTGAGCCCAGGAGAGCGGAAATTCATTCGGGGGGCGTGGGGGGTACGTGGTGGGTACGAAACGTACCCACCACGTACCCTCCAAGGGGTATGAGCGCATAGGCTGAGATTTTTACAAGTGACCACTTAAATTAAAATTAAAATTAAATTCAAATCCGCAAACAGATTTAAAAAAACAAAAATTTGAGCCCAGGAGAGCGGAAATTCATTCGGGGGGCGTGGGGGGTACGTGGAGGGTACAAAACGTACCCACCACGTACCCCCCAAGGGGTATGAGCGCATAGGCTGAGATTTTTACAAGTGACCACTTAAATTAAAATTAAAATTAAATTCAAATCCGCAAACAGATTTAAAAAAACAAAAATTTGAGCCCTGGAGAGCGGAAATTCATTCGGGGGGCGTGGGGGGTACGTGGTGGGTACGAAACGTACCCACCACGTACCCCCCAAGGGGTATGAGCGCATAGGCTGAGATTTTTACAAGTGACCACTTAAATTAAAATTAAAATTAAATTCAAATCCGCAAACAGATTTAAAAAAACAAAAATTTGAGCCCAGGAGAGCGGAAGCTCATTTTGGGGGCGAGGAGTACGTATAGGGTACGTATGGGGTACGATCGTACCCCATACGTACCCCATACTGGGTATGAGCGCATAGGCTGAGATTTTTACAAGTGACCACTTAAATTAAAATTAAAATTAAATTCAAATCCGCAAACAGATTTAAAAAAACAAAAATTTGAGCCCAGGAGAGCGGAAATTCATTCGGGGGGCGTGGGGGGTACGTGGTGGGTACGAAACGTACCCACCACGTACCCCCCAAGGGGTATGAGCGCATAGGCTGAGATTTTTACAAGTGACCACTTAAATTAAAATTAAAATTAAATTCAAATCCGCAAACAGATTTAAACAAACAAAAATTTGAGCGCAGGAGAGCGGAAGTTCATTTTGGGGGCGTGGAGTACGTATAGGGTACGTATGGGGTACGATCGTACCCCATACTGGGTATGAGCGCATAGGATGAGATTTTTACAAGTGACCACTTAAATTAAAATTAAAATTAAATTCAAATCCGCAAACAGATTTAAAAAAACAAAAATTTGAGCCCAGGAGAGCGGAAATTCATTCTGGGGGCGTGGGGGGTACGTGGTGGGTACGAAACGTACCCACCACGTACCCTCCAAGGGGTATGAGCGCATAGGCTGAGATTTTTACAAGTGACCACTTAAAATAAAATTAAAATTAAATTCAAATCCGCAAACAGATTTAAAAAAACAAAAATTTGAGCCCAGGAGAGCGGAAATTCATTCGGGGGGCGTGGCGGTACGTGGTGGGTACGAAACGTACCCACCACGTACCCCCCAAGGGGTATGAGCGCATAGGCTGAGATTTTTGCAAGTGACCACTTAAATCAGAATTAAAATTAAATTCAAATCCGCAAACAGATTTAAAAAAACAAAAATTTGAGCCCAGGAGAGCGGAAATTCATTCGGGGGGCGTGGGAGGTACGTGGTGGGTACGAAACGTACCCACCACGTACCCCCCAAGGGGTATGAGCGCATAGGCTGAGATTTTTACAAGTGACCACTTAAATTAAAATTAAAATTAAATTCAAATCTGCAAACAGATTTAAAAAAACAAAAATTTGAGCCCAGGAGAGCGGAAATTCATTCGGGGGGCGTGGGGGGTACGTGGTGGGTACGAAACGTACCCACCACGTACCCCCCAAGGGGTATGAGCGCATAGGCTGAGATTTTTACAAGTGACCACTTAAATTAAAATTAAAATTAAATTCAAATTCGCAAACAGATTTAAAAAAAACAAAAATTTGAGCCCAGGAGAGCGGAAATTCATTCGGGGGGCGTGGGGGGTACGTGGTGGGTACGAAACGTACCCACCACGTACCCCCCAAGGGGTATGAGCGCATAGGCTGAGATTTTTACAAGTGACCACTTAAATTAAAATTAAAATTAAATTCAAATCCGCAAACAGATTTAAAAAAACAAAAATTTGAGCCCTGGAGAGCGGAAATTCATTGGGGGGGCGCGGGGGGTACGTGGTGGGTACGAAACGTACCCACCACGTACCCCCCAAGGGGTATGAGCGCATAGGCTGAGATTTTTACAAGTGACCACTTAAATTGAAATTAAAATCAAATTCAAATCCGCAAACAGATTTAAAAAAACAAAAATTTGAGCCCAGGAGAGCGGAAGTTCATT
The DNA here is from genome assembly GCA_951812415.1 of Beris morrisii. Lineage (NCBI taxonomy): Eukaryota > Metazoa > Arthropoda > Insecta > Diptera > Stratiomyidae > Beris > Beris morrisii. Next base: position 103,905,156 of record OX638310.1, read on the forward strand.
TTGGGGGCGTGGAGTACGTATAGGGTACGTATGGGGTACGGTCGTACCCCATACGTACCCCATACTGGGTATGAGTGCATAGGATGAGATTTTTACAACTGACTACTTAAATTAAAATTAAAATTAATTTCAAATCCGCAAACAGATTTGAAAAAAACAAAAATTTGAGCCCAGGAGAGCGGAAATTCATTCGGAAGGCGTGGGGGGTACGTGGTGGGTACGAAACGTACCCACCACGTACCCTCCAAGGGGTATGAGCGCATAGGCTGAGATTTTTACAAGTGACCACTTAAATTAAAATTAAAATTAAATTCTCAATCCGCTAACAGATTCAAAAAAACAAAAATTTGAGCCCAGGAGAGCGGAAATTCATTCGGGGGGCGTGGGGGGTACGTGGTGGGTACGAAACGTACCCACCACGTACCCTCCAAGGGGTATGAGCGCATAGGCTGAGATTTTTACAAGTGACCACTTAAATTAAAATTAAAATTAAATTCAAATCCGCAAACAGATTTAAAAAAACAAAAATTTGAGCCCAGGAGAGCGGAAATTCATTCGGGGGGCGTGGGGGGTACGTGGAGGGTACAAAACGTACCCACCACGTACCCCCCAAGGGGTATGAGCGCATAGGCTGAGATTTTTACAAGTGACCACTTAAATTAAAATTAAAATTAAATTCAAATCCGCAAACAGATTTAAAAAAACAAAAATTTGAGCCCAGGAGAGCGGAAATTCATTCGGGGGGCGTGGGGGGTACGTGGTGGGTACGAAACGTACCCACCACGTACCCCCCAAGGGGTATGAGTGCATAGGCTGAGATTTTTACAAGTGACCACTTAAATTAAAATTAAAATTAAATTCAAATCCGCAAACAGATTTAAAAAAACAAAAATTTGAGCCCAGGAGAGCGGAAGCTCATTTTGGGGGCGAGGAGTACGTATAGGGTACGTATGGGGTACGATCGTACCCCATACGTACCCCATACTGGGTATGAGCGCATAGGCTGAGATTTTTACAAGTGACCACTTAAATTAAAATTAAAATTAAATTCAAATCCGTAAACAGATTTAAAAAAACAAAAATTTGAGCCCAGGAGAGCGGAAATTCATTCGGGGGGCGTGGGGGGTACGTGGTGGGTACGAAACGTACCCACCACGTACCCCCCAAGGGGTATGAGCGCATAGGCTGAGATTTTTACAAGTGACCACTTAAATTAAAATTAAAATTAAATTCAAATCCGCAAACAGATTTAAACAAACAAAAATTTGAGCGCAGGAGAGCGGAAGTTCATTTTGGGGGCGTGGAGTACGTATAGGGTACGTATGGGGTACGATCGTACCCCATACTGGGTATGAGCGCATAGGATGAGATTTTTACAAGTGACCACTTAAATTAAAATTAAAATTAAATTCAAATCCGCAAACAGATTTAAAAAAACAAAAATTTCAGCCCAGGAGAGCGGAAATTCATTCTGGGGGCGTGGGGGGTACGTGGTGGGTACGAAACGTACCCACCACGTACCCCCCAAGGGGTATGAGCGCATAGGCTGAGATTTTTACAAGTGACCACTTAAAATAAAATTAAAATTAAATTCAAATCCGCAAACAGATTTAAAAAAACAAAAATTTGAGCCCAGGAGAGCGGAAATTCATTCGGGGGGCGTGGCGGTACGTGGTGGGTACGAAACGTACCCACCACGTACCCCCCAAGGGGTATGAGCGCATAGGCTGAGATTTTTGCAAGTGACCACTTAAATCAGAATTAAAATTAAATTCAAATCCGCAAACAGATTTAAAAAAACAAAAATTTGAGCCCAGGAGAGCGGAAATTCATTCGGGGGGCGTGGGGGGTACGTGGTGGGTACGAAACGTACCCACCACGTACCCCCCAAGGGGTATGAGCGCATAGGCTGAGATTTTTACAAGTGACCACTTAAATTAAAATTAAAATTAAATTCAAATCTGCAAACAGATTTAAAAAAACAAAAATTTGAGCCCAGGAGAGCGGAAATTCATTCGGGGGGCGTGGGGGGTACGTGGTGGGTACGAAACGTACCCACCACGTACCCCCCAAGGGGTATGAGCGCATAGGCTGAGATTTTTACAAGTGACCACTTAAATTAAAATTAAAATTAAATTCAAATCCGAAAACAGATTTAAACAAACAAAAATTTGAGCGCAGGAGAGCGGAAGTTCATTTTGGGGGCGTGGAGTACGTATAGGGTACGTATGGGGTACGATCGTACCCCATACTGGGTGTGAGCGCATAGGATTAGATTTTTACAAGTGACCACTTAAATTAAAATTAAAATTAAATTCAAATCCGCAAACAGATTTAAAAAAACAAAAATTTGAGCCCAGGAGAGCGGAAATTCATTCGGGGGGCGTGGAGGGTACGTGGTGGGTACGAAACGTACCCACCACGTACCCCCCAAGGGGTATGAGCGCATAGGCTGAGATTTTTACAAGTGACCACTTAAATTAAAATTAAAATTAAATTCAAATCCGCAAACAGATTTAAAAAAACAAAAATTTGAGCCCAGGAGAGCGGAAATTCATTCGGGGGGCGTGGGGGGTACGTGGTGGGTACGAAACGTACCCACCACGTACCCCCCAAGGGGTATGAGCGCATAGGCTGAGATTTTTACAAGTGACCACTTAAATTAAAATTAAAATCAAATTCAAATCCGCAAACAGATTTAAAAAAAACAAAAATTTGAGCCCAGGAGAGCGGAAATTCATTCGGGGGGCGTGGGGGGTACGTGGTGGGTACGAAACGTACCCACCACGTACCCCCAAGGGGTATGAGCGCATAGGATGAGATTTTTACAAGTGACCACTTAAATTAAAATTAAAATTAAATTCAAATCCGCAAACAGATTTAAAAAAACAAAAATTTGAGCCCAGGAGAGCGGAAATTCATTCGGGGGGCGTGGGGGGTACGTGGTGGGTACGAAACGTACCCACCACGTACCCCCCAAGGGGTATGAGCGCATAGGCTGAGATTTTTACAAGTGACCACTTAAATTAAAATTAAAATTAAATTCAAATCCGCAAACAGATTTAAAAAAACAAAAATTTGAGCCCAGGAGAGCGGAAATTCATTCGGGGGGCGTGGGGGGTACGTGGTGGGTACGAAACGTACCCACCACGTACCCCCCAAGGGGTATGAGCGCATAGGCTGAGATTTTTACAAGTGACCACTTAAATTAAAATTAAAATTAAATTCAAATCCGCAAACAGATTTAAAAAAACAAAAATTTGAGCCCAGGAGAGCGGAAATTCATTCGGGGGGCGTGGGGGGTACGTGGTGGGTACGAAACGTACCCACCACGTACCCCTCAAGGGGTATGAGCGCATAGGCTGAGATTTTTACAAGTGACCACTTAAATTAAAATTAAAATTAAATTCAAATCCGCAAACAGATTTAAAAAAACAAAAATTTGAGCCCAGGAGAGCGGAAATTCATTCGGGGGGCATGGGGGGTACGTGGTGGGTACGAAACGTACCCACCACGTACCCCCCAAGGGGTATGAGCGCATAGGCTGAGATTTTTACAAGTGACCACTTAAATTAAAATTAAAATTAAATTCAAATCCGCAAACAGATTTAAAAAAACAAAAATTTGAGCCCAGGAGAGCGGAAATTCATTCGGGGGGCGTGGGGGGTACGTGGTGGGTACGAAACGTACCCACCACGTACCCCCCAAGGGGTATGAGCGCATAGGCTGAGATTTTTACAAGTGACCACTTAAATTAAAATTAAAATTAAATTCAAATCTGCAAACAGATTTAAAAAAACAAAAATTTGAGCCCAGGAGAGCGGAAATTCATTCGGGGGGCGTGAAGGGTACGTGGTGGGTACGAAACGTACCCACCACGTACCCCCCAAGGGGTATGAGCGCATAGGCTGAGATTTTTACAAGTGACCACTTAAATTAAAATTAAAATTAAATTCAAATCCGCAAACAGATTTAAAAAAACAAAAATTTGAGCCCAGGAGAGCGGAAATTCATTCGGGGGGCGTGGGGGGTACGTGGTGGGTACGAAACGTACCCACCACGTACCCCCCAAGGGGTATGAGCGCATAGGCTGAGATTTTTACAAGTGACCACTTAAATTAAAATTAAAATTAAATTCAAATCTGCAAACAGATTTAAAAAAACAAAAATTTGAGCCCAGGAGAGCGGAAATTCATTCGGGGGGCGTGGGGAGTACGTGGTGGGTACGAAACGTACCCACCACGTACCCCCAAGGGGTATGAGCGCATAGGCTGAGATTTTTACAAGTGACCACTTAAATTAAAATTAAAATTAAATTCAAATCCGCAAACAGATTTAAACAAACAAAAATTTGAGCCCAGGAGAGCGGAAATTCATTCGGGGGGCGTGGGGGGTACGTGGTGGGTACGAAACGTACCCACCACGTACCCCCCAAGGGGTATGAGCGCATAGGCTGAGATTTTTACAAGTGACCACTTAAATTAAAATTAAAATTAAATTCAAATCCGCAAACAGATTTAAAAAAACAAAAATTTGAGCCCAGGAGAGCGGAAATTCATTCGGGGGGCGTGGGGGGTACGTGGTGGATACGAAACGTACCCACCACGTACCCCCCAAGGGGTATGAGCGCATAGGCTGAGATTTTTACAAGTGACCACTTAAATTAAAATTAAAATTAAATTCAAATCCGCAAACAGATTTAAAAAAACAAAAATTTGAGCCCAGGAGAGCGGAAATTCATTCGGGGGCGTGGGGGGTACGTGGTGGGTACGAAACGTACCCACCACGTACCCCCCAAGGGGTATGAGCGCATAGGCTGAGATTTTTACAAGTGACCACTTAAATTAAAATTAAAATTAAATTCAAATCCGCAAACAGATTTAAAAAAACAAAAATTTGAGCCCAGGAGAGCGGAAATTCATTCGGGGGGCGTGGGGGGTACGTGGTGGGTACGAAACGTACCCACCACGTACCCCCCAAGGGGTATGAGCGCATAGGCTGAGATTTTTACAAGTGACCACTTAAATTAAAATTAAAATTAAATTCAAATCTGCAAACAGATTTAAAAAAACAAAAATTTGAGCCCAGGAGAGCGGAAATTCATTCGGGGGGCGTGGGGGGTACGTGGTGGGTACGAAACGTACCCACCACGTACCCCCCAAGGGGTATGAGCGCATAGGCTGAGATTTTTACAAGTGACCACTTAAATTAAAATTAAAATTAAATTCAAATCCGCAAACAGATTTAAACAAACAAAAATTTGAGCCCAGGAGAGCGGAAATTCATTCGGGGGGCGTGGGGGTACGTGGTGGGTACGAAACGTACCCACCACGTACCCCCCAAGGGGTATGAGCGCATAGGCTGAGATTTTTACAAGTGACCACTTAAATTAAAATTAAAATTAAATTCAAATCCGCAAACAGATTTAAAAAAACAAAAATTTGAGCCCAGGAGAGCGGAAATTCATTCGGGGGGCGTGGGGGGTACCTGGTGGGTACGAAACGTACCCACCACGTACCCCCCAAGGGGTATGAGCGCATAGGCTGAGATTTTTACAAGTGACCACTTAAATTAAAATTAAAATTAAATTCAAATCCGCAAACAGGTTTAAAAAAACAAAAATTTGAGCCCAGGAGAGCGGAAATTCATTCGGGGGGCGTGGGGGTACGTGGTGGGTACGAAACGTACCCACCACGTACCCCCCAAGGGGTATGAGCGCATAGGATGAGATTTTTACAAGTGACCACTTAAATCAGAATTAAAATTAAATTCAAATCCGCAAACAGATTTAAAAAAACAAAAATTTGAGCCCAGGAGAGCGGAAATTCATTCGGGGGGCGTGGGGGGTACGTGGTGGGTACGAAACGTACCCACCACGTACCCCCCAAGGGTATGAGCGCATAGGCTGAGATTTTTACAAGTGACCACTTAAATTAAAATTAAAATTAAATTCAAATCTGCAAACAGATTTAAAAAAACAAAAATTTGAGCCCAGGAGAGCGGAAATTCATTCGGGGGCGTGGGGGGTACGTGGTGGGTACGAAACGTACCCACCACGTACCCCCCAAGGGGTATGAGCGCATAGGCTGAGATTTTTACAAGTGACCACTTAAATTAAAATTAAAATTAAATTCAAATCCGCAAACAGATTTAAACAGACAAAAATTTGAGCCCAGGAGAGCGGAAATTCATCCGGGGGGCGTGGGGGGTACGTGGTGGGTACGAAACGTACCCACCACGTACCCCCCAAGGGGTATGAGCGCATAGGCTGAGATTTTTACAAGTGACCACTTAAATTAAAATTAAAATTAAATTCAAATCCGCAAACAGATTTAAAAAAACAAAAATTTGAGCCCAGAAGAGCGGAAATTCATTCGGGGGCAGGGGGGGTACGTGGTGGGTACGAAACGTACCCACCACGTACCCCCCAAGGGGTATGAGCGCATAGGCTGAGATTTTTACAAGTGACCACTTAAATTAAAATTAAAATTAAATTCAAATCCGCAAACAGATTTAAAAAAACAAAAATTTGAGCCCAGGAGAGCGGAAATTCATTCGGGGGGCGTGGGGGGTACGTGGTGGGTACGAAACGTACCCACCACGTACCCCCCAAGGGGTATGAGCGCATAGGCTGAGATTTTTACAAGTGACCACTTAAATTAAAATTAAAATTAAATTCAAATCCGCAAACAGATTTAAAAAAACAAAAATTTGAGCCCAGGAGAGCGGAAATTCATTCGGGGGGCGTGGGGGGTACGTGGTGGGTACGAAACGTACCCACCACGTACCCCCCAAGGGGTATGAGCGCATAGGCTGAGATTTTTACAAGTGACCACTTAAATTAAAATTAAAATTAAATTCAAATCCGCAAACAGATTTAAAAAAACAAAAATTTGAGCCCAGGAGAGCGGAAATTCATTCGGGGGGCGTGGGGGGTACGTGGCGGATACGAAACGTACCCACCACGTACCCCCCAAGGGGTATGAGCGCATAGGCTGAGATTTTTACAAGTGACCACTTAAATTAAAATTAAAATTAAATTCAAATCCGCAAACAGATTTAAAAAAACAAAAATTTGAGCCCAGGAGAGCGGAAATTCATTCGGGGGGCGTGGGGGGTACGTGGTGGGTACGAAACGTACCCACCACGTACCCCCCAAGGGGTATGAGCGCATAGGCTGAGATTTTTACAAGTGACCACTTAAATTAAAATTAAAATTAAATTCAAATCCGCAAACAGATTTAAAAAAACAAAAATTTGAGCCCAGGAGAGCGGAAATTCATTCGGGGGGCGTGGGGGGTACGTGGTGGGTACGAAACGTACCCACCACGTACCCCCCAAGGGGTATGAGCGCATAGGCTGAGATTTTTACAAGTGACCAATTAAATTAAAATTAAAATTAAATTCAAATCTGCAAACAGATTTAAAAAAACAAAAATTTGAGCCCAGGAGAGCGGAAATTCATTCGGGGGGCGTGGGGGGTACGTGGTGGGTACGAAACGTACCCACCACGTACCCCCCAAGGGGTATGAGCGCATAGGCTGAGATTTTTACAAGTGACCACTTAAATTAAAATTAAAATTAAATTCAAATCCGCAAACAGATTTAAACAAACAAAAATTTGAGCCCAGGAGAGCGGAAATTCATTCGGGGGGCGTGGGGGGTACGTGGTGGGTACGAAACGTACCCACCACGTACCCCCCAAGGGGTATGAGCGCATAGGCTGAGATTTTTACAAGTGACCACTTAAATTAAAATTAAAATTAAATTCAAATCCGCAAACAGATTTAAAAAAACAAAAATTTGAGCCCAGGAGAGCGGAAATTCATTCGGGGGGCGTGGGGGGTACCTGGTGGGTACGAAACGTACCCACCACGTACCCCCCAAGGGGTATGAGCGCATAGGCTGAGATTTTTACAAGTGACCACTTAAATTAAAATTAAAATTAAATTCAAATCCGCAAACAGGTTTAAAAAAACAAAAATTTGAGCCCAGGAGAGCGGAAACTCATTCGGGGGGCGTGGGGGTACGTGGTGGGTACGAAACGTACCCACCACGTACCCCCCAAGGGGTATGAGCGCATAGGATGAGATTTTTACAAGTGACCACTTAAATCAGAATTAAAATTAAATTCAAATCCGCAAACAGATTTAAAAAAACAAAAATTTGAGCCCAGGAGAGCGGAAATTCATTCGGGGGGCGTGGGGGGTACGTGGTGGGTACGAAACGTACCCACCACGTACCCCCCAAGGGTATGAGCGCATAGGCTGAGATTTTTACAAGTGACCACTTAAATTAAAATTAAAATTAAATTCAAATCTGCAAACAGATTTAAAAAAACAAAAATTTGAGCCCAGGAGAGCGGAAATTCATTCGGGGGCGTGGGGGGTACGTGGTGGGTACGAAACGTACCCACCACGTACCCCCCAAGGGGTATGAGCGCATAGGCTGAGATTTTTACAAGTGACCACTTAAATTAAAATTAAAATTAAATTCAAATCCGCAAACAGATTTAAACAGACAAAAATTTGAGCCCAGGAGAGCGGAAATTCATCCGGGGGGCGTGGGGGGTACGTGGTGGGTACGAAACGTACCCACCACGTACCCCCCAAGGGGTATGAGCGCATAGGCTGAGATTTTTACAAGTGACCACTTAAATTAAAATTAAAATTAAATTCAAATCCGCAAACAGATTTAAAAAAACAAAAATTTGAGCCCAGGAGAGCGGAAATTCATTCGGGGGCAGGGGGGGTACGTGGTGGGTACGAAACGTACCCACCACGTACCCCCCAAGGGGTATGAGCGCATAGGCTGAGATTTTTACAAGTGACCACTTAAATTAAAATTAAAATTAAATTCAAATCCGCAAACAGATTTAAAAAAACAAAAATTTGAGCCCAGGAGAGCGGAAATTCATTCGGGGGGCGTGGGGGGTACGTGGTGGGTACGAAACGTACCCACCACGTACCCCCCAAGGGGTATGAGCGCATAGGCTGAGATTTTTACAAGTGACCACTTAAATTAAAATTAAAATTAAATTCAAATCCGCAAACAGATTTAAAAAAACAAAAATTTGAGCCCAGGAGAGCGGAAATTCATTCGGGGGGCGTGGGGGGTACGTGGTGGGTACGAAACGTACCCACCACGTACCCCCCAAGGGGTATGAGCGCATAGGCTGAGATTTTTACAAGTGACCACTTAAATTAAAATTAAAATTAAATTCAAATCTGCAAACAGATTTAAAAAAACAAAAATTTGAGCCCAGGAGAGCGGAAATTCATTCGGGGGGCGTGGGGGGTACGTGGTGGGTACGAAACGTACCCACCACGTACCCCCAAGGGGTATGAGCGCATAGGCTGAGATTTTTACAAGTGACCACTTAAATTAAAATTAAAATTAAATTCAAATCTGCAAACAGATTTAAAAAAACAAAAATTTGAGCCCAGGAGAGCGGAAATTCATTCGGGGGGCGTGGGGGGTATGAGCGCATAGGCTGAGATTTTTACAAGTGACCACTTAAATTAAAATTAAAATTAAATTCAAATCCGCAAACAGATTTAAAAAAACAAAAATTTGAGCCCAGGAGAGCGGAAATTCATTCGGGGGGCGTGGGGGGTACGTGGTGGGTACGAAACGTACCCACCACGTACCCCCCAAGGGGTATGAGCGCATAGGCTGAGATTTTTACAAGTGACCACTTAAAATAAAATTAAAATTAAATTCAAATCCGCAAACAGATTTAAAAAAACAAAAATTTGAGCCCAGGAGAGCGGAAATTCATTCGGGGGGCGTGGCGGTACGTGGTGGGTACGAAACGTACCCACCACGTACCCCCCAAGGGGTATGAGCGCATAGGCTGAGATTTTTACAAGTGACCACTTAAATCAGAATTAAAATTAAATTCAAATCCGCAAACAGATTTAAAAAAACAAAAAATTTGAGCCCAGGAGAGCGGAAATTCATTCGGGGGGCGTGGGGGGTACGTGGTGGGTACGAAACGTACCCACCACGTACCCCCCAAGGGGTATGAGCGCATAGGCTGAGATTTTTACAAGTGACCACTTAAATTAAAATTAAAATTAAATTCAAATCCGCAAACAGATTTAAACAAACAAAAATTTGAGCCCAGGAGAGCGGAAATTCATTCGGGGGGCGTGGGGGGTACGTGGTGGGTACGAAATGTACCCACCACGTACCCCCCAAGGGGTATGAGCGCATAGGCTGAGATTTTTACAAGTGACCACTTAAATTAAAATTAAAATTAAATTCAAATCCGCAAACAGATTTAAAAAAACAAAAATTTGAGCCCAGGAGAGCGGAAATTCATTCGGGGGGCGTGGGGGGTACGTGGTGGGTACGAAACGTACCCACCACGTACCCCCCAAGGGGTATGAGCGCATAGGCTGAGATTTTTACAAGTGACCACTTAAATTAAAATTAAAATTAAATTCAAATCCGCAAACAGATTTAAAAAAACAAAAATTTGAGCCCAGGAGAGCGGAAATTCATTCGGGGGGCGTGGGGGGTACGTGGTGGGTACGAAATGTACCCACCACGTACCCCCCAAGGGGTATGAGCGCATAGGCTGAGATTTTTACAAGTGACCACTTAAATTAAAATTAAAATTAAATTCAAATCCGCAAACAGATTTAAAAAAACAAAAATTTGAGCCCAGGAGAGCGGAAATTCATTCGGGGGGCGTGGGGGTACGAGGTGGGTACGAAACGTACCCACCACGTACCCCCCAAGGGTATGAGCGCATAGGCTGAGATTTTTACAAGTGACCACTTAAATTAAAATTAAAATTAAATTCAAATCTGCAAACAGATTTAAAAAAACAAAAATTTGAGCCCAGGAGAGCGGAAATTCATTCGGGGGCGTGGGGGGTACGTGGTGGGTACGAAACGTACCCACCACGTACCCCCCAAGGGGTATGAGCGCATAGGCTGAGATTTTTACAAGTGACCACTTAAATTAAAATTAAAATTAAATTCAAATCCGCAAACAGATTTAAACAAACAAAAATTTGAGCCCAGGAGAGCGGAAATTCATCCGGGGGGCGTGAGGGGTACGTGGTGGGTACGAAACGTACCCACCACGTACCCCCCAAGGGGTATGAGCGCATAGGCTGAGATTTTTACAAGTGACCACTTAAATTAAAATTAAAATTAAATTCAAATCCGCAAACAGATTTAAAAAAACAAAAATTTGAGCCCAGGAGAGCGGAAATTCATTCGGGGGGCGTGGGGGGTACGTGGTGGGTACGAAACGTACCCACCACGTACCCCCCAAGGGGTATGAGCGCATAGGCTGAGATTTTTACAAGTGACCACTTAAATTAAAATTAAAATAAATTCAAATCTGCAAACAGATTTAAAAAAACAAAAATTTGAGCCCAGGAGAGCGGAAATTCATTCGGGGGGCGTGGGGGGTACGTGGTGGGTACGAAACGTACCCACCACGTACCCCCCAAGGGGTATGAGCGCATAGGCTGAGATTTTTACAAGTGACCACTTAAATTAAAATTAAAATTAAATTCAAATCCGCAAACAGATTTAAAAAAACAAAAATTTGAGCCCAGGAGAGCGGAAATTCATTCGGGGGCAGTGGGGGGTACGTGGTGGGTACGAAACGTACCCACCACGTACCCCCCAAGGGGTATGAGCGCATAGGCTGAGATTTTTACAAGTGACCACTTAAATTAAAATTAAAATTAAATTCAAATCCGCAAACAGATTTAAAAAAACAAAAATTTGAGCCCAGGAGAGCGGAAATTCATTCGGGGGGCGTGGGGGGTACGTGGTGGGTACGAAACGTACCCACCACGTACCCCCCAAGGGTATGAGCGCATAGGCTGAGATTTTTACAAGTGACCACTTAAATTAAAATTAAAATTAAATTCAAATCCGCAAACAGATTTAAAAAAACAAAAATTTGAGCCCAGGAGAGCGGAAATTCATTCGGGGGGCGTGGGGGGTACGTGGTGGGTACGAAACGTACCCACCACGTACCCCCCAAGGGGTATGAGCGCATAGGCTGAGATTTTTACAAGTGACCACTTAAATTAAAATTAAAATTAAATTCAAATCCGCAAACAGATTTAAAAAAACAAAAATTTGAGCCCAGGAGAGCGGAAATTCATTCGGGGGCAGTGGGGGGTACGTGGTGGATACGAAACGTACCCACCACGTACCCCCCAAGGGGTATGAGCGCATAGGTTGAGATTTTTACAAGTGACCACTTAAATTAAAATTAAAATTAAATTCAAATCCGCAAACAGATTTAAAAAAACAAAAATTTGAGCCCAGGAGAGCGGAAATTCATTCGGGGGGCGTGGGGGGTACGTGGTGGGTACGAAACGTACCCACCACGTACCCCCCAAGGGGTATGAGCGCATAGGCTGAGATTTTTACAAGTGACCACTTAAATTAAAATTAAAATTAAATTCAAATCCGCAAACAGATTTAAAAAAACAAAAATTTGAGCCCAGGAGAGCGGAAATTCATTCGGGGGGCGTGGGGGGTACGTGGTGGGTACGAAACGTACCCACCACGTACCCCCCAAGGGGTATGAGCGCATAGGCTGAGATTTTTACAAGTGACCACTTAAATTAAAATTAAAATTAAATTCAAATCCGCAAACAGATTTAAAAAAACAAAAATTTGAGCCCAGGAGAGCGGAAATTCATTCGGGGGCAGTGGGGGGTACGTGGTGGGTACGAAACGTACCCACCACGTACCCCCCAAGGGGTATGAGCGCATAGGCTGAGATTTTTACAAGTGACCACTTAAATTAAAATTAAAATTAAATTCAAATCCGCAAACAGATTTAAAAAAACAAAAATTTGAGCCCAGGAGAGCGGAAATTCATTCGGGGGGCGTGGGGGGTACGTGGTGGGTACGAAACGTACCCACCACGTACCCCCCAAGGGGTATGAGCGCATAGGCTGAGATTTTTACAAGTGACCACTTAAATTAAAATTAAAATTAAATTCAAATCCGCAAACAGATTTAAAAAAACAAAAATTTGAGCCCAGGAGAGCGGAAATTCATTCGGGGGGCGTGGGGGGTACGTGGTGGGTACGAAACGTACCCACCACGTACCCCCCAAGGGGTATGAGCGCATAGGCTGAGATTTTTACAAGTGACCACTTAAATTAAAATTAAAATTAAATTCAAATCCGCAAACAGATTTAAAAAAACAAAAATTTGAGCCCAGGAGAGCGGAAATTCATTCGGGGGGCGTGGGGGGCACGTGGTGGATACGAAACGTACCCACCACGTACCCCCCAAGGGGTATGAGCGCATAGGCTGAGATTTTTACAAGTGACCACTTAAATTAAAATTAAAATTAAATTCAAATCCGCAAACAGATTTAAAAAAACAAAAATTTGAGCCCAGGAGAGCGGAAATTCATTCGGGGGGCGTGGGGGGTACGTGGTGGGTACGAAACGTACCCACCACGTACCCCCCAAGGGGTATGAGCGCATAGCCTGAGATTTTTACAAGTGACCACTTAAATTAAAATTAAAATTAAATTCAAATCCGCAAACAGATTTAAAAAAACAAAAATTTGAGCCCAGGAGAGCGGAAATTCATTCGGGGGGCGTGGGGGGTACGTGGTGGGTACGAAACGTACCCACCACGTACCCCCCAAGGGGTATGAGCGCATAGGCTGAGATTTTTACAAGTGACCACTTAAATTAAAATTAAAATTAAATTCAAATCTGCAAACAGATTTAAAAAAACAAAAATTTGAGCCCAGGAGAGCGGAAATTCATTCGGGGGGCGTGGGGGGTACGTGGTGGGTACGAAACGTACCCACCACGTACCCCCCAAGGGGTATGAGCGCATAGGCTGAGATTTTTACAAGTGACCACTTAAATTAAAATTAAAATTAAATTCAAATCCGCAAACAGATTTAAACAAACAAAAATTTGAGCCCAGGAGAGCGGAAATTCATTTGGGGGGCGTGGGGGGTACGTGGTGGGTACGAAACGTACCCACCACGTACCCCCCAAGGGGTATGAGCGCATAGGCTGAGATTTTTACAAGTGACCACTTAAATTAAAATTAAAATTAAATTCAAATCCGCAAACAGATTTAAAAAAACAAAAATTTGAGCCCAGGAGAGCGGAAATTCATTCGGGGGGCGTGGGGGGTACCTGGTGGGTACGAAACGTACCCACCACGTACCCCCCAAGGGGTATGAGCGCATAGGCTGAGATTTTTACAAGTGACCACTTAAATTAAAATTAAAATTAAATTCAAATCCGCAAACAGGTTTAAAAAAACAAAAATTTGAGCCCAGGAGAGCGGAAATTCATTCGGGGGGCGTGGGGGTACGAGGTGGGTACGAAACGTACCCACCACGTACCCCCCAAGGGTATGAGCGCATAGGCTGAGATTTTTACAAGTGACCACTTAAATTAAAATTAAAATTAAATTCAAATCTGCAAACAGATTTAAAAAAACAAAAATTTGAGCCCAGGAGAGCGGAAATTCATTCGGGGGGCGTGGGGGGTACGTGGTGGGTACGAAACGTACCCACCACGTACCCCCCAAGGGGTATGAGCGCATAGGCTGAGATTTTTACAAGTGACCACTTAAATTAAAATTAAAATTAAATTCAAATCCGCAAACAGATTTAAAAAAACAAAAATTTGAGCCCAGGAGAGCGGAAATTCATTCGGGGGCAGGGGGGGTACGTGGTGGGTACGAAACGTACCCACCACGTACCCCCCAAGGGGTATGAGCGCATAGGCTGAGATTTTTACAAGTGACCACTTAAATTAAAATTAAAATTAAATTCAAATCCGCAAACAGATTTAAAAAAACAAAAATTTGAGCCCAGGAGAGCGGAAATTCATTCGGGGGGCGTGGGGGGTACGTGGTGGGTACGAAACGTACCCACCACGTACCCCCCAAGGGGTATGAGCGCATAGGCTGAGATTTTTACAAGTGACCACTTAAATTAAAATTAAAATTAAATTCAAATCCGCAAACAGATTTAAAAAAACAAAAATTTGAGCCCAGGAGAGCGGAAATTCATTCGGGGGGCGTGGGGGGTACGTGGTGGGTACGAAACGTACCCACCACGTACCCCCCAAGGGGTATGAGCGCATAGGCTGAGATTTTTACAAGTGACCACTTAAATTAAAATTAAAATTAAATTCAAATCCGCAAACAGATTTAAAAAAACAAAAATTTGAGCCCAGGAGAGCGGAAATTCATTCGGGGGGCGTGGGGGGTACGTGGTGGATACGAAACGTACCCACCACGTACCCCCCAAGGGGTATGAGCGCATAGGCTGAGATTTTTACAAGTGACCACTTAAATTAAAATTAAAATTAAATTCAAATCCGCAAACAGATTTAAAAAAACAAAAATTTGAGCCCAGGAGAGCGGAAATTCATTCGGGGGGCGTGGGGGGTACGTGGTGGGTACGAAACGTACCCACCACGTACCCCCCAAGGGGTATGAGCGCATAGGCTGAGATTTTTACAAGTGACCACTTAAATTAAAATTAAAATTAAATTCAAATCCGCAAACAGATTTAAAAAAACAAAAATTTGAGCCCAGGAGAGCGGAAATTCATTCGGGGGGCGTGGGGGGTACGTGGTGGGTACGAAACGTACCCACCACGTACCCCCCAAGGGGTATGAGCGCATAGGCTGAGATTTTTACAAGTGACCACTTAAATTAAAATTAAAATTAAATTCAAATCCGCAAACAGATTTAAACAAACAAAAATTTGAGCCCAGGAGAGCGGAAATTCATTCGGGGGGCGTGGGGGGTACGTGGTGGGTACGAAACGTACCCACCACGTACCCCCCAAGGGGTATGAGCGCATAGGCTGAGATTTTTACAAGTGACCACTTAAATTAAAATTAAAATTAAATTCAAATCCGCAAACAGATTTAAAAAAACAAAAATTTGAGCCCAGGAGAGCGGAAATTCATTCGGGGGGCGTGGGGGGTACCTGGTGGGTACGAAACGTACCCACCACGTACCCCCCAAGGGGTATGAGCGCATAGGCTGAGATTTTTACAAGTGACCACTTAAATTAAAATTAAAATTAAATTCAAATCCGCAAACAGGTTTAAAAAAACAAAAATTTGAGCCCAGGAGAGCGGAAATTCATTCGGGGGGCGTGGGGGTACGTGGTGGGTACGAAACGTACCCACCACGTACCCCCCAAGGGGTATGAGCGCATAGGATGAGATTTTTACAAGTGACCACTTAAATCAGAATTAAAATTAAATTTAAATCCGCAAACAGATTTAAAAAAACAAAAATTTGAGCCCAGGAGAGCGGAAATTCATTCGGGGGGCGTGGGGGGTACGTGGTGGGTACGAAACGTACCCACCACGTACCCCCCAAGGGGTATGAGCGCATAGGCTGAGATTTTTACAAGTGACCACTTAAATTAAAATTAAAATTAAATTCAAATCTGCAAACAGATTTAAAAAAACAAAAATTTGAGCCCAGGAGAGCGGAAATTCATTCGGGGGCGTGGGGGGTACGTGGTGGGTACGAAACGTACCCACCACGTACCCCCCAAGGGGTATGAGCGCATAGGCTGAGATTTTTACAAGTGACCACTTAAATTAAAATTAAAATTAAATTCAAATCCGCAAACAGATTTAAAAAAACAAAAATTTGAGCCCAGGAGAGCGGAAATTCATTCGGGGGGCGTGGGGGGTACGTGGTGGGTACGAAATGTACCCACCACGTACCCCCCAAGGGGTATGAGCGCATAGGCTGAGATTTTTACAAGTGACCACTTAAATTAAAATTAAAATTAAATTCAAATCCGCAAACAGATTTAAAAAAACAAAAATTTGAGCCCAGGAGAGCGGAAATTCATTCGGGGGCAGGGGGGGTACGTGGTGGGTACGAAACGTACCCACCACGTACCCCCCAAGGGGTATGAGCGCATAGGCTGAGATTTTTACAAGTGACCACTTAAATTAAAATTAAAATTAAATTCAAATCCGCAAACAGATTTAAAAAAACAAAAATTTGAGCCCAGGAGAGCGGAAATTCATTCGGGGGGCGTGGGGGGTACGTGGTGGGTACGAAACGTACCCACCACGTACCCCTCAAGGGGTATGAGCGCATAGGCTGAGATTTTTACAAGTGACCACTTAAATTAAAATTAAAATTAAATTCAAATCCGCAAACAGATTTAAAAAAACAAAAATTTGAGCCCAGGAGAGCGGAAATTCATTCGGGGGGCGTGGGGGGTACGTGGTGGGTACGAAACGTACCCACCACGTACCCCCCAAGGGGTATGAGCGCATAGGCTGAGATTTTTACAAGTGACCACTTAAATTAAAATTAAAATTAAATTCAAATCTGCAAACAGATTTAAAAAAACAAAAATTTGAGCCCAAGAGAGCGGAAATTCATTCGGGGGGCGTGGGGGGTACGTGGTGGGTACGAAACGTACCCACCACGTACCCCCAAGGGGTATGAGCGCATAGGCTGAGATTTTTACAAGTGACCACTTAAATTAAAATTAAAATTAAATTCAAATCTGCAAACAGATTTAAAAAAACAAAAATTTGAGCCCAGGAGAGCGGAAATTCATTCGGGGGGCGTGGGGGGTACGTGGTGGGTACGAAACGTACCCACCACGTACCCCCCAAGGGGTATGAGCGCATAGGCTGAGATTTTTACAAGTGACCACTTAAATTAAAATTAAAATTAAATTCAAATCCGCAAACAGATTTAAAAAAACAAAAATTTGAGCCCAGGAGAGCGGAAATTCATTCGGGGGGCGTGGGGGGTACGTGGTGGGTACGAAACGTACCCACCACGTACCCCCCAAGGGGTATGAGCGCATAGGCTGAGATTTTTACAAGTGACCACTTAAAATAAAATTAAAATTAAATTCAAATCCGCAAACAGATTTAAAAAAACAAAAATTTGAGCCCAGGAGAGCGGAAATTCATTCGGGGGGCGTGGCGGTACGTGGTGGGTACGAAACGTACCCACCACGTACCCCCCAAGGGGTATGAGCGCATAGGCTGAGATTTTTACAAGTGACCACTTAAATCAGAATTAAAATTAAATTCAAATCCGCAAACAGATTTAAAAAAACAAAAAATTTGAGCCCAGGAGAGCGGAAATTCATTCGGGGGGCGTGGGGGTACGTGGTGGGTACGAAACGTACCCACCACGTACCCCCCAAGGAGTATGAGCGCATAGGCTGAGATTTTTACAAGTGACCACTTAAATTAAAATTAAAATTAAATTCAAATCCGCAAACAGATTTAAACAAACAAAAATTTGAGCCCAGGAGAGCGGAAATTCATTCGGGGGGCGTGGGGGGTACGTGGTGGGTACGAAATGTACCCACCACGTACCCCCCAAGGGGTATGAGCGCATAGGCTGAGATTTTTACAAGTGACCACTTAAATTAAAATTAAAATTAAATTCAAATCCGCAAACAGATTTAAAAAAACAAAAATTTGAGCCCAGGAGAGCGGAAATTCATTCGGGGGGCGTGGGGGGTACGTGGTGGGTACGAAACGTACCCACCACGTACCCCCCAAGGGGTATGAGCGCATAGGCTGAGATTTTTACAAGTGACCACTTAAATTAAAATTAAAATTAAATTCAAATCCGCAAACAGATTTAAAAAAACAAAAATTTGAGCCCAGGAGAGCGGAAATTCATTCGGGGGGCGTGGGGGGTACGTGGTGGGTACGAAATGTACCCACCACGTACCCCCCAAGGGGTATGAGCGCATAGGCTGAGATTTTTACAAGTGACCACTTAAATTAAAATTAAAATTAAATTCAAATCCGCAAACAGATTTAAAAAAACAAAAATTTGAGCCCAGGAGAGCGGAAATTCATTCGGGGGGCGTGGGGGGTACGAGGTGGGTACGAAACGTACCCACCACGTACCCCCCAAGGGTATGAGCGCATAGGCTGAGATTTTTACAAGTGACCACTTAAATTAAAATTAAAATTAAATTCAAATCTGCAAACAGATTTAAAAAAACAAAAATTTGAGCCCAGGAGAGCGGAAATTCATTCGGGGGCGTGGGGGGTACGTGGTGGGTACGAAACGTACCCACCACGTACCCCCCAAGGGGTATGAGCGCATAGGCTGAGATTTTTACAAGTGACCACTTAAATTAAAATTAAAATTAAATTCAAATCCGCAAACAGATTTAAACAAACAAAAATTTGAGCCCAGGAGAGCGGAAATTCATCCGGGGGGCGTGAGGGGTACGTGGTGGGTACGAAACGTACCCACCACGTACCCCCCAAGGGGTATGAGCGCATAGGCTGAGATTTTTACAAGTGACCACTTAAATTAAAATTAAAATTAAATTCAAATCCGCAAACAGATTTAAAAAAACAAAAATTTGAGCCCAGGAGAGCGGAAATTCATTCGGGGGGCGTGGGGGGTACGTGGTGGGTACGAAACGTACCCACCACGTACCCCTCAAGGGGTATGAGCGCATAGGCTGAGATTTTTACAAGTGACCACTTAAATTAAAATTAAAATTAAATTCAAATCCGCAAACAGATTTAAAAAAACAAAAATTTGAGCCCAGGAGAGCGGAAATTCATTCGGGGGGCGTGGGGGGTACGTGGTGGGTACGAAACGTATCCACCACGTACCCCCCAAGGGGTATGAGCGCATAGGCTGAGATTTTTACAAGTGTCCACTTAAATTAAAATTAAAATAAATTCAAATCTGCAAACAGATTTAAAAAAACAAAAATTTGAGCCCAGGAGAGCGGAAATTCATTCGGGGGGCGTGGGGGGTACGTGGTGGGTACGAAACGTACCCACCACGTACCCCCCAAGGGGTATGAGCGCATAGGCTGAGATTTTTACAAGTGACCACTTAAATTAAAATTAAAATTAAATTCAAATCCGCAAACAGATTTAAAAAAACAAAAATTTGAGCCCAGGAGAGCGGAAATTCATTCGGGGGCAGTGGGGGGTACGTGGTGGGTACGAAACGTACCCACCACGTACCCCCCAAGGGGTATGAGCGCATAGGCTGAGATTTTTACAAGTGACCACTTAAATTAAAATTAAAATTAAATTCAAATCCGCAAACAGATTTAAAAAAACAAAAATTTGAGCCCAGGAGAGCGGAAATTCATTCGGGGGGCGTGGGGGGTACGTGGTGGGTACGAAACGTACCCACCACGTACCCCCCAAGGGTATGAGCGCATAGGCTGAGATTTTTACAAGTGACCACTTAAATTAAAATTAAAATTAAATTCAAATCCGCAAACAGATTTAAAAAAACAAAAATTTGAGCCCAGGAGAGCGGAAATTCATTCGGGGGGCGTGGGGGGTACGTGGTGGGTACGAAACGTACCCACCACGTACCCCCCAAGGGGTATGAGCGCATAGGCTGAGATTTTTACAAGTGACCACTTAAATTAAAATTAAAATTAAATTCAAATCCGCAAACAGATTTAAAAAAACAAAAATTTGAGCCCAGGAGAGCGGAAATTCATTCGGGGGCACTGGGGGGTACGTGGTGGGTACGAAACGTACCCACCACGTACCCCCCAAGGGGTATGAGCGCATAGGCTGAGATTTTTACAAGTGACCACTTAAATTAAAATTAAAATTAAATTCAAATCCGCAAACAGATTTAAAAAAACAAAAATTTGAGCCCAGGAGAGCGGAAATTCATTCGGGGGGCGTGGGGGGTACGTGGTGGGTACGAAACGTACCCACCACGTACCCCCCAAGGGGTATGAGCGCATAGGCTGAGATTTTTACAAGTGACCACTTAAATTAAAATTAAAATTAAATTCAAATCCGCAAACAGATTTAAAAAAACAAAAATTTGAGCCCAGGAGAGCGGAAATTCATTCGGGGGCGTGGGGGGTACGTGGTGGGTACGAAACGTACCCACCACGTACCCCTCAAGGGGTATGAGCGCATAGGCTGAGATTTTTACAAGTGACCACTTAAATTAAAATTAAAATTAAATTCAAATCCGCAAACAGATTTAAAAAAACAAAAATTTGAGCCCAGGAGAGCGGAAATTCATTCGGGGGGCGTGGGGGGTACGTGGTGGGTACGAAACGTACCCACCACGTACCCCCCAAGGGGTATGAGCGCATAGGCTGAGATTTTTACAAGTGACCACTTAAATTAAAATTAAAATTAAATTCAAATCCGCAAACAGATTTAAAAAAACAAAAATTTGAGCCCAGGAGAGCGGAAATTCATTCGGGGGGCGTGGGGGGTACGTGGTGGGTACGAAACGTACCCACCACGTACCCCCAAGGGGTATGAGCGCATAGGCTGAGATTTTTACAAGTGACCACTTAAATTAAAATTAAAATTAAATTCAAATCCGCAAACAGATTTAAAAAAACAAAAATTTGAGCCCAGGAGAGCGGAAATTCATTCGGGGGGCGTGGGGGGTACGTGGTGGGTACGAAACGTACCCACCACGTACCCCCCAAGGGGTATGAGCGCATAGGCTGAGATTTTTACAAGTGTCCACTTAAATTAAAATTAAAATTAAATTCAAATCTGCAAACAGATTTAAAAAAACAAAAATTTGAGCCCAGGAGAGCGGAAATTCATTCGGGGGCGTGGGGGGTACGTGGTGGGTACGAAACGTACCCACCACGTACTCCCCAAGGGGTATGAGCGCATAGGCTGAGATTTTTACAAGTGACCACTTAAATTAAAATTAAAATTAAATTCAAATCCGCAAACAGATTTAAAAAAACAAAAATTTGAGCCCAGGAGAGCGGAAATTCATTCGGGGGCAGTGGGGGGTACGTGGTGGGTACGAAACGTACCCACCACGTACCCCCCAAGGGTATGAGCGCATAGGCTGAGATTTTTACAAGTGACCACTTAAATTAAAATTAAAATTAAATTCAAATCCGCAAACAGATTTAAAAAAACAAAAATTTGAGCCCAGGAGAGCGGAAATTCATTCGGGGGGCGTGGGGGGTACGTGGTGGGTACGAAACGTACCCACCACGAACCCCCCAAGGGGTATGAGCGCATAGGCTGAGATTTTTACAAGTGACCACTTAAATTAAAATTAAAATTAAATTCAAATCCGCAAACAGATTTAAAAAAACAAAAATTTGAGCCCAGGAGAGCGGAAATTCATTCGGGGGGCGTGGGGGGTACGTGGTGGGTACGAAACGTACCCACCACGTACCCCTCAAGGGGTATGAGCGCATAGGCTGAGATTTTTACAAGTGACCACTTAAATTAAAATTAAAATTAAATTCAAATCCGCAAACAGATTTAAAAAAACAAAAATTTGAGCCCAGGAGAGCGGAAATTCATTCGGGGGCAGTGGGGGGTACGTGGTGGGTACGAAACGTACCCACCACGTACCCCCCAAGGGGTATGAGCGCATAGGCTGAGATTTTTACAAGTGACCACTTAAATTAAAATTAAAATTAAATTCAAATCCGCAAACAGATTTAAAAAAACAAAAATTTGAGCCCAGGAGAGCGGAAATTCATTCGGGGGCGTGGGGGGTACGTGGTGGGTACGAAACGTACCCACCACGTACCCCCCAAGGGGTATGAGCGCATAGGCTGAGATTTTTACAAGTGACCACTTAAATTAAAATTAAAATTAAATTCAAATCCGCAAACAGATTTAAAAAAACAAAAATTTGAGCCCAGGAGAGCGGAAATTCATTCGGGGGCGTGGGGGGTACGTGGTGGGTACGAAACGTACCCACCACGTACCCCCCAAGGGGTATGAGCGCATAGGCTGAGATTTTTACAAGTGACCACTTAAATTAAAATTAAAATTAAATTCAAATCCGCAAACAGATTTAAAAAAACAAAAATTTGAGCCCAGGAGAGCGGAAATTCATTCGGGGGCGTGGGGGGTACGTGGTGGGTACGAAACGTACCCACCACGTACCCCCCAAGGGGTATGAGCGCATAGGCTGAGATTTTTACAAGTGACCACTTAAATTAAAATTAAAATTAAATTCAAATCCGCAAACAGATTTAAAAAAACAAAAATTTGAGCCCAGGAGAGCGGAAATTCATTCGGGGGCGTGGGGGGTACGTGGTGGGTACGAAACGTACCCACCACGTACCCCCCAAGGGGTATGAGCGCATAGGCTGAGATTTTTACAAGTGACCACTTAAATAAAATTAAAATTAAATTCAAATCCGCAAACAGATTTAAAAAAACAAAAATTTGAGCCCAGGAGAGCGGAAATTCATTCGGGGGGCGTGGGGGGTACGTGGTGGGTACGAAACGTACCCACCACGTACCCCCCAAGGGGTATGAGCGCATAGGCTGAGATTTTTACAAGTGACCACTTAAAATAAAATTAAAATTAAATTCAAATCCGCAAACAGATTTAAAAAAACAAAAATTTGAGCCCAGGAGAGCGGAAATTCATTCGGGGGGCGTGGCGGTACGTGGTGGGTACGAAACGTACCCACCACGTACCCCCCAAGGGGTATGAGCGCATAGGCTGAGATTTTTACAAGTGACCACTTAAATCAGAATTAAAATTAAATTCAAATCCGCAAACAGATTTAAAAAAACAAAAATTTGAGCCCAGGAGAGCGGAAATTCATTCGGGGGGCGTGGGGGTACGTGGTGGGTACGAAACGTACCCACCACGTACCCCCCAAGGAGTATGAGCGCATAGGCTGAGATTTTTACAAGTGACCACTTAAATTAAAATTAAAATTAAATTCAAATCCGCAAACAGATTTAAAAAAACAAAAATTTGAGCCCAGGAGAGCGGAAATTCATTCGGGGGGCGTGGGGGGTACGTGGTGGGTACGAAATGTACCCACCACGTACCCCCCAAGGGGTATGAGCGCATAGGCTGAGATTTTTACAAGTGACCACTTAAATTAAAATTAAAATTAAATTCAAATCCGCAAACAGATTTAAAAAAACAAAAATTTGAGCCCAGGAGAGCGGAAATTCATTCGGGGGGCGTGGGGGGTACGTGGTGGGTACGAAACGTACCCACCACGTACCCCCCAAGGGGTATGAGCGCATAGGCTGAGATTTTTACAAGTGACCACTTAAATTAAAATTAAAATTAAATTCAAATCCGCAAACAGATTTAAAAAAACAAAAATTTGAGCCCAGGAGAGCGGAAATTCATTCGGGGGGCGTGGGGGGTACGTGGTGGGTACGAAATGTACCCACCACGTACCCCCCAAGGGGTATGAGCGCATAGGCTGAGATTTTTACAAGTGACCACTTAAATTAAAATTAAAATTAAATTCAAATCCGCAAACAGATTTAAAAAAACAAAAATTTGAGCCCAGGAGAGCGGAAATTCATTCGGGGGGCGTGGGGGGTACGAGGTGGGTACGAAACGTACCCACCACGTACCCCCCAAGGGTATGAGCGCATAGGCTGAGATTTTTACAAGTGACCACTTAAATTAAAATTAAAATTAAATTCAAATCTGCAAACAGATTTAAAAAAACAAAAATTTGAGCCCAGGAGAGCGGAAATTCATTCGGGGGGCGTGGGGGGTACGTGGTGGGTACGAAACGTACCCACCACGTACCCCCCAAGGGGTATGAGCGCATAGGCTGAGATTTTTACAAGTGACCACTTAAATTAAAATTAAAATTAAATTCAAATCCGCAAACAGATTTAAAAAAACAAAAATTTGAGCCCAGGAGAGCGGAAATTCATTGGGGGGCGTGGGGGTACGTGGTGGGTACGAAACGTACCCACCACGTACCCCCCAAGGGGTATGAGCGCATAGGCTGAGATTTTTACAAGTGACCACTTAAATTAAAATTAAAATTAAATTCAAATCCGCAAACAGATTTAAAAAAACAAAAATTTGAGCCCAGGAGAGCGGAAATTCATTCGGGGGGCGTGGGGGGTACGTGGTGGGTACGAAACGTACCCACCACGTACCCCTCAAGGGGTATGAGCGCATAGGCTGAGATTTTTACAAGTGACCACTTAAATTAAAATTAAAATTAAATTCAAATCCGCAAACAGATTTAAAAAAACAAAAATTTGAGCCCAGGAGAGCGGAAATTCATTCGGGGGGCGTGGGGGTACGTGGTGGGTACGAAACGTATCCACCACGTACCCCCCAAGGGGTATGAGCGCATAGGCTGAGATTTTTACAAGTGTCCACTTAAATTAAAATTAAATAAATTCAAATCTGCAAACAGATTTAAAAA